>OW964565.2:22262939-23512939 GCA_943138885.2 Tholera decimalis
CATTCCAGAAAAGTGAAAATTAAAAAAAACAACTACTTGAATTGAACACTACCTCTTGTATACTACTTCCTTCACGTTATTTGGGGATAAAAAGTATCTTATATCTTAAATCAACTCCTACTATATCAATTTACTAAATTTTATCCAAATCTGTACAGCCGTTGGGATATCAAAACTTTTATCTACACTTGTCTTATACACTTTTTCCAAATTTTTACCAGTGTTCGAGTATCGTGCTCCGAAGAAAGTGAAAATGGAGTTCATGTAGTGTGATGTGACAAGCATTGCTGAATGTTAAATATGAGCTAGTATATAAATTAGGTATTTTATTGATAACATAAGCTGGGAGTACCTCCAAGCGGTGAAGGCGGTAACAGTTTGAGATCTCGTTTTCTACCAGTGGTAATGGAGCAGAAGCGGGTCGTCACTTTTCATTCCATATTTCCTGTCGTAGAAAACGAGATCTTACTGGCTAAAACTCCCATAATCATCCATGCCTTCGGGCTTATGTTATTGTTGTCGTTTATGATTTCAACCTGTTTGGCACGGTAGCCTACCCGGTAACGCAGGGTGTCCTGTGTGTGATAACGACATCGTTAAAGGGAGTAAGGATGTTTCTGAGGTGAAACAAAAAGGAATACTCGGCCTTATCAAAGCTAGTAAAGATCGGAACGATGATAAGCACCAAATTTTCCGCGCCTTGACATCCGTTTTAATTCACACTAATTGTCGTAAAAACTACACTCGAGCCGATACAATTAAAAAAGATGTAAGTGTTGCATCTACATCTCAAGAAGAGGCAGGCCCGTCTCAGCTCAGGTCTTCAGCTCCCCAATTCGACTTCATGACTAATTGTTTATTATGCGCACATAATGTAAAAGAAGAAACCAGAACGCCTTTGAGCAGAAGAAGAATAGTACATTCAGTTGAAACTCTTCCTATTCAGTATCGTATCAGGGAAGTATGTTCTATAAGGTTGCACTGTCCACCCAAGAGATGCAGCAACATGGATTTGAGCACATCCTTTTCCTTCATTCATTTACAGGTTGTGACACAACATCTGCAACTTTCAGAAGAAGCAAAGTGGGTTTCTTAAAACTGTACTTGAAGTCAGATATTATCAAGGAAGCGGCTGCGATCTTTTACAAGCCCACTTCCACGCACAGTAAGGTTGAAGAGGCTGGGAAGATGTGCTTCCTCAAATGGTATGGCGCACCAACAAGACTGACCTCCCTCAATGAGTACCGATACCAGTCATTCGTGAGATCAATGGCAAATATTAAGCCTGATTTCAGCTCCCTCCCACCAACTGAAAACGCAGCTAAACAGCATTCGCGGCGCACTTACCACCAAATGCAGCTGTGCCTCGGAAATGAGCTGCCTCCTCAAGAGTTGGGATGGAAACATGAAGGGGACAGCCTGGTGCCAATAACAACCGAAGATTCGCCAGCACCAGAGATACTACTAAAAACAATATTTTGCCGCTGCAAGAAGGATTGTGGTAGTAGAAAATGTGGATGTCGGAAAGCAATGTTGAACTGTTCCGCGGCGTGTCTCCACTGCCAAGGGAATTGCCTCAACGGCGTGTCTGTTGACGTTGACGATGATGAAGACGACGTAGAGCCTCTTCAGCAAGTACCATCTACTGAGGATGAGGGAGCCTTGGAAAAAGAACCATTGTCAGGACCCTCACAGCCTAAACGAATTAAAAAATAAAAGATAATATGTATCAAAGATATGTTTTCATTACTCAACGGCTGAACCGATTTGGATGAAATTCGTTATGATTAAAGATTTGGATTTTTAGGCTACTTTTATCCCGAAATAACGCAAACAAAGTAGCAGGCAACAGGTAGAGATTCATAAAAGTAGTTTTTTCGAAAATTTTCACTATTTCAGAATGTATATGTAAAAAATAGGTAGTAATTCGAAAAAGTGTATAAGACTAAAGTTGTAGGAAATTTTATAAGCTTTCATTGCGCAGAAAACTTCATTTCTCTAAAACATACAGTTTTAAAGATATTAGCAAAAAACTAAAAAAAATGAACTTTTATCCCCTCCCCCCACTCCGCCTCACCCCCTAGACGTCAGGATTTTTAGTATGTTTATTCCCTAAGTACCCTGAACAATTTTATGAAGAAATCACTTAGTGCCTAACTCACGCACTCTACAACTCCTTATGGGTGATTTATTGGGTGAACTATTTTATTTAATAACCAATTTGCAAAATAAAAATATATTTTTTGTGTAAATAAGATTAAAATCAGTTTCATGTCTGCTGTTGACAATTGCGTACTACGTGAAGTTACATATTTGCTTCTAAGCGGTCTTATAATATATTTTCGCGCCTAAATTATGTAATTCGGAATGCGTCAGTGCTGCTGACACCGATAGCCGTCCCTGGCCCTACACGTGGCATCGTTAGTAAAAAAACTGTCCTTGAGTCTTAATATAAAAATTGCAACCTATATAAGCCAATAGCTTTTACATATTATGGATCAATTAATTAGCCTTCGTCATTTTAATTACATTATTTGAGCAATTGGACATATCATAATACGTAATACCTAATCATCGTAGCTATTTAACATAATCAATGATGTTTTAATCACAAGATAGCATTTTATCATGTAGAAATGAAAATGACCTTTAAATGGAAGAAAATTAAAAGCGTTTTCCTTTGTTTTCAGGTGGAGCGAAACTGGCGATCTGCAGACTCTCGTCGGCTGTTGAGGAACTAGCGAGCGCAAGAGTTCAGGTAAGATTCATTTATTTATAACGTTTTTTATAATGTTTTAAAAATATTGAAGCAGTTTATCGATAAAAATACGAAAGTAGAAAAAAAGCGATAAAGACTGGGACAAAAATGAGAGAAAAACAAATCGAGATTTAAATTACCTACTTATTTCTGACCTTCTCTCTCACATAAAGACGTCGTTTTCTATAGCAGCCTTATGTGCGTGATGGTCTTTGACGTCAGAGGCCAAGTCGGACTTCTTCTTTTTTTTTTAATTACGACAGTTAGTAATCATTTTACTTGAAGAACAAAAAATCATATTTATTACGCATTGTTTAGAGGTCATCTAATGTAGGTAAATCCTTAAACGCAATACGGTACGTTAATTCCCACAGGGATGTGCCCTAATAGGCGTTGCACAGAGGGGTTTCCGGAATGGTCATTTAAGAGATAACGGAACGCCTTCTATGTGCTGATGGTGATCACCGGATTGGTTTTAGTGAGGTAGAAGTCCAGGCGCCTTTGAAGGTTTCCCCATTATAACAAAAAAGGTACATTAATTCTAAGGGCTTTTTTTTTAACGTGGTAAAATTATCAAATAGGTCCTCCCACCCCGGGCAGGACCGGAGGGACTGTCAGACTTGTACTGACTAAAATCCACGGTGTTCCTTCAATAGCCCTCTACCCCTCTCCCCCCTCTAGAAATAATGAAATAATAATGTTTATTTTGCAAATCCTTACTAATATTATAAATGCGAAAGTAACTCTGTCTGTCTGTGTGTTACGCAATCACGCCTAAACGACTGAATCGATTTAAATGAAATTTGGTACAAACATAGTCTAGAGCCTGAGAAAAGACATAGGCTGCTTTTTAATGTGAAAAAAGGGCTGTAAGGGGTTGAAATATGGGATGAAAATTTGTATGGAAATAACGTCATTTTTTGAATTTTGATTAAAAAAAATTACTTAAATAAGCTATTAACTGTAAAATATTGTAACTAGCTTATTTATGTATTAGTTTTATTTTCAAAATAATTAGTCTAAAAAATTAGAAATGCTGCCGAAAGTCACTATTCCGCGCGGACGAAGTCGCGGGCACAGCTAGTAGGTTATAAATAACACTTTCACACATCATTTTTTTTCGTAAATGTATACTAGATGAGACCAGTGTTTCCTAAATTACTACTATAAGAATAAACACTGAAACAAACTCAGAGGTCAACGTCTCTTTTAAAGTCCATACAATCTGTAGCGATCAAATCATATAAGAGCCATGTAGGATTATATCTGTGGCGCCCTTATGAGGATTAATAATAATTAAATACCAAAATATAATTGAAACCAACGAAACAAAAGTTTCAACTTTTTGGTTTTTATCTAAATAAAACAATGTTTGTATATTAGTCCTCTATGCGTTCTTATACCATAGATCAGATTGTAATGAAACTTAGGCACGATATTCTGGGGACAAAGGAGAGAGATTCTGGACCAAAAAATCCAGTGGGGAAAAAAGACTGGAGTGTCATATGCACCTATTTTGATTTGACGCTTTATTACTTAGATAGATTATATAGACAGAATACTTATTCTTTATTGCATACCAATAATTTAAACACACCTGTTTCACAATACTTAACGTCGATTGCAACTCAGTTTTAAATAAACGCCATTAATTCCATAGCACAACATTATAACACTTTCGTTTTAGGTTTTTCTAGTTTTATTAATAATATTTTGAAATTGTAAATTTCTAATAACTAGGGAGGAGGCCTAGGGTGTCCTGAAATACAGGCCATGAGCCTAGCTTAGGCACCAGTCTCCCACAATATGTTTGTATATTATCAATGTATAAAATGTGTAAATCTATTGTATTGTGGAGAGAAATAAACCATTTACTTACTTATTTATGCAAAAATAACTATTATTATATTTTAAATTGACAGTGTTAAAACCTGTTGATTATGTAACACCTACAGATTAAATGCGAAGCAAAATAGTGAGTCAGTGTGTTGCTCGGTTCTACACATAATATGTTCAATATATCGACGCTCCCAAGCAATAACTCGGTAACCGAAAAATGAAAATTTTACAAGAGAAAAGACTTACTGATTTTATCATATACTAGCTTCTGCGCGCGACTTCGTCCGCGTAGAAGTCGAAAATATTCCAAGGGAAAGATAATTTATAGCCTATAGCACTCAGGGATAATGCAGCTACATGTTTGCGAAAGAATTTTCAAAATCGGTTCGGTAGTTTCAGAGATTACCCCCTACATACAAACTTACAAATTTTACCTCTTTATAATATTATATAGATATTTTCAACGAGTGGGACTATTAAAGTCATTGATGTATTAAATGAAAGCTATTTTTGTTTTAATGTAAAATGATATATAAATTGTAACTGTGTTATTGATATGAAATTCCTTTTATTCAAAACCTAATTATTTCAGAAAAAGAAAATACCTAAACTTATATACATAAAATATCATGTGTGTCATAATATCTTTGTAAATATCATTAGGAAAAATCTGAAAAAGTTGCTAAGGTGTAGTCTAGTCCATAGATGCCAAAGGAGATGTTTCATTTTCGGCCATCAGATGTACATTTATCGAAAAAAAAGGAACAAATAGGTACTACAAATTGGGGTAAAATATTCTCTGGTGAATTTGAGCCTGATTTGTTGTGTACAAAAAATATTGGTTTTTCAATTATTGCCATGTTTTATTCAACATGGCGGCTCGTTTGCTTGCATACTTAATTCGTTCTGAAATCATGTCTCATCAAATCAATGTTACATAGAAGATAATTAAAAAATGTGTGTATTCTTGTAGTGTTAAAAATAAATTACTATTATTCTCTTGTACATATTTTTGAGAACACATAATTAAGTGTGATGATTTCATTGTTACAAAAATCTTTAAAGTCCATTTTTGAAATGTGTTTCCGAACGAATTCAAAATAACCACTATTGTTGTCTTGAAACTCTATCAGTCACTAGCCAGTCAGGTCCCCGCTAGGGTAATAGTGTTATGTGGGTTAGTTCTGATGAACAAAAACAAAACAAGGTTAAGTTAACGTCATTTCTACAACCTGTCATAGCTGTCATAACCCTTAGGACAAACGTCAAATATTTTTAATTTTTATTTTGTACATCAAAACCATTTGATATTATGAAAAAATGTTACTTTATTCTATTCAGGGGTAAGTTTCCTAGCTTTGCTGAAATGTACATGTTATGGCCGGAGCCCCATATAAAAATGAAACATCTCCTTTGACGAAACAGCATAAAGCCCATAATGGCACATTACCGAGTTCTTGCTTGGGGGTATCGATATGTATATGTATGTAGACAATAACAACCGTACGGATCGATCTTCGAGGTAAAGCAACTGCGATTGGATGGGTACCCACCTTAATATGTCGAGATACCTCCGTGCTTCAGATCGTTTGTTAATTACACATCGTTGATAGTTGTTACGGGTAGAAACTGAAAGGAAGTCGCGCCTTGTAAAATACTGGTAAAAGCTAGGCAGCTGAGATATAAATAATAAAAAAAAAATATCCTTTATTGCAGGCACGCAGGCCCATATAAAAACCTAACGAAATACAAAAATCTATACTAATATTATAAAGCGGAAAAGTTTGTTTGTTTGTTTGTTTGCTTGAACGCGCTAATCTTCGAATGTACCGGGTGGATTTGGATGCAATTTGGTATGGAAGTAGCTTGAAGCTTGAGGAAGGTTATAGGCTACAATTTACGCAACTGCAAAAAAGGAGAGTTATGTTTTTACCGTGATAGAATCCACGGGAGCGAAGCCCCGCGTGAGTACTAGTAAATAGATAAAGAAATACGCTTACAAATCGAACTGTTCGTTTCTGCAGGCTCCCTGAGACGCCTTCGTAATTTTCTTCCCATCACCACTAAAATTGCAAAACTCTCTGCCGGCTTCTGTGTTCCCTGCCACATATGACCCGTCAGCCTTTGAAGCAAGAGTGAATAGGCATTTTCTGGGCTCGCGCGTTCGATCGTAGACCTCATCTTACACTTACCATCAGGTGTGATCGAAGTCAAGAGCGGGCTCATTCGTAATAATAATAAAAATTGTTCTTCCTATCTTGGATTATGCTGATACCAGCTATCTTGATTTGACCGAAGACCAATTGGTCTTGGGTCAAATCACATCGACAAAACTCTGTCTTGGACGAAGCAACTGCAGGAAATCAGTCATAAACTATCTACTTCTGCAGGCTCCCTGAGACGCCTTCGTAATTTTCTTCCCATCACCACTAAAATTGCAATTGCACAATCTCTTCTTCTTCCTATCTTGGACTATGCTGATACCAGCTATCTTGATTTGACCCAATACCAATTCGACAAGCTAGAGCGACTTCAAAATCTCTGTATTAGGTTTATATTTGGCTTGCGCAAATATGTTTCTGAATTTCGTACTAAGCTCAAATGGCTTCCTATTAGGTTTCGCCGGAATGTTCATTTACTTTCTCTGCTTTATAATGTACTATTTAATCCTTTCACTCCTTTTTATCTTAAAGATCGTTTTCGGTTTCTCTGTGACACACATTCAAGGTCCTTGAGATCATCGGAAAATTTATAGTTAAGTATCCGTATGCATTCCACTTCTTTCTTCGATAAATCTTTCACTATACAAGCGGCCCGCTTGTGGAATGCATTACCCATAGATGTGAGGCGTGCTCAAACATTATCTACGTTCAAAAGAATGGTGAAGGAGCAATACCTTTTACTATAACTTTTTTCCCCTCCTTTCTTTATTATGAATTTTATATGTATTAGTATATATTTATATATATTATATTTTGAGGTATGTATTTTATATTATGATATTTGGTTAGTATTATGTATGATGTTGTACACTGACAACCCTAAATCTATCTCCTTTAATTTCTGTCCATCCAAAGGTTGTCTGTAAGAGATTGCCCTGTGCGATAAGACCGCCCATTGTACACTAGTTTTATTATTTGTATCCTAAGTGTATTGTAAGGTGTACAATAAAGTATATAATAAATAATAAACAAATAAATATATCCATACGAGTACTTTCTCGTGACTTCGTCCGGTTGGACTATTCCACAGGTACCGAGCGTTTTTAGGGTTACATTTAGCAGAGATAAAACACAGTGCTAGAAGCTTATGGATACTGAATTCTCTTACGAATAAGGTTGCCATACGACCGGAATTTTCCGGACATGTCCGGTAATATAGGTCTTTGTCCGGAATGAGGAGGGAATCCTAAACCGTCCGGAATTTCTACAATTGAATGAAAGAGTGAAACGTAAAAAAATATATAATGTTTTTATTTCAAATTAAAGAAAGTCAGGAATTTTCATCAAATGTCCGGAATTTACTCCGGATTTTCGACTTTTTGATCTGGCAACCCTTTTTACGAATCAATACCTCCAGATAATATTCTACACAGAAACAAACTATTTCAGCTGTGTTTAATATCAGATTAGATCTCTAGGTACCTATATGAGCTTATATTTAACATACAAAGAGTACTTTATAGACAAAAAGCATATTGTGAGTAAGAATGCGATCTTAGAATAACAACACATAGAAGAGGCGTCTAGAACAAAACACGAGCGATTTCGTGTGTCCACTTTATTTTCTTTGTGTGCGTGAGCCGAATGTGTCTACGTACTTCAAACGCACACAAATATAGCTTTCAGTGATACCATTACTAGTACCATTACCACAAAAATGGGAAAACGCACTATTATGTTGCTAGATCAAATCAAGTATTTTATGTTATGAAACTAAATAAGATGATGTTTTTTCATGTAATATGACTTATATGACATATATTTACGGAAGGTAAACGAAATGAGATATCGTTTATTGCGTTTAGAATGTTTGATGTGTAATGTGTTATAATGATATTATAGAAAGGTATTAATTGCTTGAAAAATCTCGTTTGATATCAATTAAAAGTATGTGTTGTATTTATGAAATAGAAAAATATTATTGAGAACATTACTTAAATGAAAAAAATCTTAATCAATAAAATTGTCATCTTTATGATGCCACTCTTCGAACTAACAGTAACTTTTAGTTATAAAACACTGTAGGTAGTAGCTGTAAATAAATATAGTTTAGTTTGACGCATACATAATTGCCGCCAAAACTATATTTTTTTAAACAAAAATAAGCACAAAAGAAATCAATATGGGTATTTTTTTCCTCACGGATTGCAACATTGAATTGTGATAAGTTAGGTTATAAGAATTTTTGTTTAATGGTCGATTTACTTAAATATAATGTATAAAATGTAAGTATTTACTTGTAAATGTAATTTGATTACACGTTTTTTGTTTTCCTGAAGGACTATGACATCCCTTTACGCTACAAACGGTCGTTTTAAATTATTTACTCGCGAGCTCTGTTCGGCAGAATGTGACCTTGAATACTGACGGCTCGTCGAGCAAAGTTAGCCAAAAATGGCTAAGTTTTAGTTGCCTCACTTTTTACATTCGTACTATCCTTCTATGCGTTGTTATTCTAAGAATGCGATAATATTGCGCAACTACCTATGAATGAGTCTTGTGGTTTAGGTCCGTTTATCTGTAGGTAATTGTCTATGACATCTAGCGAACAAAAACCCACCACATTGGCAACTGTCACCCTGTAATGATCCCGAGTAATTTTCAACCGACGACAAAAAAGGAGGAGGTTATCAATTCGACGCGTATATATTTTTTTAATGTATGATCACCGAGTACTTGAAGACGGCTGAACCGATTTAGAAAATTCTTTTTTTGTTTGATAGGGTATACTTCGAAATTGGTACCATTTGTCACCAAGTCAGGATCTGATGATGGGATCCTAGAGAAATCGAGGGAACTCATCAAATATTATAGGCACACCTATGGCGTTTTGGGTATTTCTTATAGTAACTTGTGCAGTTGCTCTCAAAAAGTACCATTTCGGGAAATGGAACTGATGATGAAGACTACAGATGGTCGCCGAAACTACTCAATAATAAGTATTTCGTGGATTGCGATTCGATTACTTGAATATGGATATTAAGCACTTTATACTCGTCACAATGCATATGGTGATGTATAGCTGATGGTGAAGTACCAGGAGAACTCCTCAAAAATTAACGGCCCAGCATTGGGAAAAGCAATATTTTGTAAAATGTTATAAGTAGTTGACATTTAGGCTCTTGTAACTAGGTAAATTAAAAATCAACCAACTAAAAAGAGTGAAATAAAAACTTTTTACCAAAAAATTAAACCGACTCCAAAAAAACACTGCAAAGTGAAAAATAACTTTAATTTCGGAAGTCGGTGCCAAAAACGAATATACAAAACTAAAGACACCGACGACCGAAATTAAAGTTATTTTTCACTTTGCAGTGTTTTTTGGGAGTCGGTTTAATTTTTTGGTAAAAAGTTTTTTATAATGCGAATGTTTGTTTGTCCGTCACTCGCCGACACGATGTTGATGAATTTTAGTACTGAGTGTAACGTTACAATTTCCTGGGTAGTCAGGGAAATGTAAGGTTGCAATAAGGTGCTTGCCTATTTAGGAGGAAGCACGCTTTTAAAAGGAATATAGCAAGGGAAAGAAATCAAAGGGGAAAAAGATGAACAGGATTTAATGAAAGAAATAATTAGTTATATAAAATTAGCTGGAGTCACGGAAGCCTAACAAAACTTGAGATGACGGAGATCGGAGATGATGCTAAACGGAGCTGATGATTTAAGTAAAACAAAGAAGTCACGTAGAGGTGGCTGCAAGACGGCTGGCCTCAGTCTTCCTTCGGCAGTAGAGCTCGAAGAACGTCTCGCCTCGTCTTCCTTCCCTCTGGCCGTAGTAGTGGGACGGGGGAAAAGTCAGGCTTAGTCGATGCAGCAGTCGGTGGTGATGGTGGAGAACTCGGAGGATGTCAGGATGTCTTGACGTCCGGGCCGCGGATCGTAGCCACATATGACGCGCTGAGTGACGTCTTTGTGCCGTGGTTTAAAAAGATGACCATTTCACTCCGATAGTTATTATAAGTTTTTCTTGCAGACTTCTCTGTTTCAGTTCTAGGCGTAGACCACTCTTTGGCGTAGACTGCCCGCTTCCATCACTCCCCGTCATCTCTAGCTAAATCGAGTTTTAAGCATTTGAGTGAGGTTCTAGAATGAAAAGAGAAATAAATGTTATTAATAACGAGGTACAACATCAGTTACTTATGCTACCTAACCTCCTAGCTCCAGCAATGAATTAAAAAGAAAACTAGTCCTGTCACTAACTGACTTTACAGAAACGTAAACAAACAAAATATTAAAACATAGTGTATTACATACTCTTTGCAAAATATTGCAGAAAAATAGCTTAATATTATCAGCATATTAGGAAATTCTAAACCAATAATGATGTATAACTAACGTGACCAGACGTCCCGTTTTGAACGGGACTGTCCCTTTTTATAATTACGAGTCCCGATGTCCCCGCAATGATCTGTGGGACGCAAAATTGTCCCGTTTTCTGAGACCGCGTCATTGGAATCATCGGTCGATGCGAAAATAACAGAGAATGGCCAAGACGTCGTTGCTCGTGCTTTGTTGACTATTTATTTGACAGATTTTTCGTTCGCCCACTTCTCGATATTTGTTTTGTTGTTGTTTAATGCTCGTGTACCTAGTAAATAACTTGAACTTTTTGTTTTGGAATATTCTTCTGACTTTAATGATGGGATATGTATTTTTTTTTTACGTACTTTATATTTGACATTAACATTCATATCTGGAGCGAGGCCATTGAGAGGCACGGGGAGGTACTTGCTGTATCCCTTGACATCTCCAAGGCCTTTGACAGGGTCTAGCACGATAGCCTTATTGCGAAGCTTCCTTCCTTCGGTTTACCCACTCAACTTTGCGTTTGGATTGAAGACACCCTGAGAGATCGGTCCATTTGAGTGGTCATTGATGGCTGCTCATCTGATCAATTGGCAATTAATGCCGGGGTCCCTCAGGGGTCTGTTCTCTCAGCAACTTTATTCTTGCTGCACATTAACGATCTGCTAATGCCCGGTACCTTTGGGTATGCAGACGACAGCACAGTTTCTGAGATTTATGTGTGCAGCGCGCGAGTTGATGGGTCACAGATCCAGTCTATCCGTGAGGACATGGTTGGATGCTTGAACTTGTCCTTGAAGGCTATCTCCGAATGGGGCGATGCCAACTTGGTCAAGTTTAATGCAGCTAAGACCCAAGCGTGACTCTTCTGCGCAAAAAGGAGCCAATTTGAACCGGCAACTACTTTCCGTGGTGTAACCGTGCCGATAACCGATCATATTGAGCTTCTTGGGGTGACTTTAATTTCCACACTCAATTTTGGCCCATTTACCGAGGCTAAGGCTCAGTTAGCATCAAAAAAGTTGTGAATCCTAGCCAAGGTGAGACGATACTCCACATCGGAACAGCTGCTTAATTTGTATCAAGCCCAGGTTCGGTCATGTATGGAATACTGCTCTCATCTTTGGGATGGATCTGCGAAATACAAACTGGACGCGCTTGAGTCTATCGAGAAGCGGGCCAAGAAACTCATTGGCAACGATGTACTGGTCGAGTCAAAGCTCCAGAGCCTTGAACATCGACGACGAGTTGCAAGTCTATCGGTTTTCTATCGGTTACACTTCGGGGAGTGTGCGATGGAATTACACAATCTAATTTCGCCAAGCCCGTTCCATCATCGGACTACAAGACAAACGGCGATGCGCCATTGTTACATTGTGGACATCCCTTGTTAAAATTGTGTGGTTAAAATTGTTTATAAAATGAATTAAATGAAATATTAAGTTAATGCCGAAACGCAAGTGTTCGTTCAGGATTTGGATATGGCCGCGACAGAAGACGTCTGGGATTATCACACGATACAAGAAAACCACAGCTTTCGGTCTAATGATTGTGCATCAAAATTAATTCAATCATGTTTTGATCGTGCGTACGAAAGACTAATTGTGAAGATATATATATATATATATATATATATATTTTATATTTACACGATTCGAGTTGAAGCTCTAAAGGAGTTTTGAGCCGAAACTGAAACGGAATATCAACAAATGCTCAGCAGCAAAGCCTTGGACAGGGTTTCAAAAATGTATCAGCCATTAAAAATCTACTTTTTGAGTATTGAAAAATACTAAAAAACTTTTTTGAAGATTCCACATCCAAACTGTGGCTTTATTTTTTACACGCTCAGGCAGCAAGTTTTCATCAAGCTGTATTGAAACTTGAAGATCAGACTACTACTACTCTTATCATAGAAATGGAGATATTTTATTGGGCTGATTTAAAAAAGGTTTCCGCATGGGATATTGTTCAAAAATTGTAGACATCTCAGAAAACCCAGTTACAAATTTCAGTTCTAACGGCGATTTTGATAATTAAGGTGAAATTAAAAAAAAAAAACGAGCTAAGAATTTCATTCTTACTTATAATCATCACCAGCTCTATATTAAAGCCAATTTTTTCATCTGATAAATATAAATTTTATATAACTTAACTTTTCGGGTAAGTACCTATATATAATATATATTTTTAATTCGTAACTTTTAAGCTAACTGACTATTCATAAATAAAAAACTTAAATGAAGTGTTTTTTTTTTCATTGACAACCGGTTAATTGACCTTAATAAACCAGTGTCCCGTTTTGAGACAAAAAATAAATGGTCACGTTATGTATAACGTAAGTATCAAAGCCCTATAAAAAGGAAACATTACAAGAGATAGATGGAGATAGGTTCCACATTTCCTCAAGCAAAAGCATATAAAAACCAAAAACATAAAATATGTTTTTACAAGAAGTCAATAGGTCGCTGAGCATTCCAATCCGGACTATTTTAAAATAAAGTGCAAAGTTGACACTGGTTGTTCGTTCATCTGTCAATTTAAGAGGCACCAAGTGATTTTGGTATTATGTAACTAAAATCAGATTAAATGAATATGAAAAATAATTATGGATTGGTCGAAATGTATATTGTACGAGGTAAATTTAATCCTACTTATATTATGAATATAAACGTTTGAATCTCGCGAAAATGGTTTAACGCGGCAATGTCTGGGTTCTAACGAGATACCATGGCCCCGGAACACAAAAGCAACTGAAACATCAAGGTGGGTTTTTATTCAGTCATTGTTTTCGAATACAGACACACAACAACTACAATCACAAAGCTACACACATTATAAAAACATAACCCTTCCTTTTCAGTCGGGTAAAAATAGAGTCAGGGGAAAAAGGTAGATGGTTTGACGAAACTACATTACATACATACAAACATTTATGTTTATACCATGGAATAACACATGGATACTTTTTATTCGTAAAATGTGCGATTTGTCGACTCAAACTAAGTCATAGGGAACAGCTAATCGCCTCCAAGAGCAGTCAGCAGCATTGACGGGGCCCTATAGGGCCATTGCCTGAATGTTCTAACGAGATACCGTGGTCCTAGAACGTACAGGCAATTCAAGAAACAGGGTAGGTTTTTAGTCAGTAAAAGCCCGACACTTCCCTCCTCTCCCACAGTGGGACGAGTCATTAAATGATAGTAAAAAAATGGCCAAGTGCGAGTCAGACTCGCCCATGAAGGGTTCCGTAGTAGGTAATTATAATAATATAATATAATATGTATATTTCTTTGACGAAAAAAAACTTACAAATTTCTTAAAACTAGCTTATTTACATTTTTTACAACTACGCCGAATAACTTTGTTTTTCATAGAGTTTGTATGAATTACAAAGTTATATTTGTGGTTTTAGAAAATATGCTGCATCTCAAAAACTGCTGAACTGATTTCGTTCAAATCAATTTTGATTGAAAGTTTACATTAAGATCTACAGACATATAATTTTTCAGAGTTTTCACTCCATTATTATAAAAGTTAGAGGGACACGCATTTTACCACTTTGAAAGCGTATATCTTTTAAACGATTAACCTTATGAAAAAGTGGCTTTAGAAACCTCAATGTCATTTTTAAAGACCTGTCTATAGATACCACATGCATAGGTTTCATGAAAAAAAATATTTTCAGTTTCAGTTCCATGTATGGGGAGCCCCCCTTTATTTTAAATATTTTTTAATTTTTTTTCTTAAAATCGGAAAGCGGTTCACAGAATACATCTATCATCTACCTACCAAGTTTTTCATGTATAGTCCTAATAGTTTCGGAATAAAATAGCTGTGACATACGGACAGACGGACAGACAGACGGACAGACATGTCGAAACTATAAGGGTTCCGTTTTTTGCCATTCGGCTACGGAACCCTAAAAAGGGAACAACTAGTTTTCAATAAATACACATAGATACATTCTATTCGATTTCAGGTAGGTAAAACATTATCATAAAATTTTCACTGAAATCGATCTATATATAGATCTTTTCGGCGTTTAGTTGGCAATTTAATTAGTGGAATTCCCTACCCCTGGGGTAGAGAATTTCATCCCTTTGTATTACATTCATTTAGGATATCGGATACAAATGACACATAGGTGCAGTTTCATTTTAAATATTCTATGTAGGTATTTATTTCTTATATATAAAACTATTACCAAGTTTACCGGTTCAACTAATAGAAATTATTTCGCAGGATTTAACCTTGATTTAACAATATCATTAGAACTTAAAACGGGATATTTACATATATATATATATATGATAGTTGCAAGCGCCATGATCACGGATGAACTGAATTAATTGCGGGTGGAAGTTTATGAGCAGACAAATCGGTCTAAGTACCCTCTTTCTCGTTCGTTTTCTGTTAGCGACACCGCTACCACTGTCAGTACTCGATTCTGTTCCCGACACACAAAATTCATCGTGTCGACTCGCGAACTTTCTACGGAACTTTTTCGGTTTTTAGACATTTGAACCACTGGATTCCACCCCGACACACGCCCTCGACAGTTGAAACCCATCCTCCCGGTTGAAATTGTCGTATTTGGTAATCTCAATCGCTTCCCTTACCAGTCTTGGTATATAGTGGCGATCTGTCGAGATGACTTGAGGGTTATGTAACTCAATCCAATGGTTCGATCCTGCGTTTAAAAGATGTGCTATTGCTGATTTTTGAACATCATTATTTTTCACCGCCCTAATGTGTTCCGAGATTCTGCAAGCTACGGTACGTTTTGTCTGACCGATGTACGACTTTCCTCAGCTGCAGTCCACTTTATACATAGACACCGGGTTTTTCCAGAAGGAAGTTGTCCTGCGGTGAACGCAGCATCTGAGAGACTTTCTTGAACGGAGTGAAGATAGTTTTCAAAACAATAAATACACATGGTAAATACCTATCCCGTTTTAGTTCTAATGATACTGTTAGTGACCATGTTAGCTTAAAAATTTATATTGATTTAACAAGTCAAAAAAAATAGTCATCTCCTCTATAAGCTTCCTAACACAAGTGTACTTCTTACTTAAATGGAAAATCCCTGCAGACCAAAAATGTAAACGTATTTTTAATTTATTGAAATAAACATTTATTTATTATTTTTTATTATTATAAACATTGTTTTTAGGAGATAAATAATGACTCACAACATCGTACCTAAGCTACGTAACCAATGAATGATGCAGTTTTAAAAAACATTATTATGTACGACCCACGGTACGACCCATTCAAGGGTTAAAACATCGCCTTATCGCTGAGCGATAATGATAATATTTACACTCACACGTGTAGTGTAGATAATATAATAGATAGATATGAGCAATATTGTACTTCTAGGTATAAGGTGATAAAATAAAGACGGCGCATGCGCGAAATAAGTCGTCGGTAATGTGCTACCACAGATAATGTGGACTTCCGAAGCACAGATATTTGAATTCAGAAACATGCTTATTATTTCTAATTCCTTTTCACTCAAACGAACTAAGTGAGTTAATAATTGTTATTCGTTTGTGACTGAATGTAATGAGTCATCCTTTATTTGGTTTTTTTAATCTATTAAAATATAATTATGAAACGTATATAGATATATATATGTACATATGTACCCTGCGTTACGTAAGCATTGCTGTCATTAAAAATCAATGTTGTTATTGCAAAATAATTAATTTAATAACCTCTACCACTAATGTCGGCTTCCTCCGTATAACGACTTAACAGCTCATTAAATATCTGTAATATAAATAACCAAGCACCTTAAATATTAACCTAATTGCAAGAGGCCAGGTGAAACACGTCGGAAGGTTGTATTCATTTAAAGAGTATAGTTACACGTATGAATCACAGCCAGTTTGACGGAATACCTAAACAAATATATACATTTGTATTTATAACGTCCAAACCGGATAGCCAAACATGATATGATCGCAAAAAAAAACAATCGAACGCAAAAAATGTAAGTGTTCTCGTTGCTGTTATAACAGCTCTGTGGTCTGTAGTAACCAGCTTTAGTGTGCTGAACTACGAGTGGCCCTGTCAAAAAAAAATAACAAACATGAAATAAAAGTCATCTCCATATTATGTAAATGGATATCCTACCGAAATGCGCCTAAAAATAATTTTCATATTGATACAATGAAAAGGCGAAAACACTAAACTCTAAAATGTCGTTTAGTGAAATCGATATTCAATAATTACTGTAGATTTTCATTATAATAACTTTCTATCCCTCTACTACATACGCTATGCATTTTTCAAGACAACAATATCCAACAAAAAGACCAGCCAAGTCCAAAGTTTATGCGGGGAATGCGTCCAAACATGAATCAACATACAAAAGTGAGTGTGTGTGCAACAAGTGCACGTGTGTGTGTGCGTTTCAAGGTCAAGGTCAGCACGTGGCGGGTATGGCGTGCCCGAGACAGGAGGCGAGGGTTGGCGGGACCCCTCCGTGGCGACGCGACGCCGACTTACCTAGCAAATTATTAGTCATACTCAAGTTACCCTTTAGAATGTCACTGAAATATTCTGTGGGTCATATCAAGGAGATATTTTCAAGGTTTTGAAATGCTAGGTTAAGAAATGCGTGAGTAGGTTAGTACATACTCACGCTAATGGTGTAGATACGATTGTAGTCAATCGTATCTACTCCATCGATCGAAAAAGAACGCTCGAATTTACACACGAAACACCTTTTATTTTAACATCTAAAGCATTTAATTATTCATTTTCCTTGTTTATAAAAAAACACTTGAATGTAAACATACGTAATTACTTGAGGAAAATTGATAATTTTCCTCCTTTCTTTACCTTTGACATATTTTTAAAGTATGCTTTAATTATAGTTATATAATGAAATTCTTCTAAATTTACACCGAAAATTAGTCATTACAGAATTTATTTGAAGTTGCAATAATCAGTTAACAGTTGCGTGCTAAAATCTATCTAGATTTACATTTGGACATACCAACACGTCTACATTTTATGCAAGGCCTAACAAAAATTTAGTTTTTCACGACAACTTTAAAATAAGTTATACAGTATTTTTTTTTTTTAATTTTGTATTTTGAGAAAAGTTTTGTAATTAACCCAAAATTATTGTAATTGTTGTTATTATTAAACACATTCAATAAAATGGCCCACTACCGAGAACCCTTTATATTAACTGTATCCCAAAATAGTTTGCTTTTATGTCCTTAGACTTTTCTTTCTTATTTTTCTGTGGATGTCTAAATCACTAAAATAATTTTATAAAATATAAATGCTCAACCGTGGCTACTTCATGTTTATCGCTGTGCAATTTATATGCAATTCTCTGTTAATTATTTATCTTCGTGAATAAATTAATTTTACACTATCAGTCATGCAAGTTTTACATTATATTTATCTCAACGAAAATGTATTCATAATCAGCGCCATCTATGTTTAACGCGCGGAACCAACGCATCCAATAGAATGGTGCGCTACATCAAACCAGTTGAAATACTTGGCAAGGCTTTGTTTCTCGCATTCCAACACAGATGGCGCTGTTACAAACTGTGAAACCTTTAGGATTGCTGTGAAGATGGAGCTTGTGGAAATTATTTGTGGAGATGAAGAAAATGGTATATGAATGAGAAGAGAATATAGAAAATGTTTGAGCAACGGGCTATCGAACGACCGGGTGCCACGCTGTGCTCTCTCGGGAATTAGTGCGGAGTGAACACAGCTGGTGGTATCTCAGTTGTTCCCTAGTTCACCCACTCGTCAATCATCGGGCTAAGATGAGAAGAAGAAATCTGTGGGAGCTGGCGAATCCTGATTGCAAAAATCGTCGTTTTAAAGAAGACTTAAATATTTAAAGCTTCGTAAGGATTTTGTTTCGATAAATAGATACACGCATACTAAACGATGCTTTTTTCAAACCGGTTAATTTCTAAATTTTCATAAATGATTGAGATGATTGATTAGGCCGGTATCTTATATTAATTACTAAAATATACTTAAAATTGTTGATCAGAACTACTTATCACAAGCCGTTACAACAAATAATAGTCTAAACATATAGCATCTAGGTATTAGGTATATCGAAACATAGACGCTAAAATTGTACCAATGTCTGTGAGCTTGTTAAACTGTTATTAATATCAATTTTAGTAGGAAGTGATCCAGCTCTGAACCGCACCTGAGCTGACAGATCAAACCTACGGTGAATAGTGTGTAACCTACATATTCGTCTCTGGCTATTTTTGAATTTTCTAAAGTGGACACATGTGGTTAATATAGTGACTAGGTATACTTGCGGTCACTATGCGGTCGCATAAATATAATTACTTATACAGGGTGGACTTTTAGGATTTTTCACTAGATTATGGGATTATAATTTAAAATGGCTTTTTATTCTAATATTTCCACGTCAATTAACGGATGGATATTAAAATTTCATTACTAATTATACGTACAGTCAGCAATCACTTCAACAGTTAAAGACAGTGTTAAGAATGTTCTATGTTCATCAATCATCAGACATTGTGTGGATGAGACTTTTCAGCTTTTGTAAGAACACCATAAAAGTAGTCTACATAATAATTTTTAAATTTCTAGTTTTACTGCTACTTGAAACTCATTTGACGCATAAGTTTCTTTATGGAAAAAAACATCCATTGGCATAATTATTTTTTGCGTTAATTTCCTTTCTTTTTTGTTAATTTTTTAAATCCAGTCATCAATTACTTGAACTGTTAAAAACAGTATTAGTAACGTTTTGATGTAGCTACTACGGCGCAGTAGGTCACCGGTCACAAAAATCCACTCTGTATACACAGATTTATATTTAATTCACTAAATTGGTATTAAAATACGATTATACATTCCCGATGTTGATGATATTCAGCAGATGTGCGTACGCGCCGGTCGGTGACCGCGTGACGTCACGATACATGTCGCTCTATAGCGTGAGGGAAAGTTGTCTGATAAAATGTTCGATGATTCCGACTTCAAATGTTTTTCAACAAATTATACTCAATAGTGAGTTCAATTGTGTTGTTTTAGTGCTTCATTATTGAGGTAGTTATTCGTAATTGTTTTAATTGTGTAGTTACTGACGGAAAATGAAAAGTTGCTGATTGTAAGTGTTTATAATTATGTGTTTTGCGTATAATTTCTTGGTCGACTATTCAATTTTTTATTTACCTACCTACCGACCTACTTTAAGATCTGAATAATGATAATGTCACTAATATGTCTTTCAAGTTAAGCAGGTACATGCGAGATCATTTATTTTCACATCATCTACATGGCGATTCGTGTTTCTTTCTCGTTTTGTGAACAAGTTTCTGCGTCGACTTCACTTGCGGGTCACTAGCTCTTTACAAAAACGGATTTTATTAATGACTTCACTTGACGTGAAACTTCTTGTAGACCTGTTTAATTTTTATGACATTGTATGTACCTACTATAGTTAATACTTGTGTGGTAATTTAAGTGTTTATCAGAGGACACACTATACTTTGCTGTGTTAAATTTATAACAATTTTACAACTCTGTTATGAAATCATTTTTTGTGTTTTTTTTTAAGAGAATTTGTTTAATTAATTTGGGTAGAATTCATATTACTCTGGTAACCCCTCCAACTAAGCTAAATATGCTTGTGTCTGGAGTGGGTAAAAAAACTGCATTGGTTTCTTCATGAAATTAATATTTCAGGATAAACATCCGTAAAAAATAATACTGTGTAGTGTGTCGTTCTGAAAAATTATGGATTTGTTTGTGTTGGTAGACTTTAATAATGTAGCATGTTTCATTTGTTAGTTTGTATTTGTAGTGTATCTAAACTAACTTAATTTAATGTTAAGACAAGAAGATTATTTATCCGTAACTTTTATGCATATTTTTTTGTTAAAAAAACAAGTATTATTATCAAAGCTAAATTTACGTTTGAAAATGAGCATTAATTTACTTTAAAAAGTGAAAGAGTTGGCATTGTTATCAATGTTAATGTGTTTGTTAAACGTTATTTCATTGTTTTTCCTGTAAAACTAACGTAAGCTTATTTATGCTGTCGAGGGTATTGCCAGCCATAAAAACAATCAATAGCTTCGAATACATTTTACGCTACATTACTCGAGTTACTAAAAAATTGAGAAAAAATTATAATGGTTATTAAAGATTTATTATCGGATACGAAATTAATGGGAAAAGAAAATATGTTATAGCAACTTACTATATTTTCCCTTAATTGAGAAAATTGGCGAGCTACAACCGATATTCACAAACAGCATTATAATTTTCATAAAATGTTTAGACAAATCCTCAATATTGTAGGGCATAGACAAACGCTGTCAAATTGCTAAGTGATCGACCTCCTTCATTATGGCATAACCAAATATCATTTAAAATTAAAATGACAGTATAAAACAAAATAAATTAAAATGACAATAAAAAACAAAACAAAAGACAATAATAAACACAATAAAACTAATAAAATAAAATGATCATAATAAGATTTTACAAATTTCAGTACCTACCTACTCAAATGATATAAAACCAACTATGTATGTAAAATTTAACCAAAACTTGATCCCTCCCGGAGAAGGCCCTGACATAGAGGCGTATCCTATTGAACTGTCGAACTGTCTACTAACCTCCAACTGGTGACCTTTCCGAGGTCCACGCGTCCTGATTCCGCCTGCCTCGACCTGCGGCACAGATTCCCGGAAAAGCCTGATCTGACCTGATTTTCATGATTGGCAGATGAAATTCTACTTATTGTTGTATATAGGTCAGGTCAGGTCTCTTGTAGGTCACGTACGTATTAGCTTTAAGTTGAATATCTCTTTGTAGCCCTATTGGTAGGTACCTGATAGGGCTCTTTTCAAAAATGTATTTATCGATAAACGGTAGATTTTATTATCGCAAAAATTCATTCAGATGGCAATATAAAGGAAGTCGGATCACCATTACCATCATTATCACAGGCACATTCTAACAAAAACTCTACCACATTCCAATTTTAAAATATCTTCTAATTGGAACTCAGACAGTCTTTATTGAAATTTTCTAAAAAGAATTTGAATGAAATGAGAATTAGAATATGCTGATCAGTATGTCAACCTTGTTTCAACTAAAGATGTGTTTCTTATCATAGGGCTGTAAGTGTCCAATTGTCTATGGAGTACGAGATGAAAACCGTATTCGTTTTGTCACATTATTCAGCAATAAGACCAATTCAGTTCGGCGTACTTAAGATGGTTTAATACATTATATTATATAAAGCTAAATTACCACTGACTGACTGACTGACTGACTGACTCACTCATTGACATAATTGTTCTCCCAGATGGTGGATGGGGAGGTGGGTATATTTTGACAGATTCGTAAACAAGTACCTACGGGAAAAGTGCCAAACCTCCCCTTTTCCCCCCCCTTCTCCCCCCCCCCTATCGTATCTCGGAAACTACGAGACCCGTATTTTTTTCTTTTTACGGATTCGTATAGAGGAGGCTCGGTAAAGTAAAAACCATTTTTCAAAGTCCCCCCACCCGCCCCCCTTCTCCCCCCCTTTAGGCGGATCTCGGAATCTAAGAGACTTGGAACATTTTTTTTTTCAGATTCATTTAGAGGGGCAATGCTTTAGTCGAAATACTTGTGCAACCCCCCCCCCATCACCCCCCCACTTTTTTTTTTTTTTTTTTTCACAAGCTCGCGAGGTGCTTGCACCTCGCGCAACACGCAAATACTAAACCCCCCCATCACCCCCCCCCTTTTTTTTTTTATTTGTCAAGCACGCGAGGTGCTTGCACCTCGCGCAACACGCAAATACTTGATTTAGAGGGGCAATGCTTTAGTTTTTTTCACAAGCACGCGAGGTGCTTGCACCTCGCGCAACACGCAAATACTAGTTATACTATATAAAGCTAAATTACCACTCACTCACTGACTGACTCATTGACATAATTGTTCTCCCAGATGGTGGATGGGGAGGTGGGTATATTTTGACAGATTCGTAAACAAGTAACTCTGAAACCTACGGGAAAAGTGCCAAACCTCCCCTTTTCCCCCCCCTTCTCACCCCTCCCTATCGTATCTCGGAAACTACGAGACCCGTATTTTTTTTTTACGGATTCGTGTAGAGGAGGCTCTGTAAAGTAAAAACCCTTTTTTCAAAGTCCCCCCCCCCCGCCCCCCTTTTCACCCCCTTTAGGCGGAAATCGGAAATTAAGAGACTTGGAACATTTTTTTTTTCAGATTCATTTAGAGGGGCAATGCTTTAGTCCAAAAAATTGTGCAGCCCCCCCCTCACCACACCCCCCCTTTTTTTTTTATTCACAAGCACGCGAGGTGCTTGCACCTCGCGCAACACGCAAACACTAAGCCCCCCCCATCACCCCCACCCCTTTTTTTTTTTTCACAAGCACGCGAGGTGCTTGTACCTCGCGCAACACGCAAATACTAGTTTCATATAAACTGATAAGTTCATGTTCTTTAATTACTGATGACTCTAAATCAATTAAAAACATATTTTAGTAAATTCCATTTTGTATACAATAATTTTATAAAAAAATAAAGTATTTGAGATAACAACGAAGTGTTAGTTAGCTGGCATAGAGCCTATCATGAGGTCTATCTAAAGGTAAAATATACAAAGTCTAAGTTTCAGAAAATACACGTAGGTCATGTCTCATTCATTTAAGTAATTAATGAATGATATACTCGTATTTATTTGCAAGAATATAGGTTATAGGAAGATAACAAAGTTCTTAATTTCTAGTGGGTTTACCTTATATTCGGCAACTTACCTTATCTTGTTGTTACAACAGTTTCACCCTTTCTTATTCTATCTTGTTATCTTAAGTACCTTTACAACAAAACCTGTTTCTCATAACCGTGTGAACAGCCTCGTTAACCAAAGCTTTGATTATTTCAAATGTCAATGTGATTTTATGTCACCCTTACTTTAACTTGGACAAAGTAAATCTAGACTGTGCTTGTACCAAACCAGTTTGTTCGCTTGTTTAATATAATTACTAGCTTTTGCCCGCGACTTCTTTCGCGTAGGAGATTTTTTCCCGCGTAAATCCCGATCCCTTGGTGCGTGGGACTTCCGGGATAAAAAGTAGCCTATGTGTTATTCCAGGATGTCAACTATCTACTTACCAAAATTTCATTGAGTTCGGTTCAGTAGTCTTTGCGTGAAAGAGAAACGAAACGACAGAAATTGAGGATGTATGTATATATGTTATACATTCTCACAAACTTTCGCATTTAGGCCGCGCGCGCACTGCCTTGCGGTGGAACGCGGTGCGTTTATTCTACCGCACCGGTAGAATGAACGCAATCTCGGGTGCGTGCACTGTGTCGAGAAAAACGCACCTTTTGTCTGACAATGTTGCCATACATACAGATTTCTTCGTATTTATATATATTTTCGAGATAGATAGATATAGATTAGCACTCGATACAGATTTTTATACAAATTTCACACTGTATTGATAAAATTAACTGTTACAAACTAAAAACAGAACTTGGCAAAAGAAATTACCGAGATACCGCATTTATTACGTTGCACACACCGTTGTATGATTCTATTCTTCATAGTTATTTTTAATTTTTTCATACACAACCTTAATTTTTAGTATGGTCAGCAGTTTTATGTTTCACTCGCTGTGCTCAGGAAATCCCTCAAAGATTTTTGCGTTCTATCTAAGGCTCTCGCAATCGTAGTGTTGCACACGACGTACGTAAAATACGTGAATAATTAATAACTATCATAGGATCAAACTTTTATTTTTATTAATATTAATCTAAAAACCCAGAGTGATGCAAAAGTCAAAATGCTAAATTCTGTCTATTGTAGCTAGGAAAATTAGAAACTAACTTACTAAGTTTTCGTAAGATATTTATGTTCGTATCCAAAAAAGTTTTTCTCAGGGAAAAACCGGCCTAACCTTTATTTTTTTTTAGCTATCATTTAATTTAAAATATATACAGCGTGTAACCAAAGCACTATATATATACCAAAGGCACGGCTTCTTTGGGTGATATCAAACGATATTGGAAGAGTTTGTTAATCCTATCTCTACATGTTCGGAAGTAATGAGAATTTTTAATACATTGATACCAGAAATCGAACTTTTCAAATTGAAATAAGCACATTACTAGCACTAAGTCAGCTGATCGGTGTCAGTGAACTATTTGTAAATAAAAATAAACCTCTTACTCCTGGTATTTCTGAATAAAAGGTTCCCCATGTTTTATTTTTTGTTTACAAAATATTATTACTGACTTTTCCTAAACTTTGATTATTTTTGGGAACTAGCTACAATACAATTAATTAGTCTAGGTATCAAATTTATCTAAATAAACCTGCTTGCATTGTCACGTGTATCATTTAACGCCATCATTCATCATTTGGCGTCATCATCACAAAATATGGAATTTTCTCTATAATACAAATACTTAATTAGAATGTTTTCTATTTATAGCAACCTTTGGGAATAAATTGTCTAAATAAGAGTGAAAACTGTATCAAAATCCGTTGCGTGGTTTAAAAGAAGAAAGCTTAGAAACAGACAGAGGCGGAGAGTGACTTTGACTTTTTTATACTATGTAGTGATAGTGATTTGCAAAATAAACATAATTATTTCATAATAATTTATCAGCGGAAAAACGCCAGGTATTTACATATGTGTGTCGCGTCCCAACAGCAACTGTGTGTCGCAGTGCGTTTTTTTCCGCAGTGCGTGGCAAAAAAACGTTTTTCCTATATTCCTATGAGATACAAAAATATTTGTGGTAGATTCACCGCAATTTAGCAGCGAGAGGCCAACGTTGACTCTATCGCATGCGTTTATTCCACTGCAGTGTGCGCACTTTTATGAAGCTCTATACTTCACAGATTATGCATTTCCAAAACGCAACGCAGTGCGCGCATGGCCTAAGTTACAAGTATACTGTAGGAAAAAACGGAAATGCATAGATACAAGCAAAAGCAGCACGTCAATTTAGGCCGTGCAAAATCTGAATTAAATCTGTATGCTATTTGAACTTAAAATCTGTAAAATCAAACAAACCAAAATAGAATATTAATCATCATCATCATTGCTTCTCTAAAAAATCAAGGAATAAGTATAATATACAACTGCTGGTAGATCTAGCTCTCAAACATTAGGTAAACAAACTATTTCGGTGTTAATTTGTTTTCGTGTGTCTAAAGAGAACTTTCTTCTCAGAACTTCCAACTGAAAGTTCTGTATTACAAAATGTACGGAAAGGAAAATAATAACCTGTATTATTAGGTCTCAACCACGCCTTATAAGAACAGTCTTCCATCCAGTTCGGATTAAACTTTTGCATCACTCTAGGTTTTTAGATTAATTTTAATATTAAATTAAATAAAAGTTTATACTTATGATATTATTATTCACACGGAATATAATTTTCTGTTCTGTGATTATTCACGTATTTTACGTACGTGTAACACGGGTAAACAACGAATGCGAGAGCCTTGGATAGCACGCAAAAATCTATGAGGGATTTCCTTATCACAGCGAGTGAAACATAAAATGCTGACCACAATAAAAATTAACGCTGTTTATGAAAAAATAAAACATAACCATAAAGAATAGAATCGTACAATGGTGTGTTTAACGCAATAAATGCGGTATTTAGGTATTTTTTTTTATAAAAATCTGTATCGAGTCCTAATCTATAAAATATCACACATCGAAAATATATATAAATACAAAGACATCTGTATGTATGGCAACATTGTCAGACAAAACATGCATTTTTTTTAATACAAAACTATTTACGGTAGACTCTCCCCAATTTTGCAGCGAGGAGCCAGCGGTGACTCTACCGCACGCATTTATTCCACCGCAGTGCGCGCACTTCTATGACACTTTATACTTCACAGATTTTGCGATTCCAAAACGCAACGCACTGCGCGGTCATTAGTAGGACTTATTTGGTGCGCTGCATTAATTTTATCTGCCAATCATGATTTTATTTTCATCGTCTGCTTAGCCTTCTTCCAACTATGTCTGGATCGCCTTGCAGTCAAACTGGATGCAGCTTTTAAATGGAAGGATTGCCTGTCTGACCTCCACAACCCAGGAGTTGCGTAACACGCTAATCCTTTTCAAGACTGGTATCAAGTTTTCCGGCTTCTGGCTACCCGTAACGAATGTCATTATGACAGCCGGGACCACGGAATAGATGAATAAGGTTGGAATGATAATGTGGGCGTGGCGAGCGCGCCACATTTATGATACGAAAATCATAGCTCGACCGATTAATTCATTCACCGCGTTTAGTGCGCTTCGGATTCCGAACATTAACAACATTATTGCAACAAGTTATAAAAAATATAAATTGCCCGATGTGTACTCGCTTAATCAATGCAATGACCAAGTCGGCTTATAATGTACTGCATCCTTCACACTTCAACCATTGACGTTTCGTCCTTTGCCCTGATTGGCCGTGATGCACGGCGCATGTTTATAGACAGTAAGTTACAATCAGTAGCAAGCTCTCGATTTAAGTGTGTGTAATTTATTTGTATGCGTAATTCGCATAAGTAACGGGCCTCTTGCTTGTAGTGGAGCTATAGAGCGGGAGATAAGCGGCGACACGCGTTCTCATACAAATCAGGAACTATTTCCTTTCTAACGTGTTTTATCTGTTCTGTGGCCGGGACCAACGTCTTATAGCGTTCTTTCCTAGGTATCACACCGTCAACTTCCAAACTCGGGCTACTACTCAAATTTCTTATTGAATAACCCAATATCACTTTTTAACCGACCCGGGAATCGAACTAGACCAAAGAGGCCGTCAATCATGATTTTATTTTATTGTAAATATTTTAATTTTTGATTTTTTAGTAAAACAACAACAGAACTCTAATGATGATTAAATACGCGATTGTGTAAAGTTAATAAATATATGTAATTAATATATTATTAGAAATATTGCATATGGACATAGATTAGATTAAATAGAACCAAATTCAAAATTTTGAAAAAAAAAAAAAAAAAACTTTGTCACCGACTGTCACCAAGTTTAGTAAAGCAAAGCTAGTTTATTCAATAGACTCATATTCATTCATAAATCATAGCTCATTACAAAGGAAGCCTCGACCTTAGGGGTTGGAAAAAACAGGCAAAGAACTTTACAGCATATATCATTGCGTAACTATTTCGCAATACATATCTAGGGCTCAACAGCAAAACAAATCGATACAGGTAAACGAGAGGTGCCTAGATTTCCTAGGACTCGTGGGTGCAGGTTCGTTTGAAGGACGCAGCGCAGGGTGGCAGGGGTGTTGCACTCAACAC
The DNA here is from genome assembly GCA_943138885.2 of Tholera decimalis. Lineage (NCBI taxonomy): Eukaryota > Metazoa > Arthropoda > Insecta > Lepidoptera > Noctuidae > Tholera > Tholera decimalis. The sequence continues at coordinate 22,291,421 of OW964565.2, forward strand.
GTCACCCCTAGCAACGCCCCGCGGCATCGCCCTTTCAGCTAATGTTTGGTCCAGGAAACAGGGGTGGTGCACCCAATGCATCCCCTGAATTACGCCCGGTGAGGTTTCGCCCGGGCCCGGGCTTGCACACGGATTTTGGAATTAAATTACTGTTGCTGTGTTTACGATATGTACCTATATACTCATCTGTTCACCCTTATATCATTTATTTATTTATTAAATCTTTATGGTACAATGGCGAGTGGAACCATCACCCATGGTTGACTGGTGAAGATTAAACATGGCAGATTATGCATCTACCATGTTTAATCTTAATAATAAACTAAATAGATAATATATTTAAAGTAAAATATTTATTACAAGTATGTATACAACGTGTAATTTAAAGGGTATATACATACCAAGTGCATGGCTTCTTTGGATGATAACAAACGATATGGCAAGGGTTTTGTAATCCAAGTCTGTGTAGAACTTATTACAAATTCCAATACACTGATACCAGAGACCGAATTTTTCAAATTAAGAAGAATGAAAAGTATTATCGTGTTATTGGAAAGTGACGTGGAAAGTTATTGACCCTCGTAGTGCTGTGACACGTTTGTTATGATTGATATTCAAGAAATATATGAAACCAATAATTTGGTATCAATTCTTTGAGTCAGTTATTTTGTGCTGAAAATGTGCATAGAGACTCCATACCAGATGTTGTCTTCAGCCCTTTTGGATAAATATGGGGTTACCGTTACACATTGTATATGTAACTAAAATAAACTTACATACATATTTATAATAATAAATTACAATTTATATCAATAAAAAGTCTATAACTTTTTATTTATAAATGTTGGTATTTAAAGGGCTTTAATGATAATTTTGCTTCTACTATTTGTTTGAAAAAAAGCCGCAACTTGCACTAAAATGTATATTGACTGGTGGCCGTCGTGATATTAGGCATTCCTCAAGAATAGACTGTACCTATATCAAAGGAAGAATCATTATATATCCCATTATTTATTTAATCAAAGTTCCTAATTGCACACTACATCCCAGATACCGAATGAGAGACAAACTGTGATAAATGATGACAAAATTATATTTTATCAAAAGTCAATTTGCCTTTTTAATAATGGTTTAATATTTTTATTCACTCGAAATTGAATTTAAAATAAAAAGAACCATATACTTATAAACCATGATCACCGTATTATATTTTTTTACACAAGCATAATTATATTACCCTGGATAATACAAAATACTAAATCGATATGTTTACATGTTCAAAAGTTACCATGATATAAACTCTCACAAATATACATGGTTGAACCGTAAAAACGTAATACTGCCTTTTGGACGGATATGTAAAAGTGTAAGCATGTAAGACATATCGACCATCAAGATATGTTACGTTCTCTTTCGATATTTGAAATTTGACTGACGGATGAGTTTCTTATGTATTCAAAAATGTTACTTTTATTTATTTTTTATGACTGATTATTTATTTTATGTCCGTTATTTAATACATATTGCGTGCGAACATAATTCCGATTCTCTGTATTAAAAAAAAATAATTATACTACGAGTATATAGGCTTAAGTGCCAAACTAGGCAAGAGAGACTGGCCTTGTGTCCTTATTTAATCAGAACTACTATATACCTATGTCATGTTTGCAAAACCACGTATACAAATCTGTTCTTAAGCCCTTTAGAGTGCCGTTTTCACAAAACCGAGGGCAGCGTTGAGCATAGTTTGAAAGATGGAAATGGAAATTTTAAATTTTTCTAGTACTTTGGTCTATCTGTTAGTATTAAAAAAAAAAACGCCAGAACTATTTCTGAAAAGTATCAGGAATTGTAGAACTCGGCTGTATACGTTAATATTGGACATTTATTTTTGATCTGCCGTAAAATGATCTGCTAGGGGAAGTTAGCGGAGCATTTTGACATATGACTTTTTTTCAGGGTAAAAACACCAGAACTGTTCCTGAAAAGTATCAGGAACTATAGAACTCAGCTGCATGCGAAGAGAATTCATTTTTTCTTTTTAAATGCTGGACAATGATCTACTAAGTTCACTGACATAGAACGTTATTCTTTGAAAGACATAGTGTATTAAAAGAAGCTTTCGATACCAACGAAATGCAAATGTTTCAATAATCAGTTATCATTATGATTTCTAATTGCGGTTTAATTTGTTTTTTATTAACCATATTTCCTTTGCTCGTGTGAAAAGTTTTTTTTGTTTAAATAGTATAAAAAATACGTAGTCAATATACTACTTTATATTCGGGTGGTAAAATCATCGAATAACTTCTCCCTCTCTTGGTGGAGCGGAAGTGAGTTTCAGACTTCTACTGACTAATAACCCACCCTGTTCCTTCAGCTGCCCTTGCGTTCCGGGGCCGCGGTATCTCGTCAGAACGCAGGGTACATTCTGACGTCTACCTAGGCAGACAATGGCCCTATGGGGCCACGTCAATAATGCTGACGACTTACGGTGGCCAGAGATCGGCTCGCGATCCTCGACGCTCGGGGCGTCTCCCACGGCATGTTACACTGTTTCTGCCTTCCAACTATCTCCATGCTAAAAATCTTATCCATCTGCTTCTCCGTTTTGACTTTACGAAAGGGCAAACAAACAAACACACTTTTGTATTTATAATATGAGTTTATTATAAAATGTACTTTTGGTGTGAAAACATACTATGTTACTAAAGTAATAGGATTTATTTTTGTTTATTTGTGCATTTGACGGTACTGAAGTCGTGGGGGTATGTAAATTGAGTAAAAACCTTCTAAATTAGTTCAAGCTAAGATCGACCCAATCTTCAATGCTAAGGAACGCATCTCTACAATAGAGCAAATACTACAATAGAGCAAATAAAACGATTCCAATTTATAAGCTTACGTTACATAAGGTCAAATAAATTTTGAAACCATGGCTTCAGTCTTTAAGCTATGACGACACTGAAAAATTAATTTCGTCAGTACAGTAAATTATGCTATTCAAAACACACACTCATATTAAAGCACACGCGTTCAGACACACACACACACACACACACACACACACACACACACAACCACACACACACAACCACACACACACTCCCACACACACACTCCCAATTGAAAGATGTAATATTTTTATGTTCAATAAATTATTATTCATTTATTTATTTATTATCCTGAGGTCGGTCCTTAGATGGGTGGCCATCTAAACTTATAAATATTTATCTTTACCTCAGAAAGCATATAAGTAGTAGGTAATTTAAAAGTATCACAGTAGTTACGAAAGCCAGAAAATTTGATGCCAATCTTGTAGCCGAATTCTTGAATATACACTGGGGTCGGCTACAAGTCGTTAATGATGTCGCTTTCGTGGAAAGTTCGTTGTTTGTATAGCCTTACTTTAAAGAGCTAAAAAAAATTGCTAGGAATTTTTTGCTCCTGAATTGCTAGAACAATAATATAGTCATGTATAAGCCAGAAGCGAAGAAAGAAATTTGACGTTGAGCAGCTTCATAAGTTCATACCATTTCGGGGGAAAAATATCAAATGTCTCCTACCGCTCGCACTCCCTTCTGCACGGATACTCTCTGTCAGACTTAAATAAATTAAGAAATAAATAAATGTTTGGTCATTACACACACAGCAGATTTCTATAGACTAAACATTTTTTTATTTATTTTCTTATATACTTTATTGTACGCCTTACAATATTTATATATGGATATATATGATTATATATGGATCCAAAAAATTTAAACTAGTGTACAATGGGCGGTATTATCGCACAATGCGATCTCTTACAGACAACCTTTGGATGGACAAACTTAAAGGAGACAGATTAAGGGCTGTCAGTGTACAAACATCATAATATTAATTGAACATAATAATATAAAATACATACAATACCAAAATCATATACTAATAAATATTACATGTATAATTGAGAAAGAAGGGGAAAAGTTATAGGGAGAGGTAATGCTCCTTCACCATTCTTTTGAACTCTGGTAGCGTTTGAACACGCCTTACTTCTATGGGTAATGCATTCCACAAACGAGCTGCTTGTATAGTAAACGATTTGTCTAGAACATCTCCGGAACACTTTTGAGCCACGTCATTAGGGATGACTGCTCTCTGAGCTGTCGACTGTCAGCTTCATACACTCGCAAATTCTTCTTTCACCAGCGCAGACAGACATTACAGAAACAAAAATTTTTTTTGTTCACTTCAGTGACATTTAACGCTCACATTTTCTCTCAATTTATATGTTGAGAGAAAATGTGAACTTTAGAACTAACGATCGATATAGGTACAGCGTGGGAGGCTAGGCTTTAGAGCTGGGCGTCAGGGGGCGCAGTGAGGATGAATGGGGGCGAACGGGGCGATGAGTGGGCGAACCAAGCCCCGAAGGGGGTCGAGCCTTGGGCGTTCTAGCAGCGAGGAAATAAGATTAAATTAGTAGGTGGTGCGTTTACGTCATTCGGTAATAATAATTAGTTATCATTACATTTTATCCAGATATATTATTTTATTTATCTTTATCAGCATTTAGCATTGCATGAAAGTCCTGTTCCTAATGAAATGCAATCAAAATAATAATGCAATATTCCCTTAAAAATATATATAAATCATAATTATGTTATCTAAGTGTGTTTATTGTTTGCATAGGCTACTTATTGCCTGAATTGAATAAATTATTATGATTATAAATGCGTCAAAAAAAGAGATCCAAAAATGCTTAATTTCTGAAACATTGCGAAAATTAGTTCAGTTTCATAAACAAATACGATATATAAAACATAACTTAATACAAAAACAAATAATACATTCTGAGTAATTTCATTTGTTAAAGCATTTTCACAGATATATTTGCATATTTTGACGGAAAGAAAATGTAAATGAATTATTACTTCAACGAAAGTCAGAAAAAAAAATAAGCTAGAAAAAAAATTGGCCAAGTGCGAGTCAGACTCGCCCATGAAGGGTTCCGTAGTAACTATAATAATATAATATAATATGTATATTTATTTGCCGAAAAAAACCTTAAGAATTCCTTAAAACTAGCTTATTTACATTTTTTACAACTACGCCAAATAACTTTGTTTTTCAAAGTGTTTGTATGAATTACAAAGTTATATTTGTGGTTTTTGAAAATATGCTGTATCTCAAAAACTGCTGACCCGATCTCGTTCAAACCAATTTTGGTTGAAATTTTATATTAAGATCTACAGACATACTTTTTTTTAGATTTTTCAGTCCATTATTATAGAAGTTAGAGGGGGAGGGACACACATTTTTCCACTTTGGAAGCGTATATCTTTTAAAAGATTAACTTTATGAAAAAGTGGTTTTAGAAACCTCAATGTCATTTTTAAAGACGTGTCTATAGATACCACACAGGCATAGGTTTCATGAAAAAAAAATCAGTTTTAGTTCCATGTATGTTCCTTTATTTTAAATATTATATTTTACATATTTTTATAACATCGGCGGCAACTGATAGGCTTGCAACACGCAAGCCTATCAGTTTTCTATCAGTTACATTTCGGGGAGTGTGCGATGGACTTGCACAGTCTTCTTCCACCAAGCCCGTTCCATCATCGGACTACAAGACAAACGGCGATGCGCCATCGTTATATGGTGGACATCCCACCCATACGCACGAAACGTGTTGGGAATACTTTTATTGTGCGTACAGCTAAGGAGTGAAATTCCCTGCTGGAGTTTGTGTTTCCTGATAGTTATAACCTGGGAGTCTTTAAGTCAAGAGTGAATAGGTCACTTCTAGGCAAGCGAAGCACGCTTCGACCACATCATCACTTAACATCAGGTGTGAGATTATGGTCAAACGCAAGCCTATAAATTCTAAAAAAAAAATTAGAAACCGTCTCACCGAATACATCTACCTACCAAGTTTCACATGTATAGTCCTAATAGATTCGGAATAAAATGGCTGTGACATACGGACGGACAGACAGACAGACATGAGGAAACTATAAGGGTTCCGTTTTTTGCTATTCAGCTATGGAACCCCAAAAATCACCACTCTATCTCTTCACCACTCATGGTTGACTGGTAGAGAATGCCTACGGCATTAAGTCCGCCTTTGTACCTATGTGCATTAAGTGTAAATAAATAAATAAATAAATAAATAAAAATGAAAACTGACCACAATAGAACGATTCACACGCAACACTAAACGTGCAGACCACAGTGCTTTCTCAGGACGTACAGTACAATATTATACGTATTTTACGAAGCTCATTTCGTTATATCGACTACAATTCTTGATTGTTTTAATAAAAATAGGTTCGCGTTTGACTATCATCTCACCTGGAAGATGGAACACACTTACCTAGAAGTAACCTATTCACTCTTGATTTAAAGACCCCTAGGTTGTAGCTATCTGGAAACACAGACTCCGGCAGGGGATTCGACTCCTTAGCCGTACGCACAATGAAGATATACCCGAAACGTTTTGTGTACACATCTCAGATTCTATCCTCCCACCCAAAATCTGTGAAGACGTTTAATGCCTTCTTAGTTTAAAACCCTCGTAAAAATGTTGACTCGCAAACTATATAACATAAATTACTAGCTGTGCCCGCGACTTCGTCCGCGCGAAATAGTGACTTTCAGCAGCATTTTTAATTTTTTAAACTAATTATTTTGAAAACAAAACTCATACATAATTTGAATGTCGTATTTATTAATATCTAATCAAAATTCTAAAAAATAAGTTTCAAGCTTCTAACTTTAAAAATGACGTAATTTCCATACAAACTTTCATGCCCTATTTCAACCCCTTACAGCCCTTCTTTCGCATTAAAAAGTAGCCTATGTCCTTTCTCAGGCTCTAGACTATGTCCGTACCAAATTTCATTAAAATCGGTTCTGTAGTTTAGGAGTGATTGCGTAACACACAGACAGACAGAGTTACTTTCGCATTTATAATATTAGTGAGGATAATCATAACTAACCTATAACGTTCCCACTGCTGGGACATAGGCCTCCTGTCTATGAGAAGAAATGGGTCGCAATCCACCATACGGTCTCAGTGTGGGTTGGCCGATGTCACATGTCTGCAGATTTTCAGTCTTAAGATATGCCAAACCATGTCTCCAGATGTTTTCGTTCACCGTTTCGAGAGTGGTAATAATGGAAATTACAAAATGTAATGCACCTATCTGGGTTTGAATCTATTACCTACAACTTGTATGTGCCTGTAACCTCTAAGCCACAACATCTCACTGCGTCTCAAATCTATCGTTTTTCAAATTATCCAATACATACGTCGTCAAATCGCCTAAAAGCATACACTTTCGGCCTTCGAAAACTCCAGAACATAGCCTGTTCTAGATACAGTTATACATACATCAAAACTGCACACACAGTTACATCCATCTCGTTTATTTGTGCGCGGACATCACGGCCGATCGATACACAGGGGATCGGGAGGAGGCTAGGCTTTCTGGGAATCTGTGAAGGTCTGTATCTAGTACATAGGTTGTTCTATATAGAGTTCCAGCCAGCCAGCCTTCGCCCGGGTGTTTGAAGGCTCTATGCAATATGATTTATGTAGGTGTGCCGGCAATATTGCATAGTTAAGACTCTCGACGACTGAAGTACTTTGGCAGATGTTTAGTTCGGTATTCGGCCTAGCAGCAGTAACTAGTATTTCGAATCTTACAATGTAACAAACGATCTGAAGATGACCCAGGTTACATTATCACATAAATAATACCCGTCGCCAGTAAATTGTCGTCTGTAATCTTATAAATTACAATTATTTAGCACACATCACATTACCTTAATAAGATAACATCTTGGCGTCTTCGTGTCTAAATAGCGTTGGCTGAGGAGTGGCTGATCAAAGCCAAGAGACATGCCAACTGCCCCTGGCACATCCCTACATTGCACAAACATGCGTATAGCGGGCAAGGGCAGACTGATAGTGTCGTAATAATGTTCACATTGATCTATGACTTTCTGTAATCTTACGCAGAAATATTATTAAATAGCGAAGTAGAGTTCTGCAAGGTCTACAGTGCATCGAGACTGTCGTTTTGGTCTTTCTTCGGGTTTCCAGAGACTGATAATAGATTAAGAAACAGAAGTAAATTAAACTACTAAAAATGTCCTCAAACTTTCCGCAGACGCATAAGCTTACTTCCGATTATCTATCTAATCTTTCATTCATGCACAAATTGTGACTAACATGTGGTATTGGTCTCCAAGAACACATAAAAGCATTATATATGATGTTTATGAGCAAAATTAATAAGAAACTACAACTGGAGAATAAAATAGCAGGAAAGACCTTGGCAGCTAGCCAAGTAGCGCTGCATAGACCTGGACTGGCCCAGCCTTGACACCAGCATGCGCCAGATGTATTGTTGAACCTTGAAGTACTCCGAGCTGGCTTTGTCCTCCAACTTTTGACGAATCTTCACATAAAAAAGTAGTAGTGTGTGGCGGAACATATTTGACAGTTTTAGATTCTCTGCATTGCTCTAGCAGATACTTTGATCAATTACTGCTAGTCGACCAATCAAAGGCATGTCATTATGTGATCGCGTCATTTACTTAAGGAAGTAACAGTGCAGTGGTTTATCCTTCTTCCTTATACGTTGAATTATATCTAAACCATCACCCTCCCACACCAGTTTCAAGTTCAGGGCCGCTTGATGCCTAGAAGCAACAGCTGGATTGATCGAGGGGCTGCAGCTCCGCTCTCGCATTGTCATGACGACCTGCAGCCGTGACCTGGAGGGTACGGGCGCGGGTACGTGTGCGGGGCGAGGGGGCGCGGGGTCTGGGCGGCGCAGAGGGGGGGAAGCGGAGGAGGCTTGCATCGAGCCGCCCGGCTGCATCGAGCAGTTATTTCGGTGCAGCTGGTCGGCCGCAGTCGCTCGCCGCGCCTCCGCTAGCGCGCGCGCCTCGCTTCCACTTGCATCGGCATACACCATTGTGCTCCGTCATTAAATAAATCGGCTTCATTTACATAGTGCGTTCAATATTTACGTTGAAGTAGTGGTCTCGTGTCTCTGCCTACACCTGTTGCACTGGCTGCGCTCTCGCAAGGTGAAACTGCGTGGAAAACTCTTTTTCTCGGTAGCGGACGCGTCTACTTTCACCGTTCACATTCCGCTACAGCAGTCTATTGCACTATACCAGTCTTCGTCATAACTTTTGATGGTTGTCACGTGTCAAAATTGGGTTTAACTAGTGTGCGATAACAGATTACTGATAAGAGCTATATATAATTGCTAAACAATGTGGTAACGTATTATGTTGTTCGCTTTAGTTTTAGGTATATAGGTCAGTCAGTAAGGATCTGTGGATTCATTTCATTGTTTCGGTTTCTCCACCATTTGCTTAGAATTACTTTTATGAACAATCAATATTCTGTTTAGAAAATCATATTCACAATGTTCAAGTCCTTGCATGTGCGAACAGTACTAACTTGTTTATATCATTCAATCACTGCTATATCGAGCGAAGCATCAGACAGGTCACGGCATCTGTGTCCTTTGAGCTCATAAAGTGCAGAGTGTCATCGTCATCATAGTTGGTAGCATATCTATGATGTCAGGGATATCAGTCGAGATATGCACGGCTGGCATTTGGCCAGGGATGCAGGCGCGAAGGTCGCGCTGGGGGGAAAGTGGCAAGCTGAGGGGGGCAAACGGGGCAGGCGAGGTCGGGAGCGGGGCGCGAGGGGCAATGCAATAACTCACGGCACTACAGCGCAGGTGCATCCGGGACCTCGCTGTTACCTAGATATCGGAACGCACAGTCCCTCCTAGTTCTCCGCCGCGTCAGTACTGCGTGGTATAGTACCTTCAATACTCCGTGACATAGAACCGTCAGTACTCCGTGACATAGTACAGTCAGTGATACCGCAAGGTGATCTTCATTCATTAACTGCATACCAACCCATTATATAAACGTTATCACTGCCTGCTCTGTTTATATGTGTCGAGTGATGTTTCCAAGGGAGTCGGGTGTTAGGTTTGTTTTTGTTTCAAATGGCATAAAACATTGTTATCAATTAAACACACATAAATTGATATTATAGTGTAATGTAGCATGCTTCCGCTTATTTACCTCGTTCAAATATCATTTGACCTGATTCAGGAATCGATTTCGAGCGTTGGTATTCTGAAACATCTTGTGAAAATTTACTGTGTTCGTGTCTGTAAACAATTTTTAGATTACTTGATTAGTTTCAAAGTTAACTTATCAGTCTTATTGCATACGTAATCGCATTATGCAAAAAAAAACCTAATAAAAATACGACCAACTCTACTATCACTTTCATCGCCACCTCGCGAACGCGTCACATCTTTCACTGTTTCACTAATGCTATAGAAAGGCGGTTTCATCAAATCGCACTAAAAATTATAAACCGGTATCCAAAGGCTTCGCGTTTTCGTAGTAGTCTCCGTCTCTGCGATTGCGAAACGCACGCATAAAGGCAGCCTCACACTCGTGCCGCACGCGTGTAAAGGCTCGCACACACGCGCGCTGTAACTTTCGCCCGCGGGACCGTTGACCGTGGCTCGACTTTCTAAAGCATGTCGTAACACCGGTGATCGCCCGGCCATTGTAATTCACGATACGCCTCGACGCTACACGCAATGTCATTAGTACCTTTTTTTACTGATGTTTCTTTTTCGCAAATCCGTAGAAAGTGAACGCGAAAGAAGTCATTTTGTAATTGTTTTTATATGATATTGATTTTATTCGCAACGAATTTAATAATATCGATGAAAAAAATACAGGCTTGCAAATTTTAATAAATAAAATTTCTATTATATAATTTTAATAACAAAATTCTATAAAGCTATGTTTTAGAATTCTAAAGAAAATCAACAACAAATATTATGGTCAATGTATACTTCAATACAAAGTCTACGAAAAGTAAAGGGGTTACGCGTCCTTGCTACGAAGCCCGCTTCTTTGCTACGCCGTAGCGGCGTAGAGCCTTTATGTATCCTTTACAAAAGCAATTCAAGGACGTTTGGTAAATCCGAAGCACGATGCATCAAAGAGTACCGCTGACGTTCCCTAACAGCTGTTAATATTGCATTTGCAATCATGTTTCAAAAGACAATTGACATTTATTGGGCTATCTATAGCTGTGTATAAAATGTTTAATTTTACTGTCCTTTGTTTTAAATAAAACTAAATATAATTTTGATGATACGAGCGCACAATAATATACCTAATGCTATCAAAATTGACGAGCAATAATATTTCTCAAATAACAGTTTCATCGAAGTTTCATTTCCATATCTCACGAGAAAATCCAATACAATAATAAAAAAAGCGTACTCGATCGAAATCGTGACTTGAGACTAGATATAACTTAGTAATGCCGTTAGCGCATGCCCTTGAAACACTTAGCCCTGGCTGATATGGCCTGACCCTGACCGTTCCTAGAGAGCCTAGATTACGTCCTTGGGCGGTATGCCAGCCCCCCTCTTCGTCACCCCCTATTCAGCCCGGGCGCGCATGATCAGGAAAAAATCGATATTGCCAATACACACTCGATTAACAACTAATTTAAAGTGAGAGATGGGCCAACTATGGACTAGGCCAACTAGATGACTAGTCGGCGATCTATAGGCCGACTTATCTCTAATTATGTTATTACCTTTCCCAATTAGTTAGTTTTTTTTTTATTAAAATAATCCAAATAATTTTGTAAGGCTGTTTTAAATCATAGATTTGATTAAATAGACTTAGTATTGGTGATTTAAAGTTTCCATATTTTGTGATTTATTTAGTCCCTAGTCGGTCGCTATATTCTGCCGACTAGCCGCTGACTATAAATGTTGGCGGATGAGTTAGCCCATCTCTACTAGTAGATAATACCATTCTGGTTAGTGTCCATTCAATAATATTTATTTATTTAACTTATATGGAGTCTTTATTTTGTACCGGGTTTTTATTCCTGTTTTTTTTTCTCTAATTAGTCAGTTTTATATATTTCGTAATTAGAATCGTAAAATATGACTGTTATTTTCATAAAGTACTAACATTCTTGCTAACTTCTCGCAATAGATGAACAATGATACATGCAAGCAAAGAAAATTTAAATAAACTGCTATTTACATCGATCGGAAATACTTGAACAGTTGCAATATATTTTTTACCTGTATTGTCTCAATGCTGGGTAAAGGTCTCTCTCCCATAGCCTTCCACTTTTTCTGGCGTATTGCTCTCTGTGACCAATCCGTCATGAAATCTTCTAAATCATCGTGCAAGTGTTTTCTAGCCTTTTCTTGGCGACGACCTCTGGCTCCCACTGCGTTATGACTCAAAGCTATGTATTTATTTACAATAACAGAAATACAGTTCGTAAACACCGTGTTAAGCATCCAATAACAGCGTTAAAGCGTTTATTTCTCATAGATCAGAAAGAAAATAGTTTCTCGTGGAGCCTGCTTTAGAAAATCGTGAACTGAACGTGAGAATGACACACAGTTATCTTCGTACCCAGGAGTACGAAAATACACCTATGTCTATATATGACCTCCCCTCGGAATTAATGATAGCACCTGAAGTTTGTAGGTCGCTGCATTACTGCCTGAATAATTAATTAGTTTGTTCTGATACGAAGCCAACTGCATATAATGTAGACAAACAGCATTATGTAAGTGACAACACAGTGGCACACTCGCAAAACTGCAACTTTATATGCTTTGTTAAGTTGGTAGTGCAGTTTAATTGAAAAATTCCGTAACGTCAATGTAGAAATAGACAACTACATTTGATTTCTCGGTTCGTGTTGTAATAAGTAACGGTTTAAACTGTCACCTGGCAATGTGTAAGCTGTCACTGTCAGCTTGAGAAATGGAGCAAACCAGCGGGATAAATCTATTTTTGAAACGAAATATTAATCATTTTCATATAGAAATGACACTACTGTGACTATTCAACTTTTCTAAACAATAGAGTTGACTTATTAACTGTAGGTATAGAAATCTAAGAATGATTACGCTCTGGGATTTCCCCAACTGAATTAAACTAGCCGTGACGAGAACAAAACTGTTTTTTTTTGTGAAAGAATAGGCTTTTTTGTATTAATTTATTTATCTAAAGGATGTTATACGGTCAAACGCGAATAACGTTAAAGGTAGAAAAAAATTAATCACTGAAACGGTGCAAAAGTATGTCGCGTCCCTACAGTAGCTCGAGACCGGTAACTCCCAATAAATGCGCGCGGGCAACAGCTGATCGTGTGCAGTGGATGCATGCCATCCTGATCTGAGCACACGTGGCAGTGAGTCAGATTCGTAGCTCGCGGTCACAGCAGCCGACCAGCGTGAGTCACGCGGCCTTGGCGCGCATACTATAAGCGTAAACCCGCTAAACGCTGAAATATTATTTATTGGTACACCGCTAGCAAGCAGTGACAGTAGACCGAGGCCGCTGCCGTAACAGAGCGCTGCCTATCTTTATACTGTTTTTATATTGCGAAAGCCGGCAGCTACCAACGAGACGCGTCCGTCCGACATCGCTCGTTTATAGGGAAACGGAGCATAGGCCAGACATACCAATTAGTTAACAATTATACAAACTAGTTTGACCCCAGTCATGTCTTTATTTTAAGTTGACTCGTCCCCGGGGGGTAAATAAAGCGTTGTTTTCAATTTAAAACCTGGCTATAAAATAATAAAACGTGTCAGTAATGTTTTCGCGTGTCGCCGTGAGTTGGCCGTCGAAATGGAACGTCTATTTGTGGAGCTCGAGGCCCGCTCGCGACAATATTGTAGCCGACATACGAGCCTTACGCGCGACACTTAACAGCTCGTTACCGATACGATACTGCGGGTTTTAGTTAAACCTATAGGCGGTTAAGTTTCGCAGAAAATTAATTCATATTTCCAATCGGTTATCCCGCAATCTAATTGGAGTGCAATCATGCAAACAGATGGCAGAGTACGTGGTGGCCTAGTTACCGATGCATCTGGCGCGCGCGTTCTTATCTGCACGCTCTCATGCGATGCGCGATCCTAGCTCTTCGACATGCCCGTCCTGATCGCATGATACGTTCTCCGCGCTCGACAATTGAGCAGACAAAGTGGAGCGTGGATGCGCTGACGATGAAAGCGAGTACACATACAGGCGAAAGTGGTATCTGAGAAACCAGATGGAGGGAGGGGTGGGGAGCGCAGGTGAGCCGGCCGGCGGGCGGCAGGCAGGGGGCCGGTGGAGCGCCGGGTGCCGGCAGCGTTGCGTCAACCGGCGGCCCCGTTGGCAGCGCAGGCGCGTATTTCAAGCCGGGCCGCGCGCTGCACCGAGCGCTTTGCGAAACCGTCGGTTATGCAAGGCGTGCCGCTGCCAACTCGCGGCCGCGCGCGCTCCGCCGGAAGGAAAAGTGGAACGCGGCGCAGTGGTGCGGGCGCGCGCGCCGCCACCGCACGCCGCGCCGCAGTGAAGTGTCCCAGTGTCGTGTCAGTGTCGCTTCTAGAACGTCGGAATTGTGTTGCGCAAGTCCTACGCCTACCGCGGGATTATTTTAAACTAGAATTACAGGGGCCACGACCTCGCCGCCCGGCCGGAGTGGAGTGCACCCCCGGCTGTACATTCATGTGTCGCTCAGCACGTGCTACCTCACGGTGCACATCACGTGTTCAACATACATAATCTAATAACTCATATCGCTGCATGCTAACCTTATACATAAGCGGATTGTATGTATTTATGTGTATCTATACTTCCTATCCTATTTCTCTACTAAAACGCTTTGCTTCAAAACCTGTGCATGAAAACTTCACTCGGTATGGTCTTAGATTCAATCGTAATAACGGAGGAGCAAGAATTGTTTTGTGTGAGGTAGATCTGCATTGAATAGGTAGCAAACCATAGAGCAAAATCTCTCTGTAAATCCAAAGACAACTTCAGAATCGTCCACGTTGGCATAGAGCAGGTAGTTTCCCTCACGATCAACCCGCTTGTAAAGTGCTTTCATTTAGAAACCAAACGCTGGTCACTGACACGTCATAATGCCAGTTTCTGGTTGCGAAAACCTCCGAGTATGGATAGCGATTAATTATAAAATGTTTGTAATTGCAATTAGTGTCGGATGCGATGTCGGACCGAGAGGGAAAGTGTTCGGTGGAGCGAGGCGCCTTCCTCGAGCGGCGCATACCTCGCGCGCACCGGCCTCAGTTAAAGTAACGCCTGTATACGCATTCTCACACGTTCACACTCACTTGCGATTCATCATAACATACAATAATCGTTTCAACCGCCATATGATGCGGTTCTTTACTGGCCATGCGTTCAAGGACATATCAATAGTGCCGCCAATGAGCGGACACATCTATCATGTGTGCCCCATACGCGCCACAATTGCACAATGCAGCTTATCTAGCGCATGAAACCTAACAATTATTTGTCCTACTTTCCCAGAGCGTTCATGTTCAACAGATCTTACGATTACATCTGTGCACTTTCAAGCTGATTGATTGTCGTGACATAACGCTAGCCGCGAACGAGTTTGTATTCATGTTACATTCACTCGCAACACTAACGTTTTCAATAAATGTTTTATTCATCAAATAGTTTCAATAGAAAAAGGTTATAGAGTCGCGGGCCCTAGGAGGTGTAGATATCTAGAAATAATCGATAGCCTTGCATCCATTCATCTCTTTCGCACTTATAATATAAGCGTTTATAAATAAAGGGATGACGGTATGATCAGTTGGTCAGTAACAGAGTGCAGGACGGTTGCATGTCATGACGTCAGGGTGCAGTATTGCGCGAGAGCGTGCGCGGAGGCGTTAGTACTAAACCCGTGTAGCCGCTCGCCACCCACTTTACCACCACCCAGGGGGATTTATGACCATTGTGCCATTCATCAGGGCTTTATTACATGCAAATGCATATTTTATTACTATTCCATTCTAAGCCAGAAATAGGTAAAGTACCTAAGACATCTTTATAGAAACAACAGAAACCTAACACACGTATATGTACTAGTTAATTATGCATGCAAATAAAATGCGTTAAGGTAAACATACTCTCGCGTTTCCTAAAAATAGTTTATTATTATGACACTTAGTAAAATAGTGCATAGTAGTGTTTCTGTCGTGTACCTAATACAATTAAAGCGTGAGTGTGCGCTCCCTCGGATGGTGGACCGGGGCGGTCTCTCAGCGCAAGGCCACCGCTGTGACCCACTTGCCGGCTCACCTTTGTTTCATATTGTGCCAAGCTAAACAACACCCTAACGACATCACAGTCATTATACCAAGAATCGTCGTAAAAACTTGAATATAATTGCATACCAGGCTAAGATTCTAGCTTTATTGGCTATTGGACAATCGTTTGCATTGATCACGCGTTGTAGCATTAGTTAGCAAAATTGTATGGAATATAGCTAAGAGCGATTTAAATTCATTTCTCGTAAGAAAACATTGCCGATCGGAATGATTGTACCCATATAAATCACTCTATAGGTACTGGAAGCAAACAAATGACCGAAAAAAAAACAAATGTCTAAAATAGAGCCCTTATTCCATATACAGTTCCATAGAACATAGTAAGAAAACCTAGGTATTTAACTTCAGCCAGTCATTCTATTCTATACTTTACGCGTCAAATGCATAAATTAGCACAGATATGCATTGCAGTGCACATGCAGCTCGCTTCACTGCATTACGTATACAAATAAACATAGCTATTATAAATGGCACACGTGTCAAGTAACACAAGGTCTCGTCTCCATTGCAACGTTACGTCATTACGGAAAAACTTATCTTGCAACGCTCCACCCACTTCCCAACGATCTTTGGCACGGAGAGCACTTTGAACAACGCATTTATGCACTAGGCATTGCACCTAACTACTATATATCTATGCATGACCCAAAGATTCACTACTAGGAAATGCTTAAGGCATAGAGTCTGTTATAAATTTGTTGCGTAAAACATAGCAAATATAAATAGACAAAAACCAAATCTATAATAGTTTCAAGCAAGTGCATTGACTGCAATATACAATTTACACAATTAAAAGGTCATTCCGCATTTGTCAATGGAAACGAACTTCAAAAACAATTTGTGTGCGTATGGACCCAACACAAATGATTGCCTTGATCTATGCCGCGTTGATGAAGCTTGTATGTGCATGCTACTTACCAATATACCCGCTGACACATCTGTTAATAGCATTGTTAATGTAGATATTGATTAACATGAATAATATTACGACATCATGACTAGACAAATTAATATGAAGACCTTAGTTCGAAGTATTAAAGTTGAATTTGTGTGTTATGAAACTGATCACGTTTAGAAGATTATATCACTGAAAATACAGTTAGCTTCAGTGTATTGAATTCATGTGTAACCGTCCTTGGAGAATCCGAACCGCGATGAATCGTCTTTTGAACACAAATAAACTTCAAACATGCATACATTTATGCCACATCATAATATTCAATATATTTTCATTGCGCTTTATAAAAATCATCAACGATCAATATACCTATAAGTATGTCGTTATTCGATTGCAGAACAATTCTTGTTTCTCGACGAGGAAATAACAATATTAGTTAAATGCATAGTTAGGTTCTCTTGTCATATACGGCAGTATCTATTTCTGTGTTTACACATATATGTTTCTCTGTAGAAGTTATACTGCCGTATTTATAAAATCTATTCCTCTATATTCAACTAGATTCAAATTTTCAATAAAAATTTTGAAAAAAGGAATATGGTAAACATATTCAAACCAAGGTTATGGTTAGAGAGTTTTTTATGAGTTGAATGAGCTTGTAGAATTATGTTCTTTGTGGTAAAGGTTTAAGAACTTAATGGCTGAAGATTAATAAGAAAATTAGCAGCCTCTGTGGTCGTATTAAATGGATAGACAAGTATATTTACAAATAAACAATTGTTAATACCATTGACAATATTAATATAATCTTTCTCATTTGCTTTCTTACGAAAAGAGAGAATGTTTTGCGCCAGCAATATCTGCTTGTGCCCTCGCTTTACAGAAAGTGTGTCAATTATAGCTCTCGTAATGTAATAACAGTCACTAAGTTCCAGCAGAAGTAATGAATGCGTTAATTCAGAATTCTTTCTCAAAATTTCGACGCACAAGTTTCAAGACGTCTTCTTTATCAGCTCTCGTTATTAAAATGTCACGCTTTCACTCAACACTTTCGTTTTGAATATTTAAAAAATACACAAAGCTTTCGAAATCCGTGGGAAATCTCGATACATTCGAGTCTTGGCATACACACGTAATAACAGCGGAAAGTAAGACCGTAACCTCAGAAATGTAATGTTCCTCGCAGTGCGAAAATTAATAGTCGCCACACATAAAAATTCTGGGCACGCGTGAGTCAGTTGTTTTATTTACATTCATATGAATAGTAAATGGTTGTAAAAGGAAAATTGAGCTATTAAAACTTTTATGACTTGTAAAAAAAAGACAGCTTACTTTCCTGTGTAGTTTTTGTTTGTTATTAGCATTCATCAGCAGAATGAACCCTAATCATATTACAATCTAGCCTTATATATAGACTAATGAGTAATTTAATTTTAACTTAAACTAATAAATTATCTTTACTAATGTATGTGAATGTGTCCAATGGCACTTTTCTTATTCTCTCTATTAAAGGGAAAATACATTTCGTTCTTGTGTTTATTTGGTAGCACTTTTGCACTTTACACTGTTCACTATCACTAAACACTAACTCGAACGGTTTTGTTCTTTTTAGTCTTCTGACTATATTCGTGTGGTCGAGAAGCTGGATTGCCTCGATGTTCACATGCTGATGAAGTCTCTTTTCATGAGATTCTGCAAATTTTTGGATCACTTTTTCGACGACCTCAACTTTTAGGTCCCGATCTTTGTAGTCCGAGATCCGTTTCCTGTGTAGTGATGTCCATCTCATTATCGATATATGCGATATGACATTTTCATTTCCGATACCTTAGATATGAAGATTAATAATCCACGATTTCCCTTGTGTATTATCTATACGTGGCCTTGTCGATCATCGCATCCTTAATCGTCAATGTCAGTCTGATGATGGAACGACCCTTCGTACGTAGAATAACAATCAGCTGCCTTAAGTGCGAATCAGATGCACAATAAATTATTGACACAAGTATTTAATATTTTTATATCTTTTAGAAGAGGGCGATAAAACTATTTCGAAAAATGCGCATACACGACTAGATAGGAATTTGGTTAACCCCAATGGTGTACACTGATAAAGAGCATGCATAACACAGCAATACTATACTAACATGTATACAAAGCCATACTTCTAATCCTATCATCGCTTAGCACTAACACATGCTTACAAGTTCTGCGCCAATTAGTGTAATTTGAGGACACTAAGTGACAAACAGCAAAGACGTTCCGTTCGTAGTGCATAGACTGTGTAGTGCTGCCCTTCGTTCGTCAGATATCGATATTGAAGTTTTTTACGCTCCGGAGTTCGTGCCAGGAGTGCGTTTGCAAAGCACGCTACAAGTTTGCGTTAAGGCAAAGTTGACACTGTAAATGCACTATCTGGTACGACACCCCGGAGCGTGTAGCATCGCTCCTGACGAGACAACGAGAACCACCAGTTCTCTGAACTGTTATGAACTTTAGTGAAACGTTTTACTACTTATAATTTACATGCACCTAATTATTTATAATTTATTTTCCTATTTTATTGTGTTTAGTTTTATATATCTTATTACGCTTTCGTAAATTGTGTTTAAGAAAACGTCTTGAGTTCATTGTACGCTTTATATATTTTATATTTAGCCATCGTGTCTAATTTGGCTTTTACCTATTCCGTATTATTTTTGTATACTAAGTATTATTTTATATAAGCACATTTATGTTAATTTGATTGTATTTCCATATTAATGTTACAAAATGTTAATTTGGTTGTGTTTGGAATATTTTTTGTGGGTTTTAATTACAGCTTTCTTCGAGATTTCTATTGTTTTATTTTATTTTATTATTACAACCCAAGCTTAAGTATATAATGATCTCTGTAGATTAGTTTACTTTTCTGATTCGCATGATATTTCTTTTTGTCAGTAGACAGTAGTAATTTCTTGTTGCAATCTATGATACATATAGTTTGGTACATTGACAAAGACATAATGGTAGGAAGCCATTGTGGTAGTGTTCCCTCGTGAAGCCTTCGGCAGTAATTATCATAGCACGCCGCACTATTGCAGTCGCTTGTTTGTGAGGATTTACTATTTTGCCGCCATTTTGCTCTGTGTTGAGCGTGACTTGTGAGTTATATACTAGAACTCCCCTAGGCAAAAATAATAGGAAATCATCAATCATACACGGCAAATTACTTTTTAATCACTGCCGACAAAATATTATTTTTAACAGATCACGATGCATCCTAGAGCAGTGGTTACATCACTAGTTTACCAACATAAATCCACCTGTTCGATAGCGCAGTTTATATAAACATAGCTATAATATATATTGTGATCGGAGCAGAGAAGGCCAATATAAATCAGACCTAACTGGCACAAATATGAGCGAGTGGAGCATTTGAAAGCTGTCAGCTGTGGCCCACACGGTTACTGCGAACTATTGGCCACGGTATAATTAGAGCTACGTTGAAATAGCAACAAACAATGTTGCGCTCTCACATTCATAGTTCTGCACTATTCTTATGCGGCCTTGGTAATTTTACCGAGTAACTACTACTATTGGCAGCACAGTTAGTGCTATGGTTATCTGTCACAGTTTACAAAGGCTACTGAAAACGAAATTACCTTTGGGTCCATCAATCTATCCTCACTATTAGGGCTTAATTAGTAAAGTAATGCATATATTTACTATCTTCGTAGGCAATACAATTAATTTTTCATGACATGCGCACGCGCAGCTTACTTCAAATTGAATATATTTATGTACAGGTTTGTTCATATTGATATTATAGATAAAATTCTGCAAATTCATTAAGGTGATTAGCAATGACTGAATCCAATACTGAATGAGTATATAAACATACGAGAATGAGGACAAATCATCGTGAGATAGTGCGTTCCGTATTCAAGAATATGGAAACAATTTAAATTGATCGATGAATTTAATACTAGCAATATGTGATAAAAAACAAAAGCAGGACGATGTTATTGGTTTAACTACAAGGGGTGTAAGGCACATTGTATATAGGTTTTCTAAAATACTTATTGATGTACCTAATTGAATCATGTCCAAATCTATTTGGACAGAGCGCTTAATCATGAAAAGAACATCTCATCACCTGGACTACGATTTCACTTCCCTGTTAAGAGCGTAACATTCACACACACATAAGTTTCTATTACTATGACAATATATAACTACTACTCTCAGTACTTATACTACGTGACTTTATAATTGTATTGTGTAGAATCAGTGGAACGGTGTCAGTGGGTCAAGTCTTGTTGGGGTGGGCAGCGGGCATCCAGGGAAGCCCTACGACTAGCCTTGCATTGTCTTTAACCTCATTTCGCCATTGTATTCGCACCTTATGCCCACGTAATGCATTCACTTGACGACAGGGCTGAGTTGTTGGCAATCGTTATCTAATTCAATATATAGGTCTCGTCATTCTTGTATTTCATATTATTTAGGGTATCACCACCGTCAGTCAATGATCATCGTCATCTTTTTTTGTTCTTAATAAACTATTTTAATTTTGGTTTGTTTTATTTTATTCTTTATCTCAACCCTTATATTTTCTTATTTATCCATCTAGAACACTGAAATATAATGATCATTATGCATTATCTTCATTGGAAACTTTACATCATCATCATTTTGTTTTGCACAGTAAGCCTGAATGTACGATCAGGGTCGAAGCACTCACTATCTCATAGTTTATCTCAATTTTACTACCACTAAAAATAATCTGTACTAAATTCTATGCACTACCGAAACCACAATTGAAAGCTGCTTTTATTGGGGACAGTATAAGCCGGATGAGCAGAGTATCAGACATTGACAAAAGTTATCAAAACCCATATTTAAAAGTCGTTCGCCATAATGATTTCTACCATTTTAGGAGGTCCGTCCAATTAGGTCGATAATTAAATAAGAGAAATCGAAAGGCCATAAACTGATCTGACAGAAAGCGTATATATAACTAAAAAAGGCTGCAAAAAATCTATAAAAGAAACTTGATTCGCGGATTCCGCTTTGCTAACGGAGTAAACTTTAGCTTTCTAGAGTAGATACATACATTAGAACTCTACTTTACAAACAAGATGAAATATTTATCAAAGAAACGGTAGATTCTCAAATAATCTCAAGTAATATGTCGTGGAAACGTTTAGCAACGGATATCGTACTCTTAGAAAGATAGTAGGTATCCTAACTCAAAAATTGCAATCATTTGGGAAAAAATATTAAAAATGTTGTGTTGAGTATGTAACTTAAGTAACACTGTCCCATTATTACTCGTCACATTAGTGTTTAAGGTCAGTTTAAGTCAAAAGTTTCAGGAATTTAGATTAAGGCCACTTTTATTCTATGACGATGCGATACACGTGTACCTAAGCAAAGACAGACCTTACTGAAGTACGTAGGCAGCACAGTAATTCTAAAGGTTGTTCTACTGATAAGCTGATTAATATTCATAATTATGCACTTAGAGATAAAGAGATGAACAAGTATATGGCAATTAATTACCAACTCAAATACAGGTACTTATTTAATACTTTAATAAATTGATTAAGTATGTTTTTCGTTGATATTGGAATAGACGTGCAGTTTACTAAACTAATATAAAGTGCAGTATCTTCCAAATAGACGACAATTTAATGCGATCGTATCATGTTAGCCTGAAGACGATTAGTGTATTCTTAGAAACTTGGTATTCTAGTATTGACATAACACCACGTTTGTATTGCTCAAAGGGTAACGCAGAGGTGTATCTACTGAAAGTTTTATACTTAAATTCGATTAAAAACATTTAAAAAGGCATTTTTTTTAAGGATGGGATATCATTCAATTACGGCTTCACAATCTGGGCGAAGCGGGATGGTGTGTCAGACTTTTACTGACTAAAACGCATCCGTCATTTGCGACAATTTTGCTGACAACCCTTTGTGGCGCGCGTGGAACACGACGCGCCATCTATACGGACCCTGGTTTCTGTCGGGCGGCAACCTACTCATTGCTCGTAGCCCGTAATAAAAAACATTATATTTTTTGCAGATATAACACAATGGCTGCAATTTAAATGCTTATGAATAAATGCTCACCAAGTTTCACCCCGACTCTGACACGTTAGGTTCAAAGGAGATAACGGGGGCTTAGGAAGCGAGTCTCCTTCGATTAAGTTACTTTTGACCCTTTCGTGAGCAGTTATCCATTCTTGCGCGTATTCTTAATTTATTGGTAATAAAATAGGTGCACTTCTAATAGGCGTTTAAACACAATGATTTAAGTAAGTATGGATACAAATTATGGCAACTTTTGAATCACGAACAGTAATTTGGGTTACAAATTGCAGTGAATATGAAGTGACAAATCACTTGCCAGTCGCCCTCGAACACGACTTAAATTCGCATAATTTAATATTAAATCAATAATTAATTTAATCAACCTATAGCTATTACATCCTGGCTTTACTCCAGAATACGCTAGCGTAGCGTATTTTTTTATTGAATTACTAACTGAATCTGATACTTTGCATTGTAATGCCACGTAAAGAAATCAAGTCTCTGGTTGACTCTTTTTTTCAGTCTGCCAAAGTTTCATGCCAATCTGATCGATGGTTTAGGAACGTATACAAGACAAACACACAAATATTTATTTTTATTTATATAGATAGATATGCTTTACTACCTACTATCTATCAAGAACTAAACACGGTCAGGGAATATCACTCCTTAATCCACAAGAGTCGCGCATTTTCCGGGATGAAAATGCCTTGAATCAATGAGGGAATATGATCAATTATTTCAGAAATTATACGTCACAAACACATTAACAAATAGTTTTAAATCTTTGAAATATTACTTTAGATATAAAGTAGGTACCTATAAATAAACAGATAACTCGTAAAATTCGCTAGATACAAGTTTTCCTTATATGTCATATAATTACTAAGATGCGTTGCGTTAGCTTGCATGTCTGCTATGTTAAATGAAGGCATAAAGGTCGATAATATGTTAGAAACACGGCAAGTTTGGCGATTTTACCAATTAAATATTTAAAGGGAAGAAAAACTAGATAAATTCTGATACGGACTGTTCTGATACCGCAAACTGACGTAGGTATTTCAGAGATGGCAAATCATATCATCTATACTATATAATATTATAAAGCTGAAGAGTTTGTTTGTTTGTTTGTTTGTTTGCTTGAACGCGCTAATCTCAGGAACTACTGTTCTGATTTGAAAAATTATTTCAGTGTTAGATAGCCCATTTATCGAGGAAGGCTATAGGCTATATATCATCACGCTAACACCAATAGGAGCGGAGCAGTAATGAAGAATGTTTCAAAATCGGGGGATTTTTTTTTCCACGGGGACGAAGTCGCGGGCGGAAGCTAGTAAAATATAAAATAAAATCATAAAATATACTAATATTATAAAGCGGAAAAGTTTGTTCGTTTGATTAAACGCGCAAATCTTCGAAAGTACTTACTGGTGAAAATGAAATTTGGTATGGAAGTAGCTTGAAACTTGAAAAAAAGGAGCCATAACTGGGTATAGGCCGACTGCAAAAGAATAAAGGTTATGCTTTTAACGTGATAAAGTCTACGGAACCAAAGCCCCGCACGGCTGCTAGTATAATATTTAAAAACCTTTTTTGTTATCGGGGGAAAACCTACAAAAGGCGATCCGTATGTGAGAATAATATCGAGGTGTGTGGAATTTTTACCTCACTGAAACTACCCTAGTGGTCAACATGTGCAAAGCATGCGGCGTTGCTTGCCTGTCGTTTTTTACAGATTTCGGAAAGTGCGCAGGAGCCCCATGGCCTCGATCTCCCTTTCACTACCGGTCTACTAGACGCACTGCTGGGTACCATCCAGACTTGGTTGATATAGCCGTCTTGTCGTACGTACCAAGCGCTTCTTCTCCACATTTATTGTGCGCACAGCCGAGGTGTGGAACTTTTTATATATCTATGTGTGGAACTCTCTGCCGGCTTCTGTGGTGAACCACAGTGAACTGGTATCTTCTTTGCTCGTTCGATCCTTCGTAGACCTCGTCTATTGCATACCATCAGATGAGATCGAGGTCAAGAGTTGGCTCATCCGGAATTAAAAGCCATTGTTCATTATCAGTTTTCGTTTACTTATAATCTAAGTTATCTCCAGATTCAAGTTTCAATACATTTATTTATTAAACATGAGTAGGTATACATACAATGCATGCAGGTTGGTCACAAAGAAAAGAAATTAAATATCTGTCATTTTTAGCCTTTGTGGCATACATATATACAAGAAGTTATTTATAGGTTTTGACACAAAGCTAAAAACATTATCAAATTGTTACAAAAAAAAAACGACGTATTTAAACAATACATTATCAACTTAAATTAAATTAACTCGTGCTAGGTTCCAATTATAAATAATTTTTAAAATAAATTATAAATGTCATTAAAAATAAATTATTTATACAATACATCATATATATATTTTTCTTGTAATCTAATTATTAATAATGTCACTGTAAATTATCTAAATTAGAAAAATGTCAATCAATATTTGTTTGATTCCTACTTGCTAAAATCGAAGGGAGCGGAGTAAGCGTAAGTTTACTTTTAAGTATCTTAAAATTTAGTTCCGGACACATTCCTACTAAAAGCTTTGCATTCCTAATGAAAAAAGTTGACTCACCTAATTGTGACATATGTGGGAAAATTGACGACGTGCAACACTTTTTAATGGAATGTGTGCGTAATGCAAACAAAAGAGAACAATTAGTGAGGCAATTTAATCTGAACTATCTAGATGTTGGTGTCTTTCATAGTATTCTAGCTTCACCAAGTTCGGATGTAGCTAGAATGCTATACTCCTTTAAGTTTATTTAAGCGTTAATTGTATGAATTAGGATTAGACATTAGTATAAGGTACGATGGGATTGTCATCGTCATTTTTATGTACAAAAATCCCTTATAATCAATAAAGAGAAAAAAAAAAAAAGTATCTTAAAATGTCGGCCTAAGCCCATTTTATAACCAATGTCTTAAACCGGAGATCCGGTTCAGTTGTGTGGAAACTTGCACAAACTTGCCGTCATCAAGATAAGGAAAGAATCGAAGCCGTAATATTTTTTGGAAATCCCCTATAGGTCGTAACTTGTGACGCTTTCGTCTGCTTGCGAAGTAACACGCACTCATTACTACATCACGGTACTTACCTAGATAAAATAGTTGATTAACGTGGCCTTAAATAATATTATAGCGGCCCCATAGCCCTCGGCTCAAGTGTGCGAGGCAAGGTGGATTTTTAGTCAGTAGAAGTCAGTAGATTTTCCCACGGGAAAAAAATTTGAGGACATCTATGAGGAGTTCCAACTCCAAAAATCTTATATGTTTATCAGAATAGTTCAAGCTAAGAAATCAAACTGTTTACTAGTCCGTAAAGATAGATAGGTTCGCCCAAGATGTTTCCAAACAATATTTATTCAAGTACCAAAGAGACAATAGCGATTAAGAATATTCTTCAATAATAAGAAAAAAAAAGAAGGCACTAATTGTGTGTGACATCATAGGCAAGTCGCAACATAGTGTATTTGCAACATTCAACAACAACAAAGTTTCGCGTGACAGTTTTTTTTAATTACTTATTTAATAATAGGCTCGCGTTTGACCACCATCACACCTGATGCTACGTAATGATGTGTTCGAAGATGAAGCACGCTTACCTAAAAGAAACCTATTTATCAACCGACGACAAAAAAAGGAGGAGGTTATCAATTCGACGCGTATATATGTATATATATATATTTTTTTTTTTTTTTAATGTATGATCACATTGATCACCGAGTACTCGAAGACGGCTGAACCGATTTGGAAAATTCTTTTTTTGTTTGATAGGATATACTTCGAAATTGGTAACATTTGTCACCAAGTCAGGATCTGATGATGGGATCTTATAGTAACTTGTGCAGTTGCTCTCAAAAAGTACCATTTCGGGAAGTGGAACTGATGATGAAGACCACAGATGGTCGCCGAAACTACTCAATAATAAGTATTTCGTGGATTGCGATTCGATTATTTGAATATGGATATTAAGCACTTTATGCTCGTCACAATGCATATGGTGATGTATAGCTGATGGTGAAGTACCAGGAGAACTCCTCAACAATTAACGGCCCAGCATTGGGAAAAGCAATATTTTGTAAAATGTTATAAGTAGTGGACATTTAGGCTCTTGTGACTAGGTGAATTAAAAATCAACCAACTAAAACGAGTGAAATAAAAACTTTTTACCAAAAAATTTAACCGACTCCCAAAAAACACTGCAAAGTGAAAAATAACTTTAATTTCGGAAGTCGGTGCCAAAAACGAAAATACAAAACTAAAGACACCGACTACCGAAATTAAAGTTATTTTTCACTTTGCAGTGTTTTTTGGGAGTCGGTTTAATTTTTTTTAAAGTTTTTTCTTGACTTAAAGACCCCCAGGTTATAGCTATCGGGAAACAGAATTACTTCAACTAATCTACCCTTTATTTATGCCAATATTACAAAGATTTTATTAATATCTTTCAAATGTTTCTTTCCCTTCCCTTTGCAGCACATAATAAGCAGGTGTAAGAACTTCCTAACCCTGACTTTAATCTAGTAATTCTTGCAAGTCTAGTATTCTCTTTGTTGAAATATCAACTCGCCATACTTGACTTCTTTTATCTTGATAGACTTTACTTGAGAGCAATCGTGTTTCCAACTGAAATAACTATCAAATCCATGTCACGGGTATGACGAAAGTACACTCGACGTGTCTACATGCCCACGCCGAAACGTGCAGTTCTGTACCTCAGGAAAAATACTATTGAGAAAGAACGATACCTGTTTTATAAAACACCATTGATAACCATTAAATATTATATTTATTTATTGAACATAAGTATACATACAATGCATGCAGGTTGGTCACAAAGAGTATAATACTTTATTGTACACCTTACAATATTCCTATGGATACAGAAAATAAAGCTAGTGTACAATGGGCACTCTGTGGATCATACGGTCGAGGTGTGCCTTGCTTGGGCGGAGCACCGTCGTGTCCTCGTAGAGTCGATCGCGGCGGCGACCTCTCGCGCGCTGTTCTGGTTCAGACCATGGTGCGGAGCGAGAGGGAATGGGATGCAGTCGCCTCCTTCTGCGAAGCAGTCATGCTAGCTAAGGAGGAGGCCGAACGCGCGAGGGAGAGGCAACTCTCTTCCACGCGCCCCAGCCGCCGCGGGAGATGCCAAGGGCGTCGGGGATCGGGGGTCGCTCACCGTCCAGTAAGGACCAGGCCCGGGTCGGCTCAAAGAGCTGTCAACACCAGTGACGGGGCCTCATAGGGCCATTGCTTGCCGGGGTTTGCGAGAAAGTTCTGATGAGATACCGTGGCCCCGGAACTTTAGGGTAGCTGAAGGAATAGGGTGGGTTTTTAGTCACTTGAAGTCTACCACACCCTTCCACTTAACCCAGAGCAGGAGAAGTCATTGAATGATTATCCCACCCAGAAAAAAAAAGTGTACAATGGGCGGCCTTATCGTACAGGGCAATCTCTTACAGACAACGTTTGGATGAAAAGATCTTAAAGGAGACAGATTTAGGGCTGTCAGTGAACAAACATCATAAATAATATAAATTATATATAATAATATAAAATAAATATAGTGAATATACAGTTATGTTTTCCCGTTTTAAAGTGCTTTAATTTATTTTGAGGTACCTAATGATAAAAACACACAGGTGGACAATTAGCTCGTACAAAAGTTATTGTAGGCGAAACCGATTAAGATAATTTGCCATAACTAAAATAGACCTTCATGGAGGGTCATAAGGTTGAAATTTGAAAAATAATCAGAAACTCATTTTCACAAAGTCTACAGGACATTTTTCCATAATATTATGATAAAAAGAAACCAGAAATATCTCTATATTTTGATTTACAGGTTGTCGTGGAGAAGAAAGGAACGTGCTGTAAGGCGAATGCGGCATCGTGAACAACTGCGCGGGCGCAGACGACAACCCAACAATTCAAAAAACAAACTACAAAAGAAAACCATTCAGCCAAATAGGCACTAAACACAAATAAGTATAGGAACACCAAGCAAAATAACCTTTTTTTGGTTGTTTTCGTAGTTCTCTAGTAGTAGTACATTCGCTAGTACCTTCAAAAGGCGCCTACACTTGAAAACAGACCAGATATTGTGGGATTTTCACCCCAGTGATCATCGTCATAGACAACAGGGTCGGTGCAGTAGTTGAGCGATTGGCAGCTCTGCTGCGTGTCACGGGTTCGATACCCGCACTGGAACAATTGTTTGTATAGTCTACAAACAGTTAATTAGTTGTGCCGGGTCTGTGTGTTTGTAAAAATAAATTTAGGATACAGGAAAAATTCCTAGTGCGGGAAATGATTAAAGAATAATGAGTGCAACGCCTGCTAGGGCACATCACTGTTTTGGTTCGAAACTAATACGCAGAATACGTTGATATAACTAGAAAGGTTAGTATTCAAGTTTTTATTCAAATAAGGTATATACAGGCGAAAATAAAAGGAAATTATAGGGCATCGAAAAATTCATCATCGCTATCAATGGGAAAAGTGCCCAGAACACTGGCCGCATTGCCACGTTGAATGGCAATGTTGGTTCTCTGTCCAAAGAAAAGGCCAGCCCTCTGGTCACTTGTGGAGTCGACTAATCGTTTGCTGATGTCACGAAAGAGTTGATGCGCACTCGGACCCCATGGTCCTAACGTTTCAACCCCAAACGGCCCAAACATATAGCACCCAATTAGGTTGTTGTATTTGTGCTGTTTGAGATTTTCTGCAGCACAGCCCGCCGTACTGAGAAGATGGGATGGCGCAAGGGTGTCAACACAAGTAGCATCCCACACCAAAGGCCTACACAACTTCCAAGGCAGTATAGTCATCCCGTCTGGTCTCTTCCCATCGTCGCGTGCCAAGCCGTTAGGTTCTAAAACAGATGGTACTCCAGCGGTGACAAGAGCCCGACGGATGATGTAATTTATGCTGGCATGCCATGCTATCCGACCAGAGCTTCTGCTGCAGGAAAGGCCATGATGTCCGAGGCGGTCGTACCTATATTAAGAGAAGGTAATGCTTGTAACCAAAGGCCCGACTCCCATTCACCCACAGCCAACAGGCGCGAGCACTCAGCAGTATTGGTTGACGTATTTAAAAGGTTATTCCGTACCAAACTGCAGGGCGGCTCGTCCCATTGTCTCTGGGAGGATGGGTTCTCGGGCAACGCCGTATTCGGGCAAGCCATTTTCCAGGCATTAACTGCATCGGTCGAACACGGCACCTCGTAGTTAACCTGATATTGCGATAAAATTTTCTTGGTTAACGTCTCGGTGCTAAGCTGCGGACCGAAGACAGAAAAGCCGGTAGGCTTATACTGGAAATTTTGCGGATGCCGAGCCCACCAAAACGAAAGGGTAGTGTAGCTTGCAGCCAGGCTCGGTCATCCAGAGCCACATTTAAAATTGATGCAAGGGTATTTTTTATAATAAGATCAATTTGGTCCAACAACTGAGATTGCTTCCATAGTGGAGAAGAACGGAGGTAATAAATAAAATTTGGACTAAAACAACAATATCTTATGAGGGTGTAAGCCAAATGCATGTTAATTTGGAAAAATCTTTCTGAAATATCATTAAAATGATTAATTTTGCTATCAATAAATGACGAAAAACTTTCTTCTAAAATTGGGGAGCCTAGGAGATGCAATGAATTTTTTTGCAAAATTTTGATATCAGGGGATATTGTATAGAACTTGTTTAGTGTCGCTTGTCTGTCAGTATTTTCACAGATATAAAGTTCACATTGCGAGTGGTTCAGGTCAAGGCCGATGGATTTGAATAGTTCTTTCAGGAAAATAAAATCTTTGATTACGGTGTCTTCATCACCTCCTAGAGTTCCATCATCTAAATACCACACGTTAAATTTAGAATTTAGTTGTTGAATGATTAGATGGATAGCCAAGCTGAAAATGACTGGACCGAGACGGTCACCTTGTTGGCATCCAACTGCTGAATCCAAAACGTGGTCTTTATTTATATAATAATTTGGAGGGGTGCCTGTAGTACTGCCACATAAAACCGTAAATTTCAGATAAATTAAATTCCTTTTGAATTAACATAAAGCTTAGCCACGCTTAATACGAAACGAGACAAACAGTTTTGTATAACCACATAGTAAATAGTCTGTAAGTGATTAGAACTGTGTCCCGCGTAAAGCCCGGGTTCGATTTCCAGCACGAGACACCTGCTTTGCCACACAATTTATAAAAAACTTTTTTGCAAAAAAATAAAACCGACTTCCATATCAAAACACTACAAAGCCAAAAATAATTTTAATTTCGGTAGTCGGTGTTATTGGTTTTGTATTTTCTTTTTTTTCACACCGCCTTCCGAAATTAAAATTATTTTTGGCTTTGTAGTGTTTTGATATGGAAGTCGGTTTTATTTTTTTGCAAAAAAGTTTTTATTTTCGCGCTTTTTAGTGGGTCAATTTGTAATTAATCTAGTTATAAAAGCCAAAATGTCAACTACAAAAAACTAAAAACGCGCGACCAAAAAACACAATATAGAGTAACCGAAAAGATCATCAATGTAAATATTTTTTTTAGACTTTTGTTGATTTTTCAGAAACGGCTTGTTCGATGTCGATAAAATTTTCATGGGACCATTTGGGAAGTATACCCTTTCCAACAAAAAAAGAATTTTTCAAATCGGTTGGCGAGCGACGGAGCTATGCCCGAACAAACATAAAAAAAAAAAAAAAAAAAAAAAAACAAACAAACATCCGAATTGAGAACCTCCTCCTTTTTCAGAAGTCGGTTAAAAAAGGGGGAAACACACTTCATTATAATTATAATAAGCTATGATATAATTATTAGAAAGGCGCCGAATCCATACTTAATATAACAAAGCGAAAGTGTGTTGTTTGATCTATTTTCGTTCTTTAACTTCAAAACGGAGGCCTACTTTTTATTTCGGGAAAATATGCGATGTTTTCACGCAAACGAAGTCACGACCGAAAGCTAATATCAAAGTGACAAACAAATCGGCGCAGTAAATGAATAATTTGCAATCGTTTAGGCTTGATTCCCCATCCCAAAAAAATACCTACATGTATTAAATTAATGTTAATAATCATATTCTTGTTTCATAGGTCATCATATCATCAGAAGAAAAAGCGACAGAGAACCTGAAAAAGTCTCATTGACTGCGACAGTTTAGACTCAAGAAGATAATATGAATTAAAGAAGAATTGAACATCTGATCTCTCTGTAGTTATAAGCAAATGTATACATATGAATGCAAAATATACCTAAGTTTAGATGATATTACAAGCTCTCAAACAGTCAAGAAATTTTAGACCACATTCAAGCAACAGATGTAGCCTACCTTTTCTGTTTCTAGTTTTATTAAACTCTAAACATAAGACATAGGCTCTCATCTCTCCCATCACGAAAAAACACGTCGATGCAAGATTCAAGAGAATAGTTATGTACAACGCAAGATAGACGAATGCAAGACTCAAGAATGCAAGACATGAATATATGGTAGACCGCGTTGGCAGTGTGGTTAGCTGGTTGTTTACATAAATACAACAGCCACTAGCAACACTGCCTCTGCGTTCATCCTAATCCAACAACATCAGAAGAAGCTCAGAAGAAAGAAGATTCTTTGTTTTTTCAGTGTAGGTAGCTTGCAAGCAAGTGGCAGCTTGCGTTATGGAAACAGCGCGTATGCAACCCAACGAGCACATTAGTGGAAATTGCAGCCTATTTTGTTACTTTCGGCTGTAAAATAGCGCTTTAAGGGTTCAAAAAGCAGTTCAAAGTTGCATATCTGCATCCGTAAACGTCTATAGCTATAAAAGTTACTTAAGGTGCTATAAGCTGAATCAAATACCACCCTAGCCTTCACAGTAGTCCACGGTAGAACTCATTTACCACTTACACCTTTATATGAGAGTTACGAAGGTCATTCTACCACTCACAGCTGTACAGTGGTTTCCATTGTAACTTTTATAGGTTATAGTTATAGTAACCACTATTATACTACTAGAAGTTCCATTATAGAAATAATAGAAACTCTTATGCATACTATAGTTACAAAAAAATCATCAGTGTAACTAAGGCCTTTAGTAGCAATAGTCATTCCTTGCAGGCTCAATCCATTCGCCATTTTACAGCCGCTTTTGTATCTATTATAAAACATTTAAAAACACTAAACACCAAACAATAAAAATGGATGCTAAACGAATAAGTACGTAACTACAT
Organism: Tholera decimalis; assembly: GCA_943138885.2. Classification (NCBI taxonomy): domain Eukaryota; kingdom Metazoa; phylum Arthropoda; class Insecta; order Lepidoptera; family Noctuidae; genus Tholera; species Tholera decimalis. The sequence goes on from OW964565.2 coordinate 22,324,922, forward strand.
CTTATAACCTCAAAAACAAGAAAATAGGAGCTTTTTGTGGCTGTGAGTTGCACTAGGGTAACAAAAATCACTGGAAGCGTTAGAAGGGTGAAAATTAGCACTATGATTCTCAAATGGGAGTTATTAGAGCTCAAACTGCAGGTTATGACTACATTACAATGACGCCATGATTTTTTAAGAAAACTTATAATTCACTTGCAAAATTGAGTTGATATACATTGGTTTTTCAGTTAAATGTGCATTAAATGTACCGGTAAACAATCGGCCACTTGCAAATAGTAAGTTATCGACACGTAAAAATACGGAAATAAAATGTATTCTGTATAACAAATAAAAAATATCACATATCTTTTGTTATTTTTTTTAATATCATAAAAGCGCGTTAAAATTACTCGAAAATTATCTTATATATCTACAGTAAACTGGACAGCGTTTTAAGTATCTTTATATATCTTGCTAATACAGAATACAAACTTTTACTTCTTTTTGTTTTATTTTCATGATGGCGACGAAAACACTTTATCAAAATATTACAAATAATGTCAACTGAAGATATAGAATAAAGAACTATAATCAATTCATTCGTTCAAAGTAGTTCAAAATCATTCAAAAGTAGCGCTATGAGAGCTTTAGTATAGCGTTAATAAATCGTTATAGCTATTAAGGAACCTTTATGCAACCGTTGTGCAGGTTAAATGGAACTTTAGGTTGCATAAAATGGCGCCCAAATAGCGCTAAAGCGGCTGCTTTAAGTCTGTAGTAGACGCTCTAGCGCTTACGTCTATTACCATAAGTAATAATCGGATACGCTCTAAAGCCCTAATGCAGCCCATTTGTGCTAGTTGGGAAGGCACCATCACAGCACATTGAATAAGAAAATATGCGCTCTTGCATGTAAGCTACTTGCATCTGGATATACGCCTTTAATTTTTCTACTTTCTTTTAAAAAGGGGGTCTTTGGTTTGTTAGTTTTGGATATTTGACTATAAATTCATTAAAATCAATGGAGCCAAAATACCCTAACGTTTCTAATATCTAAAGTGAAAGATCTGTGCAATTTCAGAGCTTGATGTTTTTAGATAATTTGAATAACGTTCTGATTAAATATATGTCATGTAGTTTTGTAAAAAACATATGTTTTGTCTATTGTATTCCTAAATTTGATGAGATTTAATGTTCTGTGTCACCAATAATAGCGTGACTGAAATAAATTCGCACCTCCATCAGGTGCACTTACGGGAAGCAAGCCAATTCACCGAGGCGCGTGTAACATCGTCATATAATATATATGTTATATACCTACTCTATTTGCATGTCCAATAATGCAGAAACTCTTTTGATATCGTAAAATACGATAATCTTGTTGATATATTATGTTAATAACGGAAGCTTTGACGAATGGGCTATACAGGGAGGCAGGGACATCGACGCACAAACGCTTACCATGGATTCAGTACATGATTCTGGAGCCCCTGCGTTGAAATATTTCGTCGGTTTTTTTTAATTTTCAGCATTTTTCTGCTATTTTTTTTACTGAAAACTGTACAAAATCATTGTTTATATCTAGCCCAATGAGATTTTAATTAAAAAATTAAATTCACTTGTTTCACTTAAAACAGCAATGTAAATAAAACCTGAAAGGAGCTGTTTTGCTAGATTTCATTTGCGAGGTCAACACAGGTGATCAGGTAGCCCTTTCGAGTTTTATTTACATTGCTGTTTTAAGTGAAACAAGTGAATTTACTGGTTTTTTTGCAACGTAGGGGGGTCCAGAATCATGAACTGAATCGATGGTAAGTCCCTGCCACCCTGTATAGTAATATCATCAAGTAAAACATCTGTAGATATATGACTACTGACATTCGCTTCCGAGATGCATGTCCCAATTATTTGACATGTTACAGTCTTTACGCTGATTGAAAGTGGCTGTCTCTGAAGCCCCAGGCTCTGTGGGCTCTTCTAGTTTTATACGTCCAACGTTCTTAACTATAATGCTACATGCAGTGATGTTCTTCTCTCATTCTCAATTCTTTATTGCTTACCGTAATATTACATAGTTATTATGGATATAAGTCACAATTATATACCCTCGAGCACAGCATAAACCAATTTAGGAAAGAGGAGGAAGAACACTGTGTTTAATGTGATACTTCTTTTTAGTTACTTATTTGAGTAATTAGTAAGTTATATTACTTACTCTGGCATAATTGAATTTAAAAATTATTGTCGTTTTTTATCATATAGGTATGTTTGTTTATTAAAATTTTAAAAAACATTTATTTTCTAAACTAAGTATTAATAATATAATAATCCATAGAATATTTTTATCATTTTATTATTCTTAAGTGGGCGTGAATACAAATTTCTAAAAATATAAGGTCTTGCCCAAAATACAGTTTATCAAATCAAGCCCGCTTAACGGCTTGATTTGATAAACTGTATTTAATATGTATGCCAATAAAGATGGATTTTATTAAAAAATATTTCTTTCTTTTAATTTCCGATGTGTCATTAGTTCTTTACTTTCCAGAATTTGATCCCCATGAGTAAGCCCAATCAATGTATTTGTTGTTTCAAATTTTTGTTTCTAGTTTGTGTATTTCAAATATCCAATGATCAATAAGGAGTCTGATAGCTATATTGTTTGTTTAACTTGTATACTGTCATACATACCTATTATAGATTCCTATAACTAACTTACTTATAAAATTGGCTTAGTTAATTAAATGAAATTATCATTTTTTTATTCCTTACTTTGGTGTGAGCCATCTGGAGTAGAATTGTATTGACAATGTTACTCTAAATTCCAGTCGAAAGACGATTGGATGATCGTGCGTTTTGCAATCAGCGAATTCCCCTTCACCAGGTTATAAGTCCAACTGATGGATGGCCATTCATAAGCGATTGCCACTTTAGACCTCAATTCTCCATCCACACATAACCTTTAGACCTCAATCCCCTATCCCATAAAAATTGACAATTAAAATACACGTACATATTTAATATATTTGCTAATTTAACAACAAATGATATTTATTTTACAAATAGGCTACAAAATAAGTGTTTCACACGTCGATCTTTTTGTCAAATAGATAAATAAGGCTCACACAAACACCGGCAGGAAGTCAGAAGACTCTCTTTTAATATCCATTCAATTAATGTAATGGTAATAAACATGATAACCATATTAGTAAATATCTGAGGCGGTCTTTTAAAGAAAGCACCAAATCGAGTCGTTCGACCTAGACGTTAATAACATTTTCAGCTTTCGTAAAGCTTAATAGATATATAAGAAGGTAAAAATAACAACAAAAACAACAACATAAAAAAAACAAGAAAAAGGACAGCAGCTAAGTCGCGCAGGCGCAATTCAGTGCTCTATGGCGCGATTCGTATACAAAATTATAGGTGGACTGTGTGTACCTATGTATGAGTTACAATAAAAAAAAAAGTTTATTTTTGTTATTATTTTGATTACCTAAATGATTGCAGGACTTCATCAACCGTCACTCATCAGGAGCTCCAGAGATTATAGATACGTTGATCAAATAGGTTCCTTGGTTAGATTCCCAGTGATTTTTCAAACTGAACAGTCATGTTGGTAGACGACATTAAAGTATACAAAAAACTTGATAAAAGACTGTGCATCTATTTACTTTGATAGTTTGTTATTTCGAAAATAACTAACAATGGTAATATAATGACAATGTAGACTGCGTTGTAACGTGTCGTCTAGACATGCAAGAATATTGAAAGTCCAACGGTAGTACGGAGTAGAACTAAGCTTCTTTCTTATTAGGCAAATTATTATAGATTAAAACGATATCAAGGCAAAACGGTGAACGTTTATGTAAGGCTCAATAGCATTATGGATCACTATGGATCAAGATCCATAGTGATCCATAATAAATAAATTATTATAAATAAAAATTAGGAAAAAATAAAATTAGAAATAAATTATTTCAGACCACAAGTGTGTGAAATATTTTTTTTATTATAATTACATATTTTGCAAAATTTCGGCGCCTAAATTTTGAAAAGCATGTGACATCTTTAGAACTTTGAAAAACATCTACGAGTCCTTCAAAGTGATAAAAAGTATCAATAACAATTAGTACCTAGATAGGACTGATGTATGTACTCATAGGTACAGAACTATTAGTATCCCAGAGATTTGCCAAAAAATTTTTTCAAGAGGTTTGGTGCCCTTTCTTAGTGCTAATCGTGGGTGATAGGTGTCTAGGCACAGACAGACACACACACAGTCTCGGAGGATATTAAAAATGAAAAAAGTATGTACAGAATGGTTGGCAGATCCATTTCTTTTTTCTCGAGCGAGAAATCATCACGCATGTCCTGCGCCGCCGTCCAAACACTTCAGGTAGGTACCCAACAGGCCAACAGTAGACTTGTATACTGACCGTGAAGTATGTAAGGCAGCTCTCTTTATGATACGACCCTGGGTCGGCATTCTACTGTTGTGCCGAATGCAAATTCGTTGAGGAGACCAAGAATTCAACCATGCCGTATAAATCTGACCCGAACGACTTTTGCTATCTGACACTTCTCACATTAATTTATAAGTTCATTCTTATATAACTAAATTGATAATATGCACCTGAAGCGGGCAAAGGGGTCTATCAGACTTTTACTAAAGCCACCCTGTATTCCCTCGCAAACTTGCACGTAGGGCTGCACCGACTGGTCTGCTTTTGCAGGGCCGTATGGTCAATCAGGGAGAGTAAGGTGTTTGAATCCCTCCGCGACTTCTAAGAGTGGCGAACATGGAACAATACGCGCCGCAACAGTGGGTCTCGTGTTATAGGGAGCGACGTCCGCCGTTCCTGGCCCATTTAGGGGGACCGCCAGATGGCACTGTCTGCCGTCTGCCCACTCTCGTTGCGCCTTCTGCGAACTGGGAGAGCACTCGAAATGATTGTCAGGTGTGTGGGTAATTCAGCCGTGATAATATAGATAGGTAGACCCAACTTACGAACAGAAACTTCCGCATTCTTTAAGCAGATTGATATTAATGAGAAATCATTAACAATAATAGATCTTATAACAATAGACCCAAGCCTCAAGAATACTCAACTATCGGCATCAGTAAGTTGTCGACATAACAGTAGGTGCATACAACGCAATCTGAATAAATATGAAGGAGCATGTTGTAACTTATCATTAGTAAACAAACACTCGAATGTACTGCTGATAGATAATATACCTCTGCCGTGATATACATACGAAACAACAGCTAATGAAATACAAAAAGTAAAAGTGGTCAAATCCATTGCTGTTTATGGAAGGTACCGTATGTTTGGCGACTTTCTTCGCTTATAAAGTTATAACGCTTTCATTTTTTTAAATAAAATCTTACTTTTGGCACGTCTTTACCAGCTCGTAGATTGGATGACGGTTAAGTATCACCGACATCTAAACTACTAACGTTTTACAAAAATTTCGAGAAGCCGTTGGTTCTCCCGGATCGAGGCCTGGAACGGGTCCCGTTCATGTAGTTTCGCAAACGCCTCAAAGAGTTGTCAGCACGATTGACAGGTAGGTTCAATACCTTCCGGAGTTGAGGAAATGTTCTAAAGAGATACCGCGGCCCACAAACCTAAGGGCAATTGGAGGTTTTTAAGTCACTCCCCCTTCAGTCCACACTCCCAGTCGACACTCCTTTCTGGTAAAATCAGAACGGGAAGAATCATTCGATTATTTCCTCCGAAATTAAGCCTGTTCCTCATCCATCCTCGGTCACCTATATGCGCCTACACTGCGTACCACTTGTCTAATCTACGAGAGTTGAGGTTGACCGCCCTGTCCCATATTCGTTTAAGATTAGGCACATTCAGGGTGTTTCAGAAATAAGTAGGTATTCATATTTAGTTACGAGTGATATGGTCTACCAACAGTAAAGAAACTATTACAAAAAAAAAACGTTGATGATTTAAGTAGGTGGTATCAAATCTGTGATTGGAATAAAATAAATACCAACAAGAGCGTCTTGCAAGTGATTTTTGGCCGTCATTCAGTCGTTTTCTATGTTGGTTAAAAAACCAACATAAAAACGACTGAATGACGAAATAAAATGACTGAAATTTGTTTTTTTTTTACCTTTTATCAGTTACAGAAACATCTAAAATATGGTAAATTGATTCCGAAACTCATTGTTTACCGTCTACAGGAATCGCATGTACTGCATGGGTACTGTGCCGCGATGGTTCTGTAATACTATAAGTATGTAGTGTTAACTCGGCGAAAGAGGTCGTGGAAAGGTAGATTGAATACCCCCAAACTTTGTAATTGCTGGCTCTCGGTTTTATAACGTATCTGCCTTAGCTCTAGCGACTATTCCGCTTCAACTGCAATGACTAATTTTGCAAACTTGCATCTATATTAATCAGTGCTATAAAACCATACCCTGATTAGCGAGATTCACTTGTAATGGTTAGGTTGCAGACATTACACGACACAATGCTTTCGACATCGGTACTGCTTTCAAGACTATTCATAAAAATACTTCAATCTTGTGTAAACATACCACTTACAAAATATGTGATTTCAAGATGACTTCTTTTTACTCTATCGGTGCCAACTATACCCAGATTCGGAATGGAATCTAGAGTTAACATTAAAACTGAATAATTAAATATTATAGGAAAATAATTTGTGTAGTTTTCAAAATCAATGCAAAAATAAGCAAAATCATGCACCTACATGCTGAGGATGAGGTGATTTATCAAAACTTGGTTCTGCTTCTTGTTCATCTATAAGGTATCTACTATGTAGTTGTAAATTATTCCTCAACCGCGTTAGGTAGCAGACACTTCTTGCACCAAATTCCATCTACAGGTGGAGCCACTCTCATTAACAAACACATTGAATTGAATGAATATAGGTACTAAAAGTACATACTTAGGTACATTTTCAGGACATGCCCCACTAGTCATTGTGGTAACAAGCTTTTTGAAGCAAAAATACTCTTAAAGGATTAAATAGCCATACAATCCATATTGTAAAACTCGTATATTATGTGCATTATGTTTTACGTATACTGCAATGCAGCAGGATACCGATTCATAAAAAATTGGAGCAGATTTCAGCGGTTCAGCGCACAACAAGTCGATTTTGCAATAACTGCAATAAAGTAGGTAATCCTCTTCGATTATAATCCACACACTAACTTAAGTATCCAGAGTTATTTATAACTAATTAAAAGAAAGTATGGCCCTTTCTATAACATTTTATTAAATATACATATATAATTATATATAATATATTTTTGGTATGTATTATGATAAATACGTATGTAAGTTTATTTCAGTTATATATGTTTATTCTAGTTTTATTACACTTGTAATAAAACTTTTACTTTGAATATATATTATCTACTTAGTTATTTTTTTTTATGCACCTACCATGTTATCTCTTCACCATCCATGGTTGACTGGTAGAGAATGCCTATGGCATTAAAGTCCGCCTTTGTATATTTTGTGTTGCATAAAGTTTTAATAAATAAATAGAACCGCTCCATGATAGGGGAGTAGCGGTTCATACGATTTTACGGCACATTTGTTGACACCGCTTTCAGTCGTCTGTTTTCAATCTTATATTACTTATTTCTTACTTATATTATAAATACGAAAGTTTGTGAAGATGGTTATACAACGTGTAACGGAAACCCCATATCTATCCAAAAGGACTGAAGTCAACATCTGGTATGGAGTCTCTATGCAAAGTTTCAGCTCAAAATAAGTGACTCACAGAATTGGAAACAAATTATCGGTTTCATATGTTTCTTGAATACCAATAATAACAAACGTGTCACAGCACTATGAGGGTCATCACTTTCCACGTCACTTGCCAATAAAATCCGCGAAGCTAAATCTATTAGTAATTTCAAAAAGCTAGTCAAACATCAGTCAGACATAGTCACCTATCTAACATCCCGTAAGATCCCGTAATTTTATATAAATTTATTAGGTATAAGTATATATTTTTATAGCATTAATATAAATATGTATTTTAACTCTATGTATGTATATATTTGATTACTAGCTTTTGCCCGCGACTTCGTCCGCGTGGAATAGTTACTTTGGGCTAACGTTAAATTTAACCCCGATTTTGAAGCATTCTTCATTGGCGCTCCGCTCCTATTGGCCTTAGCGTAATGATATGTGCCTTTCTCTATATGCCTTTCTCTATAAATTGACTATTTAATTAAAAAATATTTTTTCAATTAGAACCAGTAGTTCCTGAGATTATCGCGTTCAAACAAACAAACAAACTCTTCAGGCTTATATTATTAGTATAGGTAGCTGTTGCCCGCGACTTCGTCCACGTTTCCGTCGTTTTTCGTAAAAAAAAAGTAGCCTATGTCCTTCCTCACGGTTCAGTGATTTTGATGTAACAGACAGATTAACTTTCGTAATTTAGTAGGGAAATATAATATGTCAATCTATAATACTGTTGAAAAATATCGCAATATCGAGCCGCACAATATTATTGTTAATAGCTGTGCCCGCGACTCCATCAGCGTGTAACTCCTTGTGTGTTATTAAGTTAATGTATCGGTAATATTGTTTAGATCACGTTCACATGAGGCTTAAGTACCTATAGAACGAAAATACTTCAGCGCAAAGCTTCCGGGTAAACTATGTTGAAAGTTGACCCGTCCGGCACGTGAACATAAAGATTTCTAGAACTGCTAACCCGGGAAAGCGACGTACGTACAACTGACCATGCGAGAAACAACTGACACCGAGATCTACTCCAGCAACACGAAAAGTCTGCCCTTGAGCCTTATTAATTGTCATTGCATAACACACCGATACTGGGAATTGCGTTCTTTTAAATTGGAATGGAAAATTATTTGGTATTATGGAAATTCTGGGAATAAAGACGGTTTCTCCTGCACCGCAACCTGTTAAAATTTGAGCCACGATTATATTTTGTTGCAACTGGGTTACTTTTAGCCGAGTTCCATTGCAAAGTTGTGGTGGTTTTAAATTTCGGAGCAGAATAATAATCAGAAAGCTTCGAACTGCTAAGCTATAGGGAGTTACACGTGTTATTGTGAGTGAACCATAAAAGATAGATACATGCTGTCGTGGGATATTTTTTATATAATTTTAAGGAGAACATTTCCGTCATAAATGATTTCTGTGTAGCTTTAACCATTAAGGTTGCACTCGCGACGGAAGCTTAAAAAATGGAGTAACTTCTCCCGTTTTCCCAACATTTCCCTTCACTGCTCTGCTCCTATTGATTGTAGCGTGATGAAAAGTATACTATAACCAGCTCAGGAGTATGAAAAATAATTGTACCAAGTTTCGTTAAAATCCGTCGAGTAGTTTTTGTTTCTATAACGGTTATACAGACAGACAGACAGACAGACAGACAGACAAAAATTTTACTGATTGCATTTTTGGCATCAGTATCGATCCCTAATTACCCCCTGATAGTTATTTTGTAAATATATTTCATGTACAGAATTGACCTCTCTACAGATTTATTATAAGTATAGATTATATCATTATAGTTTTTTATTTACTAGCTAAGTATGTTCTATTTATCGTAATTAGTATTTATACACACTGTGTCTATCATCTCCTCTTCAACTCTCCTGTCGCAGGTCTGCTGGAAGAAATTTCTTAGGAAATAAGCAGCACCTTTGTGCTCTTTTGTCTGTATATGTTTTTTAAATGTTTTTTCTTTTGTAAGTGTCATGTGTGTACATAAATAAATAAATAAAACGATAAATTCTCTTTGTTCGTCTTAATTTGAAAAATTCGGTCTCTGGTATCAATGTATTGAAATTTCTAATAAGTTCCACACATCGCTGCTTAATACTAATTGCAAATATTTCGACACGCCCTATCAACAACGCAGGATCTGCATTTTGCCGATTTTATTTTTATTACATAAAAGTACTTGAAAAAGTATGATAATATATTTCATATTAAAAATAAAAATATTTTACACGAATTTAAGAAGTTAATTACGTCAACATCGTCGTTAGTAACGTTTGTGTCCGTTTAAAAACGTAGGTACTTACTAAGCGTCGTTGTTGATCGGACGGATTGAGTGAGCTAGAGCAGCGATCTGCCAGTTCTGAAAATTGCATGCAGGTTTATTTTCACTGTGGCAGTTAATCTTTTTTATAACTGCGATGTCTTGAAGGAACAAACGGAGCAAATCTTCTAAAATAATAGGATTAAAACGACAATCTAGTATTATAATTGAAAATAATGATATTATTGTAAGTGCCTCAAACACTGAACGGATAAGAATCTAATATTATTAAACATTATTTTTAGCTATTATCAAGTGACTTGTAGTTGTAAAAAGTATATACTGTCTAGTTTTAGTTTTAGTCAGTATTTTAATAAGACAATTTATATTTTTGATCGATAGCAAATACTTATTGGTCCATTTATAAAGTACGTATCGGTCACATCCGACATTAATGAACGTAAATTATGGATTCAATATTGTGGGATCTACCACATCCAACGTTTTTGACTGTACCCTTTTTGGAGTATTTTGTTGGATCTGCCTTATCCGCCGTTTTTGATCGAAAATTTAAAAACGTATTATGTAGGATCTACCACATTCGATGTTAATAGTCGTAAGTAATTAAATCGCTGATGGCGGATCTTCCCTTTCTGACGTTATTTATTGTATCCCATTACCGTGACCCCGGAACGTAAAGGGTTATTGAAGGAACACCGTGGATTTTAGTCAGTAAAAGTCTGACAGTCCCTCCTGCCCTCCCCGGGGTGGGAGGACTTATTTGATAATTTTACCACGATAAAAAAGAAACTATGTTTGTATATAAACAAACGTAATTACTTTCAATAGAAAGTAATTACGTTTGTTTTTCATAGGATTGTTTCGAGAGTCGTCTGTACTCGATGACGGGAAACATGATTTAGAGAATTTATCGATACTATTAAAGGATGTTTTTTGTTTTTGATGAAATGCTTGAATATTAGGAAATGAATAAGATGAGTGATGACAAAATAGATGAAAATTTAGACCCAAATATAATTATATTAACTTAAATCTTAAACCTGTTACTCCTGCTCTATCACCTGTACAAGGTCGTGAAGCAGCACGTCCTGCCTCATCACCAGCTCAGATTCACGAACCTTGTAATAGTAACTTTTGTGTCCATTGTACTGAAGATATCGTTTTAATAGCACCTGATGATCATTACGAGAATCTACCGACACCCTCTGTAACATCTATTGCAAATAGTGCTACACCAACATCCACGTAAGGTAAAATGACAACATATAAAACTGATAGAGGGGAAAAAATATTTGCACATAAAGAAAACTGGATAGTGGTTAAAAGCAAATCGTTCAAGAATCAGGGAAAAGCCTGCAGGTCATTAAAGGACCTTGTAGTTTTCGCTACGCAAACTCCGCTAGCTGATGCAGAATATCATGGATAAGATCATCAAGAGTGTAGATAACAGGGCAGGTGAAGCAAGATAGAAGGTGGCCCATTGTCTGAGGAGTCATGCCGCATATACATTTGAGGTCTGAGCCATCTGTAAAGCCCTCATCTATACGGGTTATTTTTGCTTTGGCTGACTTAGGTTCGCAGTCTGTTAAGGTATTTCCAAGTTGGTCATCGTAACACGCGCTCAGACGGTTCGATGAAGCCATAAGGTGGATTGAGGACTTCCCATCAAACGTCGCACCTTGCTGTGCAGGCGTTGCTATTCGCTGAACAAGCTGGGCTAACGCACCCGAGAAAGTTTTTGCAGCTTTTCAGCCTCTGGGGCACTGGGACGTGTCCGTGCATTGGGTGGCGTGAGTCAGCTTGTAGCTTGGTCCTCTCGATGCGACTTGCTATAATCCTGCGGACACTTGGAAGCGCAATCCTAGTTAGTGGATATAGCTTTCGTACAATCACTAATGATCTGGCACGTCTCATTCAAAGCTATATCGACAAGGTAGGCGTGAGCGGAACGGTCACATACTGGACAAGTATATTCACCAGCAGAGAGACAGAGTGCCATACCAGTTGTTCGCAGGACTTGAGGAGACGCTCCCCATTTGATGGATGTAAGGTGGCGCAGTGAGTTATTTCGAGCATGGACTTTCATTTTTATGGATTGGCAGTTATTTAATTTTAAAAGTATGTCAAACCAAGTTCTTAAATACTTTAAATGTAGGAGAACATTTTTAAAACAGCATGGGAGAAATACGATGGGTCTACTTCTATTGATAGACGAGGGAAATACAACCATCTTCATCATCTGCTTAGCCTTTCCCCAACTACGATGGGGTCCGCTTCACAGTCTAATCGGATGCAGCTGAGAATTAGTGGAACGACTGCCTATCTGACCTCTACAACCCAGTAGCTGGGTAACACGATACCCACAGTGGTCTAGCCAAGCCAGTGTCAGATTTACTGGCTTATGACTTCCCGTAACGACTGATTTTATTATGAATTTATGATTAATTTTATTGTAATTAATAATTACAGGCTTATTTTAATTTAGTTTATGAATATTTTTATTTCATTTTTTTGTGTTTTGTATAAATTAATAATATAGTCGTCTTCTTCTAAATAAGTTCCACTGTTCCTAATTAATGAATATTAGACTGGCGATAATTAATTAAACTTTAATTTATTATCCTCCTCGTTATTTTACTATTATTATAACTTGATAATGTATAATGACATGTATTAATGTAATACTAGTAATTATTTTTTATATTTTTGTATCTAAAACTAAGTACCGTAAAACGTGGCAACTTGACCATATTTCATAACAAAAAACGAATTATTTTTTTAACCATAAGACGCATGAAACTAAAACTATTTGTTTATAATTATAATACATTTGGCTCACTTTACCGTAATCGTCAATCTATAAAAACACTTATTTTAACCTGTAGAAAAGAATAAACAACATGGGTAAACATGCCAAATTTTTGGCAACTTTACCTACGCACCGTATTCATCATGTATTGCATATTAAAGAGTAGTTGAGGTAAAGATGGCCTAAATTACGATTACTACTTTTAAAAATGAAAAGAATATGTGGAAATCAATAACGATAACGGCAACACAGATAGTAGGTAAAGTTGCCATGGGGTTCATTGTAATCTACATACAAATAATTTGTAACGCTCAGGGTTGTCAAAAAACAAAGTGTTTTTACCCGACTGCGCCAGAAGAAGGGTTATGTTTCTCGAGAGTATGTATGTATGTATGCATAATTGTTTGGCACGCTCTGTGGCCTGAACGGCTCGACGGATTTTAGCTTGAGAGGTATCGTTATATTCGTATTGACTGTGAAAGTGACACTGGGTATATCAAAATAAAACGATAATAAAATGGCGGATTTTTGGCGCCATATTATGCCTTCAAAAAAGTTATTTTTTTCTCAAAACCTATCGAGTGGGGTATCAAAATAAAGGGTTTTAAAAGGTGATTACAAACATATATACAACTTATATGGTTAAAAGTAATTCAGAGTGACAAATCGTAAAAACACGTATCAAGAACTAAATCGTCTGCGAAATCTTTCACATTTGTAAACTAAAAAGCTGGAAATAAAAAAAAAGTAATTAAAAAAATTAAAAAACCCGACTGCAACCTTATACTAAAACTAACTGAAAAGCTAATAAAAACAAGCCCATTTTAAATTAAATAAAAGTTGGAAGCAGGCGGGGCCCATACCATTATTATAGTTTCCAACTCAAATGGGTCCCGCCTGCTTCGCAACTATTATTTAATTTAAAATGGGCTTGTTTTTATTAGCTTTTCAGTTAGTAAGGTTGCAGTCGGATTTTTTAATTTTTTTAATTACTTTTTTTTTTAATGAAATACAGTAATACGCCGCTTTACGCGAGGGATACGTTCCGGAAAAAATCGCGTTAACTGAAATTCGCGTATATCGAGGTTTATGATTAAACATAGTCAAAATTTAATACAAAACAAAATATGAATCATTTTAATTCATCACTTTAACTCTAAGAGCACTTTATGCAATACATACTATAAATTATGTTTTACGGAAAAATACATCTATTGTCTTTTGGGTAGCGTTTTTTTTACGTTCTTGTAAAATACGTTCATAACACCCAACACTGTTTTTAAATGTTTGACACACGGTCAAGACACGGTCATCATTATTGTCTATACTCTGCAATATGTCCAAACCTGAATAAATTTTTGAAAGAGTATTTTGTATTCCCCCTGAAGATAAAACTTTCTCTTCTTTTTTCTTTCGTTCTTCCACATCATAGATAGGATTATTCTGTAACTCGATCAGATCTTCATTGCTGAGAGGATCGTCGTGCGTTGCTACAAGTTCTACGAGATATTCTACCGTGACATCTTCAAGTTCAGACCCCTCAATCATTACAGCAATGTCTTCAAGCACTTGTCTCTGCATCTGGACAATTGTTCTAGGTGATTCCACTACATCTGGCCAAAGATTACGCCACACCCCGTTCATACAACTCTTTTTAACTTCCTTCCAAGCCTCTTCTATGTTGTGAATAGCTTTCATAATGTTGTATGACTTCCACCAGTCCCGCAGACTGTCTTCCTTCCCTATCAGTTTCATGAATTAGTTGGCTAAAAGCGCGGCGATGGTAATAAGCTTTAAAGTTTGCTATTGCTCCCTGGTCCATAGGTTTTAATATTGACGTAGTGTTTGGTGGAAGGAACTTCACGTACACTTTTAAGTCTCTGGGTTGGATGTCCTGGGGCATTGTCTGAGAGTAATATAACTTTAGGTTCAAGCCCATTTCTGTCACATTAGGATTTGACGGAGTTTTCTGCGGTTTCGTTTTATGGGGGCCATTTTGGCTCTGAAACAAAAGGTATTAAATAAAACTAAAGCTCACATGCGCGCAAATCCAATATAACTTATCATCCAGGATATTCACTATTATGTTGTGAAATTTCCCATATAGCCATTTTTGGTCGCAGATTTGTAAAAGGTGTAACAAGTCGCATTAGTTTCGTAACTGATACGACACCTTGCGACTGTGTGGGGGTTCGCTTTTATGTGTCGTAACCGTTTAGTAACAAAGCGACCGAAAGTAGTTTTAGTAACTTTGTGTTGTAGCTGTGTCGGCTTGTTACAGAAAAAAATTGTGTACACACGTTTTACACACTTTGCGTATTGTATGTAACTAGTGTACAATATTGGTAACAATGTGTAGTAACTGAGTGATAACATGTGTAGTAACGTTACGTCAATGTTTCGGAATACTTATAACACTAACTCGGCTAGATGGAAGTCACCAGATCAAGTCATTCTCAAACTATTGTCTTAACTGCCGGTATAACGTTTAATTAAAAAAAAATTAGTAAACGACCCAAAATATCACGTAGATTGATAGATTCCGATGGACTTCAACATTTTACAGGAGAGTAAACGAATGAACGAACCAAAATAACACAAGTACAAGTAAGTTAATCCTATCCTACTTACTAATATTTATAAATGCGAAAGGTTGTCAGGATTGATGTTTGTCGTCACGCAAAAACTACTGAACGGATTTTGATGAAATTTTACAGTAATATAGCTGATACATCAGAATAACACATAGGCTACTTTTCATCCCACTACTGGGCATGGGTCCATCGCAATATAGCTAAATCCTACGCGGCCGATGTCGCGGGCACAGCTAGTTATTAATAATATTGTTGGATGTGTTGTTCCTATTGTGACAGATACTTACTCATCATTTTGTTGATTTTTCTAACGTATTCACTACCGAATCCAGAAAATAAGGCTGAAGTATCTTGAACTGAAGTGCTTAGTGCTAATTAATAAAGCGTCAATAGCCTAAAGGATAAGGTGTCGGACTTGTGATCGAGAGGTCGCAGGTTCGAACCCCACCCATTACACTATTGACGTGAACCCACTCCAGACACAAGCATATTTAGCTTAGTTGGAGGGGTTAACAAGATTGCTACTAATGTGAAATGTACCCACATTGCTAGTATTCTTTATAAGAAAAAAAAAAAAAAAAATTCTTCGCATATCAATATATTTGCAACATCACTTGATTGTTATTCAGAAGAATCAAGAGAATACAATTTGCAAGATGTGAAATGTAAGCTTTTATGTATGCTTTGCAACTTCCAAATGGTATTTATTCCTGTATTGACAACGTTAGGGTAAAAATAAAATGAAAATATAAGAAGAAACGATTTCGAAATCACAAAATCATCACTTGCGCTATAACTTCACTAGCATTAGCTACTTTGTCTTTTGGGCACATTACCAGTGGACAAAGATGCGCATGAATTTCTGGATGCCATATTTTAGTTTATTTTTAGATGTATGTATGTAGTTTAGGGTTTCTATTTAGTGTTTAATTTAAATTTAAGTAAATTTTTGTGTTAAAAATTTAATGTTAAAAACTAATAAATATTATGTGGTAAGTGTGTAAGTAGTGGTAAGTGGTATCAAAAATAGTATATTTGTACGTATTGAGTATTGGTTAGTGAACCTAAATAGAGCAATAATAACAACAAAATTTTATAATTTAACATCCTATTCACTGTCGTCTCCATCATCTATCAATCATGAAGATAATTTGTCAGCATCTTCGTAGTTGTACTTTTGCTGCACAGTACATTAAGTTATCAGAACTGATATTCATAATTTTAGTCTCATGTTTTAAATCCAAAAACTTGTTTTTTATTTTCACATCAGAGAGTACAGTCACTATTTTCGAAGCTTTATTGGAATATTTTTTGTGTCTGACGTACCGTCGTCTGTAAAAGAATTATTAATTTATGTTAAACAATATAATGTATTAATAAAGAATTTTATTGTCTCCCATACAAAGTTAGCAAAGCCAATGCTTTGCTAACTTTGTGTGGGAGACAATAAAACGGAATTAGACTTAGGTGTCTGTTTGTGTCTGTGTTGTGTACGTGTGCACGTGTGTTACATTACATAATGAGCGTATAGAGGAGTGTGCTATGTGTAAAAGTAATTAAAATAAATTATATAAGTACCAATATCATTTTCTTTTACATCTAACTGATCCTCTGTTTCAGATTCATATTTTCTTGTGTTCTTTTGCATCTCCAGATTCGTATTTATCATCATCTACTATATTTGGCATTTTCATTTTTATATTCATCACTTCCTCTTTTTCTTGATCTAAACTTTTATTATTTGTAGAAGTATCCTTTCTCGTTTCACTCCTTTGTTTTTTCGATGTACTTGTGTTCATTTCACCCCTAAAATAAAGCACATTGAATGATTTCAACTTCTATACATTTTATATACCTAATCGTATTCTATGGTAATTAAAAAGTCTTGAATAGAACAACATTAGAAAACTAGTAAAAACTGAGTTCTTAGTTATTTGTATAGACAACAGCTCTCTCTCACCCACGTACTTGGTACAAGGGATATTAAATCAGAACAGCCTTCTCTAGTTAAAATAATGCAATATGGCATTTTGCCTAGCTAACTAAAGTTTGGGAAACTGTGAACAAAAATCAAGGAGCGACCATTTTTAAAATTCAGTTATTTTGTGACGAATTTACGTAACATGTCCACACAATGTCGACACATAATCGTAACATTGTAACTTGTTATGACGAAAATATTTTTCACATAACAAAGAATATATTTTCATTATTTATCGATAGTACGGTTTATTACTGCTAAAATAGTTTGTTATTAAGTATTCAACTGTATTACTGCATTCAAATAGAAGCTTTAGATAATAGAAAATAAAAATATCATTAAAATAAAAACAATGTGTATTTTCGCCCGAATGGTTAAATTATGATATTAATGTGGCGCGTTGATACATTTCAACCTATCCCACTAATTTACACGATGAATTTAATTTCCCATTAAGATTTGAGTATTGAAAACCATAATAATCAACACAAAAATCTTTGTTTACTTACCTCGGTGATACTGTTATCATGGCGGTTTCTTATTTTTTTAATAAGTAATAAAATTCACGTCACTTCACGAGTCAATATCAACGAATGAGCGGTTATGAGCGATTGAATGAATGATTTGTGGGAACTCTGGTTAAAATATGGTAACAATGTTACGACACAGCGACGTATATTAGAAACCGAATGTTACTGTGTCGACTCTTCCCCAATTTTAGTTGCAGCAACTACTCTAATACGGAACGGCGACGAGATTATGTGTCGAGAATAAATCAGTGCCCACACTAGGTGTCGAAACCGTTACGTCATATTCCCAAAAATGGTTATATGGGTTAGGTATTCGAAAATGGTTACATACACACAAACAAGAAATAAACACTCATGCTTGATTTAGTGCCAACCCTAGCTACCGGTAAAGTTGCCACAAAGCAGTCAGTGGTAACTTTACCTAACCTCAACCAACATTACCAAAGCAGTTTTTTTCAATAAATTAAAGAAAATGCAATTGCTGACATTACAACAGTAATTCCAACCGTATTATACATACAATATCAAAATTTCACTTACCTGTGATAAATAGTTAGGGCTCTGTGAGCACAATTTAGCAACCATTTACTCATAGCACGTTTTCACACAGTACACTGTGACAGTCATTACAGACTTAACAGCAGTTCTGCCTCTACGCAAAATATGATAAATGTTGCTTTTTAATGTCTAAAAAATACTGCTATTACAAAATAGATTTCTAGTAGGCAGATTTTTGAGATAAATGAGTTTATACCGAATACCTATAGTATGGTAATGTTACCGAGGGTTCGGTAAAGTTGCCACATTTTACGGTAGATAACACACGTAACAAATAATATTTAAAAAAAAATCCCGTCAAAAAGGGCGTATGTGCCACTTCCGACCTTTATGATAGATGTTGATCCGATCAAAATTGTAGGAAGTACCACATCCGACGTAAGCTAATAAAATTAGTACGTGTAAAATGGCTTCATGTGCAAATTTTACCACTTTATCAATCAATTTCATGAAAACATTACATTAGCTTAACGGACAATCGGATATATGACACTCATTCCAAAATTCAAAATCGTAATCCATAAAATAACATTTTTATCATGCTTTTAAACTTTAAACTGCTCTGCTGGAAAGTTGCATATTTTCAGATCCTACATTATTGATAGGGCGTGGCGATTTACCATTATATTTGTCTTGGCCATATTCATCCTAAGTCCTACCTTGAAAGAAGCATCCATGATGGATGGAAGCATCTTCTGGAGGTCATCGAAGTTTTCACGCTATCGAAAGCTTTCTCATAAACAACGAAAGCCATTCATAGGGGACGGTTGTATTCTCGGCACTTCTCCATCAGCTTTACCGTGTGGATATGGTCGATGGTTGAGTATCCGCTACGAAAGCCGATTTATAATCTATATGCTAATATTATAAAAATGGTTTGTCGCTACTCGCTAGTCTTCGAAAGTAATGGATGGATTCGGATGAAATGTGGTGTTAAAGTAACTTGAAGCTTGAGGAAGGTCATAGGTCATAGGTTTTCACGCCATTATTCGTAAAAGAGTAGCATCGCTAATGCGAAAGGTGAGGGACAGTCCCAACATCTACCTGGAGGTAATTGCTGAAAACATCCATAGTCCGATATGGAGGTAATGGATGAAAGTTCATGTTAGGTAGGCTGACTCTCATTTTTTCACATTTTTATTTTGTTTCTTTTGTTAGTGTGTGTGTATAATTTACTAACATAGTTTTAAGTTCCTTCAATGTAATACTAACACTTTATAGACGTAAGTCTGAATAAATGTATTTGTTTTTATTGATAATAGGCTTGCGTTTGACCACCATCTCACCTGATGTAAGTGATGATGTGGTCGAAGATAAAGCACGCTTACCTAAAAGTAACCTATTCACTCATGACTTAAAGACCCCTAGGTTATAGCTATCGGGAAAGACTCCAGCAGGGAATTCCACTCCTTAGCCGTACGCACAATGAAGGTATTCCCAAAGCGTTTAGTGCGTATAGGTGGGATGTCCACCATGTAACGATGGCGCATCACCCTTTGTCTTGTAGTCCGATGATGGAACGGGCTTGACGGAATTAGATTGTGTAATTCCATCGCACACTCCCCGAAATGTAACCGATAGAAAACCGATAGACTAGCAACTCGTCGCCGATGTATGAATTGATGATGTATTGAATTGAATAGGCTACTTTTTACCTGTCTGTAAAAGCAGGAGGGTCGTGTTTTTATCGTGATAAAGTCCAAGAGCTGCTAGTGAAATATTATGCGGGTTCTGATGTTTGATACCGCTGGCCGTCGCACCGGCCACTCTGGCCGCTAGCGGTGGTTCTTTTGTTTGGTGTTTCCCAGCCCGCTCTAGCCACCGCGGTAGCCCTTCATTCTGTTTAAAGCCCCAGTTTATGATATACCTAATCGCAATACTATGACTTAGTGCAGCAGTGAACGATGAATGACGGTCGATATTTTAGTTATGAGTACCAAATATTGCTGCCTTTGTAGATAGCAGGCGACTGGAGTACGAGACGAGACAATTACATTAATCGGAAAAGTAAAAATCAGTATTGCCAGTGACTAAAACTTGTCTACGTACTTGTCTATGCACAGTTCAGCCGTGGCCATGACCACAAAATCACTACTCTAGCGAATATAATGGATACCGCAGGTGTCTGTCCTTGGTCTGCCCTTATTAAAGTGTATAAAATTCTACATGGTTTCGTACGTGGCTTACATAGCGAAATAGGGGTGAATAAAGATACATTAAGAGTCAAAATTTCTTCATGTTTATTTCATTTTTTTAAACATCATCATGTTACACACATTGGACAATAAACTGTGAACAATTTCAGGCATTCAAAGAGGTAGCGGTTATCTAAATTAATTGTTGTGTAACAGGCATTGAGCGAATTCGGACATTTCAAATACATACATATCCACAACAGATCTAACGCCAAACTTTATTATTAGTAAATGCTAAGAGGAGTTTTTCCTCCACAATAACTAATGAATTGAACTGTCCGAATTTCCTTATGCTCTGTAGCACAAACACTACTATTTACCATATCTTGCGAACTGCTAACACCGACACTAATAATTTTAGCCATCTCTACGAGCTAATACAGTCAGAACCATAGCAAATATCCATACAATCCTAGTCGCAATATATTCCGACGAGGGATGTTATCCATAATGATGATCTTTTTATGAACTTACACAATGTTACATAAGTTTGAAACTCGCAAATATATTTTTGAGAAATGAATTTGAAGAAAAAGAAAGTACTCTTAATTGTTAAAACGTTTGAACTGAGATAACAAGACTGTAGATAGTTTAAAATGTTAGTCAAAAGATCACCTGAATAACATCGTTCGTTTACAAATTCCAACAACTTGAAGCTATCAAACATGAACACCAACTAACTATGACGAAACGTTCCCATATCGGCTCAGTCGATCCCAGGATCCAATGTGAACTGCCAATGACGAACTGACGATGTTAAACTTATAAACGATACTAATGAAACCTACTTACACGATCACATGGTAGGCGATCGCCATGCGAACATGCATAAAACCTCCGACGTATGTTCTGTATCTACATGATAACCCTAAAACTAAAGGTGCAAAATATTTACTTACATTACGTTAATCTCCCTAAGAGCAGTCAATTCGAATTGATCTACAAAAAGTACAAACAATAAATAAAACTAGCACGTAAAAATACATAGATACATTTAGTACAAGTTTCTAAATCTATTGTAATTTGTATATTGTTATAAAACGAAAGTGCAGGTACTGCATATGGAGAATTAAGCGTATCCGATACATTATATACTACTATCCACGTGTGGGCCGCGGTCATCGGCCTTCTATAGCGCACGCTTTTGTTTATAGTCTTAAAATACTGCCTGTTTTTACTATAACCATCAAAAAAGTTACCGCTAAAAAGTCTACACATTGTATACAGAGCAGCTTTTTATATGCTGTTATTTTCGCATAAATCGTGTCTTAGACGGGCGAAAATACCAAGAAAAATTTTGAATGGTGATATACAATCAAATAACGTTAGTGCGTTCGACGAATCTAACAATTTCTGGAAGATCTGCGTGATGTCTTCTAATGCGAGTAAAATTGTTTCGATGTCCATTCAGTCTGCGCTTGATACGCTAACTTCGTCAGTAAAAAAAAAAAGATTTCGAAGCGAACTTTCGACAGTCGCGCTTCTAGAGCGATACTATTTTGATGTGTATTCCGTTGCATACTAGGCGATCTATATTCCTAAGGAAGTTAGACTGAAACAAATAGAAAGTGTACCTGAAAATTATGCATCTGTCAGTATTGCTAGTGGCTAAAACTTGTCTACGTACTTGTCTATGCACAGTTCAGCCGTGGCCACGACCACACAATCACTACTCTAGCGAACGGGTAAATTTATTTTGAATCTAAATTTAAAAAATATACAATCTTACGGTCGCTGATTAATAAATTGTTTGGAATAGTAATTATATCTTTGTATACAAAAATGCTTAATTATTATGTTACATGACACTTAAATAAGCGGAAATTATAACTGATACCTTTTTACTGAAAAACACAAACTCATCGACACGAGTTTAAAATAATCGGACATTCCAGTCATCAAGATAAATACAAATTAAAACATAAATTACACCAATTGATTTCAATACTAGCAAAATATATTTAAAACTGAAACGCTCCTCAGCCATTTACAATCACATAAGATTTATTTAGGAACATAACAAATTTACAAAAATATTTCATTATTTGGTTCTGTTTCTAGCACTATTCATTACTTTTTTCAGTACAACACATGTTTGTTTGTATTTTTAAATAAATGATCTAATATGATATGATGGCAGTAGCGATCGGTCACTATTGTTACATCTAGCTTTAACCTTCGACCATGTTAATTTGTTCCAGTCTATATTGCTTTTATTTATTTACATTACATTAATAACAAAGACCTGCTGTAGGACTTGCGATACAAACTACAACACTGATCGGCACTTTTATTATCAACTTAAACGTAACATTAAATAGTTAAATACGGCAGACAATGATTGAATTGTTCAGTGGGCATTTTACGGCTTTTATTGCAGTAACCACAGAGTACAGAAACACCTAGATAGCCAGTGCTTAAGACAGTCAAAACTTTTTGCACAAACCATAGACATGTAGAACTGGACTTCATTGTGTATCTACATCACGTATTCGCGCCATAATCGCTGTCTATTAGACGCTTTACTGTCACAAAATTGACGAAACTGTAGAAAGAGACAAAGCAACGGTGTGGATTAACTATTTATATATGGTTAGTGACTATAACTAATAGTAACAAGAGAAGAGTCACTGTCTAAGACGCAGACCAATCAGGATTCGAGAAAAAATTAACAACTGCCACACGATCGCTTTACCTCTCTCACACTTTAAAGAGGAGTACAGTTAGTTCAGTACTGTCTATATTACACAATGAACGAGTCTTAAGTCATTACTCATAAAAATAGGGTATTTGACAATTTTTTCAGAATATAGTATGGTTAAAATAAAAAGTCAGTGAGTTAGAATGGTTTTGGAAAATTTTAAAGATATTCTTCTATCCTTCTCAAGCAAAGCGTCGTTGTACAAGATTGTACCAATTAACTATGACGACAATACGCAAAATGGGCTGTCTTTGTTTGGTATAGAATTTAAAGGCTCAGATCTACGTTAGTTAATGAGGTTTTTAAACAATATTCTTGCTGCGACGTCTTTTGTCTATGTTTTAAGAAATACAACAAAAAAAATGGTCAAATATCCTAATCTATGCAATGAGAGTCTGATTTGTTGTCTATAGTAGTGACGAGACTATGATTTATTAGACATCAATTTCGTTTTGTAATGTATCACGTATGGTTCAATAAGAAACAACTTGAGACACTGCAGGAATCCTCTGACGTTCATCCACTCACACCTCACGCAAAAAGAACTATCCGTTTAGCTAAACACCATTTGAGGCCGCATTAGGGAAGAGTCGTTGTTGTTCCAGTGCGAAAAAGAGATAGCGCTATCTGTCGTATAGCTTCATCTGTTTCTCGCACTGGAAGGATAACGACTTTAACCATTACGTCCCCAGTAATTCTTTTCTAACTCCACTACAGATAATACTCAGTTTACATTATACACTGGCCCGCATGATTAATAATTTACTAAAGACTAATTACTAGTAATTAATTTTGTACTAAGCGAAGTCAAAGGCGGCGTTTTATAATAATGTATTAATTATAAATGCTGATTGCCGTCTTAAATGGGTAATCTTATTGCTATTGTTAATCTTGGCGTTACGAAGTGTATTTATCACGTTTAAAGGAGATTGGCTACAACCGAAAGCTTATGGCGGCTTTAATTAAAAATGACACATATTATTATTAAATTTTCTGAGAAACAAAAAGCTGGATATATATTTTTTACTAATTTTATAAATGCGAAAATCTGTCTCTCTGTTACGCTTACATGGTTAAACCGCTGCATCAATTTTGATAAAATTTAGCGTGGAGATGGTGGAAAGCCCATAAGCTACCTATTATAAAAAACAACAAAATGTAATAATTTAAACAATCAACCCACACATCATTTGCTTAACCTTTTCTCAAGTATTTTGGGGTTGGCTTCTGGTCAAATTGGATGGAGCTGAGAACTAGTGTT
This sequence comes from Tholera decimalis, assembly GCA_943138885.2. Classification (NCBI taxonomy): domain Eukaryota; kingdom Metazoa; phylum Arthropoda; class Insecta; order Lepidoptera; family Noctuidae; genus Tholera; species Tholera decimalis. Next base: position 22,349,589 of record OW964565.2, read on the forward strand.
TCACATACAGTGATCGCCTATCTGATGTCTGTAACCCAGTAGCTGGGTAACTCAATAGCCAGGCTGGTGTCAGATTTTCTGTTTTCTTACTATAGTCCTCGTCACGTAAGTTGGCAAGGTTTTGGCGTAGTGGGGGTAAGTTCGCGCATCGTGCACTTAGTGGAACAAGAAAGTGGTCACTTTTACTGCTTGCCATTATTCTATAGTTATTGCCATCATTTATTTTCAATAAAATCAGAAGAATGTTAAAGAAAGAAGGGGAATTCATTAGTTAATTCGATATTATAAATAAAATAGATATAATACATAAATATATTTTAAAGTGAAAAAATAATAATTTAAAAAAACATTAAAAATAATATGTTCTCGTCGTCACAATTAGTTAAAACTGCTACCCCTTTTATTCTTCTTTTTTCCCGGTGTCCTAAAGACAATGACGAATTCGGAATTTCAACCTTCCTTAACTATAGTGCCTAACTGTTCTTTCTGACGTTTTAATAGTCTGCGTAAAACGGTATTTGGTGCTGGCATTATAATCAACGTAACAAAAACTAAATTTAAAACAACAACTCGTAACAAAAACAAAGGGAACAACTTCTTCTTCTTCTTCTGTAGTTAGGTTTCCGCACTTAGTCTCTGCACGAGACCATTGTGCGTGAGCCATGTCGGCCGTCACTCCATCCAGCCAACCTCCCTCCAGAAGCAGATCAGGTCTTTCGGTCTATTCAGGATGTCTGTAAGGGAATTTAATGACCCGAGGGTTCGTTTCCGTATTTCGGTGATATCCGTGCACTCTAGGAGCACGTGTCCTACCGTTTCCTCCGTCCCCATGCATGCCCTGCACAGGGGACTGTCCGTTATGCCTATTGTGTGATAGTGTTTGTTCAGTGAGCAGTGCCCGGTGATGGTCCCCGCCACCATTCGCAGGCTTCTTCTGTCCAGATGTAGGAGGCGCCTGGTTAGTTTATTGTCTAAGTTTGGCATCGCCTCTTTAGACTGCCTGCAGCCTGGTGCCGAGAACCACCATTTCTGGGCTTGGTCGTGTGTGTGTTCTTTAAGCCATGTGCGCAGCTGGGTGAAGGGGAGCGGCACGATGGGCTCAGGTCCGAAAACCATCGTGTCGGACCCCCTCCTGGCCAGTTCGTCCGCCGCATCATTGCCGAGTGATCCGCTGTGCCCCTTTATCCATTGCAGTGTCACAGTGTTGCGGTTCTCGACCGCTGAGCGTTGCAGCGCATTGTGACATTCTAATATGAGATTGGACGTAATATAATTTTTCTCTAGGGATTGAAGTACTGAGGCGCTGTCGGAAAGTATGCGGATGTGACTATCCGTGACTTTCCTGGCTTCTATGGCATGGATCGCCTGAATAATGCCCACACATTCCGCCTGGTAGACGGTATTGAGCTTCCCCAGCGGTCTGGATACATTTATGTTGAGATCGTTGGAGAAAACTTCAACTCCAGTTCCAGTGTTTGTCTTTGAGCCGTCAGTGTAAATCCTAAGCTCCTTAGGCCCTGAGTAGTCCTCGGGCTCCGGCATGAGCTGTATTTGGTAGTTTTTTTGGAAGTGGTGCGTCTTTGCAGTCTTATCATATGGTGCAGTCATCAGGGGTTGTCGTTTGACTGAGTCCTCCATGATGCGTGTGTGTTTGATCCTGGAGTCTCGCAATAGTGCCCCGGATATAGCAAGTCTGAAGGTTGCCAGGGCAGCCTCCTCTCGTACTATAAAGTGCAGTGGTGGTAGGCCCAGCATGGCCTGTAGAGCGGCAGTGGGTGCAGTTCTCATGCTGCTAGTGATCGCCACACATGCAAGTCGTTGCAGCTTCTCATGATCCTTTTGTGCCGTGCTTAAATCTGTTCTGGGCCACCAGACTAGGGAGCCGTACGTGATAATTGGTCTTATAACAGTCGTGTATAGCCAGTGGGTTGTTTTGGAGCTGATACCCCAGTTTCTGCGTAGGGTACAGCTTTCGTGTACGCAAGTGTATTCGGGAGCAAATTGAACGAGAACTACTGCCGCACCAATCACGCGCTCGGAGCGGCGCTACGTCATACCCCGCGTCCCGCTGACAACCGCTGACACCTAAAAGTCGACTTCTGCGCATTGAACGACTCTTGATAAAGTTATTTGGCGACAGCTATACTAAGCGGTTGAAATAGGTGCTGAACGCTGTAAGATTTCTTTCAACATAAAACTCTTTGCAAATGTAATTGATTTTGAAAAAGGGGGTTCCTAATGAATTCACCACCTTTTATGTTGTTCCGCATGCTCCGTCACCCTTGACGATCTTATGTCTGCACTAGTTAGCGGAATTCGCGTAGCTGAGTTTTAGACCACCAAACTTAAATAAAATATTATTGTCATCAACACGCTAAGAAGAAGAATGAATCAAGCCTTTATCAAAATCATTATTTTTCATGACACTGATATGGTTAATAACAATAGTAATTTGTTCTTAATGAATATTAATTACAAGATAAATAACAGAAATCAACTACTAAAGTCAGTCAAAAGCTTTCCGGTCATACCCAATAAATCTTGCACATTATTCAGAGTGCTAACTATAGAATAAATAGACGATTATATCACTTACATGTATGTATGTGCTGTCTTATGCATAAGAGATAACATATCGTTAAATATAATACGCGACTGTGTATATGTTTTATAATAATCATAAGTCATCCTCTCACATATAATATTATCTCGTCTATAAGAGAGCGTTCATACTAACATATGCGGTTTTCAACTAGTTCGAGTATAATGTAAACGAGCCATAAGTTCTGAAGCATAGACAAGAGAATGGGCGTAGCCAGGAGGAGGGATCCCAAAGAGTAATAAGTAACATAGATATGTGGTCGTGCTTATTTAGTCATAGTTATATTGCCACCAACTCAATGTTCCGAGTTAGTTTTTTTTTTTTTTATGTCGCGATGAAAAAATGCGTCTACGGCTAAAATAAGCAGGTGGTGTAAGCTGATGTGATTCTTTTTCTAATTTAAGAGACATAGACAAAACTCAATAAACTCTTTTTATGTTATCATTCCTTTATTTATGTACAAATTTGTATATTTATATTTATCTCTTTAATAAGTTTTGCTTTGAGATTAAAGTGTATTTTAAAAAGTATCAAGTTCTATACATTGGCTATATAGCTCTTGATACTTTTACCCTCCCTGGCCACGCCTAAAAACACCATCACAAGCACAATACCATACTTAATCTTGCTTAAAAACCATTCCTCTACGTCATAACAATTCACCTAAAACTAATCTATGACAACTAGTAATGAATGCTTAACGCAAATGCTTTTGGGGCTTTAGAAATTGTGAAAATCTATCAACCATAGACCGAAGTATATACCACGTGTCGTTTTAAAAACACATATCAAACCATAGACCATTTTGGCCTTTTTGTCTATAGAATGACGTTTCCAAAGCCCTATGATCAATGTTATGATTCAAACAAATGTTGTGGTTCTAAAAATATTATGTTCTAGTATTTAATGTTTTTTAAGGCGCTGTCTCACTATCGTTTGCCCAGCATTGATATTAGTCGAAGAGATGAACGGAAAAATTAACTCACACCAAAAGATTATACGAACGTAGGTATCTCTTCTTCGATTTTGAAAAAATAATAAAAAAAAACATTTGTCAGTAGTCAAGCAAAAATAAGCACTTGTTTTTCGATTTTTAAACAATATTCGAAAAAAAAAAATAATTCATTAGTTAATTCCTGAAAAAAATATGAACTTTTGTTTATAACCAGCGCCAAAAGTGTGATTATTCCGAGTGTCTATGTAATCTTTGACCAGAGACTTCACAACTCCGTCAACTGAATAAATGAGCCAATAGGTGAATAAACACAGATAACATTTATGAGAAGCGCTTACTTTATAATACTAAGTTTGCTTTACTCAACTACACTGGGCAAGAAGAGCGTAGAGAAATCAATTATCTCAATTTTTTATATTCATACTCTTTGAAAGAAAATGACCGAACTCTAACATACTGTAATTTGTGATTGTGAACTGATCTTAAACTTTAAAGTTCCATTGTAATTGAGGCCATGAGAGCCAGAGTGGCTTAACCGTAAAATCGACTTATTGAAAAAATGACAGCTAGATCATTCTGGCTCTCATGGCCTCAAAAATTTCAACTGTCAAAATAAGGTCAAAATGTTGAACTAAATTTTAGGCCACTGTGGTGCTATGATTTTTACCGTTTAGAGCAGTTTCATCAATTAAAATCAGTATTAACAAAAATACGGTTAGGCCACTCTGGCTCTCATGGCCTCAATTAAAGTAAAAAGGTGTCGGAAGTAGTCTAATATTATGAAGCGGAAAAGTTTGTTTAACTGTGCTAATCATCAAAAGTACTGGATGGATTTGAATGAAATTTGGTATAGAAATAGAAGTTTGAGGAAGGTTATATGTTTTTTACCCGACTGCAAAAGAAGGATTATGTTTCTATGTTTATGCTAGTGAATAATAATAGGACAGGAGCTTTGTGAAGCTCGTGGGTCAATAATAACAGCCGCACGAGTCGACCTTATGGGCCTACCACACGCACAAGCTTCACCACACTTTTGCCGGAAAAATCTGGACGGCAATTACCACACGGCACAGTTAAGTACGCGCAGGCCACATTTTTGTCGAAATCGTCGGCGTGGAAACAACAATGTTTCCCAATGAAGAACTACTTTTTCTACTACTATTTTTCAAGTGTATGCTAGTGAAAAAAAAAGACAATGCAAAAGTCAGGCAGAGATTTATAAAGACAAGAAGTTGCGATTGTACATTCGCAAATTTGCCATTTTGAGTGACGGACGTCCACGTATACCTACCTCACCGAACGACAACTAGCCTCGACTGTGGCTTGACCACTGAACGCCCAACCACACACACAGGCAAGTACGCGCAGGCCGGGCTTGCGCAGGCAAAATTTCAAGCAAGTCGTGCAATGCGCAGGCCGCGCTGTGGGGTTTGCGCGTGATACAGTTTTACCAACCACACGCACAGTGTTCCGTGTACAAACCGGCTTGCGCAGGCAAAACTGGGTAAAGGGTAAGCAACGCTCATCGAGGTCAATCCATGGATGGGTGACCTTTAATATATCGAGCGAGATTCCTCCTTGTCTCGGAAAGCATGTTAAACCGTAGATCCCGGCTGTCATTTGTACATCTTTGATATTTGCCCTGCCCTAACTAAAAGGCCGTTAAGCCACAATAGTACATTGTTCACCGAAAGGAGAAAGTGACCGATTACCGTCGAGGGTGTCGTTTGAGCCGTAGGCGAGGGCTTTAATACACCCGAGATCGGGAATCGCACTTTCTCTCGAGTGATACATAGTGCTTTATACTACACCTACGAGGAAAATAAATAGTACTTTTCAACATTGAGTACATAGACCATAACGTACTTGGTTTGTATTTTTGCGCTTTTTCACTGAAATAAGCTAGCAAAACAGTTTCAGAAAAAGATGCCGCATTTTTTTCACTTTTCCATTGCAAAAAATCGTCATAAGTTTTATTATATTTTTTAATTGATTTCTGTGGTAAAAGGTTATCAATCAGTATTTTTGCTGTTTCCTTCAACTGCGGCGGAGTTAAAAAAATCTTCATCATCACTATCACTACTTATCATTTTGATAGTTTTATTTTACTTTCTACGAAAACTAAATCCTCAAACAACACACAAATTGAAAATGGCGCCAATGGCGTCTGCAATTTTCACATGTTCTTTTTTCAAATTGTTTATCCTGCCGCCGCAGGGTCGCACTGCCAGCCCGACATCCAACACACAGCTAGTGGCCAGTGTCATTTTGCGAACTTGGAGATAAAACCCACTGTAAAAACTTTTTGGCTTTTGATATTTAGGTTACCGACGCATAGTCTTACCCAATATTAAAAAAGAAAAACCACGTAAGAAATGGATTTTCATACACTTTTCTCTCCCGCTCAGATGCGTTTTCTCCCCGCATATTTGTTCGATATGCAATGACGTACTTTCTACCGTAAATTTGATAAAGTATCAAGGTACTTTCCAAGCAGGTGTAGTATAAAAGATCATTTTTCACTTTTTAATGTATCCTTAAACTACTTTCAATTCTCCATCTTCTGGTCTAAGAATCATTTTCCTATGATAAATACTTTTCGAGATACAGCAATTTTGCTGAGCAGTTAAACCACATAATTTTTGTCACTTCCTTAGTTAAAAAGCGACTAAACCACAATACTATGCATACAATACTAAAATATAATACGATACTAAAAATTAATTAATATTTACAATAAACACCCCATATCTATCCAAAAGGACTGAAGACAACATCTGGTATGGAGTCTCTATGCAAAGTTTCAGCTCAAAATAAGTGACTCACAGAATTGAACCCAAATTATTGGTTTTATATGTTTATTGAATACCAGTAATAACAAACGTGTCACAGCACTATGAGGGTCATCACTTTCCACGTCACTTGCCAATAAAACGATAATTCTCTTCGTTCTTCTTAATTTGAAAAATTCGGCCTCTGGTATCAATGTATTGAAATTTCTAATATGCTCCACACATATAGACATAGGATTAGAAAACCCTTGCCATATCGTTTGTTATCATCCAAAGAAGCCGTGCACTCGGTATGTATATACCCTTTAAATTACACGTTGTATATTGTGCACAGAAACTATGGCCACAATAAAAACTTTTTTGCAAAAAATAAAACCGACTTCCATATCAAAACACTACAAAGCCAAAAATAATTTTAATTTCGGTAGTCGGTGTTATTGGTTTTGTATTTTCTTTTTTTTTTTCACACCGCCTTCCGAAATTAAAATTATTTTTGGCTTTGTAGTGTTTTGATATGGAAGTCGGTTTTATTTTTTGCAAAAAAGTTTTTATTTTCGCGCTTTTTAGTGGGTCAGTGAATTTTCCAAATCGATTCGTAAATGACGGAGTTATGCGCGAACAAAAAACGCAATGCAGAGTAAACGAAAAGATCATCAAGGTAAATTATTTTTTTCGACTTTTTTTGATTTTTCAGAAACGGCTCGTCCGATTTCGATAAAATTTTCATGGGACCATTTGGGAAGTATACCCTTTCCAACAAAAAAAGAATTTTTCAAATCGGTTGGCAAGCGACGGAGTTATGCGTGGACAAACATTAAAAAAAAAAAAAAAAAAAAAAAAAAAAATACAAACATCCGAATTGAGAACCTCCTCCTTTTTTAGAAGTCGGTTAAAAATAATTTACAACCATCGTCCTAGCTAGCGTAGTTTTGTAGAAATCTTATTTTTACGTTTACTCGAAAAGTACTTTTTGGGGTTAGCGGCTTTTTAGTTAGTGTAAGGCAATATACCCTTTAAATTACACGTTGTATATTGTGCACAGAAACTATGGCCACAAAAATAATTTACAACCATCGTCCTAGCTAGCGTAGTTTTGTAGAAATCTTATTTTTACGTTTAATCGAAAAGTACTTTTTGGGGTTAGCGGCTTTTTAGTTAGTGTAGGGCAGCGTTACGGGTTGTCAGTAGCCAGGAAATCTGACATCAGTCTTGCCGAGAGGTTCCGTTAAGCAGCTTCTGGATTGTGGAAGTTAGACAGGAAGCCGATCCTAACATAGGTGAGAAAAGGCAGGCAGTTGATGATGACTGCTTTTTTAAATAGTTTTATACAAGAATAGTTATATTTTAGTTAAGTCACTTTCATTCAAAGAGTTTGGTATGATAATCAAAACAAATTGGAAACATAAGCTTTTCGAATTTTTATTTTGCCGGTTGAAAAATTTAAAATGAGTATTTCAATTTGTGATTGTAATTAACCGTTAAAAGTGGCAATTTGGAAGAGCTGAGTGAGAAAATATAGAAAGTATGCATCTATGAAAGAAATGTTTCATCTAACTATATACTTATTTGTTTGGACACAAAATTGTTCTTCTTATATTAGTAACGCCGATTGAACCTCACTCGACGAATCAAAAAAAAACTCGCGAATTACGGTTGAACTTTAATGCACATACTTTACAGAGTAACTGGGCATTAGGTGCATTTCTTAAAATGGATTATTTAAAGATAATTTGAATAGATTTTTACCTTAACATTTTGGAGTGTAAAATGGACGAACTACATAGTTATCTAAACTTTAGTTTCTTTTGTTTTCGACCATTCAAAAAAACTGAAAATCGAGTGATTCTCTTCACTCTTAAGAGTTAAAAGTGTGTATAGTGTTAATAATATAGAATTGTCCGTATGTGTTATCAAAATAGTTGTCTTTCTCAAGTGCTTTTAGATATACAATATTTAACACGTTGCGGGACGCACTGAATTAGCAGTAGACTTTTTGAAGTTGAAAAATGACAATACCGGCACCGCCGTACAATTTTAAACTCTTCTAAAGTGAGGTACGGGCATTACAGCGAAATTTCGTATAGAGGAACAAGGAAAACCGTTTTTACTGTCGTATCACATCAATCCCTCATACGTATAGAAGCATTAGAACGCACAAAGTTACACATTGAAAATATATGTGTTAGTGCGTTTTCTAGGAAGAACTCGCACGCACACTACGGTTATGCCCGTAATCGATCTATGAAGATTCTATGCGACGGCTCGAGTAGTGTCACGCCACGCGCGGTTGAATAAAGTTGTGTTCGTCGACTTTCGCGCCATTTTTTGTTCACCATATTTATGGTCTAACGTGAGTATTTTGACTGATATTTGTATTTACAATAGTTTGTTATACATTTAGGCTAGTAAACAAAGTTAGTAGACAGATAAATCTATTTCAAAGGTGCGTATTCGGATGTGTAAGTGAATGATCATTTGTTTTGTTTTAGATGGATTCAAATAAAGATTCGAACCGCATTAGTCGTCTTCTGGAAGAAGTTTCAACGCCGGAATCCAGCGACAATAATGAAGACCCGTACCATGACGATGGAGGAGAGTATAATTCTGACGACGATTATCGTCCATCTGCTGAATCAGATTCTTCCGATGATGAAATTGGCTTCAATGGAATCTCAGCGCGCCACCGCCTTCGTTATCATTCGTCGTCTAGTAGCGATAACAATGCGCCGGTAAGTCCATCCCTGCAGTATCCAGCCCTTCAGTCAGAACAGCCCGTTGCCCAAGGAGCCAGTGATTTATTGCAGCCTACCGACATGGACCTCTCCTTTCAGTCTCCAGAGATGGAACAGCCTGGTGCACAACCTGCCAATGATAATTTTCACTATATGGATATTTTCGTTCCGTCTCCAGAGGCTACCGATTCAGAGCAGCTCCAAAACAATGAAGAGTGGTCGCAAACGACTATACCAATCGCTGATTTCCACTTTGAGGAGTCCTCATCGGGACCAAGATTTGATGTAAATAGCATTCAAACGTTACTAGATATGTTCAAATTGGTTTCTCCGGAAAGCCTAATTGATCACATAGTTGAATATACTAATAAATATGGTGAAAAACTAACTGTTCAAGGTGGGCCACGCACTAGGAACAGTCGTCACTATAAATTCCGACTTGTGGATAGGCAGGAAATATTATCTGTTTTCGGCATATGCCTTCTACAAGGGCAATTGAAATTCCCCCTTAGACGGTTTTTTTTTTCTAATGATCCGCTGTACTACCATCCGTTTTTACAACATGTAACATCTGGTAGAAGGTTTGAACAAGTCATAAGATGTCTGTGTGTAGCGGATGATCAAGCAAAGGGAGAACACAAAGTGCTTGATTTTATAAAAGCTCTGAATAATAACTTCCAGCTCATCTACGGTCCTTCGAAATAATTATTCATAGATGAATCACTTATTCTATTTCGGGGTAGAATAATCTTTCGTCAATACATAAAGTCTAAGAAAGCGAGGTATGGTATCAAATTATACGTCCTCACAACTGCGAGCGGTTATGTCCTTGATTTGATTATGTACCGTGGTAAAAATGCATCTGCAGAGACAAGAAAGAAAACTCAAAATATTGTGCTGAAATTATTGGAACCATATGTGCTCAAAGGTCACCATGTTTTCATGGATAATTTTTATAATTCAGTGGAGTTGTCGCAAAAGTTACTTGATTTGCGGACACACTCTTGTGGGACATTGAGAAAAAACCGAAAAAGGCAACCCAAGGGTACTAACAAGTCTAAAACTAAAAAGAGAGATTATTACTGGTATCGCAAAGGCCAAATTTATGTTTCAATTAGGAGAGATAAAAGACCGGTTTATACGATTTCTACTCGGGATCACCCAAAGCTAGAACAAGTACCAAATCGACATGGTAAATTAGCAACTAAACCCGCCGAAGTAGCTGCTTACAACACTTTTATGGGGGGAGTAGATAGGGTCGATCAGATGACTTCATATTACTCATCCCCCCGCAAAAGCATAAGATGGTATAAGAGGGTTATCTTTCACTGCCTCGATATAGCTGTCTGGAACGCATTTTATCTGTGCAAGACTTATGTGAAAAAGAATCGAAAATATAAGTCTATTGAGTTCAAAGACCAATTGATAAAGGAAATGTGTCAGATTTCTGGTGGTATAAAAGGTCCCGATGTGGTACGAAAAAATAGTGTGTACAGCAGCCGAAGATTTAGGCAAAATGTTGTTGAAGAGTGTAGCGTCGCTGTAATGAAAGGTCACTGGTCAGTCGTGATGCCACCTCCAACCTCAGATGGCAACAAAAGAAAATTCAAATATTTAAATTGCAAATTGTGCACTAAGGTAAACAAGCGAAAGGAAACTAAATATATCTGCAAGGGATGTGTGAAACCTTTGTGTCCTGAGTGTTTTGAAGATTGGCACATTTTGCATGGGCATATTCAGCAAGATGCAAATAATCGGGAAGACTAGATTTAAGGTCAATTTAATTGTTCTGATTACATGGCACTGATTAGAAGTTTTTTTAATTACTGTTTTAGAATATTAGATATTAGATACTACATTATATGATTCAATAAATGCTAAGTATTCTTTTAAATTTTGGTTTTATTTTGAAAACAACTTACATTCCTATAATACTGCAGTAGCCGTAGCATCATATTTTGAGACCGTAAAATATTTATAAAATACGGTACGGCTATAGTCGATTACGGGAATAGCCGTAGTGTAATTTTAACATGTCATTTATGCATAATTAAATGACAGTACGGCTATGAAAATACTGTCGTTGTATTATTATTCTTTATATAGCAGTGGTCGTAACTTGTATGGGCAATTTTACTGTCACATCGCATAATTTGAAAAAGTCATTACCGTCCCGCAACGTGTTAAACGCAAACTATTTTTATTTTTTAGTCCGTCAAAATCGTAGCAAATTAACTCAAGAACAATTTATATTTAAGAATACACCCAGTGATCAGTTACTAAGTAAATCCATCATTAAGAAATGCCTTCACATGTTGAAAAAGCAATCTTAAAGTTGTTTTCTAATCCGATCGGAGTCACAGCATTTCATACTAAAGACCTCTCTGGTTGTTAGCCAAGGCTTACCCACAAAACCTCAACATTGATACCAAGACTACATCCCAAAGAATAAAACTCAATCCGAATCACAACCCACACATGTTCGCATACACATCGCTACACAGGCACACATACAAAAATTAAAGCATGAAGAAAAATATTTCCACCTCTTGAGACTATGAATATCGAATTTGTTCCTAAGTTATAGTACATAGTTTATTATAGCTTAACGTAAGAATAAAGTTACTGTGTTATGAGGGCACGCGCGATGTTATATCCATCGGGAGGGACGTAGAGACCTGCATCTGGAAAAAGTACGTAGAAAATTAGAATATAGAAATGAGAATTAAACAATCAATTGCCTGCTAAAGACTTTAACTGATTTAAAAAGGCACTTGAGTAGTTAAGCAGCAAAAAAAAAGTATTTTAATAGTATTTATTAGTTGAACAAGATATGAAAACAATATGAAAGCGATCTCTATTATGAAATTATGCACTGTTTGCAAGACACTTCAATAGAGTGTCTTGCACGGCTTCTACATAAACGTGCAACTCTTGCAATGGGAACGGCGAGTGTATTTTTACAGAACACACTCGCTTTTCGAGACGCTAGCGCGACTGAACTGAACATCATCTTTTTAACTTACAGACTTTGAATTTTGATTTGATTTTGATAGTGATGCTGACGATCAGTGATCGGAGTAGGTAGATTGATTTGGGGTCAATGAACTGGCACGTATATATTAATATGGATATGCCTCCGGGATTCCGGGATTTTGTAATAATTATTTTTTTATAGGAATTTCAAGTATTTATGTGTATGATGTAGAATATATCAATATGAATACGAAATGTTTAACCCTTTTGCTGTCTTTTTAATGAAAATGAAGATAAAAAATATTTTTTATTAATAAAGATGTTGATATTGATATAAACTGCTTTTATTTCATTTTTACCTATTTTCATATTCATAAAAAGTTATTGCACTGAATGCGAAAAAATATTAAGGAGTATAAAAAGTTATTTTTATTTATTTATTCAAGAATATAATATAATTATAAAAATTACAAGCAGCATATAATAAACTTGCAAGAAATAACTACTAAATTAGTCATTTATGTAAGTTTCGAATGGACGCACAAAAGTAAGATTCACTTTATTACTTGATAAATAAGAAAAAAGAAAACAATTTTAAACGTTTAACTATCGTATTCTATAAAGGACATTGTTCCGGCTCCATACATGTCACGCCTAAGAATCGTTTGAATCGAAAATGACTTAGATAGACTCTAAATATTTTATGGAATCATAGTAAATTAATTTTTACTAACGGCCACTTGAAAATACTTAATAATATAGACTAAATAAACTACCATTACTACATAAGAATCATAAGCCTAAAAGTTATAGTAAGATATATCAATACGAATAAAAGAGGTTTTCTAGCATGGGGAATAAAAACAATATGTATATTCAATAATAGTTTTTTAATCATCAATATTTCTCACTAATATATCATCTGAGAACTGTGCAGGGGTTCAAAATACCCGAAATATTCTGAATTTTATCAATTTCTGATTTAATACCGACAACCTTCCGTATTTCCCGAAATCGGGGAAAAATCCCGTAAATCGGCAACACTAGATGGTAAATAGACATTTTTTACGGCACCACGCATTCGTCAATCGTGACCCAACTTTTTATTTTGAATTTATTTATTTGAAGTGTCCGTGGAATACTAAAATATGTTTCAAGCAGTATAAAAAGAAATGAAAATTATCATGTAATTTATATTCACATCGGTTATATAGGCCAAAATCGAACAATGTATTTTCAAATGTAGTAGTTTAAAAATCTTTACATGCACAATATTTGTTTCAATCCCGTAAGTACCAAAATGAAATCCCGGAAAAAAAGGCTTATCCATGTTATTTTCTATGACTATTCATGATGCAAGTACGTAAAATCAATCTGCCTACTCTGATCACTGCTGATGACATAGTAGACTACTACTGAATGACAAAAAAAGTCAAAGCGTCAATAGCCTAATGGCTAAGGTGTCGGCTAGAAGTCGCGGGTTAAAACCCCACCCATTACAGTTTTGCGGTGAACCTACTCCAGAAACAAGCATGTTTAAATTAGTTGGAGGGGATAAGGGGGCGTCCATAAATTACGTGAGATGTTTAAGGGGGGAGGGGGTCGAGTCAAATCTCATCTAATCTTACGTTGGAGAGAGGGGGGGTCTCGGCAAATATCACGCAATTTTTTTTCTGATTGAAACAAAAAAGAATTATACTATTTTGGTCCATTTTTTTAATCACAGTAGTCACGATTTAAGTGTTCTATTGTTAAATTTTTATTACACTTATAACTCTCAGCAATATTGATTACTAGTCTTAACTAGTCGTAAATAAAAGCACGAAGCAATTGTTTTTCTTTTTACAATAACAATCCAACGCGTTTACGTAAGAAACCCACATTTTGAAACATTGAACAAATCTCACGTGAGATTGGGGGATGGGGGAGGGGGTTGAATAAAATCTCACATCTCACCAGGGGGGAGGGAGGGACAGAAAATTAAAAAAAAACACCTCACGTGATTTATAGACGCCCCCCAACAAGATTGCTAGTAATTTGAATTGAACGCATATAGGCAGTTCTAAAAAAAAGTACGACGCACGACTTCAAGTACATTCAGCCAGTGACTGAATATTCTTTAATTTAAAGGTCGAGTCAAAGCTCCAGAGTCTTGAACATCGACGACGAGTTGCAAGTCTATCGGTTTTCTATAGGTTACATTTCGGAGTGAGCGATGGAATTACATAATCTAATTTCGCCTAGCCCGTTGCATTATCGGACTTCAAGACAAACGGCGACGCGCCATCGTTACATGGTGGACAATGTGGACATCCCACCCATACGCACAAAACGTTTTGGGAATACTTTCATTGTGCGTACGGCTAAGGAGTGGAATTCCCTGCCGGAGTCTGTGTTTCCTGATAGTTGTAACCTGGGGGTCTTTAAGTCAAGAGTGAATAGGTTACTTCTAGGCAAGCGTGCTCCATCTTCGACCACGTCATCACTTACCATCAAGTGAGATGGTGGTCAAACGAGAGCCTATTATCCATAAAAAAAACACACCTTGTTCTTAGCGAGATGCGGCGAGTGAGTGAACACGCAGTCAGCGATGGAGTCCAGTGCTCTTTCGTCCAACACTCGTTCGTCCAAACCGCGTTCGTCTAATACGGCTTCTAGAGCCGCCGTCAGTTCAGAGCTCTCCGCAAACGGGGCGCCGCCTTCCGCTGTAAACACAAGCCCTACTAATATTATACATGCGACAGTAACAAAAAGCTACCAGCGTTCAAAAAAATGGTGAAGGAGTATTACCTCTCCCTCTAACTTTTCCCCTTCTTTCTCAATTATACATGTTATATTTATTAGTGTATGTTTTTTGTGTTGTCCTTTAAGTTTTTTCCATCCAAAGGTTGTCTATATGAGATCGCCCTGTGCGATTAGACCGCCCATTGTACAATCGTTTTACGTTTTGAATGTAAGATGTACAATAAAGTATAGAAAAAATAAATAACTCTGGCTATCTGTTACTATGCTCCGATTAAGTCTGTCCCTAACTGCCCTCTCCCTGTGACACACTAAGCCGAGGTCCTTACCCCAAAGGGGGTGCCCTTTGTGTGTAGTCCCCTAGTTTTTATGTTTTTTAATAAGTCCTGGCTGGAAGCTTTAATTATAATTAAATTGCCTGTGGCTTAAGCAACCGACAACATGACGTCACACAAAAAAGGCTGCCAGTTACTATTTTGGTTAAACCACTAAACCGATTTTAATGACAATGGAAAAAAAACATTATAATACGACATCTACACTAAGCGACATTTTTTTTTATTACGAATGAGCCCCCTTGACCTCGATCACACCTGATGGTAAGATGAGGTCTACGATCGAACGAGCGAGCCCAGAAAATGCCTATTCACTCTTGCTTTAAAGGCTGACGGGTCATATCTAACCTACGACGTGTAAAGTTTACGTGAAATTAATGAGTTACAACCACATACAAGCATCAAATTGAAGACGCTCACTAATGTGTCAAGCCGCCTATATGTATAAACCCACATCAAGGAGAAACTAGCGGTGAGCGAAAGCGTTATTTTTTTGTCACTGTCACTCGTTCCTGTACCAAAAAAATCACAGTGACAAATCACCGCGACTTTGTCACTGCGATCACTCACGTTACGAAATACTTATGATTCCTTAGACCTCTCGCGCCCGGCATTGGTCGAGGCCATGCTGCGGGGCGAGAGGGAGTGGGAAGCGGTCGCCTCCTTCTGCGAAGCAGTCATGCTTCCAAAGGAGGAGGCGGGCCGCGTGAGGGAGAGGATGGCGTCCTCCCTCCAGCCCAGCCGCAGTGGTAGACGCCCACGGCGTCGGACGTCGGCCGACGATCTCCGGCCACCGTAGGCGCGGGCATGCGGACAGCGAGTAAAGGGCAACTCGCTGTCCGACCATGGACCATGCCCGGGTCGACGGCGCGTCGTGTTCCACGCGCGCCTCAAAGAGCGTCAGCAACATGACGAGGCCCCCCCGTAGAGGGCCGAAGCCTGCCGGGGTCGTGGGACTCATCCCGTTACGGTGACCCCGGTACGTAAAGGGTTATTGAAGGAACACCGTGGATTTTAGTCAGTAAAAGTCTGACAGTCCCTCCCACCCTGCCCGGGGTGGGAGGACTTATTTGATAATTTTACCACGTTAAAAAAAAAAAAAAGATATTTGATCCCAACAACGTTCACTGTGATTTTTGTAACAGGAACGACAGTCACAGTTTTACAGGCTTAGGAATGTCGCAACTTCTTTTGAACAACTACATAACTATAATATGTATTTCTTTAACATTTATATTTACATTATTTTTTCTTAATGTTTTTTCGAAATGTAGCCAGATATTTTTTAAAGCATGTTTTGCACAAGTTTTTACTATTGGTTCAAACAACAAATATTTTATCACAAGTTCACATTTCAGAATTATTTAAAAAGGGCTATAATATTTTTGGCGTAGTAATATCCTCAAGTCTACAAAAATCTTATTTTTATAATATAAACATAAGAATTTAATTTTGCTATTAGATAGATAGATAGATATATTCTTTATTGTACACCATAACAGTAAAACAATAAGGACTTTACAACTAAAAAGGGTGATACAATGGGCGGTCTTATCGCAAGGCGCGAGGAAACGAGCCAGAAGTACGGAATCATTCGCTATCTCACTCCTGGGTTAGTCGAAATGCCTGATTGCGATTTGCGCGTATTACATCGTTCGGTAGATTTCGTTCAATGTCGTGACTCGTTCCCAAGGAACTTGTACCTAAACTGGAATGCGGACGCGAAGCTCAAATCCGTTCCAAAGAGTATACCCTCGAAGGACAATTTAAGGACAATTTTATTTCATGCAAAATTTGGAGGTTTTAGGAACCTTACAAATGATGTATTTCTGTTAACAACATATACTAAAAATTAATTAAAATAAATATTTAAGGGAGACTCCCATACAACAGTTGCGATTTTTTGGCGCTTTTTATAGTAACGGTTTCGTACCATTCATTACCTATAAAAATACCCTTCATGCGCGAGTCCGACTCGCACTAGGCCGGTTTTTTTCTTAACAACGTATTAAATAGAAAGAAGAAAATAAAGAAGAGAAATAAAAAAAAATGTTCAAGACGAACTGAGAACCTCCTCCTTTTTTGAAGTCGGTTAATTAATATCATTACTTAATTCCATTTTTCACTTGTAGCACTTGGTTAGCTTAAGTAAGAATTTTCTAGTAAAAAAACTTATTTTTACTAGAAAATTCTTACTTAAGCTAAGAGGACTTCCTCTTCATCCATATTATATTTGACAAACACTGGTCATTTGTATAGATTGATAACTTACTTTAGGGAAAATGGATGCAATTGAGGTTTAAGATTTGATCTTGTTTCGAAATGCAATATTTCTTCGGGCTTGAAATGGCGGCTACAAATTTTGGAACCATTTGTGACCTTTTTCTGTGTTGGTAGAACACTGAGCCACCGGTCTCGAAGATCATCATTTTTAGGAAAGCTTAAATAACAAAACATAATAAATAAAGAAAAGAAAGAAAAATAATAAATAAGAAGAATAAAGAGAAGAACATCCACTTTTACGGGAGCTAAGAAGTTAAGGAATAGGATATCACCCGCAGTCCATCCCTAGGACCACTAATAGGTATTACGTCACTCTAACTTTGTTTGCTAAAGTCTGTCAAGTGTTTGAAGTAAAGTAAATATACCCCTATCTGTCATCCAACGTTGGTTTTATGTAACCGCCACCATAAATAACTTATTAGGTCAAGTGAGCGATTACGCAATATTTTTTAAATATCACCAATGATGAAGTTAGAACGAGAAATCTGACTGACGTCATAGTCTATAACGCTCATACAGCTGCTGTAGAAAAAGGGCACTGATTTAAAGAGGCAGTTGAAAATAGCGGTTTTGGTAAGTTAAAAATTATAAATGGCACGTTTAATAACTAGTTCAGCAGTTAAAAGTAAGCAGTAAAGTAAACAAAAATTGGCCAAGTGCGAGTCGGACTCGCCCATGAAGGGTTCCTTAGTAACTATAATAATATACTTAATAATATATATATATATATATATACTTAATATATTTATATATATACTTAATATATTTATTTGAAAAAAGAAAAAACAAAAAACCTTACAAATTTCTTAAAACTAGCTTATTTACAATTTTTACAACTACGCCAAATAACTTTGTTTTTCATAGTATTTGTATGAATTACAAAGTTATATTTGCGGTTTTAGAAAATATACTGTATCTCAAAAACTGAGTTAGTTTGCTGAGTCGATTTCGTTCAAACCAATTTTGGTTGAAAGTTTACGTTAAGATCTACAACATATGGTTTTTTTAGATTTTTCACTTCATTATTATAGAAGTTAGAGGGGGGGACGCCATTTTACTACTTTGGAAGCTTATATCTTTTAAACGATTGACTTTATGAAAAAGTGGTTTTAGAAACCCTTATATCATTTTTGAAGACATGTCTATAGATACCACATACGCATAGGTTTCATGAAAAAAAAAATATTTTCCGTTCTAGTTCCATGTATGGGGACCCCCCTTAATTTTAAATATTTTTTAATTTTTTTCTTAAAATCGGAAAGCGGTTCACAGAATACATCTACCTACTAAGTTTCACATGTATAGTCTTAATAGTTTCGGAATAAAATAGCTGTGACATACGGACGGACGGACAGACAGACAGACGGACAGACATATCGAAACTATAAGGGTTCCGTTTTTTGCCATTCGGCTACGGAACCCTAACAATAATGAGTAATAAAAAATAATGAAATGGATCAGTGAATATATAATTGAGCAGGAAAATAATTAAATGGGCGGTAAAAATTATAGAACAAGTGGTTACATGTGGGCAGTAATAAATCGGATTTTGTCGGTAAGAAATATCATTCTAACCTCATCTAACCCAAATGATTCACCAACAATAGAAGGGATCTGGCGCAGGTATATATGAGGCCATCATTTTTACCGCTCATTCAGTTATTGGACTGCTCAATTATTTTTAGAATTGACATTGTATGATAAAATAACCGACTAATTGATTTTTTATTACTGTCCATGTTTTACTGTCGCAATAATTAATCAACCGCCATTAAATTAAATAACTGCTCAATATGTTTTTCAACTGATCATAATAACATCTCGAATATTTAAATAACAGCTCAAAAAATTTGTTCCCTAGAAAAAGCTTTTTTGCGAGAGGGACAGATATATTCGTTTAAGATTTTTATAACTGGTTGGTTTTTCGATCAATTTCCATTCTGATTTCATAAAGTACTTTATTTTTATTTTATAGTAAATTAGTTGCATAATAAATATTTTGTCATGCATATTCCCCATTGGTGCCGAGATAGATTAGACATTGGAGGACATAGGCTACTTTATTTTATAGACATAAATAAAAAAAAATAGCCAAGTGCGAGTTGGACTCGCGCACGAAGGGTTCCGTACCATTATCTATAAAAACAGCAAAAAAAAAATTACGTTTGTTGTATAAGAGCCCCTAAAATATATATATTTTTCATTTAGTTTTTAGTATTTGTTGTTACAGCGGCAACAGAAATACATAATCTGTGAATTTCAACTGTCTAGCTATCACGGTTCAAAAGATACAGCCTTAACTCAATTGGCTGCCAAAAAGTTGGGAATCCTAGCAAAAGTGAGACGATACTTCACACCGGAACAGCTGCTCAACCTCTATCAAGCGCAAGTTCGGTCGTGTATGGAGCACTGCTCTCATCTCTGGGACGGATCTGCCAAATACCAGCTTGATGCACTTGAGTCTATAGAGAAACGGGCCAAAACGCTCATCGGCAACGAGAAACTGGTCGAGACAAGGCTCCAGAGCCTAGAACATCGGCGACGTGTTGCAAGCCTGTCAGTTTTCTATCGGTTACACTTCGGGGAGTGTGCGATGGAATTACACAGTCTTATTCCGCCAAGCCCGATCCATCATCGGACTACAAGACAAACGGCGATGCGCCATCGTTACATGGTGGACATCCCACCCATACGCACATCATTTTGGGAATACTTTCATTGTGCGTACGGCTAAGGAGTGGAATTCCCTGCCGGAGTCTGTGTTTACTGATAGTTATAACCTGGGAGTCTTAAAGTCAAGAGTGAATAGATTACTTCTAGGCAAGCGTGCTTCATCTTCGATCACATCATCGCTTAACATCAGGTGAGATTATGGTCAAACGCAAGCCTATCAACTATAAAAAAAAAGACAGACGGACAGAGGAGCCTTAGTAATAGGGTCCCGTTTTTATCCCTTGAGTACGGAACCCTAAAAAATTGAGTCTCTAGTGAGGTAAATGTGTAACAATCATATATCATACTAGTAGTCCCCAGAAGCGTCAAGAGAAACTCTTTGGCCAATGAAAAGACAGAGGGACTCATACCTTGATTAAAAAACTCCGTGAACGCTTCATCAGGTATTTGACTGAGCACAGCAGGGTCCAGAATGTCGTCGGGTGGTACGTGCCCCACTTCTACTTCTGAAAACAAATAGAGCATTATAATTTTAATAGGCTTGTTATTAAACCCATACATATCAGAAATGCATCATTTTACTACTACTACCGATAAACTCGAAATAAATGCCGTAATGGATAAATGCTCTGTTTATCTGACCTTCACAACCCATTTAGCTGGGTAACACGATTTCCCTTGGAAAGACTGAGTGTCAGATTACCTACTTCTGAGCGACGGTATAATGACTGCCAAAGATGTACAAATAACAGCACGGACCACCTGCATAATGTGCTTTGAAAGCACATTATGCAGGCGTTGACGTTGGCCGATTTCAGAAAGCACTGCTTTCTGAAATCGGCCAACGTTTGAATGGTACTGTTACGCAAGTCGCTTAGTGAAGTACGTCGAGAAACTTCGACATAAATCTAGAATGTTCGAGACACTAACGCCATTTAGCGGCGAGTAGCAGTACTGAGTATCTCGAGTAGCTTCGAGAATATTCTTAGCAGTGTAGGCGGTGAGTCGATTTTACAAGAATGTTCTAGAACTCATAGACCGGGGTATAAATAGATCGCAGAGGAACGCAGAGAGCAGTCTTATTTCAAGATACTACAAATAAGATAATACAAGTGAATTTCGGTGCGATTTAAGTGTTAAGTGACAAGTATTGTACTGTGAATAACTGTGTTGATTTTTGTTTTGTGTTTAGTTAAGTAAAGTGTTAATTTTGGTTTAATTGGTGTAAATTATTTCTATCACGAACCCCAGCTCGTAACAGTACTATATCCATTGACATATATATTACTTCGTAAGGACTGGGCGGATCGCATGTTATAATGACGCCTCGAACTTGGTCCCAAAGTGGTCTAACCTTTATCGAAGTGAACTAGAACGCGATCGGCTATCTTCGGGAGGGATCGTCAGTTTTACAATAAAAAATGCCATGAAGGGTTGCGTGAACTACGACGTAAAGCACAATAAAAAAATATAACATTTCATATCACCGGTAAGTTAAAAATATGTCATTAAATCAACTTCTAACATTATTTAAAACAATTTTCTTTCTTGTTTGTCTCAACCTTTAGCATAGACAACGCGAAGCCGCGTAAAAGTGCGACATAACTTTGCAGCGGCGCGCGTTGCAGCCGATGAAATAAAAAAAAATAATAATATTACTATAAGATTAAATTATGTACAAAATTATTTTTTATTGTTTATTAAAAGCAAATTAAAATGTATTTTTATGTATAACAAATATAAAATTCAAAAACTAAAAGGTTTTGTTTTATTTCTTTGTACCTCGAAAAATACCACACCCCGGTCTTACAAGGCTACGTCCAGTGGCGGTACCTTCATATAAGCCCAAAAGTCTTACTAAAGAATGCTCGATAGAGAATCAATGTCAAACCCGAACTATTTAAAAGTTCGCGCGCTTAATTCTTATCAAAATAACACAATGTATCTACTGCCTGCTACACTACTACACATCACGATTGTTCGCGCGCAGAGTTTCGCATTTGTAGCATCTAATGATCTACATATTGCTATCTCGCTTACACGCACCGGCTTTTACCGGGCTTTCAAATACTATATCTGTCACTTTCGCACTTATAGCGATGTGCCGTATAACGAGTTAGGCCTTGTGCATAGAACAAATCGATCACTATGGCAGATTTAAGCAGGGCTTTTGGTATGAAGTTGCATGCGTATGCGTGACCTTGTCAGCTTGGCAACTCTGCAGTGTTGCCGTTTTAGCCACACGTTGAAAGATCTTGGAGATTTTTAACGACTTTGGAAACTTTTTTAACATTTAGCAACAATAAAAACTAGCGACTTTTAAAATAACGAAATTAAATACAGTCAAAACCGTTTACAACAACATCATTTAGAACAACATACCGGTTATATAGACCAAAATAATAGGTACAAAATACTTTGTACCTTGAAAACATCACCGGTTATTACGACTATCGGTTTTTACAACCAAATATGAGTGGTCCCTTGGATGTTGTTATAACAGATTTTGACTGTATTCAAGCAATATCTTAAAAATAAAAAAAATTTAGCTAGATTTTTCATATACCTGGCGACTTTTTTGCCTAAATGACAACACTGAGTAGTTCCCGACATCCGAGAGTGCAACTAACTTCAGTTTCATTTGCTTGAGTGGGAAAAGGTTTTGTTGTTAAAGTT
Source organism: Tholera decimalis (assembly GCA_943138885.2). NCBI lineage: Eukaryota > Metazoa > Arthropoda > Insecta > Lepidoptera > Noctuidae > Tholera > Tholera decimalis. The sequence continues at coordinate 22,372,355 of OW964565.2, forward strand.
TTTTGTTTGTTTTCTAAGATTTCCTCAGTGATACAATTGTTTTGGTGATTTACCTACAACAATGGAGGTAATTGTACCTTGTGAGGATTTAAAATGCGTTCAAGTTTTGATTGGCGAAGATAAGGTAAAATCTTTAAACTTTGCTCAGAAAAAACAGTTAATTTCTTCATTAAAACCGACGCCTAATCTGTGTATTTCTCAGACTAGTAAATCGCATAAACGAAAATTTAATAGATCAGTGTATAAAACTATTTGTAACACGTTGCAAAATAAGTCAGCTCCTCGTTTGAGACGCAACGTACGCTGTGCAAAAACGGAATACAGACGACTTTTTGTAGAAGTAATTGATAACATTAATACCGAAATTACTGACCGATATTCTGAAATTTATAAATTAAAGTTTTTCCAACTGCTCAACAACAAAAAATTTGACAATTATCACTCACATTTTCCTACAGAGGAATTAGATTCATTATTTGACATTTATGCAAACTATTTCGACAAACAAACATTAAAAAGCCAATTGATTTGCTTGTATTCTAGTCCTGATCTGAAAGATCGTAATGTTTTCGAATTAATTGATTTCATTCATGAGAATAACCTCGAAGATGCCTTTCCCGAGCTGTTAAAGTTAGCGTATCTTGTTGTAACTATTCCGGCTACAAGTTCTTCCGCGGAACGTGCTTTTTCGTCTCTTAAACGTATCCATACCTATCTGAGAAATACACAAGGTCAAGAGCGTCTTTCCGAATTATCAATGATAGCTATTGAAAAACAGTTGTTGGTAGAATTAAAACGATCACCAACATTTTACTCTGATGTAATTAAATCATTTCTTAAGAAAGATAGACGATTCCAATTAGAATATAAATAATTTATTTAAATTCCTTATTACATTCTATCTAGCTATTTTTTAACTTTCGTTTTGTAACTTTTTGTTTTGTTTTTTTTTTTGTCTGTAACCTGGGTCCTGTTACGAAGGAAGCAACTACTTACCATAACTTTGTTCCCTCAAGCAATGAAGCAAACCAAACGGCTTTTTTCAAAGCCACCGGAGGTATGCAATTGCTGATATGTTTATTATATTCAATCTAGCACTAGCATGCCTTCAGTGTGCTTTGGTTACCTCATTCACCGCACGACAAGCAAGAGTGAAATTGAAGAAAGAAGAGGAAAGAAGAAGATGGATGAATTCACTTTTAATTTATTGTACCTAACCAGTAGTTTATGATTATGAGAAAATTGCGATGATACATACGTAGGTACCTACATACTCAGTCGAAAACTGAACTTTCTTTTTTTGAAATCGGTTAAAATTTTATTGGGCTTGCGTTATTTTGAAACCCTAGGCACGCCACTGGCTACGTCTAGGAGCAGACCACGCCGATTGACATCTTAGTTATCATAGATGGCGCTAGTGTGTTTTGTAGGGCGACCGCGTCCGTCAAATGTTCTGATGACCGTATCTTTACTATTTAAATCAATGACTATATCCCATTATTTAATAAACTCACTTGGTCACTTACATTTTCATTAGAACTTAAAACGGGATATTTACCATGTGTATTAGAGTATGTAGATTAGTAATGCAGTCCTTATTTGATTCTGTTATGGTGTACAATAAAGAGTATATCTATCGAAGCGTCAAAAGCCTAAGGCTTAGTGTTAGACGGTTGGTTCGGGAGGTCACAGGTTGGAACCTCACCCAATACACTATTGCCGTGAACCCGCTCCAGACTTAATGTAGATTTAATTACCTACTACTACTACTACTACTACTAGGTATACTATTTACCTTATGATTTTGAATAAACATTTTTTTTTTATTTAATATTATTTAGACACAGGCATATTTAGCTTACTTAGAGGATTGCTAGTAATGTGAATTCTAAAGACAAAGCTCTCTTTAAAAAAAATAACATTTATCTATATATCATACCCAGCTCATGCGAGTCACTGGCAACCGTGACGTACTCGTTCTCGCTTACGGCACCCATCGTTGCCTCTTCCGAACTGTCGTACGTCGATGAGTTTGAACACACATTCAGTTCTGAAAACAAACGTAGTACAATTAATATATTTAAAAAAAAATTAAGAAGTTACAGGACGTCACACAACAATTTTAAAAAGGACTAGCTGTGCCCCGGAGTTTCTCCTGAGTAAATTTTTTATTTTTATTTTTTTTCAGTATTATTTATTGTTACTTAGTAGATTACTTAAGGAAGCTGACACAGAGCTATAGTGCCCGGCACGTAACTTGGCAAGAGTCGTTATATGCGCAAAGTCGTTTTTTAGTTGTCGTTGGTTGTAAAGCGGGACGCGGGGTATGAGGTAGCGCCGATCCGAGCGCGCGATTGGTGCGTCAGTTGACCCTACCTCCCGCATCCCGTCTACGATCCGATTACAATTTTGTGAATGAAAGTTGTACTCTTTGTTTTTGTTGAGATTTTGCAACGAGTTATTGTTATTGTTTAAAATTTAGTTTCTGTTACGAGTTGTTATATTATACAGTATATTAGTTTAAACGAGGGACGTATTCAAACCCATAATAGTGTATGTTTACATGATACTAATAAAAAATAACAGTGATAAATAACAGACAGAACCATACCAAACATTTCGCAAGTCTCACAACCGTTGCGCTAACGTTTTAATATTATCGCAGAACATGTGCACGGGTCAATGACCTTTAGGTAGAATCCATTTTCCCTGCATACTTTAAACCTGGCTTAGGACATGCAAAAATATCTAGGTACCTTTGAGTAAACAAAACATTAAAAAATCTTCAATGCAAATATGAATTGTGATCCGCAATAATTTAAGAGAAAAATATGATGAGGCAAAGTTAATAATTATGCTTACTTATTATTTTTGGCGTATATAAAAAATGGAATCACACCTATTTACAACGACTAACTTGATTGATAATTTACAATGATTAACTTGATTGACTATTTACACATTTTTAGACTAAGCTTAAAAATTGTTCAGAACGAGTTCAGCACGTTTTCGCATAGTGTCCTCAACGCGGTTAAGTACAAACGGATCACTTCCTACACTATTAAAATCGTTCGTATATTTTTTAACTCTTCCCTGTTAGTACTCCGTAGCGCACAAAATTCTTTTTACTTCACCCCATAAATAAAAGTCTAATAGAGTGAGATCTGGAGAGCGTGCAGGCCATGGCATTGGCCCACCACGACCTATCCACCTGTCACCAAAATGATTATTTAAAAACTAACGTAGCGCACCTGATAGTGCGCGGGCGCTCCGTCATGTTGGTAAAAGAGGTTTTGATAAACACTAAGAGGCACATCGTGCAACATTTCATACACCACACTGTTTAAAATGTAAAGGTATGATACACCATCAAGTCTTCCATCAATAAAGTACGAGCTTATTAAACAATTATTTAAAATACCTGCCCACACATTAACACTAAATCGGTGTTAATAAGCGTCCTGTCGCGTAACATAGGGATTTTCATAACTCCACCAATATTCATTGTGCACATTAAATATCCCCATTCGTGTAAATGTGGCTTCGTCAGTAAATAAAATGTTTTTGTCTAAATTGGACAAAAACCAGTGGCAAAAATTCACCTGCGATTCGTGGTCGTTGACCCCAAGTTCTTGAACGGGTCTAAAGTGGTATAGGTGCATTCCTTCTTCATGCAGCAGCTTTCACACAGTCCAATGTGATATACCGAATCGTCTTGCAGCATTTCAAGTGCTTTCTTGTGGATCACCCATAGGAAAGCACTCGAAGTATTCAAAAATGGCTTCTTTTAGGTGCACTGGGTATGGCTCCCTTCCTCGTCCTTGGGCATGCGTCAGTACGGTGAACTGACCGAATGTTCGCAATCGTTGGTTGACTGTTAGTTGTTGATGCTAGGTGCATAAGGTTGTACAGTCGGCCAAGAAAGTGGTGTACCACCCTAAGGTTGAATATCGCTTGCAGATTCATAGGTGATAAAGATTAGTTTCGCTTGCAGATCGATCTGACAACTTCTATTGCTGTCTTTATCTGATTATTGATAACGACTATTACTGTTTGTAACGTGACAGCTGTTCTTAGTTTGAACTTGATGGAACCAATGACGTCGTAAAATCAACGGCGGGGGGCTGTAGATTTTGATGACAAAATTGTATCTACAAATTCAGAATTGTAATCAACAAGTTACATAAAATTGTAAAGGCACAAGGCGAGTCCACAAACCTACAATTTCTGTAAACTTGTAATTACAATATCAATAAAAAACAAGCTAAAAATAGATTTATCCTTTTATTAAATTTCTACAATCAATTTTAAAATACTTATAACAAACAAAAACATAGCATATATAGTAATATTTAGAAGATATTGAAAATTTTTAAAAATTAGAAACGGGTGTAACCGCCGTTGGCCTCTATAACCTCTAAAAGACGAGACCTCATTGAACCAACAAGCCGTGAGCAAATATCGGTTATAATTACAGTGACTAATAAGAGCTTGTTTGGTTCTTTCATTTTGATGCGACCATCGTTGGACCATAAGGTCCCAAAGATTTTCTATCGGGTTGAGGTCCGGCGATCTTGAGGGCCACTGAATTACCCTTACGTCAGTGTGTGAACGAAACCAGGCTCTTACGATCCTCGCATTATGAATTGAACAATTATCTTGAACAAAATCAAATTGTGGCACTTCGTTCTCCGGGTAAACATTACGGACTGTCGGTAGCATTGCATTCTGAAGCACGTCGATATAATTTACAGCCGTCGCTCGAGGAGGTAGAGAACACAATTCTCCTACACCATCCGTACTCATCCAGCCCCAAATATTTACGGAAATTCGACCTGATTCTCTATTTGGGATTACATGATCATCTTTATACCGTGTTGAATTATATCGCCAAAGGTGAAGACGTCCATGCTGACTGGATTTAAACGTTTTTTCATCACAAAACACTGTATTAGACCAATCAAACTCTAAGTGCTCTCTGGCGAAGTTCAGACGAGCAAGTCTGTGAGCATCCGTCAAATATATTTTCTTGGCGTAATGCCTGTGGTGCAACCCCATGTAATGTAGATGATTCCTTATTGTTTGGGCACTCACATCGAACATCTCCGCAAAATGTTTTGTGGGCTTAAAACCATTGATTTCATATTCCCGTCTCATGAATTCTCTATCGTTATTGGAGAGTGCAGGCCGGCGACCACTTCTTCTGTGATCCAACAAACTTCCCTCCTCTCCTTCACGACGAATCCAAAAGCGGACAGAACGCCTCGATATATTCAAATTCCGGGATATCGCACTGATACTGCTTCCCTCATTAAATTAGGCAATTATTTGTGCTCTTTCGGCAATGGTCAAGTTGGCAGGCATTGAGATGATTTTATATGCAGTTGATTGAAAAATAACACGGAAAATATATCGATTTTTTGCATATATTTGACAAAATGTCAATTGTCAGTTTTCTTTTTCAAATGGAATTCGGTTGTCTAAATAGTTTTTATTACTTTTGTTTGGAAACATTTCAATTGCTTTGTAGAAACTAATGTCCTTTTCATTTATACTAAAGGTTAAAATGTCATGTGACATATGACGTATGAATACGTCACACATAGGTTTACGTCATGATAATGTTGTCTCTTTCAGTAATATCTTTTTATAACGAACCTTGTTCTAATTTTCGATGACCGGGAAACTAAATCAAAACTGGTACACCACTTTCTTGGCCGACCGTACGACAGAATCTGTCGGTTGGGAAACATCTCTCGGTACAAATTAATAGCTCCTCGTACACTATCATTCGATAACACGTAGGTACGAACCATATCCCAATATTCTTCATAGAATATTGATAAGACGTAATTTTTGGTTAGTCAAGACCACGTTTACAGAACACACTTATCGCGGAGCGGGGTCGTTTATGCGATACGATATAATACGCGAATTTTTTATGATACGGGGAAGCGCAATAGACATGCGGAAATAGCGGCGCAATCGCATAGCCTGCGGTCAGCGCGGACGGCGCGGCGGGAGCGTGTCCTATCGGTGCATCGGAGACAACACAAAGGAAAGGGGCGGGGTTTACGCACGAGCTTCCTTTTCGGCCTTCCTTTTCCTTTTTAGGTACTGTTTACAAGTTCACTTCTTGCGCGCTCAATGTTCATGATAATGTATTTAATTGGACAATTACGTCAAAAATTTAGGTTATAGGCTTTTCACATATTTGGGACGAGAATCGAATACTGAATACCCTCCCTCAATAAGTCCCTCGTTTAACCTAACATACTGTATACCGTTTTACGCAGACATGCCTAAAAATGTATACGATGTGTAGGTACTGTTTCATGGAAAAAGAAACTCAAACTGAAAAAAAAACTGATTGCGACGACAAAAACATATCATTTTTAATAATATTTTCATTATTTTTTTTTACTTTTAAATATGTATATTTTATTTATAACACCTAATAAACTCACGAATTCCTCTCGTTTCTTTAACTTTCTTCTAAATAGACATGATTAAAAATAAATGATGGCAATAGCCATAGAATAATGATCAGCAATGAAAGTGACCGCTTTTTGTTCCACTAAGTGCACGATGCGCGAACTTACCCCCACTACGCCAAAACCTTGCCAACTTATGTGCCGGGAACTGTACCCGGTGGCGGCAGCTCCTCATAAATGCACGTGTGATACTTGATAAGATATTCTTTGAAATCAAATGATTGAAGGGGCCATTTGATTTAAAATGTAATATTAGTGATGTTATTAATTTCATTATTTTGTGTGTTGTGTTATGTCTATAGATGGATCTTTAAAAATGATACTCAGGTTTCTAAAACCATTTTTTCTTAAAGTCAATCGTTCAAAAGTTACATTTCCAAAGTAATAAAATGTGTTGTACAAGTCGTTAATGGATCGTGTTGTTTGCGATGCGGTTGAATCTCCAATTACATAGGTTTTATTTTATTAGATAGGAATTACCTATTAATTTTGTAGTAAATTTTTGTTGATAAGATGCTCAAGATATTGTATTTCAATGTTAAATTTTAAATACATATTTAGTTATGAACGAACTCACTATCACATTATATTATAAGTATCTGTAAGGATATTTTTAGGGAGATAAATAAAAGTATATGTTTCAGTTTATGTTAAACTAATGTAAGTTCTTATAATGTAACCGTTTGATTTACCTTCTAATAAAAAACAGTTATATAATAGGAAGAGGGCAAGGAATTACGATCGAGGCTCTAGTAGAAGCCCAAAGTCGGAGACTGAGGGCTTTCCGAGTCGAGGTTCGTAATTCCCGTACCACCCGTGAAACATATAATGTTTTTCATCACATTTGCGAGTAAATAATTATGAATTATAGCTTTAATACACAAGTCAGCACAACTATTATTACGAAACTTACGAAATAAGTGAAGTCTTCTTAAGCGGATGGCGGGCTTTTTGCTCACACCACAGATTATATAAATTTTTCGTTCAGAAACGTTAAGGGAAAATACTTACGTAGGTATACAGCCGTGACGGAGTGTAAAAAAATAAAAATAATTTCGACGTTTTGATACAAAAAACTATTAAAATCGATTATTAAGAACATTAGTTGAGTATTTAAGTAACATATAGCGAGATTGCAATGAAATCCTGTTTAGATTTTTAAGACAATTTTTCAATTGCGTGTAAACTCCTTGCTTGAACTTGCATGACCTGTGTGCTGTGCTATAAATTAAAAAAAATACTTACCGACCTTGGGTTTCATGACAAAAAGAAAGCTTGACGGTTTTATATGGGGCATTACGGCCGAGTTGACCTGTATGTTTAGATACTGTTTACTTGCAAGTGTGATAAAAAGTTACATGCGAGTACATACCGGACAGTGCTTGGTCGGCCACAAGGCCCGGCTCGGCAGTGGGAGGGCGAAGGCGCGCAGGGGGCCTGCGCCGGCGCTTCGCACGGCGAGGCCCACGAGGCACGCTAGGACAAGGCCGCTTGCGAACCACCTTCTTAGGCCGACAATCACGAGCTAACTTGTCGTAGTTATCCTGGAAAATAACAGATACAGTAGTACCCAACTGATATGGCTCACCGATGTACCTGCGCAGAAAACGAATTTTCGCACCGCGCTTCGTTTCCTTTACCGCTATTGGTCGGCAGCTGCCGCCATGTTAGCGCGCGACGCGTGACGCGTGAGTGAGACGGAACTAACAGCTGTAGTGTATTATGAACCTTATAATAGTGTTACGAACTGGGGTTCGGGATAGAATAATTAACGCCAATTAAACCAAAATTAACACTTTAATTAATTAAACACAAAATAAAAATTTAACACAAATATTCGCACCACAACACTTGTCACTTAACACTTAAATCGCACTGAAATTCACTAGTAAAGCTTCGATTGTATCGCGTATTCGCCTCGTAATAATACTGCCTCTCTGCGCCCCTTTGCGATCTATTTACACCCGGTCTATGAGCTCTAGAACATTCTTATAAAATCGATTCACTGTTTATACTACCTAGAATATTCCAGGAAGCTACTCGAGGTACACACTACCGCTATTCGACGCTAGATGGCGTTAGTGTCTCGACTAGATATGCTCATTCCGTCTACTCGCCGCTAGATGGCGTTAGTGTCTCGAACATTCTAGATTTATATCGAAGTTTCTCGACGTACTTTACTAAGCGACTGGCGTAACAGTAGTGATCTAAGGTTGATTGTAAGTTGTAAGCGTTCTTTCGTTAAACTTCGGGGCCATACTTTCTTTCCTGTTGAACGAAGATTCACGACGCGCCTTGTCAGTTGGGTACCACTGTAATAATAACTACGTATGTAGTAAAACTCCTCATATTATTAGGCTGTGGCACATTATTGAACCAGCATAGTCCTTGTCCCTCTTAACATCGATTTTCTTTTTGAGGTAATCTTTCGCTCTGGTTGGGGGGAAAAAGTCTGAAGGATGTCATTCGCCCTAGGGCGGGCGAAAAGGTCTGTCAAACACAAACTAACTAAAGCAGCCCGTATTCTCTTGCTCACATGTGCCGGAGGCTGCGAGATCTGAAATTCTGATCGGGCAGCGGACTTCCAAGAGCCTTTTCTGTAAACCATACTTTTTACTTATAAAAATAATAGTATGTGGTTCGTAGCACGGCCGTCTAAGATATCAGGCCCTATGCTGCGTTTTCGGCGAACTTTATCTACAATAATATTATAACAAGGGAGACAAAATTATAAGGAAGATATTGAAAATTCCTTCACCAATCGCGACACACTACGCGTTCAAATCCTGTATCATTCTGTGTCGAATTTACCTCACAACTAGCCTGCATACAAATCATACATACAATCGGGCAGTTGCCCACGAAGCAAAACCTCCCTTTCAAAAAATCTGTTGTTCCGCATACTCCCATAGAAAGCTACAAAATTCCTGAATGACATAGGCTACATTTAAAGGCAGAAACTAGTGAGATATAAACACGTTTTTTTATTGTTCCATCTCACCTGATGTTAAGCGATGATGTGGTTGAAGATAAAGCACGCTTGCCTAGAAGTAACCTATCACTCTTGACTTAAAGACCCCCAGGTTATAACTATCAGGAAACACAGACTCCGGCAAGAAAGTCCACTCCTTTGCCGTACGCACAATGAAACGATACGTACCCTCTTCCAAGCATGTTCTGCACAGAGCGGCGTCTGGTCTGCAAGCGGCAGTAATGGCTGGTTACAACGCGCCCCGCCTGCGAATACTGCGGCACAAGCGGCATACAAGCGCTGCTCCGGCGCACGTGTGACGTGGGACAAACAGTAGCGGGAGCACGGTAGTGCGCCTCGACCGCAACGTTCGGTGCCACATTCTCCGGTACTACTGCCACCGCTGAGCTCTGTAGAGCCGGTCTCTCCTCCCGACCAGCCCGTCTCTCTGTTATGGGAGGAAGATATGACGTTAAAACGGTAAAATGGAGAGATTTGTGGAGATTGCTCTGGGAGATAAGGCCGCCTATTGTAGATTATTTTTATTATTTATATCCTTATAAATATGGTGACAAGTAGGTACCCAATAAAGTATGTTTATGTTACTTCCTACTGATATTATAAATGCGAAAGTTTGTGCAGATGGATGAATGTTTGTTACTCTCTCACACAAAAACTACTGAGCAGATTTAGTTGAAACTTTACAGGAATATAGCTTATATATCAGAACTTGCTTCTGCCTGCGACTTCGTCCGCGTAGAAGTCGAAAATATTCTACGGGAGCCCGTCCCCGACTTGCTTGACAAAGATTATAATAGCTCGGCTAATATGCATAATATAAAGATAATTTATAGCCTATAGCATTCCGGGATAATGCAGCTACATGTAAGCGAAAGAATTTTCAAAATCGGTTCGGTAGTTTCAGAGATTACCCCATACATACAAACTTACAAATTTTACCTGTTTATAATATTAGTATAGATAACACATAGGCTACTTTTTAACTCAGATAAATGTGCTAACAAAGCGAACGGAGTCGGCGGCAACAGCTAGTAATAAATAAATAAGGTGATAGTGCTTACAGAAGGATAGGCCCAGGGCCGATAAATGCTATTTACTTAACCACATAGATTACACGTGAATCTTAAGTGAAAATTTAAAGTAGGTTAAGCTGGAGTTTCATAACATACTCTGAGAAAAATCACTGAAAGAAATGCAGATGTTGGTCTCAATTAAAATCCATGCAATGGTCAACATGTTATTACAAACATACAATAGGGCGTTGTCGGTCCGCTGCAATATGCTGGCCCGGAGGTTCAGGCTCCCACACAAAACTGCGATGCGATGCGAATTCGCATCGCAGGAACTTGCGATGCAAATTTCTGCGATACGATTTAGTGCGACAAACCGTTTGGTAGGGCGACCCTTCCTTCAAGTGTAGTCAGCCGTACTGGACGTGTTTTTAGGAAGCGTAAGATGGATCGCAGAAAGATTATTGCACTGCTGTTATTGTTAAATAGATATAAAAGAAAAAGAAGATTCTGGGTTCATCCATTTATTACGATTATGAACTCTGATGGGAACTCACACTTGTGTCCCAAAGGACGGGACGCTCCTCAATTAAAGATATTAAAAAATCTATATCATATTCCGCCATTTTTTTATAAACAAAGAAGGCGGCGCAGGCGCCGCGCGTCTTTCTCTAAAGCTGTCTCAGAGCGGACTAAAATGGCGTCATCAAGGATGACGTAATATCGCAGGAATGTGCGATGTGAAGCAGATCGGAAATTCTTGCGGTGCGTTCGTGCGAATTCGCAGATATTTGCGATGCGATGCGAATTCGCGGTTTTGTGTGGGAGCCCTTCGCGCGCTGTACAAGGGCTGTCAAGATCACCCTTTTCAGGGCATACTGTCAGTGCTTTTACACGTGCAGCCTGTGGATTAGGCATACGCAGCGGGCCAACTGCGCCCTTCGAATCCAGTACAAAAATGCTTTCAGGATGTTGTTGGGCCTCCCACGATTCTGCAGCGCGTCCAATATGTTTGCTGAAGCGGCAGTAGATAGCTTTGGCGCTATCATGAAACGGCGATCTGCATCATTGCTGTGTAGGATTCGTGGGAGTACCAACAGCATTCTGAAAGTCATTGCGGACTAACAGGATTGTGTTTTCCTGCGGCATTAGACTCGCATGCATTGCAGTGAAGCTGATGCTGCGGCATTATATATATATGTATTAGTTTTTAGTTTATTATTTCAATTTTTTATTACTAACATAGAATGTAAGGTGTTTTACTAACAAACTTTGTATGGATTTCTTTTCTGAAATAAATAAATCTATACTAATATTATAAAGACGTAAAATTTGTAAGTTTGTATGTATGGGGTAATCTCTGAAACTACCGAACCGATTTAAAATTCTTTCGCTTACATGTAGCTGCATTATCCCTGAGTGCTATAGGCTATAAATTATCTTTATATCATACATATTAGCCGAGCTATTATAATCTTTGTCGAGCAAGTCGGGGACGGGATCCCGTGGAATATTTTCGACTTCTACGCGGACGAAGTCGCGGGCAGAAGCTAGTATAATATAATACGACTTGATAATAAAAATACCTTATTGATTTACTCATTACTAATTTGAAATTTGCTACACCATTCGAATCAGCTGATATCACAATGTCACAATCTTATTGTACAGAGTTGTTAAACTAAGCAAGCAGTATGTTTTTTCTAATGAGTAAGACTCAACATGACTGACAAGATATTTGGTATGTAAGTATTATGATAAATATGTGTGTAAGTTTATTTTAGTTATTTATGTATATATAGTTGTAATAAGACTTTTACTTTACATTTATATTGTCTACTTAGTTTTTTTTTTTATGCACCTGCCATGTTATCTCTATACGACCCATGGTTGACTGGAAGAGAATGCCTATGGCATTAAGTCCGCTTTTGTACTTTTAGTGTTGCATAAAGTTTTAATAAATAAATAAATAAAGTTACAACGATGATTTCGTTGATATCAATCCATACTAATATTATAAATGTGAAAGTAACTCTGTCTGTCTGTGTCTTACCTTATCACGCCTAAACCACTGAACCAATTTAGATGAAATTTGACATGGGAATAGTTTAGGACCCTGGGAAGGACATAGGATAGTTTTTATCCCGAAATTCCTACGGGATCAGGATTTAAGCGCGAAACCCCTTCCAAGCGAACGAAGTCGCGGGCGGAAGCTAGTTTATTATATTTATATGCATCTATGAATAAATTGTTCCCTCATAATGTCAACATTATACTAATTCACAATTTATTTTATCAACCTTTTACTAAGTGTTAGTTAAAATTTTTAGTTTGCTAAAGTTTGCTTGTACCTAATTACCTATATTATTTTATTTATTTTGTCAACCTTTTACTAAGTGGTAGTTAACATTTTTAGTTCACAAAAGTTTGCTTGTACCTAATTACCTATATTATTTTGTCAACCTTTTACTAAGAGTTGGTAGTTAACATTTTTAGTTCGCAAAAGTTTGCTTGTACCTAAGTGTAGAATATATATTTTGTGGACAATGATATTGGTTGCGTTATTGCTTAAATGATTCAGCATCTAAATTTAGTAATATTAAGCATTTTTACGCAATTGGTTGTTATCCTGAAGAAATAACAAACTATAACATGTTATCACAATGCGACCGTCGGTAAAAGTTTCAAGTCAACTTCTCTTTGTATATCTAGTGTTCGGTCCGACGTGAAACAGAACGCACCCTTTTGACATAAAGAATTTGATCTTGACATTACTTGACTTTGACAGATAGACTTTGCTTGCTTGTTGGAAAATGTCCGTTCTTGGGACTTTGATTTTATTGTAATTGGTAAATTATTGTTGGAATCGCGTGTTGAGACCGATAATTGGGTCGCGATTATCCATTGTTCGAAGTTGTAGTCCCCATTTTGACGAGAATCCAGGGATATTTCTCGGAACATATCGCCTTATTGCGTCACCTCGTGGCACGCGCTTGGTGGAAACGAGTTGGGTGTGATGCTGAGTTGGAACCGCGCCATCTGGAGACGGCGCCTTGTGAACGTCCACACACTTGACTTACATCACACTTTTCAATTACTCATCTCATATTACATACCTACCACACGGACGCGATCAAAAGGATCCTTGCTTGGCGTCCCCAGCACTCAGGTTAGTGGTACCATTATTGTGTAACCTTGTTTATTGTAAGCAACGTTTATAGCTCCACGTACCGTGGACAGTTTCAGACACCAGTATCGTTGCACTGGCCAATTGCAGTCCTGAACAAAGTGGTAGCAGAGCGCGGCTCTTATAATATAAGATCCACTGGTTTAATTGGAAGTTTTGAATATTTTTGAAAACTTAAAACTTAAAACTTGAGTTTAATTACTTAACACAACTTATAACTTGATAAGTTTGAATATATTGCTTTGTCAGCCGGGCTCAAATAGTACTTGTAGTTTGTACTGTAATTTGTAGTGCTAGCCCTTGGAATTGAATTGACAAGTAGGATTTATTTGTGAAATTAGGAATTATTGGTACATAATTTGGTACATAATTTGGTATTTGTTGCAATTAATAATTGAATGTCATTGATCTGAATTTGAAAGGTTATCTAAATAATAATTACACATAGTCTAACATAACAAGACTTGAATGGTGTGGATTGACTTATTGCATTTATTTGTATTTATTGGATTTTGTTAGAGATTCTCCGGCTCAATATTATACAGACAATTGTTGTGCTTATTGATGTTTGATTGGAGTTGATCCTGCACAATATATACATTGAATTGTTATTTATTTTGTAACTAGCCATCTGTACCAAGCTAGATTCATACTTGGAATAAGTACAGGGTCGGATTTGGACTTGAAATAATTGAATTTGAATTTGTATTTTGTTGAAATTATTTGGTCGGCTAACAAGTCATTGATGTTTGTTTAATATTTGATTGTTGGTTGTTGATTGGTGTTTTGTATTAATATTTGATTGTTGCAATGGCCTCATTAAAGGCAGTCAGGGAGTCTGCTGCCGTATTGGTCTCACAGTTGAGATGGTTCACATCGGCAGCTGCAACGGTTGAGCGTGTAGAATTGGAAGAGCTCACCCTTGCTCGGTATGGGCAAGTGATTGAGAGGATCAAGTCAGCTGATGCTGCGCTCATACGCTTCAACGAGTACATCATGGACGTGGATTTGGGGGTGATGGATCAGACAGCCCGCGATAAGATTTTGGGTGACTATGACCAGATTGTCCACCTGGGGGATGTCATATGTCTACGAGCGCGGGAAATTTTGAAGAGCCGGGTGCCTGAGGCGGCCAAACCGCAGACCCCTGTTGTTGCAGGCCCTGGACTATTGAGTAGGCTGCCCACCCTGGAGCTGCCACATTTTGACGGTCGCTTGGACCACTGGCTGGGCTTCCTAAATCTTTTTCGTTTTTTCGTCTTGTGGATGCACGCTCGGACCTCGGACCTGCCCAGAAGCTGGCCTATTTATTGTCTGTCCTGGAGGGCGAAGCCAGAGCCTTGGTGCAGCACTTGCCGGTGATGGATTCCTCCTACCCGACCGCCCTGGAGCTTCTCTCCCGACGGTATCAGAACAAGCGCTGCCTGGCTGATGTGCACATCACACAGATTTTGGGGCTACCGGCCATTGTCAGCACGTCGACGTTGCGCACTGACTTGCTGAACCCGTTGGTCTCAGCGACCAACGCTTTGAGACGCTTGGAGTTACCGGTAGAACATTGGTCCTACTTGTTGGTGCACATAGTGCTGCAGTTGCTCCCCGCGGAGTTGAGGTCACGTTTTGAGCAGAAGTATGGTGGGGATAGTGCCACCCATCTTCCCCCCTTTGACGACCTCCTCAAATTTTTGGAAGACGAGTGTCGGTATTCGGATAACACTCGTGGCGCCACGGGGTCACCCCCACTACCTTCTCACCCTAGAGACCAGGGACGGACTAGGGCTCGGGGGCCTGTTGATGTTCGCCCCGCCCCCCGTTTGGCTGGCGCCCGGAGTCCTCGGGCTAGGGGGCCTGTTGATGATCGCCCCGCCCCCCGTTTGGCTGGCGCCCGGAGTCCTAGGGCTCGGGGGCCTGTTGATGTTCGCCCCGCCCCCCGTTTGGCTGGCGCCCGGAGTCCTCGGGCTAGGGGGCCTGTTGATGATCGCCCCGCCCCCCGTTTGGCTGGCGCCCGGAGTCCTCGGGCTAGGGGGCCTGTTGATGATCGCCCCGCCCCCCGTTTTGCTGGCGCCCGGAGTCCTCGGGCTAGGGGGCCTGTTGATGATCGCCCCGCCCCCCGTTTGGCTGGCGCCCGGAGTCCTCGGGCTAGGGGGCCTGTTGATGTTCGCCCCGCCCCCCGTTTTGCTGGTGCCCGGAGTCCTCATCATTGTGACTTTTGTAAGGCAACGGGGCATGTCATGGCGCGTTGCCGGGACTTTTTGAATTTGCACGTAAGTGCCCGCCGCCGCATTGTCAACGCACGCCGTTTGTGCTTCTCGTGCTTGGGGGCCCACTTCCATCGGGACTGCCCCGACCCCCGCCCGTGTAGAATTTGTGAAGGGTCCCACCTTGAGATTTTGTGCGCCAACGCGAACCGCTCCAGCAGACCAGCTTCTGAGGGGGGTTCGCGCAAGGGGGGGTACCCCGGAGACGAGCACCGGGCTGAGACCCGCAATTCTGTACGCCGCTCTCCACCCCCCGCGCAAGTTGAACGGGAGCCCCACGAGCGCCATTTGGTCTCCCCTCGTCAGGGAGAACGCGCATTGGCTGCTAGGCAGCAGTGGCCGGGTCGGCGCCGCTGCCTTTCCCCTCCGTTGGCGGAACGTCCCCGGCTGGAGTCGCGCCCTCCGCCATTCGGGCATTCGGTGGGATATGCCCCTCCAGTGATGGCGAGCGGCTTGGGACACCGCGCGGACGAATGTTTTGATTGTTGGCCTCGTCGTGAACGAAGGCAGCCTGGAAGCGGCGATCGGTCGCCGCCCAGGCATCACTAAGAGATTGACACCTGCCCCGCTAAAGGACTCCCCCGATCAAGACGGTTGTGTTGCCAACGGCCTCGGTCAAGGTCTGGGGACCCTTGGGTGACTCAATTGTGGTCCGTGCCATTTTGGGCACGGGAGTCCGGGGTTGCCCTTTGTCGTCTTGGTTAGCGGGACAGGTTGGCCGAAGGTGAACGACCTTTCAGGCAAGATTTGGGAATTGGCGAACCGGCTGACACCACTGATGAGGGAAGGACCTGGTTTGAAATCACCCTTGTGAGTTGTCCTTACCCTAAAATTGGTGCTCCTGCCCTTGTTATAACTGAACTTGGTTGGGACGAGCCACTTCGGGAAACCCTGTTGGAGGACGGTTGAGGCACTCTAGCCTTCCTTATGGGGCCCGTCACCCCCTTTTGTTGCCCAAGGAGGGCCACTTGGTTTAATTGTTGGTGACTGATCGTCACACTAAGAACTCGCATGCCGGTTGCAATGCGCTGTTGGCCATTCTGCAGCGAGAATTTTGGATTTTGTCGGCTGATCGCGTCAATGAGACGAGGCCCTTTGCTGGCGTCGTAACGGATTTTGTTGGTCCCCCTTTGTTGAAGACGTCCACCCTTCGTAATAGCAAGATTGTTAGGGCTTGTTTGTGTGTTTGTCTGCCTGTCAACCAAGGCAGTACATTTGGAGCTGGTAACCTCCCTCTCGACAGAGGCCTTTGAGGCGACTTTGGAAAGATTTGTGTCTCGCCGTGGGTTACCTTCGTTGATTAGGTCTGATTGCGGTACGAATTACAAGGGTACAAGTAACTATTTGAAGGAGGTATACGCCTTCCTTAATGAGAGCCAGGTTGGCATTGGTAATAGTTTGGCCCGCCGAGGGGTCACTTGGTTGTTTGACCCGCCAGCCTGCCCCCCATTGGGGGGGTATTTTTTGGGCCGCGGTGAAAGCGGCAAGGGGACGCTGGCGGAGATTGTTGGGAGACACCGTTCTCACCTTTAATGAACTAGCTACGGTATTTGGCCGCATTGAAGCTGTGTTGAATTTGCAACCTTGTCAAGACTTCCAATTGATTAGCGGACGGGTAGGCCCGTCCGGGGGGGGTAGATGTTCGGTCCGACGTGAAACAGAACGCACCCTTTTGACATAAAGAATTTGATCTTGACATTACTTGACTTTGACAGATAGACTTTGCTTGCTTGTTGGAAAATGTCCGTTCTTGGGACTTTGATTTTATTGTAATTGGTAAAATATCGTTGGAATCGCGTGTTGAGACCGATAATTGGGTCGCGATTATCCATTGTTCGAAGTTGTAGTCCCCATTTTGACGAGAATCCAGGGATATTTCTCCAATTACAATAAAATCGTACCGTGGACAGTTTCAGACACCAGTATCGTTGCACTGGCCAATTGCAGTCCTGAACATCTAGTAACTTTATTTACTGCGCTCTTTAATACTGGACCGCATGAGTTTTGCAAAAATACTTGTAACATTTATAAAATTACATTACAGAAAAGCAATACTCTGTACCAGTGCCATCTACAGATGCAATGATAGGCAGTAGCTAGATACGAGATAGTAACTCTTAGAAGATATTATTCAGCGATAAGACATTGTAACCATACAATAAGCAAATATGTAAAATAGGTGTGTTTAAATTTTGGTGTACAAAAAATTATATTCTATTCTATTATTTTAAGTTTTAGTTTTAGGTTAAGAAAAAGTTAACGCAAAAACAGACAAGCACAGTCTTAATTTATACTATTTAGATATTAGATATTCGGGTACATACCTTAGTCTCCTGCGTTCTTGAGAAGTTAACATGGACGGCATGCCCCTCAGTGCAAGAAGATGATTCACTGTCTGCGTTGGAAGACGACCTGACGATCCTGATCTGTTCAGCTGTTTCTGTGAACACACATTAACATTAAGATTAGGAAAAAAAAAAGATTAAGAAAAACTACAACTCATTGGCGAATGTCGAATACAAGCTTTTGGAAAAACAGAACTCTACCAACCATTTCCACTTTGAGTAGGAAATTAGCAGACACAAATCGATGAAATACATGTACAGACGCCAGCACATCAAACTACAACAATCTGTCTAATTTCTTTAATAGATTTTGAACTTTATTGTAAAAGAAATTAGGTTCAAGGTTGATTGGGAAAATTTGACAGTTTCGGGTAGCTTCATGTGCTGGCGTCTGTACAATAAAATCGCCCTGTCACCAACTTAATGGCAATGCCAAATATCAGTATTTAAAAAAAAACCTACTGGATTTGATTCAACTTTTATCCCTTAAGGGCCTATACTACCTCAAATGGCTTAGCATGATCCTCCGTTATGTCGAAAATACTGCAGCAATAATTATGAAATAAATACATAGTAAAGTTGAGGATTAATGTTGGGTACTATGTTTGACGAAAACACGATTCCATAAAATTTTCTTGATAGAACAAAATTCTAAAGTTACCTCCAAACCGAACAATAAACCGCTGGTATTAAAAAATAACTTCAAATTATATATTGAAACTTTGCATATGAATTGAACTAACTATAAAGCAGGTCTTATGTTATTTACTTTTTTTAAATTACCATTATTTTCACCGTAAAAAGAAATAAACCAAATTATCGGTGTCTTGGAGTCTTTTCCATGCCACCCTGTCTCGCTTGCTCGCGTGACCGCGGCCAGTAGTGTGCGAACGAGATAAAGAGTGAGTAGCGCTGAGGTAGTATAGGCCCTTAAGAAGGAATAGTTCAAGAATGAATTAAATACATCTGTAGCAGTAACTATAATTATAATTTGATTACATTTTTTTTTTATTTTTATTCCACAACTTTCACACAACGCCATCTAGTCCCAAACTAAGCAGAGCTTGTGCTATGAGTACTAGACAACTGATAAACATACACATATATTTGTATGGGTGTGGACTGTATTTATGTGTTCAATTCGACATACGTCGATAGCTCTTGCAATAAAACTCAATCTTCAAACACTGATTTATTTTATATCTTCATAAATTCACTTAATGTCTACTTATACTAGTTTATATACATTTAATGTTCACTATAAAGTCTTAATTCTTGATTGTTCTTTACACTTTCAAAACGTTTCAGTACTTATACACTTTAAACTATTTACTTGGACTATTTATTTCACGGTTTACTTTTCACTACTTTTTCACTGTTTACTTTCACTACTTTGAACTACTTATTTCACTGTTTACTACTATACTTGATATTCTTCAGACTTATTTCACTTCAGGTGTTTCTTCTTGTCCGGATGGTTGGATACTACGATTATTCGAAAAATCCTGCCGTCTTATATCCCTTGGCACGAGGGTCGAACTCGTGTGGGGGTCACGATATGTTTTTGGAAATCTACTAATAGCAAACGAGAATCGTTTGTCGTGACCTTGAAGTTGTTTACGCACAAAACTTTCTCTTTACCGACAGGTTCCGACCTGTCGGCCTTGGTACATTGAAACTTTCTCGAAGTTTCTCTTACAATAGGTATGATGAATTATAACGATTTTAACATGTGTTTCATTTACCTACGTACATATTCCTATTTCCTACTTACATATTGACCTAACCTATACTGATTTTAACTATCCTACTTATGCTAAAACGTATTCTAAGTACATTTAGCTCGGCGTCCATTACAGCTCTCCCCCCGGCGAAGCTCGCGTAGCCTCTTCTTTCTTCAAAATGACGACGAGCTTGCTCACTGGGCGACGAAAGTTCCGGTCCTGGTCTTCACCTCGACGATTCTGATGCCTCCATCTGGTCCTTGGTGCGTTCGTTCTACCACGCCCATCGGCCAAACATTACGTGGTAGATTGCTGTCCACGATGAGGACCACGTCGCCGACTTGCACGGGTCGTGCTGCGTTCTTCGGCTCGCCTCGGGGAACCAACAATGGCAGATACTCCCGGACCCATCGTGCCCAGAATTTGTCTGCGAGAGCTTGACTGGCTCGCCACGTTCTCCTATCGGCTTCTTCACAAGGCCCTGTCGTTGGTAGGCCTGTCGAGGACCCAAGCAGGAAGTGGTTGGGTGTAAGCGCTTCTGGATCTTGAGGGTCTACGCTGACGTGAGTCAAGGGTCGCGCGTTGATTGAAAACTCTGCTTCCACTAGCAATGTTTTCAGCACTTCTTCTGACGGTGCCTTTTCTTTCAGCGCAACGTTGAGGGCGGTTTTCACGGAGCGTATCATTCTCTCCCACGCTCCTCCCTGGTTTGGTGCACCTGGTGGGATAAATCTCCACTCCATGCGGTGGATCAGCCCTATGTTCTTCAAGGCTGGCAACCATTCTGCGTATGCCGTCTTGAGTTCTTGGTCTGCTCCTCTAAAGTTCGTCCCATTGTCCGAGTACATCACTCGCGGCCATCCTCTTCTCGCAGCCATTCGTCGTAGTGCCATTATCGCTGAATCCGTTGACAGTGATGCAACAAGCTCGATGTGGACAGCTCTGCAGGTGAGGCACGTAAAGAGTGCGCCCCATCTCTTCTCTCGCCGCCGACCGATCTTCACCATCATCGGCCCGAAGTAATCCACCCCACAATTGGTGAACGGGCGATGGAATGGATCGAGGCGGGCTCGTGGTAGGTCTCCGGTGGCTGGTACTTGCGGTGTGGCTCGACGTCTCTGGCAGAGGGCACAGCTTCTCTCCGCGGCGCGCACTGTGGGTCGCAAGTGAATGATCCAATATCTTTGTCGCAGATCGTTGGTCACGCGTTCTCGGTTGGCGTGACCTGCAGCATAATGTTCTCGCATCACTAGCAACTTCGTTAGTTGGTGTCTACCATCCAAAATGATTGGCCGCTTCACTTCCGGGGCCGCGGTAGACGCTTCTATGCGGCCTCTTACTCGCAGGAGGTCGTCTTCTAGCACAGGATCTAACTTGTATAGCTTGCTCGTTCTTGGGAGTGACCGAGATGACTGCATTCTCTTCAGTTCTTCGCCGAAGCTTTCCTGTTGTGCTCGTTGCAGGAGCTCCTTCTCTGCTCGCTCTATATGGCGGAGTTCTAGCCCTGTCGCGGCATGTCGACACATATCGATGAAGGCAAGTACTCTGGCCGCGGCTCTCACTAACGTTTCAAACTTTGAGAAACGTGCAGGGTCTGGCAGCCATCTATCCCGTTGGTTCTCGACGATGTGTAGTACTTCCTTGTCATCGTCTTCTTCTTGCGTCTTCTTCTTAGGCCGTTGTTCTTCAGGTAGTTTCAGGAAGGTAGGGCCCTGAAACCACCTATCGCTGGCGTCGATCGGTGCATCGGTGAGTCGGGTGGCGTCATCAGCTACATTATGTTCAGTAGGTAGCCAACGCCATTCTTCCTTGGAGGTAAGCTCGGCGATCTCTCCTAGTCGATGCGCGACGAACGGCGTGTAGCGTCGCATGTCATGCTGTATCCAATGCACGACTGTGGAGGAGTCTGTCCAGTACACTGTTCTGCTTACTTCGATTCTGTGTTCTTTCCGGACAGTGTCAGCAATCCTCGCTCCTATGACTGCTGCTTGTAGTTCCAGTCTCGGAATTGTTTGTACCCGCCGCGGTGCTACTTTAGCTTTGGCGGCAACCAATACGACATTCACTGTTTCGTCGTAGTTCGTTATTCTCCAGTAGGCTATGGTCGCGTAGGCTTGTTCGCTTGCGTCGCAGAAGATATGCAGTTCGATGTCCAAATACTTCTGTGATATATAACTTCTGGGCAACCGTAGCTGAGCGATGTCGTTGAGTTGAGCGAGCCACGCTGTAAATAGCTCGTTTTCATGTTCTGGAATTGGCTCGTCCCATGGAATCTGCAGTCGCCATAAACTTTGCAGAATTATCTTCGCTCTTATGGTGAAGTGGCTCAGCAATCCGAGCGGGTCGTAAATAGACATCACTGCGCTGAGTGCTTCACGTTTGGTAGGCGCGCGTGTTCGTTCTCGTACTGGGGCGGGAACTCGGTTCATGGCTGTGTTGAACCCTAGTTCATCTCGTCCGGCGCTCCAGTATAAACCTAGTATCTTGTTCTCAGGTTTATCTCCCCCCAGTTGTGTAGGCGTGGTGGCGTGCAGTTCCCGGGGTATGTCGCTAAGCACCATCGTGTTGTTGGCGCTCCAACCTCGCAGTGTGAACCCGGCGACCGCGTGCACTTCTCTTATTTCTTTCACTGCCTTCTGGGCTTCATCTAGGTTCTCATAGCTCGATACTAGGTCATCCACGTAATGACTGTTTTTGATATCTTCTAGTGCTCGAGGATATTGTTGCCCATGTATGTCCGCGTTATAATTGCGGACGTGATGAGCCATGTATGGTGAGCTGGCCGCGCCGAATATCATGCTTGTCATCTTGTAATGACGCGGGGCACTCGTTCTATCGCTGTCTCTCCACAGGAACTGCTGCGCTGGTTGATCCTCCCTTCTGATTTTAATACGCAGAAACATTTCCTGTATGTCTGCTGTGACGGCTATCGCTCTTTCCCGGAATCGGAATATAATACCCGGGAGTGATAGGAGTAAGTCTGGGCCGTCTAGTAATTTGTCATTCAGACATACACCATGACTCTTGGCTGCTGCGTCAAATACCAGTCGTTGTTTGCCGGGCTTGTTTGGGTTCTGCACGGCGAAGTGAGGCAAATACCAGCAGACAGGACTTGCTTCTTCTGTTCCGTCGCATAGCACTGCGTATCCTTTCTCAAATAAATTATTCATCTGTGCGCAGTATTGCTTCGCAAATTCAGGATTAGTATCCATCTTCTGTTCGATCTTCACTAGTCGACGAAGCGCTGCGTTGTAACTCGGTGGCATAGTGACGTCATCATGGCGCCATGGTAGTCCGACTTCATATCCACCGTCGATCTTCTTTGTGGTTCTTTCGACGATAGCCATGGCACGCTGGTTCGCGTCGCTTATGCGTGGTTCTCGCGAACTCCTAGTGCTTCGATTTTAAAGTGAGCTTCGACTAACTCGTGAAGCCGCTGATCTTCATGAAAGTGTTTCTCGTGTTCGTATATGTGAAACACATTGTTCTTCATGGTGAGAGCGTGTCGTGGTGCGGTCCCATGCACTACCCAGCCGAGTTGCGTTCTAGATGCAGCTGGTTCATTAGGGCCGCCGGTTCGGAGCTCTCGAGACACGATGTGCTCCCAGTGGTCTGTCCCCACTAGAAGTCCGGGGCGTGTCGGCTCGTAACATACTTCGTTCTTCGGGAGGTCGCGCAGGTGCTCATACTTCAGCAGTGCTTCAGGAATTGACTGCTGATGAAGCTTCAGATCCTTCATGGTTCGTGCCTGGAGCTTGTGAGTCACGCTGTCCTCGCCCAACCCTCTAACTTTCACTGTGACGATCTTGCTTTCATTTTCTTTTGAAGACATGTTGACCCCATGTATATGCAGCGGATGCACTGTCCCTTCAGCACCAATGCTTTCAGCCAGGTCTTCATCAATGAGGGTGATGGTCGCTCCTTCATCTAGCAGAGCGTGCGTCCTAACCTCCCCCCGTGGGCCTGTGATTACTATAGGGCACATCTTCAATAAGACAGTTCTAGTGCCAGCGGTTGTTTTGGTAGCCACTGACATGACTGCTTCCTTAGGCTCTTCTGCCTTCTCAGTCGCTGTTTTAATCTCGGGTGACTCTCTTCTTTCCTGATGTAATGTCGCATGATGAGGCCGGCGACATTGATTTACACCGCATAACTTTGCTTTACACGTAATGCGCCTGTGTTTCTTATTAGCACATTTAAAACATATCTTCTTATCTTTCACAAATTCCCATCGCTGGTCCACGGTCATTGACTTATATTTCGGGCACTGAGTTAGCACATGTTTCTGTTTGCAATTAGGGCACTGATCTTCTTCTTCAGTTTGCTCGACCGTGTTGTATATTGTGTTGGGCTTCTTCTTCATAGTTATAGCAGGCCTGGTTTCTCTTCTTGCAGTGGCGGTGCTTGTTGACGGGGCGTATGTATAGCGTAACGCCCTGTCTGCTTCACGCATTAAGAAGCGAGACAACATCACTATTTCTGGCTCCGTTGTTCCCTCGTTGTCGCAGGCAAAGTCACACCATCGTGATCGCAGGTGTGGGCACAACTTTTCCAACACTTCCCTTGTGAGCATGGGATTGTATAAGTAACCACGTTTGTCTATTGTTTTCAACACGTAGATAATGTTCTGAATTTTAATCGCAAAGTTATTTAAATCACTGGCTGAGGTACCCGGTTTTGGCATTTTCTTTAAATCTTCAAGCGCTTTGTCTATTATTACTTCAGGACGCCCGAAACACTGTTCTAACGTTTTCACTATGACGTCAGGATCTGTAGCCGCGTGTAGTAAGGCTGCTACGGCGTCACGTGCTTCGCCCTTGAGACAACTTCGTAGTCGCTGAAGGTTCTCTGCCGGTGATACACTATACATATTCGTAGTGTCGTTATAAGCCGCTTTAAATGGCAACCACTCGCTGACAGCGCCAGAAAAAGTAGGCAAGTCTGTGTGCCTAACTCGCGGCCGGGCCATCTTCTCCAGGGTCGCAGCTAGTTCGTCGATGCTGTTTCTGGCTCTCGTTGGCGTCGGCGATCTTCCTCTAGGCACATCAAATTTAATTTGCTTCGGATCTTCTTTATGTTCAGTATGTTTGCCCCCCTCCCCCCGTGAGCTGAGGGGGTTGGTGCGCAACCATTGATCGACCTTCTGATGCTGACTTTCGTCTTGAAGTGGATCTTCATGGATGCTTTCTTGGTCGTCTTGTATCACAGACACCTCAGCAGCCAGCCTTTTCTTCACTAGGTCCGCTTCAAGCTCCAGCTCTTTCCGTCGAATGCTTGCTAGTTTTTCAGCTGCTTCCAATTCAGCCAACCTTAATCGTGTCGTCACGCTGGTAGTCGACCTTATTGATCGCGGCGGTGATCTGACTTGTTGCCGCTCTGATGAAGGCCCAGCAGTGGCGAGATCTGCAATGGTAGTAGGTCCAACCATACTTTCCACCTGAGGTGACGCTGGTGGATCAAGTGATATACGTCGCAGTCGTTCTTGTTCTATGCGTTCAGCTTCCCGGCGGCGCACTGACGTACGTAACTCTTCGTCCCTCCGTTCTAGGACACGCCTTTGTTCTTCCATCTCTGCTAAATCACTCTGACTACGTGTGACAACCATCGCGTTCAGTTGACGGCGCACAGTAACTTATTAGCAGAATAAAAGCGCTGAGTTACACAATCGTTACCGGTTAGCACACGGGTTAGCACTTAGTTTTCACAGGTTTTCAGACTTTTCTTCGTATCTGGCTCTCGAACAACTAACTGGATCCGGCTTCTGAAGGACCAAAACTGTTATGGCCAAACTATATCCGGCTCGAAGGACCAAAACTGTATGGGTGTGGACTGTATTTATGTGTTCATTCGACATACGTCGATAGCTCTTGCAATAAAACTCAATCTTCAAACACTGATTTATTTTATATCTTCATAAATTCACTTAATGTCTACTTATACTAGTTTATATACATTTAATGTTCACTATAAAGTCTTAATTCTTGATTGTTCTTTACACTTTCAAAACGTTTCAGTACTTATACACTTTAAACTATTTACTTGGACTATTTATTTCACGGTTTACTTTTCACTACTTTTTCACTGTTTACTTTCACTACTTTGAACTACTTATTTCACTGTTTACTACTATACTTGATATTCTTCAGACTTATTTCACTTCAGGTGTTTCTTCTTGTCCGGATGGTTGGATACTACGATTATTCGAAAAATCCTGCCGTCTTATATCCCTTGGCACGAGGGTCGAACTCGTGTGGGGGTCACGATATGTTTTTGGAAATCTACTAATAGCAAACGAGAATCGTTTGTCGTGACCTTGAAGTTGTTTACGCACAAAACTTTCTCTTTACCGACAGGTTCCGACCTGTCGGCCTTGGTACATTGAAACTTTCTCGAAGTTTCTCTTACAATAGGTATGATGAATTATAACGATTTTAACATGTGTTTCATTTACCTACGTACATATTCCTATTTCCTACTTACATATTGACCTAACCTATACTGATTTTAACTATCCTACTTATGCTAAAACGTATTCTAAGTACATTTAGCTCGGCGTCCATTACAATATTTCTAAATACATACATATTATAGATAAATTACACCCAGACACAGAACAAATGATCGTCATATTTTCTATTCACACAAACATTTGTCCTGGGTGGGAATCGAACCCACGACCTTACGCATAGCAGTCTAGCTGACCACTAGACCAACAGGTCTGTCTAACCTAAAGTCTAACCGGATGCAGCTGAGAACAAGTGTTTACATAGAGCGACCGCCTATATGGCCTCCACAACTCAGTAGCTGGGTAACACGATACCCCTGGTTAAGACCAGTGTCAGATTTTCTGGCTTCGAGTACCAGTAACATCAAAGATGTATAAATGACAGCCTGGAACAACAGCTTCACATGCTTTCCGAGGCACGGAGAAATCTTGAAACATTCAAGATCCCATCCACAGACTGTCCTAGGCAAGCGTTGCTTATCCTTGGATATCGACCCGTGCGGATGTTATTAATTAGCCACAAGCGCCTCCATTGACGCCCACGGCGTCGGACGTCGGCCGACGATCTCCGGCCACCGTAGGCGCGGGCATGCGGACAGCGAGTAAAGGGCAACTCGCTGTCCGACCATGGACCATGCCCGGGTCGACGGCGCGTCGTGTTCCACGCGCGCCTCAAAGAGCGTCAGCAACATGACGAGGTCCCCTCTGCAGAGGGCCGAAGCCTGCCGGGGTCGTGGGACTCATCCCGTTACCGTGGCCCCGGTACGTAAAGGGCTATTGAAGGAACACCGTGGATTTTAGTCAGTAAAAGTCTGACAGTCCCTCCCACCCTGCCCGGAGTGGGAGGACTTATTTGATAATTTTACCACGTTAAAAAAAAAAAGGTTTAATTTCAATAGTACCTACCGAACTAACTACATATAAATGGTTTTCATTTTACATGTAGGTAGGTACGAGTATTATAAGAACTTACTGGGTATTTTCTTGACATAGGTCAAGAAAATACTCAGGCTTTGATTCCTATTATCATCATCATCTCTTAGCCTTCAACAATGTAGGGATAGGCTTTTATTCTAGCCGGACGCAGCTGAGTATTATGTCCTATGTGCAGAGCCGGATTAACCCTGTCAGAGGCCCTAAGGCAATGGCATTCTCGGGGCCCCTTTTCTTACTTTGACTGACCAAATCGTGTGTGAACTGAGGAAACGCACATTAAGGGCTGTGATTTTTAGAGTTCCGTAGCCGAATGGCAAAAAACGGAACCCTTATTATATATATACCCCATAGTTTCGACATGTCTGTCCGTCTGTCTGTCTGTCCGTCCGTCCGTATGTCACAGCCATTTTATTCCGAAACTATTAGGACTATACATGTAAAACTTGGTAGGTAGATGTATTCTATGAACCGCTTTCCGATTTTAAGAGAAAATTTAGAAAATATTTAAAATAAAGGGGGCGCCCCATACATGGAACTGAAACTGAAAATAATTTTTTTCATGAAACCTATACGTGTGTTGTATCTATAGACAGCTCTTTAAAATAGACATTATGGTTTCTAAAATGAATTTTTCATAAAGTTAATCGTTTAAAAGATATACGCTTCCAAAGTGGTAAAATGTGTGTCCCCCCCTCTAACTTCTAAGAGTAAAGGGCAACTCGCTGTCCGACCATGGACCATGCCCGGGTCGACGGCGCGTCGTGTTCCACGCACGCCTCGAGGAGCGTCAGCAATATGACGAGGCCCCCCTGTAGAGGGCCGAAGCCTGCCGGGGTCGTGGGACTTATCCCATTACCGTGACCCCGGAACGTAAAGGGCTATTGAAGGAACACCGTGGATTTTAGTCAGTACAAGTCTGACAGTCCCTCGGGCCCTGCCCGGGGTGGGAGGACTTAATTGATGATTTTACCACGTAAAAAAAAAAAAGCGCCTCCATTGAAAATCTCTAATCGGCTCTATTGAAAAAAAAAAACCAAAAAACATGAAAGAAATACCTTCTAGCTTTATCACACTCACGACACGTACCAGCAACACTTAACATGTGGAGTAATTAACGTCGTAGATAACATCCATTGCGTAGCTATAATGAGACGCTACCTTGAGTAGCGAGGCGAGCGCGCGATGGTTGCCGTGGTGCGCGGCGAGAGCGAGCGCATCGTGCGCACGCGCGACGTGGCGCCGCAGGGCTGCGCGACGCAATGCAAGACGCGCCCCGCGGGATTCTGCCGCACTTTCCTCTACGCACGCTGAGACGCCTCCTGCTTCTGCTAAATAAGTAAAAGTAAAAAGTCATTATATCAACAATTTTCAGATGTTAAAAAAGTTACAGATTCAATATTCTCCTCTACACACGCTGTAATATTGCTTCTACTAAATATGTACGTAAAATCTATTTAAGACAGTCGTCATCATATCAGAGATTGTCAAAAAGTTAGGGATGTAGCTTTATATTGAAGAAATAATTTAAAATTGGTCCGTTCAGTCTCTTTATTACAAACAAACAAAAAAAACACATCTAGTCATCTACCCTCTTTATAAAACCAAGTATAAAAAAAAACATTTATTTCAGGTCCAAGACCCATATAAAATTAAATTAAAATATATGTATAGATAATAAAGAGTATGCTATTATAAAAAGATTTTAACAATAAAATAAAAAGATTTTATTTTATATTATATCTGATATCAGCACCCGCTTGTTTCCAATTTATGTTAGATCTACATAAATATAAGCTTTATTTTGCGGCAATAGAATTGGTTTCAGATTGACAAGTATCTCTTGAAAATTAAATAGAATATAGAGATTTTAGAAAGTAAATTTTAAGTTAAAAATAAAACGTAAATTCTTAAATATTATTATTTCTACTTTAATATAAAATTTGAATAAAGTGTCAATCAATTGATTTCAGGTGGAGAATGACAGGTGTTTGCGATTCGAGTTGACAAGTTTCATTTAAGTAATGTAAAATCTAGTGATTGTGAAAAATATACTTTAAAACTAAACATGGCAAGTTACATGTCCAAAATCGCATAAAATAACAAACATGCATGAAAGCTAAGTTATGAAATGTAACTTTATAGTACATTTCATAACGTAGCTTTCATCATTGAAAACATGTAATCCTTATTAATATTATAAATGCGAAAGTAACTCTGTCTGTTTGTGTGTTACGCAATGACGCCTAAACTACTGAACCGATTTTAATGAAATTTGGTACGGACATAGTCTAGAGTCTGAGAAAGGACATAGGCCAGGACTTTTTAATGCGAAAAAAAAGGCTGTAAGGGGTTGAAATAGTGGATGAAAGTTTGTATAGAAATTACGTCATTTTTAAAGCTAGAAGCTTGAAACTTATTTTTTAGACTATTGATTAGATATTAATAAATACGACATTCAAATTATGTATGAGTTTTATTTTCAAAATAATTAGCCTAAAAATTAAACATGCTGCCGAAAGTCACTATTCCGCGTGGACAAAGTCGCGGGCACAGCTAGTTATTATTAAATGTAAACCAAGGTAGAAACTTTATTTTTCGTCATAGCATTAGATCCTTCGCCATAATACCCTTTAGCCATCGATGATCAAAGAAATTTTAAGAATGCTTATTTAATCATGGTATTCGTCAGTCAACTACTTTAATCTATTGTGACTATTAGTCACACAATACTGCCTATTGAAATTGAATCACCAATAATGGAACGGGTAGTCAATTTTACGCACAATAGTCTACCGATAATACTCTGATGCCAATCTGCACAATAAAAGGAAAAATAAATCATAATATATTGATTTGAAATAAAGATAAAAGTGCCAATACTCCAACAAGAATATCGTATTTTGACCTTTACACTCCATATGCATAATATTATGTATATAGTATTTACTTCCATAATACTTTTGCTGTGACTCGGGAAACTGGTTTAATGTTATTTCTTTTTTCATTAGCTGGCTCCCAAAACCAGGTAGGTACTTATTATACACAAATGCCGTAAATAGAGCACAGAGGCAGTCGAAGTCGACTAATTACGTTTCTATCTTACTAATATAATAAATCTTACTAATCTTACTAATATTATAAATGCGAAAGTTCGTGAGGATGGATGTATCGACGTTAGGATGTTTGTTAATCTTTCACACAAAAACTACTGAACGGATCTGAATAAAATTTAGTAAGTAGCTAGTTGACATCCTGGAATAACACATAGGCTACTTTTATCCCAGAATCCCTCAAACATAATGGGAGTTCAGACCGTTCCACGAATTGCTGCTTTAAAAAGCAAATTATAAGAAGATAATAAGAACGCAAGCGAGAGAGAGAAAACGCAATGTATCATTTTTATTCTGTGATCCCGGATACAAGAAAAAAGTATTTTTTAATTTGGTGCTCATACAGAACAAACAACAACATCAACTGAATTAAAAGCTAAAAATATAAATACTAAACACACACATATACATAGACTGCTTAACACATTATGACATTACCCTCCTTTGCGTCGCGCAGTCGGATACAAAGAAGACCTATACAACACTTAAAGATTCCTATCTCAACATGTGATGTGATATTAAAACAACACTAAAAAGGTCTTACCAAAATCAGGCATATTATCGTCATCACTGCTGCTGCTCTCGATTTGCCTGAATGCCAGCGGTCTATCGCCTAGCGGCCCACATTGGAACAGAGCTTCGCCCGGTGCATGCCATGCATCATTAGGGAGCGGTACGGCCCGCCTTGCCGCCGGTATCCGCTGTAACGCCTCATGCACCGCCGGCCCTCGGCCGCGACGGGGTTTCGCTTGCGAAGTCTTACCTGTCGACAATCAGTTTTTATTAATGATAGGCTCGCGTTTGACCACCATCTCACCTAAGGGTAAGCGATGATGTGGTCGAAGACGGAGCACGCTTGAACTAACCTATTCACTATAGACTTAAAGACATCCAGGTTATAGGTATCAGGACAGACAGACTCCAGAAGATAATTCCACTCCTTAACTTGTTTTGGAATACTTTCATTATGAAAGTATTCCCAAAATCTTTTGTGCTCAGTTGAATGTTTGCAGCTTTTTACAATTAACTAGTGCTTTTTGTCACTTATTTGTCTAAAATTGGTAGATTTTTTTTTTCAATCATTTCAATTGAGAGCTGAGTTTTCTATTTTATGTTTTGACATACTTTCTGCACAAAAGATATATATATAACCTTCTCTCACTGCTGGGGCACAGGCCTTCACTCTATCAGAGGGAATCGGGTGGCAATCCACCACAGAGGCTCAGTGCAGGTTGGTTAAAGTTGCATGTCTTCATACTTACAGTCCTAGGAAATACCGGTTATCTCACAATGATTTCTTTCACCATTTCGAGAGCATTGCTGACGATGAAAAGTAGAGAAAGTAATGAGCCTGTCCGGGTTTAAACCCACAACCTACAACTTGTAAATCGTGCTTGTAAAACTGACCAACACTGCTCTCATTTGTTATTATGCAAAAATATTTGTTAACTGTAATTATCTGAGTGACATCATAAGAGGAAAGAAGACCTATTTATGACTACTGTGAAGGTCAAAAAAGGCTTAAACTAAAATATGTTACAAAATACTATGGCTTACCAGTTGAAGCTTTTTTCGGAGAAGATACGGGAACTTTAAGTGGTGGAGGTACAGGCGATTCAGTTTTAATGAGAACAGATGCATTTTCTACCAAGCCTTGCTCTCTCTTAAATACATCTAGAAACGTCTCCATCCCACATGTCTGCTTAGAAGTTTGCTTTGCATTATTTGTAGTACTACCACTATTAATACTGTTTTTCGCACTTAGGGAGGGGGTGGTGGCAGTGCTTTGGGCCTTAGGGCTATGAACACTCAGTCTTCGAGCTTCACTAAACGATTCCAACCTTACAGGCTCCTTCACCTGAGTTTGATTTTTAACTTTCAAAACTTTGGTATTAGTAGTCTTACTGTCTTTGTAGTTTGCAATTGGCTTGGCTGCTGGTGAACAGTGCCCATTAGATACCACCTCCTTTTTTACATCTTCCTTAATATTGCCATTTGTGAATGCTCCAATGAGATCAAGCTCTTTACTCGGACTATCTTCTAACAGTTTACTCTTAATATCAACATTATCAGAAAACATAAAATTGTCTTCTGTGTGGCTAACAGTTATTTCCCCAGCAATGACATCAGAGTCGTGAAAGGTGTAAAGTTCGTTGGGATCAATTTTAAATTTGGAGTAGAAATTGTCATTAAGATGTATGTATGCCTGCTCATCCCCTGAGTTATCATGTAGGAACATGTTTACGTCCCCACAGCTCCCTGAGGAAACACCCTCAACTGCCATTTTATACTGAGTGGCACAGCTTGCCTCTGATATATTTTGTGGAATACCACTGAAGCTGAAATTATGAATGAAAACCGTTTATTTTATGACTTATTATAGTATTTATATCACTGGACTGGAAATTACTATATGCAGTATTTTATACATATGTATATGAATTGATCAACACAAAGCAAGTTTACTGATTGCACTTGTAATATTCAGCTTTGCTAAAACAAGACTATAAACATTGTTTTGAATAATATAAATTTAATGTTTTGGTAATTAATGCTAAATAAATATATTGTAAGTCATGACTAAATAGTACAAACTCAGATTTTACAGGAAAATATGCAAGATTTTTTATCTTCCATTGTAATGCTATGATATGCAATAAAACCACTCGCATCCAGACTTAGGATTAGAGTACTTTATGAACTTTAGTTTCTAAGTTCAAATGTATCATCAAAAAAACATAGCAAGCCTCTCAGGAAATAATCACTCAGTGAAGTTTAGATAACAAAGATAAGTATCTTGATTATATTGCAAACTAACATTTCAATGTTAGATATCCAGGTACATCATTTTAAAACAACATTCTAAGGTATATCTATAGAATGGCTAATACATAGTTTGGTGGAGAAAATTAAACTTCAATTTGTGTTAAATTACTACTACAATTAGAATTAACAGCTTTAATAGTGTGATTAGAACTCACCCCACATTTTCTGAAGCACTCAAATAAGACATACTGTGTTCATTTTACAACTAAATGATATCAACAATTTTATTGCTATTAAATTTGCAAATGTAAGTTTGGTCCCCCTGCTTCATACTGCAATAAGAAAAATTTTGTATTATGTCGAGTGCATCCACATACGCAATTTATTCAATGTTATTCATATCAAAAATACAAATAAATACTATTATTGTAAAGATTATTTGATTTGACATCAAAATGACATATGTCAAGTTGATAATTAACCAAATTTTCTCTTCTATTTCTCTGATTTCTGTTGATTATTGCTAGGCTTGATTTTAATTCGAAAGTACTTGTATATTTTTAAGTCAGATTAAATTAGTAATAAATATTGATAGATGAAGATAATGAAAATCAAATCTCACACGATAGCTCATTAAATACCCGTCTCATCTTTTTCTTGAAATTATAACGAACTGGATCAATGAAAAATCATTCACTTCTATAACTTATTTAATGGTACAAAACAGTTTTAGGCTCTAAATAAATAAAACTCAAATCTTTATTCAATAACATCAAGAATTAGTCTTGGGTAGTACATGTACGATGTACTAATAGGTTACGGTACTTAGTGAGGTACGAAAAGTAATATTACCAAACGTCAATTGCTATTCGGACCTAATCGGACTAATCGGACACTGTAACAGTACTATCAACTAGTACAACGTTACCGAGGTCCGACGCGACGGTCCGACCAGTTTGAGTTGTATAGTCTATGGCTTTGGTGTATGGGTCCGATTGTCCGACTGTCCGAGTCCGAGATGATGTTATTCGTGCGACGTTCGTTCGTTCTAAAATGAAACAGAGCTATACGGTAGAACGGTACGAACGAACGACTAATGTTGAATGTGGTAAGACTGTTCGAGTAACGTCGTGTCGCGCATTCCTTTCATTTCACGTTTTAGTGTTCACATTTAAATCAAAGTTTTATAAACATAATCTAAACAGATTCCTTTTACGTAAAAGTAAAAGTGCTTTTGTTATTGTTTTTGTTCAGTGTAAGTAAAAATTGAGAATTTTAGTGAAACCTTTTATATGTACAGTTTTACTTTTACGTAAAAGGAATTTGTTTAGGTTACGTTTATAAAAATTTATTATATCTTTATTTAGGTTTGTTTTTGTGTTTTTTTTAATGCGGTGATGGAAGAATTGACGATGAAAAAAAAGGACGAAAAAAAAGTATTTCGACCTGTACACTATTTTATGGCCGGTTATTCAGGTACTGTTTAATATTATTGAGTCAAAACATCTGGGTACTACTAAGCACTAATAGTACTAATAAGGTGTACTAGTACATTTTTCAAATTGTACGAATAGAGTGCGCACCCAACAGTGTCCGATTAAGCCCAAGACTATCAAGAATGACTGACAGAACACAGCAAATGGCAGCCAAAAGGCCACAGATAAATAAATGATTAGGGCTGCACCGATGACATCTTACTAAGAAACACTTCAAACTTTCTAAGTTTCACAAGCAATGGACAAACAAAACCATCGTTATATTTGGAAAAAAGGAAAGTATATTTAGCTTTACTGCTTAACAGTGATGATGTGAAATTGAATGATGAGAATACGAACAATATATTATGTAAATTCAATCAAACAAAACAAGTTCATACATACATATATTATGTCAAAAAGTTACGTTTTCAAGCCCAACTGCCCAAGTCGTTTCAACATTTAAAATATTAGCATTCTTTAGCCTACACCTAACAATTTCGCTTCCATCCCAGAATTTATAGCAACAAACAATATGGTTGAAAAATTAAAAAACTGGCCAAGTGCAAGTCGGACTCACCCATAAAAGGTTCCGTATTCAAGCATAGAAAAATACCTTTGTTTCTCATATATTACGAAGTTAGTTCGTTAACCGTTTGTATAAATGACCAAGTTGCATTAGCGATTTTCCAAAATGTTCTATATCACATAAACTTAGCTGGCAGTCCACCTAAGCGTAATAATACCTATCTAATTTCAAATCAAGAAAAGAAAAGAAAAAGAAAGTGCAAAATCTAAAAAATCTAAAGAATTTGCACTTTTTTATTTTAAACATTAGAAGGAGAATACACATTTTATCAGTTTGGAAGACTATAAATCTTTCAAACGATTGACTTTGTGAAGGAATGGCTTAGGAAACCTCATTCATTAGCTTTTCATGATTCCAAAGCCGTGTTAATTTAATTTCAACTTCAGTCATTTGCTTTTAGATATTTTTTTTGTTTTTGTGTAACTGTGGTAGATTTTGGCGCTATGGATAATTTTTCGTATATGAGTTCCTACGTGGAAATACCGATGCACAAACAACACGAAATATTATCGACGTGTACGGGACCTAACATTGCTTGCATAAACACGTTCCATTATTATGTTAATCATTTTAAATATGAAGTTTTATATATCGTGTTAAAGAACGAGCTCGCGGTCGGCCGGTAACCATTGTCGATATTGACGAATTGAAAGTGATAATGAAAGCAGATCCTACTCAATCTAAGGCTTAGCTGGCTGCAGGGCATGAAGTTAGTGCCAGAACAACATTGAAACTCTTGCGTCAAATTGGAATGATAAAAAAGCTAAGTGGGTGCCACACGAAGTAAGCGACCAACAGCAAAACTGAATGCACGCATGCATAGCTCTACTGAATCGGCATGGAAACGACGGAATTCTCAATCGAATTGTTACCTGCCATAAAAAGTCGATCCTGCACGACGACCGTAAGCGTTCGTCTTAGTAGGTGGACCCGGGTACAGCACCTAATCAGTGCACTAAAAAAAGATCATTCATAGGAAGATGGTGGCGACCGTCTAGTAGTCCAGTGCCGGACTTTTACATCACAGCTTCTTACCAAATGGCACAACAGTGATGGCAGATGTCTATAGCCAAGAATTGCGAACAATTATGGAGAAGCAAAATCAAAATCAAAATTATTTTATATCACACAGTTAGTGCAAGGTTCGAAATTGGTCGTTTCCTAGCCCGCAAGGAACTCCACGGTTAAACACGCAATTCAGAAACCAAGACAATGGTCAATCGCTCTTCCCCATTGCTTCTCCACGACAACGCGCGAGCTCACATTTGACGACAGACCATTGCAAAGCTAAAAAAACTAGTTTTATCTGACTGCCAAGTTACAGTTGGAAGCAATCCGCCACCCACCGTACTCACCGCACCTTGCCCCTTGTTTGTCTGACTCCGCTGAGCTTTCTCCAGGCTATTGATGGTCTCAGCTGGAGAGGACGGACCGCCGAAGTGTCGTTAAGAAGCGACACTGAGTTAGGCTGTCGTAGCGAGCCTACAGTTTCATTTACAAGTAACCACACATGGGTGCGCGCCGAAAAAAAAAAACTTGCTCAATTTTAATTTAAACAGATATTTTTGTACAAAGGTTTTTAGGGTTCTGTAGCTGAATGGAAAAAAACGGAACCCTTATATATTTGTCATGTCTGTCTGTCTGTCTGTCCGTCCATATGTCACACTCACACACTTAAAACTTGATAAGTTGATGAATTCTGTGAACCGCTTTACGATTTTATATACATGCTCCCAAAACAAGGAGCTGAATCCTTTTTTTTTCAAACCTATTCGTGCCGGGTGCCTATAGATAGGTCTTCTCTTTAAGAGCGCGCCTAAAGCCAGCAAAATTTTAGAATTCACCCCCACTCTCCTATCCGCTCCTCACATCGAATACGATCGCGCGTGTACCTACGCGCTCGCTCGACGCGTATCTTCTGTAGTAAGTATACGTATAATATTCAGATGAAACAACTGTATTCAAAGTATGACTGCGTTATACAATATTACGAAATGTTATTATGTGTACGCGAATAATACGTAAATAGTAAGTTAGTAGGAGGTGACTATACCACTGATACTGAACACGAATCAATATAAAATCAATACCAAAAGGTAATGTTATATTATGTATAATATAATTTTATTTTGGCGCGTGATTTTGGTGTGGCGTAAATAATGATAAACTTATATCACTACAACTTAACAACTTAACAACTTATATCATATGCCCATGGATGACCAAATTATTGATATTTTTAATATTTTAAATAAAAATCGTACTTACTCTTACAAAATTAGGTACCATTTCTAAAATTGGTGATATTTTTTTCATTTTGTTTTTTTTTTTATATCAGTCCTGAATATTTGTATTATCAGATCAGTATCAAGATTTTTTATTACATTCTAAATCAATATTGAAAAAAATACTTATTCTTAAATTTTAACATTTTTTTCTACGGAATTACGCAATTTTGGGCCCCTGTATCTATAGTTGCAAAACTTCTGAAAAATTCGGAATAATTCCGGAATACTTCTGGGAAAGTTTCTTTAAATCAGAATTATTCAAAATGAATTTAAATAAAGCCCTCTGTGCGCCGGCCGCTGCCGCCGCGCTGCGATGGCAGTGCGGGGTGCGGTAAGAGGGGAGATGCTCCCCAGAGAAGTTTTCCCCCCGCGAGAAAGATTCGTACCCCGCAATCGAATGTTTCCGAATATTTCGCCCGAATAATTCAATCGAAATTAACGTGTTTGTTTGTTGTGTGGTGGGTGGGTTAATTATTGTTCAGTGCGAGACTACGTACGATACAAGAGTAAAATATAAATGTTTATCTATACTAATATTATAAAGCGGAAAAGTTTGTTTGTTTATTTGCTTGAACGCGCTAATCTTCGAAAGTACTGGGTGGATTTGGATGAAATTTGGTATGGAAATAGCTTGAAGCTTGAGGAAGGTTATAGGCTACTTTTTACGCGACTGCAAAAAAGGAGAGTTATGTTTTTGCTGTGATAGAATCCACGGGAGCGAAGCCCCGCGTGAGTACTAGTTTTATTATAAATGGGATTGATTAAGTATATGTTGATATTTTTATAAGTAGATATGTTAGCCTGCGATTAACAGGATTTTTATTCTTTTGTTTCTAGGTAGGTACTCTACTTATTTCGAAATTGAATGCTATTTTTATAAATGTCAGTAGTTGAATAAAAAACCAGGCCTAGCATATTTTATTTGTTTTTTGAAAAAGGGCTACCTATGTTTTTGGTTAGTTTGTATGTCGCTCTGTACGCATCGCGAGTATTCGCGAGTTGCATAGGTAGGTATTAATCATTACCTACCTACTTAACGCGTATAATAGCCCAGCCAATAAAAACAATTAAAGGCAAACCTTGCAAGCAAACACGTTTTGATGCGGTTTTTAGAAAAGTATTTGTTATACTTAGGTAGGAGCAGGTTTTGGTATATTAACCGACTTCAAAGGTCGATTTTCCTGGTTTCTTTTGGCAGTTAAAATATTCCCAAAGTTTCGGAATATTTCGGAATACTTCCGAAGTATACGACGGGAATGATTCGGAATTATTCCCGCCAGACTATATCGAAAAAAATGTACTACACTGCGGTGGCTCATTATTTTAGACTAGCTTTTGCCCGCGACTTCGTCCGCGTGGAATAGTTACTTTGGGCTAACGTTAAATTTAAGCCCGATTTTGAAGCATTCTTCATTGGTGCTCCGCTCCTATTGGCCTTAACGTAATGATATATATAGCCTATAGCCTTTCTCTATAAATTGACTATTTAATTAAAGATATTTTTTTCAATTCGAACCGGTAGTTCCTTAGATTATCGCGTTCAAACAAACAAACAAACTCTTCAGCCTTATATATTAGCATAGATAGCTGTTGCCCGCGACTTCGTCCACGTTTCCGTCGTTTTTCGTAAAAAAAAAGTAGCCTATGTCCTTCCTCACGGTTCAGTGATTTAAATGTAACACACAGATTAACTTTCGTAATTTAGTAGGGAAATATAATATGTCAATCTATAATACTGTTAAAATAGTAAAATAATACTGTTATAATAGCTATAATACTGAAAAATATCGCAATACCGAACCGCACAATATTATTGTTAATAGCTGTGCCCGCGACTCCGTCAGCGTGTAACTCCTTGTGTGTTATTAAGTTAATGTATTGGTAATATTGTTTAGATCACGTTCACATGAGGCTTAAGTACCTATAGAACGACAATACTTCAGCGCAAAGCTTCCGGGTAAACTATGTTGAAAGTTGACCCGGCCGGCACGTGAACATAAAGATTTCTAGAACTGCTAACCCGGGAAAGCGCGACGTACAACTGACCATGCGAGAAACAACTGACACCGAGATCTACTCCAGCAACACGAAAAGTCTGCCCTTGAGTCTTATTAATTGTCATTGCATAACACACCGATACTGGGAATCGCGTTCTTTTATATTAGAATAAATTATTTGGTATTATGGGAATTCTGGGAATAAAGACGGTTTCTCCTGCACCGCAACCTGTTAAAATTTGAGCCTCGATTATATTTTGTTGCAACTGGGTTACTTTTAGCCGAGTTCCATTGCAAAGTTGTGGTGGTTTTAAATTTCGGAGCAGAATAATAATCAGAAAGCTTCGAACTGCTAAGCTATCGGGAGTTACACGTGTTATTGTGAGTCAACCATAAAAGATAGATATATGTTGTCGTGGGATATTTTTTATATAATTTTATGGAGAATATTTCCGTCATAAATGATTTCTGTGTAGCTTTAACCATTAAGGTTGCACACGCGACGGAAGCTTAAAAATGGAGTAACTTCTCCCGTTTTCCCAACATTTCCCTTCACTGCTCTGCTCCTATTGATTGTAGCGTGATGAAAAGTATACTATAACCAGCTCAGGAGTATGAAAAATATTTGCACCAAGTTTCGTTAAAATCCGTCGAGTAGTTTTTGTTTCTATAACGGTTATACAGACAGACAGACAGACAAAAATTTTACTGATTGCATTTTTGGCATCAGTATCGATCCCTAATCACCCTCTGATAGTTATTTTGTAAATATATTTCATGTACAGAATTGACCTCTCTACAGATTTATTATAAGTATAGATAATTGCCTATTTAATGCAAATTCTAAAATGGTATAATAATAACCAGTATCTTGATAAAGTACAAAATTATTGCTGTTCGAATCTTAAAGGAGAATTTTTATACAAATTTGATTTCAAAATTAAATTACTTTAACACTGCTGTTACTAATTTTAGACTCAAAGAGAATGAGAATTTCCTTAAAATTTGATCACTATGGGTTTGTTGACACCATAAAAGACATTAGTAATTAAACAAATTTATTGAAAAAGAAAATATACAAGATGTTCGAAGTGGGCTCCTTCAGCTGCTATACACGCTCTACACCTTCTTATGAAGGACCGTCTCAATCGGCGCGCAAATCCTGCCGACGATATTTCGTCAGCAGCCGAACGTATGCGTTGTCGCAGCTGTTCAACTGAAGTGATTTCTTCTTTATAAACTACCTCCTTTAAACAGCCCCAGTAAAAAAGTCCAATGGGTTTAAATCTGGCGAGCGAGGTGGCCACATTCTGAAAATAAAATATTATTTCAAAACAAATTCCTTGTTATACAATCACGTCCACAATACATTGATCTACAAAAATAGGGTTTAAATACCTAATGGGCATACTTAAATAGGTTCGTAATCGATATAAATATATTTCATCGAACAAACACGGATACCAACTAAAAGCTTGTGTTTATTTTGCATATACTATTCTGCCCGCGTTACCTACGACTATGAGTGACCATAGAAATATTAAATAAGAAGTGGTATAGGTAGATAACTTTTTTTTTATATAGGATACTCGCAAGATCATTATTGTTGTCCATCCGTGTATCTAGATTTTTGAATAACATAACAAAATAGCAAAAGTAAATAGCTACCTATTATGAATGTAATTTATTACCTATTATCCTAATAATCTAATAAAGTACCTACCACGAATTTTTGATATCGTCGTGTCTGGGTGTTGTTTATCTATATTATGTATGTATTTAAACATGTAGTTGTCTATGTATATCAGCTGTCTGACACCCATAGTACAGGGTCTTCCTAGTTTGGGGTCAGATAGCCGTGTGTGAAATGTCCCTACATATTATTATGTCTAGTTACCTACTCGGCCCACGAAAGTGCGTAGGTAAACGAATTTAGATCTTGTGTCTCTCAAAAAAAAATCTAAAATCACCTGCATAAACTTTCTCGAAATTATAAAATGTATTTTTATTTTTTCAGTATATAACAAACAAGTAACTCACAAACTTACCTTCGACAATTAGCCATCCTGTCAATTTGTAAATTTTTTAGTTCTCTTTTCAATGTTTTTTTTTTGTTTCCCATTTCACTATTTAGTTCGAACAACAACAACAATTACGATTGAAATGATTATAACTCGGCGCAGCTAAAACACTTGAGCGTAGTCCTCTCGTCTCAACAGAGCGGTAGCGACTGATGTGTGAAATAGAAATATGCTTGAAGCTCCCGCAACGAGCGACGGAAGATGACTTCTTGCGCGGAATAAAAACGTAGTATGCGCCAAAAGTGTTTTATCGTAATAAATCCAAAACTAAAAGGAATTACATAAAATGCCTAAGCAAAGCCTTTACATTTTAAATATAATTATTTATCAAATTTTTGTCGCAATAGGCATTACCATATCGAGTACAAAACGGAAAAACATGAGAATTAGAGGTTATTTCGTGATTTTTTTCTACCAAGGAAATGTTATTATTTTATGTTTTTGATCAGAGAGAGCCCTTGAAAATATGATGTAGTTATTCATATATTTTTATTTTAAGATTTGGTCTGGAATTTTTCATGTAAAATCAAATAGAAAATTGGTAATTTTGCTTTATACGCGCTCTTAAATGACATTCAGGTTCCTAAAACGATTTTTTCTCAAAGTCAATCGTTTGAAACGAAACATCGATTTAGAATCCTATTCTAAATCGATGTTTTCTCAAAGTAAATCGTTTTAAGGATTTCCATTTTAAAATAAGAAAGTGAAAAATCTAAGAAAATAAATATAATCTCTTAGATTTCATGAAATAATTATATTTATTTTGCAATAAGTGAAAACTCCTTTAGCATCGTTGTGATTTGAAAATTTATGAAACGAAAAAGCGACAGTTTTTTTTATTCATAAGAAAAAAATAGCTAATATTTTTGAAGGTTTCACTTCTACCACGTGTGAATTACACGCATGTTTTTTTTTTTCGTAAATGTAGATGAGGCCGGTGTTTCTTAACTGACTACCCTGAGAAGAAACACTGAAACAAAGTCAGAGGTCAACATCTCTTTTAAAGACCATACAATCCGAAGTGAACAAATCATATGAGAGGCACATACGTTTATGTCTGTGACGCCCTTTAGAGGACAGAATCATACAGATTTGAGCAGGCCCGTCCAAACACTGAAAGTATTAGTCAGTTATCGTATAGCTCAACTTAGAACTTTAAGGAGCTCAAACGATTAAGTAACAACGATCCAAAGTAAGGACATTTGGGTAAGCCGTATAATGTACTCAAATTGCCAGACAGCGATAATCTACTCATAATATTCGTGGTTTTCCCTTTTTTTTCCTCAAGATATGACGATCTGCTGAAAGAAACGCATGTTGTAACTTGCGTTGCCTTGTTGAATTGGTACAGAAATGGATTCTTTACGAAAACCGAAAGTAAAAAATTGCAATGGTTGAACTCGGGTCAAGCGCCGCAACAGTGCTTTAAGGCAAAGCTTACCAAAAGTAAGGTAATGATAACTGTTTGGTAGTCTATTCGTGGTGTTATTCACTATAGCTTTCTCAGGTATGATCTGGCAATAACAGCAGATGTTTAGTGTGCTGAACTTTGAACAATGATAGCGAAACTAGCAATGAAACAGCCCTGACTCGTGAATCGATCTTCACCATTATTGCTCCATCCATATGATAACAAAAGACATCACACTGTACGAGAAACTGTTTTAACTCTGCAGAAGCTGTGGTTAGAAGCCATAGGTCATCCTACGTACCAACCACACCTTGCTTCAACGGATAGTTTTCAATGAGTTAAAAATATAGATAATGAAGGTAAGTATTTTGATTAAATATGTATGTTACGGAGAAAAAATAGGAATTTTCATTATTTCATACTTTAACTCCTTTTTTTCGGGGTGGGAAAATCATCTAATGACTCTTTCACTTTAACCCCTAATAAATTAGTAATTTATACAAACGCTATAAAAAACAAGTTATTTTTCGTTAATGTATACTTGCTACTACGGAAGGATGAAGGGTTCATGCACTTGACCATTCTTCGATAAGTGATCATCGCTTTTACCACTAGACTAGGGGCCAGGCCCCCCATGGAAAATATCTCTAGATACGCCAATATTTGGGATAGTCTTGAACAGTCACAACGGCGGCGTGGTGAGCCCATTATAAGAAGTATTAGGCCTAGTCAGGAGTAGTAAAATCAATGAGTAAATTACAGTATTTTGTATTTTTGTAATTTATTATAACCATTTATCACAGATTCACATCTTAAAGTACAGTCCCATATACAAAGAAGATGATCCACCGTGGATCACGTTTGCAAATTATAGCAGCGTGGATGATCCACGCTGCTATAATTTGCAAATTAACGTTGCACGTGAAATTGTAGTTCGATGGCAGTCTTGGGATTCGGACACACTTTTTTTTTATAAAACAGTACTTAAACATAACTATCAAAGTCTGCTGACTCGCTGCGTTTAGTATTGATGTGTTATTAGTCTTTCTTCTATATAATAGTACTCTATCTATTAGTCTTTGGCTGTCATAGATGATAAAATATAAATTGGCTGTTAAGATTGTTGTTTAGGCTTTACTAAGTTTGGCATGTTGAAAAAAAAAAAACAAAATATCTTGAGCAATGTTTTTATTTCATATTTTTGGCAAAAATAGGTGCAATAACGAACATTTTATCTGTATAATTGCATAAACTGAGTTTAACTAATGGTTTGTAAACATATTAGAAGATAAGAAGTTATCAAACAAGAGTATTATGTAAGTTAATTTATAGATTTTTGAATAACGCGCCTTTTGCATTTCGATTTGCGAACCCCGTTTTTGAAGCGTTGTTGTGAATCCAATATGGCGATATTTGATGTTGTACTATTTTGAAGGTACGTCAAATTGACGATTCTATAATGATAATTCCGGTAAATACATTATTGTTAAAGAGTTTTCGACACCTAATGAAGAGTTTTACTATTAATTGATTGAATACTTGTGTTTTAACAGTGTAAGGGAAAGCTTACAGTTTGTATTGTTTTGTTTGTGATTTCCGATATTTT
Organism: Tholera decimalis; assembly: GCA_943138885.2. Taxonomy (NCBI): domain Eukaryota; kingdom Metazoa; phylum Arthropoda; class Insecta; order Lepidoptera; family Noctuidae; genus Tholera; species Tholera decimalis. The sequence goes on from OW964565.2 coordinate 22,417,129, forward strand.
AATGATTATTCCATTGTTTTACAAAATTATAAAAAGCACTTTCATGTGGATGTCGTTACTATGTATCGAATCAGCTTATGAAAACACGATTTATATATATGCCCGTCGTACTTAGGTGTGTTTCATATCAACTTGAAGAACAAGATGGAATGTAATTACGGTAATTACAATCGCGAAAATTACGTACTGATTTCTTTACAAGTGTGTTATTTTTGTTACAGAAGTGCACATGTTTTTATACAAATGGGAGTTAAGTAATTTAGTGTTGAGGTGCATTAGATTAGCGCCATAATAATTGATTCATTACTTGAGTACATAGTGTTTAGAGCGCTGACTATCATGACAGACACGAGACGAAGAGTTAAGCTTTACGCTCTGAACGCAGACCGACAGTGGGATGACAGAGGAACGGGACATGTGTCGTCATGTTACGTGGAAAGGCTAAAAGGCACTTCGTTACTGGTGCGCGCAGAGTCCGACGGGTCCCTTCTCCTAGAGAGCAAGATACAGCCCGACACCGCGTACCAAAAGCAACAGGACACGTTGATAGTCTGGTCGGAAGGAGATAACTTTGATTTAGCATTAAGTTTTCAAGAAAAAGCTGGCTGCGATGAGATATGGGAGAAAATTTGTCAGGTAAATATATTATGTTTATCTTGCACCATTGTAAATATATGAATGTACTGAGAAACTTTAAATAATCTTATAGGAAACTGAGGTGATGGACATGTATCTATAAATATTTGGTGTTGTCTTTTGTAACACATTGTAAATCACTTCACGATTTTGTAGGACTGATCATACATCAATGTAACAGTTACTTATTACTATCTTGGAGCCATTGTCACTGATCTTTGGTTGATTATGTTATGTTGTGAGTCTCACATTTTTATCTACTTTCAGGTACAAGGAAAGGATCCATCAGTTGAAATTACACAAGATATAGTAGAAGAATCAGAAGATGAGCGATTTGATGAGATGTCGGACAGTGTACAGCCTGTGGAGCTGCCAGCATGTGAAATGGGGCGTCTGGAAGACATCAGTGAACTTGTTAACAGTTGTCTAGTATCACCAGCACGCAAAGACAAACTTGCAGCTGCCCTGGAGACACAACATTACATCAAAAAACTACTCAACTTGTTCCACATGTGTGAAGATATTGAAAACATTGAAGGATTGCATCATCTCTACGAGATATTTAAAAGTATATTTCTTCTCAACAAAAACACACTGTTTGACACAATGTTTGCTGATGACACTATATTTGATGTTGTGGGCTGCCTGGAGTATGATCCGAGTTTGCCCACACCCAAAAAGCACAGAGAGTATTTGCGAGAGCTTGCTAAGTTTCGTGAAGCCATTCCTATAAAGAATAAAGATTTGCTAGCTAAAATCCATCAAACATACAGAGTACAATATATTCAAGATATTGTGTTACCAACTCCTACAGTTTTTGAGGACAATCTGCTTAGCACACTGTCCAGTTTTATATTTTTCAACAAAGTAGAAATAGTGAAACTTATAGAGGAAGATGAGAAATTTTTGACAGATTTGTTTAAACTCCTTATGGATGATAAGACACCAGATCCTAAAAGACGGGATTTGGTTCTGTTTTTAAAGGAATTTTGTAATTTTTCACAAAACTTGCAGCCTCAGGACAAGGATGCTTTTTATAAAACTTTAGTGTCTCTAGGGATCCTGCCAGCGTTAGAAATCACTCTTAGCATAGATGATCAGAAGACTAAGACTGCATCTATAGACATTTTAACTTACATTGTAGAATTTTCTCCTTCTGTAGTGAGAGATCATACACTACAGCAAGCAAACAATACTGAAGAGGTAAGTAGAAAAGAAGTCTTTTTTTATATGAATAATCTAAATAATCTGTAGCAATAACCAACTTTGTTTATTTCTAGGAACAAATGCTACTAAATATAGTGATAGAGCAGATGCTCCGAGACAGAGATCCAGAACTGGGTGGTGCAGTGCAGCTTATGGGAGTCCTTCGCATACTCCTGGACCCTGAGAGCATGCTCGCATCGGTCAACAAGAGTGAAAAGGCAGACTTCTTAAATTTCTTCTACAAACACAGTATACAAACATTAATAGGTAATGTACCCTTTCTTTGACTCATTACAAATAAATTACTATTTAAACACCTTCCTAGAAATGCATACAACAGAGTTATAATGTGTACCATTGGTTTTAGTTTAGAAAATGAATTGATATTACTTAATCAGTAAGCTACAGCAATTCAATACTATGAATAAAGTATTGGATTTTAATTCTAGCTTTTAAAACATGTCAATGAGAACGGGTTATGAATGCAAGTTAGTTTGTTAATTTGTTGTTGTAAGAAATTTCAATGTAGACTCCTTGTCAAGCAGAGAAGCAGTTTGACAACAATTATTAACATAAATCTAAGTAGATTTAAGAACATTTTACTAAACTGTGACTTCGTTTGCTTGCAAATTCACACATTTTCATGAGATAAAAGTAGCTTATGTGTTTATTCCAGGATTTCAGCTATCTTGATACCAAGTTTCATTCAGATTCATTCAGTACTTTTTGTCTTAAAAAGTTTCAAACATCCATCCTCACAGACTTAATATTATAACTGGCTATGACTATGACTTAATAATATTATAGTTTAGTAGGATAGTAAGATTTCAACTGAGCAAAGGAACATAATTCTTGCATAAATGCTCTCTGGATGTGATAGCATTTTCGGATTAAATCTGTTATTCTTCAAGACACAATATGGAATTCCCTGGATGCTTCCAGAAGATATTTGATCATCCAGTTTCATTAAACAAAGTGTCATCTAATATTAAACAGTAAAGTTAGTTTGTTTAAATGCTCTAATCTTCTAAAGTACAGGGTAAATTTGGTATGGAAGTACATAGCTGGAAGCTTAAGGGAGGTTATAGGTTACTTATTACCTGACTGCAGAAAAGGAGGGTTATGTTTTTATTGTGATAACGTCCATGGGAGTGAAGCCCAGCCCAACTTCTAGTGAGCTATATGTGACATCTGCAGTAGATCATCAGTCATTCATGCCAGATCTTAATAAAAGCCAATATTTTGCCCAGACCATGTTTCAATCACCAACAGTAGATCAATATTTGTTGCCACTAATGTATATCACATTTTCAGCACCCCTTTTAGAGAACACAACTGGAGAGAAGCCACTAAAAGAAGACTATCACACGGTGCAGCTACTGGGGCTCGTACTGGAATTGCTGGCATTCTGTGTAGAGCATCACACATACCATATAAAGACCTGCATATTGAATAAGGTAAACCAAATTCCAAATATTTTATTCCGCATAGGCCTACATGGCACCTTTAAAATGTCAGAAGGTGGTAGACGGTTCAAATTGGTTGTTGCCTATCGCGAAGAACCGGCCTGAAACTCTATGGTTACTTTTACAATACTCAATTGATTTTGACAAGGTTTTTATATAGTTTTATAGGTAGCTAGTGTAACTTGTAAACTTGACCTCAAAGCAATGAGGGAAAGAAGTGACTAGGAATTTCAACATTCAAGTATCCTGAAAATTTATCTATTGCCAGGGTTTTGCATCTATGGCAACTATTCCCGGTCATATACACCGGGAATAGTTGCCATAGATGTTTTTACATAAAAAATTGAGAGTATAGGTAACACCAAATAACTTGGCAAAAGTCGTTCAATGCGCAGAAGTCGATACTTAGGTGTCAGCGGGACGCGGGGTATGACGTAGCGCCGCTCCGAGCGCGCGATTGGTGCGTCAGTAGTTCTCGTTCAATTTGCTCCCGAATACACTTGCGTACACGAAAGTTGTACCTTTGTTTTTGTTACGAGTTGCTGTTTAAATTTATTTTTTGTTACCTTGATTACAATGCCAGGACCAAATACGCAGACTATTAAAACGTCAGTAAGAACAGTTAGACACTATAGTTAAGGAACGTTGAAATTCCGAATTCGTCACTGTCTTTAGGACACCGGGAAAAAAAGAAGAATAAAAGGGGTAGCAGTTTTATTAACTAATTGTGACGACGAGAACATATTAAAGTTTTTTTTAAATACATTTTTTTCTCTTTTAAATATATTTATGTATTATATCTATTTTATTTATAATACCGAATTAACGAATGAATTCCTCTTCTTTCTTTAACATTCTTCTGAACAGATATGATTAAAAATAAATGATGGCAATAACCATAGAATAATGGCAAGCAGTAAAAGTGACCACTTTTTTCTTCCACTAAGTGCACGATGCGCGAACTAACCCCAACTACGCCAAAACCTTGCCAAGTTATTTGGCGTCATCTATAATCTTTTAAAGTTATCTGGATACTAGCTTCTCTCCGCGGCTTTGCTTGTGTGTAGAGTTTTTGCAATGCAAATAAATTAGCTATGTCACTCTCCAGTTCTTCGAGTATCTACACATCAACAATCATATTGATCAGTTGCACTGTTTTGGATGTGAAAGAAGGACAAACACACTTTCACATTTACTACTGAAGTGTTGCTCCTTTTATATAAAGCTTTCAGAAAATTTGCAAAGGGTTAATTTTCACAATCAGTAGTTATGACTGATTTCCAATTGGCTATCAGAGACATTTAATCATCATTGAATTATGTAAGTTTATGTAAACAGAAAGTGATAAATTGATAATATACTTTAGATTAGAATATACAATACCCGTTTATGACGTAAATAAGATTATCGTATGATACTGGTTACTTTTGTTTATTTATCATTCACTAGCTTTTGCCCGCGACTTCGTTCGGTTGGGAGGGGTTTTCCGCGTAAACCCGATCCCGTGAGAATTCCGGAATAAAAAGTAGCATATGTGTTATTCCAGGATGTCAACTATCTACTTACCAAATTTTATTCAGATTCTTTCATTAGTTTTTGCATGAAAGAGTAACATACATTCCATACATTTATCCTCACAAACTTACTCATTTATAATAAGATGAGAGAATCATGGTACAACTGAGTATGATAATTTTACTTGCTTATGTTATTCAACAAATATTGCTAAGACAAACAAGCTTGCATCTCAGTAATAGAATTTAATACAGTTAGGGTTTTCCCCAACGATCAGCTAGCGGACAGGACAAAGTGAAGTCTTTGTTCACTCTGAATGAACAATGGAGGTTCCAGTAAATAAAACTGCCCGTAAAATCAACCATTTTTTATTCATACCTTGATTTATGTTTCAAGGTCACCTCTTTAATGGCTCCTTTCTTTATGGTTCCGTACGATCTGGCGCAGCGTTATTACCTATATTTTCCCGAGATTTTCTCGACTTGGTTGCCATTACGTTTACATGTGTAGCGCCAAACATTGTTGTATTATTTCCCTTTGGTTATGTAACGAGATTTGTTGATGCTGACGCTTTCAGGCCGATTGCCAGCTAGCTGTAGTTACGTGTAAAACCATCTTTGAAATCATAAATCTCTCTGTCATTTGAGGAAGTTTACATGTCAGTGAACCTAAACTCGCAATTTAAATAGTCATGAGAAGCAAGAGTTACTAGTTCTGTATTCCTGGCGATGCTGATCGCTCATGTAGAACTTATTGATAACTAGCTTTAAGCCTGTAGCTTCGCGGGCGTAAAAAGGGTTCTTTTTAACCGACTTCTAAAAAAGGAGGAGGTTCTCAATTCGGATGTTTGTATTTTTTTTTTTTTTTTTTTTTTTTTTTATGTTTGTCCACGCATAACTCCGTCGCTTGCCAACCGATTTGAAAAATTCTTTTTTTGTTGGAAAGGGTATACTTTCCAAATGGTCCCATGAAAATTTTATCGAAATCGGACGAGCCGTTTCTGAAAAATCAAAAAAAGTCGAAAAAAATAATTTACCTTGATGATCTTTTCGTTTACTCTGCATTGCGTTTTTTGTTCGCGCATAACTCCGTCATTTACGAATCGATTTGGAAAATTCACTGACCCACTAAAAAGCGCGAAAATAAAAACTTTTGCAAAAAATAAAACCGACTTCCATATCGTCGTTTGCGTGACAGTGCCAACAGTCTCCTGAATGTGATTGTGAGTAAGACCGAGGGAAACTTGATGGGACACCTGTGCGCAATGCATGTGCTGCAACCGGGTGTTCCCAGAGGATGGTAGATCCTGGTCTTGTTTGTTTAATAGTTTTAATTTTGTCGACATTTATTATAAGTATATACTAACATAGTTTAAGTCAATACTAACAAATTTATGGGTAATACCGAAATAAAGAATAAATAATAATAATAAATAATAATATCAAAACACTACAAAGCCAAAAATAATTTTAATTTCGGAAGGCGGTGTGAAAAAAAAAAGAAAATTCAAAACCAATAACACCGACTACCGAAATTAAAATTATTTTTGGCTTTGTAGTGTTTTGATATGGAAGTCGGTTTTATTTTTTGCAAAAAAGTTTTTATCAGCGAAAATAAAGTAGCCTGTCACTCTCCAGACCTTCATGTATCTCCACATCAAAATTCACAACGATCAGTTTTTTTAAATTGTTGATTGTCTTGCGTTTGAACACCATCTCACCTGATGTTAAGCGATGACATGGTCGAGGATGAAGCACGCTTGCCTATAAGCGACCTATTCACTATTGACTTAAAGACTTCAGTTGCACTGTTTTGACGTGAAAGAAAGACAAACACTACTTTTTACCTATATGTATAGTATTTATAGTATACTAGCACTCGCTACTTCGCTCGACATAATCACGATAAAAACATAACCTCCTTTTGCAGTCGGTATAACCTTCCTCAAGCTTCAATCTATTTCCATACCACCCACCGAGTACCTTCAAAGATTAAGGCGTTTAAACAAACTAACTTTTCCGCTTTATAATATTTGTATAGATAATATGGATTCCGATGTTGAAGTTAACGAAATAGTAAGGGGAATAAAGCCAGACTCTCATCCTCAACCAAAAATAACTACCACTGCGCCTGTACTCCCCTAATAATATATTTATTGACAATAAGTTATTACATAATATAATCAGAATCTGTAACACTAGTTAAATGCGCTAGTATAAACTGTGTTGCAGGTATTACTGTCTTCTAATATTAGTGACAACAATCTTATGTCATACCAATTAATTTAGAAAATAATAAAAAAAGCGTAATAATAATCAAAAGGAAATAATAGAAACTTACAATTTTAAACTAAGGCTAAAAATCGTGCTGTTATGTAGATTTAATTTTGTGTGTCTATTTGCTGATTGTAAATGCGTGTGTGTGTTTGCGAATAAGTGTGCGTGTGTTTGCGAATAACTGTGCGTGTGTGTATTATGTGAAATGATTATATTTTTGAAAGATTTTCTACATTAGTATAATCTCTCTTTAGCCAGGATAAGCAGCGACTATCGGAAATGTTTTACTAATATTACATGGTCTATTTTCAGGACCTGCTTCGTCGCATACTGGTGCTGATGAGGTCGACACACACGTTTCTGGTGCTCGGCGCGCTCAGGTTCATGAGAAAAATCATCGCACTCAAAGACGAATACTATAACAGATACATTATTAAGGGGAACCTCTTTGCACCTGTTATTGATGCTTTCCTTAGGAATAATGGCAGGTTAGTCATTTATTTTGAATATAAAATAATAATACTAGCTTCTGCCCGCGGCATTTGGTTTTTACTAAAAAATAAGTCGCGTATATCCTTTTCAAATGTGTAATCTATCCCTGTTCCAAATGTCATCACTATCGGTTAAGTGGTTTAGACGTGAAAGTGTAACAAACAGGCAGAGTTACTTTCGCATTTATAGTATTACGAGGGGTTTTATGACGTACTAGTACTTCGGCCGCGTGGATTATGAAATATTTTATAGCCTTATGGTACTCACAAATAATGCCCCTGACTACAAAAAAATATATGTAGAATTGGATTTTTAGTTCCGAAGATTACCTCCATACAAACTTACAAACAAATTTTACCTTTTTATAATATTATTAGACCACTTGAAACATAAAAATATGAGTATCAGCTCTTGCTCCTCTCATAGTACTTTTGATGATGCCAATTAAATGTTCGTCCATTCAACAGAAAATACACTTCTCAGCAGAAAAATCGAAACAACTTGCAAGTTATGTTTTGTAAGGATTATCAGAAAAATGTGTATTTTTAAGAATATATCGCACATTTAGAATTACAATGACACAAGTGCAAATACACTCGAGAAAAATGCATTTGAAAGTTTATTTTTACTCTTTCCTTAATATCTTTTTTTACGATAATATTTATAGATAATTAATATTATACAAATACCTGATTATAATAAAGTATATATTATATACTTTAATGTCTTTGTATTTTGTAGTTTAATTAATACAAATTTTCGAAATTCGGGGCACCTACAGTTAAGTCATTGTTCCACTAAAATATGTATAAAATTGTAAAAAATTAGTCACGAACAATGACGTTAAGGTATAATATAAGTAAAATAAAATAAAAAATATTACTATCTCAATAATTATATGTCCAAAAAAACTTTTTACCAAAAAATTAAACCGACTCCCAAAAACACTGTAAAGTGAAAAATAACTTTAATTTCGGTAGTCGGTGTCTTTAGTTTTGTATTTTCGTTTTTGGCACCGACTTCCGAAATTAAAGTTATTTTTCACTTTGCAGTGTTTTTGGGAGTCGGTTTAATTTTTTGGTAAAAAGTTTTTTTCACCTTTTTTTAGTTGGTCGATTTTTAATTTACCTAGTTAAAACAGCCTAAATGTCAACTACTTATCACCTTTCACAAAATATTTCTTTTCCCGGTGCATCACCATCAGCTCTACTTCACCATATGCATTGTGACGAGCATAAAGTGCTTAACATCTATATTCAAGTAATCTAATCGCAATCCACTCAATACTTATTATTGAGTAGTTTCGGCAGCCATCTGTGGTCTTCATCATCAGTTCCACTTCCTCAAATAGTACTTTTTGAGAGCAGCTGCACAAGTTACTATAATAAATACCCAAAACGTCATAGGTCTGCCTATAATATTTGAAGAGTTCCCTCGATTTCTCCAGGGTCCCATCATCAGATCCCGACTTTTATAAAAATGGGACCAATTTCGAAGTATACCCTTTCAATAAAAAAAAGAATTTTCCAAATCGGTTCAGCCGTCTTCGAGTAATCGGTGACCATACATAAAAAAAAAAATATACGCGTCGAATTGATAACCTCCTCTTTTTGTCGTCGGTTGAAAAGAAAAATAAATATTTAAAAGTTAGTGTATAAGTTGAAAATGGCGAATGGAAATCATTTTGTTTCGTGTTATAAAGAAAAACGATAATAGGGTGCTACTTATTGCAGAAGATAAATAAAACACAGATAATAATAGAAACTTACAACAACGACCTAATTGTAATAAACGTCACTGTTTTTAGAATTTTTTTACTGTCTGAAAAATGACGTTTGAGTCAATGTTCTTATAACAGTAACAAAAAATTGGCCAAGTGCGAGTCAGACTCGCCTATGAAGGGTTCCATAGTAACTATAATATGTATATATATTTGAGAAAAAAAAAACCTTACAAATTTCTTAAAACTAGCTTATTTACATTTTTTACAACTACGCTAAATAACTGTTTTTCATAGTGTTTGTATGAATTACAAAGTTATATTTGCGGTTTTAGAAAATATGCTGTATCTCAAAAACTGTTGATTTGATCTCATTCAAACCAATTTTGGTTGAAAGTTTACATTAAGATCTACAGACATATATTTTTTTAGATTTTACTCCATTATTATAGGATTTAGAGGGACGGGACGGGACACATTTTACCACATTCGAAGCGTATATCTTTTAAACGATTAACCTTATGAAAAAGTTTTTAGTCTTTAGAAACCTCAGTAATTTTAAAGACCTGTCTATAGATACCACACACGCATAGGTTTCATGAAAAAAAAAATATTTTCAGTTTCAGTTTCAATTAAATATATTTAAAATAAAGGAGGCTCCCCTTTATTTTAAATATATTTAATTTTTTTTTTCTTAAATTCGGAAAGCGGTTCACAGAATACATCTACCTACCAAGTTTCACATGTATAGTCCTAGTTTCGGAATAAAATAGCTGTGACATACGGACGGACGGACAGACATAACGAAACAGTATAAGGGTTCCGTTTTTTGCCATTCAGCTACGGAACCCTAAAAAGCTAAGAAACGTTTATTTCATAACTTGTATTACCTCCCCGAGCTCTTATTACTGCTTCCATATGGTTCTTCATTGATCGGATGAGAGTCACAATCAAATGTTGTTGTGACATTCCATTCCTCTTGGATTGTATTTTGCAGTTGGCTAAGTTTCTGGGACAGGATCTCTTGCGCGAATTCGTCTCTTTAATTCATCCCATAGATGTTCAATCGGATTCATATCCGCGCTTCTTGCTGGCTATTCCATTCGGTAACATAATCTCGTACGACGCCCGCGGTGTGAGCCCTTGTATCGGATGAGAGTCACAATCAAATGTTGTTGTGACATTCCATTCTTCTTGGATTGTATTTTGCAGTTGGCTAAGTGTTTCTGGGACAGGATCTCTTGCACGAATTCGTCTCTTTAATTCATCCCATAGATGTTCAATCGGATTCATATCCGCGCTTCTTGCTGGCTATTCCATTCGGTAACATAATCTCGTACGACGCCCGCGGTGTGAGCCCTTGCATTGTCGTGCATGAATATGTAACCATTGCCAATAAAATGTGCATAGGGCATCATCACGTGAGGCATCACAGAGACAAGCCGTTTTTTTATTTTTATTACTGTTGATCTCGCTTTTGACCTCAATCTCGCCTGATGGTAAGCGATTGATGAGGTCTACGATGTGACGAGCGAGCCCAGATGCCTATTTACTCTTGTTTTAAAGGCTGAAAGGTCATAAGTGACAGGGAACACAGAAGCCGGCAGAGAATTCCACAACTTGGCTGTGCGCACAATAAATGTGGAGAAGCGCTTGGTACGACAAGACGGTATATCAACCAAGTGTGAATGGTACCCAGCCGTGCGTCTGGTAGACCGGTAGTGAAATGGAGATGGAGGAATCAGGTCATGGAGCTCCTGCGCACACTCCCCGAAGTACAATCTATAGAAAACCCACCCCAAAAAGTACCGCCTCACCTTGTGTAGGATTCCCAGCTTTTTTGCTGCAGTCTGAGCTCTGGACTCTATGGTTGAGCCGAAGTTGAGGTATGACGTCAACTCGATGCTCAAAAGCCACCAATAGACTGGAGTCTATTGGTAACTGGCACAGATGTACTTCGGAAAGTAGGGGTCAATTCAAAAGGGCTCCTTTTAGCGCTGAAAAGACAAGCCTGTGTTTACAGAGCGATGAATTTGACCAGATTGTCGTCACCCCATTGGGAATCGAGATTTAAGGTCAACTTCATACGCTCTACCATGGCCTGTCTGAGAGTAGCAATTTCGTCCCTGCCAGCTCTAGAACTGGATAAGTATCTCTCTGAGGTGTGCTTAGAAAAGAGGACTTTGTTCCACTGGAGGTATGTCCAATTTAGGTGCTCACGTGCAAAGTTAAGGCGCGCTCTTCGATGGTCTGTAGTTAATTTCGGCCCATTTGCTGGCTTGTGCGGTATCAGTCCACGTTCCTTCAACCTTCTAATTGTAGAGTCACTTATAGCCACCCTACGTACGACATGAAGCTGCTGCTGCAGTTGAAAAGTATCAAGGCGTCGATTTCGTAAAGAAGTTGTTACAATAAATCTATCATCTCGCTCAGAAATGACCCGATTCCAGCCAGATCCTGAACGGCGCGTGAACAAACCAGTGTCTCGATAGCATTTGTAGACTCTATGATATAACAGATGACAGGCTTAGATGCAATCTTTCAGCCACAACAGTCCAGAATCCAGCAATGCCACCACTTGGGCAGCTTCTGCGGCGAAGTATCCATATGTTTTAGAAAAAAAAAACTTTTTCAGACATCCCAAAGTCACAGTAAACAAATAAAAAACAAAAAGTTTTAAGATAAGCGCTAATTTTTAGTTTTCAAAGGTGAAATGTACTCCAACTCAACACACGTCACATTTGTCTCAAAACAGTGAATCATTTCATTTATAGGATAAACAAATGAAATTGGTTCTAATTTTGAATTTTCGCTTATTATTGTAATGACCAACCTGCCAGCAATACAATCATGTGATTTTTGTCATGGAATGAAAATTATTTTGTGTTAAATTAGGAAATTCGAAACACTTCCGTGTGTTTTGTCGGAGTGTTTCGATTTTTCTGAGGAGAAGTGTAGAGTGTAATACCTATTTTGTTTTGGGTGAAAAATCTTCACATTAAATATCAGAATACTGCTGAAGATGTGGCACTTATAAATGTAATATGACTGTTTCAAGCAAATGTATAGTGTAAACAATATTGTAGGTTAACCTAAATAAATAAGATCGTATGATTGTGAAAGATTTATGATAATTGCCAAGTTATAGTAATTTATCTAATGATCATCATTAAATTATTTCCAGGTACAACTTACTAGACTCGGCGATACTAGAATTATTTGAGTTCATAAAGCTGGAAGACATTAAGTCACTTTGTTCACATGTTGTGGAAAACTATGGAAAGATTTTAGAGGATGTGGAATATGTACAGACATTCAAGGCTTTAAAAACGCGGTATGATCAACACCAAGACAAGTTGAAAGAGAGGGATCGAGGTGAGACTACATGTAATTACACCCTTTTCTATATTTATTAGTTTTAAGAATTCAGAATATAAGGGTTACCTTTTCATGCTCAGCCATCTTTACGGAATGTGCAAGAACAACTGCCGACTAAAGGTCGGACAGCAGCAACTTCAAATGTCTATATTTGTGGTCAATAAAGTACAGAGCTTATGCAAAATTTTGTGTTAGCTATATGTCGCAGTACAAAATATGAATATGTTTTGAAAAAATCGCCACGACTTTTGTGGAACGAAATTGAGTTCCTTAGTAGTACAAGTTGAGCTGGTGCATCAACTGACAAAAGCTTGGACTGACTTGATTTATTTCGGTTGACTGGTTATTTACTCAAAATACCATTTCAGAATGAAAAACTCTTCTAGAGCTATTGCATATAACGACTAGGTTTTTATATTCGGTATAGTATTAATGATTGTTTCGCAGTTTGAGTACTTTATGCAACCTATCCAAATATCCTTTGGTATAGTTAGTTGAATAATTTATTAAGCTCCTTAAATTTCTAAGTTGAGCGACAAAATAAGTGACAGTTGCTTGCAGTTGCTGGACAGGTCCGCTCTAATCTAATTTAAATGGTTCCTCATATGATTTGACCAGTGTGAATTGTATGGACTTCAAAAATGACTGACAACTGAGTATGTTTCAATGTGTCTTCTCGGATTAGTCAGCTAGGAAACAGCGGCGTCATATACTTAAAATTGACGAAAAAAAATGTCGTATTAGTGTTATTTAATAACCAATTTGCAAAATAAACATAATTATAAGTTTTTAAGCTAACATGGTCACTAACAGTATCATTAGAACTTAAAACGGGATATTTACCATGTGTATTTATTGTTTTGAGTTTCTGATATTTCGGCATTGTTGCAAGCGCCATGATCACGGATGAACTGAAGTAATTGCGGGTGGAAGTTTATGAGCAGACAAATCGGTCTAAACTCTTTCTCGTTCGTTTTCTGTTAGCGACACCGCTACCACTGTCACATTATCACTAAACACTCGATTCTGTTCCCGACACACAAAACTCACCGTGTCGACTCGCGAACTTTCTACGGAACTTTTTACACATTTGAACCACTGGATTCCAGGCCCTCGACAGTTGAAACCTATCCTCCTAGTTGAAATTGTCGTATTTGGTCATCTCAATCGCTTCCCTTACCAGTCTTGGTATATAATGGCGTTCTGTCGAGATGACAAACTAGCTAATAGTCGCTAACAGAAAACGAACGAGAAAGAGGGTAGACCGATTTGTCTGCTCATAAACTTCCACCCGCAATTACTTCAGTTCATCCGTGATCATGGCGCTTGCCGCTGCCGAAATATCGGAAACTCAAAACAATAAATACACATGGTAAATAAGAGTAAAATTAACCCCCTAACCTCACAATCCTCCCACAGTAAGCGGCAGTGTCGGCGTAGCTGAGGCTGTGGTACCGTCACTACTGCGCACGCGCTACCGACGCGAGGCTCGAGCGCCGGACGACGAAGAGGAAATGTGGTTCAATGACGACGATGAATTAGAAGACGACGCGCCGCTCGACGCTCAGCCGTCGCACGCGCACCCCCACGCGCATCACGCGCTCGACGCTATCGGTGTGTTTATGTTATTGTACATAGCTTACTAGCTACGCGATATTTGACAAATGCTTGCACTGTTTGGACGGGCCTGCTCAAATCTGTATGATTCTGTCCTTTAAAGGGCGCCACAGGCATAAACCTACATGGCTCTCATATGATTTGATTACTACACATTGTATGGACTTTAAGGGACGTTGACCTCTGAGTTTGTTTCAGTGTTTCTTCTCAGAGTAGTCAGTTAGGAAACACTGGCCTCATCTAGTTTACATTTACGAAAAAAAAAAATGACATGTAAAAGTGTTATTTATAACCCATTTGCAAAATAAACATCATTATTTCATTTCATTATTACTAACTTGACCTTAGAAATGTAACGGCTTGTGACTAGTCATTGCAGAAATGCAGACGTGCCAGTGCTGTTAATTTTGATGCCGGATAACTCTAATTTTTGTGTATTCAAACGCTAGGCACGGAGCTCGTGGCTAAATAATAACAGCCCAGATCTTCAAAGTTAAGAAACACTTTCCGATTTCAGTCCAATTTTTGGGCAACTATCTTTACATATAGAGATTTGTTAAGATGGTTGACCAAGTATGTTAAACTCTAGACCCCCAGCGGCACAAAAACGTGCCAGTAAACAAGTATTAGTTGAGCCACGCTGGCACAAAATTTGTGTGCCAGCGGGGCCCAACTAAGAGTTGTAGTAAATAATGGCGGTCCTTGAGAGGTTAAGCCGTTTGACACGGTTGTCATTTTTTACATCTTTGACAGTTGTTACAGGTATCTTAGATAGATAGATATACTCTTTATTGTTCACCATAACAGAATTCAATAAAGACTTAATAACTACCTACATAAAAAAATAATAGTTTAAAAATCACAAGAAAAACACGCTTTTATAAATGCTCGTAAAAACAAAAAATTTGTTCGCGCTTTTCCTTTTTTTGTAGTCTCCGTTTTCTTTATGTTGCTGTTTCTTTTTTGTAGTTTTTGCCATATTTTTCCCACGAGTAGTGAACAATTAAATGGTCGATCACCCCAGAGGATTTGAAAGTGACATCTATAAAAAATAAATCTATGGATTACGCGGTAATTCAAAAAAGTTACGAAAACCGATAACGGATTTTCTTTAGGTTTGTTATAATAACTTTGAAACCTGATCGTCTCCAAAGTCCATTACGTGGCCTTTCTCACAAGTGCAAACACGACTATGATACGATAATCCATCATGGAATGCCAGTGCCTATCTTCCGGCTTTATCATCAGACCTTGAAACCTAATCGTGGTCAAAGTTCATTACAACACTTTTCTAAGAAATCCAAAACAGCTATGATACGATTTTCCATCATGAAGTTCCAGTTCATATCTTCCGGCTCCATCATCAGATCAGTTCGACAGTACCATATTATTGTATTGTCATCAGAACTACATACAGCTGCCAATTTTCATTACGCTACGACCCTTGGAAGATGGTTAAATTAGTTACCTTAGATTTCATTACATAGTTAGTTACATACAGGTCGACCTAATAAAAGCGTGTTAAAAAGTAGTAATCTTATTGCTAAAAACAGGGTAGTCAGAAGCCAGAAAATCTGACAGTGGTTGTGGAGTCAGCTGCATCTGGTTAGATTTTTGTTAGCCAAGTCCGGTATATCTGGGAAAAAGCTAAGCAGATGATCCATCTAACTTTGACCCTTGTAATTAAATTACTTTTGTATAATCATTGCAGACATGCCAGCTCTGTCAATTTGGACGCGGGATAGCTCCAACTTTTAGTGTATTAAAAACAAACGTTTTATCGCCTCGGCTTCTGGTTTCGGATGTGGTCGATTATTGATATAAACAGTGCATATGCCGCTATGCAGTCATTGGAACATATTCTGGACTGATGAAAAAAAGTAGCATGTGTGCATTTATTCAACCATCTAAAAGCATGTGATCAATAGGTTTAAGAGTGTGACCGCATTCCATTCTTACTCACTGTTTACCCAAAATTTTTTACTACAGAGAGGTAGTCTACATAATCAGTTATTTTTCCAGGAAAAATAGTTGAAAAGAAAGTGTGCTCGAATACGGAAACAGTGAACGGTCCCAGCAGAGTCCTCCTAAGCACCACGTCGCCCAGCAAGCCGACACACACTGACGTTCAGGTATCCTCGCCCAGATTACTCAATAAGGTAAACTTTTAGTTCCCTCACGCCTCTTCTCTGCTCGCTTCGCTGGGAATCATGTGATGTGTCAAACCTCAAATCAGAGACAAAGGACTTGCATGGTGTTGGTTCAACTAAAATTCCGTGTGTTGTGTTGTTTAACTTACAAATAATTAAATAAGCATACGGGCTAATATGTAAATAGAGCACTCATATGCATTTTCTTCCTGAAGCTAGACAGTTGGGTTTTTCTCTCGAGCATTTCCAGAGTTTTCATTGGCTTGGTTTTCATAGCCAATGAAAACTCTGGAAATGTATTGCAGTAGTCTATGGCATCAGATGAAAACTTCTTGTATAATAACTCAACTAGATTTCTAATCTGTGTGTGGGATGTCGTCAGGGGTGGTTAGTGTATCTGTAGTATTCCCTTACAAAATACCAAAAATATTGTTGTGTAAATACCACCCTCCTTTGTTTCTGTCATTTGAGAAGCTAATTCGTGTCATAGCTTAAAATTATCCCTGAACCCCAGGCATGTGTGAGACACTAAAAAGCTCAGTTTATGTCATTTTATAGTTAGTGTTGGGTCTGGTTCTAAATATGGTAAATGGTGGTTTTATCAGAATATACTGTAGATAATTTTATGTCAAGTTTAATTATAGTAGAATTGGAATTATTAATACCAAAATTTTCGCAAATTTTCGTATCAATTCCGATCTTGCTTTGCCATATCCCGAGCTTGTTTGATGCTACAAAGGTGCGAGTGTTTTAGTACATGAGTTTGTATGTGACAGGGGTTGGTGGACTACGACGGGGACTCAGATGAGGAGGAGGAGGGTGGCGGCGGGGGCGGAGGGGGTGACGAGCGCGACGCCAAGCGGCCGCGCCTGGCGTAGTGCCGCCCCTCCACAGTTTCAAGGAATATAACCAGAGATGACCAGAGAGCCGCCCGCCTCGCTGCGCTGTGCACGTGTCCCAGTGAACCGTGGAACATGTCGTAAGATTCACTTTACTGTACGCTGTGGTAGTCAAAATGTACGCGGTGCCACTCTGTTGCCGTAAAGAGGTGCGTGCGCGCGACTCTTTAGTGTAACAGAATTGTTGGATACTGATGTTGGTAGTCGTGTGGAGTGTGAGCGCTCGGCTCATAGGTTAACGAGCTTTTTCCTGTGAAGGGCCGGTACATGGCGGTACCTGAATGCTTCGTGTTCAGGATGCGATAGTGTGATTTCTAGATTCTAAGTCCTCAGTATCACTGCCACCCTAGTTCTTTGCCCTCACCACGTCTTCCAGCTGTTAGTATCCAATTCCGGTAAATCGGATGTGGATACCTGCTTTGGTTAGTCCACCGCTAGACAGTAAAGTACCTCCAGCAGCTGGGTTATGTCCATTATTTGTAAATATGAAGTGCTGACACTTGAGTGTTCGACTTTAGTTATTTAGTGTATGAAGTTTTTCATACTTTGTAGTGTAATAATATACTTCAGATGGCATCAGAAAGTAGAACAAATATTGGTTACAAGGTGTATTTAATGTGAACTAATTTTAACAATTAGGTTACTTTTGTCAAGGATTGTAATCACAAAAAGTACAAAGAAAATATGAGTGGGAATTAAACGTCTAATAATAAATAATAATAGAAAAAGAAAAACACCCTGAACGCGATATGAAAATGTAAAAATGTACGTATTTATAAAAAAATCTTAGTTTATGAGGGATCACACGACCAATCTTTTTTTAGAGACATTTAAAATCATAATCTGTGCTGTGGAATTGTTACTCACTAGTGCACTATCGTATCACAAACAGATTGGCATCTAATGATATTTTGCCAGAACTTCATCATTAAAACTGGTTTTCATTACGAAAATGATTGTAGACTGGGCATCAAAAATAAGTCAGCTGTGGAAATGATATTCGTGGTGTCAGATCTAAAGTTATTTATTCTCAATATTTTGCATTCCTTCTGTTGAGCTTCGTGGAGATTACAGTTTGTACTTTTCCAACTATTATTTTTGCAGTAATCATTACTCAGGTCTTGTTTTAAGCATGTAGTATATTTGCGATAGTGATCTAATTTGTTTTTATTGTAACAAAATATCTCCTAAAAGCTACGACTTTGTTGAGAGTAGAGAATGGATTTGTATAACTTATTATTTAATTGTTAATATTGCATGGTTCGCAATTATGAATTATATTAACATTCTAACTACTTTGAAGTGGCACTTCCTATTTATAAAATGTTCTGTGTGGCATTCTGTGAAACATGGGCATTTATGGCAACATCTGAGTAGTTAAAATGTGAAACTATTTTCAAGGGTGAGATATTTTATTTTGAACTGAATTCCCAAAGTGTGACTAGCAATTTGTTTTATCAATCGCCTATAAAAATTAGCCAAAATTAGTCTAAATTAAAACTATTATTGTAAGAAGTGGTGTTAGTACCAACATGTTGACTGCCCATTTATTTATTTTGATTAAATTTATTAAATCTATGAAAATAAAAGAACATGCAAAGATGCTCCGCTTTGAAACTAAGTAGTGTGTTGGTTTGTCTTTAGTATAAGCAGCAATACTCAACAAGATTGATAATGAGAGGGATTATTCCATAATTATGTTGATGTAACATACTACTTAGTTCCTAAAGCTTATACAGAGTCGAGACGACAATACGATCATAAATTAAAACACGAATAATTCTACAGTATCAAAAAAATCCCAACATCGAAATTAAAAAAAATATAATCAAACAAACTAGATGGAATAAAACTAGATACGAAATAGAACACCATTTATGAATATCGGGTCACTGACCTGTGGCAACAGTGCGGTCCTGTAGCGATTTGATCTTTTGGCGCCAATTATGATGATAATAATAATAATGGTCAGAAAAAACAATTACACTGAATCACAAATTATTAACCAAACAATAAGGCACCTATCGCCCCCTGATTATTTATTAGTGCAATTATTATTAATCACTATCTGGATCACTGTTCAATCCCTTAGCTAAGTAGCTTTGAAAGTTACTATATTTTTCGCCGGCGGATACTTCAGATGCAAAGAAAGTACGTCCTGCGGCACTCGTGCGGATGACGCGTGATTGCAACGACACACTGACCTAAATTTATAGTTACACGTTTGGACAAGAAAGTGAAGTTATTACAAACTAGATTTATCTCTTTCACACACACTAAATTTTCTATTAATAAATACACAAACATAGTTCAACTTCCTTTTCTTATCTAACTCTGATGACACGCTTTCTAAGTCTTATTAGACTGGTTTAAGGTATTATTTGCTATAAATAAATTTAAAACTTAATCTGGCGAAAGTTTTTAAATAGCGAGTTGGCAACGTGTTGTTTTACCGATGCGGGAGACCCGGGAATCGATATTCATAAATGGTGTTCTATTTCGTATCCAGTGTTATGCCATTTAGTTTGTTTGATTATATGTTTTTTTTTTTTTTTTTTAATTTCGGTGTTGGGATTTTTTTGATACTGTAGAATTATTCCTATATACTAGTATTGTACGTGTTTTAATTTATGATCGTATTGTCTTCTCCACTCTGTATAATATGAAAAATATGATACCAAACCTAAGAATATACCTTGGAAAAAGTTAAATTGATAGATTTTATATTCTCAAAAGTTTATGAAAAGTGATATGTAACTGTAATAGTTGTGTCATTGTAAGTAAATACAGTATGTTAACTAACAGACGGCGTTCCCGTTGTTAACCCGCAATAGTATAGCATCCATACATGCAAAAAAAATATTACCATTTGAAAACATTTTTTTTTATATTAAAATATTCACTAAATATGTTAAATTGATACGTAAAAGAAACACTCTGTACACGCGTACTTGAAGGACGACAACGTCGCAATTTATTTGTTTCTTTTACTGTGTTTCTTTTACGTATCAATTTAACATTTTTAGTGAATATTTTAAAAAATAAAAACATTTTGTTTTCGAATGGTAATATTTTTTTTGCATGTATGGATGCTATACTATTGCGGGTTAACTGGAACGCCTTCTGTTAGTTAACATGCTGTATATTACAGCCTTCCTGCAGAGAATGTAATGTATTTAGGCGTCATTCGATTATGTAATATAAGTTTTTCTGTTGGATTGCATCTTACATCTAAAACGAAATTTAAACTGGGCAGTCAACAACATGTATATCTGGATCCTGATTCTCAACATTTTCAATTGGTAACGCGTCTTGCGATAGGCATTGTGTACACTCATTAAAGGTACGTCATTATGTATACGATTTTAGTACAGACACCTGCATCAATGAGTAGATGCGGTTAAGCGGCAATAGCCTAACGGCTAAGGGCCTATGCCCACCTGTATAAATTGAAATACGCGTTTGAATCGATATAGAAGTGCGTGTGTAGCGATACAGACGCGATGCAAACGCGTGTGTGTAGCGATACAGACGCGATGCAAACGCGAGTGTGTATCGATACAAACGCGCTGGCATTTTGCGTTTTTAAGCAGAACCTCGTCAACAGTAGCAAGATGGCGTCGGTCGAGACAGCATTGATTGCATGCGCTTTGTTATTAATTTTTAAAAAAAGGAAGTAGAAAAATTTAAAAAAAGGGAAGGCACGCGCACTAGCGGTCACATCAGTGTCGCGCGTTTGTATCGATACAAATGACACGCATGCGCGTTAGCATCGCGTTTGTATCGATACAAACGACAACAAACTGCTCTGTAGGATAAAAGCGCGCTGTCGACGCGCGTTTCTAAACGTGGTGTGCACAGACTCTAAGGTGTCGGACTTGTGATCGAGATGTCGCGGGATCGAACCCCCACCCATTACACTATTGCCGTGAACCCACTCCAGACACAAGCATATTTAACTTAGTTAGAGAAGATTGCTAGTAATGTGAATTTCCAAATTGCTAGTTTTTTGTACATTTTACACAGACATGGGTTTACCTTCCTGCAGTCTACACAAGTCCTTAATTTTCCTCTTAAGCTTTGGTTTCCTAGGAAAGCGGTGCCGTCATATAGAGGCCGTCTTTACGGTGACGACATGTGGAAAGTTCCACGGCCGTTTTAACACAGTCTGCTTCATCGCTATCAATGAAACGTTCACGAAACCATCTGTCACCGACAAGACGGCCGTCATGCAAATGGCGGCACCGCTTTTTGACGTTAAGCTTTGGTTTCCTAGGATAGCGGTGCCGTCAAATAGCGGCCGTAATACAGCGGTGAATGACGTCACTAGAACGTTGTCTATGTAAACAAAATGGCGCGGTTTCCTAGAGAGCGGTAACTGATACCGTAACGTCAAAAAGCGGTGCCGCCATTTGCATGACGGCCGTCTTGTCGGTGTCAGATGGTTTTGTGAACGTTTCCAAAGAGAATGTAATATACTAGATAGCGATGAAGCAGACAGTGTGTTAAAACGGCCGTGGAACTTTCCACATGTCGTCACCGTAAAGACGGCCGCCTTTTTGCGACCGTAATATTACGGCCGCTATATGACGGCACCGCTTTCCTAGGAAAACAAAGCTTTACGGTGTCAGTTACCGCTCTCTAGGAAACCGCGCCATTTTGTTTACATAGACAACGTTCTAGTGACGTCATTCACCGCTGTATTACGGCCGCTATATGACGGCACCGCTATCCTAGGAAAACAAAGCTTTAGGCACCATTTACGTATTTGTTGCAAACTGGCAGCTAATTTATTAATCTATTTAAATAAATAATGAATTGTTTATTAATTTCTTAAGATATAATTTTGCCTGTTTTTAGTGAAATTAATTACTAACAGCACTATTTTCGAGTATAATTATTATTGGGATCCAGATTTATCATGTTGTTTTGATTTAGGTCTTAAATTAACATGTTTGGGTTGCCAGATTAATTCTGCAGCCAATGTGTTAAAGTTATCTTGACCATCAGTGATTTGTATGAATTTCCTATATTGTTGTAATGTTCCTATAAATCCCTGATTGTACTGAGTAGTAGGTAACGGATCCATTTCATCACGGCGAATGAATGCGCGGAAAATATAATGCATTTTTTTCTATTTTATTTATTAATACAATTTATTTTCAAAAAAGTGTGTTATTTTTCTAGCAATTAAAGCTCTTTAGTGAGATGCATGTTTGATTGTTGAGAGTAATGTCATGAAATGGATCCCACTCGCTCTCTCCAATCTTTGTGTTGCCCACGTTGAAAATGAATGATAAAATCAGTATTAAATCTTTCTTTACTTTCAACAAATGTTTCCTATATTTGCTTATATACGATTGTTTGTAGCTTTTTTTTACACTGCGAAAGTAATGTGTATGTGATAAAATTTATCTGATTAAGATCCATTTTATTTTATTACTATAAACCTCTAGTTATATCATTCGTATTTTGTAAATAATATTAGATTTTGTAAAATGCACTTAATCTGGTGATTATAAACATCTATCAATAGTAAAATAAATATTTTGCATAATCACATGTCACCAGAAACGAGTTCGACGAAGTGGTCCAAACATTATTTTACACGTAAACAATCAGTGCTGATCTCAGTTCAAGTCGTCTACTGGCTTCCAATAACTTAATAATTACAAAACCTCATACATAACTATGTAGCAGTGCTCAAATCTTATATCTGGTCAAGGGTTTTTAATTTCATAACGCATTAGTATTTCATTTTGCATTTACAGAATGCTCTTCCATATGTATCTAAAATATTGTAACTATAGATACTTTCGTAAGACCTAGTTTTTTGTAGTTGCAAGTGTAACTTAAGATATATTTCAGAGATGTAAATATTTCTGATCTAGCGTGACACACGATGCGATGGAGCCATATTATCAAATCATAATTGAATATTACTTTAAAAGCATAGCTTGATATAATACATTAATATTTTTAGTTAAATTGAATGCTCGTGGAGTGTATTAAATAAAAAATGTGTGCAGCAGTTGTCATAGACATTGTTCATAATATAATTTATATCTAGCTGTATTGTCTCTCGATTATAAACTGGCGGCATGATTATTTGATTAATTATTGCGAAGATGAGCATGCCACTGATTGTAATCGTGTCTGAGCCGGCCGGCGAGTTGCATGATAGTTTATGGTCAGTTCAGACACTGTTCTTTGCACTCTGCAGCGTACGCAGTCCCTGCTATAGATGCAGTGGTACTGCATATACAATAACAAAGCTAATTGAACTGAGCACAAATAAAACAGTGTCTGTACTTTGTTAATATATTCTCTCGAAATTATTTTTCGGTTCTCATTTCTTATCTTATACATTATCATTTTTACTACCTTGTGTAACGTCTCTAAAATACATATCAATTTTAATATGTATCTGAAAAATAAATTATTGATCTCCGATATAAGGTTTTACATCTTACAAAGAAGTCCGCTACCACCACTATTGTAACTATAATAATATGATGGTCACACTTCTATATCAGTACGAAGACTCCAGCTTTTTATTCAGTATGCACAGGGAACGCGAGGCGAATTCAATTATTACATACGTGGAAAGAATTTGTCAGAATATATTGTAAATATAATAACGTTTTATGTAATAATTTTATTTTCAAATCTGCCAACATCCACGTGTTTAATAGGCTAAAAGCATCGAGCTGTCAATTAGATTTATACGATTCTTATATTCCTTGAAATAACTTCCCCGTTAATTAAATAAAATACGAAGTTCTAGGTGAAAGTAGACTGTAATAATGACTATTTTTTATCTGTCTAGGTGGATGACCATCATAAATTAATTTATACACAGTTTAAAATAGATTTACCTATCGGCAAGTTGTGTAAAATAAATAAGCTTACGATAATGCTATTATTATGATGTCACTAGTTAAGTAAGCAATATAAATATAAGGTAATAATTACGAATTCATGTTGTTTCTTTCATATACTCCATACCACTGAACAAAAGTTAATAAAAACTCTTTAATAGATTAAATAAATATATTTTTAATTTGAGTTAAAGGTAGAACATTGAAGTACATATGGTTAGACCCTGTGGTGTCAATTAGCTATATCCACAACTTCAGTCTTGAGCTTGGAGGCGAGGGCCCGGCGCAGCTGCATGGCGTCGGGAGGCGGGGCTTGAGGGACTCCTGCTAAAGCTGCTTGTGCTACGCGGGCAGATTTGGGTCTGGCCACGTTGCCTTGAGATCCTTCTCCACCTAAAGACGAAAGAAAAATGTAAAAATTATATACTTGCCAGTGAGCCCAGGGCAGATTTGCTTTGGTAGTCTCTTTAGATCGACACCTCCATGCAGTAACATCGTAACTCATGTTTATTCATAAACTAGCTTCTGCCCGCGACTTCGTACGCGTGGGAAGGTTTTCCCGCGCAAATCCCGATTCGGTGGGAATTTCGGGATAAAAAGTAGCCTATGTGTTATTCCAGAATGTCAACTATCTACTTACCAAATTTCATTAAAATCCGTTCAGTCGTTTTTGCGTGAAAGAGTAACAAACATCCATCCATCCTCACAAACTTTCGCATTTATAATATTAGTAGGATCACATAGGAGAACATCGACATGTAAAAAAAAATCAAAACTTTTTCTGTACCTTCGTTCCCTTTCATTTTTAAAGGGTACAAACGTCAAAGTTGTACATACCGCAACTTTTTCAATTCGAATTTAATTTAATTTTGTTGAAATTTATTTACGCTATTTATAAAAAAAAAACAGAGTTTACGAATTTATTGCATAGAACTCGGTCATAGGACAACAATTAGGTATACACATTTCCATTTAAACTAGGGTATTTTGTAGAAGGAAAAATATAAAAATAACTCGAGGCTAGGAGCTGTTTCAAAACCGATATGGGCCGGTACCTCCAGATTCTACGCCGTCTGCCGCACCGAGCCGGCGCTCCCGAACTTGTTTCTTTAACGCCAACAATTTGTCCCGCTGCTGTTTCAAATACTCCTGCCGAGCCAACATCTCTTCCTCACTCACCTGTGACAAGGATATTGGGTATTAGACTTCCACGGACCACGAAAATAATACTTCAAAACTAGAACAACTCGATATAAAAACTGCAAAGGTTTACTGACGACCAGGTAGGTCTAGTAAAAAGGCCAGACCTCTACTTTCTTGGGAGGCGGTTTTGGTGGATCCATGACTTGAATTTTCTTTCCCTCAGTCACTGATCGATCTTTGCTATCATAATTTTCTTCCTTCACAAAGATATGGTTGTCTTCTTTCTTTTCAAAGCTGTGCAGCTTTGATAACAATGTTTGCTTCTCTGCTACGACTTCTTCAGGTGGAACGTTGACCACCTCATCTTTGCCTTCGAGTTCTTCTAGTTGTAATCTGAAATAAACAATTTTACACATTTGTTTACGACTTCAAAGGTATTAAAAGGCTTGGTGGTTCCGTGTATTGATTTACTTCTTTATTTCCGTCATGACATCATCATTATCGGGCCAGTCTTCGCTCTCGTCGCTACGGGAAGTGTCCAAGTCTTCCGGTTCTGCAGAAAATAAGTGAGGCATTGCACCATAACGCCTTTCAATCAGTTCCAACGCCTGAAATCCAGATTTATATTGATAACTAAGTACCAGTGCCCGCACTCGCTTCAGCGAAAGCCATGCAGCAAATGTACCTGTAATTGCAGCTCTACATTCTTGTGCGTCATCATCTTGACGAACATTTCGTAGTCGTTGGCGGCCCATATCTGTTCGAACAGCCGCCGGTGGAAGTGAGCTGGAAGACCGGCTAGGTCTCTTGCTGACAGCTTGCACGCAGCTTCGAACTGATCAGCCGAGATGCCAATATCGTCCATAAAGGATCCCAACATTACGTCCACCTGCGTTCACCGAAACAAGTTAGACCTACAAACGGGGTTTTGCTTGATGGAACGTTTTGCTACAAGCAAGAAGTTCGGTTTCTATCAAGCTCGAAGACTACTCAAATAAATGCCAATAACTAAGTAAAGTTTAAATTTCTTACGCTACTTACTAAGTTACGATATTCAACATGTATCTGCTTGTATTCGGGTCTATCGAGGACATCTCCATTATCTGTCGGCTCAAAAGCTGTAAACAAAACAAAAAAAAAACTGGTTAGTTCTATGAAATACAGAAATGCACAAGTCTTGGAGGCAGTCATCGGCTTTGATACTTGCTAAAGTATCCTGGGTGTACTGTAGTTACCTACTAGATAGTGATAGCATTGATTGCAGCCGTTGCAGGTAATGTCGTTGCCAAACTACCTACTGCATAGATACCTACTTACGCAGAGATTTTTCTTCGATAAAAGTCTGCAGCGGTACATTCCACACAGGACCATGGAGAAATCCTACGAGGGAATCAAACACCCATGCGTTACCGTCCAGTTGTGCCATTTGTACTAACTTTTATCTAAGTATGTTAAGTAATAATTAACTACTTAGCCGAATTATATTTCTAAGTAATTAAAATCAGCTTCACCAACGCCAACTTTATGACGTTTATTTGTACTGCTGTTGTTATGGTTACGGTCATAGTATTGTTTTTTATTGTTTCCTTTAGTTCTGGCAGGTGATGGTGTTCCATTAAAGTCATGATTTTTTAATAGTTTCTCAAGGTCTAATGGAATGGTATCGGTATTTATTATCGCTCTGTATTTGGTCACGATATTCAATCATTGGCGTATCTAGAGATATTTCCCAGGGGGGCCTGGCCCCCAGAAGTAGAAGCAATGATCGCTTATCAAAGTTGCGTCAACTCTTAACGTACGAATAGAAAATTTTCACATAAATTAATTTAACATGTATCGCATAACAGAACCTTGCATGAGCGATTCCGACTCGCACTTGGCCGGCTTTTTTAATTTTTCAGCCATAATTGTTTGTTGGCAAAAATTCTCGGGTGGGCACCAGACCATTCTAGGGTGGGCACGGCCCACCCGGCTCCCCCCCTTCCTACGCCTATGTATTCAATGGTTGGCATTTTGTACAGACAGGCTGCAGCAAAATCTGTATATACAGCCTTGGCCAAAAGTATTGAGCACCCACGACATCTTTCAGTTTTATGAGGAGTATCAAATAGAAATAAAACAAAACGTATTATATAGGTTTATTATACTATTTATTAATTGAAAATTAATATTTTGTGGGTCCACCCTTTGCCTTAATTACGGCAGAAATTATTTTTGGTAAAGAGCCAACAAAATTTTTACAGTCTTCAGTAGGCTACTTGCGCCTAGAATGGAACGCGATTACCGTTCCATTCTAGGCGCAGGTAGCGTTTCAAATCTTCTCTGTTGTTAATTGTGTGGCGCCTAACTCTACGCTATAAATGTTTTATGGGGTTCAGATCTGGCGACTGGGCAGGCCAGTCAAGAACCTCTGTGTTACTTTCCTGAAACCATGTTATAGTGCGAGCAGATTTGTGGCATGGCACGTTATCCTACTGGAATTTAACACCATCCATGTTAGTGTCACCGAAGTTTAGTGAATGAAGGCAGCAACGCAGTTTCTAGTACATTTATGTACTTAGTAGAGTCCATGCGGCCCTCACACACGAACAATTCGCCAACTCCAGAATCGGTCATGCAACCCCAGACCATTGTGCTGCCACCGACGTGTTTTACGGTTGGGATCACACATTCTGGCTTAATTTCTTCGCCCATCCGGCTGCGCACAAAGGTCACACCAGGTGTACCAAAAACCTGCAATAAAGGGAAAAATATTGAGTTCCGGAAAAAGAATAACTTCATCTATGCGTTTGGTTTTTAAACTATTTTATATAATTTTATTAGGGCATTAAATTGACTTACTCACCTCAAAGTTTGATTCGTCTGACCACACAACATTTGACCACTCTTCAGCGGTGAAAGTTCGGTGTTTTAAGGCCCATTTATACCGTTCTTGTTGTTGTCGGAGAGCCATGGCTTCTTCCTAGCTTTACAGCCTTTCAGACCAGCTTCCTGAAGTCTTCCACGAGAAGTTCGAGCAGAAATTTATTTCTTAATTTGTTCTGACAACTCAGCAGCAAGCTCTGAAGATGTTTTTTTTCCTATTTCTTAACGACTCTCTCAATAACTGACGATCCTGACGGTCTGTGGTGATGCGTTTGCGCCCGGTTCTCGGTCTATTTTGATGTGATCCGGTAGCAGATATTGCACGGATTGGCGCGAACATTTCACAGTTTTGGAAATCTCTACTTCTGATTTCCCTTGCTCATACAGAAGCTGTATCTGCACACGTTTTTCTAAAGAAAGTTCGTTTCGTTTTCGACCTGAAATACCAAAGGCGCACTAGATCACTGGATGTGTTCACAACGAGCTATGGTAGCGAACTGATAAATAAATACAAAAATTGTAAGACACATTTTATTGCACCCAGGTGTTTTATTGCTAGCTGCTGCGTGGGTCATTGTTTTTAAATCTTTGTAGATGACCGACAAAAGAATACTTCAACAGTAGATTTGGTTTTCTCCCATACTTACCGTGAACGAGCGAAATTTGTAAGGTGCTCAATACTTTTGACCAAGGCTGTATATATATGGAAATCATTTGTTGTTCGTTAGTCTCGATGAAAATTGAGAACGCCTGGACCGTGACCTGCAGTTCAGTGAAAGTTTACGACGATTGAATTAAAAAATATATTTTTATAACTAGGTAATGGTTTGGGTATATAATGAAAGACAATTTTTTAAATTGTAGTTTTATTGCGTTCATATGAAATAGACACTAGAAAGAAATTATTGAAAAGAAAGAATTGAAATTTGGATGTATTTTTAGTTTTGAAAAGCCAGCAATAACATTGATATATAAGAATACTTAAAAATGCATCACGTTTAGAGAGGGGTTTTCACTCGGGTTAAAACCCAATAATAACCCATTCCATCGGGTGAAAAGGTGCAAACATGTTTGCACTTAATGTTACATAGTTGGTCAAATTGTAGAAATGAAGGCATTATAAATATAATAATAGCAAAACCAGAATCAGTCTTTATTAAACGTATTGGAACGGCAGAAAATCGACACACGAGTGACGTGTAACGGAATAAACGCAAGACCTCAGACATCCCAATTAGAATATTAAATTATAGAACTAAGGCCGTGCGCGCACTGCTTTGCGGTGGCCGCAATTGCGGTAGTTCTACCGCACCCGTAGAACTACCGCAATCTCAGGTGCGCGCACTGCGGTGAGAAAAACGCACCTTTTGTCTGACAATGTTGCCATACATACAGATTTCTTCGTATTTATATATATTTTCGAGATAGATAGATATAGATTAGCACTCGATACAGATTTTTATACAAATTTCACACTGTATTGATAAAATTAACTGTTACAACTAAAGACAGAACTTGGCAAAATAAATTACCTAGATACCGCATTTATTACGTTACACACACCATTGTATGATTCTATTATTTATAGTTATTTTTAATTTTTTCATAAACAACGTTAATTTGCGGAAATCCGTCAGAGATTGTTGTGTGCTATCCAAGGCTCTCGCATTCGTAGTGTCGCACATACGTAAATAATTAATATCATAGGTACAAACTTTTATTTAATTTAATATTAATCTAAAAACACAGAGCGATGCAAAAATTGTCAGTCTGGCTATTGGAGCTAGATAAATTACAAACCAAGTTACTAAGTTTTCGTAAGATATAAGTATACGTTCTTATCCAAAAAAGTTTTTCTTAGGGAAAAACCGGCCTTATCTAGTTTACATTTACGAAAAATACCTACATTTAAATGAAAAAAGTAAGTGGCAATTTTTGATCTACATTAAATGACCAAGGTAAATAATATACTTATTTGGATAAAGATTAGTATATATTAGGAGAAAACAGCTTTTGTAATATTTGAAATTAATTATTTAGAGATAAAAATGAGTATAATATAATTACTGTATATTATTGTGAGTATAATTACTGTGAGTCAACCATATGAGATAGATATATGCTATCGCGGACTTTTTTGTAGGCCTTTTTATGATATATACATTTCCGTAGTACATTATTTTAATATAGGTATCTATTGACGTAGTACTTGCAATGTAAGCGCTTGAAAATCGTTTTTTTTGGCAGCATCATCACAAAATATGGAATTTTCTCTATAATACAAATACTTAATTAGAATTTTTAAATTAACGTTGTTTATGAAAACATAAAAAATAACCATAATGAATAGATTCGTACAATGGTGTGTGTAACGTAATAAATGCGGTATCTAGGTAATTTCTCTCTTTCTCTCTTCTCTCTCTTTCTCAATTTTTCTTTCTCGACAGGCCCGTTGGTATAGTGGTCAGTGGCCCTGACTGCTATGCGCAAGGTCGTGGGTTCGATTCCCACCTAGGACAAATGTTTGTGTGATGAGCACGGTCATTTGGTCTTTGTCTGGGTGTAATTTATCTATAATATGTATGTATTTAGAAATATATATGTATGTTTATCAGTTGTCTAGTACCCATACCACAAGCTCTGCTTAGTTTGGGACTAGATGGCGTTGTGTGAAAAGTTGTGGAATATTATTTATTATTATTATTATATTTATTTTGCTAAGTTCTGTTTTAGTTGTAACAGTTACTTTGATCAATACAGTGTGAAACTTGTATAAAAATCTGTATCGAGTGCTAATCTGTATCACACACCAAAAATATGTATAAATACAAAGAAATCTGTATGTATGGCAACATTATCAGACAAAACGTGCGTTTTTTTTTTCACCGCAGTGCGCGGTACTCAAGGAACTTATATTAGATATAAGTTCCTTGGCGGTACTACATACATTCCTATACGATACAAAATATTTGCGGTAGATTCACCGAAATTTTGCAGCGAGGGGCCACCGGTGACTCTACCGCACGCGTTTATTCCAGCGCAGTGCGCGCACTTCTATGACACTCCATACTTCACAGATTATGCGTTTCCAAAACGCAACACAATGCGCGCACGGCCTAAAACAACATCTGTAATTTAATTTACTTAAAGAACACCCAGTTTTTTTTTAATAAAATGGTTGTCCTGACTGAACGTAAAACGATCGAGCATACTGCTCTATCCCTACGCACACACTCATAGCGCACACTCGTGCGCTTGCCTACGTTGTAGATAGGAACCAGAAAGCTACGCATTAGGTATGTATCTGTACGTTCATTGACCGAACATTACCTACGTAGTTTGATACTTATAATTTGCGATATTACCGTATAACTATTATTGCTAGTTGCCTAACTAGTTTGATTACATCTTTCCATCACAATTACACTGACATTGGACTGACAGCTTCGAATGATTTGGTTTAATTACGGATACGGATTACGGAAGTATTTTTAAATTGAGCAACTTTTCACCCCACTGCGATCTATCAGTACCTACGGCAATACCTAAAGGCGCCCGCGTCTTTTCACCCTCTACTAAGTCGTGTTTACATTTTTATTAAGTGCGTATAAAAAAATATTCAAAGTCGGCGTGTTTAAAACATTTGAATCATAATATTTACAGTACCTACTTAAAATCGTATTATGAAGGTACATACCTGAGGTATTACTAAATACTTCTTCTTCGTCCCCTTTTTAAAAGATTTTCAAAATGCCCACCGCCTTGCTCGATACACATTATTGCACGTTTTCTTAAGTTAGTTTATAGTTTGTTAAGCATCTCAGTTTCACATTTCACTTTAACAATCGCGAGTTAAATTTTATGTTTAACCTTTTCGCCGCCAACGTACTAGGGCTTTCAAATACCGGATTTTTTTAATACCGGTATCAATACCGGTATTGGAAAAGTCAATACCGTGATCCCGGTATCAATACCGATAATCCGGTATTAAACGCAAGTTCAATTAGGACATTCATAAAAGCAATAAAATACGTGTTTTTTACTTTCAAATCAATCTTTATTGTTCTTATTTATTGAAAATAATAATAATAATTACCAGCTGTCAACGTTTCGGCCCAACGACTATCGGATCAGGTGCGGGTCATCCAGCGTAACCGTATGTTGGATGACGCCGTACTTGATAGACTACGCCCCGAATCATGGTGCAGCCGTGTCTGGTCTGCTTCACCACTGGCCGCGGTGCAACTACAACCCAGTATCTCACCGTGACCCAACCCGATCATCATGTTCACTGACGTGCAGTGAACATGATGATGACGAGGCTATAACCGTGAGTACCCAGTGCAGTAACAGATTGAGGAGTGCTTTGTAGGATGCATTACGGGAGTATCGCTCCACACAGCCTGAGCTTAGACATCGTCTGCCTCGTTTACCCATGCATAAGAAAAATAGGGCGCTAGTGTGTGCTCTAGATTCACTGCTGTCAAATTATTTTGACAATAGTGAAGACCTCACCGATACCCATTTGGTCATGTACTATGGAGCTGTAACAGCCTGTCGGGTAGCTCATGTCAAGTTCCCAAAGACTGACAGAGCTATTCGACCGTTCGGTACCAGCTTGGCAGTGCAGGATTTAACGTCGTATCGCTGGGGCTAGAGCACTCATTTGTAAACTTATCTGCTTCAGGCAGGGCAACACTCATCCTAGAGTGATGCGCTTTGTGAGGCGAGCGTTGCGGGGATTGATATCAGCCCTCGGGATTATCTAACCCACATCACAGAGCGTATCGACTTCCTGAAGCAGAAATTCTATGCATGGGCAAATCGAATTCGTCGATATAAGCGGCTGGTGGAGCGATACACTCAGAATCGCATATTCCAAAGCAATGAAAGGTGGGTTTATAGGGCCTGGGAGCGATCTGACCAGGGTGCGCAGAATCTGGTCAGCTCCTGTCAGTCACACTGAGGGTGACTGGATGCGGGAGATCAGGCGCACGTGCGATCTTTTACCAGAAATGGGGGCAATCACGATCAGCCCCCAAGATGTAACCCGTGCAGTCCGTCCTTTATCCAACTGGAAATCCCCAGGACCGGACGGGCTGCACAATTTTTGGCTTAATAGGTTCCAAAGACCGCACGCTCGCTTGGCATTTCAGTTCCAGTCTTCCTTAGAGTTAGGATCGCTACCTCAATTCCTAACTACAGGAATAACCCACCTGCTCCATAAATCAGGCAGTACTGCGGAACCTAAAAATTATAGATCGATCACGTGCTTACCGAAGGTCTATAAAGTTCTTACATCCATTATGAGAGCCAAAATTAATAACCACATTGATACAAATTCAATCATGTCCGCTTCTCAAAAAGGATGTAGGAACGGGTCCCGCGGTACTAAGGAGCTTCTCCTCATTGATATTGCCATTAACCAACAGGTACGTCGTTCGCGAAGGAATCTGTCGACATGCTGGATAGATTATAAGAAGGCCTATGACTCGGTTCCACATACATGGCCCATGAAGGTGTTGGAGTTGTATAAAATAAATCCAATACTACGCACTTTCCTTGAGTCATGTATGGGGCAATGGAAGACGGTACTCTGCCGGTACCCAGGATGTCGACAGAGCCAGGAAAACAGCGAACCGATTAGAATTGAGCGTGGTATTTTTCAAGGCGACAGTCTGAGCCCACTGTGGTTTTGTCTGTCTTTCAACCCTCTCAGTACACTGCTGGAGGGTTCGGGGCAAGGCTACCAGTTGAGAAGAGGTAGTCAGGTCATATCACACTTGCTTTACATGGATGATTTGAAACTTTATGCCCCCAGCAACTTGCAATTGATGGAGCTACTGAAGGTAACGGAAACCTTCAGTAGCACCATCAGGATGGAATTTGGGATGGAAAAATGTGCGGTCATGCATGTAAAGCGAGGGGAGATTATATTACACCTAAGATCCCTCAGCTCAACTGAAACCTACAAGTATTTGGGTATGTCAGAGGCACTAGGCATCAATGTTGCTTATGTTAAACAGTCATTGAAGGAACGCTTCTTTGGCCTCCTGAATAAAGTACTGAATAGTCTTCTATCAGGCGGAAACAAGGTGCGTGCCTTCAATGGTTGGGTCATGCCAGTATTGATGTACTCTTTTGGCATACTCAAATGGACTCAGATTGAACTAGACGCCTTGGACAGGCGGGTCTGCACAATGCTGACTGCAAATCGGATGCATCACCCACGTTCATCGGTGATGAGGCTGTATATCCCGCGGAAGTACGAAGGTCGTGGCTTTTTAAATGCAAAGACCCTGCACAACCACGAGGTATGCAGCCTTAGGGAATATTTCCTAGAAGCCGACGTGGGTATGCATCGAGATGTGATAGCGGTGGACAAAGGCCTCACTCCGCTCTCCTTAGGTAGCGAGAATTGGCGCAAACCTGTAGTATTAGATACTAATGACCGCAAAGAAGTATGGCAGAGCAAGGAGCTTCATGTACGCTATAACCGGGCTCTTCATGGGTCTGACGTAGATACATTAGCGTCCGTAGCCTGGCTACGTTTTGGTGACCTCTTTGGGGAAACCGAAGGTTTTGTCTGTGCAATTATGGACGGAGACTATTTGCATAGACACAACCTTGTAGCTAGGATTGTTCACCAGCAACTTGCTCTTAAATACAATCTTGTGGAATCAGAAGTACCGTACTATAGTACGTTATCCCGAAACTGATTGACAATAACAAAAACGACATAAGTGCAGCTCGATTTCGGTTTAAGACTGCAGCGAGACGCTTGCGCTGGTGAAAACTATTATGAGAATAAGATCACATACATTTTCAGATCTAATATTTGTAATACCGTAATCACGGTATTGGGGCGTCAATACCGGTATTGTAAAAGGCCAAAATAAAATCCGTGATCACGGTATTACGGGATCCCGGAATACCGGTATTGAAAGCCCTACAACGTACACAAAACGCAATGCCTCGCCGAGCGCCAAGCTATAAATGTATAACTAAATATACAGTAAACAGTAGTGATGGGGATATCGTCATATCGATGAATAAGATTTGTACGCGTAAAGTTAAGATTTAAAGTTGATTTTACGAATATAAATAAAAACTAATTAAATATTTCCAGATTTGTTTTATTTCACAGTATCCTTAATAAGAAAAAAACAGTATAAATTATGAGTATCAAAGAAACTAATACATAACTCAATTAGAACTATAAGGAATGGGGTACATCTCTATTTGTTTCATGATCTCATTCTTTAACTTCATATCAAGTTATTGGCACTGAGGGCACGTTGAATTCGATTCTGATCAGGGATGGGGTCTATGGTCTTTCTTTCTTCTATTTTTGTTTATTCCTGTGTTTTTTTAATAACTTCAGTCAACGTTTTTTACCGTAGGTATCTAAGTGGCAGAATTTTTAAACAGTTTGCTAGGTAATTCCCCTTTCCGCATAATAATATGACCAAGTAGATATAAGCACAGAATAGGTACATAAATCATAATATCTACAATATAACGTTACGTTCCATCCATTTAGATGATTTTTATACGAATTGCAATTAGGTTTCCTTTTTTTTTCTTTGAAAAGAATTTCTAAAAAAGTTAAAATTACAGTGCTTTCATACACTGTATTTACCATAATAGTGTATAGAGTACAAAAACAGTACCTAAATCTACTGTAATTACGATGCATCTGGAGATACTGGGCTCACCGAACATTTTACATACTTATTGAATTCCTACCATAGATAAAATACATTTTTGATTTCTGTGATTCCTACTCTTTGATGAATAAACATTATTATTATCATCCAGTTAGAATTAAGTTAAAATTACATACCTCATAATTATCTTCTGGTTCAATGTTCTCCACAAAATACTCCGAGTCCGATTCTACACCTTGCAAAATTTTAAGAAGTTCGTCCGAATCAAGTTCTTCACTCATTTTTCTATTTGTTATCAAGTGAAAGAAAGAAAGATGCGTGCGCGCGAATCCGATTTTGTGCTGCACTATGCCAAAGTGACCTTGACAGCCGCACGCCTATGACGTCACTGACCAACTTCTATAGAAGTTCGTGGCACTCGGTGGCGCACAGGGGCATAGACGACCAATTGTTTTGTAGAGATGGGAAAATAACTATCGACAAGAATTGGTAACAACTTTATAATTACGTATCGGCATCTACCTGAAGGTCGAAATTCATCTACTATCCTTTGTAATGAAGTAGATAACTAAGTTCATATTTTATTGACCTCAAATTGTTTTCGATATTCGTAACTTTCTGTATTTATAAATATTTCAATGGTGAAATCAACCTTTCACGGCACATCGCGGCCAACTTGATATGAAGTGATTGGCGTTCTGAGGAAAGTAACAAAATTCGGAGTTTCTGTTTTTGCCGATTTTAGGACAAACTAGGGCTTATTTTGTGTAAAAAAATAAAAAACAGGATAGTAGACAGTGCTATCTTAAATAATAAAATGAAACAAAGCTTTTAATCACAGTAAATTTATTTTAATAAGATAGTTAAAATGAACAACTTCTATAGAAGTTGTGGCGCTGGTGGCACGAAAATCCCGAACTTCTAGAGAAGTGCTTGGCGGTGAAAAGGTTAAGGTCATCGACACTTGTTGCTTCGTTTACATACACGAGCGATTTTATTCGACCCCACAAAAAAAGCCCACTGCACAGGTCCCCCTCGACCTATCATCCAACGAGGGCCATATTCCGCATCGAGATGCCGTCGGACGTTCCACGTGAAATGCGTGGGAGCTCCGTCGTGTTGGTAAAACACGTCTTGTAACAACGAGACTGGGACGTCCTCCAATAACTGGGGCAATACCGCTTGCAAGAACTGTAGGTAGGTATCTCTAGTCAACCTCGGTAAAAATACAGGGCCGAGTACGCGTGTACCTAGAACGCCCGCCCACACGTCCACGGAAAACCTGTGCTGGAATGAGTCCATACGGCATGCATGTGGGTTTTCGTGCCTCCACAAATACATGTTGTGCTGGTTGTAAATACCAACTCGTGTGAAGGTGCTCTCGTCCGTCCAGCTAGATGATGTTTTGTTGCCAGTTTTCCAACAACCCTCTACAAAATTGTAGTCGTGGCAAATAGTCAGTCGGCATCAGCTCCTGACAACGTTGTAGGTGGAAGGGGTGTTCGCCATCAGCACGTAATGTTCTCACTTCCACACGTACATGTGGCTACAGTTAAACAACGGCGCTGCTTCCCTCGTGCTGCTCCCTGAATTTTCATCGAAATAATCGAGAATGTTTTCCTGCAAACGACTAGAGCGCACATTCGTCCCTCTATTCATTGCCGTGTTAGGATGAAACGTTCCGGAGTCCCTCAAGCGCTGAGTTGCACCTAGCATTGTCCTGGCGCTCACTCTGGTAGGTACCATGTCGTTTATTGAACACTCGACACGCTAACTCCACATTATCGTCGCAACGAGCCAGTGTCCTCACCATTTCCGTGTACTGGATATTGCTATACCGAAAAGCCATCGCGTGTGTTACGCGCATCACTATCAAGTAAAGCGCTGACACAGAGTCACGAGGCACGCCGCATGCGCATCATCGACCCAGTTGTTACAAGTGGAAACTGTTGACACAGAACAAGAGGCCCGAAGACACCGCTTACGTGACCGAGCCCGCGCACTTCGCATCCACCATCGGTCGAGTCAATTTCATTTCTTGTTAATTGTAATTTTTATTGAAATAAATTAGTTTGTAATAAATTCGGTTTTTTTTTTGAGTCCTCCGGCTGTAGCCTACGTAATTGGCGCAGTCGGTAGGATTCCCGGGTCGTTCTTGCGATTACCGGTATATCGCACCGCGTTCGCTACGATAGACTTTCAACGTCGCACCGGGAGATCCTGAACAACGAGACTACGCCGGAGATCCAGATATCGATACAGCTCAACGGAGACCAGAATCTTCATGTAACTCCGCTGAATTTTCTTAGTGGTTGCTTGCTTCCTTTTATGTGTAAATTTTGTATACCTTGTCCAACATTTTTTATCCACGTAGATCAAGTACACCTAGGTTAGTTAGTAGTAGGAATATAAGTGTAGATTCTAGACGTTATCTTAATACTGAAATTGAACCCGAGATGGCAGACTTAGACGGTATATTTAAAGCTCTCCGATTAGTTCCCGATTTTGATGGGAACCCGAACGTACTTACCCGGTTTATCAAATTGTGTGACCAGTTAGCACTTGAGTTCATCCAAGAGGGACAACCGTTATATAAATTAGCGCTTTTAAATGGCATATTGAACAAAATTACGGGACCCGCCGCCCGTCTGATTAATGCTAATGGTATACCTAATGATCGGGCAGGCATACGTAGTGCTCTTATTAATAACTTTGCAGACCAGCGAGATGAGACCGCTCTCTACAACGATTTGGCTTTACTTACACAGGGTGCCAGCACACCGCAGGAATTTTACGAGCGTTGTCAGAGCCTGTTCAGCACCGTCATGACATATGTTTCATTGCACGATACCTTAGATTCAACCATTGCGGCTAAACGCGATTTATATCGCAAACTAACTTTGCAGGCCTACCTCCGCGGTTTGAAAGATCCTTTAGGCGCACGTATTAGGTGTATGAGACCGGAAACTATTGAGAAGGCTCTAGAGTACGTACATGAGGAGACGAACACTATATATCTGCAAACCCGAAATGATAACTTGTCGGATAAAAAACCTTCAGCTCGCATGCCATCTAACCAACAGAACGAATCTAATCATAAAATGCCCGTCCATCCAAATAACATGCTTGTTCCGTTTAAGCCTAATCTTTTTAACATTCCCGGTCCGTTCAGACCGCAAGGACCGCAATTCATGTCACGGCCTTGGCCATCTCAGCACCAATTTGGAATGCCGTTTAATCCATATAACATGCAACCGCGTGGCCCGACCCGTACGCAACAAGTATTCAGTTCACCACCACCTTATAATAACCAGGGTGGCTCCGGATTTAGAGCGCCCCCAAGAAACCCCTATCCAACAAATAATGGCCCCAAGCCGATGAGCGGCGTGAGCCACTTTGTACCCAGGTCCCTGCCTGCTATCAATAGCTGGAATTGGGCACTGCAAGGAAATCCACCACCTTCCAACTATCTTAAAACCCGTGATATTAATGTGAACGAGTGCTCAGATTATGGGGAGGCGTATTATTACCCCCACCTTTCTGACTACTTCTACTTTGACCCTATAACCAAGATTACTTTTATTTCAATGAATGTACATATGACCACGTCACACCGCAACAGACCGACGAGACTAACAATAAACAAGCCGGGTACTGCTGACCAACAGCAGCCCTCAACCAGTCAGGATTTTCAGAAGGCTCCGAAGTCAAACAGCTCAAGATATAATTAAACCTGCAAACTCAAAGGCAACTACCGTTTATTCGTATCAATGACCCTCCACTTAACTTTCTAATAGATACCGGTGCAAATCAATCATTCATTAGTCCAGAAGCAGTTCAGAATTATTTCCCGCATACACCTCTTAACTATGATCCATTCGAGGTTACTAACGTTCATGCCACAAGCAGGAGCGACTACTCTATTAATCTACCGTGCTTTCCCGAATTTGGTGACACAGAACCTATTAAACTATTCGTATACAGATTCCACGATCGTTTTGATGGTCTGATAGGAATGGATTTACTTACAAAATGGGAGGCTAAATTAGATTTGAAAGATCTTACATTTATAACTAAGTTTGCAATTAATCCCATCCAAATTTATAATTCGCGTAATTTAAATCTCTATGAAGAAATCATACCAGCGGGAAGTTCTAAATTAATACGTTTACCTATTAATGCCCCAGATAGTGATGTTTTTGTAGAAGAACAGATAGTTTGCAATTGCATTATATCCGAATGCTTAACCACCGTTTCTAATAGCCGCGGTATGGTTGAAGTCACTAACCCAACTCGTAAAGATATAATATTTTCACTGGACCATGCCACTCAGGCAACTATATTAAACTTTGAATGCGCTGAACAATTGTCACATCGCGCTAAAGATGTTACATCTCGGATACGCACCGATCACTAGAATGAGGAGGAAAGGAAATTCGTGCGTAAAGAAGTAACAACAACAACAAATTTACGAAATCCACTTGTCAATGGCGGCGCGCGGCGGATGACTGATTTCGTATGATATCGGGCGGGCGGTGGTGGCGCGTGTGCGCGGCGGCATATCAAACGTCAAAGGGCTAAGTCGGTAAATTATTGCGTCTCGCTCTTTCATATTGATTTTGCGTTTGCAAAAAACGTGCCTTAGATTTTCTAATATTTTGTCATTTCTCAAAAAAAGATTGTGAAATGCGGAATTACAAATTGAGTCATACATTTAAAAAAGCTTTATTTCTTTGAAATAAGGTTGAAATTTCTTTCAATTACGTACAATAGGGGTGTGTGTGTAAGGATAGATATGATTATTATTATGAGTGACCGAACTACAAAGTACAAATTTGGTTGTGCAGTTAAGTAAGACGTACTGCTTGGAATTAAGGATTAATCTTCCTTAAATTAAATATTTTATTTTTCGCACACTAATTGAAATGTAAAATGTATCGATTACGTGTGTGTATGGATAGCTATTGAGCGATCTACAAATTCAGCCATACAGGCTTAAATTTCCCTAAATAAAATATTTTATTACGTTGGTTTTACGCAGTGATCCTAATTTAGGTCAAATAAAGGATTTTTCCGTAGAAAATTAACACATATAAATAATGATGGAAATCGATTCAGAAGCCGATTCTGAGCAAACTACTTTTAGGTCTTGCTTTTATTCTGTTACACGTTGTATATCTTTACACCCTTACACATTATAAAAAGAAGTCTTATCTATCATGTCTATCTGTCTGTATGAACGCGATACGCTCAAAACCTACCGGACGGATTTTTGTACGGTTTTCACCTATAAATAGTGTGATTCCTGAGGAAGGTTTAGGTATAATTTATTAAGGTTTTATGTAAAATGACTGAAATATAACGATTGTTGCTAAAGACATCGCAAAAAATCTTGCCTACTGGGAGCTCATCGCGTGCGCCGCGTAGACCAGCAGAGGTACATTGATGAATGAATCGAAAATATAAAAATTGTCTTGCAGTCCTTAACTGTAATTAAAAAAGCTTGCTATGCTTCTACCTGTAGAAGAAAGATCAGCATTATTGGATGAAAACTTTTAGAAAATTGTGCACGCTTGCTGTTTCCCTTGACATCTCTAAGGCCTTTGACAGTGTGTGGCACGATAGCCTTATGCTTTCCTTTTTCTTCTCTCGGCTTACCCACTCAACTTTGGAATTGAAGACTTCCTGAGGGTTCGGTCCATTCGAGTGGTCATTGAAGGCTGCTCATCTGGCCAATTGGCAATTAATGCCGGGGTCCCTCGGGGGTCAGTTCTCTGAACGCAACTTTATTCTTGCTGCACATTAATGATCTGCTTATGCCAGGTACATTTGGGTATACAGACGACAGCACTGTTCCTGAGAGATACATGTCTAGCGCGCGTGCTGGTAGGTCACAGATCCAGTCTCTCCGTGAGGACATGGTTGGGCACGTGAACTTGTCCTTGATGGCTGTTCCCGTATGGGGCAATGCCAACTTGGTCATATTGAATGAAATTTAATGCAGCTAAGAGCCAGTCGTGTCTCTTTTCCGCAAAAAGGAGCCAATTCAACCCGGCTTCTACTTTCCGTGGTGTAACCGTGCCGATAACCGATCGTATTGAGCTTCTTGGGGTAACACTAACTTCCACCCTCAATTTTGGTCCGTTCATCGAGGCTATGCTCAACTAGCATAAAAAAAAATTGGGAATCCTAGCAGAGGTGCGACGGTAATTGATACCGGAACAGCTACTCAATCTGTATCAAGCCCAGGTTCGATCGTGTATGGAGTCTTTGGGATGGATCTGCCAAGTACCAACTGGACGCACTTGAGTCTATCGAGAAATGAGCCAAAAGACTCATTGACAACGATGCTTTGGTCGAGTCAAAGCTGCACAGCCTTGAACATCGACGACGAGTTGATAGTCTATCGGTTACATTTCGGAGAGTGTGCGAAGTAATTACATAATCTAATTCCGCCATGCCCGTTCCATCATCGGACTATAAGACAAACGGCGATGCGCCATCGTTACATAGTGGACATCCCATACATACGCACAAAACGTTTTGGGAATACTTTTATTGTGCGTACGGCTAAGGAGTGGAATTCCCTGCCGGAGTCTGTTTCCCGATAGCTATAACCTAGGAGTCTTAAAGTCAAGAGTGAATACGTTACTTTTAGGTAAGCGTGCTCCATCTTCGACCACATGATCACTTACCATCAGGTGAGATGGTGGTCAAACGCAAGCCAATATTTGAGTGAGAAGGAAATGATAAACGATATCCACAGGGAATTTTTATATTGACAAATATAAAATCAAAGCCACTTATCAGTTTACCGGACGTAATGAAATAGGAAATAAAGAAAAAGAAGAATTTTTTATGAAAGTTGATAAGAGAATTTAAAGTCAAGCAACGAATACAACTTCTCAAAGTAAAACAAAAAAGGCGATTCTCATTTTCACCCATCAAAATGGGTGATAATGGGTTAAAACCGGGTTATAACCCAAACCACCCAGTTTTAACCCAATCGGGTAGAATGCCACTATATACGTACGTACGTATATTACTTTACTCTTTGGCCACTACTTATCACTAATCAAGTAATCAAGTTACGTCATTGTTTCTCTGAGTTGTTTCTACCCCTTATAGCATAGAGGTATTGCAGCTCTACAACTTGCCTCTACCAATTTTAATGCTGAAGTCTGTCAACTAATCTAATTAAAAAAACTGAAGTCTTTCATATTGACTTATTATTTGTCACTGTCAAGTAGGGTTGCCACCCGTACTTTATAATAAAGTATTGTACGTTATTTCAGGTAATTGTACTCTATACTTTATGAGAACAATAAAGAACACGAAAATACTTTATATCGCATGTTTTGTTTTCTTTGGGATTTTGAAAAGTTTACTCGTAATAAACAAAGCGTCTCTGAATTTGATAAATCATGAATTACCTATTTACTTTAATTTAAATACAGACTGTAAAGATGCTGTGCAATTCTTTAGTAGATATACTAATTTGATACAAACTGCAAAAAGTAATAAGAAATATGTTTTTAAACATAACTAGCTGCCCACTTCGGCTTCGCCCGGGTGCAATTTTTCTTTCGGTATCATACAGTATACAGTTTTCTTTCTAAACACTATCCAGACAATTGCGAACACAAAAAAATAGTCAAATAAATGCAGTTGTTCTGAACTAATGCGCTTATGTAACATATACATTCGGCAATTTAATTTTAGTAAGTAACCCGCCCTGACTTCGCACGGGTCCTTTACAGAAAATATATAATAGCCTTCGTTACCCCGAGGAGATGTAGCTTTTGGTAAAATTGGATGAGTAGTTTTTCAGTTAATACGTAACAAACAAAAAATCAATCATCTTTCCTCGTTATACATAATATTAATTTAGATGATTAGGATTAATACCATATTTGTGTAATTCCTTTTAAATTA
The DNA here is from genome assembly GCA_943138885.2 of Tholera decimalis. Classification (NCBI taxonomy): domain Eukaryota; kingdom Metazoa; phylum Arthropoda; class Insecta; order Lepidoptera; family Noctuidae; genus Tholera; species Tholera decimalis. The sequence goes on from OW964565.2 coordinate 22,460,978, forward strand.
CCGCTTTATAATTGCCCATTTTTTAAAGTATTAAAATGGATGTATGTTATCCGTAACAGATAGGCATATGCCATCACGGACTTTTTTGTAGACATTTTTTAGGTGTACAGTACTGTAGTACATTATTTTTATCTATCTCATACGGTTCAGCCAGCGTTTGCAATGTAATGTAAGCGCAAAAAATTGTTTATTAACACATCACATTAGAAACCTCTAAAATTATCATTGTTTCTCTACTATATTATGCATCTTACTAATATCTTCTTCTTACTAATCTTCTTACTAATATTATAAATAAGAAAGTTTGTGAGGATGGATGGATGTTTGTTACTCTTTCACACAAAAACTACTGGACGGATCTGAATGAAATTTGGTAAGTAGATAGTAGACATACTGGAATAACACATAGGCTACTTTTTATCCCGAAATTCCCAAGGGATCGGAATTGCGCGGGAAAACCTTCCTACGCGTACGAAGTCGCGGGTAGAAGCTAGTGTATTATATATATAAACCTTCCTCGTGAATTATTCTATCTTTTAAAAAGCCGCATCAAAATCCGTTGCGTAGTTTTAAAGATCTAAGCATAAATAGGGACAGACAGCGGAAAGCGACTTTGAAAATAAATTGTACTTTATTTTGATGCTATGTACTTTTTTTTTCTTACCTATTTTAACCAATGTACTATAAATGTAAACAAAAAAGGTGGCAACCCTACTGTCAAGTGTCAGCTGTATTTGGAGGTTGCACTGTTATGGTGAACGCAGACCTAGCCGCACCGCAGTCTCTACAGTCCCCGCAGTCATCGCTTTTTGTTAATGGCCTCGCACATCTATCCGCGCCGCAGTCGCTGCAGTCGTTCCCGTCAGTGTTGCCAGATTTTTGAAAGCATTATCTATCCGAAGATTTAAAAAATCTGTATAAAATCTGTATTTGGTATTGGTATTTTGCTCTTTTGTGTAATTTTATCTGTAGGTGCGATAATAGGGAATAAGCAAGTAATTATTTATACGAGAATAAGTAATTTTATTATAAACCGTTGACAGAGATTCTCTGTCTACTTTATAACTCTGGCAACACTGCGCGCCGTGGATGCGAATGACGTCATCCGCGCTGCGTGCGGGTGACGTCATCAGCTGCGGCTAGGGGAGTTCGGTCGTTTCAGGGACTGCGGCGACTGCGGCGCGGGTAGGTGTGCGAGGTTGCATAGAACTTCATATAAAGAATTCGAATGCAAAGACTGCGGCGCGTGCGGTGCGGCTAGGTCTGCGTTCACCATTACAGTCCTTTATTACTTCATGTGAAATCATACTTTGATGAGCATGATACATATTGTTTCTCTTTCTGAACTGTCAATTTCCTATTAGAAAAGAAAGGGAAGAAAGAATCAAAGCTGCTGATTTACGCCGCACGCAAACGTATTCTCGTAAACAAACTACTTATGTGTTTAGTTACTTTTTTAAAGTATTCAGTAAAGAGTGATTTATTTATTATTTATTTACTGTGCTGACAAAAATACCAAGTTAATAAACCTAAAAATGGCAAATCTAGATCCTTACACGGCTTTGGAATATGAAAACGTGAATGGAATAAAACTAATGCTAAAAGCTTATAAAAGGCAAACACCTCCGAAATCAAGAGAATTTACAATCACCTTCAAAAATGTGGACAGGAACAGTTCAAGAGCAGGAGCTAAGACATCACTTTTCTTGGCTATCATATTTAATTTAATAGCATTCTTCTACATTCGTATAAGTCTCACAGCTATATTGGTTATATTAATTTCGTTATCATTCCTAGTCTACTTTTGGTTCACTCACAGTGTTCAGTCAGGTATGTATATTATGATTTTTAATTCTTTACCCACACTTAGCTTTGAAAGCTATCTGCAGCCTGTATCTAGGGCTGTCTATCATCTAAATTGCTGACCCCAGACAGACTTCAACAACCCTGGACATTTGACTAAAATCATAGTTTTTCTCCAGACACTAAAAAAATATATTTTTATATTGAAAATAAAACCAATGAATTTACTGATAACATTATAGAGCTCTATATTTTTTAAATACAGCTAGTTTCTTTATGTTTAATCATCATAACAAAAAAAAAATGAGATGAAATACCATGGGAAATTAATAAAGATCATGCTTTTAAGCACTTGTCAGAGTGATAAGTGTCCTTGTCACACTTGACGCTGGCAGAATAGTCGACAATGGCTCAGTTGCCAAAGAGAAGCAAAAAAAATAGTGTCCGGGTTTAACCTGGATGCATACAAAGAAAATCCTCCGAACACCCCCAGACTCTCCATACTAGAACAAATCCAGGGGAAACCCATATGGGCTGCCATCCATATGGATGACAGCCCTAATTGTATCTCATGTTTATATTTCCACTGTTAAAGATCCTACTATTATTCACATCTACCTTCTTAACAACACTATACCACAGGCATACCCACTTCACAACCTATTTTTGTCACATATTTGTGGCATTAGTTTACTTTCTTTTTATTTTGACATAGGTATGTTTGTGATCTTTACTCTTGTTCTCTCTCATAGAGAGATGCCCGGTGTACCAGCAGAAGGCAAGTTAAGGGTTGATTATGTTATTTGTATGTGACAATGATGTGCAAAGGTATAAACTGGTAAATATATACTAGATATATGCAATATTAACCTAATTTTCCGAAATGAATACAATGTTAATTCCTTTACCACAAATTATGCAATATACATTCTTACATTGGTGATATGGGGACCTGTACTAGCGATACCTGTGGTATGGGGTTCCACCCAAACTACTCAGACCAGTCACAGCTGTAAATATGATTACTAACAAAATCAGGAAATCATATTCTTTTTATAATACATTAACTATCCTGATATAAAACTACTAGATAAATAACAGCATCTCATCCATTTTTTTTGCTATCCTCACCCTATCCAGTCATCTTTCCGTTTAACTCCCCTCCCCTACTTCTATTCTTTTGACACTCCTGAGATTTTTTTTAAAAAGATCTAGCAATGCGGCAAGTATTCACATTAATAGTAATCTTGTTAACCCCTCCAACTACCAGATGACCACTGCAATAATGTACATGGGTGTGGTTGAAAGCCACGACGTTTCGATCACAATTCTGACACATTAGACTATTGAAGCTTAATAACAAAATTTAAAATGGATCAATCTGTAGACAACTCACATTACTTACTTTATTACTGTTTCTACTTTCAGAAAGTCTCATGGTTATCCCGACAGTCTGTATTCAAAGTACAATAAAGTATGTGTGGGGCAGGGAAGATACCTTTGTGGACTGGTCCAATATTGACGATGTTATTATTAATGAAGTTATTAAAATGGTAAGTACTATGAAAAAGTATATCTACTTTTTGTAACAGCTTTCACTAAATCTTAGTGGGTATGTCCAGGGCCGGATTAACCATGTCTGGGCCTCTAGGCAATCCTCGTCTCACCTCTTTCTTACTTGATCTACCAAGGTAGGTAGGTAGGTTTTCTATTCATAGTCTTTACGAAATTACTACATTACGAAAGTGTACCATCATTCCTATAAAACATTGCATTTGTATTTCTCTTTATCTTTTTTTTGCATTCAGATTTAGATCACCATTAACATAGACCTCATCTATCGCTTAGTTAATTACTCAAGAGTGGGCTCATCTATACTAATATTATAAAGCGGAAAAGTTTGTTTGTTTGTTTGTTTGTTTGCTTGAACGCGCTAATCTTCGAAAGTACTGGGTGGATTTGGATGAAATTTGGTATGGAAGTAGCTTGAAGCTTGAGGAAGGTTATAGGCTACTTTTTACCCGACTGCAAAAAAGGAGAGTTATGTTTTTACCGTGATAGAATCCACGGGAGCGAAGCCCCGCGTGAGTACTAGTCCATAATATTAATAATAACAAAAACGCTATAGACTAAAATCTTTGATATATAGGTACCAAAATTCAGGGAGGATTAAATTGTTGAGTGACTTTAAGTTTTGTTTCCCTCTTATACCTATATACTATCTTCATTTGGAAATTTATCAATTGCCCCAGGTGTAAGAGAACCTAATGCTCGTTTTCAATATCTTTGTACATAGGTTCTCTTTTTTATTTCTATTTTAATAATTAGGTTCAATGTCTTTAATCACCAGGAAAGACATGTGATCTGGAGCCCCTCATGCTGGCAATGTATTAGTCTACTTGATAAGTATTTTAATTAATCTCATAATGTTTGTTTCCAGAATCGTGTTTTATACTACCTCACGGTGTTGAAAAAGGAAGATAATCCAGAATCTTTAAATCTTGTTCCACTGTTTAAGGTATGTTGATTCTTTTTTGCTTTCCAAAGACTGTCATGATATATGGGTAGTTCTCACCAAATCTCGAAATTCCCGTCCTTTGAATATATCAAAAAATCTAACTGACTTAGAAAGGTTACCATTTTTTCCTTACAAAGTATATGACTGTTGCTAACAATGTATGTTACAATTTGTGAAACATATGCGTAAGTTAAATAAATAAACATAAATAAAGTTCTAAAAATCATTCCCTCACTGTGTCCCACACCACAGATTATATTACTTTAATTTTTTTAAATCAACAGTTTCCTAATAAATCTGATTGCAAGTTTGACTAAACGATTAAAATAATACGAATCTTCGAAAACCTACTGCCTTTATATAGTAAAAAGTAAAGAAAAAGTGGTCAATTTTATTATTTGTACATGTCCCGCAAAAAAAGATCATTCCCTCACACCTTTACTAACAGTCGATTTATGAACGCATCTTTAAATGTTCCTGAACGTTCTCATTAGTTTTTGATAGTTTGCAATACTGTCAATATTCCAAAATGGCGAATTCACCTCGTGGTCGTAAAGTGTCTTTTGCAAAAATTTTCAAATTATATTAGTTAGAAGTTTACACATTCGGGCGTCATTACCTCACATTGAAGAAAAAGAAGAGGTAAGTTCTTAAGAAAGTTTAAATGATACAGTTTATGTGGGATTTTGGGAGTAATAAACTTACACAAAAACGTATGTCGAAAGTATGATTAGGGTGCGAGATTTTTTTAGTTATGTTTTATTTCGTCATTCCCTCACCGTAATTCCCTCATTTAAATTTATAGTGATGGAATGACGATTTATGAGGGAATGACTTTTCTAATGTAGTTTTCATTGTTTCTTTGCTTATCACCTAAATTTCACATTGTCTTCTTGTTTTAGAGCCAAACAATGGCAAAAAAAGATGTCTGAATCAGAAGCTAAGTTGAAAAAAAAAAAAAAGAATATGGTAGTAAGCGTAGAGAGAAAACGAAATCCAATCCTGAAAGTTTGAAGAAACTTCGTGAAAAAGAAAGAATTAGGTATCTAAATAAAAAGGAGAAAGGTCAAGTAAAATCTATTGCTATCATGAGTTGTCTAGATGTCCTTTGATTATATTGTATAAACAACATAATCGAAGGACAGTAAGAGTAGTTACTATAAAGTAACTACTGCTAACATTGAAAAGATAGAAGCTTTAGTCAGTCAGAGTCCATCGATACATTCCGTGGAGCTCAAAAAATTCGGCAGTTTGTCTACAATGGTGATATGTTGGAGTTTAGAAGCCTTTCTTGTTGTGATTGTACTGACAAATGTCGACATTTTCACTTGGCATTTTACTCATCTTCTAAAATTTCTCATATTGCAACAAAAACCAGAAACAAAAGAAACGCGGTTGTGTATTGGAAATTCTTCAAATAAAATTTCTGCTGCAGGGAATAATGATTTGACTGATTTGAAGTACGATATAGGTGATTATGTTCTTATAAGATGGGACAAAGATGTTTACCCGGGTGAAATAATTTCAGCTTGTGAGGAAGGGGCTTTAGTAAAATGTATGAAAAGGGGCATCAAATCCTGGAGATGGCCAGTAATCAAGGATGAACAGTTGTACTCCGGGAAAAATGTTCTGCAAAAGATCGGGTCTTCAACTTTAATCAAAAAAGGATATTATTATGTAAAGGAAATAGACCAGTTAAAATAGGAATGGGAGACAGACTCGATAGTAAGATTGATGAATGAAAGACTATTGATGACTGAGTTGATGATTATACGAGTTTAATTTAAAGGCGAAGAAGTATTTTTGTTAATTGTTCACTTATCGTTAATTGTTGCCATTGCATTGTGATTAAGTAAAATTATAAGTAAAGTAAGTTTTTCTTTCAGTTAAGTGAATTGCTTATAAAGGTATAAGATATAAACTATTTTGTTTTTTGATGAATATTATATGAGTTTAATTTAAAAATAGGGAATCATTTTTCTTGACTTTGATTAAAGTAGGTTTATGCCATTATTAGTAAGTTATTAGTTTACAAATAAAAATAAAGATTCATTGATAACAATAGTAATCTTTTATTAATAAGACGTTTATTTACACAGATCATAATACAACAAAACATTTTAATTCTACCTTTTAAACTAGGAGTTATCCTGTATCTTAAGAGGTAAGATTTGATTTCTTAGTCAAGATCATTCCCTCACCCTAGCTGTCATTCCCTCTCTCTCAATTTTTTAAATATCCTCATAATTTGCTAAAACACCATTTTTTCTGGGGACCACTATATCATTGATATCTAGTAAGATAAGTACAATGTAATTCCCAGAAAAAAAACATTGAATTTACATCATACGTTTTACTAATTTATTACGACCAAATTTCGAGATTTGGTGAGAACTACCCATATACATGCCGATGGGAAAAGAAGATTCGTTCATTAAAATCAATAATGTACTGTTTTTCAGTACACCAAACCAAGACTGTTCATGCTTCAGAAAATCTACACGGAAATCCAAACATTCCTGATGGAAGCCCAGAAAGAAACCGCAATGGCGTCCGGAGACAAAGAATAATTTAAGGAAAAAATATAAATTCTACACGAATATATGGACTGGTCATAGTTGTATCTAGTTTTAGATTATTGACTGTAAGATATAAATGTTAATTATTATTAAGTAAACTACATTAGTTTACTCACAATTATAAATAATGATCTCAATGTTCGAAAATCTTTTAGAAAGAAAATGCGTACAATACTAGAATTATCAAATTGTATACCTAAGTAAAGCTATACAACAATAGTTCTTTGAGGCACGTCTGTTACATGGACGAATAAATAAAGAAGGAATAGTTTTGTCGAACAAATGCGCTGAATCCAAAGCAGTGATTTTCTGCTAAATTATGATCTTAAGATGAGATGTTGCTGTAAGTTCCACATTAACCATATTCAGCATTTTCTCATGACAATCTGATCCTTGATCCAAATCTATACTAATATTATAAAGAGGAAACCTTTGTATTTTTGTATGTTTGTATTGAATAGGCTCAAAAATTACTGGACCGATTTCAAAATTTCTTTTACCATTACTTAGAGGGATTCTTCCGAATCCGTATAGGCTATATTTTATCCCGGAAAATAGATAGGATTTTTCGTGGTAGTGAAAATTGTGGAGTAAGGCGTCGAAAAAACTGCCGTACGTTAACGATTCTCGCGAACGCTGCCTATATTTAATAAACATTGCACCCGTGCGAATCCGGGGCGGGTCGCTAGTTTTAAATAAAGAGCACTAATAATATTGCTTGATCGTAACAAATAATACAGTAAAACACCGTGAGATGGCGTTGCAACAACAGTCTTAGAGTATTATTCCTATTCATACATTGATATAGGTTATGGGTTATAAAACGTTTGATCATAATTATGATTTATTTGAATTACAAAACAATGAAAACTTACTTAATAGTAATAATACTTATATGATATTCCTGCATAATAACGCCGTTTATTTTGTGATTTAATGACACTAATTACCAGCAGTAGGTACGCGAAAATTTAAGACAATTTAACTATTAAGTATAATGTGGTGCCAACTGAATATAAAGCGCACTTTAGTAAAACAGGAGTTAGTAAACTTAATGTCCGTAGAACATCAGTCCTTCTTTATTTATTCCTCGATGTCAGTACCGTTTAATGGACTGTTGACTTCGTTCGCTTAGAAATTTCGTACGTTTTTCAGTAGGTGAAACGATGTGTTATTTCATGTTTGGGATGCATTAAAAAGCCTCCACGAGTAACGCAACCAGTTCCGTTAGTCACTGAATTGAACCGAGCGCTCGGCGTATCCTGGACATTCACGCCCATGATCTCCTGTAACTGACCAATTCTTCGTTTGCGATGGTAGGGTTCACGCCCGTTTCGCTCGCGACCGGAGTTTGACGTCAATCAGTTTACTGTGCTTCGTCAATACGTGGGAGTGCCAGAGCCTTTTTGGGTTTTAGAGAGAAAGCAGCTGCGTTGTTCAAAGCTGGTCTCGGCCTCGAAGCAAGCTTCGGCATGCCAAGTCAATCCGGAGGGGAAGGTAGCCGCATCCGAAGCACGAGATCCTGGCGTTGGCCGACCGCAGGAAGTTGGGAGCTCAAGTAGCACGCCAGCTAAGTGTAAACGGCTGCCCGCAAAAAATCCCGATATGGACCACCGCGCCAGTCGGCGACTGGAAGGGAAGACCCGGTGGACATTTTCGGGGGGCTTTGGGCGTCCTCACAGTCTCCAGTTGTGTTACCAATCATGCTGAAGTCAGCTCACGAGAGCCTTTTAGTCAAACTCGCCTCCCTTTCTAAACTCCTTTCTTTCTTAGTCACTACATGAAGCGCACGTCAAAAAGAAGTAAGTTTAACCAACGGCTACACCTCCTCCTACTTAAAGTTCAATTCACCAATATCACGGATATTGTACTCAAATATCGATCCGGTCCATCACCATCTCGAGACTGATAAGCCACATTTACTCTTTTTGACGGAGACAAAGATCAACTACCCAGTATACTCACTTGAGCATAAGTTTAAGAAGCAGGCTGGGGTCTGTGTGTACGTCCACGATGATATCTGCTGTGCAGCTTCTTCGCTGCTGCGAGGTTGCAGGGTTTTCTACTCTGTGGCTTTTAGTGAACGCCTGCACTTTTAAAACCATACATATCGGTGCATACAAGTCGCATAGCAGTGATCAGCAGTGAGAGACAGACAACTTGACTCTTTGACCATATTACGGAGGCAGCTGAACTATAACTAAAATAATTTATGTACATTAGAAATAAAGGAGGCTCAAGCACGCTACCTTGAGGCACTCTACAATTTATATTCCTGAACTTCGACAGATACGTTCATTCGTTCCGTACTAAGTGAAGGACTTTTAAAGTCATCAGCTTTTCAATGAGTAGGTATCGTCCTTCAAAATGTTTGTTAGATTAACTATAAACAATAGGTACTAGTCGTTTTAAATACAGCCATATCAAAAGATAGGTATCAAGTACCTAGATCTTACTAATAATTTTATAAAGCATCAAGATTTAAATAAATAAGTAACACGTCAGTGATCAGTCTTTTATTTTTCTATTATAGTTAAGTTATATTGGTCCCACTGTGAGTTAACAATATTGAGAATAATTAATAATGACATAATATTTATGTTTTCGAAATAATATTATACTGGTTACGGGCCCGACTTCTGAATTGAAAGTCGTGGGTTCGAGCCCCGTCAGGCACATTTTTTTTTTTTTTTTTTTTTTTTTTTTTTTTTTTTTTTTTTTAAAGATGACTAGCAATGTGGGTAGAATTGCGGGCAGAGGTAGAGGCGCGATGGTTTTCGGACCCGAGCCCATCGTGCCGCTCCCCTTCACCCAGCTGCGCACATGGCTTAAAGAACACACACACGACCAAGCCCGAAAATGGTGGTCCTCGGCACCAGGCTGCAGGCAGTCCAAAGAGGCGATGCCAAACTTAGATAATAAACTAACCAGGCGCCTCCTACACCTGGACAGAAGAAGCCTGCGAATGGTGGCGGGGACCATCACCGGGCACTGCTCACTGAACAAACACTATCACACAATAGGTATAACGGACAGTCCCCTGTGCAGGGCATGTATGGGGACGGAGGAAACGGTAGGACACGTGCTCCTAGAGTGCACGGAAATCACCGAAATACGGAAACGAACCCTCGGGTCATTAAATTCCCTTACAGATATCCTGAATAGACCGAAAGACCTGATCTGCTTCTGGAGGGAGGTTGGCTGGATGGAGTGACGGCCGACATGGCTCACGCACAATGGTCTCGTGCAGAGACTAAGTGCGGAAACCAAACTACAGAAGAAGAAGAAGTGGGTAGAATTCACATTACTAGCAATCTTGTTAACCCCTCCAACTAAGCTAAATATGCTTGTGTCTGAAGTGTTTAATTTATTTCATCGCCACTGCTCTCAAATCGGTGAAGGAAAATGGTGTGTCCTAGGACCAAAATGCGACATTCACCAATTCGCACTGGGCCCGCGTGGCCCATTTCCTCTCATAGAGTGGAAACCTGTATCCCTGCAGTGGAAACGTAATATGCTGAATTATTAATCATACAGTATGTTAACTAATAGAGGGCGTTCTCGTTAACCTGCAATGTTAGGCCTGTTGGTCTAGTGGTTAGTGGCCCTGACTGCTATGCACAAGGTCGTGGGTTCGATTCCCACCCAGGACAAATGTTTGTGTGATGAGCACGATCATTTGTACGATGTACGATCTTTGTCTGGGTGTAATTTATCTATAATATGTATGTATTTAGAAATATATATGTATGTTTATCAGTTGTCTAGTACTCATAACACAAGCTCTGCTTAGTTTGGGACTAGATGGCGTTGTGTTAAAGTTGTGGAATATTATTATTATTATTATAGCATCCATACATGCTAAAAAAAAAACATAGTGTTTTACATTCTCTTTGAAAAAATATTACCATTCGAAAACAAAATGTTTTTATTTTTTTATATTAAAATATTCACTAAAAATATTAAATTGATACGTAAAAGAAACACTATGTACACGCGTACGTATTCATAAATAAATTGCGACGTTGCCGTCCTTCAAGTACGCGTGTACAGAGTGTTTTACATATTTTGTTGGCATGCATGGATGCTATACTATTGCGGGTTAACGGGAACGCCCTTTGTTAGTTAACATACTGTATATTATTTTGTTTACGTATGGATAACGTTTGAGTTAAACATATGCCAGTATTTTTAAGGGTGCCCACACAAGTCAGTCTTTTTCTGGACCGATCATAGGTCTGCCTTTTCATCCGATTCGTAGGTATTACCGATGTTATAGGTATTTTATATTCCTTTATACCTATTTTTATTTCGTAAATTTAAATAGGATGAGGCCGGTATTTCCTAGATGACTCCCCTGAGAAGAAACACAGAAACAAACTCAAGAAAGAAATATCAGCTTTATTGAAACCAAAAATATACATTTTTTGCTTATTTATTTAGGTTACAAAACAGTTTAGGATTTAAAATGTGTTGAAACGAAACCCTGTCTCTTGTACTAGGGCCACTAGGGGAAGCCTGTGTCTTAGGAGTCAGAGTTCTGCTGTGTTTTATGTTCTACTCAGAGGTCAGTTTTAAGTCCATACAATCCCTTACGGATTGTTTTCTCAAATCGTATCATATCGTCAAATCATATCGCGAACTATGTAAGGAGGTGAATGTCTGAGGCGATCTTTTTTGAATCAACTGAGCTGATGTTGACTTTTCAGCCAGCATCAGGTGGTGACGGCACCGGAGATGAGCCGTGGAAATTTACACTGTGGTAGATCCAGAATGTTACAAGGACTGATTTACCAACCTTATTGAGCAAATGAATATAACATTCATTACGTGTGACATCAATTGCGTGAGAGGATTTCTCTCGCAAATCCTGATGCCTTGGGAATTTCGGGATAAAAAGTAGCTCATATTATGTTGTCCTATTAATTCCTCAATTACAAAGAGATTAGCCCGGACAAACAAAAAGACAGTCAGACGTAAAATGTTTGTTTCAGTATAGTGTTTAATAACTATAGGTACCTAAGCACTTGAGAAAAAATTGTTATTATAATTTCGTCTAGTTTGGTTTTATAACCCATAAAACCAGGTAAATACTTATGTTAACGCTGATTACTCTTAGGTACAGGCAAACTGAGATCGTTACTTGACGACTTGCGTCAAGATCTAAACAGATGAATGAAATGGAAAGTCAAGCGTGTAGGTAATTTGTGATAATATACCGAGCTCGAAATTTTTCAGGTTTCTCATCAATGCATGCTCGCTTTTATTTTCTGATTGCAACCAGTATGGTTATATAGTATTGCGTGTCCAGCAGACGATTTTTTAAACAAACGACTCAATATATTTGAATTATGGTGATTCTATCAATTGCACAATAAGGACGTGCGCCGCGTTGTCACCTCCGTCAATAAATCTAGCAGTAAGTAATTGATATTTAAGCTAGAAGGTTCAATTTTCAAGTAAGTGTTAACGCGTTATCATCCGTAGGTACTAAATTGATAGCACGTATTTTTTTATCAGAAATAAATAGGCCTATATCTAATACACTTTATACCTACACTGTTATCTGTTGTCTGCAACTTTGGTCACGTGGAAATTTCGCACAATTTCACTAGATTAAAAGTAACCTACGGGATTTTGAGAATACAAACTATAGATGAGCGAAGTTTTGTCCAAATTCCTTCACCCATATTTGTGTGGTTGAAACACAAACATCCCAATAGACTCACTTCGGCGCAATTTTTTAAATTTTTCATTCCGTAAGAACCTCCTGCAAAGTATAAAAATTTAAAAAATTAAGCCGAATGAAAGAAAATCAAACTATGTCATTACCAAGAGTCCCTTAATAGAATCGATTCATTGTCCATCTATCAGTTTGTCAGTCTGTTAGTCAAGACGCTTTTCAACCGACGACAAAAAAAGGAGGAGGTTATCAATTCGACGCGTATATATATATATATATATTTTTTTTAATGTATGATCACCGAGTACTCGAAGACGGCTGAACCGATTTGGAAAATTCTTTTTTTGTTTGATAGGGTATACTACGAAATTGGTACCATTTGTCACCAAGTCAGGATCTGATGATGGGATCCTGGAGAAATCGAGGGAACTCTTCAAATATTATAGGCACACCTATAGCGTTTTGGGCATTTCTTATAGTAACTTGTGCAGTTGCTCTCAAAAAGTACCATTTCGGGAAGTGGAACTGATGATGAAGACTACAGATGGTCGCCGAAACTACTCAATAATAAGTATTTCGTGGATTACGATTCGATTACTTGAATATGGATACTAAGCACTTTATGCTCGTCACAATGCATATGGTGATGTATAGCTGATGGTGAAGTACCAGGAGAACTCCTCAAAAATTAACGGCCCAGCATTGGGAAAAGCAATATTTTGTAAAATGTTATAAGTAGTTGACATTTAGGCTCTTGTAACTAGGTAAATTAAAAATCAACCAACTAAAAAGAGTGAAATAAAAACTTTTTACCAAAAAATTAAACCGACTCCCAAAAAACACTGCAAAGTGAAAAATAACTTTAATTTCGGAAGTGCAGGAAAAAAGGAATATATAACCAGACAAAAAATTCAAAAGCAAAAACGTTATTTAAACTCCCCGTTAAAAATTTAGTACCATAAGTTTCTAGCTACACATACAGTAAAGGTCAGCTATGGGTTTTTTTGCAAGCACCGACCAATCTGGGTGCTTCTACCGAAACAAAGGCTAGAGATACCTGTATGTGTATAATCAATATTGATTTGCTTGTCGATTCCCTTAACAAGGCTTTTATTATTCAGCCGAAAAACTCGCAGGAACTACTCTCAAAAGTATGTTGCTCCGAACGAAATGACGAATGTCTGACGCGAAAATGTCAGTCATGCAAAGATAAAGTAGTTATACCATGTAACGAGTTCTCAAACGACCGAATATTGATCTACCATCAATGGGTTCGCTGCAGAGAAACTGTACACTCAAAAAAGGGTTCAAAAGTGCGCACAACAACTGCAAAGAAAGAATTTCTTGGGTCTCCACTAGAAGTGCTTGAGAACCTCAATGAGCAGCTGCCGAATTTTATCGAGCACAGCTATAAAATACAAACCCAATATATCAATATGAAGACCCTAAAAGAATCCTTGACCGTAATAGAAGCTCTTATACATATTGATTTCTCCGAAAATTATGGGCTTAAATTCGGAACTGAGGTCCAATCGTTTCACTTTGGTGGAAGCCGAAAAGAAGTTTCTCTTCATACTGCTGTAGTATACACATTTGACTTCCATCAAAGTGCAGTGGGAAAAACCTGCGTATGTACCGTCAGTCCATGTGTAAGGCACGATGCCTCTGCAGTCTGGGCTCATTTGATCCCTCTCATAGATGTGGCTGTTAAAGACAACCCTTTTATAGAAACCATCCATTTTCAATCGGATTCGCCCACCTCACAATACCGGAATAAATATATATTTTATATGATAACTCAATTGTGGAAAGATTTCCCCAACATAAAAAAAATTACATGGAATTATACTGAGTCAGGGCACGGAAAGGGTGCCCCTGATGGCGTAGGTGCGGTAATAAAGCGCCCCGCTTATTCTCTTGTTAAGTGCGGACACGACGTCGGGACATTTGAGCAATTTTTGACATGTACTCAAGAACACGTCGAAAATATTAAAATTTTACAGGTAACTGAAGAAAATATCAAAGATAGAGAAAGCAGTTAAAGAGTAATTTGAAACCTTTTAGTGGCACCCTTTCTGTGCATCAAGTGATGTGGGAGAGATATTCAAACCATTTAACTTTTAGGAAGTCAAGTTGTTTTAAATGTGATGTAGGAAATATGTGTGTACATGGAAAACACTTAGGCTTCCAAAAAATCCCCATGTCTGATGATTTAAGAGAATCTCAACATCAACTAGACGATGGGGCTGGTGTTGTTACTCTTGTCTCAACAAGACCTCAACAAGTTCTCTATAATATCACTAACACTCCAATACCCTCAACCTCGCGAATTATTACGTTTAAAGGGAAGCAAGCTGCAAACATAATTTTAAAGAAAAACTAATCAAGAAGGCCAAAGGATTATTAGGATTACATCATTATTTTTAAATGTTAAGTTTATGAAAAGAATGGATAAAAACTATGGAAAAGTATACATGTAATATATAATTTAAATATATAGGTACTAAAGCTGTGATTAAAATCAAAGATCAATCAACAAATAAAGACTTGTGATACTGATTATCAGGACTACCTCGTTATGTTTTAAAATATTAGGATTATTAAAATAATGGATAAAAACTATTAAAATATATACATATATAATATATTTATATAAATAATGTAATTTAAATATATACTAATACTGTGATTAGAATCAAAAAGAAAAACGATTAAAATGGATAGAAACTATACATATAATATATTATATATACATATATAAAATATATAAATAATATTGTCTATATATTTATATAAACAATATTATTTAAATATATACGAATACTGTGCTTAGAATTAAAGAACAATCAACAAATAAAGACTCAAAATTGTGATTTTTAGTATTTTTGCTGATTTTGTCGACTGAATAAGTTTTGTTAGTGTCATAAAATTAAGAAACAAATAAGCGATTATTGTTGGTATAAAGAATAACCTATTCAACTTTTAATAATAAAGATTGTGAGGCTGAATATTTGTGGTTTTATTATAAGAAAAATCATTCCCTGCTACTGTTGTCATTCCCTTCACTCCTATTGTCATTACCTGTATACATTAGTCATCCCCTTCTGTGTCGTTTAACTTTAACTACAATTAAAACCTAAAATAATCAAAATAAATCCATGCCCATAATTGAATATAGTATATTTAGTGTGGTTTGATCAAATACCCTGCATATATTTGATCTTTGAAGTATTTAAAAAAAATGTATAAATAAAACTAGGAAAAATTAAAGTGCGTGGATTCACCCAGGAACGCGTAGAGATATCAAACTGAAAATTTCAAATAATCGGGTCTATTTAGCTATTTCAGTACCATAGGTACTGATAATTTAAAGTGATTAACCCTTAAATGCGCGGTGTTGTTTAAAAATGACATACTGAAAACCACAGATTATGAGGAACTTCTTATATTTTTTTAGTAATTATAACTACTAATTCTTGTTTTTGAACGTATTTATACTTATTTTTCGTAATGGCCATAAAGACTGCTTTTTTTACTTTGACACAATTTAAATGTAAAATGTCACTTTGAAGAAAGTTTGTTTTTGGGCGCGAACCAAGTTTTGAAACTGTGTTTGGACTTCAACAAATATTACGTAAGTTTATAAAATTATTTATATTTGTTTGTTTATATTATCAATTATACGTATAAATTACAAAATATTGAAAATAATGGATATCTTTGTAGACATAAGCTTAAATCCGTTTGTTGTAGGAAAACAACAGTGCGCATTGCTGTGTAAATAATTGCATGTTTGGTGAAGGGCTCTTCTTTTACGTTTCAGCATGTCACGTTTACTAGAACGGGATATTTTATCATATTTAGAAAACCTTCAAGACTCCGAAAACGGATTGGATGGTACTCCGACGTAGAAGATGAAGGTCAGTATTATCAAAATGTACAAGATGTTCTTCGAGACCTTGAAGATGAGGATACTCAGCCTGATTTGATGGATACTGATCCTCCTCTTGTAACCAATGATAATAAGAATATGCAAGACCCTCCCATCCCCAATCACACCCCGATTCCCCCATCTCTCTCTCCACAACCATTACCTGTGGCCAACATGACATCGCAAGAGACGCCTAGGGAGGATAAATCGACCTGTGATTTGGCGAAAAAGAAACCTTGTTACTGATGAAGACAGGCTAATTTTTAGGGGAGAAACTCAAGTACCAGAGGCTTTGATGCAATACAGTGCAGTGCTTACCCAGAGATCATCCGGATTATGACAGGCTCTACAAAATAAGACCAATTGAGGCGACGCTCAACAGCTAATTTAGGAAGGTTCCTATAGAACAAAGGCTCTCCATCGACGAACAGATGTGTGCTCCGAAACTGAGCCACTACATAAAGCAATGCCTCCCAAACAAACCTTGTGGGGTTTGTTTGGGAGTTCAAACTGCATCTCATATCTAAGAAAGAAAGAGTTGCTGTTCCATACCTAAAGGTCATTCGAGAGTACAATGCGCATATGGGAGGAGTAGATTTGTGAGATTCGTTCATAGGTCATTACCACATTATAATGTAAAGCCGCAAGTGGACAATGCGTTTATTATAGCATTTTCTGGACCTCAAAATAATAAATTCGTGGATAATGTACAAGAAATTACATTCGATAAGGGGCAACAACAAACTCCTCAATGTAGGTAAAGTTTAGGCTAAAACTTGGTGATACGCTGTGTCAAATTGGTCTACCTACAAATGGAGCTAAACATGGTCGGCCTAATGGGGCTCCTTACAAGGAGAACTTGAGCTGAAGAAACTCCGAGGTCCAGCTCAAGCAGCTCCATCAAAAGATGAGCGTTTGGACCAGACCTCTCACTGGGCAGTTTGGATGGATAAGCAGTAAAGGTGTAAGGTCCCAAAATGTTCAGGGTTTACTTTTAAAATGTGACAAAAATGTTAAGTCTCTTTGTGTGACATCAAAAAAAATGTTTTTTATTTTAATCCCACAATAACCAATAAATAAACAGCTTCAAAACAGATTATTGTTTTCATCAGATCCATACTAGCACAATTCCAATGAATGCGCAATGTGGTTTTAAAACAACAATAACATTTTTGAAAAAAAAGTACAGTAAATTTGAATATTTATTTTTTTTACAATTTTTCTTGTAAAATAAAACCTATTTACTAATAAATATATTTTTTTCAAAAAAAATAAAAATATCGTGCATTTAAGGGTAAAGAGATGTGGGTATGACTGTTTAAATGTCGCATATTTTATTTATTTATTGACTTATCTATAATGATTACACTGTTTATCCTAATAATATATGCAGTATGTTACAAACACAGTGTACAATATGATGCGATAGCCACAGCATGCAAAAACAAAATTATAACATCAATCTATACTAATATTATAAAGCTGAAGAGTTTGTTTGTTTGTTTGTTTGTTTGTTTGCTTGAACGCGCTAATCTCAGGAACTACCGTTCTGATTTGAAAAATTCTTTCAGTGTTAGATAGCCCATTTATCGAGGAAGGCTATAGGCTATATATCATCACGCTAACACCAAAAGGAGCGGAGCAGTAATGAAGAATGTTTCAAAATCGGGGGATTTTTTTTTCCAGGGGGACGAAGTCGCGGGCGGAAGCTAGTAGATTATAATAATAGTGCAGAAATGACGCTTACAACAGCTAGTGGGTAGTTTGAAAAATACAGTAGACATAGAAAAAAAAATCAGTATGGTAGATTACTTTTGATGGACTTGGCGCTTGAATTTTTGAAGTGTTATGGAAATAATCTCTATTGATTCATCGCAATTATTAAGAAGCCTGCAAGTTCTGGGGATAGGGTAGTTTTGTTCTTGTATTGATTTCACATAGGCAGGGCCGGATTAACCATTAGGCGGAGTAGGCAACTGCCTAGAGGTCCCGCATCAACTAGGGGCCCAGGCCTAGTGCACGCACCAAGAAAACATGTTTCTTCGAACGAGAATTTGATGTGCGTGTGAATTTAGGGACCTCAATGTTATCTCACAAAATACAAATCGTTAGATTTAGTAGTAGAATTAAAACAATGTTAGAAGAAATCTGGGAATAAGTAAACAAATATATTAAAAAATTGGCCAAGTGCGAGTCGGACTCGCCCATGAAGGGTTCCGTAGTAACTATAATAAATATAACATACTTGTATTTATTAGAAAAAAAAAACAAAAACCTTACAAATTTCTTAAAACTAGCTTATTTACAATTTTTACAACTACGCCAAATAACTTTGTTTTTCATAGTGTTTGTATGAATTACAAAGTTATATTTGCGCTTTTAGAAAATATGCTGTATCACAAAAACTGCTAAACCTATCTCGTTAAAACCAATTTTGGCTGAAAGTTTACATTAAGATCTACAGATATATATTTTTTTTAGATTTTTCACTCCATTATTATAGAAGTTAGAGGGGGGGGACACATTTTACCACTTTGGAAGCGTATATCTTTTAAACGATTAACTTTATGAAAAATTCATTTTAGAAACCATAATGTCTATTTTAAAGAGCTGTCTATAGATACAACACACGTATAGGTTTCATGAAAAAAAATATTTTCAGTTTCAGTTCCATGTATGGGGCGCCCCCTTTATTTTAAATATTTTCTAAATTTTCTCTTAAAATCGGAAAGCGGTTCATAGAATACATCTACCTACCAAGTTTTACATGTATAGTCCTAATAGTTTCGGAATAAAATGGCTGTGACATACGGACGGACGGACAGACAGACAGACGGACAGACATGTCGAAACTATGGGGTATATATATAATAAGGGTTCCGTTTTTTGCCATTCGGCTACGGAACTCTAAAAATCACAGCCCTTAATGTGCGTTTCCTCAGTTCACACAAGATTTGGTCAGTCAAAGTAAGAAAAGGGGCCCCGAGAATGCCATTGCCTTAGGGCCTCTGACAGGGTTAATCCGGCTCTGCACATAGGACATAATACTCAGCTGCGTCCGGCTAGAATAAAAGCCTATCCCTACATTGTTGAAGGCTAAGAGATGATGATGATAATAGGAATCAAAGCCTGAGTATTTTCTTGACCTATATCAAGAAAATACCCAGTAAGTTCTTATAATACTCGTACCTACCTACATGTAAAATGAAAACCATTTATATGTAGTTAGTTCGGTAGGTACTATTGAAATTAAACCTTTTTTTTTTAACGTGGTAAAATTATCAAATAAGTCCTCCCACTCCGGGCAGGGTGGGAGGGACTGTCAGACTTTTACTGACTAAAATCCACGGTGTTCCTTCAATAGCCCTTTACGTACCGGGGCCACGGTAACGGGATGAGTGCCACGACCCCGGCAGGCTTCGGCCCTCTGCAGAGGGGGCCTCGTCATGTTGCTGACGCTCTTTGAGGCGTGCGTGGAACACGACGCGCCGTCGACCCGGGCATGGTCCATGGTCGGACAGCGAGTTGCCCTTTACTCGCTGTCCGCATGCCCGCGCCTACGGTGGCCGGAGATCGTCGGCCGACGTCCGACGCCGTGGGCGTCTACCACAAATTAAACCTTTAGATAAGATTGGTCGGAACCCCCGGTGCGTGAGTTCAACTACCACTTGGCTGTCTTTTTCTTCGTCTAGGTGCGTTTTAATTATCTAATATTCTGTTAAATGTTTCACTTTTTAGCTCATCTTCATGATTTCTATGTCAACATCATATCGATAGTCTACGTTACGAATACCTAGGCAGGTAAGTACTTCATCCGTACTAGTCGGCATAAGATAAGACATATAACGGTAAACATTAGATTAACGAGGAGGTGTGAAACGCGTGATAGTGACTTCGGCGTTATTGACATCATGATAAGACTATGGAAAATACACCTTTTATCATCTGAAGACTGATAATCACGTTGTGAAAGTATGTACTGAAAATCTGAAGTTGACAACCTAAAATAAAGGACACCTGCCTTTGGCAAAAGCTACGACGCTCTCTGAGTGGAACATTTCTTCTCTGATATAAACTGCTGTCCACCAATTTAGGTGGATACATCATTAGTTGCCTAAATCATCTGCATAGTCTTTTCCAAACAATACTGGAGTCATCTTCCAGACTAGCCATCTGGAGTAGGTGAGTCAGTACTCAGTCACTCTAGATGGCTAGTCTGGAAGATGACAGTCGTTCCATGTTAAATACCAGTGTATTTAACATGGAACGACTGCCTAGATCTCAGGCAGTGAGGCAGTCTTGAATGGTGTTCCTCTTTATAATATCTTTTAGTATAGGTAACCGTGATTAACTTAGCGTCCGTTCGAGGCAGAGAGGAAACTTGAAATGTCGATCGCTAATCCAATGACGGACCTCAGTGAGCGTTTCGCAGCCTTCAAGATCGACTCGTGTGGCTTATTTAGCTACGAGCTGTTCATTAACTGTCATCCTACCTAATAATTAGATAGTTGCTTTAGTTACTATAAGCCAAATTTTTAAAAGCAAGTTTAGTCTGGCGAGTTATATAAGGTCACCAGAAATAGTTTTAAAGGGTCGCCATTACCAAAACTAGTAAGGAGGACTTTAGATACTGATTCATTATCTTCGTTTGCAGGATTTATCGAAGTAGATCGTTTTGCAGATAGACATCCACGTGCCCCAAATTGTCAGCTTCCTGTATTATTTCATGTATTTTTATAAAAGTGCAACATGTCACCGAGCGTGAACCATGTAGCATAAATCCCGTTGTTAGCTGTAACTACACAATATATACACATAGAGAAACATCTGCTCCAATTCCCCAATTTGTTTGCAATTTGCAGTTCACCTCACACAAGCCAAAAACACGAGCAACAGGGAAGCGCTCCATTGCTCTTCGGTAACGATTCATCGGCTGGCATGCCTGATCCCAACTGCACAAATTAACACTTCGCAAGCTTAAACCTGTGTAATTACAGATCTACCCATACCTACATGAATTAATCGTTTAATTCATTCGCAATGTTGCTAAACACCTCCGTCACGCTCGCGCTCTGTGCCACCCAGTACTTCGGCAACGTCTGTAAGTTATCACCTGTTTAATTGTAGGCGCCGCCATCACAGTTTAATACCATTGACGTGCTCGCAAGCCGAACATTATTCACCTGAATCAGGACAATTAGCTCCGAAACCGAATGATCACTGCGATTTGTTATTTTGGTTCGTTACGTTACAGAATTGGACGATCACTGATTTTCGTTTTGTTCTCATCCCTTTGTGTGCATTTTATTTCCTGCTCATGTAACTGTTTCTTTAATAAGGGTTTAGCGGGTTTCTCGTCTGGATTGTTTGGGGCTCTGTAAAATTTCTGCGACACTTTCGACGAGACCGCTGCTCCGGAATTCTTCCCATGGCTTTTGGATTATTTCTCGTGACAAATTTTGCGGAAAGTTGTAACCGCTCCACTTTCAATAAGTAATAGTACCTAAATATTTTTTTATTTCTATTTTGCCGGCGGAAAACATGTGTCCATAGAAGTGATAATTTCTTTGAAGAATGCTCTCACATTCGGACACTTATTTTTGTTCCTGCCAGATATGGATTCAAAGAAACCTTTGAGCTGACAGCTTTCAAATGGACTTCACAAAAGAAAGATGGACGTAGATTTTGGCTTTTACAACAGTGAAACGATTTAAAGTCAAACGTATGACTTCTACACTAGGCAGGCAGCCCGCGTATTAGGAGGAAATATACCCTGAAAATACAGTGACATACGTACAACTACTTAATAATAGATAGAAACAGAAACATTCGTCCTTAAGCTGTCGGCCTTAAGATACACTACAATATCTTAGACTTGCTGCATACATCACCTGCTAAAAATTGGTGATAAGTTTGTACTTAGGTCCGTAAATGAAAGGCGTGGTCTTTAGCAAGCGTATAATGCGAACTGGCTGACATGAATACCTGTATCATTAAGATGATACAGGTATTCATGATTGAATGATGAATTGTTATTCCGCACTATATAAGTATAGTGCGGAATAACAATTTATTAAATGTGGGTAACCGAAATACATCACAATTCTCAACCCTAATTATAACATATATTCTTAAACTAAAATACTAAGACTAAGTTACAAACTAGTACCAACAAAATAAAATACTAAACAACATTGCCGTACAATTTAATAGACTTACAACCTATACCTAACTAAACCTTAACTTAATAAAACTGCGCTGACGATTTACAACATTAGAGATAATTCAAGTTACAACTTATGGAAAAATACTTATCTATATCTATACTTATAATAAATCTGTAGAGAGGTCAATTCTGTACATGAAATATATTTCCAAAATAACTATCAGGGGGTGATTAAGGATCGATACTCATGCCAAAAATGCAATCAGTTAAATTTTTGTCTGTCTGTCTGTCTGTCTGTCTGTCTGTCTGTATAACCGTTATAGAAACAAAAACTACTCGACGGATTTTAACGAAACTTGGTACATTTATTTTTCATACTCCTGAGCGGGTTATAGTATACTTTTCATCACGCTACAATCAATAGGAGCAGAGCAGTGAAGGGAAATGTTGGGAAAACGGGAGAAGTTACTCCATTTTTTAAGCTTCCGTCGCGTGTGCAACCTTAATGGTTAAAGCTACACAAATCATTTCATGACGGAAATGTTCTCCTTAAAATTATATAACAAATATCCCACGACAGCATAAGTCTAACTTTTATGGTTGACTCACAATAACACGTGTAACTCCCGATAGCTTAGCAGTTCGAAGCTTTCTGATTATAATATTTGTCTACTCTTACGTTTATAACACTCTCAGTCACCCCTAATTGAAAAAGTTAACATTATTAACTGTTCCATAAAAAAATTGGCCAAGTGCGAGTCAGACTCGCCCATGAAGGGTTCCGTAGTAACTATAATATAATATGCAAATTTATTTGACGAAAAAAAAAACCTTACAAATTTCTTAAAACTAGCTTATTTACATTTTTTACAACTGCGCCAAATAAATTTGTTTTGAAAAAAAAACCTTACAAATTTCTTAAAACTGGCTTTTTTACATTTTTTACAACTGCGCCGAATAAATTTGTTTTTCATAGTGTTTGTATGAATTACAAAGTTATATTTGCGGTTTTATAAAATATGCTGTATCTCAAAAACTGCTGAACTGATTTCGTTCAAACTAATTTTGGTTGAAAGTTTATATTAAGATCTACAGACATATATTTTTTTTTAGATTTTTTACTCCATTATTATAGAAGTTAGAGGTTGTGTCCGCCACACACACATTTTACCACTTTGGAAGCTTATATCTTTTAAACGATTGACTTTATGGAAAAGTGGTTTTAGAAACCCCGATGTCGTTTTTAAAGAACTGTCTATAGATACCACACATGCATCGATTTCATGAAAAAAAATATTTTCAGGTTTAGTTCCATGTATGGGGAGCCCCCCTTTATTTTAAATATTTTTTAATTTTTTTCTCAAAATCGGAAAGCGGTTCACAGAATACGTTAATAATAATAAGTTTCACATGTATAGTCCTAATAGTTTCGGAATAAAATTGCTGTGACAGACGGACGGACGGACAGACAGACAGACAGACAGACGGACAGACATGTCGAAACTATAAGGATTCCGTTTTTTGCCATTCGGCTACGAAACCGTAAAAAGAATCATATAAATCGGTATAGAAACACCAAAGTTATACATGAAATACGCTTATAATAATAAGCCATCGCGCGTGAATACTGAATCATGCTATAAGGATTATTTTTGAGAATCGGTCGCCGCGCTCGACGCGTCGCGCGGTCGAAGCGTTCTCTAGGTACTTAAGCCTCATGTGAACGTGATCTAAACAATATTACCAATACATTAACTTACGCTGACGGAGTCGCGGGCACAGCTATATTGTATCATTACGCTAAGGCCAATAGGAGCGGAGCGCCAATGAAGAATGCTTCAAAATCGGGGTTAAATTTAACGTTAGCCCAAAGTAACTATTCCACGCGGACGAAGTCGCGGGCAAAAGCTAGTGAATAATATATTATTAACTAACTTACTCAACTACTTACATTAGGACATTTTATTTATATTTTGATGGTCTTTTTAAACGACACTCCCGTATAGGACGGGTTCGAATTACATCCGCAACCAGATTCTCGGAATTAGGGGCACTTACACAGATACCCGGATCAGGACTGGGAACATTAGAGAGAGGGACGGAGCTGGCCGCGGATGTGGACGGTAACACATCGACTGTTGTGGTTCGCTCTGGACTACACTCCCCCACGCTCCGAGGGGTCCTCGACTCAACATGTGGTACCTCTGTACTAACTGGGGCTGACGATGGCGTCACCTCTGACACCTTGGAACGCTCCGCCTCGACAGAACTCCGTTCTGTCGTACTGGTTGGACAAATCAAAGAACTACGCGATCGCTGTCTTAACTGATCAATATGTCTATGTGTTTCTTTCCCTGATCCATCCACAACCCCATAATCAGTAGTACCCATTCTTTTAACTATTTGCCCCGGAAGCCATTTTTCATTTCCTCTATACTGCCTCATCCATATTTCCTCCCCTAACTGTAATGAACGTTCCGTACCTCCCCTTTGTTGCCGCTCTTGAACCTTTTTCACTTTCTCTTCCCTGTTGGGCCTTAAAGCATCTAGTTTCGTACGTAATTTCCTACCTAACATTAGCGTCGCTGGACTTTCCCCGGTAGAACAGTGTTCCGTATTACGGTAATGTAATAAGAAGGTACCCAAAAATAAATTAATATTTTCTTTTTGTTTAACTGCTTTTTTTATTGCTCTTTTTACAGTACGCACTGTATTTTCAGCGGCCCCGTTTGATGCTGGGTGGTATGGAGCTGAAAATACGTGTTCTACGCCATGCCTTGTTAGAAAGTCTGATAAATCTTTACTCGTAAATGGGGGACCATTATCAGAAACTATTTGCCTAGGTAAACCCCATCTAGAAAATACTTCTGTGAGTTTCTCTATAGTAAAACTAGTCGCGGTACTAGGTACGGGAAATACTTCTAACCATTTTGTCCTGGCGTCAACCATAACTAAATATATTTTACCAAATATAGGACCTAGAAAATCTAGATGTACCCTCGCCCATGGTCTAGAAGGCCAGGGCCACGGCGTGACTGAATGCCGCTGCGGCGAGTCCGCCTCCCCCGCGCACACCACGCACCCTCGACACGTTGTTTCCACCGCCTCGTCGATGCCCGGCCACCAAACATAGCTCCTAGCTGACGCTTTCGTTTTTGCAATACCCATATGGGGTTCGTGTAACTCTCGTAATACCCTAGCTCGGCAGCTTTCCGGAATCAGCACCCTGTGCCCCCACATGACACAGCCTAGCTCCTCGTACAGTTCCTTACGACGGTTAAAATATGGTTGCAATTCGCGTATATCATTATCTGTGGGCCACATGTCCCGGATATAACTCAAAACTCTGCTTAACATCGGATCTCTCATAGTCTGTTGCTTAATTACATTATAATCTAGTAACAATGCATTTTGTGCGATATGTAAATATGTTTGCTCAGGTAGGGCCTGTAATGACTCATCGCTTCTGCTTTGAACCGGTAATCTCGACAGTCCGTCCGCACCGTTTTGTTTTGTGTTGACGTATTCTATATCATAAGTATATGCAGATAAAATAATCGCCCAACGCTGTAATCTACTCGCTGCCATAGCCGGCACGCCGTGCTTTGGGCCAAATATGCTTACTAATGGCTTATGATCAGTTCGTAAAGTAAAGCGTCGGCCATATACGTACTGATGTAATTTTTTTAAACAAAATACTATAGCTAACGCTTCCCGATCTATCTGAGAATAATGTTTCTCTGCATCATTCAATGCGCGTGACACATAAACCACCGGCCGGTCGCGGCCGTCGGCGCTTTGCTGTGTGAGTACCCCGCCTATACCCCGTGCACTGGCGTCACACGTCAACACTAACGGCTTGTCCGGGTCATAATGAGCTAACACCTCCGCACCTGTTAATATATTTTTTACTTTTACCATCGCTTCCTCACACTGATTACTCCAATACCAACTTACACTTTTTTTTAAAAGTTCATAAAGTGGTGACAAAATGTTACTCAAATTTTTAACAAACTTAGCATAAAAATTTACTAGCCCTAGGAAAGAACGCAAATCTGTAACATCTTTCGGCCTAGGAATTTTTACTATTGCATTTACTTTGTCCGTATCTACTTTAATACCGTCTTTCGATATAACATACCCTAAGTATTTGACCTCATCAACCATGAAAAGACATTTACTTCCTTTAAGCTTCATTCCATGATCTTGTAACCTTTTGAACACCTTATCTAAAGTTTCTAGATGATTATTTTGTGTTCCCGACGTACTTATGATTACGTCATCCAGAAATACCTCTACCCCTGGTATATCACTAAGAAGGTTCGACATAATCCGCTGGAAGATGCCCGGGCTCGATGACAACCCGAACACCAGTCTATTATATTTAAACAAACCTCTATGTGTATTTATTACTGTTAAATCTCTAGAATCATCCAATTCTATCTGATTATAAGCTTGGGATAAATCTATTTTCGAAAAGAACGTAGCCCCGTTTATACTTGCTAACAGATCATCGATCTTCGGAAGCGGATACCTATTGATCAGTAAGACAGGATTTAAGGTGACTTTATAGTCTGCGCAGATGCGAAGTCCACCGTCAGCTTTACGTACCGGTACCAAGGGTGTCGTCCAGTCTGAACACTCGACGGGCTCGATGATGCCCGCGCGCAGCATAGCATCCAACTCCGCATCGACTTGACCCTTCAGAGCGTAAGGCAGCGGACGCGCCCGGCAGAATACGGGGGTCGCTCCTTCCCGCAACTGGAGTGTTGCTTTACCGCCTGTGTACCGTCCCAATCCGCCGCTGAACAAATCTTTATACCTATTTAACAAAACATTTGCAGTATCAGATTTTGTTTTTAAAATATTGCCATAATTAATTGTTTGTTGAAATGGAGGTATTTTTACTTCCATTTCAGATAACCATTGCCGGCCTAATAAAGTAGTGGTACCCCCATCGATTACAAACAGTTCTAAGTACTTTACTTTATTATTATATTGTACTTTCGGTCTTATTACACCTAATGGCCTGATATTGCTACCATCATAAAATTTTATTACTAAATTAAATGGCTCAATTGGTCTAGCACTGAAGTACCTATCGTACGTTTTTTTACTAATACATGAAGCGGCTGAGCCTGTATCTACCTCCATCTTAATTATGTTGCCATCAATAAGTAAAGGTAAGCTCACCGGAGTGTATCCGCTTAAACACAGTTGGTGTAACTCTTCCCCTAGCTCGTCTGAACTAGAAGAGCCTTGTAGTTCACCCGGCTGCTCGCTCCCGGTAGCTTCGACGTGGTTCACCCCACGCCTCTTTCCTCTTCCTGTGCTTGACCTTGACCGCGGACACACGCGTCTCAAATGTCCACTCTGCTTGCATTTACTGCATACAAAATGCTTATAGTGGCATTCGTCGGTGGTGTGTCCGCGCCAGCCGCACGCCGTACAGCTCCCGGCGCCTCTGCTCGTGTCCGGCGCCGCGCGCTCGCGGGCTCCGCGCTGGTCACGCCCCCGTGTTGTCCTCAACGCGTGAACGGTTGTTGGTACCTCCGCGCCTGTTCTCTGTTCAACCACGGCCGCATCTCGTTCCGCCGCTTCCAAGCCACAAGCCAATTTCACCGCCCCTGAGTACGTTAGATTGTCTTCTGCAAATAGCCTTTGCCTGATTACGTCGCTCTTAACCCCGCACACCAACTGATCCCGCAGATTCTCCTCCAGATTGCCGCCGAATTCACAAGTTTTCGACAATTTTTTAATCTCGGTTAGGTATTGCGTAATATTTTCGTCGTCCTTTTGTCTTCTTTGTCGAAACCGGAACCGCTCCGCCATGACAGCGGGCTTCGGTTGAAGATGATTTTTCAACATTGCAACGGATTTTTCGTAGGTTAACTCCGCCGGTTTACTTGGGCTGCACAAGGTTACTAAGCACCTTGTGATTCACTGATTCACACACTCATACGTTTGATCTCCTATTCCAGTGATCAAGATCGCCAGCCACATGTTCTTCTCCACGTTATTGACTTTGAAATACATCTCCAGCCTTTCCACGTACAAAGTCCAGTTCCCTGACGTCACATCAAAGTCTCTTATTTTACCGATAGTCGACATTTTATTCTTCACACGTCAACACGATTCCGAATATACTTCTAGCAGGTACTTTCACAACCTCGTCGCCACTGATAAGTTTGTACTTAGGTCCGTAAATGAAAGGCGTGGTCTTTAGCAAGCGTATAATGCGAACTGGCTGACATGAATACCTGTATCATCTTATATAGTGCGGAATAACAATTTATTAAATGTGGGTAACCGAAATACATCACAATTGGCATACACTGGCAAGGCTAGGCCTTACACCAATGTAATAGCCAGTACTCGGGTCAGGAAGTGTCAAATAGTCTTTTCGAAATTTTTATGAAATGCCCCAATATCATGCAAGTGTTTTATTTGTTTAGGCATCTATATCTGAGACTAGTTTTTCAAGTAGAATTAGTCACAGGGGTATCGATGCGAATTCCTCAGATCCCTTGTATTTTACGTAATTATATTTTTCTATTAATGAAAGAATTGCTGATCTGCCGCAAAACCCACTTCTTCTTTTTGTCTTCAAGCAACACTACATTCAACTGGTCTTCCAAAAATAAGGTCGACAGTGTTCATTGTTAGGGAATGACAATATTCGACGACCATAAATCTCTCTGACAATATCCCTCGTGTAGGCTCTTAGTATTGTACAGGCGCAGCTAATTTGGTGTAGATAGATATATCTACACCAAATCTATATTCATAATCTATATTCTATGCTATGGTGAAAATGTTTACCTTGTAGAAAGGCCATGTGACAACCATCCTATTCGTTAATTCAAGGTCACTTCAATGTGTGTATATACCTAGTAGCTAACATGTAATAATCTATACATATAATAAAACAGTAAAAAAAGTGTGTCTGTACATTTAAATTTCATACAAAAATAATAATTGAAGTGGGTTAAGAAACGATAACACGGCAAAAAAAAAAAGTCTGTCTGTTTTTACTTTTTATCTCGGAATTCCCACGGGATCGGGATTTACGCGGGAAATCCTCCCACGTGAAGTTGCGGGCAGCAGCTAGTTAATAAAAAGTATTTACCATCAGGTGAGATGGTGGTCAAACGCGAGCTAACTCTGATAAAAAAAGTAGGCTATGGATACAGGAATCATTTTGCCTATAGACCTCACAGCCAATAATAATAATAGCCAAAGAGCCTCAACCAGCTTCTGCGGAGGGTCTTGTTGGGCAGCTGAATCAAGGGCTTGATCCAGAAAGTAGTACTATTGGAAACGGCGCGTATTTTGAGGAGGTTCCCTCACAAGAGCCCTAACCACCGGTAGATTGCACCCTGTTCCCGATACCGGCAGGCTACTTTTTTATATTTTTAAAGGTTTTTTCTTTACAGGAATATATAAAAATGTAGATCATATAGAAGAAAGTTATAATTTATTTCATTAAAACAGTTATACAGTCTTGTTACAATCTCAATTAGATATTAGCCTAACTAACGTAACAGTTTAGTATCTGACGTCCTAGTTTGATTACAGAGTATAATCTGTACTAGGAACTGTCAGCCTATTCCCAGTGATGTGATCATTTAATGTAATTTTACAGTAACCTGCATATAACGATCGTTCGTAACGTTGCCACTGCGGGAACAGAGGTCTTTCTATGAGAGGCAATGGGCCGTTAAGCCTGCAATACATGTTGGCCGAGCGTTGTCGAGTGAAGGCCAATAATGTAGACGGTATATTTGCCTTGTCTTGCTATCGCTCGGTGTCACTTGCCTAGTTGGCCGAGTGGAGGCCAGTGCCAACGTGTATAGAGCTCATTTGGTGCAACTTGTCTTCGCTCGCCGTAGCTCGTGATCACTTGCCTCACTTCGGATCGGTGTCGGTTTTTGGTCACAAATCAAAAGCGCTCGCCTGCGCTCGGCCAACGTGTATTGCAGGCTTAAGATAACAGGTGGGCCAGTCAGGGTTTGTGGACGAAGCGGTGGCGGGAAGGCGTATTTTCTCTTTTCGTTTTTACTGTTTAAACATTGCTGATTTTCAGACTAATTTATGTAATACACATCTTTTGATTTTAATTATAACCAGTACCCATATCCCATATAGGTATAGATCTAAATAACTACTACATAGCAAATAATCCAATCCACTTGCATATTTGATTACGTAAACTAATTTGTAATACTAATAAACGTTTGATTTGCTCATTTACGTTGAATATATTAGGGAACATAATTATAGTCAGCTTGACTGTTAAAACTAGGGACGTTTTAATTCGGTTTTCGACTATAGTTCAAAAATTCGGATATATGTACAAATTTTAATACATACATCTATCTTCTATACTACGAAGGTATAAATAAAATTTATGTCTGTCTGTGATTTCAAAACTTATTGTTATGTAGTTTTTTACCGAATAGATACTGAAACACAAACAAACTGATTTGTCTGTCTGTCTTTCTGTTGTCGGTCTAATCTTCGAAACGGCTACACCGATTTTAATAGGACTTTTACTGGATAATAAAGGAGATTGTAGGGCAACACAAAGGTCTCTGTTTATTCCTTTTGTTACGGAATATTTTTGTTTTGGAATATATGCGGGAAAGCCTTGCGAAGTCGCGGGCACCGCTTTAGTGAAATATGTCCTTATATCCACGGATGTTTTTAACTTAACCACGTCTAAATAATCTTTCTATAAGATTTTCCACAGAGATGTTTTATTTTAACTTATATCTAACTTACATTTAAATATCTGAAATAGCACGTACATAAGTAACTTTCTGAATTCCGGGAAAATGTGTGAAATTTCCACGTAAGTGAAGTCTCGGACAACAGCTAGTATGGAAATAATGGTAGATACTTAATGCTGATTAAGTATCTACCACTATACAACGTGTAATTTAAAGGGTATATACATACCAAGTGCATGGCTTCTTTGGATGATAACAAACGATATGGCAAGGATTTTGTAATCCTAAGTCTACGAGTGTAGAACTTATTACAAATTACAATACACAATACTAGAGACCGAATTTTTTAAATTAAGAAGAACGAAAAGAATTATCGTGTTATTGGCAAGTGACGTGGAAAGTTATTGACCCTCGTAGTGCTGTGACACGTTTGTTATGATTGGTATTCAAGAAATATATGTAACCAATAATTTGGTATCAATTCTTTGAGTCAGTTATTTTATACTGAAACTGTGCATAGAGACTCCAGACCAGATGTTGTCTTCAGCCCTTTTGGATAGATATGGGGTTTCCGTTACACGTTGTATATACCACTATATCCATACTACAATCTTGCCACTGCTGGGAATTAGATTTTTGTTTTTTCTGTGACACGGCAGCAATGCGACTTAAACAGATTTAAATTATACACATCTCTTTATTTAAGCCCTTTTCTAGTATACCTCACATACAATAATTTAGTGTCCAAGAAACAGGCGCCGTCTAGTTGACATCATTTTTAACAAAACATATTTTTTTGCAGGCAAGAATGTATTCGTAATGTTAATTGTTTAGGTTAAGAAAAAACTAAACTGTACAAATATATTCATTTTTTTTGGAATAGCTAGCATAAACTCTCACTTTCTTACTTAAAAGAAAACTGGTTAAACTTGGGATAAGTTTAATCAGTAACACATTGTAGGTAGCTAGCTATGTGTCACTCACTATATAGATACGAAAGTTTCATACATCAGTCGGTAAGGAAACGTAACTGTTCGTTAGTGAGTTAGCGGTATCGGCAGTAACGTTGCTCCTTGAAATATAACCGTTCAACGCAAGTTTCAGTATTGTGTTTCTCAATTTACTGGGGTCTATCGAAATTCTCCAGCAATACATTCAGATATTATATACCGGCTTCAGTGGAACTGGGAATTGATGAAATGATTTAGAGCATAGGTCTTCCTGATCGTCGTTACAGCAGCTTGGGAGATGTCTTTAAATAGAGGTATGGACATTGAGCAGTAGACTTCAGTGAGATGAGAATATCAAACAATAGTGATACAGGTATTGACAGGGCAGACCGCATTTTTACCGGAACTATGGGACCGCGTTCCACGGACGGTGGACTTGGGGACATGCAATGCAAATTCTTCCACGCACGCCGGTCTTAGAACGCGCGGGGGAAGTTAAACACCTCACTTCTGTCACTTAACCTGACGGGACCGGCATGGGTGACACCAGACGGGGGCCACGTTGAAGACTGCGACCCCAGGTGCAAGGATAAGCCCTGGCTGTAGCAGCCGACAACTTCAGAGGTCGAACTGCGATACGGCGCACATAAAAAAACCAAGCACAAGTGTTCCAGGGAACACAGCCTTGAGGCACAGAATAAAGATGGACAGTATAGAATCTAAGCCTAGTTGACGACATAATTACCTACGGTCCATTGAAGCGTTAGGGTTGTCACTTTTAATGGTTTTGGTATTGTTTTATTTTCACATTTTTGTTCTGTAGTGATCAATCCATCGAATTTAAATAACTACCTAGCTTACAAATACAATTTAAATAGGTAATCTCATGGCGTCGGTTAATCTCAGTAAAAGACGATAGTTTAAACACGAAAAATAATTTAATATTAACACACAACAACTTGTAGAACAGAT
This sequence comes from Tholera decimalis, assembly GCA_943138885.2. NCBI lineage: Eukaryota > Metazoa > Arthropoda > Insecta > Lepidoptera > Noctuidae > Tholera > Tholera decimalis. Next base: position 22,494,312 of record OW964565.2, read on the forward strand.
AGATGTGTAGATCTGTAATTTCGTCATTAGGGCGGCGTAACCTTTGCAAGTTTTGGTGGGAGCGTACGCGAGCCGAGGTTGGACGAAAACGTTTCGGGCGTTCGTCGGAGCAGGCGCGCGGTAGACACCGCACCGCAGCGCACGTGGCGCGCGGACAGGGCTCATGAGCGGCTGCGAACCATACCACGTTTCGATCCGAAAATGCGTATGACACAAAAACCCATTATATAAAAAAGTACCTTTATTGTTCATTATTAATATTTATCACTATTATTATTTTCATTATTACATCTCTACAAATTATTTACAGAAAAATATTTTCGTCTGCTACGACACGTTCGGAATTCTTCGTTATTAAATTTAATTGTGTGAAAAATTCTTAATCTAATGAAAAGTTTTCTTAAATAAACTGTTGGGAAACAAGGACAGGGTACTTTGAATCCAATTTTGTTTATTTTGCTGTAAATTATTTCAGCTATTTGGCAGTTTATGTGTTCTTTTTTGAAACAACAACGAAAAATTTGATCCATTTCTTCGACATATTGGTAAAAATCATCAGGTGGTACAATTAGTAAGCTTCGGTTAGTATCTTTGCTGTATTCTCTGTATCTTAAGTAGTGACTTTATCGTTTTTAGCACCTTCAAATACCATGAAAACGATACCCATGACAAAAAATTGATACCTGTTGCAGCCGCCATCTTGGATTCACGTTTTGACAGTACTATCGTTTTTAGCACTCTCGAATACCATGAAAACGACACCCATGACGAAAAAAGTTGATGCCTGTTACAGCCGCCATCTTGGATTCACGTTTTGACAGCACTATCGTTTTTAGGACCCTCGAATACCATGAAAACGACACCCATGACGAAAAAATTGATACCTGTTGCAGCCGCCATCTTGGATTCACGTTTTGACAGCACTATCATTTTTAGCACCCTCGAATACCATGAAAACGACACCCATGACGAAAAAGTTGATACCTATTACAGCCGCCATCTTGGATTCACGTTTTGACAGCACTATCGTTTTTAGAACCCTCGAATACCATGAAAACGACACCCATGACGAAGAAATTGATACCTGTTGCAGCCGCCATCTTGGATTCACATTTTGTTACAACTATTGCACTATCGGCTTTAAATATCCTCATATCCGCCGCATTCTGGATTTATAAGTAACTAGTACTCACGCGGGGCTTCGCTCCCGTAGATTCTATCACGATAAAAACATAACTCTCCTTTTTTGCAGTCGGGTAAAAAGTAGCCTATAACCTTCCTCAAGCTTCAAGCTACTTCCATACCAAATTTCATCCAAATCCACCCTGTACTTTCGAAGATTAGCGCGTTCAAGCAAGCAAACAAACAAACAAACAAACAAACTTTTCCGCTTTATAATATTAATAGTATAGATAAGATCACGAATTCATCATGATCACGGATTTATAATGCGATAACGATTAGAAACAAATACAACAAATAAATCATTTTTTCCTTTCAAAATCAGCAGGAAGTCTGAAATACGATAGCTTCGGTTTTGTTGAAGCCGAGTTCAAACAGCCGTACACAACGCAATACATTCCTGGCATTTTCGGACATAAATATTTAAACGTGACCACTCGATTCGACGCGAGCGCGACACACACTACTGAGAGACTGTAACGAAGACTTAGAGGCCTCGTCGGTGCGCATGTTTGTGTGAGTGTGCTGTTTCGAGCGTTTGTAGGTAGATTCCTTACTGTCTGTCTATTATTTTTATACTGTGCTTGAGGCATACACTTTTAATTGTGAAAACCGTTTCATTATTCATTTTTGTGCGCCGTTTGTATTTCATGTAGGTATCTATGTGACTTAACCTGTAGGTCCAATTTAACCTACTGCCTTTTCGCCTATCTTTTAAATCCATCCAAAAGGTTGACTTAGAAATATTGCTTTTAGCGATAAGGCTGGTAACTGTGATACCTACCCTATGTCCCTAATAAAGATTGTAGGTTTTATAAACCACATGCTACATAAAATTAATTATTTCTTTCATAAAGTATCTAGGTAACGGCTTTTAACGATTGATATTTTTTTGTAAATCTCCTAGTTCTTTATTGTGTATTCATTCTTGCTTGTCTTAAAGAGTGAACCGAAGCTTGATTATGATCAAGGTCGTATGCCCTCGTGAAAGAGATTGTAACGATTATTTTCATGATACAAAAAAAATACCACCGGTTTTTCCTTACTGTCATTATTCGTAGGTCCTACATGGTAGGTAGCTTACCTACTTGTACAGTCATCTGATAACTTTGACGAGTGAAAATCTTATGGATAAGATTACGCTGCTACTATGAAGATTTGAATATTGCAATTGAGTCAATAACGCCCAGTAACTCAATAGATCGATTTGCATGATTCATTTTTATTTTTCGTGGTTCTATCAGCCGTAAAAATTATAAAAGGGTTTCACTAAACATGTTAGTAAGCCAATTGTCCTTTACAAGAACAGTGAAATAATAAAAATGCCAATTAATAATTTTAGGCAAGTATTTTATATCAAAAACAGGAGAAACAAAGGAAGGAAGCCTCGCTAACACCACATTCCGTGACATCACAGAACTCAAGTCGGGGTAACAATTGGCTAACTTAGACGATCGACTCAACTGGCATGTTGAGCGTTCCGTCATTCGGAAATAGGGGTTTACATGCAAGCGTCGCGCCGAGCACCGTACGCCGCATCCAGCCAACGATGTCTGAGAGAGCTAATTGGCGATGCAGCGCGCTGTTGCCGCTCTGCGCAACACATCGCCCAATGATTTCAATTACCTAATTAGATTTAGGAGCTAGTTCGACGACTCCACGACTCGACTGAGTACCTGTGAGCTAATTTGATGAACCGCTGCTATTTTCTCGCTCTTATGGTAATTCTATTGTCTTCAGTGAAAGGCGAGCGCCTAATGACTGCCGAATGGTGGAGATTAATTCGCTCTTTGTCTTTGTGCGGTGGTTGGTAGACATTTAACACTTCTGGTGAGCTATCAGGTTTTTATTTGCAGGGATCTTATTCATTATACCTATTGATTCTAAAAGCGGAGAATTTAGCAGATTCCTTTCTGTCAATCGACCGTGATGTCAAATTTCGTCGTAAGCCAAAGGTTTATAACATGTTTAATGAAACAACTCTCTCAAAATGGGTAACAACAGTAAACAACAATAAAGGTCCACCGGGAACTTGATACGGTCGCAGTAGGTCCCTACTTCACCTTTTTAACACAAAATAAAGATCAAAAGCGAGGTTTCTAGTACTTGTCGACTCAAGTTGTGCTTGATACTTGGCGTATTTTAGAGCCCCGCCCTGTAATCTGTTTACAGCTGAGCCGCATTAGCTACCGACTCGCAATATTGGATCCCGATGCATGTGGGATCCGTCTAGAACGGAGAATATTAAATTTTATCACAGACATAGCGGCCATTATACATTTTTCACGTCTGCCGTTTTCAATATACGTGTGGTTTATGAAATATTTTTACTCACCTTAGTTGACTGGAGGGAAATGTACTACGGCAATAAGTCCACAATTGTAGCTTTGTGCATTATATATAGTTATGCGTGCATTGGTATAAAGGCTACACAAATACATAGAATAATAAATATGTAGTAAAACAAATATTGTAATACTTTTTTATCATAGTTCGTAGTTGTTCCGGGTCAGGTGTTTGTGACTTTAAATGTTTCTGCACACAGGAGTTTAAAGTGTGGAACAAAGGTACTTTCAACCAAAAAAAAAACATAATAAAAAAACTGGTTTTGTCAAGATTTTTATATAAAGTCTACAATGCCATATCCTTCTGGACACTCTTTTATCTAATCTTTTAAATCAACATTTGTCTTCATAGGACCCAGACCTTAGATCTCCTCTCAACATATTTCTTTTTCCGCCCAAGCCTTTATCATTTTCGCCATAACATTCTTTATTTACCATAGAATTTCTGCAATGCCCTACATTTCCATGTCCCTTACTTCCTTTACACTCGCTTCACCTGTCAGCATAAAATAAAAGAGACCCTTCAATTAGCATTGCTAAAACTGAGGGTATTGATTGATTACGTCTTGCTCAACATACGCCATCTATATGCTAATAACATTGCAGGAGATATCTCTAGGTAAATACTTGCTTTTGTCAGCCGTTGCGACCGTGTGATAGTCGTGAATTACTTTAAATGAGATTATAAATAGTTCTTTGTTTTTTCTAAAAAATTATATTAAAAATTTTGTAAATTCTATTTTATAATCAAGTAGTGGTCATAAAAATAACGGTGGCTCGGGTTGATCTTTAAAGTTAAGCTGGTCCGTGGATGGGTTACAACCGTAACATATGGTGATTTCTCTGTACCTCGGAAAGTACGTTATGTCTTTGCTTCCAGCTGTCAGTTGGACATCTTTGATCGACATTACGGCTAGTTAGGAACCTAATAATCTGAGACCAGTCTTGCCAAAAGGTATAGGTAACGCCAAATAACTTGGCAAGAGTCTTTCAATGCGCAGAAGTCGATTTTTAGGTGTGAGCGGTTGTCAACGGGACGCGGGGTATGACGTAGCGCCGCTCCAAGCGCGCGATTGGTGCGTCAGTAGTTCTCGTTCAATTTGCTCCCGAATACACTTGCGTACACGAAAGTTGTACCCTTTGTTTTTGTTACGAGTTGTTGTTTTAAATTTATTTTTTCCGCCACTGCTCAGCGTACATGTTTGCGGACGACCTGTGTGCGCTTCGTGCCGGCACCGACCTCGCCGAAACTTGTCGACTTGTGCAGCTTGACGTAAACAGAGTAGTTGAATGGTCCCATGACAACGGAATAGTTTTAAACGCAGAAAAAACCAAAATCGTAATAATACGCTCTCCTTACTCGCTTTCACCCAACGATCCTCCTCCAATTTATACACATAACTTTGAATGTATCCATAATAACCAGATTAACTGTGAATGCAAACCTATCGAACAAGCCAAATGTGTAACATACCTCGGTATGAAGGTGGATGAGAACTTTTCGTGGGCAAATCATGTAGAGTATTTGTGTAAAAAACTTAGGATATTACTAGGTAAGTTCTACCATCTTAGTTTTAAGGTGCCAACCTGCACTCTCAAGTCCCTTTATCTACAATTAGTCGACCCCATACTAAGTTACGCTCTTGACTGCTATGGACTCACATTTAAAAGTTATTTAGATTTATTAGAAGCTCAGCAAATTAGATTTTTGAAGCTATTAGTTAGCAATAAAACAAAAAACTCATGCAAAGACAATTATTATAAGCTCTTCAAAATTTGTAAAATTCTTCCTGTTAGAGTAAAGCATAAATATCTCCTCCTGGTAAACAGTTATGGCAGTTGGGAGCGTCACTCGCTAGTTACTCATAACCACGCAACGAGGACAGTATCTGCAGGTAAATTTAATGTACCTAGAGTAAATAATTACTTTGGTGATAGAACAAAAGATAAGCGAGTACCTTACCTACTCAATACATTGCCTGCAGATATCTTAAATCAGAATAAAAAGAGTAGATTTGCAAAAGCACTCAAGAAGTGGTATATTAGTAATTTATAATTTTTAATTTTGTTTTCATTCAATATTTTCAAGTATTATTTATTTTTATGTTCTACAGTTATTTTTACTCGTCAGTCTTTACAGTTTGGCGAGAATACATAATTAATGTTCTCTCTTTTACGTTTATGTTATAGTTATTTTAGAAATGTATATCTAGTTTTTTAAATATCTGTACTCACAGACAAACCGTGTAAACGGTTTTGTGGGACATTGGCTTATTTTTAAGATGCTAATGTAACATGTTTTTAATAATAACAAATAAAAAAAAAAAAAAAAAAAAAAAAAAAATGCCAGGACCAAATACCGTTTTACGCAGACTATTAAAAAGGCAGAAAGAACAGTTAGACACTATAGTTACGGAAGGTTGAAATTCCGAATTCGTCACTTTCTTTAGGACACCGAGAAAAAAGAAGAATAAAAGGGGTAGCAGTTTAATTAACAAATTGTGCCGACGAGAACATATTATTTATAATGTTTTTTTAAATATATTTTTTTTCATTTTTAAATGTATTTATGTATTATATCTATTTTATTTATAATACCGAATTAACGAATGAATTCCTCTTCTTTCTTAAACATTCTTCTGAACAGATATGATTAAAAATAAATTATGGCAATAACCATAGAATAATGGCAAGCAGTAAAAGTGACCACTTTTTTCTTCCACTAAGTGCACGATGCGCGAACCTACCCCCACTACGCCAAAACCTTGCCAAGTTATTCGGCGTCATCTATATCATGTTGCTCTTTTGCGCCATGTCAAGCACTAGTACTCAGCTGCATCCGGTTAGACTGGAAGTCGATCCCGACATACTTGGGAATACACACACAGACACACAGATTATGATTATGTTGCTGACTCTGACATATAATTTACAATTAATTTTACATTCTGACATTATTTTTTTTTTGTTTTATTTTTTAATTTGACGTTTAATTTGACAGTTTGACATTTTATAACAAGATAGTTGTTCTCACTCAATCACCTATGTGTTTTTGTTTTGACTCTGTTTACTCGTATAGTTATGTAATTTTGACATTTGGAATTTATGATTGTAAGTAATAGTTACGTGATTATTTTAAATTAATTTTAGATGTATCATGGACCTGCAATAAATGATTTTTTTATTGTATTTATTAATAGTCTACTAGGGAACAAACATAAAAACTATTTAAATTCGAAATAGAAGGGAAAATGAGCAGCGTAGACGGATGAATTTACCTTATCCATGTTCGCTAGTAGGAAAATGCTGTTGTGACGTTTTGTTATCCCTTGGGAACCCTTAGAAGGTTGTCCAGTGTTCCATTTGGATGCTTTGGATTATTTTAACTTTAATTTTGAGAATAGTTTTCAGGATTAAATCCACTAAGGCCACTAAGGGCTTAATGTGTGTTTTTAAACGTAAATTGTGTTTTACGTACGAGAAAAAAAATGCGTCCAAATCGCGTTTTTTTTTTAGATTTAGAAGTTCAGTTTTCGTTAACAGATCGCAGTAGGCCAAACATAGATAAAAAATTCTGAGGCCAAAGAATTTGGGGCCGATCAAAACATGTATATTAAAGAGGTTGATGAAGGTGTTTATGCAAACTGGTAAGGTTTCTTTCCGTCTTTTTTATGTTGATAGGCTCACGTTAGACCCCATCTCATGTGATGGTAAGCGATGATGTGATCGAAGTGTTTTTCCTCCAGCATTTCTTACCATTTTCACTCATATTTCATGGTTTGCGATCGTCTTTCCCAATTTACGGTTCACAACCAACACCAATTATGCGGTATCGTAAGACGGTCTCTCATCATACGTGTTTAAATCCTGTACATGCGAATAATTAGATGTAATTGGTAATAAGATTACCAAAATTGCTTTTTATGCTCCTGTGACGTGAGCTTAAGTTAATTAGAAGGAAATATTGGTTAATGAGGTTGTTTCGTTTATATACATGTTTGATATTTTATACCTATACTAGTGCCCCGGCCCAGCTTCGTACGATTTCGTATCGATTTCGTACGACGAAACAAAACTTAAATAAATGATACACTAAAACCTTTCTTAAGAATCACTCTATCCATTTGCGAAAACCGCATGAAAATCAGTTCAGCAGTTTAGAGTTTATTGCGAACAGACGGATAGACACAGCGGGAGATTTTGTTTTACAATATGTAAAGATTTTTATTTAAGGATGGGAAATCATCCAATGACCGCCTCCCGATCTGGGCGAAGTGGGAGGGTGTGTCAGACTTTTACTGACTAAAAACCCCCCCATGTTCCATCATTTGCCCTTCTTGTTCCGAGGCCGCAATCCCAGCAGGAATATGTAAGGATAAGGATGTCATGATTTCGACAGTAAGTATGGTTTATGATTGAAGCTGTGCCCGTGACTTCGGTCATGAGGGAAGTTTTTCCCGCGTAAATCCTGACCGCGTGGGAATTCTAGGATAAAAATGAGCTTGTGTGTTATTCCAGGATTACAGCTATCTACATATCAAGTTGCATTTAGATCTGTTCAGCTGTTTTGGCGTGAGAGTAACAAACGTCTAAGCATCCATGGAAAATTTCCCATTTATAAAGAAGGAAAATATCTAAACACATGACACTGCTAGATCTACATTGAGTCAACTCAATATTTTTGATTTATCGGATATATTTTATCATATCCGAAAAATCTAAAATGTTGAGTCATATGTCAGCTTATATCTTCCAACTGAATATTAGAATACTTACCTAAGGTAAGTATATAGCTTAGTTGAAGGGGTTAACACGAATAGAAGTAATGTGAAAATCTTAAAAAAAAAGACGCGGGGTGCAGGGTGAGACCCCTTTTATCATCAAGTGTCTCGTCCTGTTAGGGGAAAAGAGGAAGGGAGTGAATTACTGTCTAAAAAAAATTGGCCAAGTGCGAGTGACTCACCCATGAAGGGTTCCGAAGTAACTATAATCTATACTTATAATAAATCTGTAGAGAGGTTAATTCTGTACATGAAATATATTTACAAAATAACTATCAGGGGGTGATTAGGGATCGATACTGATGCCAAAATAGCAATCAGTAAAATTTTTGTCTGTCTGTCTGTCGGTCTGTCTGTCTGTCTGTCTGTCTGTCTGTCTGTATAACCGTTATAGAAACAAAAACTACTCGACGGATTTTAATGAAACTTGGTACAATTATTTTCCATACTCCTGAGCTGGTTATAGTATACTTTTCATCACGCTACAATCAATAGGAGCCGAGCAGTGAAGGAAAATGTTGGGAAAACGGGAGAAGTTAATCCATTTTTTAAGCTTCCGTCGCGAGTGCAACCTTAATGGTTAAAGCTACACAGAAATCATTTATGACGGAAATGTTCTCCTTAAAATCATATAAAAAATATCCCACGACAGCATATATCTATCTTTTATGGTTGACTCACAATAACACGTGTAACTCCCGATAGCTTAGCAGTTCGAATCTTTCTGATTATTATTCTGCTCCGAAATTTAAAACCACCACAACTTTGCAATGGAACTCGACTAAAAGTAACCCAGTTGCAAAAAAATATAATCGAGGCTCAAATTTTAACAGGTTGCGGTGCAGGAGAAACCGTCTTTATTCCCAGAATTCCCATAATACCAAATAATTTTCCATTCCAATTTAAAAGAACGCAATTCCCAGTATCGGTGTGTTATGCAATGACAATTAATAAGGCTCAAGGGCAGACTTTTCGTGTTGCTGGAGTAGATCTCGGTGTCAGTTTGTTTCTCGCATGGTCAGTTGTACGTCGCTCTTTCCCGGGTTAGCATTTCTAGAAATCTTTATGTTCACGTGCCGGACGGTCAACTTTCAACATAGTTTACCCGGAAGCTTTGCGCTGAAGTATTTTCGTTCTATAGGTACTTAAGCCTCATGAGAACGTGATCTAAACAATATTACCAATACATTAACTTAATAACACACAAGGAGTTACACGTTGACGGAGTTGCGGGCACAGCTATTAACAATAATATTGTGCGGTTCGGTATTGCGATATTTTTCAACAGTATTATAGATTGACATATTATATTTCCCTACTAAATTACGAAGGTTAATCTGTCTGTTACATCAAAATCACTGAACCATGAGGAAGGGCATAGGCTACTTTTTTTTTACGAAAAACGACGTAAACGTGGACGAAGTCTCGGGCAACAGCTGTCTATACTAATAATTTAAGGCTGAAGAGTTCGTTTGTTTGTTTGAACGCGATAATCTCAGGAACTACTGGTTCGAATTGAAAAATTATTTTTTATTAAATAGTCAATTTATAGAGAAAGGCTATATCATTACGCTAAGGCCAATAGGAGCGGAGCGCCAATGACGAATGTTTCAAAATCGGGGTTAAATTTAACGTTAGCCCAAAGTAACTATTCCACGCGGACTAAGTCGCGGGCAAAAGCTAGTAAAATAATATAATATGTGTATTTACTTAAAAAAAAAACCTTACAAATTTCGTAAAACTAGCTTATTTACATTTTTTTACAACTACGCCAAATAACGTTGATTTTCATAGTTTGTATGAATTACAAAGTTATATTTGCGGTTTTAGAAAATATGCTGTATCTCTAAAACTGTTGACTTGATCTCGTTCAAACCAATTTTGTTTGAAAGTTTATATTAAGATCTACATACATATATTTTTTTAGATTTTTCACTCCATTATTATAGAAGTTAGAGGGGGGACACACATTTTACCACTTTGAAAGCGTATATCTTTTAAACGATTAACTTTATGTAAAAATGATTTTAGAAACCTTGATGTCATTTTTAGGGTTCCGTAGCCGAATGGCAAAAAACGGAACCCTTATAGTTTCGACATGTCTGTCCGTCTGTCTGTCTGTCCGTCCGTCCGTATGTCACAGCCATTTTATTCCGAAACTATTAGGACTATACATGTAAAACTTGGTAGGTAGATGTATTCTGTGAACCGCTTTCCGATTTTAAGAGAAAATTTAAAAAATATTTAAAATAAAGGGGGCTCCCCATACATGGAACTAAAAACTGAAAATATTTTTTTTTCATGAAACCTATACGTGTTTGGTATCTATAGACAGGTCTTTGAAAATGACATTATGGTTTCTAAAATGACTTTTTCATAAAGTTAATCGTTTAAAAGATATACGCTTCCAAAGTGGTAAAATGTGTGTCCCTCTAACTTCTAAAATAATGAAGTCAAAAATCTAAGAAAACCATATGTTGTAGATCTTAATGTAAACTTTCAACCAAAATTGGTTTGAACGAGATCGAGTCAGCAGTTTTTGAGATACAGTATATTTTTGAAAACCGCAAATATAACTTTGTAATTCATACAAATACTATGAAAAACAAAGTTATTTGGCGTAGTTGTAAAAATTGTAAATAAGCTAGTTTTAAGAAATATTTAAGGTTTTTTGTTTTTTTTTTTTCAAATAAATATATTAAGTATGTTATATTTATTATAGTTACTACGGAACCCTTCATGGGCGAGTCCGACTCGCACTTGGCCAATTTTTTACAACTACGCCCAATAACTTTGTTTTTCATAGTGTTTGTATGAATTACAGAGTTATATTTGCGGTTTTATAAAATATGTTGTATCTCAAAAATAGCTGACCTGATCTCGTTCAAACCAATTTTGGTTGAAAGTTTACATTAAGATCTACAGCATATATTTTTTTGAAAGTTTTCACTCTATTATTATAGAATTTAGAGGGGGGGACACACAGACAGACAGACAGACAGACAGACTGACAGACACACAGACAGACAGACAGACAGATAGACAGATAGACAGACAGACAGACAGACAGACAGACAGACAGACAGACAGACGGACAGACATGACGAAACTATAAGGGTCCGCTTTTTGCCATTCGGCTACGGAACCCTAAAAATCCTACCGTTCCGTCGGTTGCTTTTGCGTTCCGTGGCCGCGTTATCTTGTTAGAAAATTCCCGCAATTTTGGCAGGTATTGTCGCGCCGTCGACTGGAGCATGGTCTTAAATGCTTTTACACATTCGTTCCTATTAAAGTTCACTCATAGCGACCAAAACATATCATATAAGAAGAGATTACGATGATAACCTTATCTGTTATCCAACGAAAACTCAAGATCAGGAGGCTGCTATCGTATCAATATAATCAGTCACGTCTATAAAAGTATGATAACTCACATACAGTTTAGGAAAAAATGGTTGTTTTTGCTACTTTATTCATTATGAATGAAAGAGATTAGAAATACTTATTGCCAAAATGTTGCCAAATGATTAAACTGTGCCAACAGCGTAGCGAATATTAATCAGTGTTTAGCATAGCCAGTATGAGGTACAGCTGCTAATACAACTTTTTTTTCGTGTTTCTGAGGGTGAAGCAGACTTCTACTGACTAAAAACCCACCTTAAGTTGCTTGCGTTCCGGGCTGCGGTAACTCGTTAGAACATTCCCGCAACCCCGTAAGTTCCAGTCCAGCAATCACCATGTTTTAGCCCTATATTTATACATATGTGTATGTAAATGTGTAAATCATTCTATAAGGTACTTACGTAGATTCTTAATAATTACGTAGATTCTAAAGGACATTGTTCCGGCTCCATACATGTCACGCCTAAGAATCGTTTGAATCGAAAATGACTTAGATAGACTCTAAATATTTTATGGAATCATAGTAAATCAACTTTTACTAACGGACACTAAACTTGAAGATACAAAAATAATCAATTCATCAAAATCAAGTCCGAAAATAGCCAGGTAGTAACATTCACAGAGTCTTGTATACACAGCCGAGTCTACCAAGTACGCAATCTGATCAGAGTCTGTTATCAAGTCAAAGTTGTTAGAATAAAACCATAAAACGCATATAAAATCGCAAAGAAAAGAGCGTTGCAATAAAAATTCAAACGAAGTGAAGTATAAGCACACCAGTGTTACCGATTACGAAAAGCTATCATACCTGAATGCCATGCCAGAAATACCCCAATTCAGTTTTTGTTTTTAAATATATATTTTTTAGATACCTATTCATTTATTTATTGTCAATAATAGGATACAGTGCCTATTTGATTTATTGAATTCATATTATTATGTACCTATATGTGATCAACTCAAATTCAGAAATAATCAGTCAATTGAACAAACGAATGTGAGCTTTATTAAGTGAATGAGACAAAGTGTCAGACTGAAGGAGCATGGGGGATTTCCCGTCCTCAATTAGCTGACGATTATATATTATTTACTAGGGTTAAATTAATAACGTAACTCATTCAATATTTTATTATTATTTTTATTTCTGTCTATACGTTCAAAATACCCGAAATATTCTGAATTTTATCAATTTCTGATTTAATCCTGACAACCGTCCGTATTTCCTGAAATCGGGGAAATATCCCGTAAATCGGCAACATTAGTTGGCCAATAGACATTTTTAACGGCACCACGCATTGGCTTATTTGTGACCCAACTTTTTATTTTGAATTTATTTATTTCAAGTATCCGTGGAATACTAAAATATGTTTCAAGCAGTATAAAAAGAAATGAAAATTATCATATAATTTATATTCATATCGGTTCATAGGCTAAAATCGAACAATGTCCTTTAGAAGCTGACAATAAAATAAAGCTGTTTGTTTTTATTACTTGCAATAGTCCTGCACTAACCAGGGATTGTCGTTGGATATAATTGTATAGCACATACTTGGATATTCATCAGTTGTTCATAGGAACGACTGATGAATAGGCTTTCGAGGGTTGTTCAAGACTTGTATAAATATAAGTTAACCAACTAAAAAGAACTTTAAGTTAAGTAATTAATATCCATTATAAAGTTTAGTACACGTACTATGTTGTTTTAGTTATTGATGGACTCGCGTTGAACCACCATCTCAATGGAAGTGGTTGAAGATGAAGCACGCTTGCCAAGAAGTAATCTATTCACTCTTTGCTATATACAACGTGTAACGGAAAGGGCATATACATACCAAGGGCACGGCTTCTTTGGGTGATATCAAACGATATTGGAAGGGTTTTTTAATCCTCTCTCTACATATTCGGAAGTAATGAGAATTTTTAATACATTGATACCAGAAACCGAACTTTTCAAATTGACATAAGCACATCACAGAAGAGATTTATCGTGATATTTGCAAGAAACGTGGAAAGTTATTGACCTGCGTATCGCGGTGACACGATTGTTATGATTTCAATTTAAGAAACTTACGAAACCGAATATTTGATATCAATTTTTAGAGTATTTTATTTTGAGTTGAAACCCTTCCAACATCGTTTGATATTATCCAAAGAAGCCGTGCCCCTGGTATGTATATACCCTTTCCGTTACACGTTGTATATATTTATTATAAGCTTAAGGGGAGCGAATCATGTCTTATGGTTAGGATGGAGTCAAGTATAGAGTAATTATAAATAGACTCCATCCTAACCATAAGACATGATGAACATGATGATGAACTGTATAACAGTTGCATTCAGTTAGACTAGAAGCCGAGCCTGACATCGTTGGGAAAAAGTTATTTTTTAAATGACTTTTTTAGCAGGCGAGACCCAATTGAACATATGTTTTTTCTTATTTCTTGCATATCAGTTCAGCAGTCGGGTTTTTAAGATTTTTTTAATTATTTTTTTTTCATCTTCTTAGTAAAAATTTTAATAAAATTTTATTTTATTTTCCCGGTCGTGTCACAATGGCACCCCACCGGATTCAGAAAGTGAAAGAGCCTAAGTCCATATTTTAAACTTTCTCTTTGTATTATTTTTGCTAGTATTACACTAATGATAAACATAATATACCTATATTTTGAAATTCTTGTGAGTGCCCTTTAATTTGATACCCACAATGCAGTACACAAAAAAAAAAAACATTTTTTTTTCATTATGTATAATGGCTTCGCACAGCCGCCATGTTTGAGTTTTTCAAATGCCACCTATCTAAGAACACTTGGGCTACTAAGACAAATCTAACGATACTTCTATTATGTGAATCCGTTCGGCGGTTCTGGAGATATGAGGTAATAAAGAATCTGGTCTGACCTTGTTCATGCAGAGTCGATTGATGACAAAGTTAGCCTCCTCAATTCCAACCTTATCAAGCTATTTGACGTACATGTACCTGTTCGCTTGGTAAAGATTAAGCATCTACCTGATCCGTGGTTATCAGATGACGTAAAAGTAGTATTGCAAAAAAAAAGCAGCAGCAAAATCTAGATTCAAGTGCAAACCCAGTCGTGAAAGTCGAGAAAAATACGTCGATATCCGCAATCGCAGCAAATTGGTTTGTAGGGATGCCCAACGCCGCCACATTCATAAGTCCATTGAATACGGTGATCCAGCTAAAGTCTGGAAATTTCTTAGATCAATGAGAATTGGGAAGTCACTTCAAGAGTCTATTCCTAAAGATGTAGACCTTGAATTGCTCAATCAACATTTTTCCACCTCATGTAGCTTCAATGAGGCTATTAAAAGCAAAACTCTAGATAATCTTTCGTCTCTTCCCACTCCCGATTATTCTCCTTTTATTTTTAATCAATTTGATAGTTGTGATGTTAAGAAGAGTATTTTATCAATCACGTCGAATGCTGTTGGTAGTGACTGTGTAAGTCGCAAGATGATACTACTTATTTTGGGCGAAATCCTTCCTGTCATTTGTCATATCCTTAATTATTCTGTATCCTCTGGTGTCTTTCCATCTTTATGGAAAGAAGCTCAAATAATCCCTTTTCCAAAAAAATATAATCCTATTTCTTTTTCTGATTTCCGTCCTATCTCTATTTTACCGTTCCTATTCAAAGTCCTAGAACGCCTTATCCATAATCAGCTTAGTGCTTTCCTCAGTAGAAACAGGCTCCTTAATTTTTACCAATCCGGATTTCGTCCAGGCCATAGTACTACCACAGCTCTTGTAAACATTACGGACGATATAAGATCTGGGTATGAACTGTGGGAAACTGACGGTCCTTTCCTTGCTTGACCTCTGTAATGTTTTTAACATTGTCGATTTTAATGTACTACTTGGAATACTCTGCTCTCTTAACATAACTCCAACAGCAATTGATTGGTTTCGTAGTTACCTGTGTGGCCGCCAGCAACGTATTTGAATTGAAGCTTCATCATCTTCATGGTGTAATACTACTGCTGGCGTACCACAGGGGGGCGTTCTCTCTCCTCTTCTTTTCGCCATATTTATAAATTCCATTTCTAATGAACTCCTCTCATCCTATCACCTTTATGCTGACGAACTGCAAATTTATTCACAAGCTCCCGTTGAGAAATTGTCTGAAGGGGTGAAGATAGTGAATAAAGACTTTTTTTTTTAACGTGGTAAAATTATCAAATAAGTCCTCCCACCCCGGGCAGGGTGGGAGGGACTGTCAGACTTTTACTGACTAAAATCTACGGTGTTCCTTCAATAACCCTTTACGTACCGGGGTCACGGTAATGGGATAAGTCCCACGACCCCGGCAGGCTTCGGCCCTCTGCAGAGGGGGCCTCGTCATGTTGCTGACGCTCTTTGAGGCGTGCGTGGAACACAACGCGCCGTCGACTTGGGCATGGTCCATGGTCGGACAGCGAGTTGCCCTTTACTCGCTGTCCGCATGCCCGCGCCTACAGTAGCCGGAGATCGTCGGCCGACGTCCGACGCCGTGGGCGTCTACCACTGCGGCTGGGCTGGAGGAAGGACGCCATCCTCTCCCTCACGCGGCCCGCCTCCTCCTTCGGAAGCATGACTGCTTCGCAGAAGGAGGCGACCGCTTCCCACTCCCTCTCGCCCCGCAGCATGGCCTCGACCAATGCCGGGCGCGAGAGGTCTCCGCCTATCGCCGCCGTGAGGACACGTCGGTGCTCTGCCCAGGCGGGGCAGTCTTGCACCGTGTGCTCTTTTGTGTCCTCAGGGCGACCCTTGCAGTGGTGACACCCAGGCGTTTCCTCCTTTCCCATCAGACACAGGTACCTCCCGAAACTTCCGTGTCCGGTGAGGACCTGCGTCATGCGGTAGGTCAGGACGCCGTGACGCCGATCTAGCCACTCCTCAAAGAAGGGTCTTACCGCCGCAATTGCGGCGTGCCCGGACAGTGAATAAAGACTTAGCGCATATTTCTGATTGGAGTTTGAATCATGGTTTGAGGGTTAATCCTGCGAAGACTCAAGTCATTATTGTTGGCAGCCCAGGGCTACGTTCCAAAATTGACTGGACGACTCTTCCCCAAATCCTTTTTGATGGAGTTGCTATACCTTACTGTGACTCTGTTAAGAACCTTGGTAAAATATTGATAAGAATTTGTCTTGGGGTCTCCAGTTGCAGGGAGTGAGCCGCAAAGTGTTTACCTCTGCGGGGTCTTTACGCAGATTGCACAATTTCCTGCCGACTGCCACTAAAACTGCGCTTGCCCAATCCCTTCTTCTCCCTATTCTCGACTATGCTGATGCAAGTTATCCAGATCTTACTAAAGTACAGCTAGATAAGCTTGAACGACTCCAAAATTTTTGTACCAGATTCATATTTGGTTTGCGCAAATATGGTAATGTTTCTGAGTTTCACATTAAACTCAAGTGGCTGCCTATCCGCCTTCGCCGGAATGCACATATTTTATCATTACTCTACAGCATTCTCTTCAATCCAACAACTCCGTTTTATCCCAAAGAACGTTTTAAGTTCCTTCATAACACGGAGAATTTGAGACTATTGACAGTCTCCGTTGTGCCTGCACATTCCACTAAATTCTATGGCTCATTATTTACGGTGCAAGCTGTTCGTTTGTGGAATGCATTGCTGGTGTCAGTAAGACAAGCTCAGTCACTCGCTACTTTTAAGAGCTCGGTTGCTAATAATTTTCTTTCAAATTTATGATTATTCTTTTGTTTCCTCTCCACATGATGTTAAAGAACACATTATATTTATAAATAATTACTTATGTATTGTGTTGTATTTATATATTTGTACGTATATACACACATCAAAAGTGTCTAGGGATCAACATATATTTTTGCAATAACTTTTCTCCTGATTGATATTAATTAAAATTTTCTTTAAGGATTCATCAAATAAAGTGTTTTCGTTTGTCACAGTAACGATAAACCAAGTCACCTTTGCATTAATAAAGAAATTTGCCATTTTCCTAATAAAGGGATTTTTGACATAAAAAAGACTGAAATAACAGTTTTCTTTAAAATTTTATTGGGTAACTTAAACAATTAATAATCCGTGTTTCTACCGCGAACACTAACAACACAAGAACATCGGTTTGGCATACTCAAAATGAGTTCATCCAAATCACGCTGTGGAATGGCCGCCCATGTTCGTTGCAACAACAAAAAAAGGTCTTCTTGCGACTGGATACCCTCCATATTCGGCAGAGCTCTTCTCTGTAGCATATCCCATGCATGCTCAATCGGGTTCAAGTCTGGCGACTGAGCAGGCCAGAGCAGGACATTGATGTTAGCTGCGGCGAGAGTCTGTCTTACAACTCTTGCGGTGTGCGGTCGTGCATTATCATGCATTAACTGAAATAAGGGACCGATTTGCACTTGTAGAGGAACGATGACGTCAGATACAATCGTCTCAGCATAAATTTGAGCGTTGAGGTTGCCTCTGATCCAAATCAACTCAGTTCTTCCGCCGATCCAAATACCCGCCGATACCATGATGGTTCCACCACTATAAGGATGGACTTCCTGGCAGGATTTTAATCGCTGTTGGCGTCCAGGGGTTCTCCAGTGTCGTATACGTCTTGTATCCGGTCTCACACCAAAACGAGACTCATCAGAAAAGCACACGAAACGCCGCAATTGGGCAGAAGAACAATGGCGTGTTCTTCTGCCCAATTTCTGTGTTCAAGAGCCCATTGATATCGAATCCTACGATTGTGCATTGCTATAGGTGGTACCCGTAGCGGTCTTCGGGAATGAAGGTTCACTTCATGCAAGCGGTTTCTGACTGTTTGGTCGCTAATTAAGTTCCCTGATGAGTGATGAAGCCTCACGGCTAACATCATGGCGGTTATTGTTGGAGCTCTTCGAGTTAAGATTTGAATGTATCGGTCTTGTCTCCGTGTGGTGCAGCGATACCGTCCTCCATGGCGCTCAGCCACGGTACCAGTGCTTGGGTAACGTGTCCAAAGTCGACTGATAACACTCTGACTTGTATTCAGAGCTAAAGCCACAGTACGTTGCCGGGAACCAGCTTCTATCATTCCCACGGCTCTGAGCATTTCTTCCCTGCTTAAGTGACGTCGCCGCTCCATAATGACGTTGGTTTTAATCAGTAGTAGGGAAACAGTAGCACTAATAATGTCTTCAATGCGTTGTATGTTTTTATAGGGAAAATATTGACAGCTGATTTTCATCTTTTACTCGAATTTGATTAACAGTTCCTGTTTCAAATTATGAAATGCACCAAAAAGGATCCATATAAATTTATAAAATCATAAATTTATTACAAAGCCACATCTCAATCTCAAGAAATCCGCATAAAAATGCTTGATCCCTAGACACTTTTGATGTGTGTATATATTATTTTCTGTTTTATGAGTAACTAGCTTGTGCCAGCGGCTTCGCCCGCTTGGGAAGATTTTCCCGTGTAAATCCCGATCCCGTGGAAATTTCGCAAAATCCTTTCTTAGCGGATGCCTACGTCGTAACATCTACCGGCAAATTTCAGCCCGATCCGTCCAGTGGTTTGGGCTGTGCGTTGATAGATCACTATGTCAGTCAGTCAGTCAGTCACCTTTGAGTTATATATATTTAGATGACTAATTTAGCCCTCACCACTTTAATTAAAGTTTTGAAAGTCCTTCCAAAGGTTGTCTGGAAGATATCGTTTTTAGCGATAAGACCGCCATTGTAACCATTGGATTAAAAATATTGTTAAATAGGTGTGTTTCAATTTTGGTGTTTAATAAAGTATATTCTATCTATCTATCTATTACATATATACATACAAGATACGCGCAAAATACATAACCCTTCCTTTACAGTTGGGTAAAAAGACTAAATAGATGATGATTCATGTAAGTAATACATCAAAATTGACATTGAATTTGACAAAAAATCGATTCAGTCACCATGGTTTCCACAAGGTACCTGAAAATACTTTTTGCCAAATAAAAATCTTACACGAGTTTCTAAAAACCCACAATCCCGTTCCGTAGTAGATAAAAATAAGGAATAAAGACAACATCCAGAAACTTTAACACCATTCGAAACTTTACG
Organism: Tholera decimalis; assembly: GCA_943138885.2. Classification (NCBI taxonomy): domain Eukaryota; kingdom Metazoa; phylum Arthropoda; class Insecta; order Lepidoptera; family Noctuidae; genus Tholera; species Tholera decimalis. The sequence continues at coordinate 22,514,095 of OW964565.2, forward strand.
TCCCCCGGGTTACTTGTTTGACAGTTTGTTTTAACTTAAAACCTTATAAATAGTGTCCCCCGGTGGGGGAAATTTTAGGATTCCATTATTTTTGCAGACTTTTTCATGATCGTAAGCGGTCTCCGTGGGGCAATGTTGGACAGGTTGGAGAGCTGTGATTTGTTTAAGATCCATTTACGTATTATATGGAGATGTGGTGATGAAAGTACTTCTTAAAGTAGGCACTTTTGCTTCATTTAAGTGTCATCATATATTTGCCCAGCAGGCACGCCGGTTGTGAGGAATGGAGCATTATGATCGAAGCGGGTGATTCTATAGTTTCTGCCTATTTTCATGGAAAGGTTTGAGTTTATGTATGCTTTTTTATCTGAGACTAGCTTTTACCCATGTCATCGCTCGTATGAAAAGGTTTTATCAAGCGAAATTGAAGTAGCTTAATATGGGCGAAAGATATGTTAAAATCAGTCGTGTAGTTTTTGAGTTTATCCATTACAAACAAAAAATCAAAACTATCGCCTTTTTCTTTAGTTTGTAACCTTAGTGATATATTATCTATTGTGTTTGGTTAAATATCAACGAAAATTAGATGTAGGCAACTTGATAGCATACCTATATGTGGAAGCTTGTAATTAGTAAATTTCCTTATCCACAAATGTATTTTATCTTTGTTATTAGTCTGTAAGCTTTCTGAAAAATAATATAAATATATAATACTAGCTTCTGCCCGCGACTTCGTACGCGTGGGAAGGTTTCCCGCGCAAATCCCGATTCCATGGGAATTTCGGGATAAAGAATGTCAACTATCTACTTACCAAATTTTATTCCGATCCGTTCAGTAGTTTTTGCGTGAAAGAGTAACAAATATACCATCACCATACAAATATCCATCCATCCTCACAAACTTTCGCATTTATAATATTACAGTGTAGTAAGAGGATGAAGTAAGAAATATTAGTAAGATTGCATTATTTTCTTTAGATTGACATTTTTATATTCATTATATCTTTTGAATGGAATGTCTGATTTTAATCATTTAATAAGTATTTTACAGGTATTGAAACAATCTTTAATAAAATATCATTTAATGGGATAAGGATTAATACAGAGGTATGAATTTATAGGGTTGCCATCACCAAATTTGCCGTTCCCAGACAAAGACTTATAAACCCCGGACACCGTAGAAAAATACATTTTTGAACTTGAAAATAAAAACAACGATATTTAATTATGGTTTTTAATTACTGATAAAGTAACAAAATTGTAGAGCTTTAGAACTTTTTTTAATAACAGTCTCTTCCTTTTCATTTAATCAACGTAACATAAACAATGAGATGAAATACCATAGGAAAATAATAATAGAGATCTTGCTTTTTGGTACCCATAAGACCAATGTGTGTCCCCGGACGCTCTCCAAACAAATCCGGGAAAACCCGGACGGATGGCAACCCTATATGAATAATATGGTTTGATTATTGTCGGCACTTTTATCAACTTTTAAAATGTAAAAAAGTAGTTATAGTGGCATAAGTATACTAGTTGGACATATGGTATTGCGGACTTTTTTGTAGATATTGATACATTCTATAATACCAATTTTTTTTCACCTTAGGTTACACTATTGCATTTTTAGTAAGTCTCTATTTTTTTTTTGAAAATATAATATTACCTATGTCACTCAGTGAAGATGCAGCTTTCTAATGGTGAAAGAAATTTTGAAATTGGTCCAGTCGTTTTTGTGTGAAAACGTTACAAACATAGGTACATACACACAAAAACACAAATGTTTCCTCTTTATAATATCATATTAGCAATATTAACTATTAAGTGACAGGTACAAATTCAGAAAGTTGGTAGTTTATTGAGAATTATTACAAACAAAGGGTATTATTCTCATTGCTTTTAGTACGTAGACAGCACTGGCCTTTCTTTTTCTTTCTACTGACTAAAAGTTTCTGACTTCTACTGACTAAAAGCCCACCCTGCTCCTTCAGTTGCCCTTGCATTCGGGGCTGCGGTATCTTGTTAGAATAGTTCTGCAACACCGACAGGAAAAGGCCCTTTCGGGCCCCGTCAATGCTGCTGAGAGCTCTATGAGGCGCGCGTGAAACAGCTCGTCGCCAACCCGGACCAGGTCCCTGCCGGACTCTGCGAGGTAAACAGCACCGGTCTGAGGCGGAGAGACCTGAAAAAACTGTGAAAAGTTCGCGCATGTTTGCAAGCAGTTTGCATGTCCCGAGAATGAATGTTTTGACAACTCACAAGTAATACATACATATAAATTAGATTGTTTTTGTGATCGCCAAGTCAATCTATTTATTTAAAACGTTAAAGATTTTTAATATTGATATGGTCACTATAAGATGTTGTTTAGGTTAGATAATTATGTAACAACTTAAGACAGAAGGTTCCTTAAGTAGGGACTGAATAATCGAATAACCGACTTGGTATTACACGGATCTTACAACATTTTACGGTAGAAGAACTGAGTTGCGAGACTTGGTTTTTTTGACAAGTATTGTTTTTTATGGGATCTCATTTCTTTTTGTAGATAGTCCTACTTTTTCCTTTCCGGTACCTGCTGGTCTAGTGGTCAGTGGCCCTGACTGCTATGCGCAAGGTCGTGGGTTCGATTCCCACCCAGGACAAATGTTTGTGTGATGAGCACGATCATTTGTTCTTTGTCTGGGTGTAATTTATCTATAAAATGTATGCATTTAGAAATATATATATGTATGTTTATCAGTTGTCTAGTACTCATAGCAGAAGCTCTGCTTAGTTTGGGACTAGATGGCGTTTATTCCGTTGACCATTTTACAAGTTACCTTTGAACATAATTATATCTAGATACCTATGTACACCCATTATTCCATTATATTATACCTACATAATTATATATAGGTACACTGATTAATTAACTGTAAATCTAACTTTGTAATCCCATATAAATATATGGGATTACAAAGTTATTTATGCAGTTGATGTATCTAGAAAACTGGACCGAAATTGAAAAAAATTAGTTTTTCCTTGATTCATACACTAAACACTAATTGTATTCTAAATTTGAAGTTTCTATGTCTACTAGAAGTGCCTTAGACTTTTGGTGATCTGTCAGTCAGTGAGTGACAAAATTAAGAAACTTTGACTCGTTATAATTCTTAAACTACTGGTTCAAATTGAATGAAATTTGAAATATACCGTGTTTATATAATGCCTGCTTGGTTAATGAAAATTCAGGCTTCTAGTTTTATCCACGACGAAGTTATAGAGGGTCGAAAATGGTCTGAATTGCTTCAAGAAAAGTATGGTACGGCCGTGCCGCTTTTTGCTCGACTTGGCGGGGGCACTACCGTGCCCCCAGATAAAAGAATGTAAACGTGTTGTAAATGTAATAAGTCCGTGTTTCCCAATGGCTATAACCTAGGGGTCTTTAAGTCAAGAGTGAATAGGTTACTTTTAGGTAAGGGTGCTCAAAAGATCGAAGACGACCACATCATCACTTACCATCAGGAGAGATAAAAAAACGGTTAAAACGAGCTCAAAAATTAAGCCTTGCCTTGGATAATATGTTACATAATTATATTTTTTGTTAAAAGAGAAAGTTTAAACATTTAAACAGGGTTAAACAACGTTAGGTGAGTAAATGGGAGAGAGGCCGCAGCGAATTGCCACCACTGCAACAGTGACCTCGATTCCGCGCAGCACACGCTGGAGGAGTGCCCTGCGTGGACTTCTGAGCGGCGAATATTGGTCGCAAAAATCGGGCAATACCTGTCTCTGCCAGCAGTAGTGAGGGCTATGCTGGCAGAGACCGAAAACTGGAAGAAAGTAGCCTCCTTCTGTGAAACAGTGATGGTCCAGAAGGAGGCCGCTGAGCGCGATCGTGAGAGGGCCGATCCCGCTCGCAGAAGGAGGCGTCGTGGAGGCAACCGCCTCGATGCTTAAAACGCCGAAACCCTGCCTGCTTTATTTAAGGCAGGTGGGACTCCGGGATCGCATGCGTTCAGTGTGGGGTCTCTGTCCGCCTACCAAGTGATCCCTGGAAAGACGGTGGCACAGTGACCACGTGCCACCATGCACAGCGAGACTCAGGAGAGATCTCTTTACAGTCTCCCCAGAGATGTGCCTTAACAGGCGTTGCACAGAGGAGGCTCCGGTGTGGTCTTTTTAGAGGTAACGGGGTCTTTTATATGTGCTGATGGTGATCACCGGGGTGGTTTTAGTGAGGTAAGAATCCCACACTCCCTGGTCTTTACCCCGAAAGTCCAGGCGCCTTTTGAAGGTTTCCCCCCGATAACAAAAAAAAAAAAAAAAAAAAGGTGAGTAAACTCGAAAATTTTAACAATTAGCCCGCATGAAAAGGGTTTTTTTTTAAGGATGGGAAATTATCCAATGACTGCCTCTCGATCTGGGCGAAGCGGGAGGGTGTGTCAGACTTTTACTGACTAAAACCCATCCGTGTTCCATCATATGCCCATCGTGTTCCGAGGCCGCGGTAACTCTTTAGAACAATTCCGCAACAGCATGGAAAGGTTAAGATTTCGAATCTTCATTCATAGTTAGTACTTATCTAAAGCAGTTTAAGAAAGAAAAGAAGCTGTTTTGGAACCTGGAACTTGCTTTTTGGATTTGGTATTCTGGCGTCGTTTCCAGTTTGGCAACTAGAACGACCGCGTCGTTCAGATCAGTCGCACAACCTTACAGGCGCCGTGGATAGTAAACGACCCACTAGCTAATGTAGATCAATACAATATAAAAATAATCCAAAGCAGTACCTTTATTTTCTGTTCCTTACAAAATATTAAAAGCAACATCTATTCTAATCTATCACAAAGCCCGAGAAAACAGTGTCTTTCTAATAAATACCTACGTGTATAAAATCGAAGTCACAATAGTTATGCAGGGAGTCTATTATAGGAAGCCCTGGTACGAAGCTGCCCCGGGGAAATCACAGCCAACAGTAATTATATGTTGTTTTATAAATTTTTTTCTGCAGCGTTCCATGGCGCGGCACTACTTCTTGTACTTACCCGGCTTTATAGCCACTATGAGTGAAGGTATATAAACTTGTGATGAATCGATTTACGAGACTATTATTTAATTTGATTTTATTTTAACCTTTTAACATCCTAAAAATCATTGCAAGCATCAGATTGCAAGTATTTAAATCATTGCATCAATCATACAATCTCTAACTGAATTGAGTAAAAAAAAAATGTTTGTTTGGTTTATGTGGGATGTGTTTATTCTACTTACATAGTTTTTAAGTTTAACTAACACTTATAAATCTTGGTTACTCCAATAAATTAATTTTATTATAGGGGCAGAATGATTTAGTGTTTTGACTAAAATTAAATAATAAACTCGGGTCAGTGAGTCGTCTTAGGGGCGACTCGAGTCGATGTTTTGAGATAACTATAATTCTTAAAATCGCAGTTATTATTCACATAGCACATCACATTTAAGTAGGTACACAAGCATTAAATAAAGATCACATTCAACATTCAACATCAAATATCATTTCCAAAAATATCACATAAATTGTTTAGCTATCGGAAACTGATTGGGTTTCATAGTCGATCTACGTGGAGGATCAAATTCCAAATCATTCCGTGAATCGGGAACTCCGCTACATTGTTCGATTCTATCATTATATCTGAAGTGAACGCCGTGTACCGGCCCCATCCTGTTAGATGCTGATGAGATTATGGACGCCACGACGTGTGATGGATCTGGAAGCCCCGGGATATGACAATCGTGATAGCTTCGGGTATTCTGTCGCTCAACTTCTGCCTCGACAATGGAAGTCTGAGGCGTCTCATTCAGGGTTGTCAGCACTGTATCAAATGTCTCTTCGGTGGATGTATCTTCGGATGTTCCAATAGATATGTCGGAGAGAGCACCTCGGTATTGATAATATGATAGTCGTAGTTGTGAAAAGTCATCAATGAAGCCAGATGAATTCTCATTGCCTTGCTCCGATTCCACAGACGAGGATTGAGAAATTTGATCCTTCTTGGTACTCATTTTAATCGTTAATTAAAGATTTACACATATGAGTATGCACTACCGAAACTTATTAGCATATTAAACTCGAAACGGCGACGCAGATTACGAATACACTCAGCATGAATGACATTTATAATTTGTACGAAATCATTAATATAGGTGGGTAGGTGAAAAAAAGAGTACTGCACAAAATGACGACCCACATTAATAAATGATAACATTCATTCGTCGTGACGTAATTCCATTGCGAGTAGGAAATGTGCAGTATGCGAGAATAAGTATGTATCTAAAATTTAATTCTGAAATATTGATGGAAAATACGAAATAGGTGAGCGGAGCATTTCATGTCACTGCACCCATGCGTGGGACGCGAATGTATTAATATTTTCAAAGACATTGAAACGGATTAATATAGACTTAATATTACGGATAAATTTTGCAAAGCTTAAACAGTTTGTTTGTTCCTTGTTGTAAGTGTGTATTAGCGTTGAGATACTGGCTTACTGGTTTGGCTTTACGTACGCTATAATTTGTTAATTACCATAATTATTAGATATTCAACATTATATAGCATAACAAAATGTTGCTATAAGCATATTCAAAGGCGTTCTTTGCATTACCCCTTTTGGTATTAGAAACAGTTGGCTGTCCAGAGACTAAAACCGACTTTTAAACTGAAAGGGTATACTTCGAAGTTGGTCCCATTGTCACCAAGTCAGGTCTGATGATGGGATCCTGTAGAAATGGAGGGAACTCTTCAAATATTATAGGCACACCTATAGTGATTTGAGTATTTTTTATAGTAACTTGTGTAGAATTTCGAAGAGAGATTTCATTCGAATACTACCACCATTTGTGAAGTGGACCTGATGATGAAGACCACAGATGGCCACTGGAACTACTCAATATATAATAATAATGATAATGTTTATTTATTTTCTTCCACAAATAAAACTTATGCCCTAATACAAAAAAAAATGGTAAAGAAGAAGGAGAACATAACTACTTATTTACAATGTTTATTTGTGGGAGACTGGTGCCTAAACTAAACCGTGACTTGTATTTCAGGACACCAGGGACTCCCCCCTAAAGGAATAGATTACATTTTAAGTTTACAAATAAGTTTACAATGATATTGGAAAAAAATAATTAAAAATTAATAAAAGTAAATTTTATATCCTACTTACAATCAATTTTACATGAACATTAACACAATAACTAATAAGTAAAATTTTAAAACTAATAAAAATAAGTAAATAATATAAGCATTTCTAAAACTAAATTTGGATAGTGTTCAAGGTGTACTATGTGAATAATGTGTTTGTATTGTATGTGTGTTTGTGCGTGTGTACTTGTCGGGATGTGTATACACTTGTATGTGTGAGTGCGTGTCTGTTAATTCCCATTACTTTATTATTTCAAGTAGCTCTTCAGTTTTTGTATAGTTAATTTTTAGTAGCCAGTTTGGTAATACTAATTTACATTTGGTTTTATTATGATTAAAAATTCCCAATTCTTTCTTTGCTTTACTGTAGAGTTGAGGTCCCCGGAAGTTATAAATTTTTGGGCAAATCTTGTCTTGGATTTAAAGGTGCTACAAATTGCATACTGCCTCCTCGTGGCTAACTTCGAAATATTGAAAGAGGATGGATGTGAGTGTTGTCGCAAGATAGTAAAAAGGATGTAAATTTGTCTTACAGTTAAGACCTCAGCTTCCTGATACAGTGTAGCGTAATGTAGCGTAGTGGGGAAGACTCGAGGTTTAGAGAGTCAAACTTTTAAAATTAGCCTTTGGGCTCTTTCTATTTCTAACATTTTTGTTTTTCCGGCACCACCCCAAGTTGTTACACAATATGTCAGTATAGATTGAACAAGGGCAAAATACACAATTCGAAGTGTTTCACCATCAGCAACCTGTCTAAGCTGTTTGAAAATATAAGTGAGTTTACGTACTCTTTTACATAAGTTTTGAATGTGCTCATCAAAAACAGTAAGTATAAGTATAAGTAGGAATAATAAGTATTTCATGGGTTCCGCTTCGATTACTTGAATATAGTTATTAAGCACAATATGCTCGTCACAATGCATATGGTGAGAAGTTAAGCTGATGGTGAATTACCGGAGAACTCCTCAACAATTAACGGCCCATCATTGGGAAAAGCTATATTTTGTAAAAGGTTATAAGTAGTTTACATTTAGGCTTTTGTAACTAATTAAATTAAAAATCAACCAACTAAAAAGAGTGAAATAAAAACTTTTTACCAAAAAATTAAACCGACTTCCAAAAAACACTGCAAAGTGAAAAAGAACTTTAATTTCGAAAGTCGGTGCCAAAAACGGAAATATAAAACTAATGACACCGACTACCGAAATTAAACTTATTTTTCACCTTGCAGTGTTTTTTGGAAGTCGCTTTAATTTTTTGGTAAAAAGTTTTTTAACGCCTGAACTTTCTATAGGCCGTAATCCACGACGGGGACCCAGTCCTGCTTGTAGTTCGAACGGAATCAAAGATACTATGAAACTATGAACAGAAATAATGTTTATATAAATCTGAAACAAAAGACATGCAGAGTGCAGACGAATAATAAAAGTAACTTAAGATAAATTCATTATCTCACATGACAGATTGACAACCATCTGGGATAATTTTATCTAATCTTTGAGTATATAAAGCCTGGCTACCGTTTGGTCAGAACCACAGATTTTAGGAAACGATTCCAGAATGATGAAGCAAGTACTCGTTGTTCTCGCTCTGGTGGGGCTTGCCTTCTCGGCTCCTCAGCCCAGAAAGCTGTTCCACGAACATGTCGAAGACTTCCTTGACATCATCATGGAGGAATCTGGCCCCGAGTTGGAGCACCTGATGGAACACTACGCGGAATACGAGGAGTTCTGGCGAGCTCTGGAGTACATGAGGACCAACAACTTCAAGGACCTCGTGTATGAGATGGAATCGTTGCCTGAATTTGTTGCTGTGAGTACCTACTGTGTTTGTGCTGTTTCTATGTTATCTGTTGCTAGATAGGCCGAAAGTTTGCTAAATCGTTGATAACTTGTATGATGTAACATAGGTATTGGTTATCGTTATCGCTGTTTTTTCCCGTCTGCGACGATGCTTAAGAAGAGGATAATTTTGAGATATTACTTCCGTTCTTTATTCAAATCTACCTTTAAATAAAATTAAAATGTGGATACATATGCCCGCGGGGAACGGGGACTTTATTTGATTTTATCACCTCCTCCGTTCTGCAGTAAAAGTGGCATACAGAGCTACAGACAGAAAAATCAAATTAAAGTTTTATAATCAGAATTATTATTTTATTGACAGTTTTTGTAATACATTCAAGAATTCCCTGGCTCCTGCGCTAGTATTTACTGTATTACAGGAGCCAGCCACTTTAGAAAACAGTTATTCACAACAGACACTCCTTTCGAATCACGGAAGGCCGCCGGCGGCCACAAAAACCAGCTTAAGTTGACCTCTAAAATCGAAAAAAGGAAAAATAATTTTAGAGGTCAACTTAAGCTGGCCGCCGGCGGCCTTCCGTGATTCGAAGGGTTAATTGTATTAATATGTACATATAAATTAAAACAATAAATATAAAATGCCATCCTGCCTTCAATCTAAGTTCATCTTGAACATAGGTTTTAAATTGCAGTTGGTTTTTTTAAATTACATTTTTACTATGAAGTTACGTAGGCTTTTGTTATTTTCGAGCTTCCCAATACTTTGATACTTCGGGAATCGTACGGTGTACATTCTCATGTGCACACTTTTCGTGAGTAGGTAAGCTTTGTAGACCATTACCGGCAGCTGTTTTTACCCAATGCTTAGTACCCCTGTACTATGCGTTGGGTAAGCCCTGTAGTGCCCTCACTACAGGGCTCCTATCCTTTGTGCCGTTATGAATATTTAGTGTGAGTGCATTTTGACATATTGACGTTAGGAGGTAAATGGTTAGGCCATTTATTTATTATTCGCACGGTCTCATTCTACTAATTGATACAAACCCTAATAAATTATAGGTACACGACACCCTTCCTCATGGATTACTTATTCATTAGTGAAAAGTGCTTGAAAAACTTTTCAGTCGTTTTTGAGCTTATAGCGAATAGACGGATAGACTGACGCACAGGCGTAGTAAGAACATAATAATATATATTTTTTACGTATATATTTTTATTGTACAGATGTGATGGCTATTTTACTAAGAGCGTTTACTTCCTTACTTTGTTTGAACAAACTGTCAAATCTTTATTTAAAGAAACTAATGTACCGGCTTTCATAAATCTTGCTTCACATGCGCACGATACGTAGATTTATATTACAATTTGAGGGAGGGTTCAGAGGCAAATAAAATATTTTTTTTTATTTTTCTATAGATAACTTTAAGTTATTTCTTTTTACCTTTTCAAAAGTACTATTTTTTCTCAAAAGTTCTAAACGATTAAGACAGTGCGTGAGTGTCCTTATTCTTAGAAATGAATGACCTATTTTTAACTAAATTGACATAGTTAAAAATAGGTCATTCATTTCTAAGAATAAGGACTAGCAAAGTTTTTTGGGACACCGTGATTAACAAATAGAATTAATGAAAACTAGATATCGCCCAGTGGTCGAAACTCGACAATAATTCTTTTTAACCGACTTCTAAAAAAGGAGGAGGTTCTCAATTCGGATGTTTATTTGTTTTTTTTTATATTTGTTCGGGCATATCTCCGTCGCTTGCCAACCGATTTGAAAAATTAATTTTTTGTTGAAAAGGGTATACTTTTCAAATAGTCCCGTGAAAATTTTATCGAAATCGGACAAGCCGTTTCCGAAAAATAGACAAAAACCTAAAAAAAATATTTACATAGACGATCTTTTCGTTTACTCTGCTGGTGAAGGTGATAAGTAGTCGACATTTTGGCTTTTGTAATTAGATTAATTAAAACTGATCCACTAAAAAGTGCGAAAATAAAATCTTTTTTTCAAAAAATAAAACCGACTTCCATATCAAAACACTACAAAGCCAAAAATAATTTTAATTTCGGAAGGCGGTGTGAAAAAAAAGAAAATACAAAACCAATAACACCGACTACCGAAATTAAAATTATTTTAGGCTTTGTAGTGTTTTGATATGGAAGTCCAAATTATTTTTTGTAAAAAAGTTTTTTAAAGAGTTACTTTCCTACAAACATATGTTTGTGTGCCAAACGAATGGTATTGTGTGTATCATTAGAACTTAAAACGGGATATTTGCCATTTGTGCTTATTGTTTCGAGTATGCCGCTATTTCGGCACTGTTGTATGCGCCATGATCACGGATGAACCCTGAAACAATGAGTGGACATGGTACATATCCCGTTTTTTTATTTCAATTTCATCATGATAATCAAGTATACAAAAATATGATTATTTATTTCCATGATTATATGGAAATAAATAATCAGAATTAAGAAATTATTAATAGACAAAAAATCAACAAAAAAACCGATGAAGAAAATGAAAATGAATGAATGAAAATCAATAAAACATAATCAATACAAAATAATCATTAAAAAAATACAATTCAGTACAATAGTCACTAAAAATAATCCACAAAAAATAATCAATACAACATAATCATTAAAAATAATCATTTAATAAAAAAAAGAAACAATTCGTCATCACACACCTCTATAACACAACTTGTATAATTATAATGTGACTTTAGCGAACTCGCCCAGCGAACAGGAGAACAAGTCAATTTCGTGAGCAACTTGGTTCAGGGTGTGCATAGTCCGCGATAGTGTGACGTTGGCCATTAGTTTGGTTCGACCACGCGGCAGTGCGAATAAGTCAAGCCGTCTACGGCGCTGCGCGTACCCATCGGGCACGAACAAACCAATGCATGCAATGCTCTGTAACACACCCGGATTGTTTGTCTTACCTCGGAACTCTGTAAGGACATACGACGCCAACGCCAGACCCCTTCTTGTTTCCAACTTGTTGTATCCCACCATGCCTAAAACAAACAAGGTTAGATACATCAAGGGATAGAGGTGGTATACCCCATATACAACGTGTAACGGAAACCCCATATCTATCCAAAAGGTCTGAAGACAACATCTGGTATGGAGTCTCTATGCAAATTATCGGTTTAATAATTATGTTTCTTGAATACCAATAATAAAAAACGTGTCACAGCACTATGAGGGTCATCACTTTCACGTCACTAGCCAATAACACGATAATTCTCTTCGTTCTTCTTAATTTGAAAAAATCGGTCTCTGGTATCAATGTATTGAAATTTCTAATAAGCTCCACACATGTAGACATAGTATTACAAAACCCTTGCTATATCGTTTGTTATCATCCAAAGAAGCCGTGCACTCGGTATGTATATACCCTTTAAATTACACGTTGTATAGTCTGAGGTACAGGTACCTTGTGTATTTATTTTGTATGTGCTCCAACATGAGAGTATATTTCGCCTCATGTGGAGCCCATACTGCTGCATTTCCTTCTAACTGGCTCCGTATTAGTGAGTCATACAATGCCGAAATGGCCTTGAAATTTGTAAAAGTAAAAGTTTTAAGTTCTAATGATACTGTTAGCATAAAAACTGGTATTGTGTGTATTTTTTTCTATTAATAGCTTTCTGGACTTCTTTTGCATACATATTAAACTTTAACAGTGCTATACACATCTGTCCATAAGATTTTCCTAAAAGGGGTTCAACGATTTTGTTTCACGTAATCTCTGAGTCACATTTTTTTTTGTTTTCAGGTGGTCGATTTCTTGGAAAATGACAACATTGACATCCACTACTTCATTGACTGGCTTAACAATTTGATCGGTAAGTTCTGTTCACTACATATATATCTACGACGAGCTAGTCGAAGTGGCAAACCGAATGTCCAGGACCGATTAATAAGGGAGGAGACGTTAATTGTAGCTATGTACAGACGCCAGCACATTATACTACAACAATCTGTCAAATTTCTTTAATAGATTTTCAAGTTTATTGTTAAAGTAATTAGGTTCAAGATTAATTGGGAAAATTTGACAGTTTCGGGTAGCTTCATGTGCTGGCGTCTGTACATCCAAGTGAGATTCTTTAACCCTAGATGATATGAAAATAATTAAATTTCATATCACCTGTATAAAAACGTCTAATGAAATTTCAAGCAATGATGCAATTCTATTTAATGTCTAATGATTATTTTCATGAAAACTGCATTTCCCTTTTACCGGCTGGTCAATAATGTGTTTGAAATTGGAACCTAAACTAAGCATATCTTTTGAAAAAACTTTCGATGAATGTTGCTGTGTTTGAATTCAAAATACGAAATAGTGAATAGTACTTATATTTAATAATAAAAAGTAAAAAAACTAAAACCCGACTACGACAAAAAAATCGATGCTAAAAAGGATGAAACAAGATTTTCAGGATGCTGAAATAAACAAGGTTACTGGAAAAACAAGAACAGAATAAAAATAAAAGCCGTAGTCACACGTCACGTTATTAATTGTCTTGTTACGGTTGATATCCTATATAACGTGTGACTACGGCTTTTATTTTTGTTCTGTTCTTGTTTTTCCAGTAACCTTGTTTATTTCAGCATCCTGAAAATCTTGTTTCATCCTTTTTAGCATCGATTTTTTTGTTGTAGTCGGGTTTTAGTTTTTTTACTTTTTATTATTTAAACTATTTTGGTGTTAAAACACTGTGCTTCTATACTATTTACTTTATTTTTTATAAGTTCAAGTAAAGCCCTTTCAAATGATACCAAACACGGTATATCTATCTTACTTTTATTTTTTACACATGACTTTTTGACCGCTAGAGGGCGCTACGTTAAATTTAAGTAATATTTTTGATAAGTACAAGTGAAGCCCTATCAAATGATACCAAACACGGTGTATCTATCTTATTTTTATTTTTTTACACTGATTTTTTGTCCACTAGAGGGCGACACTTTAAATTTAAGCAATGTTTTGGAAATGTGCATGTGACGCCCTTTCAAATGATACCAAACACGGTGTGTTTATCTTATTTTTATTTTTTAACACAACACTTTTTGGGCCCTAGAGGGCGCCACATTGGGTTTTGTGACACGTCACGTAGCCTATGTTCAGCGGACGGTCAAGACGGTTCTAACGATACCTCATTTGTCGAGTTCCGATAAGCAGCTTTGGAGCTATGAGGGAACAGATGAACATACACACATACATACATACATACATAGCCTGTCAAAATCATAACCCTCCTTTGGCTTTGCCATAGTCGGGTAAAAAACCAAGTCAATATCACACATAAAGTTTATAGTAGATTTGTAGCCAAGGGCTGTAAGGCATCAATTGCAGCCCGAAATATTTAGGCGCACGAGTGCAGCTAGGGCGCCTATAGTTCGTGGGTGCAATTGATGCTTACACCCGAGCTAACTACTCTGCTTTACATCTCGATTGTGAGGTAAGTAGAAAAAAACCGGCATTACAAGAATAAAACATTTTATTAGTTAAAATTTATAGTGAAATGAGAACAATTTTCAAATTTTAGGGACAGGTGTTTTTTGGGTATGTTAATAGTTTGAGATTGTGTTATTTGTTGGTCATGGATAAAATTTGACGGGATGAAGCTTTCTTCAGCAGAAGTTGATGGTTGCGGATCATCTCTTGAGAAAGATGTTTCATTTTTTGAAAGCTGAATAGTTTTCGTTATTTGGTTGGTAATTTTACTTTTATTTTGTATGGAATCTTCAATGTAACCTTCAGTCACCTTGCTGGATTTCCACCCACCGTGCCTTTTCATAGTGGTTAAGTTAGCCCCAGCATCGGCTAAAAGTGTAGCCGATGTTCTCCGGAAGCAATGACCTGTGTACAATTCCGGGTTTGCTAACTTTAAATAACTTGCGATTTGCTTCGGCATACTTCTGATCGTATTTTTTCCAATAACTTGTTTGTAGCATTTACCTTGGTGGTAAATGGTAAGTGGTACTTCCAAAAAAAATCGGTTGGTATTTAAATTTTTAGGACGAAGATTTCTGTATTTTTGTACGAATTCAGAGAATTCTTGAGGAACTACAAATGTTCGGTCAATTTTAGTTTTTGTGTTCGGTAGTTTAATTACTAACAACTGACCCTGTTGTTCTATGTTCTCTATTGTTATATTTGTCAATTCAATACCTCGGCATGCGCCAGTTATACCGAAGATAAGAACCACCTAAAACAAGCGAAATATAAAAATAAGAAGACGTATGTTTTTTAGGATTGTAAGAATTTAAAAGATAAATGATGAAGTATTACCATTATGTGATTTGTTATTTTACGTATCATAACAGCTAAATATATGTCATCAGGTGCTTCATTTATGAATGTTTTCACGTCTTGCGCTGTAAAAACCTTTGACTTTTTGCTTTTGTGCCCAGTTGATTGTCTTTTTAGAAAAGATGATAATTTTGAAAAGTTCTTGATATTGATGTCGTGTTTAGTACTCATAGTAGCTTTTAACATTGAATAAATGCACCACAAACTAGATGGCTGCAGCTTTTTGATAGCTCACTAAAGTATGTTAAGAATACAGTCTCAGATAAAGACTACTCGTTTTTCTTTTCGCCACTTCATGAACTCGTCGTAAGTTTTCAAATATCTCTCTTTAGAACTTTCAGGCAAGTTTCAGGCAAAATATTGTTAATTGCTGCTTCAGCTTCCATTTTCATTGAATCGGGAGTGCAGCTTATATCTTCATCACTTGCAGAACTCATGTTTTTTTTCCTAATTAGAACGTAATTATAAAAAAATCCTAAAAACAAACAATATTTAAAGTAAAAGTTTTCTATTCCCGCCTTTTTTCATATTTGTTTTTAATATTATTTTTTCAAGAACGAAATTGAGCTTCGCCGTTCGATATTTAAAATTGACGACTATTATACTCATACGAAGACAAGGCTGAATAGCAAAGCGACCTCTTTTGTCATTGGGCTGAATGCATGATGTCTATTAATAATATAATATAATAATAATAATATAATATATTCCACAACTTTTTTTTTTCACACAACGCCATCTAGTCCCAAACTAAGCAGAGCTTGTGATATGGATACTAGACAACTGATAAACATACATATATATTTCTAAATACATACATATTATAGATAAATTACACCCAGACAAAGAACAAATGACCGTACTCATCACACAAACATTTGTCCTAGGTGGGAATCGAACCCACGACCTTGCGCATAGCAGTCAGGACCACTGACCACTATACCAACGGGCCTGTCATTGCCAGTATGATGGTTAGATGTACGCGAACTTTTTGAAAGAGTGAAGAGATTTTTTTAAATTACTTACCGCCCTAGGGCTTTTCTAGCTACATTATTACCCTAGAGCGCTAATTGGTTACTCACAAGCCCCATTTGGGGGTAATAAGGACCTACTTACCGAATATGAGAGATGTAAAATTCCTTTGCAACACAAACTTTTGATAGGGCTTTACTAATTACAAATGGGTCACTTAAAAACGATCTTCGTCCAAACTTGAATTAGCGGCAATGGATTTAAATTACACATTGAAGCAGTAGTTTGTTTCAAGCATTTACAAATCATCGATTGTAGAGATTTTTTTTACGAGTAGTTTTTTTAAATCGAACTTTTGTTTTTACAGAAAGCGTCGATACTAAGAGAATTGCGCGTCACTCCACCAGTGGCAAGGACCTGGCTTCCTTCATTAGGGATTGCATCGCCACCTTCCCTAAGGAGAAGCTGCAAGCCCTCTTCGACCAAAAGATGACAGATGACGAAGAGTTCAAGACTGCCATCGACAACCTGAACGGTGAAGAATGGGACTCTATCTTTGCTGCTCTTTGGGATAGCGATGTCTTCAAAGCTGAGGTCGAGACCCTTGCCGACAATGGCATTGAAATCGGTGTCTTCCTAGAACAGATCGTCGCTATCTTCGGACAGAACTAAACTGAATAGTGAATCTTCAATATTGTTCACAACAACTATCGTAAATATTGATTTTACGAGCTATAACATACTTATGATTGTATCAATGTTGAGCCAGAAATAAATTATTGTGATTGTCACCAAACTTAGTTGATTAACTCACCGTTATGCTGTAGAACACAGTTATTTATTTAAATCAGCGGGCACTCTGTGGTCGAAATTTGACAGTAATTTATACTGTTTCAAATGCATTATTATAGTAAAATATGTGTTTTCTGCAGTCCTTCTTCATATAAATTTTAAGTGTGCTACGATGCATACTAGACTCCGACAGCGTAATTTTTGTAAAAAGCAACAAAATTGAAAATTGTACTTCCGAGAGTGTGCGCAGGAGCTCCACTACCTAATACCATCCACACTTGGTCGATATACCGCCTTGTCGTACTAAGCGCTTAACATTTATTGTGCGCACAGCCAAGGTGTGGAACTCAATGCTGGCTTCTGTGTTCCCTGCCAAATATGACCCGTCAGCCTTTCAAATCAAATCAAATTATTTATTTTGCGAAGAATGTGGGTATACAAAATAAGATGTCAATATTTTAATAAATAATAGTTCCATCACACTCTACCTGACGGCATGCAAAAGTAAAATAAACTTACATCTATTCAATCATAATAAAATGAAAATAAAAATTACATGTCTTTGGATCATAACAACTACATTACATTACAACAACACACACGAACAAAAACTACATTACATTACATTAAATTACATTATAAAACAACATTGCATTAAATTTGAAATAAAATATAATTAAATAATATAACATTATAATCCTTTACCATTCAAAAAATCTTGTATAGAATAGTAACATTTATCCAAAAGTAAGTAAGTAAGTAAGTAGCCTCTTTTTAAATATACCTAATGGTTCTTCTTTATATGCATGAGGTATTTTATTATAAATTACTGGCCCCATTGATAAAATGCTTTTTCTTAATAACGCTGTTTTGTACCTACCTGTAAACATTTGGTTTTTATATTGTGATCTAACAGATCTCGGCCGTGTTCTAATATCGTCTATTCGGGTAAAAAGGTGTAAATTTGTCATCAAAATCTGACAAACAATGCAACTTCTAATATATATAAGGACGGAAAGGTGAGTAATTTTAGAGACTTGAACACATGTACACAACTGTCGGTGTTTTTAATCCTCAGAAGCGTTGCATAAGATCAATGACTTATTATGATCAATGAATATACTAGATCAATGACTTGTAAAGGAAGAGTGAATAGGCATTTTCTGGGCTCGCTCGTTTGATCGTAGACCTCATCTTACACTTATACAGGTGTGATCGAGGTCAAGAGCGGGCTCATTCGTAATAAAAAAATAAAATAAAAAGAAATCAACCCGACTTCCTTTTGCCAAGTATGTTGGGGCCGGCTTCCTGCCTTACCGGATGAAGATGAGTATAATGTTTTACATGGTGTGACTGTCTATCTCTCCTCTAAAACCCAGTAGCTTGGTAACACGATTATTCTTCGGCAATACCTTAAGGCCGCAAGGGAGTCAGAAACCGTCTGTCAAAGATGTACTAATGACAGCCGCGACTAGGGTTACCAGATGACAGGAATTTTCCTGACATGTCCGGAATTTCAGCTCTTTGTCAGGGAAACAGGGAAAGTTGGAAATTTTCAGGAATTAAAAATGAAAGAGAAAAGTAAGCCTTTTCGTTATAAAATAAATGCTTGCCACACAAATACGCACAACACTAGTAAACTTAGCACCGTTTGCAAGAGTACTGAACTACTAATTGACTCGGCCAGTCGCGCCGCGCCCCGCATCCCGCCACAAGGCATCTAACATACTCAGACTGCCACGCGCCGCGCGCGAGTTTGTAAAATAATATAACTTTCTGCTAAAATGTCAGGAAAATTATTGCCGAAACAAGGGTTTTATCAGGAAAACTTATTTTTCGGATCTGGTAACCCTAGCCGCGACCAACGCCTTAACGTGCTTCCGAAGCACGGAGGAACCTCGATATGTTAAGATCCACCCATCCACAAAACCAACTTCAGCAAGCATTGCTTAACCATGAAGGTCTGTTATTATTTAACCACGAGCTCGGCGTATAGATATAGAAGACTAGTACTCACGCGGGGCTTCGCTCCCGTGGATTCTATCACGGTAAAAACATAACTCTCCTTTTTTGCAGTCGCGTAAAAAGTAGCCTATAACCTTCCTCAAGCTTCAAGCTACTTCCATACTAAATTGCATCCAAATCCACCCAGTACTTTCGAAGATTATCGCGTTCAAGCAAACAAACAAACTTTTCCGCTTTATAATATTAATATAGAAGTATAGATTAAATACCATAGATAAAATAAATAACGATTTCTGTGTTAAATACAGTCACTTCGTATACATTACACATGCTTTTTTTTTTTTTTTTTTTTAGCGTGGTAAAATTATCAAATAAGTCCTCCCACCCCGGGCAGGGTGGGAGGGACTGTCAGACTTTTACTGACTAAAATCCACGGTGTTCCTTCAATAACCCTTTACGTACCGGGGTCACGGTAACGGGATGAGTCCCACGACCCCGGCAGGCTTCGGCCCTCTGCGGGGGGCCTCGTCATATTGCTGACGCTCTTTGAGGCGCGCGTGGAACACGACGCGCCGTCGACCCCGGCATGGTCCATGGTCGGACAGCGAGTTGCCCTTTACTCGCTGTCCGCATGCCCGCGCCTACGGTGGCCGGAGATCGTCGGCCGACGTCCGACGCCGTGGGCGTCTACCACTGCGGCTGGGCTGGAGGGAGGACGCCATCCTCTCCCTCACGCGGCCCGCCTCCTCCTTCGGAAGCATGACTGCTTCGCAGAAGGAGGCGACCGCTTCCCACTCCCTCTCGCCCCGCAGCATGGCCTCGACCAATGCCGGGCGCGAGAGGTCTCCGCCTATTGCCGCCGTGAGGACACGTCGGTGCTCTGCCCAAGCGGGGCAGTCCTGCACCGTG
The DNA here is from genome assembly GCA_943138885.2 of Tholera decimalis. Lineage (NCBI taxonomy): Eukaryota > Metazoa > Arthropoda > Insecta > Lepidoptera > Noctuidae > Tholera > Tholera decimalis. The sequence continues at coordinate 22,534,037 of OW964565.2, forward strand.
TGCTCGACTGTGTCCTCAGGGCGACCCTCGCAGTGGTGACACCCAGGCGTTTCCTCCTTTCCCATCAGACACAGGTACCTCCCGAAACTTCCGTGTCCAGTGAGGACCTGCGTCATGCGGTAGGTCAGGACGCCGTGACGCCGATCTAGCCACTCCTCAAAGAGGGGTCTTACCGCCGCAATTGCGGCGTGCCCGGCCTTCGGCTGCGACAGTCGTTCCCTCCATACTGCCCTGAGCTCACGCCGGAGCTCTTCCCGCCGCGCCTCGACTTCTCGAGGCAGCGGGGATACGCCCCGGCGCTGCGCCTCCACGCGCCATTCATAGACGCGCTGGAGGGCAGTCGCCTCCAGATCCCAGGGCAACAATCCGGCAAGGAGGTTGGCTGATTCGCCGGCGATCGTGCGGTATCCCCGGATCATTAGGATAGCCATGACCCTCTGGCATGCGACCAACTTTAGTGGTCGCGTCCGGATGCACAGGGCCCACACTGGGGACCCGTAGAGGGCCATGGACCGCACGACGCCGGCGTACAGCCTTCGGCAGGAGGCGTTTGGCCCGCTGAGATTAGGCAGGAGTCGCCTGAAGGCGGCTGCTGCCCGGTTCAGCTTTGGGGCCAAACTCAGGAAGTGCTCCATGAAGTTACACCGGCTGTCGAGGACGAGTCCCAGGTACTTCATCGTCCTCCCGACGCCGATGCGAACCCCCTCCACCGTTATGTGGGACTCGGACCGTGGCGCGTTCCGACCGCCATGAAAGCACATGGCCTCGGTCTTGTGCAGCGCCACGTCGAGTCCCAACTGCCGGATCCTATGAACGACTGTCGCAACCGCTTGCGTCGCCAGGTCAGCCGCCGCCTCGTGCGACTCTCCCTGCGCCAGGACGAGCGTGTCGTCAGCGTAACATACTACGCTGACGCCGTCAGGGAGGTCGCCGCGCAGCACCCAGTCGTATCCGATGTTCCACAGGGGCGGCCCCAAGACCGATCCCTGTGGGACACCGCACGACATCTCTCGCCGGTTCCAATCTCCCCGGTGACCGGGGTAGATGACGGCTCTGTCCGTCAAGTAGTCCTCGACTATGCGACGGAGGTAGGTCGGCACCCGGTGATACCGGAGTGCCTCCCTGATGCAACTCCAGGGCAGGGTGTTGAAGGCGTTGGTGATGTCCAAAGACACCGCCAAGACGACCCTGCCCCGGGATATCGCGTCCCCAGGGAAATCTTGATACTTATTAATATGGGTACCTTGCACACAGGTACCGAAACTGGTGGACTACTATTATTGTATATTTTTGAATTATGTTTTACTTATAAGTTAACAAACAGAATAACAGGACAATTTAGTTTAGTTATACATAAGAGTTTGGAATTCGCATGGCATTAACAAACTATCAAAAACATATCTAATTAAGTACAAAAATTGGACCTAAACCTTTAGTGCCTGGTTAGTAGCTTACTATTCAACTCAGTCGTCTGCTAACTAAAAATAACAATCCATTTTTGAAGATAGCTCGTTCCTGTGCTGCACGCTGTTACTCCTAGCTATTTTCTACATCCATTTTATTCCTTAAAATTGAGCTATACGGTGTCTTTCACTTTGACGACATGGTTGATACAATGATTGAGCTATTGGCTGCTGCGCTGCGTGTCGCAGGTTCGATGTCCGCACCGGAACAAATATTCGTATTGCCTTTTTTCGGTGGGAAAATCATCAAATGACTCCTACCGCTATAGGTGGAGCGGAAGGGAGTGTCAGACTTCTACTGACTAAAAACTCACCCTGTTCCTTCACTACCCTTAAGTCCCGGGGCCGCGGTATCTCGTTAGAACATTCCTGCAAATCCAGCAGGGTGTTCGTATTGTCTACGAATACATATGTAGTTGTTTCAGGTCTGAGTGTGTGTAAAAATGCAATAACGATTCAGGAGAAATTCCTAGTGTGGGGTAATATTAATTAATAACTTTCTGTAGTGAATAATTTTTTTTATTGGCTTGCGTTTGACAATCATCTCACCTGATGGTAAGTGAAGATGTGGTCGAAGATTCAGCACGCTTACCTAGAAGTAACTTATTGATTGATTCACTCTTGACTTAAAGACCCCCAGGTTATAGCCATCGGAACAGAGACTCCAGCAGGGAATCAATTGGCCAGCACAGGTACAGTTAAGACTTATTTTCTCAAGTGACCATCTGAAACATGCAAGGCCCTCATTATGACCTGACCTTAAAGATAAAGGAAATTGTTCCGCATTTAAAATAGACCTCGACCTTGTTTTGTGTTTCTTCCCGATGAAGGTCGGTCTTCTAACTTAAAGAAAATTAAAACGGTCTTTATAAATCGTCGATTTTTGAAAAAGAAAATTAATGAGACGAGAATACGATACCACTAATCAAGATATTTCTTGATTGGAGCACGGTGGTCTGTACTTAATGACGAGTTTATTAATATTATATGACATTTATTTGCCATATAATCACAATCTTTGTCAACTAAGAATCTAGCAAACTGGTAGTAATATGGTAAGACTACATGTCAAGTACTTAAGATTATCTCATATTATTATCTCACGTAATAATATCACACTTGACATCTTGAAGAATTTTGGGATATATCTTATCATTTACTATAAAAAGACTTGCCGCCTATAGATCGGTACCACAGAATTCAGGTAACGATATCAGGATGATGAAGCAAGTATTCGTTGTTCTCGCTCTGGTGGGGCTCGCGTTCTCGGCTCCTCAGCCCAGGAAGCTGTTCCACGAACATGTCGAGGACTTCCTGGACGTCATCAACGAGGAAGCTGGCCACGATATCGAGCACCTGATGGAACACTACATCGAATTCGACGAGTTCTGGCAAGCTCTAGAGTACATGAGGACCAACAACTTCAAGGACCTCGTGTATGAGATGGAATCGTTGCCTGAATTCGTGGCTGTGAGTATTCATACTATTACTGATACTGTTAGCATGCATCAGCACACTGCTGGGCAAAGGGCTTTCCCCATAACTTTCAAATTGTTCTGTCCAGTGCCAAAGTGGACCAGCCGTTAGTTTTGTCTAGCTAATCCGACCATCTTCTACGAGGTCTGCTGCGACGCCTTTTGGCCGTGTCAGGACACCAGAATGTGCTTATTTTGGCCTAAAACTCATACTATAATTATTAACTATAAGTTTTGCTGTCCGTCTTTCAGTTACGCTTTCACGGTGCTTGATGAAATTTTGCATGGAGGTAGTGGAAAGGCTGCGGTCAACGCATAGCTTTTGTTTCAGCAATACTGGTATTCTCATAGAGATACAATTTGTTTTTAATAATTGTACAAACGAAGACGCGGGCAACAGCTACATATTTTGTATTTAAAAGGTTGCTAGGCACGCAAATGTTTTTATAATGCCTATTTACAAAGTGCAACAACCGTTTTTGTCAATAAGACACTTAGATTATTGAACTGTTCTGAGTGTGCATGTGTTTAAACTTCTTTTATTTACAAACATTCTTCATTCTCGTTGACAGGTGGTCGAGTTCTTAGAAAATGACAACATCGACATCCACTACTTCATTGACTGGCTCAACGCCATGATCGGTAAGTTGATATCCTCTGACCTTTAAGGCAAATACATAGTACATTATAACATAACGATAACACAGGCCAACAAAATTTTTAACCAGAAACGTGACTATATATTTCCGAAGGTTTTCGATGCGTTGAATCCAAATCTGTACTCATAATTGCTCTATCACGTCAGGTTTCTGAGATATCCTAATCTAGTGCAAAAAGTACTTTTTTTGTCTGATTTTGAGGTTATGTAGACTCACGAATAATTTTTCTAAAAAAAATATAGGTTACCATATTAAAGAACAAGTCTTCCTCTTTCAAATGCCTTTAAGTTTGCTCAAATATTTTTTTTTCGCTGCGATATCGTGTTTTGAATTTTTCATGTTTGTGAATTTTCATATACCTGAAAATCAATTGAGATCATAGACGTGATACAGTCGATTACTCATTTTCTTCAAATGAGTCTTATATTTCTTAAAATTTTGTCTCACCATAACTTGTTCTTTAATATGGTAACCTTTATCTTTTTTTTTGGAAAAAATAATTCGTGAGTCTACATAACCTCAAAATCGGGCAAAAACGGTACTTTTTGCACTTTTAGGTTAGGATATCTCAGAAACCTGACGTGATAGAGCAATTCTGAGCCCAGATTCGGATTTAGCGCATCGAAATAGTTTACAAGTCTTACCACTGACAATGTTTAAAAACATACTTTTCAATCTGCTATTATTTAAAAGTTATTATACCGTTAAGGACTATTTAGAAGACAAATCAATAGAATCTGTAATCGGCAAGTTATAGTAATTGACAACACTGATTGTGAACACATTTGCACGCCATATTATGGCAGGATATGCTGAAACTAATTTACTGTAACACCTTATGTACCATATTCTAGCAAATAAATATTTTGATTGATTGATTGATTGATTGAATACCTTCGGAAATGTATAGTCTAGTTTCTGGTTAAGAAGTTTGGTTAAATTTTGTTGGCCTGTGTAATTGGTGCATTTGAGTTGATGATGGATTTAACTGAAGCACACTGAAGTATCTGATTAATTATTGTTAAAGAGCTCGTGGCTAGATAATAGCAGGTGCACGGGTTGATCTTGAAGGTTCAACGCTTGTAAAGTTCGGTCCGTGTATGGGTGACAATTTTAACATTTATTAAGATTCCTCCGTGCACGTTAAGCCGTTGGTCCTGGATTTCCTTTGTATATATTTGACAGTCAGATAATCTGACACTGGACACTGGTCTTACCAAGAGGTATCGTGCTACCCATCTACTGGGCTGGTCAGATAGGCAGATGCAGAGCCGGATTAACCCTGTCAGAGGCCCTAAGGCAATGGTATTATCGGGGCCCCTTTTCTTACTTTGACTGACCAAATCGTGTGTGAACTGAGGTAATGCACATTAACGGCTGTGGTTTTTAATATATTTGTTTACTTATTCACAGATTTGTTCTAAAATTGTTTTAATTCTACTACTAAATCTAACGATTTGTATTTTGTGAGATAACAGCGAGGTCCCTAAGTTAACACGCACATCAAATTCTCGTTCGAAGAAACATGTTTTCTTGATGCGTGCATTTGGCCTGGGCCCGTAGTTGATGCGGGGCCTCTAGGCCTACTCCGCCTAATGGTTAATCCGGCCCTGGGCAGTCGTTCCATGTCAAACAAAAGTACTTAGCTGCACTCGGCTAGACTGTAAGCCAATCCCAACATAGTTGGGAAAAGGCAAAGCAGATGATAAATAAATAAATAAATTGTTTATTTTTCAGAAACAGTGCATATTGATGATGATGATCTGGTTATTTTCTCCGCAGAAAACGTTGGCAGGCAAAGGGTTGCTCGTCACACTCTCAGCGGCAAAGACCTGTCCTCCTTCATGAAGGACTCAATAGCCGAATTCCCCAAGGCCAAGCTGCAGGCTCTCTTCGACCAGAAGATGTCAGAGGACGCAGAATTCAGCACCGCCATCCAGAACCTTCAAAGCGAGGAGTGGGATTCCGTATTCAGCGCTCTCTGGGCCAGCAAAGTGTTCCAGGCTGAAGTTAAGGTCCTCGCAGAAAATGGAATTGACGTAGGCGTATTACTCGACCAAATCGTTGCCGTTTTTGGACAGAACTAAATCACTGAATCGTCACTGTGGCTGTTTTGTACAAAAGCATCGCAAATATTGTACATTTTTCAAGAATATGAAGTGATATTGATTAAAAAAGTATTAAAATATTTTTTTTTATTTTTTTTTTTTATTTATTTGAACTTTATGTACAATAGTATTACGTGTACATGGGCGGACTTAATGCAGCAAGGCATTCTCTACCAGTCAACCTTTGGGTTAAAAAAACACATTGTGGTAGGTGTGCAAGAAAATGTTTCACGTAAGCCTATATGGGTAATAAGGATTGTAATCTAGCCTCATTTTCAATCTGGCCGGATCCAACCGGACTGTTCTAACCAAGACAATTTTTAAACATTTTTTTTCGTTCCAATGACTAATTTTACAAAATATAACTTAGCGTGATTTTGAATATGTCGATTTCTTAAAGCTCCCGAGTAGCAAAAGCATAGTAACCGTGAAGCTTTCTTATTGGTTTGGAATTGTTGGATCGCTAGTAACTGCGTGTATTTTGCATAGAATTATTTTCTGTTCGCATTTTCTGTACTTTATCAGCACTGACTCACCTAATCCGGTTGGTCCCAATACACGCCAGACCCGCCGGACCAAATTGCAATTCCTAATGGGCAATTTTAAAACATCAGATTGAAGCTAGTTTACGCTTCAAATTAGTCGTCACTCATAGAAAGTATCAGTCCTATAAAATTACATATTATGAAATATGAAAAGGAAAAATAGTTTCATTACTAAACTCAACATTTTTATACGATTACTGCTAAGGTGCGCATATAAATTTTTTACATAGAAAAGACTTAATGTCTATAAAATATGTATATTGTATTAGGTTTTCGTAATTGGGATTCGTTGTAAGTAATTATTTTAGTCATTCTGTGTAGTTTTCAGTGATGGGTTTTTGAACAATTGTTTTAACCAATCTGAGATCTCAGACTTACCGTCAAAGCAGTGCTAAGTTCTAATGTACCTATTAGCAAGGTTATATCCAGTATGAAGAGTTTAAAACAATCTTTAAAAAGAGTCCTATAAATAACATCTACATTCATAGCAAAAAGAAGAAAGAAAAATATAAATCAACAGTTTGATTTATTTGTATACAATGTATTGTTTGTTGATGTTCTGTTGTCCACTGATCTGTTTCAATGTTTACAATCATTGACTTTGCACTTGTCAACATTTTGTTAGACTAACACTCTCGCGTGCTGCGAATGGTCGCATTTTCGTTAGTGAAAAATAAATATTATTTTATATACATACTCCAGTCCAGTAGTCTCGTACAATCTTATTTTTATTTTGTTCTATTACGTCACGGGCGTGGAAAATGAGAAATGCATTTGTTGTTTTAGTTTCCTTATGTATTGGACTTGTTTCCGGATTTACTGTACCCTCGAGTGCTCCAGAGGTGAGTAATAAAACGCCAACGTAGTCAAGTTGTAAAGTATTATTTAACCTTAATAATTTGTTGTACATTTAAAGTGCAAGTAGTTTTGTTAATGTATGTCTATCTAAACTTAATTTTTTATTAAAAAAATTAACATTTTTGAAACAAAACCAAAATTAACTTCGGCTTTCATGGGCTTATTTTAGTAACAATGTATTTTTTAACTATTATTACAGCAAATAGTTACTGAAAAAATCTCGAAAAGTGACGACAGAGACGTGGTAGAAAAATCAAACGTAGTACTTCCTCAAAGAAATAATATTGACGAGGATGATTTGTACGAGTATGCCACAGAGAAAAAAAATAACCAAAGTGAAAGAGCTTTTGTTTACATTAACCAGAAATATAATAAGAAGCCATTTCGGAGTAAGTTTATTAAAACTTTAGCAAAGCCTGGGTCGGCGTACGCCCTTCCAACGACTCCTGCACCTCTACCACCTACGTCTCAAACACCTTGCCCGAGTGCTTTTGATTCTACACCTAATTTTAATTCTAAATTCCAAGGATTTCATTTGGGGGAAAACAAAGACCAGCAAGAAATATCATCATATTTTTCCGCCCCTGATATGTTCAGATGTAAATTCAACAAAGAAACTCAAAGAAAAGAGAATTCAAATATACAGGTGCAAGTGCTCGCACCTCAAAAAGTAGGAGAGCCCCGTGAATATTTTGAACTTTTAAAATCACCTCTATTAAGACCAGTAAATCGAAAAATATATCATGACAATGTTCCCGATATGTCTCTACTTTCTCCTTATAATAAATCTTACAGAGAAAATCAGAAGAATAATATGAAAAATCAGTACGTATCTACGGCAAACGCAATTGTGCGACAAAATGAAATTCAAAAAAATTACGGTTTCAACAATGCGTTCATCACACGGCCTGATTATGAACCTAAAGAATTGTCGAATAGATTTGAGGATGCTAACTTTGAAGACGACTTTGTGAATGACGACGGTTTTCAGAGAAATTTTGTAAATAACCAAGGCGAAGATAAATTATTGGACAAATACTTAAAAGACACTTTGGAAGATATACCAATGCCAAGTGATAATGATAAAGTGCGTAATAATTTGCCTCAATGTGCTAAAGAAGACTGCATTTCAGAGCCTCGTAAAAAACCTTTAAAAAACAACGGCCTTCTCATTAAACCTGCTTGTCAATGTGAACGGCCTCCAAGTGTTATACAAGCAGATCCGTTTGTCTCGAAAGATAGGTCGTTAAGGCAACAGCCAGATCACCAGAACACTCTTCTGAAATCTTCAGAAGTGGTTTATTACGAGGACATGTTATCTGAAGATTCAATCATATTAAAGCAAGATGACGACGTTGTCAGACCACCTAGTAGAATCAACTATACTCCCTCACAATAATTGTAAATTAACACCTATTTATAGATTCTATCTATCTATATCTATCGATCTATTTAGAGATGGGCACTTGTTTCTAGGTCGTTGTCCAGCACTGTGTCTATAATATAAAATTCAAAAAGTACAGTCGAAGAATACGCAGGTCTTGGAGCAACTATTCCACAGGAAAGTGTTCGCAGTGTAGATCACGATAGCGACTACTCAAAGCTATCACGATTGCGATCTCTGCGCGCGCATCCCTCTTCTTACCGGCGTTTGTTGCTCTGAGAAATGAAATGTAAACACTGTAGAATGCCAACAGATGTCCAGATAGCCAATAGAGTCTTCAGAGACATACAGACTAGCCAGAAGGGACGCGCATCCCGTTTGTGAAATATTTTTGCAGTTTCAAATTTTAACTTTCGATTATTCTAGTGCGTTAGAAACTAATTAAACTACACTTAACAAAAAACAAAAAAATCATCTTAGTTGAAATACAAGAGAGACTGGTGGTATTGTCACGTCATATATATATATAGCCTTTTATAACAAATAGTTATTTCGGGTCCGGTGAATGTAAAATGCATCCACGTTACAGGAGAAATTCACCGTGTGGAGAATTTTTATTAAAAAATAAAACAATTAGCCAAATAACCATCCTTACGGTATATTTAACTTTGGTTTTAACAAACTTTGCAAATACATATAACTTGTGTATGTAATTAATATAATATACGAGTGTCTTATTTAGAATAATGTTAATTGCAGCGCAAAATTACTAGGATGATGAAATAAAGTTCAGTTATTCATAATTCCAAAGCTCTCTTTCATTTACCCACCCTGCGAATCTATGTTCTATCCAGTATCTCTATTTCTGTAAGATTCTTTTCACTATTTGTCCAGGGAGATGACTTTGCTCGGACCTTAGACATTGTTCGAAAATATTTGAGCCTTCGAATGGACGATTTGGCAAAACTGGAGATAGTGAATGTTTATGTTTGGCCATACATAATAAAACAGCTTTTATTTAGATAACGATTAGGCCAATACTACTTCTTTGAGCATGGTAGGTGTATTGCAAGGTAATAAAAAGAACTAGTGATTGCTAAAAGCTTTCTAAAATCTACCATAGTTAAAATGATATCTAATTCATCTTTACATATATACATGTATAAAACAAAGTCGCTTCCGCTGTCTGTACGCTTAGACTGATCTTTTAATGCAGTTTTCAGCAATAGATAGAGTGATTCAAGAGGAAAGTTTAATGGTATGTATAATACATGCGTATTATTAGTACATTGCACCCGTCCGTAGCAGGGGCGGGTCGCTAGTTAATATCGCAGCTCCGATAAAATAGGGTTACAACTCGAAAAACCTGAATTTTTAGAAAAGCGAAATAATCTCATCGATTTGTTAATCAGTCTTTATTCTTACACTATTATTATTATTATGTTATCAAAATTATACATATTTGAAAAACTTACAAAAACATATTTTAATGGCATACGCTGTTTTTCAATTTTCCTGAAAAACAACCTGAAAATTCCCAATTGTAACAGTATTTTAGATAACTATTCGAACTTCTTCTAACAAAAATACAATATGACAAATGTAACAATTCTTATTATAATAAAAATCAGACAGTTCTTTAAACTTTTTTAACTTAATAAAATATTCATACCGCTGTAGACTTGGAAACAAAATAACCTTTAACAAAAACATAAAAAAATTAAACAATTCTAGTCCTCACAATTTCAACGAATCACTTTACAATACAAGTTTAGGTAGTCTTTAATTAAGCTATGCTTAATTAATATTTGTTTAATGTTCTCCTTAATTAAATAATGTTACTACGTAGGAACTATCATCACTATAAAAATCGAAATGAAATTTCAATGTGAAAATGTGAAGTGTAAATTTCAGTCGTCTCATAATTAGGATGTATAATTATAAAAAAATGTAGATATTAGTATTAGACAATTCAATATTCAATTACAATTGGTTGTAAAAAGGCGCATAGAACCGTGGTACATGATTACTATTAATCAAACTCATCAAATCAGCTTTCTTCCTCTCGCTTATTGAAAGCGATCTGACGTAAGCAGGCTTTAGTCCAGGCAGAACCTCAGGCTATGTTTGCCAAATTTTATATTCCGAAAATCCTTCGTCTTCGTAAGAGTTCTTATAATAAAGAACACTTTCATGAATTTAACTACTCTGACGTCTTTCAATTTCATGTTACCCGTACCGAAGCGTAGTTCTGCATGTAACTTCTTCAGGGATATAAAATCATCATAGGAAAACTCATTTACCGAGTATGGGGGTCCAGTTTCTTTTGGCTGTTCTTATAATTTGTGCATATTGCAAAATATATCACTTTATTATAGAAACATTGAAATAGTTTAATTCAATCCTTTAACAATAAACTGTAATAATTCGACTTGTAACTGCTCATTAGACAAATTGATGTAAGCAACAAGATTTTACCTGTCTGAAACACTGTTTTATTTCAAATTGTAACACTACTTGTCTCAACAAACGCACGTCCACCATTCATAAAACTAAATGTAACACTAATTGAGATAATTCTGGAATTAAAATGCTTTAGTCATGTAGCGTTACAACTCCATCTAGAGGCGAGTTTTAGAGTTACAGGTGTAACCATTTGAGAAGATAGATAATAAAATTTTAAGTATTTCTGTATCATTAACTCAAAATTCGATTTTTTCGAGTTGTAACCCTATTTTATCGGAGGTGCGATATATAAACTTTACCTGAGCCACATTTCATTATGCATAGTTCCCGTAAAAAGAGTGGCAAATTGTTTTACTTATCAATATATTTATACTATAACATTATAAAACAGGGAAGATTTGTTTTATTGTTTGTAATCGATAAGCTAAAAAACTATTGGACCGATTTCAAACATTCTTTCACCGATCTAAAGCTTAATTATCAACAAGTAAAATTGATTTTATTTTAGACTAGCTGCGCCCGCGACTCCGTTCGCGCGGTATTTGTTTTTTCATTATGCTACAGAATTGTTTACCAAAATGTTTTAAATTGCATATTGTATTACCTATACAGAAAAGTGTAGATCCAATAACTCAAATAAAAATCAATCAACTCAAATAATAATCAATCAAAAATCCCGGAGAGAAAAGTGTATGAAAATCCATGTCTTACGTGGTTTTTCTTTTTTAATTTTGGGTAAGACTATGCGCCGGTAACCTAAATATCCAAAGCCAAAAAGTTTTTACAGTGAGTTTTTATCTCCAAGTTCGCAAAATGACACTGGCCACTAGCTGTGTGTTGGATGGTGTCGGGCTGGCAGTGCGACCCTGCGGCGGCAGGATAAACAATTTGAAAAAAGAACGTGTGAAAATTGCAGACGTCATTGGCGCCATTTGTGAAAACAGTGTTACATTAAGCTTCACTAACTGCAACAATTTCAATATAAATTTCAATTAGTAAAGATTTAGTTTTTTATTTTCCTCGTAGGTGTAGTATAAAGCACTATGTATCACTCGAGAGAAAGTGCGATTCCCAATCTCGGGTGTTTTAAAGCCCTCGCCTACGGCTCGGGCTTCAAACGACACCCTCGGCGGTAATCGGTTACTTTCTCCTCTCGGTGAACAATGTACTATTGTTGCTATTCCAACAAGGCTTTTCCCAACTGCCGGAGTCTGTGTTTCCTGTGTACCTAGGAGTCTTTAAATCAAGATTGAATAGGTTACTTCTAGGCAAGCGTGCTTCATCTTCGACCACATCATTGCTTAACATCAGGTGAGATTATGGTCAAACGCAAGCCTATCAACTATATTAAAAAAAATGTTAGGTCGACTTTCTTTCTAATTGGATGTAGCTGAGTATTAGTTAGTGTATTTCATGCAGCAACTGCCGATGTGACGTCCACAACCCAGTAGGCATGGGTAATATCGGTTTTACTCTGTATCAAATCGTATCGGTTTTGAATGTCGGATATCGCATCTATATATTTCAATATCTATATATTGGCTGAATCTGTGTGGAACTCTGAAACGAAACTGCTATGTAAGATACTGTGATTTTTAGGTTTCGGTTTTGTTCGATATATTTAACATCTTATATTTTTACATCATTATATTTTATTTGTAACTGTATGCTCGAAATCAGTGAATGTATTTTTTGTGTAGTGTGGACACTCCAGCGCGCATCGAACACGCGTATCACAATATCAGTTTGAACCGAATATCATAGTGCGATACCGATATTGTGTGGTGTTTTTGTTTTATGACTCATCATACCAACATCAACGCATTAGATACGCGGATACCTGATATATAGATTCAGTGCCGTCCGATATATAGGTATTGGATATTGTACCAATATATAGGTATTGTATCTATATACGATTTGTATCACCCACTCCTACAACCTAATAGTTCGGTAGCACGATGCAACTTGGACAGATGGGTGTCAGATTTTCTGGCTCCTGACTACCCGTGACGTCTGGCAAACATGTACAGAAGCCAGCACATGAAGCTACCCGAAACTGTCATACTTTTCCAATCAACCTTGAACCTAATTTCTTTAACAATAAAGTTGAAAATCTATTGAAGCAATTTGACAGATTGTTGTAGCTTGATGTGCTGGCGTCTGTACAATTGATAGCCGGGGACCAACGGGTTAACGTGGTTTCCGAGGAACGGGGTTTCATACTCCGAGCTGCTGCCTGAAGTAGAAAGTTAGTGGTACTTACGTTTTATTTTATTTCTCAGTAGTAACTGAGAAAAAATCCAATAGTACATTTCCCTGACCTTAGCAATCAGGCTTGCAATCACTTGCCCAACGAGACAGTCGTATCGAGTATGTTCAACAAAGTAAGAATCAATACATATAATTAAACAGTAAAAAAAGTGTGTCTGTGTCTGTACATTTAAATTTTATACGAAAATAATAATTGAGGTGGGTAAAGAAACGGTATCACGGCAAAAAAGGTCTGTCTGTTTGTACACGCTAATCTTCGGACCTACTGGATGGATTTTAATGAAATTTGGTAAGTAGATAGGTGACATCCTGGAATAACACATATGTTAGGTTTTATCCCGGAATTCCCACGGGATCGGCATTTAGGCGGGAAATCCTCCCACGCGAACGAAGTTGCGGACAGCAGCTAATATATTATAAACAGCCAGTTAACTCATCTCCCAATCTTCCTTTATTAAAACTCCACAATGTGGCATCCGATCAATTTTTAAACTGCTATGCGTAGTTAGCCAGTCTTCAACAGGTTTCAACTTCGAGTTTTCAAGTTTCTCAAATCGTGCCCGTCATCCTCGATTTCTGCACGTGCATAATTTATATCCTTGCTACGCTTCGCTCCAACTCTGTAAGGCGAATTTCCTTCTTGCGCCTCTCGTTCTAATTAATTATTTAGATACTGATCATCGTTGCTATTTTCTTGTTTTATGAGGTAGGAAATGACCCTCTAGAGTTGGACGCGGTTATTGGATGTTTATTTATTTATTTTTGGTTGATTATTTATGTTATATTGCATGATTTTCTTCAGAGGTGCTTTATCCGAACGTTTTATTTTTTAATAAAAAAATATACGGTTGTGTGTTTTTCGTTGTTATACACATGTTTTGCAAAAACAAAAACTTTAATTTAAGTTAATTTTGCTTGTCACGTGTAATCAGATAATTATATGTATATGATGATGTATTATGAGTGTGCTGTGTGACAATCAGACATCTCTTTAAAAAACTAATTTTATTTTACTAATCAATTGATAGGTTGGGCTATACGATACCTCACAAATGCATGCACTGTCTGGCCCACTCAATTCTGTGTGCTTCTATCCTCGAAATATCAGCTCAGACTATAATTAACCTACGTGGTTCTCATATGATTTGACGGGTATATATTATAAGGGAGGTCCATACAATCTGTATCTCTAAAAAGAGACTTTGCTTCCGAGTTTGTTTCTTCTCTTTTTGTATTTTTTTTCTGTGTAGAAAAATCATCGAATGACTTCCCCTGCTCTAGGTGGAGAAGAAGGGAGTGTCAGACTTCTACTGACTAAAAACCCACCCTGTTGCTTCAGCTGCCCTTAACTTCCGGGGCCGCGGTATCTCGTTAGAACATTGCCGCAACCCGTGGGCAGTCAATTAGGAAACAACAAATACACGTCATCTAATTTATATACTTACACAAAAATGATATGTTTTTAGTTACCAATTTGCAAAATAAATATCATTTATCAAATTGGCACGATATTCGTGAACACAGTTTTAGAATACTATTTTTTTTAGCTAATGCCAATGCCTAGTAACAGTAGTATCTTCGACAAACAAACTTAGAAATCCATCAAAACGGTTATATCCCTGCCTTAATTAAAAACATTATTCGACTGTTAACTACAATTTAAATATAGGCAAAGATAGAAACACAGCTAGTATTACATACAGCTAAGACGGAATTCAGCAGCGTGTCCTATCTCCGCCACATCGTTGTCATCTATTTCGCTCCCCGTTTTACGAGGGGTGGCCGTGCTATTATTAAATTAGCTATCATGTCTTATACTTAGATATGTATGGAGGGCGTTTTGAAACTGAGATCTTTTATAAATCTCTGCACGGAAAGTTGGTGCCGTTAAGAAGCTGTCGTTCTAAAATAAGGGTTCTGAATTTTACGTGCAATGTGTATAGGATAGTATCTATAGATACCACACACGCATAGGTTTCATGAAAAAAATACACTTGAGAGCAATAAAATCGCACACCTCTTGTAATTTGATTTATAACTGTTTTTTTTTTTTTTTTTTTTTTTTTTTTCTTAAATCTAGAGATATTGGGTACAAATCATTAGGCGAAATAAAGAATACAAGCTTAGCTTTAAAAAAACTCAAAATTAAAATCATTGACCTTCACGTAACTCACAGAAACCAGCCGTACACCAAATTCCCTAAATTTCCCAAATTCACCCGTTAGCATTGTCACTACTTGCACCCCTTACCCGCAGGTATAAAAGGGTCGTTTCTTTTGGAATTCTAATCGTAAAGTCCGGTTAAGTAGACTCACAGCCTTAGTGTGCTGATCTACAAGTGGCCCTACCTAAAAAAAAAAAAAAAAAAAAAAGGAATTCTAATCAGTTGCATACCAAAGGTCAACGTGATAACATCTCTACTGAAAGCATACGGAAAAATATGGATACCACGCCCGCAGAAGCCGCTCAAGTTGTTGTCTTGCTCGAAGCAGGCCTTAATCAAAGTGAAGTTGCTCGACGACTAAATTTGTGCCGCTACTCTGTTCGTTGTGTGTACCAGAGGTTTCAAGAGACCGGTGGCTATATTCGGCGACCAGGATCTGGCCGGCGACGAAGAACATCAGAGCGTGATGACCGCTTTCTTGTGTCGAGGTCTTTAAGAAATCGATAACTGAATGCGGTTCAACTGGGACAAGAGCTTCGAGAAGTTCGCAATGTCAGTATAAGTCGGTGGAAAATCAGAAGAAGACTTGGTGAAGCAGGACTGACTTCACATCGCCCTGCAAATGGTCCGAAATTGACCATAGCTCACCGACAAGCCCGACTACAATTTGCCAGGGAACATTTAAATTGGACGTATGACCAATGGCGGTCTGTTATGTTCTCTGATGAGTGCAGAATGACATTACATGGTCATGATGGACGCTCTAGAGTCTACAGAAGGTCATCAGAGCGATTTTCACAATGCTGCATAAGCGAACGTGTGGCTTTTGGCGGTGGATCGTGTATGTTTTGGGGTGGCATAATGTTGGACACTAAAACTGACATTGTATTCATCACTGGAGCGAATACCGGCCCGAGATCGAGAGGTTTGACGGCTGCACGATACGTCGAAGAAGTGCTCGAAGGACATGTGAGGCCGCTTGCGTGGCTTATGGGAGAAGATTTTCTCCTAATGCACGACAACGCGAGACCGCATGTGGCTAGAACAGTTTGCGAATATATGGAAGACGTTGGAATCACCGCGATGGAGTGGCCAGCTCGTAGTCCTGATCTCAATCCGATTGAGCATGTCTGGGATGAGCTAAAAAGAAGAGTTAGAGCAAGAAGCCCTGCTCCTACGCGCCTCCGAGAGCTTCAACTTGCCATTGAAGAGGAGTGGAACGCTATACCACAAGATTTCATGGTAATATTAATACGGTCCATGAAAAACCGATTAAGAGCTGTAATTAAGGCTAGGGGAGGGAATACACCTTATTAATAAACAATTTGATCAAGAATTTTGAGTTTGATTTTCATTATTTCTTAATCGAAATTGGGTAATTTTACCCGTTTGTTGGGTTTTGTGCCGTAAAACCTCTTATGGGTATTTTTTACACTGTATTTGATATCATTAGAAAGGTAATGAGGTAGACTTTCAATTCGTGTGTGTTTTTTAAAATATTTATATATTATTATTTATATTTATTTATTTATTCATAAAAAAACTGCCTTAACAAAGAAAAGTCAAGGTGTGCGATTTTATTGCTCTCAAGTGTATTTTCAGTTTCAGTTCCATGTATGAGAACCCCCCTTAATTTTAAATATTTTTATTAGGGTTCCGTAGCCGAATGGCAAAAAATGAAACCCTTATAGTTTCGTCATGACTGTCCGTCTGTCTGTCGGTCTGTCTGTCGGTCTGTCTATCTGTCCGTCCGTCTGTATGTCACAGCCATTTTATTTCTAAACTATTAGGACTATACATATGAAACTTGGTAGGTAAATGTACTCTGTAAACCGCTTTCTGATTTTAAGAAATAAAAATAAAAAATATTTACAATAAAGGGGGGCTCCCCATACATAGAACTAAAACTGAAAAATTATTTTTTCATGAGACCTATGCGTGTGTAGTATTTATAGACAGGTCTTTAAAAATGACACTGAGGTTTCTAAAACCACTTTTTCATAAAGTTAATCGTTTAAAAGATATACGCTTGCAAATTTGTAAAATGTGTGTCCCCCTCTAACTTTTATAATAATGGAGTGAAAAATCTAAAAAAATATATGTCTATAGATCTTAATGTAAACTTTCAAGCAAAATTAGTTTGAACGAGATCGGGTTAGCAGTTTTTGAGCTACAGCATATTTTCTAAAACCGCAAATATAACTTTGTAATTCATACAAATACTATGAAAAACAGTTATCTGGCGTAGTCGTAAAAAATGTAAATAAGTTAGTTTTAAGAAACTTGTAAGGTTTTTTTGTCAAATAACATATTATATTATATTATGTATATAACATATTATATTATATTATTATAGTTACTACGAAACCCTTCATGGGCGAGTCTGACTCACACTTGGCCATTTTTTTTTTGCTTGAAATCGGAAAGTCGTTTACAGTATAAATCTACCTATCAAGTTTCACATGTACAGTTTCAGAATAAAATGGCTGTGACATACGGACGGAAGGACAGACGAAAAATACGTAGATTATAGACAAAAATCCGTTCTAACAGTGAGTCGTCATCATCTGTTTAGTCTTTTCCCAACAATGTTGGGGTCGACTTCCAGTCAAGGGCGGATCCAGCTTTGGTGCCAGGGGGGTCACATAAGGTCACATTTCGTGGTCAAGTCACAAGAAGTTATAATTTGTATTTCCTGACTCCGCTGCCACTTGGCCATCCACTGCCGATATTCGTTTACAACGACAGAAACTGGAGTATTATCTAGTAACAATGTTTAAAAATTTTAATTAGTGGTCCACCTAGGTCCTGGACCCATGGGGTCATGACCACCCCCCCACCCCCTGGATCCGCCCTTGCTTCCAGTCTAACCAGATGCAGTTGAATACTAATGTTTTACATGAAGCCGTTGTCTGTCTGACCTTCACAGCACAGTAGCACAATATTTATTTATAAAAGGTAGCTTCACAGCTTGCAGGTACAAATGTCAAAACAGTTACTCAAAAGTTACGCCAATCATGAAGTACACAGAGAGGTAGATTAAATACAAAGTAGACATGTCTGTTATTATTATTTAAAGTGTAAGTGTATCTGAAAAGTATGGATGTGTGTGAATGTTTGGGTGATATGTGTATGGATGAGTGTATCTTACTGGCACCACTGGAATGACTGAGCATCCTGTGTCTCAAATTTTTTTCTCGTTCAAGCGGTGTTAACTAAAATGTTTACGCGTGTGTATTGCACGTTCGAGCGTGTGCCATCCGTGGGCTGCAGCTGAAAATCAGCGTTAGGTGGTAATATTTAGAATTGCCACCTGAAATTATGCTGAGCTGAGGCCCTTTTGGCACAACGATGTTTTTTTTATTTTATTTTTAATGTTTTCTATGTGCCAATAAACGCAATTTTCTTTCTTTCTTCAAAAAAGAAGATATCCGGATCTTAGACCAAAGATACTGACTATCTCCTTCTTACTATAATATAATATCCCTTGGTAAGACTGATGTCACATTTTCTGGCCACCATAGATGATACATATAAGACAGTACTTCTTTGATAGTTAGATGTTACGTGTAAACGTCTAACTGTCAAAGATGAACAAATGACAGCCGGGGCCAATCTAAGGCACAGAGGAATCCCAATATGTTGAGATGGTCAGCCATCCACAGTCGACCTCGGCAAGTATTGCCTAATTTCAAGATCAGGCAACGCTTGCCGATTGGGTCGGATCGATCCAAAACGCTGTTTTTATTTAGCTACAGCCCTCTGCTTAACGAACAGCGAATGCGATTGTCGAAAAACTCCTCGCTGATGTTCCGTACGCGTGTGAGCGCCAACACCATCCTAAACGTGCTCAGCCACAAGCTGGACAGCTCCCTTCTGGGACACTGGGTTCAAACACAAGTGCGCGTGCCCAGCGCCCCAGAGATAGGCAAATACTTAAAGGAGATGTTCCATTTTCGGCCATCAGATGTACATTTATCAAAAAAGAGGAAAAAATACTACAAATAGGGGACAAATATTCTATGGTGAATTCGAGCCTGATTTGTTGTGTACAAAAAATAATAGTTTTTCAATTATTGCCATGTTTTATTCAACATGGCGTCTCGTTTGCTTGCATACTTCATTAGTTCTGAAATCAAGTAAATCAATGTTACGTAGAAGATAATTAAAAATGTGTGTATTCATGTAGTGTTAAAAAAAATTTTTCGCAAAAAATAGAACCGACTTCCATATCAAAACACTACAAAGCCAAAAATAACTTTAATTTGTAGTGTTTTGATATGGAAGTCGGTTCTATTTTTTGCAAAAATTTTTTTTTCACGGTTTTTAGTGGGTCGGTTTGTAATTTATCTAGTTACAAAAGCCATAATGTCAACAACTTATCACCTTTTACAAAATATTGCTTTTCCCAATGCATAGCCGTTAATTTTTGAGGAGTTCTCCTGGTACTTGACCATCAGCTCTACATCACCATATGCATTGTGACGGGCATAAAGTGTTTAACATCCGTACTCAAGTAATCGAAACGCAATCAACGAAATATTTATTATTGAGGAGTTTCAGTGGCCATCTGTGGTGCTTCATCATCAGTTCAACATCCCCAAATGGTACTTTTCTGAAGCAACTGCTCAAGGTACCATAAGAAATACTCAAAACGCTATAGGTGTGGCTATAATATTTGAAGAGTTCCCTCGATTTCTCCAGGATCCTATCATCAGATCCTAATTTTGTAACAATGGGACCAACGAGAAAGTATACCCATTCAAATGCAAAAAGAATCTTTCAAATCGGTCCAGCCGTCTTCGAGATATGAGGTAACAACCAACACTTCCGAAATTAAAGTTATTTTTGGCTTTGTAGTGTTTTGATATGGAAGTCGGTTCTATTTTTTGCTAAAGATTTTTTTTTGAGTCGGTTCAGTCGTCTCAGTCTTGTATGCGGGTAGCTTCTTGGGGTAGAAGCGAACGTATATGGACCCAAGTAGGTACGATACGCGTCGCTCCCGCTCCAAGACTTTTTCGGTTTCATCGGTCGGGATCCCCAGGATCAGGTACGTGCCGTGATTATCCCTACCGATAGAAGTCACCCTGTACAGTGAACACCTACCAATGTCATACCAAGTGTTCTGACGAATCAAAACGCTCTGGAGCCGCGCTATGTCCCCATTATGCCGGAGTACAAATAACGCGGCTCGAACACGGGTATGTCAGTCTGTCGCATGACTGTCAGTGTCTGGTCAGTATTTGGGAGTCTTATCAGTGGCACATTCTGAGTCAACGAGATCAGGAAGTGGTCGTCTTCACACCTCATCTGCACAGTGCCGTCCGCTACCCGAAGGTATCCGCGGAAGGCCGGGAGTGGTTTGGACGGGTTGCCGTCCATAACGAGGTCCTCGAGTCTCTTTTTTATGTTTTATGCTTCCTCCGGAGTCAGGTCCCTGGAGGGGGGGGGGGGGGGGGGGGAGCAGATTGCTACGGCAAGTCACGCAGGTATATCCTTCGTGGCTCGCGCGTAGGTCCTCTGCTCCCCTTGAGCAGGCTGGAGTCACACGCTCTTCGGGTTTCCCTGAAGCGCACTCGGCAAAGCCGTGTCATCTGGGCGATCCCTCTTTGCCGCTACTTGGCTCGGGTTGTGGTTCAGAGACCCGGACTGCCGAACTCACGTTAGTGAGGGTTTCAGACCGTTTCCCCCTACCTTTCGCCTTTTTCCTTCGGGGTAGGTCATAGGTCAATGTCAGTGTCAGGGTCAGGGTCTCGGGCTTGGCTTTCGGTCCCGGCAGATTCTGACGCTTCACGACATACTTATGCGCTGGTTTTTCTTCGCGAATTTGGTTTCGGTCGCGTGTTACTGGGTCCGGCCGCTTTACGCGCTGGGAGGTCCCTTCGCGGCTTCGTGGCTGGTCACGTACTTGCTATTCAGCGGCCGCCAGCGCGATGCGCTGGCTAGAACCTTCGCAGATTGTCACTGGATCCACCGGAACTGGCCGCCTTACCTTTGATAGTGTCGTCGTCTGGGTTATTCTTGTAACTGTTCCTAACGATGCTCTGTTGCCAGGCACTCGCGGACAGCATAGTCTGTGTGGGGTTTTCTGGCGCTTGAACAGCGGCCGGGGTGTGGTAGAAGGGCGCGTGGGTCGCAGCCGGTGTAGTAGGTAGGTGTAATAGGCGCTGTGGTAGCAGCCGTATTTTTGGGTAGTGCTGCGATAGCAGCAGGGTTGTTATGGGGCGTTGTAGTAGCAGCCGAAAAAATGGTTGTTGTTGCTGCAGGAGCAGCACCTGTACGCAGTGAATTGCCACCTCCCAGAATACGATGGGGGCTGACCGACGTGTCGGTGTGGGACTCCCCGCCTTGGCCGAGGAGTCCCCAGGGGACAAACCTTACAGATAGCTAGAAAAAGATTCGAACTAAACCAACCATTTTGATAACAGTTATCTATTTTCTGTTTAGTAAGTACAAAAAGTAAATATATAATTTATGTGTAAAATATATATTTAAAACAATTTATTGTATTGTGCAGATTTTTTAATATTTAAAAGGCCAACAGAAAGTCAACTTTTTGAGATATAAAATAATAAAAACTGTTGAATAATACAATATTCAATATGATAGTCTTCGAGTGCGGCAATTATACATTCTGAGTGCTACATTACGTGCTCACAAATCGTTCAAAGGTAGGTCAGATCAGGAACACCTCTTATCCAAACGCGTTTTACACGTCCCCCTTCCAAACGCTACGAGTCTTCTGACAAGACGCTGTCCGTATTACTCTCACACGCACGTTTACAACCAAATTAATAAATACTGTCACATTAAAGGTCTAAACATTAACTCATGCAAGAAGATTATACTAAAATTACTCCTCTCCTTATCCTACGATGAAACAGAGAAAATCATATAGTACACATATCAGGCTGGTGCATTCTAACTCTCTCACACACACAGGCTGGCTCACATACATACAACCATCCTACCTTCAATAAACACACTACGCTCAAACACACATCAACACCTCACACTCATCATAAAACACAAAAAAGACAATTTTCCCATTAACTATTTTTATATAAACTTCAATAAAATAAATTTCTGTCCGTTGTTAGTTGTTTTATATAAGGTGCAAAAAAATGCTTTTATTTTAAATTTAAATTGTTTTTTATATTATAAGTAATTTTATTAACTATAAGAAATTTTTGTTTTTGTTTTATTTCGTTATGACATTGTCACTTCAGACACTTTGTTTGGAATAAGTATCTTTTTATGTTAACGCAACTCCGGTCTCCAAGATACAGGCCGCCTAGTTTGGAAACCATTGACATCCCTGTTGACCAAACTTTGATTTGTTACAGTGTACCCTTAACGTTAATTATTTAGGTTAAGCAATTCTGTAACTAAGGTTCAATAAATTTATTCTTATTCTTATAGTTTATTCAATAGTTCAACCAAGTGTTTAATTTATTCAATCAATACAAGAAGGCGGCAATTTAAATTTAAATTTCTAGCCTCAGTCTCCGTTTGTGCTGGATACATTTGATTATACAGAATAATTATAATAAGTTGTGTTAAAAATCAATCCTAAGAATCATATCTAACTACTCCTAGGTCTTTATTTTCATTAAATTTTAAGTTTTTTAAACGAAGTTTACGATACTGGTAATTCTCGAGTTTAGCCAGTGCCTGTTCTACAACTTCCGATAAAGGTTTCTTCAAGTATTCTGGTATATTGTTTACAAAACGCCGACATAACGTGTACAGAAAATTGTGTGTTAAACCATCAGGAAACTGCTTCACTAAATCTTTCCATCGAATGTCAGTCCAGACCTGGTATGATGACGACTTAAGGCTGAAAAAACGATGTGTTGATATGTTTAACCATGGTTGCGATACTATTATAAATAAGAGAATGCATACAAACACGGCAGTAATAAAAATTATACAAATATAATTTCAGAAACCAAGTGCGTAACCAACCTTTTGAATACTGTTTTTCTCAGTGTTTTTATTTTTAAATTTTCTTTTACAAAAATTTGAACATGGAGACTCCCATACCAAAACTGTTGCAAATAAATATAATGGTGATCAAATTTTTCTCCAAGCTTTAGCCAAACAGATTTATCTATTTTCCTATACTTTAATTCTTCAAGAGGTAGTTTAGTATACTTCAGAAGTAGCTTTAAAAACCTAGTTGCTAATGGTAAAGTCTATGTAATTCTCTTTTTTTCAGGCTTCCCTAAAAATAAAATATAAAGTTATGGATTAGTTTTGTTTGAAAGAAACCAAACACAATAGTTTAAATTGTACACACCATTAAACATTTGCTGTATTTTTTTGTATATTCCTCTAGGCTCACGCCCCAAAACTTTTGACAATATTGTCACTGAATTATAGGGAAGGTGCTTGAAACACACTTTCATGACTTTTTCTTCATCTCTAGAGTAAATACCTTTGGCAGAGCAACCAATGTTGGTTATAATATGACTGAATACTTGAAACATTGTTCTTTGTAGTCCACGAGCCAAATAAGCAATAACAAAACGTCTGGCATGTTCTTCTGGTGTATTAGGTAGCCTACTTTTATCCTTATTCTTCCAGCGAGCTAAACAAATTAACTTATCAGGAACATCATATACCTGCAGAAAACAGATTTAACAAAGTATTTTTTTAAGTGTATACCAAATTAAACCAATGAAATGTTTAAAATGTCGAGATGAAACCATTTTATCTAATCAGATTAATTGTAAGAGATATGTGTCTATGTGAAACAACAATTGGTTCATACTACTTGGGAGCTCATACCATACTAGCTGTATCCATTTAAAGCAGTGCACCTACTCAAACTCAATGTGGATTCCTTTATTAAAAAAATTAAAAATTCAAGTTAACAAAACATGCATACTAAATTCTTGGCACACTCAAAAACGTGATTTATCCAAAGAAAATTTAATTTTATTTAAAAAACACCTTCAATGTCTGTCTTTTGCAGAAGTTTTCGAAACTGATAATCCGAACGAAGCATACGATAGGTTTATTGAACTGTTTCGTTTATTTTATGATTTATGCTTTCCAAATAAATTAATTAATATAAAATCTGATAAGAAATTAAAGTGGATTTCGCGGGGAATTAGACTTTGCAGCAGAAAACAAAGAAACCTACTTTGGAAATACAGAAAAGCACCTTCATGTGAAAATAAAAATACATTTAAAAACTATTCACGGACGCTTAAAAAAATTATCAGTCTCACGCAAAAAGCTCAAAATAACTACCTCATTAACTGTTCTCAAAATAAAGCTAAGACGTCATGGCAAATAATTAATAATAACAGTCGGTTGAAAGAACCAATATTACAAATTAATAAGGATGATAAATTAATAACAAATCCTAAGCAAATTGCTGATTCATTTAATGATTTTTTCGTTGATCATGTACAAAATGTAAATAGTAAATATCCGGGATATATAAATGGTAATCCTCATGTCACCAATTCTTTATTCATGCCTCCAGTAATACCTCAAGATATTTTACGTATAATAAAACACTTGAAAAATAAAAATAGTTTTGGATACGACGAAGTTTCCACCACGGCAGTAAAATTTGTATCGGATGTCATAGCTAAACCATTAACTCATATAATAAATGCATGTATAGGCTCAGGTAAATTCCCTGATAAATTGAAAACAGTCATAATAAAACCGTTACATAAAAAAAAAACAATAATGAAGACATGTCAAATTATAGACCAGTGGCTTTAATTCCGGTGTTTTCTAAGATATTCGAGAAAATTATTTACGAAACTATTTACACATTTGTAAGTAAACATAATATTTTATGCGAAGAGCAAAAGGGCTTTCGAAACAATAAAAATATTAACTTGGCGATATTTGATCTTTTAAAAGTGATAATGAATAATGTGGATAAAAAAAATCCCGTATGTGCAATTTTCACAGACATGACGAAGGCATTCGATTATGTAAGTCATGACATCCTCTTAAATAAACTTAGTCACTATGGTATAAGGGGCAATGTCTTAAATTTAATTAAGTCTTACCTCACGGATCGTAAACAGTTCACAGAAATATCGAGAATATGCCATAAAACTAAACGCGAATTAAAATATCTATCCGAAGGCAGAATGACTAAATTTGGAGTTCCACAAGGCAGTGTGCTTGGGCCTTTGTTGTTTTTACTATATATAAACGACCTACCCGATCAAATACATCATCCAATGACTTTATTTGCTGACGACAGCACAGCAATAATTGAATGTGAAAATAAAGCGCAATACGAAAGAGAAATAAATAATACACCTGAAGAAATAATAGATTGGCTTAATAAAAATAATCTTGTTGTAAATCTACAAAAAACTAAAGTAATGCATTTCTTCCAACGGCTAAAGCAAAATAATATCATAACTAAATATAAAGACGAAATAGTAGATACCACTTCAGTTACAAAAAATTTAGGAGTACATATAGATGATAAATTGACATGGAAAAACCATGCTGAAATCGTGTGCCAAAAACTAAGTAAAAACGCTTATGTTCTCCATAATCTCTTAAAGAAGTTAAATATGAATACGTTAGTGACAGCTTATCACGGTTTAGTTGCTTCATTACTGAGTTTTGGTGTCATATTTTGGGGAAACTGAACTGAGGGAAACTTTACTTTTATATTTTTGTAATACCATTATATGATGATTATTTTATGCTATAAGTAAGCGAAAAATGTTAGATGTTATTCTAAAGTCATTATGTTGTCTCAATTGTATAAAAATGTTATTTAAATGTTAACGTAGCAATTAGCAATGATAAAATTAATTAATTAAATTTGCATGCCGTAAGGCAAAATGTATCGGGACGTTCCATAAATTAACACCATATTTGTTACCTACATTATTGGAAAATAAATGATTTCTATTCTATTCTATTCTATTCTATTTATTATTTCAATTAGACCATAAAAACACTTTATATATCTATATTAATATTTAAAATAACAAAGTGACTCTAACATCTATTCACTAAGGTTGATTCTTGTGAAGAAGAATGGATTAGAAACTCCATACTATACCTCCATGAATTCATTCCAATTATTTAGTATCTTTTCGCTTTCAGCTTTGCAAATGGTGTCTGTTCGATAAGGTTGAGTATGAATTTCATTTTCTGTCTTTTTAAGTGGCCTTGATAGGGAATTAGATTTTTGATACCAAGGTTGCTCCCATGTTATTTTCTCATTCTTTAATTTTTCTACCAGTAACTAAAAATAAAAGAATTTTATTGAGTTCAAAGATTGAATAGCAGTCTTCACTAACAAAACTATGGATCTTATGGTCTGAAATAAAATATTTTTATTAATTTATTTATTCACCTATATTTAATGCAAAAATTCAAAATGTAATCTTTTACCAACTTTATTTGCTGTTCCCCTCAAATTTGAAACAAAATGTACCGCCTTTGTGGCCGCCGGCGGCCTTCCGTGAATTGAGCGGTTAAGTATATAACACCAACATTTTTATTTGATTGGTAATCAAAGTTTAAAGTACACTAAAATAATATTGTTTCCTTCATAATTCAAAGGCTCAATAGATTTAGTACAAGAGTAGACCAGGAACTGGTAGGTAGTGTTGTAATATTGGTTTTATGGAATTTTATGTCTATGGTTTACTGGCAGGTTTTTAAGTCTATGGCATTTAAAACCAAAATGTTGTTAGGAAGGTTTTTTGAATGTGACAAGATAGATGAAAAGAAAAGTCAAGTAGAAAATATTTTAGTTGGAGATATAGTCGTAGTCGAAGACAGTTGTATATGGTCGATCATATGGTTTAGATTTTTAGAGCAGTTTACCAAGTTTTATCAAACATGTACTAGATCAATTTAGAATTTTGTAAAGGGTTTTGGAATGAAATAAAACGCAGTGAAACTATAGAATGAAGTAACTTATTTGCATAAAGGATCCCACACTTACAACATCTTGGTAAGAGAACAATTTGATATACTTTTACAGGTTATGGGCTGCCCCCGGGCAAATTTAACCAGATGTTGTAAGAAGATCGTGGAAAGATAAGTCTTAAAATTCTTTGGAGTACAAGATAAAATAATAATTGAAAATAAAATTTATTGAAAATGACTGAAGATTCAAAATTGTCGAGAAAGACAAAATATGTCGCTTAGAAACAAAAGAAAATAATATTTTCAGAGGGGAAGTCAGAGATGATATAGTGGTTGACATTTGAAAGCGATGCAAAGGAGTTGTTGGTGATGATTTTCACAGTGAAGAAAATGCTGAAGTTAGTGATGAAGATGCTGAGGTTTCTGAAGGCAGGATTGAAGACGTTGAAGTTGAAGTTAGTGGTGAAGATGTTGAAGTTCGAGGAGTTGGTGTTGAAGATAGCGTTGAATAATTTTATATAGAGTCGAAGTAGATAAGTTAGGAGTTTTATAATAATTTTATATAGAGTCGAAGTAGATAAGTTAGGAGTTTTATAAGTGAAGTGTGTTTAGTGATGGTCAGAGTATAAAATTCAGAGGGGATGTTGGTGTAGAATTTTATAGGTTTTGTGTTATTGGGGCTCCTTTGCATAGCTGGCAACATGAAGTAGTGGTTTAATTGAGTTGGGTTTTTTAAAATGAGTTGATAGGAGTTATATACGAGATGTTATTCTAATTGTAATAAACATAAAATTCAGAGGGGATGTTGTAATATTGGTTTTATGGAATTTTATGTCTATGGTTTACTGGCAGGTTTTTAAGTATTTAAATTTAAATACTTAAAAACCTGCCATTAAGGCATTTAAAACCAAAATGTTTTCAAATTCCAAATCCCATCCAAATCCATTCCAATCCAAATTAAAAGTTGTTAAAAATTATTACCTGTATTGTATTGAGAGATGAAGATGCAGGAGGATCTGCATACATATTTGCATTCTTGAATATAAATGATCAACTGGATGTTACACTTGTAAATAATTACAAACACATTAATACAGATAAAGGCACCCTATGCTTTACTTCTTCAGTGGAAAAACGACATGGATAACCATCTTTGAGACGATTACCCTCGCCATCCAGTTGGTATTTGTCGAAGTGTTTTTGGGACACACGTTTATTCACTAACTGATACTTTGATAGACCAAGAAGTTCGGAATTCACTGATACCAAAAACGACAGTCACAAAGCCCTAAGTTTATCATCCTTAAGTAAATTATAAAGGCGATGGATGAGTTTTGTTGGTTGAAATACAACCGACAACACAGCATTTGATAGGAGCCATGGCCGCGAACCAAAGCACCAGAGCACTGCAGTATAATTCGTATTGAGCAAGAAACTTGGAATCTATCTCAGCTTAAGCAATACAGCGAGGAGAACGACTAGTAAACAAACTGTAATCCGGCAGCACACGAGCTTCGACACGAATGACGGAAAATCCAATCTGTTATCTGTCCATAGATGATACATATAAATACTGAGATAGATGCGCCACTCTATGATTCGAAAATCGAGTTTTTGACCCTGATCGCCATGTGGCGTAACGGTAGCTGAATACCGAAAAAATCCGATAGGTGGTGTCTACCTGACATGTTAATAATATTTTCTCATTTTAAAGATTTTAGAAGTACTAGATTGATTGAAATAAATATTCTAATCGACAAAAGATTAAATCTTTGTGTTGGCGCGAAAGGCTAATTTAGTGGACTGTATTTGCGGTGCGGAGCTAAACGATTGACAAACGCTTGGCGTTAGGTACTTCGAGTTGCAGTGGGTGTGGGACAATGGAATACAACCCGAAATAAATAGGGAAGGAAAGCACAAACCTTTACGGGAGCCACGTGCTCGCGTCGTCGCCGGTGCACCGGTTCACTTTTCCAGGTTCAGGGCAGTTGAGCTTCAAGTTATTGTCCTCACACGTTAAACACAAGCACAAACTATGGATTATAAGTCTTATTACATGCGAAAATGCGGTGATTCCAAAGTTATTAATATTTTTAAGCGGAGCGCGTCGACGCCATTGTTAACTTCTTGCGGAGCGATTCGGAAGCAGTTTTTTCGACAAATGGCGGGCGAATCTTCTTACTCACTCGCGAGGTATGTGCGGGAAGGAGATGGATATAGGAAATAGCGGATGTCAATCATATTTTGAATGTTGGCGCAACCATTCCCCCCGGTTTGAAGGGTTACCTTCAAAAACTATAAGCGAAACTAATCAAAGAACTAAACTCTGGAGTAACATCTAACTTCTAACCTTATTCCTAAACTATAATATAAAGCGTTACCATAACTACTAAACTAATTTGAAGCCTGCTGCTGATTGGGCAGAGGACAGAGGCGAATAACCGGACGTAAAACTTTGCGTACTTAAATCACCGGTCAATTCTATGTGAACTGCACGAGTTGTCATACAAATAAATAGACAAACGTAAGCTTTTGTGGAGCGTACTCCGCGACCACGGGCAACAGTTACCCTAAACGGGCCGGCGAAGTCGGTACCGGTGTGAACGAAAGGTTTAGCGGATTGAACAACACGACAAGAGCGATGATCGGCCATTTCAGGCGCGATAAAACGCGGGCGAAGCTTAAAACAGGGCACACATTTGTGTACTCTAGCACGAATCAAATTGCGAGCGGAAAGTATCCAATACTTCTGTCTAAGGATAGACATCAACAAGTCTGGACCTGCGTGGCAATTCAACCTATGATGATAATCTACAATCAAATCTAAAATATGGTCCTTGCGGGGTAAAACTACTGGATGCTTTTGCTCAAATCCTAAATCGGAATTTCTCAAACGACCACCTACTCGAATAAGACCATTCTGCAAAAAAGGTTTCAAATGTTGAAAGGCGCGGCTACAAGGTTTGTTGGACTCCAAACTACTAATTTCGGATGCGAAATAAAATCTCTGCAATTCACGTAGCACGACTGACTCAGCTTTATCCAGATCAGCGGCGGTTATAACACCGCGCGTGGGTAACAGTTTAAGAAAACGACATACATACACCACACAACGCAAAAGTCTCGACCAAGACGAGACGCGATTAGATAACGATAAAATAATCGACTCTTCACGTGGAACCGAAACTACAAGCGAATGCTTCTTCTCCTCGGGTGGTTCTGAAACGGCAGCTGGATTAAAGGGCTTAACCGGCCATTCCTCGAGCACGCTATGAATCCAAGACGGAGCGCAGAACCACAGCGGATGATCTAAAATTTGCGAAGGGAGCAACCCACGGGAGAGACAATCGGCGGGATTATCTGTGCCAGCAACGTGAAAGAGATTTTGTGGTGGTAATTCGGACTGGATTTTGGCCACCCTATTGGCGACGAATGTGTCCCAGCGATGGGGCGAAGAATGTGCCCAACACAAAGCTACAGTAGAGTCAGAAAAAGCCATAATTCTATCAATAATAATGCGGTGCCTACAAGCATTGACAATCGAGCTGATTAATTGCACTAACAAAAGTATAGCGCACAGCTCCAGGCGCGCCAGAGAAACGACCTTGCGAGGGGAGACTTTGGATTTAGCGCTTATAAGACTAACCGAAACCTTGTCAGCATCCAAAACGTGAAAATAAACTACCCCCCCGTAAGCCTTTGCACTGGCGTCGGCGAAGCCTACAACAGTAACTATACTGTTCGACAATATACCAACATGGCGAGGAATTTTTATTTGATTGAGCAATGGAAGTTCTTTCCGGAAGCGAGCCCACAATTTAACAATATTTTCGGGCGCGGGGTCGTCCCAATCACTATTGGAAAGCCAAAGTTCTTTTATAAGCAACTTGGCATATAAAACGACGGGAGCTACAAATCCCATAACATCCCATATACGTGCTACACACGACAGGATAATGCGCTTAGTACAAATTTGCGGAGTCGAACTAACTTTAAGACTGAACATGTCAGACGCGGGTGACCAACTTAAACCTAGAACCTTGTGCGTATCATCACCATCAAATTCCTTCACCGAAGATAATTGATGCGATAGTGGAATCGAATCTAGAGCGGTCTGCGAATTACTAGTCCACTTCACAAGATCAAACTGACCGGCCTTCATAAGACTTATTACTTGAGCGGCGGTCTCAACGGCATCCGCCTCGCTGGCTACACTATAAACAAAGTCATCCATGTATAGCCCAGTCTCAATAGTGTCTTTCGCTTTCGGGAATCTTTCACCCTCATCAGTGGCTAATTGCTTGATAGTGCGAAGCGCATGGAAAGGACTCGACTTAAGCCCAAAACAAACACGATTAAACTCGTAAACTCTCAAAGGTTCTTGAGGCGAAAATCTATACAAAAAACGTTGAAATTTGCGGTCGCATTCGCGAATACCAATAGAAAGAAACATTTGCCTTATGTCGGCGGAAAGCGCGACAGCAAACAAGCGGAAATTCACAATAATGTCAAATAAGTTACCTTGAAGGTTTTGACCACAATACAAAATATCATTGAGCGATACGGAAGTGCTAGTCTTAGCACTGCCGTCCAAAACCACGCGGAGCTTAGTAGTAAGCTTGTCTTCTCTAACAACTCCGTGGTGTGGGATGATGTAAGATGGATGATCAAGAGTCTCGTCAGTCTCGGCGGTGGATGCAGGTGAGATGTACCCTTTATCTAAGTATTCGGTAACCACCTCATCATAGGCTTGCTTCAACTTCGGAGACGCTTGCATCTTACGTTCTAAACAAGAAAAGCGTTTTTCCGCGGAAGCGTAGGAGTCACCGAGCGAAAAAATATCTCCCTTGAATGGAAGCCCGACAATATAACGACCATCATTATCACGGGTAGTCGTGCCACAATAAATCTCCTCAGCCACCTTATCATCAGGGCTTAGGATAGGCGGGACATTGACCTCTTCAATTTCCCAGAACCTGCGGATGGTAGACTCCAGCGGCGGCTCAACAGTGCAGCAATGTGACACAGTCGAGTAACTATCTAAATGTGCGGGTGCGGAACCAACAATAACAAAACCTAGAACTGTTTCTAGGGCGTGCGGTGCGGGAAACGACGAATGACCTTGAATCTTACGAGATAACTGAAGGTGCGGGAGAATCGATGCGCCGATCAACATATCGACGTCTCCAGGGACACCATAAGATTCATCTGCCAACGGTAGGTCTTTAAATTTGGTCAATAAAGACGTGTCAACCGGGACAGTAGGCAATTGTTCCGTAATTTTATCTACGACAAGCGAATCCATATCAAAACAAATATTAGAATTAAAACGCGATGCAAATTTAATTTTAATCGAACCATGAATGGTTGATTTTAAACCACCGAACCCCTTAACTACTGAGCGGGCTGGTCGATTATTAATACTAAAACCAAGGCGTTGACAACAATTTTGAGTTAAAAAATTACTCTGCGAAGCGCAATCTAACAACGCTCGAACAAGACACGGATTACCAAAAGCATCATCAACAACAACGTGAGCGGTCGCGAGCACCACGGTAGTGCACGTATTGCTTGCGGCGGACATCGAACACAACGTGACGTCAGTCACGGCGGCCTGCGAGCGGGCAACGTCGCGCGTTGATTGCGGCTGCGGCTGCGAAGCGGACGCAGAGTTCGCATCGACTGACTGCAACGACGTGTCACCGCTTGGTAAACTAACTGTGCTCACATTGGATGCGGCATTATTACCACTTTTCTCCATGTGAAGTAAAGTGTGGTGCTTCGAAGAACACTTACGACAACTTTGACTACTATTACAAGACGTAACCCGATGCTTGTCACTAAGGCAGTTAAAGCACAAATTTTTTTCGCGAACAAACTTATAACGTTCATAGGGCGTAAATTTTAAGAAACCAGAACACTTGTACAATTGCGAATGTTGACTATTACACAAAGAACAACTCGATTGTACAGGAGCAGGTGCTGTATTAACATACGTATGTGTCGACTTTTGTGACTTCGAAGCCGCATCCGTTCGACGGTCGGACTTCTTCGTAACTTCATGGGTTGACGAAGTGCGTTGCAATATTTTAATATGATCGCGAACAAAACATTCTAAATCATTGAATTTTGGCAGTTTACTACTGCGATGGTCTATTTCAAATAAACGAACAGTTTCACTATCTAATTTCTTTAAACCCAAATATAAAAACAAAAAGTCGCAGAGGTCATCGACCTTCAGGTTCTTTACTGCGCGAACAGATGATGCAAAAATATCTAAAAACTTCTCTAAATTATGTTCATTACAAACTGTTATATTTTTCAACTCGAATAGCTGATCTAAATATGCGGTAGCAACTAATCTTTTATCTTCATATTTCGACTTTAAAGTTTTTAAAATTAATGAATAATTTTCGGCACTAAAAGTAATGCCGGCACAAACAGTTTTAGCTTTACCAGTTAACTTTTCAACCAGATAGTGTAACTTTTCATGATCTGTCAAAGAGACGTTCCCATTTATAGTGTTTTCAAAACTATCTATAAATAGATTCCAATTGCGAATATCACCATTAAATTCAGGTATCTGAATGGGCGGTAATTTTGGTCGATCGCGAGTGTGATTTGCCTGGCTCTGATGGACAGACGGCTTCTCCAAGCTCCTCGCGACGCGTTTGATGCGACAGAATAAATCATCAAATGACGCCAAAGCCTGATAACTCACAGCGTATTCTGGATTTAATTCTAACTCTAAAACGTTAATATTATGAATTACGGATTCAAATTCCGTGCGCAAACTATCCAAGTTTTCTATAGAACATAAGAACGAATCTCTAATAGCTAGATCAAGTGTTTTAAGTGCATTATCACAAATAGATTGCACGCGAGAAAATATCATGTCTCTTTTAGCATATAAAAGTTTCAATTGAACTTTGATGTCCTTATGAGACATCGTGAATAATAATTATTTATTACAAACAATGAATGCGGTAAACAAGCAAATAAAGTTATTTTAACAAATAAGCGATGGAGAACAGCGACGCGGACAATATTAAATACCTAAAGTGGGTAGGTAGTTATAACGAACTGCGGGTGAAATAAAAGCACTGTAGGTAGTTTTTAAACAATCTTAATTTACCCACTAGGTTGTGTCTCTGTTTCTGATATACTACAAATAATTTTAGACTTCCGAATGAATAACTAATACGAGCGATCTATGGCTACGTAGGTATGTAGGTATTACGCACGTACGTAGGTAATAGATGAACAAACAACGAATTGGGTTAGGTATAAGACTGCGGTGCGGTGCGTTTATTCCTTATGGAATAAATACCAATGCGATAACTACAACAAATATGTACCTAATTCAAATAAGTACCTAACTATCCGGTGAGAGGGACCAAAGAAACTGTTGGCGCGAAAGGCTAATTTAGTGGACTGTATTTGCGGTGCGGAGCTAAACGATTGACAAACGCTTGGCGTTAGGTACTTCGAGTTGCAGTGGGTGTGGGACAATGGAATACAACCCGAAATAAATAGGGAAGGAAAGCACAAACCTTTACGGGAGCCACGTGCTCGCGTCGTCGCCGGTGCACCGGTTCACTTTTCCAGGTTCAGGGCAGTTGAGCTTCAAGTTATTGTCCTCACACGTTAAACACAAGCACAAACTATGGATTATAAGTCTTATTACATGCGAAAATGCGGTGATTCCAAAGTTATTAATATTTTTAAGCGGAGCGCGTCGACGCCATTGTTAACTTCTTGCGGAGCGATTCGGAAGCAGTTTTTTCGACAAATGGCGGGCGAATCTTCTTACTCACTCGCGAGGTATGTGCGGGAAGGAGATGGATATAGGAAATAGCGGATGTCAATCATATTTTGAATGTTGGCGCAACCACTTTGATTTTAGAATATTTATTTCAATCAATCTAGTACTTCCAAAATCTAAAGATTAGATTTTAGAGGCTGGCAAAAATTAAAACACGGTGAAGATGGATTTAATTATTTTTTATATTTGTGATTTTTTGGATTCATTATAAATCAACGAAACATAACGAACGAACGAACTACTGATTCAAATTTAATTGAGTCCAAAATAGGCAACAAATCATACCACAATTGGAAATGGAGCGAGTTATTTTTTAAGCACTGCTTATATATTTTTGATGACCCCTTGTAAGAATGACCATTAAATGATTCGAAGAGCTTATCAAATAATAAATCTCTGCACTCTTCGGGCAGAATGTTGTGTTCTGAAACAAAATATTAATGTTGGTTAATAACATTTTGCAAAATTTGCTAGGTAACAATAATGATCCAAATATGTGAAATTATAAACATACTAACTTGATAAAAAACGTAAAGCGCTAGACACCCTCTGGCTGAACACTTGTGCTGCATATTTTACCTTCATTTTAGGTATTTTATTACTCATCACATGTTTTTCTGTTAATTTATTAATTAATCGAAATTTGTCAAACTGTTTTTGACAGTTTTATATTATTCTTTTTTCTTTGTTTTTCATAAACAAGCGAGGTGTATAGAGTCTATGATCCAGTAAAATTATAATGCCATTTAATTTAGTGATTTAGTGAATTAGGTGCCTAAATACATTAAATAATGCTTTATGAATTTTTCGATACAAATAATATTTTTTTATTAATTTTGATTATCAAATATGTATAAATATATCGTAGCAGCTGCCATCTATTATCAAAACATACGCATTACGTACAAAACTAAGTTGACCCCAGACATAAGATGTCACTAGTTTTTTGTTAAAAATATCGAATTGTTCTCTTACCAAGATGTTGTAAGTGTGGGATCCTTTATTCAATAAATTACTTCATTCTGTAGTTTCACTGCGTTTTATTTCATTCCAAAAACCCTTTACAAAATTCTAAATTACATTCTATACATGTTTAATAAACTTGGTAAACTGCTCTAAAAACTAAATCATTTATGATCTACCATATACAACAACTCCGACTACGACTATATCTTCAACTCACAATATTTTCTACTTGACTTTTCTTTTCATCTAAAAACGTCACATTTAAAAACATTCCTAACAACATTTTGGTTTTAAATGCCATAGACTTAAAAACCTGCCAGTGAACTATAGACATAAAATTCCATAAAACCAATATTACAACATCCCCTCTGAATTTTATGTTTATTGCAATTAGAATAACATCTCCTATTTAACTCCTATCAACTCATTTTAAAAAAAACTCAATTAAACCACCCAACTTAACTAAATACAACAAACAAACTTTTGAATTAATTAATCTAAACACCTTACATAA
Organism: Tholera decimalis; assembly: GCA_943138885.2. NCBI lineage: Eukaryota > Metazoa > Arthropoda > Insecta > Lepidoptera > Noctuidae > Tholera > Tholera decimalis. The sequence continues at coordinate 22,570,621 of OW964565.2, forward strand.
CTAACTTAAACACTAACGTTTCAAATTAATTCTCAAACAACCTTATATACTAATAAACCTACATAATTCATCACATTACAAAATGTCCTTTATGTATCACTCACTATACACTGTCTCAATCTCAAAAACTTTGTTCTGTCCAGTGGTTTAGTTAGTATATCTGCCAAATTATTTTTAGTTGGACAATAATGAACTTCCAACAAATTTTTATCTATTTTTTCCTTAATAAAATGATACTTTACATCAATATGTTTGCTTCTTCTATTCAAAATTCCATTTTTAATCAATACTATAGCTGATTGATTATCAACAAATAACTGTGTTTTTGGTAATTTGTTTGTCAACTCGAAGATCAGACTCTGAATGTATAAGAGGTCTTTTATACATTCGGCTGCAGAAATATATTCAGCCTCAGTACTGGAAAGAGCGGTGACTGACTGTTTACGAGAACACCAATGAATTGGACCACCACCATAAAATATTACAAAGCCAGTCGTACTTTTCCTAGTATCAGGATCACCTGCAAAGTCTGCATCACAATACGCTTTCAAAGTTAAATCATTACCACGAACATACTGTATACCACTGCTGACTGTATTTTTAATATATCTAAAAAGGTTCTTAATATTTGCAAAATCATTCAAGTTAGGATGTTCTTGATGCCTACTACAATAACCAACATGAAAAGCCAGATCCAGTCTTGTTTTATTAACCAAATACAACAATGAACCAATCAATTGTCTATATCGATGCACATCATCAACTCCCACTTTCCCCTCTTGATGCGTATCGACTAAAATAACCGGATGACTACTATCTTTTATGTTTTCATATTTAAACTTTTTCAAAATTTGATTTATATAACTTTCCTGATAAATCTTAATAAACTTTTGTTCTACTTTAATATCAAACCCTATAAACTTTTCAGTCTTATCAAATCTCCGCATTTCAAACTCTGTTTCTAATTTATTAATAATTTTATTTAAATCAATCTCGTTTTCACCAATTAAAATACCATCATCTACGTAAATAGCCAAATATATTTCTTTATCTTTATTTATAAACACACATGGATCTGATTTTATTTGTGAAAAACCCAATTTTTTCAAAAACTCCGTTAATCTCTTGTTCCACATATGTGGTGCTTGCTTCAAACCATACAAACTCTTCTTTAATTTACATACTTTATTCTCTTTGTCTTTTATATCATATCCTAAAGGTATTTCCATAAAGATTTCTTCATCTAATTCTCCATATAGAAAGGCTGTGTTAACATCAAATTGTTTAATTTTAAAACCTCTTTGAGCTGTAATCGCCAACAGCAATCTAACACTAGTAGTGTTTACCACTGGACTAGATGTCTCCTTATAATCAATATTGTATTTTTGAAGAAAACCTCTTGCTACTAATCTAGCCTTATATCTTCCACCAGGCTTTATAGTAAATATCCATTTACTCGTAATTATTTTCCTATTTTTTGCTTCACACTTGTCAACGATTTCCCAAGTTTTGTTTCTCTCTAAGGAATCTTTTTCCTCATCCATTGCTCTTTTCCATAAATCTTTATCAAAACTATTAAAAACATCTGTATAAGTCAAAAAAGAAGTCTCCAAATCATAATCTTTCAGTCTAGATGGCAATTTTCTTTCTCTATTCGGTAAAATCCTCAATCCATCATTAATAACTGGTTCAATTGCATCCTCAAACTCATCACTAATTTCACCTACTATATCATCTCTCACTTCCCCTCTCAAATTATTATTTTCTTCAACACCAACTCCAATGTCTTCAACACTATCTTCATAAAACTCATTTTCTTCAGCACCAATTCCTCTAACTTCAACATCTTCATCACTAACTCCTTCTTCAACGTCTTCAATACTATCTTCAAAAACCTCAGCATCTTCATCACTAACTTCAACATTTTCTTCAAAAATCTCATCATCTTCATCACTAACAGCTCCATCACCACTTTCACTACGAAAATCATCACGACCAACTACATCATCATTAACTTTATCACTAACATCAACACTAACCTGTTTAAATAAATTTTCTAAATCGCACTTTTTCGCTCTACAATTACACATTTTTAAATAACTCGCAACATCACACTTATTATTATTAAACACCACATCTCTCGAATAAACAATTCTAAAATTTAAAGGATCCCAGATCTTATAACCATTATTAGTAAACCCTACTAAAAGCCCTTTGCTACTCCTGGAGTCAAGTTTATGTAGCTGAAAATTATTTTTATAATATGCTAAAGATCCAAAAATGTTTAGATGTTTTAAATTAGGTATTCTATTAAACCACATTTCAGCTGGTGTTTTAACATTTATTGTATTTGCACTCCTGTTAAATAAATAAGCAGAAGTTAAAACAGCTTCACCCCATAACTTATGTGGTAGCTGCATATCAAAAAGCAACGCTCTTGTTCGTTCCATTAATGACCTGTTTAATCGTTCAGCTTTACCATTCAGTTGTGGAATATAGGGAATAGTGTAATCAATATTAATACCTTTATTAATACAGTATATTTTAAATTGCTTGCTAGTATATTCACCCCCATTATCACATCTGAATGTTTTAACTGTTGTTTTAAAATGATTTTCCGCCAAATTAATATAGTTGATAATTTTCGAAAAAGCCTCGCTTTTATTTTTGAGTAGAAAAATTTTAACAAAATTTGTATAGTCATCCAAAAACGTGATAAAATATTTATATCCATCCCATGTTTCCATTTCAATAGGCCCACAAATATCGCTGTGAATAATTTCTAATGGTTTACTAGCTCTGTGTCTATTTGATTTAAATGGTTTTCTACATAATTTTGATTTTGTGCAGACTTCACAGATGTCAATCTCCTTTACCAGGCCTCTATCCATACCCCGAACAAGATCCTTTGTCTTGCCAATAGGTACATGGCCCAACGCACGATGCCAGAAGTTAGTATTAATTTGAAGGATGTTTACAGACCTTGAAGGCACGACTGGATTTGCATTAACAGTTAAATAGTATAGCCCGTCTTGCTTCAGTTCACCAACCTCTATGCATTCAGAGTCCTTACTTTTGATTTTACAGCTCGTTCTGAAAAAATTTAACAAATAATTATCATCAGCTAATCTAGATACAGATATTAAGTTCTTTTTGAGTTGGGGAACACATAATACATCTTTAAAAGTAATATGTTTAGTATAAATATTTCCCATGATGTTCACATGGTGAATATTTCCATCTGCAGTCATGATTTTATAATTAATCTTCTTCTTATCTTCAAGATAACTTTCTGAAGTAATAATATGACTGCTGGTACCTGAATCTATTATGAATTCAACTTCTCTTTCTGTTGTGTTGATTGAATAGAATTCACTTACATTTTGTTTTAGGCAGAACTTTGTATAGTGCGAGTTGACCTTACAATTCACACAGTTAAACTTTATGTTGCAATCTGCATGTCTGTGTCCACTCTTCATGCATTTGTAACATTGAAGTATGTTATTGTATGTTTTAGCGTCACCCTTCAATGTTCTGCAGAATTTTGCAATGTGTCCTTTCTTCCCGCATTTGAAACAAGTTCGCACATGAAAGCTGTTTTCTATTTCTTTGACGTTGTTATTCTCAACAGATGTTGAAGGTTTCGGTTCTTCATGTCTGTCTGTATTTTCTTCCCTCATCTTTAATTCTAGATTAATCCTTGATATCAAATTTATTAAAGTTTTGTCTGCTGAAGATGTTGATTCCCATGCTGTCCTAAAATGAAAAAGTTTTTCCGGTAGATTCGAAAGTATTTTTGTTATGATTTGCTTGTCATCAAAATCGTATCCTAAATTCCTTATTCTTGTCGCTTTATTTTCAATTTCTGCTATGTCTGTCATTAAATCTTTGTTTTCAAATTTATATTTATAATATTCTTCCAAAAGGCGAGATGTTTGAGACTCCTTATGTCCAAGAAAAAGGGTGTCGAATTTATTTATAATTTCCTTTGTGGTTTTACAGTTGATTGCATAAACCATATACTTGTCGCTAATTGAGCATATTATTATCAATCTTGCTTTCGCATCTTTTCTAATAAAATCTTTCTTTGATTGTGCATCATCTTCCAACACAGAATCCAGCTCCTTTGCTGTCAAAAATAACGTTAACTTTTGTTTCCAAAGAACATATTCTGTCTCATTTGACAGTTTTGATAATTTTAAATCTTCAGTCATTTTCAATAAATTTTATTTTCAATTATTATTTTATCTTGTACTCCAAAGAATTTTTAGACTTATCTTTCGTGATCTTCTTACAACATCTGGTTAAATTTGCCCGGGGGCAGCCCATAACCTGTTAAAAATATCGAATTGTTCTCTTACCAAGATGTTGTAAGTGTGGGATCCTTTATTCAATAAATTACTTCATTCTGTAGTTTCACTGCGTTTTATTTCATTCCAAAAACCCTTTACAAAATTCTAAATTACATTCTATACATGTTTAATAAACTTGGTAAACTGCTCTAAAAACTAAATCATTTATGATCGACCATATACAACAACTCCGACTACGACTATATCTTCAACTCACAATATTTTCTACTTGACTTTTCTTTTCATCTATCTTGTCACATTTAAAAACATTCCTAACAACATTTTGGTTTTAAATGCCATAGACTTAAAAACCTGCCAGTAAACCATAGACATAAAATTCCATAAAACCAATATTACAACATTTTTTTGGCAAATTTTGTGTCTGAAGTTTCTTCGGGAGTTTCACCCCCCTGTATCTGTCACTCGTCAGTTTTAAACAAGGAACTTGTACCTAAACTGGAATGCGGACGCGAAGCTCAAATCCGTTCCGAAGAGTATACCCTCGAAGGACCTAGCTATCTCTTTCTAGTAGTGTGGATATCAATTCGCGATAAACGTAAGGACAATTGTTTTTGATGCAATATTTGCAGGTTTTTTTAAGACACTTATATTAACCTTACAAATGACGTATTTCTGGTACCGCTATAACAAAAAATACTAAAAATTAGGTAATTAAAATAAATATTTAAGGGAGACTCCCATACAACAGTTGTGATTTTTTTGGCGCTTTTTATAGGTAATGGTTCCGTACCATTCATTACCTACCTATAAAAATACCCTTCATGCGCGAGTCCGACTCGTACTTGGCCGGTTTTTTTCTTAACAACGTATTAAATAGAAAGAAAGAAATAAATTCAATTATAAATACAAAGGTCTGTATCGGTCTGTTACGCTTTCACGGTTAAATCACAGAGCCGCTTTCGAAAAAATTTGGCATGGAGATAGTTTAAAACCCTGGGAACTATATAGGGTTCTTTCTATCTCAGATTTTTGAACAGTTGCTCGGTAGCGCGATATAACAGAATTCCACGCGGGTGAAAAGATAGATCTCAATATATATCTGAGGAACTTATATTGAGCGCGCTAATTTCTATAATAAACCCTTCCTTATGCGGACTAAATGCAAAATTGGTTTTGTTAAGCAGACTTTATTGCGTTGAATTATAAACTTTCAAAGTGGTTAAGACTCGTGATACAAATACAATTATTGCAGATACAGAATTAATAACAGAATCACCAGCTGGCAATTTCAAGCCCGAAGAAATATTGCATTTCGAAACAAGATCAAATGATGCAATTGCATCCATTTTCCCTAAAGTAAGTTATCAATCTTTACAAATAACATGAAGATCACCGTTCCGAAATAGAATATGAGCATAACAAGATGAATTTTCATTTTGAATCTATCTTAACCATTAATACCTACTAAAATTTTGTTCTCATCAATCTATTATTATTTTAGATTCCTGTTAAAGCGAAACAAATAAATGTTTTAAGTACTATAATATTGAAACCCACTAAAGAAAAGAATATACAACCTGTACTGGGCACATTCAAAGATCTGGTAAGTGAAAGTTATGAAAGGAGTCAAATTAATAAGCATAAAAGTTGACATTTTAGTTGATTTATTTACTTTTGCTTAGCAAATTGATGGCAAAAATATTTTATATCATTTTGGCCAAAAACTCAGCTACGCAAACTTGCTTACAAGTGTAGTTTATTATATTAATAATTACTTATAACTTAATTACTTAACTTTTATCCACTGCAGTTAGTTAATGTCGACAAATATTAATAATAATTCATAATTTAAAGATTATTTCCATACTTTTAACTAATAATAGTGTAATACATTTTTTAGGGTTGTGTGTCAAGCCAATCTTGTAACAAACCTGCAGCTGCAACATATGAGGAACTAGAAAATATAGAACCAACCTAATAATAATAACTTTATAATTGTCATTCGATCTGCCTCCTTTATGTTTAGAATTATGTATGTTAATAATATTGATTTCTAATCTTAAATAGCACATGTGGTGCTAGCTTGTAATTAATTTTTACACTTATAAATATAATATGACTGTTTCATACAAATGTATAGTGTAAACAATTGAAGGTTAACCTAAATAAATATATACACAAATAAATTATATCTCTTCTGTTATTCTTTCTATTTATAATCATCGTTTTTCACGAAGGGTTTCAGTAGTTTTAATTATATATAAACACTGCATCATTTTATTTTTAGTCTACTGGTTCTGACCGTACAAGTGTCGAATAAACGTAGATTACCAATTAATGCACGTTTGTTTGGAAGTCTATACCACTGCCTATCAAGGCCAAGCCTTCGAAGAATTGCCAGCTGGTGATTCTGTTATTAATTCAATCTGCAATAATTGTATTTGTATCATGGGTCTTAACCACTTTAAAAGTTTATAATTCAACGCAATAAAGTCTGCTTAAGAAAACCAATTTTGCATTTAGTCTGCATAACGAAGCGTTTATTATAGAAATTAGCGCGCTCAATATAAGTTCCTCAGATATATATTGAGAACTAGCTTTTCGCCCGCGTGGAATTCTGTTATATCGCGCTATCGAGCAACTGTTAAAAAATCTGTGATAGAAAGAACCCTATATAGTTCCCAGGGTTTTAAACCATCTCCATGCCAAATTTTTTCGAAAGCGGCTCTGTGATTTAACCGTGAAAGCATAACAAACCGATATAGACCTTTGTATTCATAATTGAATTTATTTATTTATTTCTATTTAATACGTTGTTAAGAAAAAAACCGGACAAGTACGAGTCGGACTCGCGCATGAAGGGTATTTTTATAGGTAGGTAATGAGTGGTACGGAACCATTACCTATAATAAGCGCCAAAAAAATCACAACTGTTGTATGGGAGTCTCCCTTAAATATTTATTTTGATTAATTTTTTGTGTTTTTTGTTATAGCGGCAACAGAAATACATCATTTGTAAGGTTAATAATAAGTGTCTTAAAGAACCTGCAGATATTGCATCAAATAAAATTGTCCTTACGTTTATCGCGAATTGATATCCACACTACTAGAAAGAGATAGCTAGGTCCTTCGAGGGTATACTCTTCGGAACGGATTTGAGCTTCGCGTCCGCATTCCAGTTTAGGTACAAGTTCCTTGAGCGGATCACACTTGACACCACAGAACATATATACTCCTAAAGGAGCTTGAGACTCTCAAAGAGAATGTAATACACTACACACCAAAGAGTATACTCTATATAGTACTCTGTAGTATATCTATAGTAGTATAAAGGAGATATTTATTTTTCTTATGCAGCTGCCATGTTATCTCTTCACCACCCATGGTTGACTGGTAGAGAATGGCTATGGCATTAAGTCCGCCTGTGTACATTTTTGTGTTGCATAAAGTTTTAATAAATAAATAAACAAACTTTAAAACTTCTTGCGTGATTGTACACTAGGGCCGCGCGAAGAGTGTGCGGACAGCGTGGGGTGGAGTGAGACCCTGTATATTACTTTACTTTTTGAGTGAGACTTCGTGGCGGCTAGCGTCACCGCGTTGTTATGGTTACGCGCCGCCGCGCACCCCGCACTTCGATTGAGACCCAATAATGTGTTACTGCGCATTCAAGGTCATAGTTCAACTTACGTGTCCCGTACTGTACGTCTGTACCTGAAATAGGACAATTTTTGGATAGTCGTATTTTTTGTATATTAATTTCGGTAGTCTGTGTTATTGGTTTTGTATTTTTTTTTTCACACCGCCTTCCGAATTAAAATTATTTTTAGCTTTGTAGTGTTTTGATATGGAAGTCGGTTTTATTATTTGCAAAAAAGTTTTTTGAAATGTGTTTTTGAACGAATTCAAAATAACCGCTTGTTGTCTTGAAAGTTAAAAAATACATAAAAACCATTTGATAATATGAAAAAAAAAAATGTTAATTTATTCTATTCAGGGGTAAGTTTCCCAGCTTTGCTGAAATGTACTATCGACCAATCTTCCGCATGCTCACCTTTAAGGCTATAATTGCATAGCACGGCTCACAACTCGATCGCCTAATGCATGTATTTTGACTAATAGGATGCATGAAACGTATTTTAGTAGTGTTAGTAATAGTAAATATTAATATAATATTACACGCCCTGTACTCACAAAATGCATATTGTAATTTGGCGAAACCAGGAAGGGATGTGGTTTGTCACTAGCTGCGCTTCCACAGAAATATTTTCTTAAGTGAGCATACGTATCTTTGGCCGATAGTACATGTTATGGCCGGAGCCCCATATAAAAATGAAACATCTCCTTTAATTAATATTTATTTATTCGATGTGACATGTGTGTGATGACATAATACTTAAATTAAATTGAATTTATAATATTATAATAAAATAAATTAATAATATAAATATAATAATGAAATTGAAAATGGACCAAATAAGTCTGAAATAGAAAGATTTTTTTAAAACTCATGTATGTTCATGTAAGTTAATTCTACTTAGATAATTTGAAAGGGTTTGTCCCTTAACCAGATCATCATCTTATACATCGTCCTCATCTGCCTAGACTTTCCCACCTCTCTGGGGTCAGCAGCAGCACCTGAGCACTAGTGTTTTACATGGATAAAACCCATTTAATTTAAAGGTACTTCAACAGCAGATACTTCTCTGGGATGAGTTTGAACAGCCCTCTAAAATGATCGGTACTGGCTCAGTGTTTCAATATACGGCCGTCATACACGATTGATTGATGCGCTCCGCTCGGCAGTCGCTATTGAAATGAGCCGATAAGAAATTCAACACTAATTTACTTTTCTATTTACTGAATACCCTCGAAATTTGCTTATAAATAAGATTTTTTTGGGCTAATGGTAGTTCGATTAAGGTGATAATAAAATAACTGGTTATTAATTCTGAAGAGATGCAAAGATTGCTTCTTTAGTGCAGTTTTTTGCCACAATTTGCTTACGCGTATAGATTTCGTTGCGTAAGAGAGATAAGCAAAGCACGCATAGCGTTGTCCCTTTTTCTGATTGGAATCATGATGTCATTGGCACTACATAGTAAAGTTAACGAAATAGGCCGTAATAGTATACACGTAAGTAGGTATTCTATGCATCTTATGTAAAACTAAAAGATTGATTGCTTGGTAGAAGAATCATTTAGAAATAATTCTTGTCAGGTAAAATGTTTTCGGTTTCCGAGATTTTACAATAATAGCTTAATATTTGCCTGATTAAGGTGGTACATATTAAATATGTTGTGGATTGATGTCGCTATGGTGCGACGGACAGCGCTATCTAACAATTAGTTTGGTGAACTAATCTGGGGGCACGGTAGTGCCCCCGCCAAGTCGAGCGCAAAGCAAACACTGCCGTACCATCCTTTTCTGGAACCATTTCGGCGTATTTTCAGGCCCCTATTTGGGGACCTCTGGATAGATTTAGAACGCTGAAATTATCATTATCTAGTAAGCTACCAGCACACACTTAAACCAGAAAATTTCATGTTTGTAGCTTGTTTATTTCCTAAGTTATGCAAAAGCAAAGTTGTACTATTTCGACATGTATAGACTCACTGATCATCAAAATAGATCAACTAGTACTTCCCATAGTTTAGTACCTATATGAAGGGAAAACTATCAATGCTAGGATCATGGAAGATCTGGAGTACCTTACGACCCTGAGTAGAAACCGTAACAGACCAGCCAAACTATTGAAATTATCGACATGCTAAGTTCACAAAGTTTATTAAGCGTGGTTTAGCTCTTTCTTTAGAAATTAAAAAAATTGAATGTCTGAAGTATCTGATATATATAATCCCTAAGAGCTCAGCTGAACTATGAGAGATATGGAAATGCGCCTTGACAAAAGTTATACAGAGTGACGAGTCCCTTCTACTGATGTGTATAAAAAATTAAAGTTCTGAAGTATCTGATGAAGAACCCTTAGAGCTCAGCTGAACTATGGGGATATGGAAATGCGCCTTGACAAAAGTTATGCCTCTTCTTATAAATGAATATGAAACTGGAGTCTGAATAATTAAGAAACTAATCAAGTAAAAAATAGCTTTCTGCAAAAAGAAGTGAAATCCCACCAAAAACATCCTGTAAAAAATTTGCCAAGTCTCGCCTAAGCTGCTTGTTTCTCTATAAAAAGTAATGAAATTTCTAAGCAAAGCGAAGCCAAGTCTAAAGATCTTTACTGCGATTTCTTTATTAATATAGTTAGATTTTATGTGACTTGGCCGTTGACTTCGATGTATTAACTAGTAAAAGTGCATAGAGTATGTTCAACGGCCGGTTACATAAAATCTAACTATATTAATAAGGAAATCGCAGTAAAGATCCTTAGACTTGGCTTCGCTTTGCTTAGAGATTTCATTACTTTTTATAGAGAAACAAGCAGATTAGGCGAGGCTTGGCTAATTTTTTACAGGATGTTTTGGTGGGATAAATCGTTACCGGAAACGCAAGCGGAGCCCTTCCGCTTGGACAAGATCGTCGGTAGAGGGGATGTAGCGAGGACTGGCGGGAAGACAGAGCAGGGTTGGTTTTTAGGGTTCCGTAGCCGAATGGCAAAAAACGGAACCCTTATAGTTTCAACATGTCTGTCCGTCTGTCTGTCTGTCCGTCCGCCCGTATGTCACAGCCATTTTATTCCGAAACTATTACGACTATACATGTGAAACTTGGTAAGTAGATGTATTCTGTGAACTGCTTTCCGATTTTAAGAGAAAATTTAAAAAATATTTAAAATAAAGGGGGCTCCCCATACATGGAACTGAAACTGAAAATATTTTTTTTCATTAAAACCTATTCGTGTGTGGTATCTATAGACAGGTCTTTAAAAATTACATTAAGGTTTCTAAAATGACTTTTTCATAAAGTTAATCGTTTAAAAGATATATGCTTCCAAAGTGGTAAAATGTGTTTCCCCCCCCTCTAACTTCTATAATAATGAAGTGAAAAATCTAAAAAAAAACATATGTTGTAGATCTTAACAAAATCTTTCAACCAAAATTAATTTGAACGAGATCGAGTCAGCAGTTTTTGAGATACTATATATTTTCTAAAACCGCAAATATAACTTTGTAAATCATACAAATACTATGAAAAACAAAGTTATTTGGTGTAGTTGTAAAAATTGTAAATAAGCTAGTTTTAAGAAATTTTTAAGGTTTTTGTTTTTTTTCAAATAAATATATTAAGTATATTATATTTATTATAGCAACTACGGAACCCTTCATGGGCGAGTCCGACTCGCACTTGGCCAATTTTTTTTTTTGATAGGGCCACTCGTAGTTCAGCACACTAAGGCTGATTACTACTTAACCGGACGATCCTGTGGTGACCTCTAAATTTAAAGGCTCCCAGCCAGAACTTACATACTAATATTTGGGTCATTCTATTCTACAGCCAAAAAAGTGTGCAATGAGTATATTAATTAATTGAATGGAATTCAGAGTTTCATTCATAGCTCTTTTGATAGAAATCTACCTCAAGTAGCCTCAATACCTCAATAGACTATAATAATGAATGTAATACAATAATAAATAAATTTTTTAAAACTTATTTTCAACGGCTTCCGTCATGTTCTGTTATCTGTGTAATTTACACACCGTTGACTTAAGACGTACTAAAAAAATACAATTAGTAGATAGATGAGTAATTTTCGTCTTAGATTAAATAGTCCTATTTCTGTTGCATAAAGCAAATTAAATTCAGTAAAGTATATTCGTCAGCTCTCTTGATTCTACTTTTGTTACAAAATCATCGCCACTTCTGTTACCTAGTAGATATTAGAAAGAAGTATCTAGCAATATTCATTTAGTTCGGTTAATTTTAAATAGACTATAATAATGTATGTAATACAATAATAAATAAATTTTTAAAAACTTATTTTCAACGGCTTCCGTCATGTTCTGTTATCTGTGTAATTTACACACCGTTGACTTAAGAAGTACTAAAAAAATACAATTAGTAGACGAAAATTACTCATCTATCCTTTAGTAGCGAAAGCTACTAAAGGATAGATTAAATAGTCCTATTTCTGTTGCATAAAGCAAATTAAATTCAGTAAAGTATATTCGTCACCTCTCTTGATTCTACTTTAGTTACAAAATCATCGCCACTTCTGTTACCTAGTAGAAATTAGAAAGAAGTATCTAGCAATATTCATTTAGTTCGGTTAATTTTTATAATATTGCAAAACCACATAGCTGCCATTCGCATTAGAAATTCTCGCGCTTCAAATTAGAAAAAGTTCGAATTTGTTTTTTGTTTAAAATTGTTTTGATTGGTGTTTTCGTGGTGTAAAACTTCGCACATCACATCTGTTTTAGCTGTAATAAGGTAAGACATATTAATGAAATCATAAAACTGCTTAGGATGAATGTATTATCATGTCAGTATTGTGAATGAGTGCAGAACTAAGCCTGAACTTGAACAGTAAAAAAATAAGGCCACAAACATTGATATACAATATTAAAGTTTGTCATTTCTGTGATCATCACATCTGTTATCAGTGTGATAACAGATGTGATGTAAGATCACCGAAGTGACGAAATTTTAGTTTTATTGTAGTTTAATTTCTTTAAATATCAATAATACTCACTAATTAACTAAATTAAAAACAAAATTAACCAGGATACTTTAATAATGTGATACTATGTACAGACGCCAGCACATCAAGCTACAACAATCTGTCAAACTTTAATAGATTTTCAACTTTATTGTTATAAAAATTAGGTTCAAGGTTGATTGGGAAAATTTGACAGTTTCGTGTAGCTTCATATGCTGGCGTCTGTACTTAGATTAAATAATATGCCACTCTGAATATATACAACATGGCACCGTGTACACGCCGAGCATCCAAAAAGGACAACAGGTTAGAGGTAAAAAACTTCAAAAACGTAGGGAGCGAGTGAAAATTGCAATGAGACGACATCGACAGAACTTAACAGAACAATAGCTAGAAGAAAGAAGAAGGAAAGATAGAGAAACGTACCAACGGAAAAAGGAAGATAATAATGTTATGTTATATTTTTTAATATCTTATAATAATTTAAAGTAATTCAATTCAATTATCGATACAGTTTAGAATAGTTATTTAGTGCTGGTAACGCTTAATCTTGTAGTTGTCATTGTCATTGATAATTGTCAAAAGTTTTACTTCTGCCGCGTTTTATGACGAGCGACGAAGTGTCTTATGTGTTTCTTGAGTTTTGTGTTGTTTATTGTTTTGTTACCGGACTCCGATTTCTGTATTACTTACGACCACCTTGGCTGTTGAAAACGAATTCAATAGTCATTATTCAATAATTTTATAGTTTATTTCATGTTATCGTTAAAATTAGAAGTATTAAGTGGTCAACTTCAAAGAACTATAACTTTCTTTGGTGTACTTCTTATAGAAAACTAACTATACAGTCAAATTATATAATTATTTTCCTTTTTTATGATATATAGTTCATCTTTGTCGGTTCTGGCCGAGTCTTGAAGGAAGCCTTGGCATTCTCCTTTGGCATGGGAATAGTTTAGGACCGTGAGAAGGACATAGGATAGTTTTTATCCCGAAATTCCCACGCGATCAGGATTTACGCGGGAAAAACCTCTACGCGAACGAAGTCGCGGGCAAAAGCTAGTATTTAGAATAGATTAAAATAAACTTTATTGTACACCAAAAGTTAAACACATCTATTTTACAATATTTAATAAGTACTAATTTAGTTTTTGGCAAATATGTATACGTTATATAATATACTGAAGGAGAAGAGGTCGTCAATTTTACGGTTTTTTTAATGTTCATAAATAAAATAAATAAATCATTTGTTGAACTTAAAATTTTACATCTTTCAAGTGAAGCCCCTGACTCCTATGCTAAGCGAGCCTGTGTTACAAGAATCAGTGTCCTACGCTATACATTAAAACACATTTCAATTTTTATGTAATAAATTACAAACAAAAAGTAACATTAAAAGGTATTGAGAACAAAAGAAATAGAAGCGAAACGTGTATGTGTGTATAAGTTTGAGTGTATGTGCGTAATTTGTGTGTGTGTGGGTGTGTGTGTGTCTGAAACTCTAAACGCGTGTGCGTTAACATGAGTGTGTGTTTTGAATAGCTTAATTTACTGTACTGACGAAATGATTTTTTTAATATAGTCATAGCTCAAAGACTGAAGCCATGGTTTTAAAATTTGTTTGACCTTATGTCACACTAGCTTTTGCCCGCGACTTCGTCCGGGTGGAATAGTTACTTTGGGCTAACGTTAAATTTAACCCCGATTTTGAAGCATTCTTCATTGGCGCTCCGCTCCTATTGGCCTTAGCGTAATGATACAATATAGCTGTGCCCGCGACTCCGTCAGCGTAAGTTAATGTATTGGTAATATTGTTTAGATCACGTTCACATGAGGCTTAAGTACCTATAGAACGAAATTTTATACCTTCGGGCGAGAGACGTCGAGCGCGGCGACCGATTCTCAAAAATAATCCTTATAGCATGATTCAGTATTCACGCGCGATGGCTTATTATTATAAGCGTATTTCATGTATAACTTTGGTGTTTCTATACCGATTTATATGATTCTTTTTACGGTTTCGTAGCCGAATGGCAAAAAACGGAATCTTTATAGTTTCGACATGTCTGTCCGTCTGTCTGTCTGTCTGTCTGTCCGTCCGTCCGTCTGTCACAGCAATTTTATTCCGAAACTATTAGGACTATACATGTGAGACTTGATAGGTAGATGTATTCTGTGAACTGCTTTCCGATTTTGAGAAAAAAATTAAAAAATATTTAAAATAAAGGGGGGCTCCCCATACATGGAACTAAACCTGAAAATATTTTTTTTAATGAAATCGATGCATGTGTGGTATCTCTAGACAGTTCTTTAAAAACGACATCGGGGTTTCTAAAACCACTTTTCCATAAAGTCAATCGTTTAAAAGATATAAGCTTCCAAAGTGGTAAAATGTGTGTGTGGCGGACACAACCTCTAACTTCTATAATAATGGAGTGAAAAATCTAAAAAAAATATATGTCTGTAGATCTTAATATAAACTTTCAACCAAAATTAGTTTGAACGAAATCAGTTCAGCAGTTTTTGAGATACAGCATATTTTCTAAAACCGCAAATATAACTTTGTAATTCATACAAACACTATGAAAAACAAATTTATTTGGCGCAGTTGTAAAAAATGTAAATAAGCTAGTTTTAAGAAATTTGTAAGGTTTTTTTTTCGTCAAATAAATTTGCATATTATATTATAGTTACTACGGAACCCTTCATGGGCGAGTCTGACTCGCACTTGGCTAATTTTTTTATGGAATAGTTAATAATGTTAACTTTTTCAATTAGGGGTGACTGAGAGTGTTATAAACGTAAGAGTAGACAAATATTATAATCAGAAAGCTTCGAACTGCTAAGCTATCGGGAGTTACACGTGTTATTGTGAGTCAACCATAAAAGTTAGACATATGCTGTCGTGGGATATTTTTTATATAATTTTAAGGAGAACATTTCTGTCATGAAATGATTTGTGTAGCTTTAACCATTAAGGTTGCACACGCGACGGAAGCTTAAAAAATGGAGTAACTTCTCCCGTTTTCCCAACATTTCCCTTCACTGCTCTGCTCCTATTGATTGTAGCGTGATGAAAAGTATACTATAACCCGCTCAGGAGTATGAAAAATAATTGTACCAAGTTTCGTTAAAATCCGTCGAGTAGTTTTTGTTTCTATAACGGTTATACAGACAGACAGACAGACAGACAGACAAAAATTTAACTGATTGCATTTTTGGCATGAGTATCGATCCTTAATCACCCCCTGATAGTTATTTTGGAAATATATTTCATGTACAGAATTGACCTCTCTACAGATTTATTATAAGTATAGATAAGCTTCTAAATTGGGATAGTTTTATTTGCTCTATTGTAGATCCTAGAACTTAATGCCTAAAAGTATCTAGACGTAAGTTTAGTGTGACATTTGGGAACTTTACAAACGGGAAACCCAGTGCGTTTGCTTATTAAATCTGGGCTTACTGGTAACAATCTGTGTCTACGTAGTATGGTACGTAGGATATACATATATTGGGAACTATAAGTGCTTGAGCTTCCGAGAGTTCAGTCCAGTGGGATAAATTCGTTTTTTGAACGACATCACTTTAAGTATTGCCCATTGTGCGCGTTCCGCTCTTAGTATTACAATTTTAAACGTCTCTCCCCATACTGGAATAATTTAAATGATTTAATAATAGAATAAAAATGTATTTTAAGTATATCGATTCATCATGGGATAACTTATGGGTTCACGACATGCGGTATGCTAATGATAAAAGTGTGTGTGAGTGTTGCTTTGGCGCAACACCAATCTCATTAAAAGCTTCTTATTTTTATACTTTAGTTTTTCTCGTGACCAAATACGATGCGGAGAACGGACATCAATCGTCAGCCAACAAAGGCGAGAGATTTTTTATGGCGAATTTTTTTGACGCAGATATTATGTATATCACGGCAAAAGGTATAAGCTTTATTGAATTAAAAAAAATAATGAACGATTTTAACAGTTAATATTTGTTTCATTGATATACACATGTTCTACCCAAAAACATTTACGCTATAATTACGTCTTTAGAACAGAATTTAATAAACTTGTAATACTAACAAAAATGTCTTATAAAAAAAATTAGTATAAGGTGTAAGTCTCCACTCAAGGCCTTGTCCTATCGAGCAACGTCAGTCGCAAAATTTGATTGTCTTTCGCACACTGCTTTGTAAAAACAACTTTAAACACTTTTCATAAGATGGAATTTACAAAAACATATTTTATACTTATAGCATTACTATTACTACGTAGGTGATGAGTGTTTGGCGACAGTTTCGAGCGTCACTTTTCTTCGAGACTGTGCATCTTGGGTTTTTAGTATATCAATGGCCGCAAATATTAAAGTTTGTCATTTCTGTGATCATCACATCTGTTATCAGTGTGATAACAGATGTGATGTAAGATCACCGAAGTGACGAAATTTTAGTTTTATTGTAGTTTAATTTCTTTAAATATCAATAATACTCACTAATTAACTAAATTAAAAACAAAATTAACCAGGATACTTTAATAATGTGATACTATGTACAGACGCCAGCACATCAAGCTACAACAATCTGTCAAACTTTAATAGATTTTCAACTTTATTGTTATAAAAATTAGGTTCAAGGTTGATTGGGAAAATTTGACAGTTTCGTGTAGCTTCATATGCTGGCGTCTGTACTTAGATTAAATAATATGCCACTCTGAATATATACAACATGGCACCGTGTACATGCCGAGCATCCAAAAAGGACAACAGGTTAGAGGTAAAAAACTTCAAAAACGTAGGGAGCGAGTGAAAATTGCAATGAGACGACATCGACAGAACTTAACAGAACAATAGCTAGAAGAAAGAAGAAGGAAAGATAGAGAAACGTACCAACGGAAAAAGGAAGATGGGCCGGTAAAAACTATTAGTCAATTTACTCCACGTACTCAGAAAATAATTAGAAAACAGTGGAAAGAAAGGTCTAAAAATATATCGAGACAATAAAAAAGCACAGAAATTCATCAACAGACTGAAAATTTCATTGAGAATGATATCCCACCCGGCAGTCCCATTACGTCCACATCTAGATCAAGAGCCGAATCTGGTAGGAAAATAGCTAAAAAGACTAGAAGGTATCTAAAGCTGGAGAACAATCTAATAAAAGAAAAATTGCGTCTATTAGAAAAAAAGACTAAAAAGTATAAAATGCATATAAAATCTATTGAAAGACAAAAAGTGGGTCAAACACATGTAATAAAAAACGTAGAGTAAATAAGGTGAAACAACAAATTATAGAATTTTTAGAAAATGATGCATGTAGCAGATTCGACTCATTATGAAATGGGTGTGATTAATACAGAGTACAATCGAATTTCTTCTGATCGAAACCATATCCTTGCTATTCCCCCATCACACTATCAATCTGATCAAGAATTATCCGACGAGCCCGGTCCATCGGGACTTTTTTCACATACTGAAAATGAATCTCCAGCACGCTGCGTAAATACTGACGATGAATATTTGGTTACGGGCTCAATTCCAACAAAACGAAGCCGTAACTTCTATTTCAAATCTATCAATGGTTCTTCATCTAAAGAGAATTCAAACGAACAAATTAAGAAGAAACAATTAATTGATCAGGTGTTTAGTGAAGCTTCGGACTTTACAAAAACAAGTCGTTTTAATATTCTCGCATCTGATTCGTCTGATGAAGACATATTTTAAAATCATTAAAGTGAGAGCTAAGTCTGATTATATAATTATTTAAGTATTAAAAAGTTATACTTGATTAGTATGCCTTTATATTTATGGATATCAAATTAGCTAGTTATTTGTTAGAAGGTGACGAAGAAGACGTCACTTCTGTGATCATATTTTAAGATTTTTTTTCTGTGTCTTCTTGTTGTGTTCAAGAATAATTATATTTTGGTTTAATTGATAACAATCTACACACATCAAAAGTGTCTAGGGATCAACATATATTTTTGCAATAACTTTTCTCCTGATTGATATTAATTAAAATTTTCTTTAAGGATTCATCAAATAAAGTGTTTTCGTTTGTCACAGTAACGATAAACCAAGTCACCTTTGCATTAATAAAGAAATTGGCCATTTTCCTTATAAAGGGATTTTTGACATTTGAACCACTAACATTAAAGTTCGAAAAAAAGACTGAAATAACAGTTTTCTTTAAAATTTTATTGGGTAACTTAAACAATTAATAATCCGTGTTTCTACCTCGAACACTAACAACACAAGAACATCGGTTTGGCATACTCAAAATGAGTTCATCCAAATCACGCTGTGGAATGGCCGCCCATGTTCGTTGCAACAACAAAAAAAGGTCTTCTTGCGACTGGATACCCTCCATATTCGGCAGAGCTCTTCTCTGTAGCATATCCCATGCATGCTCAATCGGGTTCAAGTCTGGCGACTGAGCAGGCCAGAGTAGGACATTGATGTTAGCTGCGGCGAGAGTCTGTCTTACAACTCTTGCGGTGTGCGGTCGTGCATTATCATGCATTAACTGAAATAAGGGACCGATTTGCACTTGTAGAGGAACGATGACGTCAGATACAATCGTCTCAGCATAAATTTGAGCGTTGAGGTTGCCTCTGATCCAAATCAACTCAGTTCTTCCGCCGATCCAAATACCCGCCCATACCATGATGGTTCCACCACTATAAGGATGGACTTCCTGGCAGGATTTTAATCGCTGTTGGCGTCCAGGGGTTCTCCAGTGTCGTATACGTCTTGTATCCGGTCTTATAACAAAACGAGACTCATCAGAAAAGCACACGAAACGCCATTGTTCTTCTGCCCAATTTCTGTGTTCAAGAGTCCATTGATATCGAATCCTACGATTGTGCATTGCTATAGGTGGTACCCGTAGCGGTCTTCGGGAATGAAGGTTTACTTCATGCAAGCGGTTTCTGACTGTTTGGTCGCTAATTAAGTTCCCTGAAGAGTGATGAAGCCTCACGGCTAACATCATGGCAGTTATTGTTGGAGCTCTTCGAGTTAAGATTTGAATGTATCGGTCTTGTCTCCGTGTGGTGCAGCGATACCGTCCTCCATGGCGCTCAGCCACGGTACCAGTGCTTCAGTAACGTGTCCAAAGTCGACTGATAACACTCTGACTTGTATTCAGAGCTAAAGCCACAGTACGTTGCCGGGAACCAGCTTCTATCATTCCCACGGCTCTGAGCATTTCTTCCCTGCTTAAATGACGTCGCCGCTCCATAATAACGTTGGTTTTAATCAGTAGTAGGGAAACAGTAGCACTAATAATGTCTTCAATGCGTTGTATGTTTTTATAGGGAAAATATTGACAGCTGATTTTCATCTTTTACTCGAATTTGATTAACAGTTCCTGTTTCAAATTATGAAATGCACCAAAAAGGATCCATATAAATTTATAAAATCATAAATTTATTACAAAGCCACATCTCAATCTCAAGAAATCCGCATAAAAATGCTTGATCCCTAGACACTTTTGATGTGTGTAGTTTTACCATTATCGTTCATAACAAATTCTCGGTTACTTGTAAACCAGAATTATTTAGAATATCATCATTTCTGTTACGTATTGCGTCACATCTGTTATCGTCTTTTTTATTTTATGTCAATTTTCTCGTAATTAAAACATAAATGAACTCTGTTACTAATTATTTTATTGATTATTTATGTTACTAAACACAGTAAATCTAATAAGCATATGAAAATAGATGTTTTATATTTTTTTAATGATTTTTCCCTTGACCCATTACATTTAAACAACCGCACGCTAAGGGCACTCCCTGTGGAGTACGGGCCTCGGCATAGCGGGGTCGTTGGTGGTGGGCAGCAAAGGGTCAGGCTGGGGGTCATATTATTATTAATGGGGTTATTTATTGCTACTGGCTCAGCATCGCGGGTTGGCTCGTTTGGCAAAGGTCGGGGAGGGTCGACGTTACAAGTACGCGGACGTCGCGATGGGCCTCGTCGGCGAGGCCGGAATACAGAACACGTTTTGTTATTGTTGTGTTTTCTAAGAGTGCTAGTTTCTCTACTGTTCTCTTGTCGGATTGTGGTGGGATTGTCAGATTCGTCTAGGACGAGGCGCGGACGACGAATCGACGGAAATTTTTGACTGTGTATCGGGCGGCCGATACAATCAGGGGGTTTGTGTGTTTTTCAGCAGAGGTGAAGTAACGCACTGACTGGCGTTTCAACACTTGCTTTATAGTTGGGATTTTGAGGTCTACGTGGCGTGGCGTGGGCGCGCCCGTTACTTTGCGGAGAAATCGGTTTTGGATAACTTGCATCCTATGTATCTGAACCGGACTAGAGTAAGCAAACACCGGACAGGCATATGTTAGAATGGGGCGTATGCACGTGGTAAAAATGCGTAGTTTATATTTTAGGGAGAGTTTGCTGTGTGCATTCAACATGCAGTGTAACCGACTGAGAGTGAAAGCAGCTCGCGAGCGAACCTACTTTATATGCTCTCTGAAGTTTAGGTTTTGATCTAGAATCACTCCTAGGTATTTAGCTCGCTTTTCCCAAGGGATTGGCGTGCCAAACATAGTGATCGGGCAGGGGAGGGCAGGCCGTTTATGGCGAGCTCTACGAAACAGGACTGCCTGACTTTTGTTGGGATTTACCTCGATTCTCCATTTCCTAAACCACTCACCTAGTGCGTTAGCGGAGGTCTGGAGGGTGCGAGCAATGTTATCGGGACTTCTTCCCGAGTAATAGATGGCCGTGTCGTCGGCAAATAGAGATAATTATATTTGGGACTTTTAGGGATATCGCCAGTGTAATTTTCAGCTGCAGTCCACGAGTGCCATAAGCTCAAAAATGCAAAAAGTAATCTGGTCATATTATGCTGGTTGCTGACGTGTGTGAAATATAATTATGTCTGTTAGTAAGTAGTAAATATACCTACTTACAAATAATTCTATAGCAGGTGCTATAATTGTAATTGGTAATGATTTCTGATCTTTATACATTTATGTAAGGTATGTATAAGGTAGGTAATAAGGAAAAAATTCTACCTTATTTACTAAACTTAACTGTGTATGAATACAAAACAAAATATGCTTAGGCGTTGAAGTACTCCTCTACATCGCTAACGTCCGGAAATCTGCCCAGAAAACTGGCAGCATTGCCACGTTGAATGGTAATGGTTATGATTTGGGCAAATAACAAGCCAGCTTTCTAGTTACGCAAGGTCCAGACGTCCAGAGATGTCCTTGAAAAGGATATGCGCACTCGGGCTCCATGATCCAAACGTTTTGATCCCAAACGGCTCAAAACTAAATATAATTATTTAACTATTATTTAATACTAGCTGACCCGCCACGACTTCATTCGCGTGGTATCCCACCCATACCCAACCGATACCACTACCCCTATCCTACCGATACCCTACCCATACCTTACTCTACCCCTACCCTACCAAAACCCTACACTACCCCTACTCTACCCTACCAATACCCTACCCCTACCCTACCCTACCGTACCGTACCCTAGCCCTACCCCTACCCTACCTCTACCCTACCCTACCCCTACCCTTGAGACCTTTCCTACTTTTTTTTTCATAAGAACCTTCTCCTGACAAAACCAAACACAACAAAAAAAGAATCAGCCAAATCGGTCCAGCCGTTTTCGAGTTTTGCGCTTAGCAACACATTTAGCGATTCATTTTTAGGGTTCCGTAGCCGAATGGCAAAAAACGGAACCCTTATAGTTTCGACATGTCTGTCCGTCTGTCTGTCTGTCCGTCCGTCCGTATGTCACAGCCATTTTATTCCGAAACTATTAGGACTATACATGTAAAACTTGGTAGGTAGATGTATTCTGTGAACCGCTTTCCGATTTTAAGAGAAAATTTAAAAAATATTTAAAATAAAGGGGGCTCCCCATACATGGAACTGAAACTGAAAATATTTTCTTTCATGAAACCTATACGCGTGTGGTATCTATAGACAGGTCTTTAAAAATGACATTATGGCTTCTAAAATGACTTTTTCATAAAATTAATTGTTTAAAAGATATACGCTTCCAAAGTGGTAACTTCTATAATAATGAAGTGAAAAATCTAAAAAAACCATATGTTGTAGATCTTAATGTAAACTTTCAACCAAAATTGGTTTGAACGAGATCGAGTCAGCAGTTTTTGAGATACAGTATATTTTCTAAAACCAAATATAACTTTGTAATTCATACAAATACTATGAAAAACAAAGTTATTTGGCGTAGATGTAATAATTGTAAATCAGCTAGTTTTAAGAATTTTTTAAGTTTTTTTTTTAATAATTAAAAAAATAAAAAAAATATTTATTATAGTTACTACGGAACCCTTCATGGGCGAGTCTGACTCGCACTTGGCCAATTTTTATTATATAGAAAAGTTTTTAAAGTAATAATAGTCCTCCTAGCCGATTTCGGTCTCGGCTGCCAATCTCATAAACGATTTAGCCAAATGCGCAAGAGATATTATAGTGCACAAGTATGTGCGCAGGTACAAGTGCACTTTCTATTCCTTTACTCACATTGTCCGATGGGACGGCAATCCGACATGACCGGAGAGAGATCAGGGGGCTTAGTATGAGTTTGCGATACTATTATCGTGTTCGAAAACTATAGCTTTGTCTCTTTCTCACTAATCTGGTACGTGTGAAAGAGACAAAGCGATAGTTTTCGAAAACGACAAAAGTATTTCAAACTCATACTAAGCACACAGGCGCAGGACCAACGGCTCAACGTGCTTTCCGAGGCACGGGGGTTATCACATCACCAACTTCAAAACTCCAGGCTACTACCACAGCTACTACTAAGAAATTTCTATCAGAAATCCTCTTGCTCAGCAATTGCGACCACTAGGCCACCGAGGCAGATTAAGTATTTAAGTAACATGGTCATTAACACTGTCATCTTAATCTTAACATAGTATAAAGCAAAGTCGCTTCCCTGTGTCTGTCCCTATGTATGCTTAAATCTTTAAAACTACGCAACGGATTTTGATGCAGTTTCTTTCAATAGAAATAGTGATTCAATAGGAAGGTTTTTAGGTATATAACATGCATAATACAGTAGAGGAACACTGATAATTTTTGAGGTTTCTAATGTGATGTCGCAAATAAACACATTTTTTTGCGCTTGCTTTGCAAACGCTGGCTGAACCCTACGAGATAGATCAAAATAATCTACTACAGTATTGTACACCTTAAAAAGGTCAACAAAAATGTCTTGAATTGCATCTGTCTATCTCTTATAGATAACCCACAACAACCATTTTTTATCCTTTACTTTTTTCGAGAAATACGAGCATATTTTACGAAGCGATTTTAAGCAATACAGCATTAATCCTTATCCAATTAAGTACCATAAATACATTGTGCATTTAATATAAATCAATATTGCCCTTTTCAGAATATAATTTAAATAAATAGTTTCGAAGATATTACAGATTTAAAATGCAAGGACATAGCGGTTGCGGCGCGGTGCCGGCGGAGGCACGGCGCGCATGCCTATGTTGCTTAGATTTGAGCGTTGAATTGCACCCGTGCGAAGCCGGGGTGGGTCGCTAGTTAGATCTTAAAACGGAATATTAAATGTGTATTTATTGTTTTGCAACAGTGCCGAAATATCAAAAACTTGAAACAATAAATACACATGGTGAATATCCCGTTTTAAGTTCTAATGATAGTATTATTTCATAATAATAAACTATTATTGAATATTGGGTCTTGGAAGTGGAAATTCCTTGAAACGTATGAAAATTGAAATTATTATCATTGAAATCTATGTAAATGCTTGTTTTTCTAAAACATCACTTTATGTGCAAGAATGTTGTACTTACATGAAGAGCATATCAGTGATTTGTGATACAGCCCAATCTGTAGAAGTTACGTGAAGGCGACGAGTACTATCATGCGCATAAATGTTATTATTATTAAATCTTCGCTAATAATATAAAGCGGAAAACTTTGTTTGTTTGTTTAAACTTGCTAATCTTCGAACTCCGCGTACCTAGTAGTTATCTGTATCTAAGTCGGTCCGGTAATTGAGTACAAAGCCTACTTTGTACTCAATTATATTCCTTCTTATCCTAATAAGTACTCCGCAAAGGAATACCCTGGTATGATATTTACTTTAAAGCAGGATCTTATGCAGGTCCAAGAAGTTTAAGATGATTTAATTTATCAGTTTCTTGAGGTGACTGATAAGTTGTAACTTATCAGTCACCGCAAGAAACTGATAAATTAAAACGATTTAAACTTCCACTCACTACCGTTTATTATGTATAATTTATGTATTATGTATAATAAACGGTAGGTCAGTTATCATGGTAAATATTCCGTTTAGTACAACTTATCTCATGATGCTGATTGAATGACGTTTAAAAAGTTATAGTTAGGCATGATATTCCAAACCTTGAAAGAATACTTTCCACCATGTTCATAGTTGCTTGGGTTTGCAAAGTCATCTTTCACACGCTACCTTCACTGTCAGTACACAAAGCTATGTCTTGCATACAAGCCGTAATACAATGAAGACCTCTTTTGACATGTTAACACTACCTTGTAAAGTACTCATACATTTTATTTTAGAGCAATACATGTTCGTCGAGTCGTTACTAAAAGTTTCCAATGTGCAGCGAATCCGAGACGCGAGGCAAGACGGGATCTCACAATTAAGCACTTGTGAGTTCGCAAGTACACTTCTGAGACAACCACCATTGTATAGCGATAGTACAATCGCACACAGCTGTCAGAACGACTGACATGTACAGTTATACACACATCTGTACCTCCGAAGGTACACTCGTATAGAAATTCCCTTTGTGCCTCAGTAGGTAAGCGTTTCAGTGGCAAAGTATGAATGAATAGGGTCTGACAGGATGTTTAGTGTGCACTTCTGTAATTTAGGGCTTCTACGTCCTTAGTGACGGTCAGATTAAGTTTAACTTTGCTTTGGGCGTATTCTCGGCAGTGTTTGTAAGTGAAAATAATTTCGTTGAGTGTGTAATTAATTATTTCATGCGGATTAGTAACGTTCGCTTGGCCACGGTGGCGCTTTTTGAATTTTGAGCGTGATTTTTCCGGTTGACGTGTGACGTGTGAGGCGGATTTTTTTCATGTAAAAAAACATGTAGTTTTATATTTTGTGAACCAAAAATTCATTGTTGATGTTTGAACACATATACTTCTTGGCTTCATTTGAATAAACCACACGTGTATTAACTTCTTATTTTGGCAAGTATTGAAGAATTTTGAAAAATCAAACACATTTTCAACTAAATTAGGTTTCAAAGAAGTTAGAATAAAATGACCTACAATGGTTTCAGCGCCACTATAACCGACATTAAAGCATGTTCCACACTCTGTGCTAAACTACTCGACTTTTTATATTAATATCCCGCTCACATCGGAATGAAACCGCGTCACTAAAAAAAAAATTAAATCCGCAGTTGCCGGCAGTGCACGGCGTAGAACGCGGTACGGAGCGGTGCGGCACGGCGGGATGTTTCAAACAGTAATGAAATATTTTATTGCACGGCATAACAAAGGCTTAGCGGAATTCCAACTAAGGCCTTACACAACTATGTACTCAGATTTTTAGTAATTTGCAAGTGCAAACGAGCTTTATGTGTTTCTGTTATAGTGAATGCGCGTATGTGTGTCATTTTAGACAGAAGATAACCTTGTTTGTTGCTGAATTTCACCCGAACAGATTCTCGTTAAAGAGGCCTGAATTAATTAAGTTGGATTCTGGCTACTTGAGATGTGTGTGAAGAGTAATATTTGAGAGACAAGCTGGAGCTAATCCAGGTAACGAATAAACTGATAGGTACATACAAAATGCAAATAAAAAAAACAATAGGTACATAAAAATGTAAACACACGTTTAATCTAGAGACTAATTGAAAGTGAAATTTTGTTAGCGGTAGCGTGGCGATTATCGAAACGTCAAGAATGTATGGTATAGCGGTTGTCACTGTTATCAAATTTGTACTGGATCAATCCCTTTTAGTTTAGGAATTCGGAAATTTTATTCATTGATATAATGACACTTTGTCTAGAGCCCTTTTTTTTTAACGTGGTAAAATTATCAAATAAGTCCTCCCACCCCGGGCAGGGCCGGAGGGACTGTCAGACTTGTACTGACTAAAATCCACGGTGTTCCTTCAATAGCCCTTTACGTTCCGGGGTCACGGTAATGGGATAAGTCCCACGACCCCGGCAGGCTTCGGCCCTCTACAGGGGGGGGCTCGTCATATTGCTGACGCTCTTTGAGGCGCGCGTGGAACACAACGCGCCGTCGACCCGGGCATGGTCCATGGTCGGACAGCGAGTTGCCCTTTACTCGTTGTCCGCATGCCCGCGCCTACGGTGGCCGGAGATCGTCGGCCGACGTCCGACGCCGTGGGCGTCTACCACTGCAGCTGGGCTGGAGGGAGGACGCCATCCTCTCCCTCACACGGCCCGCCTCCTCCTTCGGTCGCATGACTGCTTCGCAGAAGGAGGCGACCGCTTCCCACTCCCTCTCGCCCCGCAGCATGGCCTCGACCAATGCCGGGCGCGAGAGGTCTCCGCCTATCGCTGCCGTGAGGACACGTCGGTGCTCTGCCCAAGCGGGGCAGTCTTGCACCGTATGCTCTACTGTGTCCTCAGGGCGATCCTCAAATTGTCTAGAGCCCTAGCTAGAAACCAGAAAACATTATATCCTCCTTTTTTAGGGTTCTGTAGCCGAATGGCAAAACCGGAACCCTTATAGTTTAGGCATGTCTGTCTGTCTGTCCGTCCGTTCGTATGTCACAGCCATTTTATTCCGAAATCATTGGGACTATACATGTAAAACTTGGTAGGTAGACATCTACCTTCTAAGTTTTACATGTATAGTCCTGTAAACTGCTTTCCGATATTAAGAAAAAAATAAAAAAAAAATATTTAAAATTAAGGGGGCCTCCCCATACATGGAACTGAAACTGAAACTATTTTCTTTCATGAAACCTATGCGTGTGTGGTATTTATGGACAGGTCTTTAAAAATGACACTGTGGTTTCTAAAACCACTTTTTCATAAAGTCAATCGTTTGAAAGATATACGCTTCCAAAGTGGTATAATGTTTGTCACCCCTCCCCCTCTAACTTCTACAATGATGGCGTGAAAAATCTAAAAAAAATATATGGTGTAGATATTATTAAAAACTTTCAACCAAATTAGTTTAAATGAGATCAGGTTAGTAGTTTTTGAGATATAGCACATTTTATAAAACCGCAAATACAACTTTGTATTTCCTACAAACACTATGAAAAACAAAGTTATTTGGCGTAGTTACTACGGAACCCTTCATGGGCGAGTCTGGCTCGCAATTTTTTAGTCAGTAGAAGTCTAACACTCCCTTCCGTTCCACCCAGAGCGGGAGAAGACATTCGATGATTTTAAAACACAAAAAAAGTACTGAAAATCATTCCAAACTAGTTGATCTCAGGCAGCTCAATTTTTTTTAAATATAGTAATTAGTACAATGTCACAGTAATACATACTATACAGCCTAATCGATGATTGACTAGCACTTAATGATTTAATTCAAGTGTTTGGCAGGATCGGAGAGCTATTTGCAAATGGGATGCGGTTTGCGGTCTAGCGAGCGCATATGCGGGTTTTCCCTAAATCGAAATAATCTAATTCGAATTGATTATTTTATGCTGTTCCATCGTTTATGATTGACGGACCAAAATCCGTTTATGTGGCGGATTATAGCGAAATTGCACAGACTGATAGATTACTGATCAGTTGGTCGACTAAAGTGGTCCTATTTCATTTGACAATGTGTTTAGGTCACTTTTGGGTTATTAGCCGTGACGCTACCTTTTTGTAAACAAATAATAATTACACAAAGTAATGCGCCTGTCCGGATTCGTACGGAGCGGGCCACCTACAACTCCACCACTGAGCTTCAACTCAATAATGTGATATTATTTTAATAACGAACTGTAAGCAGACTATATTGAAACAGCGCTTCAAAACTGACACAATATGACAAGAATAACACACCCCGACACCCGGAACCCCTGCCGTTCATAGACAAAAGCGTATAGTTGACATCACCGCACCACGTTATGAAACCGTGTGTGCTTTGTATTAAACAATACTTTAATAAAATGTAAAAAGCATCGTCGCTTCGGGACGCGAAATTGAATATTTCGTCGGGTTCGTTTACTCCAGTCTACAAACTAGATGAGGCCGCCTCATTGGGTCCGGACTCAATAACCGGCTACAATTGTGGAGACACTTGGGACCTGGACTTGTTTCTCGTTAAGCCGAATTCGGACGAAAATTCCTATTGTATTAACCACATAATAAGGTGTTTATTAATACCCAAACTCTCTGGAGATAGCCTGGAATGGCAATCATCGCTGTTTGCTTAAATGTTATTAGACACGATTGTGGCTACATATGGACAATGGCCGATGGAATTTTTGACACAACACGTTGTAATTAATACGAATAGGTTGGTCGGATGCACTAACATTCTCAAGTTTATCCATTAAATCTTTGTACGTGCATACTAGGAAGTCCCCGTCTGCCTGACTGTTGATGCAAACTATTATTATATAACCGTAATTTAATACAAATTACTGGTGTTTAAGTTATACTAATATTTGTATTACTTATAAAGCAGAATTTTATAGGCTATATAACATCATTCTATGACTAATACGAGCAAAGAATCAATGGAGAATTAACAAGTAATGTACTATACATAGTAATTTTAAGTAATATTTTTTACTTTAATTTTCTTTTTTCATCAATTTCTACCTCAAACGTGGATAAAACCGCGGAGCACAGCTAGAGCTATTAATGATAAACACAGATTGTGCATACAAACAAGAAACTCCCCTGATCTCCAAAATACATGTGCTGCCTAGTTTGGGGATCCGTAGATCCTTTTAAAGTTTACATAATTGCCTCGTTTTTTAGGGTTCCGCAGCCGAATGGCAAAAAACGGAACCCTTATAGTTTCGATATGTCTGTCCGTCTGTCTGTCTGTCTGTCTGTCTGTCCGTCCGTCCGTATGTCACAGCCATTTTATTCCGAAACTATTAAGACTATACATGTGAAACTTAGTAGGTAGATGTATTCTGTGAACCACTTTCCGATTTTAAGAAAAAAATGAAAAAATATTTAAAATAAAGGGGGGTCCCCATACATGGAACTAGAACTGAAAATATTTTTTTTCATGAAACCTATGCGAATGTGGTATCTATAGACAGGTCTTTAAAATGATATAAGGGTTTCTAAAACCACTTTTTCATAAAGTCAATCGTTTAAAAGATATAAGCTTCCAAAGTGGTGAAATGTGTGTCCCCCTCTAACTTCTATTATAATGGAGGGAAAAATCTAAAAAAAAAAAAATATATCTATAGATCTTAATGTAAACTTTTAACCAAAATTGGTTTGAATGAGATTGGGTCAGCAGTTTTTGAGATACAGCATATTTTCTAAAACCGCAAATATAACTTTGTAATTCATACAATCTCTATGAAAAACAAAGTTATTGGGCGTGGTTGTAAAAAATGTAAATAAGCTAGTTTTAAGACATTTTTAAGGTTTTTCTTTTTTTTGTCAAATAAATATACATATTATATTATATTACTAGCTTTTGCCCACGACTTCGTCCGCGTGGAATAGTTACTTTGGACTAACGTTAAATTTAACCCCGATTTTAAAGCATTCTTCATTGGCGCTCCGCTCCTATTGGCCTTAGCGTAATGATATATAGCCTATAGCTTTTCTCTATAAATTTACTATTTAATTAAAAAATAATTTTTCAATTCAAACCAGTAGTTCCTGAGATTATCGCGTTCAAACAAACAAACAAACAAACTCTTCAGCCTTATATTATTAGTGTAGATAGCTGTTGCCCGCGACTTCGTCCACGTTTCCGTCGATTTTCGTAAAAAAAAGTGGCCTATGTCCTTCCTCACGGTTCAGTGATTTTGATGTAACAGACAGATTAACTTTCGTAATTTAGTAGTAGAACCGCACAATATTATTGTTAATAGCTGTGCCCGCGACTCCGTCAGCGTGTAACTCCTTGTGTGTTATTAAGTTAATGTATTGGTAATATTGTTTAGATCACGTTTACATGAGGCTTAAGTACCTATAGAACGGAAATACTTCAGCGCAAAGCTTCCGGGTAAACTATGTTGAAAGTTGACCCGTCCGGCACGTGAACATAAAGATTTCTAGAACTGCTAACCCGGGAAAGAGCGACGTACAACTGACCATGCGAGAAACAACTGACACCGAGATCTACTCCAGGAACACGAAAAGTCTGCCCTTGAGCCTTATTAATTGTCATTGCATAACACACCGATACTGGGAATTGCGTTCTTTTAAATTGGAATGGAAAATTATTTGGTATTATGGGAATTCTGGGAATAAAGACGGTTTCTCCTGCACCGGAACCTGTTAAAATTTGGGCCTCGATTATATTTTGTTGCAACTGGGTTACTTTTAGCCGAGTTCCATTGCAAAGTTGTGGTGGTTTTAAATTTCGGAGCAGAATAATAATCAGAAAGCTTCGAACTGCTAAGCTATCGGGAGTTACACGTGTTATTGTGAGTCAACCATAAAAGATAGACATATGCTGTCGTGGGATATTTTTTATATAATTTTAAGGAGAACATTTCCGTCATAAAGGATTTCTGTGTAGCTTTAACCATTAAGGTTGCACACGCGACGGAAGCTTAAAAAATGGAGTAACTTCTCCCGTTTTCTCAAAATTTCCCTTCACTGCTCTGCTCCTATTGATTGTAGCGTGATAAAAAGTATACTATAACCCGCTCAGGAGTATGAAAAATAATTGTACCAAGTTTCGTTAAAATCCGTCGAGTAGTTTTTGTTTCTATAACGGTTATACAGACAGACAGACAGACAGACAGACAGACAGACAGACAGACAAAAATTTAACTGATTGCATTTTTGGCATCAGTATCGATCCTTAATCACCCCCTGATAGTTATTTTGGAAATATATTTCATGTACAGAATTGACCTCTCTACAGATTTATTATAAGTATAGATTATAGTTACTGCGGAACCCTTCATGGGCGAGTCTGACTCGCACTTGGCCAATTTTTTATATCTATTAGTGTGATCTATAAGCAATGTGTTTGGTGTAAGAACTTTCATAATACAAATTAACGTGTTCCGTTTGTCCTGATGTTGTGTATCAAGTTGTTGGTAGATTTAAATTCAGTATTATCTCCCAATTGAGTTACTTTCACTTTATAGGCAAGAGTTTACAACCGCAACTGGCTACAACGTTTTACGTTGCATTTTATTTGTTCATAAGTATTTCCTAGCTGCGCCCACCGCCGCTTACGAGGAGCTGCAAGCGGCTGAAACTGAACACTGTTTGATTTCGGCACGTTCAATTCAAAATCTATTTTCATTTCCTGGCCTGAATCCATTTCCATTTTCATTTGGCTTCTGTCGCTCTTGATGTATTGATTACTCACTTTACATTTAGAAATTACCATACCGCCTCGTCGGTTTTGTTTGCAAATTGTATGAAAGATGGCAGTTTATTTATATTAGAAATTGGAATAAATAATTAATGGGCGTTGGGTCTGCAAGCAAATAAATATGGAGTTGACATAACAAGATTGCAATGATGCCTTTGTTTTACTTGAACAAATAATGTGCAAATATTTAAATAGGACCGTATCGGAGAGTCTGGTAATCCCGTCCACGACGGTGAACTCGATATTTTTCTTAAAGGCAACTAAAACAAGTCGCTAATCCCTCGACTTGATTAGAAAGTAACACAAAAGTTGCAGCTTGCAGTGAAGTAAGAGATCTGTAAGTAAATAGAGTCGCAATGAATCACGGTAACCGTTTTCCGATAAGGAGTGGGCTCTCTCTCGGCCCGATAGTTGGCGAGCCCTGTTTTATTGTGCCACTATTTTCACTCTATCGCCAGTGAACGCAACTCGGGCGGAAACTGAGATAAAGTCGCGACCTCACTGTAATATACAACCCCCTGTGTAGGAGCGCTGTACGGTGTTACAGTACACGAGTCCGGCCAGGCGCTTTGAATCGCTGTTCGTCCGAGTTTCAACTTGATATTTTCTTAAGAATTTACGTGTCGATTGTGTCGTGAATACGGTCGGACCTTGTTCGGAGATTTAGAGTTATGGTTTACTGACTTTATGTTTATACATTCTATTTAAAGCTATTTTTCTGATAACGCTAGGACGTGATGTCTTTATGGCTCCTATATAGCCTGCTTCGTTGTGCTTGCTTATTGCGCGCGTTTTGGCTGCGTTACAATGAAAATGAAACATATAAACGTTAGCAAATTTGAGTTCATGTGGATCCTTTTTTGCAAAACTACATTTTGATTTTTGCAATTTTCTCTTACTGTATACAGTATACCACATTCGACGAAATATCTCTATTAAACAAGACCAGACGTTGAAACTTTATGCTTAAAAGAACCTAACAATCAAAATAATGCATCGGTAAGCAATTTAACATTCATAGTAAAATTATATCATCACAATAGCAAAATCACAGCCAATTTTAAAGCAACACAATTCCTTAATAACGAATGACATTGTATAATAATATATTTTTCTGGCCCCGAACGTTGTCGACCTTTTGCTCCAGTTGATTTCCTTTTTTAATTCACAAAAAAATATTGTGTTGGAACTTTTTGCGTCATGTCAAAGCATTTCAATATTTGCGAACGCGAACTGATGAACTGTCCACGCTTTTTTATATCGTCAACATATTATTTATACAACGTGTAACGGAAACCCCATATCTATCCAAAAGGACTGAAGACAATATCTGGTATGGAATCTCTATGCAAAGTTTCAGCTCAAAATAAGTGACTCACAGAATTGACCCCAAATTATTGGTTTCATATGTTTCTTGAATACCAGTAATAACAAACGTGTCACAGCACTATGAGGGTCATCACTTTCTACGTCACTTGCCAATAAAACGATAATTCTCTTCGTTCTTCTTAATTTGAAAAATTCGGTCTCTGGTATCAATGTATTGAAATTTATAATATGCTCCACACATGTACACATAGGATTAGAAAACCCTTGCCATATCGTTTATTATCATCCAAAGAAGCCGTGCACTTGTTATGTATATACCCTTTAAATTACACGTTGTATACAATATTATTGTATTGAACTTCTTTTTGACCTATAGAAAAATAGAGGAAGAGACTTACTTCGACGAAGGGTTTTTTCAGCGATATTTACGCAGATTGTCAACCGACTTTGATGATATTTTTTTAGTTTAAATAGCCTTCCTTAGATTTTGAGAAAATTTGATGACAATCTGATAATATAGGTGTGTTACAGTGTGTTTATATAAACATGTCAAGTCATTATTGCAATTTTTTTTATATAAAAAATATGTCAACCCCTACTTTACTAAAAGCTAGATACGACATGAGTTCCATAAAAGTGTATTCGTTTTGCGAAATTAGTGGTTTTTTTGCTATGTAAGCTTTTAGTATGATTGTTTTAAATTTTTTAACAACGCTTTTTATTGTGCGAATTAAAAAACAGCGCAAATAAAGCCGATCCAATTCTTAAGTTTATTTTGAAGGGATTTAAAATTCAAGGAGTATCTTCTTGACTTTCGGAATGGTTACGATTTGTTTACCTCATCATACGACTGCAGAACTGTTTTATGTTATAGGAAACATATCAACAAACAATTTACCAATATAGTCATATTGTATAACAAACAAGTACCTACTTGAAATCTATTCAAATAAAATACTCAATGATATATGTAAATAAACGGGGAAAATTCTCGCTATCCGGAAGAAATTCAGCATAAACTGCGTATCGTATAAGAAACTCACAATAGTGTATTTGCATGGTGCCTGTAAGATCACGCCATTCGGAAACTGAGAAGGGTCTATGTTTAACAAGGGTTAATGCTTGGAAGATACCGCAAGTATTTCCAATACACTGGATAACTATAAGAGATTACTGAACAAAAATGTACGGGTCCACTTGCGAATGTGGCGTTTCAAAAATGGAACAGCGCCTTTGTATTTTATGACTTTCAGTATTTTTTGTTTGTTTTAATAATAATGTATTGCCAACAGACAAACGACATGCTTACAATATAAAAAAATATAAAAATATTTTAGTTCTTTAAGAATAGAGTTAGTAATTGGATCTTCTGATTATGTTAGTAGGTAAGGACAAAGATTTAGATAATGACAATATAGAAAAAAGGAAATAACAAAACACAAGGCAAATGCACGTCGCGGTCGTCGCAAAAAGGCTCCCTTCCACTCAGCATTACGATATGCTATGGGCGTACCCACACCATAGCACAGCGCTGGTTTTTAGTGGTTGCCTTAAAAATATCTTCAGAATGTAATTAGATGAAACAATCTTCTACACTGCTAAACCTTACTATGTATAAAAAAACAAAAACAGACTTAGGCGTCGAATCTATTTAATTTTATCCCGAACGTATTGAGCTAAGCTTTTGCAGTAAGTAGTTTTGCATTCGTAAAATTCGTACGATATTTTACTCTCGCATCTATCTTTTACAATTCATCGTTAGGTTAAGCCTATTAGCAGCCATGTTTTTTTAACTTCCTTAAAAAAATACTAATTAAGTTTAATGTTTCGTAAGTGGATCTCTGAATCATAAAAGAGTTTTGACCCCCTAATATTTTTGAAAGATGTTTCAATTGATATCCCACATTATCGAATAGGTGACTATCCAAATTCCTTACTTACCTATATTAGAGTTACACTAAAAAATATCACCCGTAACATACTCAAATCATGTTTGCGGAATAAATATGCAAATTAATTAATGCAATTTATTACTGAACCCAATGGTAGTCAGAAGCCAGTAAATCTGACAATGGTCTACCCAAGGGTGCGCACTCCACTAGCGCTACAGCAGGACTGCGCCGCTCAAGCGCTACAGTGCGCTAAGGCGCCGCTCAAGCGCTACAGCACCAGCGCGACAGCAGGGCTGCGCGCTCCACTAGCGCAACAGTGCGCTGTACCAGCGCGCAGCCCTAATTGGTTGTGGAGGTCAGATCGGCAGTCACTCCATGTAAAACACTAGTACTCAACTGCAACCAGTTAGACTGGAAGTCAACCCTAACATAGTTGGGAAAAGGCTAAGCAGATGATGATAATGATTTTACTACTGAACCCTAAAAACTATTTAGTTGTATTATTTAATGCAAATGTGGGTAGAATTCAATTTACTAAGCTAAAAATGCTTGTGTTTGGAGTGGGCTCACGGCAATGAATTCTCCTGCTCTGGGTTAAGCAGAAGGGGGTGTCAGACTTCTACTGACTAAAAACCCACCCTGTTCCTTCAGCTGCCCTTAAGTTCCGGGGCCGCGGTATATTGTTAGAACATTTCTGCAACCCCGGCGGGCAATGGCCTTATGAGGCCCCGTCACTAGTGCTGACAACTCTTTGAGGCGCGCGTGGAACACGACGCGCCGCCGACCCAGGCTTGGTCCTTACCGGACGGTGAACTACCCCTGCTCGCCGTCCGCAAGCCCGCGCCTACGGTGGCAGGAGATCGGCTCGCGATCCCCGACGTACGGGGCGTCTCCTGCGGCGGCTGGGGCGTGCGGAAAAGAGTTGCCTCTGTCTCGCGCGTTTGGCTTCCTCCTTCGCTAGCATGACTGCTTCGCAGAAAGAAGGGGCTGCGTCCCATTCCCTCTTGCTCCGCACCATGGTCTGAACCAAGGCCGGGCGCGAGAGGTCGCCGCTGTCGATCGCCTCCACGAGGACACGGCGGTGCCCCGCCTAAGCAGGGCACACTGGGGTTCGTAGCTGCGACTTCTTTTCTGTGAACAAAAGTCTGTCACCTTACCTATTAGGTTATTGACGCTTCACAATGCTTAGAATAGTCGAAGTACTGATTACTTGTTTCTAAATTCATATTCTCCATAGAACATTTCGCTCGTTTGCGAGAATATCGACATAACTCGAAATGCTGTCCAATTTAACTACATACTTGTGTGAAATAATCATAAATTTAAGTATAACATCGTGAACTAAGACACAATGCCAATTTTGTACCGATGTTCATCAGAGACTGGGCTTGGGTTTGAGTCAAACCCAGGCCTAGAAGCAAATCATGTTGGGTTCCATATTTAAAATAACATCGTATATTCTATCTTTTATGCATATAAAGTATAGTGTTTTGTCTCAAATGAATAATAACACTGTTTCTTTCTGATGAACGTCGGCGCAAAATTGGCATTGTGTCTCAGTTCACGATGTTATATACTTAAATTTATGATTATTTCACACAAGTATCTAGTTAAATTGGACAGCATTTCGAGTTATGTTGATATTCTCGCAAACGAGCGATTTGAATAAAGAATCTGCTCGCCAATATTTAAACCAGGCATTTAAGCAAAGCCATTTATGTTTAGTTTTGTTTTATCTACAAGCCTGTGAATGTTCAAAAAGTCTTTACAACCTTTCAGTCGCAAAATAGTTTACTGAATCTAAAGGCGGCTTGACCATCGCTACTAACACTAGATAATAGAATGCAATCTTGATGAGTACACTTCAAAAACGGTCTGATATACATTGTTTAAAAGTTCAGATTTAAAATGTTAAACTGATTTATCAGATTGGACATATAATTTTTACATGTTGAAACTTTTGGATTTACAATTTTTGATAAATTGTTTGCAGCTCAAACAATGGCTACGGAATGCTCTACCCATGTCAGTAAGACAAGCACAAACCCTTTCATATTTCAAAAATATGGTAAGAGATCTCTATGTGTGTATGTTTTGAGTATGTAGTTTATTAATTAAATATGTATTGTTTATAGGTAAATAGAAGGTACACTGTGTACTACTTACGCGGGTAGTTCAATTATTTTCTCTTTCTGTGTCAAATCCATACAAAGGTTGTCTGGAAAAGATCGCGTTTAGCGATAAGACAGCCCATTATATTACTCTTTTTAATGGGTAAGTCTTTATTGGTTTTTTGTTATAGTGTGCAATATATCTATCTATCTAGTTTCAACGCGAATTATCTTACATATTATAAATGCCGTGTCTGTCTAAATTAACTCGAAAAATACTGAATAAATTTTCAAATAGTTTTTGCCAATGGATAGAGTGATTTATGGGAAAGGTTTAAGTGTATAATTTATCAAGGTTTGGTCTGGTAGTGTCACTAGTTGATTATATAAGAGTACTAAAAGAGAATGCCAAGTTTCGGCTCAAATCATGTAGCGTCCAACAGGCTTTCTAAATGAATGATAATTCATTATATAAAATAATAAGAATTATACAGTATAAATAAAATCTGTAGAAGTACACCGCTTAAAACTCATTTTTAATAGTTATTCAATTTATCAACACGTTTTCTATCTACAATTTCAATTAGAAATGTTGCCAATACCAAAATAAAATAATATCGATACGAAATTGCACTTGCAAATCGATTACATTAATATCATTATGAAACTACGTAAGTGAATTTATTACTTACAAAAGCCATAACTCGTAATTCTTATAATAATAAATAATTTAATGTTTAGTTATATTTTTGAATATAATATAATAATTAAAAATAATTCAATTAATTTATTGATACAGTTTAGAATAGTTATATGCTGGTAACACTTAAATCTCGTAGTTGTCATATTATTGTCGAAAGTTTTACTTCTCCCGCGTTTTATGACGAGCGACGAAAAGTCTTACGTTTTTTAAGTTTTGTGTTGTTTATTGCTGTGACCGGACCCGGATTTCTATATTACTAACGACTACCGTGGCTGTTGAAACTAAATTCAGTATTAATTATTCAATCATTTAATAGTTTATTACATGTTATCGTTAAAATTAGAAGTATTAGGTGGTCAATTTCAAAGAACTGTGACTTTTTTTGGTGTACTTCTTATAGAAAACGAATTATATAGTGAAATTCTATAATTATTTTCCTTTTTTATGATATATAGTTCATCTTTGTCGGTTCTGGCCGAGTCTTGAAGGAAACCTTGGCATTCTCCTTTAAAATTACTTTACCAGCCTCGTTTAATCACTCATATTTTTCCTTTTTGTCATCTTGCACATACCCACAAATTGCGCATATACCACAAATCAGCCAGCACATTTCTTATTTTATTTTATTATGTTTGGAAAACTTACAGCTAGACAGAGAAAATAATAAGGATAATAAATACAGTATAGCCAATTACAAGCCAACTCGCTCAAACATTCACACACACACATTCACTCACACCCACGCACACATACACAATCTCACCCACGCACAATTTCACTCACAAACCTCTTTCTATTTTTATTTCTTATCTAGTTTTATTTTATATTTTGTTTTTCTATGCATATAGTTTTCGACATAATCTACTGTAAATTATTCTGTGCACAAATTGTAAATTTCAAATAATTAAGGAGGAGGCCTGGTGTCCTGAAATACGGGCCATGAGCCTAGCTTAGGCACCAGTCTCCCACAATATGTTTGTATATTTCAATGTATAAAATGTGTAAATCTATTGTATTGTAGCGAGAAATAAACCATTTACTTACTTACTTATTTACTTAAATTCACGTACGACGTGACATTAGAAATTTAAGCATCAATAGCGTAATGACTAATATGTTTTTTAAATGGTGTCGAGAGGCCACGGGTTCGAACCCCACCCAGTATGGAGAACAATTGGCCACAATTGCCATGAACCCAATCCAGACAAGCATATTTAGCTTAGTTGAAGGGGTTAACAAGATTGCTAGAAATTTAAATTCTCCCCAAATTGCTAGTTCCCTTTATAATAAAAAAATATAATATATATAAATTATTCTTTCTATACAAGGTGTAATAGATTAAGCGCAATACCTCTAAAACAATATCCGTAACTAAATACATTGAAACAAAACCTAGACATTTAAAAAAAAAGTTATCCTTACTAAACGCAAAACGTATGTGCGTCATACAATATCCTACGCAGACTCATACACTCATGCAATATTAGCGCCCGACACGCACACGAGCGCATTTCCTTGAATTAAGGATTGTATTAATTTGTCATGATCTGTGTTTCCATTTTAAATTAAATGAAAGATTTTACCGTCAAAATGTAACAACACCTATTTTTTATGACGGAAATCGATTCTGAAGCCGATTTTGAACCAACTACTTTCAGGAATTGTGTTTATTCTGTTACACGTTGTATATTTTCGTTATAACGTACTAAATGCAACACATCTAGTAACAAAATTAGAATCCGTTAGTTTTATGAGGAGCCTTTCATAGTGCATGCCAGTGTATTTGTGCACTACGGGGCACAATAAACTGCACCCCACCACGCGAGGATACACTCTTTTATTATAAAGTTTTCTAATAAAACTGCCGATGGACACGAATTGGCTCGCTGATGAAAATCGCTCGGTATATCTCGTTGAAAACATAATTCTCTACCAACCCGCTATAATCTGCCTGTATTCAAGCAATATGTTGAATTCTGTACAAAAGAATTTTATTGTAAATACGAGTATTACCCTCGTTCAGCTTTTGAGTTGTGTTGAAATATTTTTGTAAAGATTTGGATACAATTTATGTACCTACTGGGTGAGGTTTTTTAGCAATTCTGATTGAAGCCTTTTTACTATTAGTAAATCTATGTAATAGTAAGTGAGGCAAAAAGTATGTATCCCTTTTTTAGAAAATTATGCAGACATAGGAGTATGAAATTTGGCAAAGATAAAGCTTATATGTAGAAGGAATGCAAAAAGGTTTCTTGTATTTTTATAATTAAGTTCAAAATTAAATTTTAACAATATGTGTTAAAATGACCATGTAAATATAACAGTGTACACAAAATGGATACTTTTTTTAGCGGTGATATATCACATGTCTCTTCCTGCTCTGGAAGAAGCGAGTAAGGAGTAAGGCTGTGTCAGACTATTGACTTAAAACCGACCTTATTACTTAGGATGCGCTTGAGTGCTGGGGCCGCGGTATCTCCTTGGAACCTTCCCGCATCCCCGGCAGACTTATATTATGTATACTGAGAAGTTTAATATAATGTGACGATAGTCAAAAAATTTTACTCATCAACTACGGTTAACATTTTTACCTCTCAGGAGGTTTTAAACCTTAAAAGAATAATATTATAATATCTCTAATGGACCTTTAAAAATTCTTAAATCTAGTTTATTTCACAATTTGTAGAAGGCATGCATAACATGTAATATATTACGACCTCCTAAACTGGAATACT
The DNA here is from genome assembly GCA_943138885.2 of Tholera decimalis. Lineage (NCBI taxonomy): Eukaryota > Metazoa > Arthropoda > Insecta > Lepidoptera > Noctuidae > Tholera > Tholera decimalis. The sequence continues at coordinate 22,611,851 of OW964565.2, forward strand.
CTGTGTTTTAGGAGGCAATGTCTTACTGTCGCTTGGACTTCATCTTAACCCTTAGTATGTATAGTATATTAAGAAGTATTAATGGTATTATCGCTAGATCTGCAGACTATACACGATGAATATAAACCAAAAATATAAACAAGAGAATATAAATCAGTTTGAGATCTCGCCAGGTGTCACTATATTGACTGGATTTCACGTACATACTGCACCTCCCACACTATCTCTTCACCACTCATGGTTGACAGGTAGAGAATGCCTACGGCATTAAGTCCACCTTTATAACTATGTGCATAAAGTGTAAATGAATGTCATCCAGATCAGATTAGCAATTATAGCGAATTTTTTTATGTGTAATTACAATATTCATAAGTCTACACTTTCGCATTAGAAATATTAGTATACAAGTAGGTACAGATACAAGCTTGCTCACCGCTTTTTATTCATAAGGTAAACATTACAAAAGACCGGCCCTTAACATTAAAAATGGCGTGCTGCGTCGATCATTCAAATAACCCATCTCCAATACTATCCCATCATTTATGATTTCCTAGACCGTTAACATGCAAGTAAATTGAACAAAATGCGGTTAGTCCCGCGTCACGGATAGCAAAAAGAACCTCGGATATGCTCGCGAAGCAACTAGCATTTTATTTTACGGCAATTTACTTCGCTCCGAGCGTGTTTCGCTCAGTGGGATTGCATTAGACAAATACAGCAGACTACCTAATTCGGTAAGGGTAAAACTCACTGTTGAATTCAGATTTTAGAGATGTGTTACTGCGCTTCTGTGCTTCTGTATATTATACTGATGAGTGTGCTAGTTGTTGGTAGAAAATGTGAAACAAGTCGTGTTTTTTAGACACCAAGACATATTATTACATACTTACATCAGAGGAAGAAATGAGTAGCTTGTGGCTAGATAATAACAGTAACCGTACGGGTCAAAGTTAAGCAACGCTTTCCAAGGTCGATTCGGAGATGGTTGACCAGCTTAACCTCTCAAGGACCGCCATTATTTACGTCAACCATTAGTTGAGCCCCGCTGGCACACAAATTTTGTGCCAGCGGGGCTCAACTAATACTTGTTTACTGGCACGTTTTTGTGCCGCTGGGACTCTAGAAGTTAACATATATCGAGATTAGTCAATACCTCGGGGAGCACGTTAAGTCGTTGGTCCCGGCTGGCTTTTGTACATCTTTGACAATCTTTACGGGTACTCAGAAGCCAGCTACTGAGTTGTGGAGGTCAGATGGCAGTAGCTTCATATAAAATGCTGTTTCCAAGCTACAGCTGTTAAGACCTTAAGCCGATACGGTATCGGCTTACAGTCGATTATCGTAGAAGATGTACATGAATAGTAATACGTCTAAGACTTGTTCTGTTGGCATGGTTTCCGACTCAGAGATCCGTCGCGTGGCTGTGGCTATGCTAAAAATCTGTAAAAGAAAAAGTTTTTGTGACCGAGTACTCCGCCGCATACCCAGTGTTATAATCCTGTGCACGCCGCTGCCGATACCAACAGGGAAAAGAGCTAAGTAGGTGATGACTAAGCGATTTTGTTAAATAGAAGCGCTAGGTTTCGCTTATAATATAAATAGTGAAAATTAGAGATCATGTTCAGAAAAACGTAAGGCTTTAAACGAAAATAGATGGATAGAATATACTTTGTTATACACCAAAATTTAAATACACCAATTAAAAATATTTATATTACAATCACAAAATCGAATTACCATATTGACTAGTGTTAAACTAACAGACTATAAGATACGATGTAGCTGAAGAAATACATTGTATAATAATTCAGTTATTTGCATTTTATATAGACAGTGCACATGGGCAAATTGCATAGCTAAGTATAAACGGATTTACATTTTAATGTCTTTGCAGGAACAATTTGTATTGCAGACACCTGAAACGTTTTGAATATAGACTAGGACGACATTCTACATAATTTATTGTAGTGAAATTGAAATAGAAAATACTAAATTCGAGTGATGTTTTAGAAAATGTTTTGTTTCGGAATCGTATATTTTTGTTCCAGGATCTAGGAACTTACAATGATGAGCTGTCAATTTTTTCTTTTTTTTTGTGCTAAGTTTTGAGTTCTAAGTTTAATCAAATATCCTATATCATAAACGATAATATTCGACATACAAAAATGGAATAGTTACTATATATATATAGTAAACAACGATTTCAAAGGATGGTGACTATATAGAAACTTGTCTTAATTCAAAATAAAATACAAAAATTCGAGCACCCCAATGAACCTATAAACCGAAGCCATATGATTTCATCTCCAAGTAAACATCCATTCAATCTACATACCGTACTTTAAAAAATCCATTACCACGGCATTCGGTGCAAGCAAATGGATACACAAACATGCATGTCGGAGCGCAGATCTTCAGCGGGAAGATTTCTTGGCGCATTCAGAGACGGCGAAACGGTACGCGGGGTAAGTGGTTGCTTTGTCGCATAGTACGAGTCGGGAAATCCCTCGCACGGTGGTGTACTCGCATTACCCAGGAGCGGGGCGGCCCCATTGTATGCCGTACCGCACAACTTTGACTCCGAGCTGCAAGAAAATTGGGGCGCACGCTTTGTTGAATTATCTAGACAGTCGTAAGCAGAAGTGCGGCGAATGGGCCCGCGTGGTGAATGATGGCATGCAGCCGTGCAAGTGGCAGGAAATCGTTACTTTTACGGCAAAAGCAAAATGCAGTTAGTTTTATAGCTGACGCACTTAGTGCTCTACAAAATTTGCTTGTAATCCAACACCTGAAGCATTCCATCTAATTATGAAATTTTCAAAAGCAGGTATTCGAAGCTATTTTATATAAAAAAAAACAAAAGCGTTCCTCTCTAAACCACTCACCTTAATAATATCCTCACCATCTATGTAAATGGGATAATGATTGATAACAAATTTCGTTAGCCACAATCCAAAAGTCTATTATAAATTGAAAGCAGGAGAGCCGCAAGCGCGACCTGATTTTTTATTCCAACATTTTTCATATCGAGTGACTTCGTTTATCCGAGCGGGTGGACTAAATTGGATGATAATCTGGTAAAGTGAGCCGCGATCTGGGCTAGAGGGATGCGAATTAAATGGTAACGAGCGGTGACCAACAAATTAACCGAGTCGGGGGCTGCGCGCTTAATGCAATTCCGTGTTGCAACTGCAGCGGTGCAGCCCTAGTGCAGTTCTGCGCGACTCTGCTCAACCCTCACTTTTTAGTCGAGATGAATATTAATGGGTCAGCAAATTTTATAATTCAGATACCGAGCTTAGAAGATTTTAAAATGAGAACTGCGATATGAATTTACTATTTCAGCTTTTCGGGTATGGTCTCGATCCTATATTAATATTTTCATTTGAAAATGGGGTCACGAGTGATTTGGTTGAACGAAGATTAATATAAAATAGTTGTATATTTTAACCTAAATTGAAATGTCTTTCATTTTAGAATTTCGCAGTAAAACAACAAGAACCTTTATAGTTTCACTTTTCTGTCCATTCGCGGTAAGGCAAGGTATCCTGTACATGCAAAGTGGAAATGGTTTTTTAAGTCTTTTGCTCTGCCATGCGGGTAATGTAGGGTAGATGTTATAAAAATATTAGGGGTAGGTAAATACAATTGCTTATATACATATTCTCCCCTCTACCAAATAAGCCTTTGGTTTTGGATGTCTGTTTCACAAATGAAGAGTTGTCAACAGACTTATAAAATGTAAGTACACGTTGTGATAATTTCAATAAAAAAACATGAAATAGGCTGAGTTAAGATTATGGATTAAGCAGCAGACACAAAAGTGCATCTTTAAAACACGTTTTATGATAGTGGATTCATTAGCTTTGTTATAACGGCAACTACAGAAACACTAAGTATACTTTGCATGGGGCAACACTTCGCCTGTTTTTTCCTTTGTAATAGGCAATAACGGGCAACTCCATTGTACAATCTGGATTATGTCATCTTATTAACGCGTCGGGCCCCTTCAAGCAGTTCAACAATTCAGGTATAATTATTATGTGAGACGTTCCAATTATAATGCCATTCAAAGCCAAGGGAGATTTTATTCCAGGTAAATTCCGCTCATCGTTACTTTTCTTCTAAAATTAATCTTACACCTTTCCAGTTTCTCTGTCTGCTGGGACTCGAGTCACATTGTAAGTAATAGTTGTCGGTAATTAACAACGCAGTAGCATTGTGAATTTACAGGGGTTGCGGGAATGTTCTACCGAGATACCGCGGCCCCGGAACACAAGGGTAGCTTTAGGGATAGAGTGGGTTTTTAGCCAGTAGAAGTCTGACACTCCCTTCCACTCCACCCAATGCAGGATAAGTCATTCAATGATTTTTCCACGCCAAAAAAGGGATAAAAGGTGCATGGCAAACTGGTCAATGGCAATTTAAGGTACTAGTAGATTCTGCTGGACCAAAAATCATCGAGTCAGAACTAAACACACGTTAAGAAACGCACTGCCCAATTTCTCATCAGGCCTTGCAACTTTAAGAGTTAAATATCAATCCCTAAAGGGTCTGAAATAGGAAATAATAGTTTGTAAATAAAAACAAGTACTGTCTTACTTCTTCTTACTAAAATTATAAATGCGAAAGTTTGTGAAGATGAATGTATACAACGTGTAATTTAAAGGGTATATACATACCGAGTGCACGGCTTCTTTGGATGATAACAAACGATATGGCAAGGGTTTTCTAATCCTATGTCTACATGTGTGGAGCATATTAGAAATTTCAATACATTGATACCAGAGGCCGAATTTTTCAAATTAAGAAGAACGAAGAGAATTATCGTTTTATTGGCAAGTGACGTGAAAAGTGATGACCCTCATAGTGCTGTGACACGTTTGTTATTACTGGTATTCAAGAAACATATGAAACCAATAATTTGGGGTCAATTCTGTGAGTCACTTATTTAGAGCTGAAACTTTGCATAGAGATGTACCAGATGTTGTCTTCAGTCCTTTTGGATAGATATGGGGTTTCCGTTACACGTTGTATACGTAGATGTTTAATACTCTTTACGCAAAAACTATAGAACGATTCTGAATGAAATTTAGTAAGTAGATAGTTGACATCCTGAAATAATACATAGGCTAATCTCTATCCCGAAATACGCCGGGATCGGGATTTACGCGGGAAAACCCTTCACACGAACGAAGTCGCGGACAGAAGCTAGTCGTATTTAATTGTTCTGAAACCTTATAGAAAATCAGTTTACTGAAACATGCAAGTTTTAAAGTAGAAGCGTACTAGCCGTGTAAACATTTAAACAAGTGGAGTCAAGGGAATGAGTTCAAAAAGCCGAACAGTTACTGTAATTCTTCAACAGTTTTCTGACGTGAACAACGCTTGGGGACTCTTATGTATAAAGATTTACCCTTTCAATTCTAAGTGGCCATATTTGATTTTTATGTTGACTCAATCGTTTTCTTCAAATAAATTGAATTTTAGAGAATATAAAATAAAAATCTTTAAAAATTTAAATACCTTCGGGAATTTTCTTCGACTGAAAAACTTAATAGAGTTACATGGTAAGTAATTGTGGTTATTTAATTTTTGAATACAAAAGGTTCTTAATTTATAAGATTTTTTATTTAGAAACTGAAATATAGTATGAATAGAACAAAAAAAAGGGTTCAGTAAAGTCTTAAGAAAATATATTTTTAACAAAAAATCGAACCAACTTCAAAACGTACAAAAACACGACTGCACTAAAAAGCGAAATATAATCATTAGTTTTCTAATTTCGTTTATAATAAAAACTGGATACCTACTCACCTAGTTGGTTATCAGTGCAATGAATAATTTTAATAGGCTATGTATGGTATTCATTACTCTGGGCACAGGCGATGTGATCTAACTTATTTTATGAAATTTCCTCCTTTTAGAAATCGGCAATGTAAAATTAGTGAAACCATATAATTATGACATAAATTTATATACAGTATATTAACTAACAGGGGGCGTTCCCGTTAACCCGCAATAGTATCAGCACATCAATTAGATCGCCGCACACGCGGCCCGTCATTCATAAATAAATTGCGCCGTTGCCGTCCTTCAAGTACGAGTGTACAGAGTGTTTCTTTTACGTATCAATTTAACATTTTTAGTGAATATTTTAATATTAAAAATAAAACACGTTGTTTTCGAATGATAATATTTTTTTTAGCATGTATGAATGCTATACTATTGCGGGTTAACGGGAACGCCCTCTGTTAGTTAACATACTGTTAACCATGTAGTTGCTAAGATATGGAAGAGCGGAGACTCCTAACACCAGCATTGTTTGCCTAAAAGGAGGCTCCAAACACAAATCATTGTACATGAAGTTCTTGGTGTAAATAAAAATATTATCATTTTTCATTTTCATTTCATGACAGTGCTTCATTTAGCGCATTCATAATTCTAATGATTTATTTACCATTATTTATGATTACCTAGATGTAGAAATACGCGAAGAAAAGTGCATAGATATATGCATATTTTGTACAGCTCCTAACAATTATGTACAGGATAAATATTTATAACAACCGAAAGAGTGCGAGTAGGACTCGTGCATCGGAGATTCCGTCTAAACTTATTTAAGTGTATATGTAAGTTAAATAGCATCAAACTAACTACATATTTAAGTTTTTTTTACATGTAAAACATTGCTTCTTGCCAAATTTTATGATTCTAGATCAACAGAATCTAACTTATAGCTTTTGATTCCCTTCTGAAATTGCAAAATATACGACGTAGGTTATTATATCTTTTAATGGCCTTTTCTGATAAGTCTGATTATTTTTAAAAATGGTCTTTCACAGCTCAAAGACACCGTAGACTCGAGTTTATATAAAGTATAAATTCAAGTTTGATATGACGCGGTCTTGAGAAATAAGATCTTGATTGACAGACAGATCCTATAATGCTTTTGTTTTTCTTTGGAGGAAGGCACTTACGAAACCCTAAAGAAACAGTATACAATTTATGGGCGATCTAATCTCATCATGGAATGGAAACAAAAAGATTCACGTGTACAAATATCAAAAATAAAATACATTAGACATACATTAAATATGTACCTTCGTTACTTAGATTTTTGACGACCTCCAGATTAACTAGACGCAGTTCACCAGTATTATAGGCAACTTTGTGGAGGGAGAATAAATGATTTATTGATTGATTGATTGATTACAAACAACCCAGTAGCTGGGCAACACGATAGCTTAATGCCTAAGGAATTAAGTTCGCCATTGTACCCTTTTATGTTGCATACAATTTTAATAAATTAATAACCATAGGCAAGACTGGTGGAACACAACATATATTATTTAATACTTCACAAAGAAAAGATAATGGTTATGTTTCATTTTTATAGTTTAATAATGTTCAAAATATAACATTAATATTAATTCATTAATATTCATTATATTATTTACTAGACCGTCTAAAACATAACATTTCCTTTTATGTCAACCCTCCCCTACGGCGATGCATCTATGTGTCTGGTGGACAACACACTCACGCGCACAAAGCGTTTTAGTTATATTTTCTCTATGCGAAAAGCTGAGGATTGGAGTCCCTTAATCCTGATAGCTATACATATAGTCTGGCCTCTTTAAGTCAAGAGTGACTAGGCTACTCTCGGCAAGCGTGCACCATCATCTGCCATAAAGTTACAGTGATCATGTGACATGAGGCTATCGTCTTTCATTTTCATTCAGTCGGCGTCATTTGTTTTGTAATTTCTTTTTTTTTTGAAACCGCCTTCCGAAATTAGTTATTTTTGCCTTTGTAGTGTTTTTAATGGAAGTCGGTTCTAATTTTTTCTAAAAAGTTTTTTTTCACGCTTTTTAGTGGGTTGGTTTGTAATTTATCTGGTTACAAAAGCCAAAATGTCAACTACTTATCACCTTTTAAAGTAGTACAAGAAAGTATACCCTTTCAATAAAAAAAGAAGTTTTCAAATCGGTCTAGCCACCTGCGAGTAATGAGGTAACATACATAAAAAAAAATGTTCAAGACGAATTGAGAACCTCCTCCTTTTTTTGAAGTCGGTTAAAAAAACACAATTATTTGTATGTTTGTTATTAAACCATCAATCAGATTGTTATGAAACTTTAGTATGGTATCCCTAAGACGCGCGAGAGAGTATTTGGACCTAAAATCTAGTGAAGAAAAGGTGAGGATTTCCACATACACGCATTTTGGTTTCGTTGGTTGTAAAACCACTTGACGCAGCATTGCAATAATAATAATAATAATAAACGTTTATTTATCATCAAAACAGTACATGGTTGATTCATACATATTGTTACATGGTCAGTTCATCAATACATGGCTATTACCTATAAATACAACATTTGTACTCAAAGTCGGTGAACCCTGCCTCTTAAACTAGGGTTACCTGTGACTTAAGAGGCAGTGATCGGCTTAAATGTTTCATAACATAGTACATTACTTGTGCGAAGTGTGTCGGTCTACCATGTGAAGTAGATATTAAACTAAAGGACTAAATCGTAAATATTTATGATAAATAGATAAATATTAAGCAAAATATGGAAAAAAGGAAGGGTAACTCGAGGATGCAATGCATTTATAGTACAGCATAGTATAGTATTATTGGACTACAAGACAAATGGCAATGCGCATTCCCTGCTGGAGTATGTTTCCTGATCGCTAGAACTTGGGGTTTCTTCTTCAGTCAAAGATGAATTTTGAATGACTTATTGATAAGCGTGTATCGTCTTCGACTACATCATAGTTTACCAGCAGGTAAGATGATGGTTAAACGCGAGCTTATAATCAAATAATAATAAAAAAACAGTTAATAAAATAAGCCTGCTTTACCTTTCATTTACTGTACAACTAGCAGGTGCTCGCGACTGCGTTCGCGTGGGAAGTTGTTCCGGCGTAAATCCCGATCCCATGGGAATTTCTCAGAATCCCGTCTAAGCGAGCATCTACATATTAAAAGGAACCCCCATGCAAAATTTGAGAGCCTTGTAATACTACTTGTAGTTTCTGAGATTTCGTGATTAATCAGTGAGTGGTATTTCGCTTTACCCCATATCTATCCAAAAGGGCTGAAGACAACATCTGGTATGGAGTCTCTATGCACAGTTTCAGCACAAAATAACTGACTCAAAGAATTGATACCAAATTATTGGTTTCATATATTTCTTGAATACCAATCATAACACACGTGTCACAGCACTACGAGGGTCAATAACTTTCCACGTCACTTGCCAATAACACGATAATTCTTTTCGTTCTTCTTAATTTGAAAAATTCGGTCTCTGGTATCAGTGTATTGGAATTTGTAATAAGTTCTACACACGTAGACTTAGGATTACAAAACCCTTGCCATATCGTTTGTTATCATCCAAAGAAGCCATGCACTTGGTATGTATATACCCTTTAAATTACACGTTGTATATAGATTAAATCCAATCATATTAAATACCGTGAATGTAGCATGAAAAGTAAAAGGAATTCAGTTCCTCATTTGCCACATTTCATAACAATCAATTAGTTATTATGTCAGTCGTACGTAACAAACAGTCAGAAGCTCTAAAGTCTAGGAATAGCGAGCAACTTTTGGATATCTCTCAGTAATTGGGTGGCCGAGGTTAGCTGTCAGTCCCAGACGGATTTGGATAGATTTGGAGGCATATCTAAAATAGCTGGGAAAAAGTTAGGTTGCGAGAGATGGAAGGGTTTCTGGGTTGTAGGTACTTTCGTACATCGAACCGTTGTTGAATAATGGCGTCCTGGTACTTTATTAGGGACATGCAAATATATTGGACAGATTTCATTAGATAAATCATAATCAGAACTTTGGTTTGCTATGTATGTACAGGTATAAATTGTACATATTTTTTCATTTATTACATTTTATATACATATTATTTACATTTTTAAATATTCCTATAAAACAAAACACATTTAAAAATATAAAAAACAGTAGCCCACCGGTATCGGGAATAGGGTCCAAGCTACCGGTGGTCAGGGCTCTTGAGAGAGGAACCTCCTAACAATTCGCGCCGTGTCCAGAAGTACTGCTTTCTGGATCAAGCCCTTGATCCAGCTGCCCAACGAGAGCCTCCTAATTTTTTATTATTATGTGTATTATTTATAAGCATTACTTAAATACGAATAAAGTAAAGCATAAAAAATTCATCCTCAACCCAGTCGGCTGATAACGTACCCAATAGTCTGGCGGCATTGCCACGTTGTATGACAATGTTTAGTCTTTGGCCAAAGAAAAAGCCAGCCTTTGGGTCACATGAAGCGTCAAAATGTCTTTTCGATATTTCTTTAAAAAGGCTGTGAGCACACGGGCCTCACAGTTTGAGAGTTTTGAAGCTAAGCAGCTCGAAACTATAGTTATCACCGATATTACTCTTTTATATTTATTTCGTTTTCCGCGGCCGCAGCGGGAGCGCCAGCACAACATGATTAATTGGGAAGAGGGATGGCGCGAGAGTATCGACACAAGTTGCGTCTCCCTCTAAAGGCCAACTATCCAGGAAGTAATGACATGCCGTCTGGTCTTTTGCCATCGTCAAGCACCAAGCCATTGGGATCCAATACGGCTAGTACGCCGATGGTGACAAGGGCTCGACAAATGATGTTTAAATTGGCATGCCGCTCGAAACGACCCGCACTACGGTTGCAAGAGAGGCCATGGTGCCCGAGGCTATTGACCACTTCTCCACACTTACAGTGACAAGGGGTACAACAAGGGGCTCTCAAACGTAGTGAAGCAGCCAGGCGGAAATTGGTGTCGTCAAACAAAGTGGCTAGGTTTGATGACAGTAGTGCGTGTAACTAAAGACTTGACTCCCACTTTTACTTCTTCTTCTTAGCGTGTCGATGGCAAATAATTAGATGGAGTCAGCCCAGAACTGGGCAACAAGTTTGGCATTTTCGGTAGCTTCCATCAAGTCCTGCAGTGAGCAGTTGACAGGGCACGCAGGACAGGAAATTAAGTGTGCCATGGTTTGTGGAACAGAACCACATATACACCCCAAGGCAGAGGCATCGATAAATCTCCACCTGAACAGATTTTCTTTGCTGCGACCAACCTGGGTGCGGAGTCTGTTTAAAGACTTCCAGGTCAGCCATGGCAGTTCGTGTCCAGGTGGGAGATGCTCAGCTGGTGGTACAAATGGGAAGGGATGTACTTTCCAGCCACAGCTTTAGGCGTTCCTTAGGCTGCTCGCCAGTAAGTGGAGTGACACACTTCAGGAAACTTCTTCGACTTTTCAGCCTTTGTGGCACTAAAGTGTACCCATGCATTGGATGTCGGGAGTCTCTAACCATTTTGGCTCTTTCATTGGAACTTGCAACCGCTCTGCGAACTTCCGGTGGCGCTATTCCTGCCAGTGGATACAACATCTGTACCGGGGTCGGTTTAAGGCAACCAGTAATGATCCGACACGTTTCATTAAGAGCTGTATCCACTAACTCCGTATGGGCTGAACGACACCACACGGGGCATGCGAATTCACCCGCAGAAACAGATAGTGCCAGCGCAGTAGTCCGCAATACGTGAGGCGAAGCACCCCACTTTGACGAGACCAGTCGCCTTAGAAGATTATTTCGAGAGTGCACTTTCAGCCGGATAGTATTGCAGTTTATGCTAAATGTTAATGACCTGTCCAAGAAAACTCCAAGATATTTTGGGTAGTCACTATGCTCGATAGACACTCCTCCCCAAAATATATTGAGTTTACGCCGCGCCTCTCTGTTGCGAAGATGGAACACACAAGACTGCGTTTTGTTAGGGTTGGGCCTGAGTGAGTTAGCGAGGTAATAAGTGGCTAAATCACCAAGAGCACTAGAAAGGTGAACCTCAACTTCTTCAAAGGTGCTAGCTTGAGAAGTGAGAGCAAGGTCATCTGCATAGAGGAAGCGCGATGTATTCGGGCTGGATGGTTGGTCGTTAGTATATATATTAAAGAGGAGCGGTGCCAGAACACTACCTTGCGGGAGGCCGTTTTTTTGTGCTCTCCAACGACTTTTTTCAGATAAGAGATGGACCTGAAAACGGCGATTGTGGAGGAGTTCCCGGAGTATTTGTATAAAGTTGGGATCGTTAATCACGGACTCCACCTTCCACAATAACCGTTTGAGGTTAACTGTATCGTAGGCAGCCGATAAATCCACGAACACAGCACCTGTAACCATCCCTGTCTCGAAACCATCCTCTATGTGTTGGACGAGTTTGAGGGTCTGGTTGCTGCAAGACTTCACGGGTCTGAAACCAGCCTGCTCGGGAATTAATTTTGGGTCAATAACGGACGTAAGACGGTTCAGCAGCAGTCTCTCGAATAGCTTATATTTGTGACATAGCAAAGATATTGGACGGAAGTTTTTCGGGTCGTCTGCTGATTTTTCTTTATTTACTTTTACTTAGCAGAAGTAACAGGTGTGGTAAGTAAATTATTAAGAACTACTCTGCACAGTGGCTCGTCCTACCGCCTCTGGGAAGATGGTTTATCAGGTTGGTCAGGATTCGGGCAAGCGAGATTCCAAGAATCAATAACCTCAGTGAAGTACGACACATTAAAATCGATCAGTGTGAAAGCCAGGATATTCCTGATTAATTTCTCAGTGCTGTAGACCGAGAAAATGAAGTGCACAGAAACCAAAAAGTGAAGTCAATTAATAATAGTACAGTCACGTACATAAGTCTTACATGGTCGGTCAAAGCAATGTATGGGTACATTGCTCACCCAAGAGCATTGGAAAATTATTTCTTGTATTGTCGATCATTAGTCAACTCCTTTGAGATCATATTTACTAGCGGACTAGCTGTATCATATTTAGACACGCGGGAGCGTGTCAAGCCAAGAACTGGCGCGCAGCTCACCGTGTGTAATATTACACGAACCATTTGGAGCCACTTTTGAGCCCCTCATAACTCAAAAACTATTTCACCTAACTTGTCAAATTTGGCTCATATATTAAGACTGGCAAAATACATATGTGTTCAAAATTTAAGAAACTTATCTCAAACGGTTATTTAGATATTAACGTCCAAAAATCGTCATTTTTATGACTGACCTATAGATCAAAACTATAACCCAGTTCCAGATGACCTAGAAAGTTCAAATTTGGCATGAAGATAGGTAATTGGGTGAAATAAAGGAAAAAATCAGAAACGGGTAATTTTTTATCATTTTATTATAATTTTCACTTAACTTATAATTAGTGCCTGTAAATATCTATATGTGGATTTTAAGATCTTTACGTGAATATATAACGAGTTAAACCAACCCTTAATTTTTTTTTAATCCAAATATTTCAGTTTTTGTACTTATAAATAAGAATATAGTAAATTTTCGTATTTATTACGCGTAACTAACCGTATTCTCCAACCACTAGCGCCACCTATTATCTTAGAGGGTCACTACACCATGGAGGCAAAACGCGTAAAAAGAATTCCGGATACTGAATGGGCAATTCATTCGAACATTTCAAAGGTACAAGAAAATATAGAAAATAACACAAAAAGGACAATTATACCCCGTAAACGTAGGAAAATACAGTAGTTTAACAAAAAACCATTTAGTATTCATTTTGTTATAAGTAAGTACCTACTACTAATTTATGTACAAAAAGTAATGATATCCCATGAAAAACATAAATGTGAAATGAGAGCCAAGTTCAATATTATCATAAATGCCTTGGTTGTTGACTTCAACGACAAAAGAAGTGAAATCTAAATGGGTGCCAAGTTCAATGGTTAGTCCTGAAATTTATTTATAACAACATAAAATATCATTTATTCTTATAATTTAGGAGAATATATTGTAGCCTAAGGTCTGACTTGGCTAGTTTTCATATACGAATTATATTATAGCCTTTGCAAGTTCTAAACCTGTTACTTGTCGGTTCTTATTTTATTATTCCGAAAATTTGGCTTGCTGGTAGAAACTAACCATCGAACATAATAATTCGTATATAAGAACTAGCCAGGTCAAACCTTAGGCTACGTTATATTCTCCTAAGTTATATATATTTCGAAAAAAACATCAGATGTTGAGGTTATAATCTAACCACAACAATGAATACTAGGTATTGTTTTTCATTGCTCCGAGTGATATTTAAGAAACAGAAAAGCAATATTATAGTACATTTAAATATTAATTATTTTCATTTATCTAAATAATTAGGTACCTACCTTTGCAATTTTTTTTTCAGCAGAATCGCAATTAACATAAAATACACATTCCATTGCGTAAGCGTAAGTGCGTTCATGAGTGCCAGGTTATAGTTTGAGCGGTATAAAGTTCCAAAAATCACAGCCAGGTAAGTTTTTGAAAGCAATCTGAGTCGCTTATAATAAAAAGTAAAAAAACTAAAACACGACTACGACACACACGTTATATAGAATATCAACCGTAACAAAACAATTAATAACGTGACGTGTGACTACGGCTTTTATTTTTGTTCTTTTCTTGTTTTTCCAGTAACCTTGTTTATTTCAGCATCCTGAAAATCTTGTTTCATCCTTTTTAGCATCGATTTTTTTGTCGTAGTCGGGTTTTAGTTTTTTTACTTTTTATTATTTAAGCTATTTTGGTGTTAAATCACTGTGCTTCTATACTATTTACTTTATTTTTTATAAGTTTATGTGAAGCCCTTTCAAATGATACCAAACACGGTATATCTATCTTACTTTTATTTTTTACACATGACTTTTTTAACCGCTAGAGGGCGCCACGTTAAATTTAAGCAATATTTTTGATAAGTACAAGTGAAGCCCTCTCAAATGATACCAAACACGGTGTATCTATCTTATTTTTATTTTTTTACACATGATTTTTTGTCCACTAGAGGGCGCCCCTTTAAATTTAAGCAATGTTTTGGAAATGTGTATGTAACGCCCTTTCAAATTATATCAAACACGATGTGTTTATCTTATTTTTATTTTTTAACACAACACTTTTTGGGCCCTAGAGGGCGCCACATTGGGTTTTGTGACACGTAACGTAGCCTATGTTTAGCGGACGGTCAAGACAGTTCTAACGATACCTCATTTGTCGAGTTCCGACAAGCAGCTTTGGAGCTATGAGGGAACAGATGAACATACACACATACATACATACATACAAAGCCTGTCAAAATCATAACCCTCCTTTGGCTTTGCCGTAGTCGGGTAAAAATAGGCAAGTCTTAATATTAAATATTGTCCCAAAATTCACCAAAACACCGATATACGGCAAAAGTGAAAGAATCAAGACTGACAGTGACAAGTAACGTCAAAAATAGGGGTGACAAAATCGATACGATCTATCGATGTTTTCGTTACAAACTTTATCGCATCAACTTTTATAATGTTAAACGATAAGTATTTTTTACCTGACTGTGATGTAGGCCAAAGGAGGGTTAATTTATAATTAATATCGTAAATAATCGTGTAGTTAGAAGTAAACCACATACTTTTCTAAACAATCATAAGAAAATCCTGAAGAAATATCATAATGAAATATACGTAAGTTTTGTTCACTTCAGCATTATTCTAACTACCTATTTGAAATCAAGTATGAAAGTATACTTAGCAGGTTTTTTCGAATATGGAATGGTGATTGAGTGTTTTTACTGAACTTGCACTTTATCCATATCCATACTTCCATACTAATATTATAAATGCGAATGTAACTCTGTCTGTCTGTCTGTTACCTTTTCACGCCTAAACCGCTGAACCGATTGAGAAGAAATTTAGCATGGGAATAGTTCAGGACCCTGGGAAGGACATAGGATAGTTTTTATCCCGATATAAGGTTCCCGTGGGATAGTTTTTGAATTGTTCGTGGACGCAGCCGCTGGCGAAAGCTACATTAAATTATTTAAATTTGATTTTTAAATTTGGTATCAGAATAGTTTACGGACCCTGGGAAAGACATAGGATAGTTTTTATCCCGGAAATCATCCCTAAAGGATGTAAGAAGGGGTGTTAGAATTTCGTATAGGGAATCAATAATGTCCCCGTCCTCCAAACACACATAATACACTTAGACCGCCGAACCAATTTAGATGAAATTTGGTATGGAGATAGTTTTAGACCCTGGCAAAGACATAGAATAGCTTTTATCCCGGAAATCATCCCTTAAGTATGTAAAAGGGGTGTTGGAACTTTGTTTCCCCCCCTCCCAATTAATTCAAATTGCTTATTCAAGAACTCTCTGGAATTAACAAGGTTACCCAGTCATGTTGATGCGTAATCTGGACGCACCAAGGCTCTGTAATGGCACGCGACTGCAAATACGCACCTTGGGCGCATGTTGTGCAAGCAATAATTATGACAAGAACAGCAAGCGGTGAAAACGTATTTATTCCTCACATTCCCATAAACCTGACCATGCCATCCCAGTTCAAAAGACTCCAATTTCCCCAAAACAAAACTCAAGGACAAACACTGAAAATCGCATGTGTACATTTAAAAAAACACTGCTTTTCCCATGGGCAACTGTATGTGGCGTGCTCACGAGTATCCAGCCCACAAAATCTACACGTTTTAGCCAAGAACAGAAAACCAGAAGTGTAGTTAATAAAAAATGGCCAAGTGCGAGTCAGACTCGCCCATGAAGGGCTCCGTAGTAACTATAATAATATCCATATCCATACTAATATTATAAATGCGAAAGTAACTCTGTCTGTCTGTCTGTCTGTCTGTTACCTTTTCACGCCTTAACCGCTGAACCGATTTACATGAAATTTGGCATGGGTATAGTTGAGGACCCTGGGAAGGACATAAGATAGGTTTTATCCCGATGTAAGGTTCCCGCAGGATAGTTTTCGAATTGTATCTTTGTTGCTCTTTCACGCAAAAACTACTGAACGGATCTCAATGAAATTTGGTAAGGAGACAGTTGACATCCTGTAAAAACACATAAGCCACTTTTTATCCCGGAATTCCCACGGGTTTGGGATTTACGCGGGGAAAACCTCCCACTCAAACGAAGTCGCGGACAAAAGCTATCCATACTTTAATACTAATAATATAACTCCATACTTCCATATCCATATCCATACTATCCATACTTCCATATCCATCAATACTTCCAAGCTAATCCATACTTCCATACTAATATTATAAATGCGAAAGTAACTCTGTCTGTCTGTCTGTCTGTCTGTTACCTTTTCACGCCTTAACCGCTGAACCGATTTACATGAAATTTGGCATGGGAATAGTTGAGGACCCTGGGAAGGACATAGGATAGTTTTTTATCCCGATATAAGGTTCCCGCAGGATAGTTTTCGAATTATATCTTTGTTGCTCTTTCACGCAAAAACTACTGAACGGATCTTAATGAAATTTGGTAAGGAGACAGTTGACATCCTGTAAAAACACATAAGCTACTTTTTATCCCGGAATTCCCACGGGTTTGGGATTTACGCGGGGAAAACCTCCCACTCGAACGAAGTCGCGGACAAAAGCTATCCATACTTTAATACTAATAATATAACTCCATACTTCCATATCCATATCCATACTATCCATACTTCCATATCCATCAATACTTCCAAGCTAATATTATAATGATACGAAAGTAACTGTCTGTCTGTCTGTTACCTTTTCACGCCTAAACCGCTGCACCGATTTGGATGAAATTTGATATGGAGATAGTTTTAGACCCTGGAAAAGACAAAGTATAGTTTTATTCCCGAAAATCATTCCTAAAAGATGTAAAAATAGTGTTGAAACTTTGTATAGGGAATCAATGATGTCCCCGCCCTCCCCACCCACATAATACACTTGACCGCTAAACCGATTTGGATGAAATTTGCTATGGCGATAGTTTTAGACCCTGGAAAAGACATAGGATAGTTTTTATCCTGGAAAACATCCCTTAAGGATGTAAAGGGGTGTTGAGACTTTGTATTCCCCCTCTCAATTCATTCAAATCGCGTACTCAAGTAGCTGCGTAGTTAGTTCGCGTAGCTGAATCTGAAACTGAAACCAAAACTGAAACTGAAGCTGAAACTGAATCTGAAACTGAAACCAAAACTGAAACTGAAACCAAAACTGAAACTGAAACCAAACTGAAGCTGAAACTGATGCTGAACCCAAAACTGAAGCTAAAGCTGAAACTGAAACTGAAGCTGAAACTGGAACTGTAGCTGATACTGACGCTGAAACCAAACTGAAGCTGAAACTAAAACTGATGCTGAAACCAAAGCTGAAGCTGAAACTGGAACTGTAGCTGAAACTGACGCTGAAACCAAACTGAAGCTGAAACTGAAACTAAAGCTGAAGCTGAAACTGATGCTGAAACCAAAACTGAAGCTGAAGCTGAAACTGAAACTGAAGCTGAAAATTAAGCTGAAACTATAGCTGAATCTGAAACTGAAACCAAAACTGAAGCTAAAACTGAATCTGAAACTGAAACTGAAACCAAAACTGAAGCTGAAGCTGAAACTGGAACTGTAGCTGAAACTGACGCTGAAACCAAACTGAAACTGAAACTGATGCTGAAACCAAAACTGAAGCTGAAGCTGTAACTGACGCTGAAACCAAACTGAAGCTGAAACTGATGCTGAAACCAAAACTGAAGCTGAAACTGAAGCTGAAACTGAAACTGTAGTAACATACATAGTGAACGTAGTCCAAGATACAGATAATTTAATAAACCACGTTTATTCTGATTTGAAAACAAATATGAGGGATAAAGAATGGCTGCGTGAAAGAGTAATTTTGGCACCAACTAACGAAATTGTAGGGCAGATCAACGAAAAGATTATGTCTCATGTGGATTGTGATGTTGTTGAGTATCTGTCCGTCGACATTGTCATGGATACAAAGCAAGTGACGTCGTACTCTGTAGAGTTTATCAACTCTCTGGAATTGTCAGGGTACCCCATCACATTATTTGAGGATTTAACTTGGTGTCCCAGTCCTGTTGATGCGTAATCAGGGCGCACCAAGGCTCTGTAATGGCATGCGGCTACAAATTACATACCTTGGATGCAATGTTTTCAAGCAATAATTATGACAGGAACAACAAGCGGTGAAAACGTATTTATTCATCACATTCAGTTCGAAAAACTCAAATTTCCCCTAAAAGGGACATTCGCAATGACCGTAAACAAAGTTCAAGGATAGACTATTCAAGTAGAAGTTCAAGATAGAAGATACTGAAAGTCGCAGGTACATTTAGAAAAAGACTGCTTTTCCCATGGGCAATTGTATGTGGCGTGCTCACGAGTATCAAGCGTACAAAATCAACACGCTAAGGACGGGAAAATCAGAAACGTATTGTAAACTACGTTTATGGTTTTAAAAAGATAAATTTTAAATACTAACTGTCTGTCTGTTTTTGGGGATGGATGGACCCTGGTGATGGTTTTTTAAATATTATATGCGTTTTTTAACCACCCAAAAAGATACGGTACACCTTTTTGGCAACAAGAATTATTGACAAAGTGTAAATTTACGCGGGCGAAGCCGCGGGCAAAAGCTAGTAGTTTAATAGTTTCGGAATACAATGGCTGTGACATACGGACGGACGGACAGACAGACAGACAGACAGACGGACAGACATATCGAAACTATAAGGGTTCCGTATTTTGCCTTTCGACTACGGAACCCTAAAAATGTATTGTATTGTTGGTTTTAAAAAGATAAATTTTAAATACTAACTGACTGTCTGTTTTTGGGGATGGATGGACCCTGGTGATGGCTTTTTTTATATTGTATGCATTTTTTAAATACCCAAAAAGGTGTACCGATTGGCAAAGAGAATTATTAACAAAGTGTAAATTAACGCGGGCGAAGCCGCGGGCAAAAGCTAGTTCGAAATAAATTCAATAAGTGTTTTTAAAAAAAACATATCTATTGTTTTTTAATGAATTGTATTCATTAAAAAAACAATAGATCGATTACAATTGATCGGGCTAACCTAATCTTTTTCGATACGACATGACGTTTGGCAAAGATGGCATAAACAAAAATACTTTTAAATTTTCATTTTGGCATACAGCTAGTCCGTGTTACAAAAGTATTTGCAATGGGTATAATAAAATAGACGATTAATTCATTATCGTGTATGTCCGATTTTTTTTGTGCACAGGGCGATTCGGAACAATGTCCTTTGCCATTAATCATAATGAAAATACATAATTATTTATAAGTTTCAAACTTTTCCGAATCATTAGAACTCATAAGGGGATATTTATCAGTAGAATTATTGGCGTGTCATGTCATTGATAATATAGATTTTCTAGAGTTGTATTTTCTGAAGTTGTTGTAGAATGTAGTAAAAAATATACGTATAACACAAACACACACGTAAAGTGTGATTAAGATCTAAACAGAACTTGTCCACGGTCATACAATGATGGGAATATCAGAAATTCTACGTTAAAATTAGTTTGTATAGACTTAGGAGCCTCGCAGCGACTCAGCCCGTAAGCTTTTCAAATTCGTCGGGAAGCTAAGTACCAAGCCACCGGTATAAGACTCTTACCTCTAGCTTTGACCATATACCTAACTTTAAATTTCAATTCTGTGCACACAGGTAATCAGATTTACTGAGGCTATTTTTAAAGTTGGGAATTTCAATGTAGTACTGAGACTGTAGCCAATTAAGTTAACGCAGTGTCGGCGCGCGCCTCTGAGGCGATGCACGGGGTAGTTCAACACCTCACTACCCCGTGCAGGAGGCGAGGCCGGGACAGACCCGACCAGCACTAGTGCGGGGCTGCGGAAGAATTAGGTTTCCCGCGGCCCCCCACGCACGTGTGAGGAGACACCGGGGTGGTTTTAGCCGGTAAGAATCCGGCACACCCCTCCGCCATTCCCCAGGCGGAGGTAGTCCATGAGGATTTCCCCCCGTTAAAAAAAAAAAAAAAGGTTTTAGTGCTCGCTTGTTAGAACTAAGTTTTGTTAATGTTGACTTGCGGCACAGTATTACGATATTTCCTCGTAATACTGTGCTTGCGGTTTATGTAGGAGCGTTTGTAATTTAATATTTTAATTTGTGTATTTTTTTGTGTGTTTAAAAATAATGGGTTCTAACCGATCCATACCTTATATTATGAATACGAAACTTAGTGTTTCGTTTTCAAGCTTAAAAAAAATAAAAACATTTGTTTCAGGTCTAAGACCCATATAAAATAAAATAAAAATATACAAATTCTTAAACCGCTGAATCGATTTTGATGGAATTTGGCATGAAGATAGTTGAAAACTAAAAAAAGGCTGTAATAGGGGATTAAACTTTCTATAAAAATGCAAAGTTGATAAATTTAATGCCTGCGCTTCGAAATAGTGACATAAGGTGAAAATATTCATAACTACCACTGTTCTATACCTTTCGCGTGCCTGTAACAAATCGTACCATTAGTGCTTGCTCTGGTTTTTACAGCCGGGATGTTGGTAAAACATGAAGCCTCTATACATAATATTTCATTGCTCGATATTTATTTATTTTTGGTAATAACAGCTTACACACTTGACTTGGTAGCCACTTAACTAGGATTACATGAGTAGCCAATAATAGTTATCCACGGTACACACGTAAGATGGATGAATCTGCAATTAACAGTGTTAATATTAGAGATGATAAGAAAAAATTTAAGAGATCGGTAAATTAATGTTAAAATGAAATGTAACATACAATAAATAAATATAATTATAAATAACAAAATTTACAAATCTATATAAAGAAAAATAACATTACATAAATACAATAGAAAATTTCTACTAACTAAAAAAACAGCCATTTAGTGTAATATTGTTGAGATTTGAAATGGCCCATGATAATAGTAATTTAAGCAAAATATTACTATGTGTATACATAAATTAAGTTAATGACATCGGTTCTTTAGTGGTTCCCTGTTAAGCACTTATTCCACTCTCGTCGTCGTCTAATAAAGGTTACCCACTTACTTTTAAACACCTTTCAACTAACCAGGTCACCGCTATTAGCTCCACATATCTCCTTAACGCCGCCATTACACTGTCTTGCCATCAAACGTAGACAGTACTCGCTCCTCAGCAGAACATAAGGGTAATCGTGACTGGACTGCACAAATGGCGACGCGACGATATTCATATTTCAGTCCGTATCGGCGAGATCTTACGCGACTGCAAACCCTACGCGAAGATAGCGCACCCACGATAAACTTTGAAACGTAACACTTGAAAAATCGACCGTGAATGTTGAGGCCTAAGGTTGGAATTTCTTCAGGGTGGATGGTCGTTGAAAGGTAGTTGGTCCCATAGTAGAAGTATGCAATAAAGACGTCAATCCATAACGACGGATGCAGCTATTATACAGTGATGCTGTGAGTGCTTTACGGTGTACACCCGGCCGGAATAAAGATGAGTGTAAACTTGTAGTGATGTTTGTAGATTGGTTATGACGGGGTTTATTGGGTGACAAAAGGATTACTTTGTCGTTTTTACTGTGGAAACGATGGAAAGGATCTTTTGATTATGCTTCTTTTTAACGTCATCATGCGCTACAATGTGTTCAGAGAGATTTTCTTATGTTCTGCAAATCAAATCAAATCATTCATTAAAATTTAATTTACAACAAAATTTATATTTTTATTTCAGTATTGCTTAGCTTTAGATACTTAAATAAGTGTACTCGATTATTTGGACCTCAGTTATACGGATTCGCGTTTATCCGGACAACTAGTCGCGATCTAATGGCCTTATACAATTTGAATCTTCGTGTGAGTTCATAAACGTGTTAAGTACTGTACTTCAATAAGAAATCTGTTAGTGCCTCCACTTACAGATTTAATATTGAAATATGACTGCAAATTAAATAGTTGATGGGAGTAACGCTCGGAAAGTAACAAACCAAAAAAAATACTTTTTAAAGAAACTGGTATTGAGGGTAGTTACAAAACAATCAGTTTTGTAACTCATATCTCAAGGCAGTAAGAGCTAACTGAGTCTTATAAATAAACTAGGGGCAATGAAAGAAAGAATATAGAATATAGAACAATAAAACCTACACGAAAAAACAAATTGTGTATACTGAGCAGCGGAACAACTAAGGGGTCCTTATCTACTATACAGAAAGTTTATTCAAACTACTCTCACTACTGCCGCTACATCAAGACTAACAGCACAGCAGCTGGCCTTCTCATCGGTATTGAACTTAAACTAAAAGGGTTCAATAAAAACGACTACTGCTTACTTTTCATCGGGGAAAATGATATAAAAGAAGAAAGAGACTACAAAAACATAATAAACAAAATAAGAACATCCCTGCAAAGAGTAAACCATACAAATGTAATTGTATGTGCAGCCACCTATGTATCAGGTGCTCCTATATATAACCACCAAGTAGACATGTTCAATAATCTCTTGTATTCAGATATACAAAGCAATGAATACGCATATTTCTTTGATAGTAACTATGATCTGACCCTTGAGATGTTCTCCCACAGAACTCGTAAAATAACTAGATATGGAATGAAAAACATACACGACCGAATTATAAGCAATATACTCTACGATTTAGATTTATTTGAACAGGCAGAAAAAATATCAAAAACATGTAGATAAGGTTATAGATAATCATGACTTTTTTCTTTTATAATCACATATTTCTAATTGGATCTATTAGGCGTACATCTAAGTGAACTCTCAGAAGAAGGTAAGTCAATTGATATCCTTTGTATAACAGAACACAACATGAAACAGGGTGACCTTCAACATTTACGTATTGCTAATTATTCACTTGCAACATCCTACACTAGAGGTGATAGAAATGGGGGGTCATGCATTCTAATCAAAAACACACATAAATTTGAGGTTATTAATGTAAAGAAATGGGCCATATCCAATCTAATAGAATGTTGTGCGATTAAGCTTTTGTCCCACCCTATCGTAATCCTATGTATTTATAGACCGCCAAATAATAAAAAGGCTAAACTCTCTATGTTTTTTGATCACTTGGACATGATCTTAAAAGAAATTTGTCTGAAACCAAATAATAAGGTGGAGACTTCAACATAGACATTTGCAAAAAAAGCAAAACCTCTTCCACCTTCCAAAACATATTGCGTGGCCATAACCTAATTCTGGGTACTCGATCACCAACACGTCTATGCAGTGGGACCTGCATCGACAACATTATTCATAATACCATAGGTAGCAGATGTGAGATTAAAGAATTTGCATTAGCGGATCACACGGCGCAACTACTAAAGTGTCGTGTCAAGAAAACTTGCACGTTATCTTATTAGTATATTCAGAAACGTGAATATAGCGATGAAAACAGAGAGTATTTAACCTAGAGAGCTTATAGGCCGATTTCTTTGAAGAACACAACTCACCAATACGGGTTGGGAGGCGAGGAAAAAATGCGCTACTGCAATTGGTCAGTTCAAAGCAGGGCTCGGAAACCGGTTAAAATTCTTAACCGGTTACGGTCATTGACCCCAAACCGAAATCAATTTAGGTTAAGGTTGCAAAACCGGTTTTTGCGGGAAACCGGTTTTATGTGAAAATTAACCGGTTAAAAACAAATAAAAAAAAAAAGTAAGTAGCGACTGGCGTAGGTATGCTCGACGCTTTGTTTGCGGGCGCGCAAAGAAATAAGCTCGAACTAAGTAAGTCGAAACGAAATCGTTTTTTTTATTCGTCAAATAAATATACATAATTATTATATTATATTATTATAGTTACTACGGAACCTTTCATGGGCGAGTCTGACTCGCACTTGGCCAATTTTATGACAACTATCTGAATTGAATTAAAAAAAAATAAGTTTAATTTTATAATTATCGATATCGTATCCAGCCGTTATAGGTAACAGCACAGATTTTTACGATAAAAATACAGATGAAAAGACAGGGATAAAAGAATTAGAATTTCTTCAAGTAAGAAAGAGACATTTCCAAAAGACATCAACGCGCGATACAATTTTGTCCTTGACCACCCAAACCACCACTTTAAATGGACCTCTGCGGTAGCTTATAATCAGATTAAATGATAAATAATTTTCATATTATTTCATTACTGATGAATAGTTATGTCATCCATTTGGTATCTAGATGTCTGGGAATGTTTTCCACACCACTTTAACGCGCATGAAAGCATTATTATGCGTTATAAATTGGATTCAAACATTTAAAATTTGTAATTGTTTAGCATGCACACAACTAAAATGGTTCGTGTATCGTAGCCAATATATAAGAGCAAAAACTCGCATAGTTTTCATGCGTCGGGGCAACGTATGTGCGATCAAGTGGTTTTCAAATCAGTGGATGAAAATATCAAAAAGTTTAAAGAGTGTCTTCAAAGCCTCACTTTTCATGATGTATATAAATGTGCTCCGATCCCAATGATGCATTTAATGAATTCCATGACATATATAAATTATTCTATGACTTATGTTTTCCAATTAATAAAATAAAAGTTTCAGTAATTAAAAGACCTAAGTGGATATCAACAGGAATAAAAAAATGTTCAAAAAGGAAAAGGGACATGTTATGGTTACGATTACGATTATGACAATCATGTCATAATCGTAATCGTAACCATAACATGTCCCTTTTCCTTTTAAAATTACAAATTAGAAAAATGTCAAAACTATCAAGTTTTGACATTTTTCTAATTTGTAATTTTAAACAATGTATATGGATCTTTGGACATCTGAATTAAATGATTTTATTTATGGGAATATCGAAAGTCACCCAACCCAGAAAACAAAAATAAACTTAAAGCCTACATTAATCGATTGAAACACATTATTAAACAAACGCAAAAAGCCCAAAATTCTCATACTATACAGAATTCCGAAAACAAGAGCAGTGTAATTAATCAACAGAAAAATAATTATCCAAGAGAAGGAATAGACAAAATAATTATTGACGATACAGTTATTAACAGTCCAGAACGAATAGCGGAATAATTTAATGATTATTTTATCAATCAAATTCAATCTCAGAGTGACATTAACTATAATAATATGCTGACATTTGACACAATTTCTAATTTAATATTTATGATACCAACGGTACCAGCTGATATTATTAAAATAATAAACTCTCTGAAAAACACAAACAGCTCTGGATATGACGACATAATTACCAAAGTG
The DNA here is from genome assembly GCA_943138885.2 of Tholera decimalis. Lineage (NCBI taxonomy): Eukaryota > Metazoa > Arthropoda > Insecta > Lepidoptera > Noctuidae > Tholera > Tholera decimalis. Next base: position 22,637,956 of record OW964565.2, read on the forward strand.
ATTAAAGCTACATCTTTCATTATTGCACCCATACTTAGTCACATTATCAATGACTGCATTGAAAAAGACTATTCCCAGAAAAACTAAAAATTTCTATAATAAAACCAATTTTTATAAAAGGTGACAGGCAAGATCCAAGTAACTACCGACCAATTGCCCTTATTCCAGTCTTCTCTAAGATATTTGAAAAAATAATTTACAAAAGTATATATTCGTTCTTAGAAACGAATAAAATCTTAATCAGCGAACAATATGGTTTTAGACAAAGTAAAAGCATTAATTCTGCTATATATGCGCTTGTCAAACATGTACTCACAAATATTGACAATAGAAATCCTGTTGTTGCGTTATTTATGGATATGACTAAGGCCTTTGACCACGTTAGCCGCAAAATACTCCTTAACAAATTGGAAAAATGTGGCATAAGAAGTAATGTCCTTCAAATTATTAAATCATACCTAATGAATCGGCAACAATGTACATGCGTAAAGAAAATCTGCCCTTACACTAAAACAGAAATTTTCCTTATTTGGGGTACCGCAGGGCGGTGTCCTAGCACCATTATTTTTCATCGTATATATTAATGACATGCCTAAAATTATTTCTAATCCAATTATCTTATTTGCGGACGATAGCACAATACTATTTAAAAGTGAAAATGATGAGACTTTCGAAAAGGACATAAATAATAACTTAAATGACGTAATAAACTGGCTCACTGAAAATAACCTCAAAATTAATCTAGAAAAAACCACTTACATTTCGTTTGAACAAAGAACATAGAATAAAAAACTAGATGTTCGATATGGTGACAAGCATATTCAGGAGACTGATAATACAAAATTTTTAGGTATCTGGATCGATAAAAAGATGAACTGGAAAATACATATTGAAAATGTATGCAAAAAACTTAGCCAGTGTTCTTATGCCCTTTATAACTTAAGGAAAATTTCAAATCAGTCAACATTATTAATGGCGTACCACGGATATGTATCATCTACATTACGATACGGACTTATATTTTGGGGGAATTCACCCGATAGAGAAATGGCGTTTAAAGTACAGAAGAAATGCATAAGGGCAATATGTGGCATTCAAAGCACAGACAGCTGTAAGTCACATTTCCAAAAGCTTCAGCTGCTTACACTTCTCTGTCTTTACATATACGAAGTGGCAAGCTATGTTAAGACAAATATGCACCTATATAATCACCCAAAGAGTTTACGCCACAAAAATAAAATATGCACAATACCACATAAAAAAGTTATTTTTAATAAAAATTTTCTTGGCATGGCACCCAAAATCTACAATAAGCTACCTGAACACATAATCGAAATTAAAACCATGGATCAATTAAAAAGAACTACACGATGTTTAGTTGCAAAATGTTACTATCATATTAAGAGTCCCTAACAATTTTACTGCCAAAAAAGAGAAATTACCTACTTTTGTAGAACAAATATCTCAATAACGGCATAAAATATCATTTTTCTTTTAAAACAGCGTTAAATATTGTATATTTATCTAGTATGTGGTCAAATTATAATTTAAATATCTACTCAAAATAAATTTAAAAAAATAAAATACAAACACGTGTTTTTACGAAATCACGTAATACCAGGTTTTACAACTGCTTTTTTAGCTTAATGGGGGTGAATAATAATCTAAAAAAAATCCTGACCATTGGGCATATAGTGCACTAGTAAGTTACCAAATTATTTTTTGAAAAATAATGGGGCGAGGTACTTAAAAAAAAATAGTAAACTCAGAAAAAACTCAATAAAATCCTTTGCAAAACCGTCACTTTTGAGTAAGAATCCGTTATTGAATAGAAAATTAAAAACTAATTCTGAATAATACAGGTATTTATCTACCAATTTATTATTTTTTATTTTAATTCTGAGCTCATATTTTATTGTAATAACATTTTCAAAGTATGCCTTATAAATCGATGCGCTTGCTCGATTTATTTTGAGTAGATTAATTTGACCACATATTAGATAAATATAAAATGTTAAACGCTGTTTTAAAAGAAAAATGATATTTTATAACGTTATTGAGATATTTGTTCTACAAAAGTAGGTAATTTCTCTTTTTCGGCAGTAAAACTGTTAGGGACTCTTAATGATTATTTAAATGAAAGGTGCTAGGCCTACTACATCCGATTTATTATATTAGGGAAAAATCATTAGCTTTATGATTATCAATTAATTATTTTCAATTTGATTTGTATTAGTTTTAAATTAGACTGTGATGTAATATTTTGAACTGAACTATATTGCTATTTGAATTATATAGAATTTAACTTATATTTGTTTGTAATCTTTTTTAAATATTTTTATTGATTATTATTTTTTACTTTGGCATTTAATTCTTTATTGGTTTTTATATTTTATTTTGACATTTAATGTTTTATTGATTATTGTATTTTATTTTGACATTCAATGTTTTATTGATTTTTTATTTTATTTTGACATTTAATTTTGTATCGATTTTTTAAATCTAATTTTGACATTTTATTATTAATTTCATAACTATGACTGACAAAGCTAACATCAAATTTTTTATCATGTACCCACTTTTTATTTGCATACCCATGTGATAGTTAAACATAGAGAACTTTATTATTTATTTAAAAAAACTTTTTATCAAAAAATTAAACCGTCTCCCAAAAAACACTGCAAAGTGAAAAATAACTTTAATTTCGGTAGTCGGTGTCTTTAGTTATGTTGTTTCGTTTTTGGCACCGACTTCCGAAATTAAAGTTATTTTTCACTTTGCAGTGTTTTTTGGGAGTCGGTTTAATTTTTTGTTAAAAAGTTTTTATTTCACTCTTTTTAGTTGGTTGATTTTTAATTTACCTAGTTACAAGAGCCTAAATGCCAACTACTTATAACCTTTTACAAAATATTGCTTTTCCCAATGCTGGGCCGTTAATTGTTGAGGAGTTCTCCTGGTACTTCACCATCAGCTCTACATCACCATATGCATTATGACGAGCATAAAGTGCTTAACATCCATATTCAAGTAATCGAATCGTAATCCACTCAATACTTATTATTGAGTAGTTTCGGCGGCCATCTGTGGTCATCATCATCAGTTCCACTTCCCCAAATGGTACTTTTTGAGAGCAATTAAAATACCCAAAACGCCATAGGTGTGCCTATAATATTTGAAGAGTTCCCTCGATTTCTCCAGGATCCCATCATCAGATCCTGACTTGGTGACAATGGGACCAATTTCGAAGTATACCCATTCGAACAAAAAAAGAATTTTACAAATCGGTTCAGCCGTCTACGAGTACTCGGTGATCGTACATAAAAAAAAAATATATACGCGTCGAATTGATAACCTCCTCCTTTTTTGTCGTCGGTTGAAAACAAAACATCAATGTATATTTTTTTTACCCATGTTTGCAAATTAATAAATTATTTATGATTCATGAATTTTGAGTTGATCACGAACATGGAAATTAGAATGGAGAAAGAAAAGATTCTTTTTTCCACTTTACTGAGTGCGATGTTTGGTAGCAAATATAATTAAAGATAATTGACGACTATACATGATATATCTATTTTATTTTTACCCGACTGCAAATAGGGAGGGTTCTATTTTACCTGCGATAAAATCCACCGGAGCAAAGGTCCGGCTCGACTGCTAGTGTTTGAATTTGAAGGCTTTGAAGTTTGGTCCTGAGTTCGAACCTAGGCAGGCACTTCACTTTGTGTAATTTTCGTCATCACCTGCATTGTACTCAAAACGGTGAACAATTATGTATATTGACAGGAAATCAGTGTGTAATAGGACCGAAAATACGAAGACATGCGACAATACACCAACCAAAATAAAATATATTTATTATATATTTATATATTTTTATATATAAACAGGGAAAGAAAATTGTACTGAATTTCATTCATCCTCTAGGGGGAGAATGTGTTTTAAATTTGGAATACTTACCGAATTTTTTACTGAACACTACATCTGTGTTTACACCATTGAGTTTGTATATAAAGCATTATACATCTTTTTGAAAAAGCAATACGCATTTATTATGCAGTTATGATTATTAAATAAAATTACGAAAACCGACGTGGCCGTATGAGCTTGATGCCTTTGCTTTTCCGACAAAAAATATTAGTCTAGGAATTTGCCACGTTTTTGTGGTCTTCAAATACATAAACGTTAAGTTTATTTTAATTTATTTTTCTAAATAAATTAATGTTCTAAAATGCTTATCTCATATTATTATTGTGTTAATTTTTTCGCAAATGGTACGAAAAGTAGAGTATTTTCCTCGGTGATAAAGCTGTCTTAGTCTTGGGTGAACTTAAATCCCTCGCTACACTCAGGACTCGTCTTGAATCCCTCGCTTCGCTCGTGATTTAAGTTTTTAACACACTCGCTACGCTCGGGAGTAAACCTTCGTTACGCTTGCGATTTAAATCGTCACCCGCGACAGAAGACACTGCTTTATCTCCTTGGTTAATCATCTACTAATTTCACATCGGCCAACATGGGTAATTAATTATAAAACGTAAAAACTAGTGCACGTTTCGAATTGGTCGTTTTCTTTGGAGGAGAACCGACAAGAAACTGCACGGTTATTATTAAAAAAACCGGTCAAGTGCGTGTCGGGCCACGCGCAGTGTAGGGTTCCGTAGTTTTTATAACAGCCAAGTGCGTGTCGTATTCGCTGACTGATCGTTTCGTACCATGCTTTAACTAAAAGCCAAACATGACTACCTAACTAATTTGACTTCCTATACAAATCCTCACCTGATCCGACAATTTTGCACGAAAAGTTTTAATTTTTTTTAGAGATTTGTATAAAACTTGTCATAGCCGGTGTTTTGAATTTTAAATACGGACACAGAGCTACACTACTCAATCGTCACAAGAAGCTAGCACGATACAACTGGCGCTTAGCGCCATCTATCGACATTTCTGTAGAGTTGTTCGAAATTTTCGAGTAAAATACAATTGGTCGACTATTACTCGTAAACTTGTAAAGCCAACTTATGTGTGATAGTTTTCCTTTAAAATTCGTTATATATAGGTACTACTGCCGTGACATTTGAATTTCTAACTACAACCGTTTAGTTGATAGAGGGGGGACACTTGACTCTAACGAAAATTGGTACTTTAAAGCTTGATAAGTCACGAACGGTTTACTTAATCAAAAAACGGTCTTATCCAACGATATCCCACACTATGGGAAGAACGAAAAAAAATAATTATCATCCCACTTTACATGTATGGGAGGTACCCTAAATAATTGTTTTTTTCAAAATTTTATTTTACCACTTTTTCGTTATCATTAACGTGTATACTCATGCTAAAGTACAACTTTCTAGTACCAATGGTTTTTGAGCTAAACCGCGGACAGACGGACAGACAGACGGACTTGGCGAAACTATAAGGGTTCCTTGTTGACTACGGAACCCTAAAAAATGATCTTCACAATCTTTCCATAATACGGTTTTTATTGGTATCAAAGGACAGTATATACCAATTAAAATTATGTATACAATGTAATAACGTAGTTTTCTCGCATTCACGTTATAAATAGGCTTTACAAAATTACAAGAAACTAAAGCAATGTACATTAAAAAAACAACCTTTACTGCATCCGTGTGGTGTATTACGGCTCATTCTTTCTTATACAACGTGTAACGAAAACCCCATATCTATGCAAAAGGGCTGAAGACAATATCTGGTATGGAGTCTCTATGCACAGTTTCAGCACAAAATAACTGACTCAAAGAATTGATACCAAATTATTGGTTTCATATATTTCTTGAATACCAATCATAACAAACGTGTCACAGCACTACGAGGGTCAATGACTTTCCACGTCACTTGCCAATATCACGATATTTCTTTTCGTTCTTCTTAAATTGAAAAATTCGGTCTCTGGTATCAGTGTATTGGAATTTGTAATAAGTTCTACACACGTCGACTTAGGATAACAAAACCCTTGCCATATCGTTTGTTATCATCCAAAGAAGCCATGCACTTGGTATGTATATACCCTTTAAATTACATGTTGTAGAGAGATGGTCTGTGTCCCAACAGTGGAATAGTTATGAAATGTGGAACAGTGGAATTTTGACAGGCCCGTTGGTATAGTGGTCAGTGGCCCTGACTGCTATGCGCAAGGTCGTGGGTTCGATTCCCACCTAGGACAAATATTTGTGTGATGAGCACGGTCATTTGTTCTTTGTCTGGGTGTAATTTATCTATAATATGTATGTATTTAGAAATATATATGTATGTTTATCAGTTGTCTAGAACCCATACCACAAGCTCTGCTTAGTTTGGGACTAGATGGCGTTGTGTGAAAAGTTGTGGAATATTATTATATTATTATTATTATATATTATTATAATGAAATGAAATATTTATTTTCTAAATTTGTTATAAATAACACTTTTACACGTCATGTTTTTTTGCGTGTTAAGTTTAGTTTAGCTAGATGAGGCCGGTATTTCCTGACTACTCTGTGAAGAAAAACCGAAACAAACTCAGAGGTCATAGTCTCTCTTAAAGTCCATACAATTTGTATTTGTATATGAGAAGCATGTAGGTTCATGTCTGTGGTGTTTTTTTTTTGAGGAAATACCACGCAAATTTTTGAGATCAGAAATCTTTAGGAAAAACCGAAAATATTTATAGTGTTTACGTAATACATGAACAGAGGAGGTCGTGACTAAGAAATAACAGCCACACGGGTCGATTTTCAAGGTTATTTAATAATTTTTATTATATTAATTAAGTTATTTTTGTGTAAATTTATTGCGACTCTAACTTTCGTTTGTTAATAAAAATAAAAAAAATGTTTTTTTAAAAAGGAGGGGGTTATTGTGGCGGCACGTTGTATTTTGCTGAGCTAGCTCCTTCAGGGCTCTCACGTTCAACCGCTCCTAATGAATTCAGTCGCTACCCATAGGCCACAGTATAAACCCGCGTATACACCGTATATAGACTTACGTCATAGACCGTGTCTTTGTATTAAATTAAGTGATATATAAAATACATGTTTGTCTGTTTTCAAGGTGTTTACTTATTTTCTAAATTCAGAACCTTCTGACTAAGGACTAATTGGCCGTAGTTATGCAAAAAGGATCCATTCCACACTTTTTCCGAAATTGAGTTATATTGATATTTTTAATATATCCCTCTGAAGATGCTTTTGGTATAATGGTCAGTGGCCCTGACTGCTATGCGCAAGGTCGTGGGTTCAATTCCCACCTAGGACAAATGTTTGTGTGATGAGCACGGTCATTTGTTCTTTGTCTGGGTGTAATTTATCTATAATATGTATGTATTTAGATATATATATGTATGTTTATCAGTTGTCTAGTACCCATACCACAAGCTCTGCTTAGTTTGGGACTAGATGGCGTTGTGTGAAAAAGTTGTGGAATATTATTATTATTGTGGAATATTATATAACTTAATTTTGGAAAAGATAGATAGATAGATATACTCTGTATTGTACACCATAACAGAATTAAATAAGGACTTAAAAAACTACAAAGGGTGTTACAATGGGCGGTCTTATGGGCGGTAAAAGTTTGGATTGGATCCTTTTTGCATAACTACGTCCAATTAACGACTACACAAACAACAATCAAAAATTCGTTAAAAATGCTTGTCGAGGTCGGCCCATGGATGGCTAACCGTCTTAACGAGTCGTATTTACTCCATGCCTTGGAAAGATCACTAAGCCATTAGTACATCTTTCACTGATCCTTAAGCCAGTCGTCATCGGTAGTCAGAAGCCGAAAAGTCTGACACAGGTCTTGACACAGCTTCTGGGTTTTGTCAGTCAGATAGGCAGTCGATCTATGTAAAACACTAGTACTCAGCTCCATCCGGTTATACTGGAATCCTATTCCTACTTAGTTTGGAAAAGGTTTAACAGATGATGACGTAATCCATGAAAAATGCTTTGTACGACCGACGCCGTGTTAAAAATATTTTTTTATTTAAACTTTATGTACTATCGGCCAAAGATACGCATGCTCGCTTAAGAAAATATTTTTGTGGAAGCGCAGCTAGTGACAAACCACATCCCTTCCTGGTTTCACCCAATTAGAGACAGCGGGTGAGACATTATATTAATACTTACTATTACAAACACTACTAAAATACAATTCGTGCATTCTATTGGTCAAAATACTAGTTGACTAGACGACTAAATCGAGTTGTGAGCCGTGCTATGCAATTATAGCCTTAAAGGTGAGCATGCGGAAGATTGGTCGATAGTACAATAGTGGTACATGGGCGGACTTAATGCAACAAGGCGAATAACCCATTTTTATTTATCATTTTTGTTTTTGAATAACCAATTTTTAACCCAAAGGTTAACTGGTGGAGAATCTAAATGTTGAAAATAAAAATGTTATGAAGTCTATGCGAAGCAAAGAAAACTATTTATACTATCACTTTCTTTTGTTTCGCATAGACTCCGTAAGAACTAGGGCGTGCAATTTAAATATTTTTATTTTTGTATGAAAATCTGGTGAACTAAAATATGACGAATTTTTAAAAGTCATAGAACAAAAGTTGTTGATTATGATGTTAGTAACATAGTCCTGAGAGGTTTTCGGTGTTTTACAATTAACCCTGTATATATATGTATATATATATATAAGCTAAAATAATAGACTAATAAATATGGTGCTTTATAATAATCTTTCTGACTATGTATATTCATATGTGTATTCAAAAATTCTCCACCTCTCTCTAATTTAACCAGATTTAATATAATAAACGCAACCACGTTTCCTAGGATGTAATTAGTTAGTTCCACAAAACAAACAACCACGTTGACTTTAGCTCCGGCAGCCATTTGCGGATCTGCCTCTATCCTGTGTGTAAACCTTCTTACTTACATTCCTCGCTCGTGTGAATCCATACAACGGTGAGCGTCATGCGGCTGTAATACAAAATATGCAATAGTTGCGCTACACAGATGTAAAGCGCTGGGTGGCTGGACGGGCAGTTGCGGTTTTTGCAGCGGCTTAGTTGTGGGGATGAAAAATAGTTTGCATTTAGAATATTTTTGAAAAGTCTGTTCAGATTTTTTTACAAAGAGACTAGCAATGTGGGTAGAATACACATTACTAGCAATCTTGTTAAACCCTTCAACTAAGCTGAATATGCTTGTGTCTGTAATGGGTTACACGGGAATAGTGTAATAGGTGGGCTCCGAATCCGCGACCCCTCGATCACATGTCTCACACCTTATCCATTAGGCTATTGACGCTTCACTCACCATGTAAGATGCTTTTTTCTTGCTACAACATACGGTTTTTTTTTTTAATTTTGGCAGGAATCTATGCGTAGTAATTTATTTGACCTCTAGAGCCCCAGCGGCACAAAAACGTGCCAGTAAACAAGTATTAGTTGAGCCCCGCTGGCACAAAATTTGTGTGCCAGCGGGGCTCAACTAATAGTCGACTTAAATAATGGCGGTCCTTGAGAGGTTAATGCACGTCATTATATCCATGGTGTCCGTCGTCAGCCATCTTGTGAATTTAAGGACATCATATTGACACATTGGTAGTTATGGGAAAGTTCTGACTAAATGCTACTGAGAAGTTGACCGTGGGAACCATACTACTGCAATATTTAAATATCATGCATACAATATAGAGAAAGTTAAAATCATAATCGCCAATAGATAGATTAGATAGATACACTCTATGTTGTACACCATAACAAATTACAATAGGGGCTTACAAAATTAAATCCTGTAATAATGGAAGGTCTTTTTTGCAAATAAAGATCTTTCACAGACAAACTTTGATCGTGAATATTGAGAATGTACTAAGTTCATGTAAAATACTTTTTTTTACTACGAATGAGTCCGCTTTTGATCTCGATCACACCTGATGGTAAGTGTAAGATGAGGTCTACGATCGAATGAGCGAGCCCAGAAGATGCCTATTCACTCTTGCTTTAAAGGCTGACGGGTCATATGTGGCAGGGAATACATATACTGCACTATATATATTTCATGAACAAAGGCAGTAAGTAATGAAAATATGGGCGTGTCCAGTGTGCGGTTATCGAACGCTAACCAAGTGGTCATCAAAATTTACGGAGTTTAAGCCAATTTTAGAATACAGATTTAGGGTTTAGCCGCTATTAGGAAAGGAAGATTCAGTTTTTACCCGACTGCAAAGGAAGGATTATGTTTTTCGCGCGTATCTTGTATGTATGTATGTAATATTCTTTACTACCTCATATCTCCAGAACCGCTGAACGGATTCACACAATTGAGGTATCGATAGATTTATCGTAACAGCCCGAGTGTTCTTAGACAGGTGACATTTAAAAAAATTAAACATGGTGGCTGTGCGAAGGCATTATACATGGTGACAAAAAAAAATATATCAAATACTTCAATATGGGTATCAAATTAAAGGTCTTAACATAAGGATTTCAAAAAGGTATATCATGTTTATCATTAGTGTAATACTAGCAAAATAACACAATGAGAAAGTTTAAAAATATGGACTCACTTTCTGAATCCGGTGGAGTGCCAATGTGACACGACCGGGAAAACTAAAAAATCGTTGATTAAATTTTAACTAAAAAGTTGAAAAAAAAAAACTTATTTAAAAAAATCTAAAAAACACGACTGCTCAACTGAAGTGTAAGAAACAAGTACATTTTTATTTTTAAAAGTGACATGCAGGCGGACCCATCTCATTTTTATTAAAAAAATATGTTAAATTGGGTCCCGCCTGCTTGTCACTTTTAAAAATAAAAATGTACTTGTTTCTTACATTTCAGTTGAGCATTCGTGTTTTTTAGATTTTTTTAAATAAGTTTTTTTTTAACCTATTTTCTACCTATGCCCATAGGAGAATAAGAAAACATCACGTTTTAGGAATATTATATTTCATAGATCACTAGCCTCTGCCCTATGCTTCAGTTTAATAAAAAAAAAGTATTCCACGTCTTTTTCCAAGGTTTAATCTATCTCTACCTTTCATCAGAATGGTTAAAAGGTTTAGACGTGAAAGTGTAAATAAGACACACAGAAATACTTACTGTTGCATTTATAATATTAGTAGGGATTGATACTACAGCTAAGGAATGGAATTCCCTACAGGAGTCTGTTTCCTGATAGCTATTAACCGGAGGTCTTTAAGTCAAGAGCTAATAGGTTACTTCTAGGTAAGCGGGCTTCATCTTGGGTCACATCATCGCTCCCAATAAAAAAAAAATGTGTAAAATACAAACAAATGTGTTTACCGGCTAGTAGTAAAAAGGTAGAAAAACCGCTGAGATTGGCTTCCATGGCCGACATCGGTCAGGTGGACTATTATTATTATACAACGTGTAATTTAAAGGTTATATACATACCAAGTGCACGGCTTCTTTGGATGATAATAAACGATATGGCAAGGGTTTTCTAATCCTATGTGTACATGTGTGGAGCATATTAGAAATTTCAATACATTGATACCAGAGGCCGAATTTTTCAAATTAAGAAGAACGAAGAGAATTATCGTTTTATTGGCAAGTGACGTGGAAAGTGATGACCCTCATAGTGCTGTGACACGTTTGTTATTACTGGTATTCAAGAAACATATGAAACCAACAATTTGGGGTCAATTCTGTGAGTCACTTATTTTGAGCTGAAACTTTGCGTAGAGACTCCATACCAGATGTTGTCTTCAGCCCTTTTGGATAAATATGGGGTTTCCGTTACACGTTGTATATGTAGTTTTTGTTGTAAAAAGTAATTTATCTATCATCTAGTGCAACTTCTGAAAGTTAAAATCATCGGTTTGTGACAGCCAGAAAAGTACAAAGGTCAATAAATGTCAACGGATCCCGAAAACGAAAAAAAAGAATATAGAAATTCATGAGAAAATAAAAAATAATAATAATAATAATATTCCACAACTACATAACATAACTTACATATATATTTTCTAAATACATACATATTATAGATAAATTACACCCAGACAAAGAACAAATGATCGTGCTCATCACACAAACATTTGTCCTAGGTGGGAATCGAACCCACGACCTTGCGTATAGCAGTCAGGGCCACTAACCACTATACCAACAGTCCTGTAAAAAAACAAAAATAACAGTGTTAGGTAGATAAGTTCAAAGGGCATTTTACAACATCCAATTATTTCCATAGAATCACCATTGCGTATCATGAAAATTATATCTTCAAACTCATTTTTAAAATCAAAGCACTTCCGGCACATGTTTATTAAAATTTTAATATCCTTGGCGTTACTTTTAATCTTGTCTAGTAAAAAAAATATTTCTCTTTCAATTTGTACTTTATGCTGACAGAATAAGGTTTAAGTTCTTTTAACTACGTACTGAAAAATACGACGTTTTAGAAGAAATAAAGGTAAACAACAGGATTGTTTTTAGTATCGCGTCGCGTGTTAAACAGATTCAAGTATTCGACTTCGTGTAAGCCGGGAACATTTATGACAATTTGTTTAGGTTCCGAAGCTGACTATATCGTATGGCTCGAGTATTCGAGAATTATCATAACTAAGGACTCTGAACGGAACATTCAACCTCCATGAATAGAACGTATCCACGGCTATGGATCCATACTAATAATGGAAATGTGAATGTAACTCTGTCTGTTTATTACCTCTTCAAGTCTTAACAGTTTTGGATTAATCGTTGCACATGAGTTGACCAACACTTAGAAAAGGACAAAAAGTACTTAAGCAAGTGTCCCACTACCAGCACTTAACGAGTAGAGTGTAGAGCAAAAACAGATAAAAGAGGTTAGAAAGGAAATAGTTCCTGATTTGTATGAGAATGCGTGTCGCCGCTTGTCTCCCCACTCTTTAGCTCTACTACAAGCAAGAGGCCCGTTACGTATGCGAATTACGCACACAAATAAATTACACACACTTAAATCGAGAGCTTGCTACTGATTGTAACTCATTGTTGATAAACATGCGCCGTGCATCACGGCCAATCAGGGCAAAGGACAAAACGTCAATGGTTGAAGTGTGGCGCATGCAGTACATTGTAAGCAGACCTGGTCATTGCGTTGATTAAGCGAGTACACAACGGGCAAAACATAATTTTTGTAACTTGTTGCAATAATGTTATTATAATATTCGAGATTTCATAGTAATTAGAATATTTTTATGTTTTTTACAAATAAAATTGTAATTAAATGTTATTTTCGACTTACCGATGGAAAGATATACCTCTTTGCTCTATACTTGCGGTCTGATTTTTTGTTTTACAGGTTATAATTGCACAACACGGCATTTTAAAGCAGAGCTCTGTGTTCCGAAGTAATCCGAAGCGCACTAAACGCGGTAAATGAATTAATCGGTCGCGCTATGATTGTCGTATCATAAATGTGGCGTGCTCGCCACGCCCACATTACCATTCCAACCTTATTCATCTATTCCGTGGTGTAGAGTTAGTAATCCTGAACGATTTTGCGAACAACGAGCAGCGAGTATGTAGTTCCGATAGTTTTGTCGCTGAGCTATCCTCTGGATGGTAACTTGGCGTGGGTTCTGACCGCCAAGCGAGCTTCACTAAGGAAGAATCTTTGATACCTCTTCTCATTCAGCGACAAACCAGTGGAGCGAGTACTCGCCAGCAGTATAAACAGTCAGCAATCAAGTAATATATGCATCTCTTTTTAAGCGACTTCAAAAAAAAAAGGAGGAGTTTCTCAATTCATCTTGAACTTTTTTTTTTATGTGGGTATGTTACCTCGTTACTCGGAGATGGCTGGATCGATTTGGAAAATCCTTTTTTGTTTGAAAGAGTATACTTTCTAGTTGGTCCCATTGTCGTCACGTTTGGATTTGATGATGGGATCATGGAGAAATCGAGGGACACCTATAGCGTTTTGGGTATTTCTTATAGTACCTTGTGAAGTTGCTCTTGAAAAGCACCATTTGAGGAAGTGGAACTGATGATGAAGACCCCAGATGGCCACCGAAACTACTCAATAATAAGTAGTTCATGGATTGCGATTAGATTACTTAAATATAGATGTTAAGCACTTTATGCTCGTCACAATGCATATGGTGAAGTAGAGCTGATGGTGATCTACCAGAAGAACTCCTCAAAAATTAACGGCTCTGGACCAGGAAAAGCAATATTTTGTAAAAGGTGATAAGTAGTTGACATTTTGGCTTTTGTAACTAGATAAATTACAAACCGACTCACTAATAAGCGTGAAAAATTTTTTTTTGCAATGAATAGAACCGACTTCCATATAAAAACACTACAAAGGCAAAAATAACTTTAATTTCGGAAGGCGGTGTCTTTAGTTTTGTATATATTTTCGTTTTTGATACCGCCTTCCGAAATTAAAGTTATTTTTGCCTTTGTAGTGTTTTTATATGGAAGTCGGTTCTATTTTTTGCTAAAAAGTTTTTTTTATGACATAAGAAGCAGACAAGGCGCGAAACAGTTCTTTTTGTTCACACGGAATATATATCTATTGTTCGATTTTCGAGCGAGAAAATAGCTAATTTTATCTTATTTTATGTCCTGTGTGAGTGGACTAAATAATAACAGAAATGTTTGCCGAGGTCAATTGATCTACGGGTCATCTTCACATAATAAGCGCTTGCATAAAAAGCATTTACATCAACCAAGTGGGGGTGGTAAAAGGACCAGTAGTAAAAGGTCATAAAACTCCTGCGCACACTCCCCGAAGTACAATCTATAGAAAACCGACAGGCAAGCAAAGGATCGCCGAACGGTTCGTTATAGATAGCTCTGCCCGCGACTTCTTTCGCGTAAATCCCGATCCCGTGAGAATTACAGTATAACAAGTAGCCTATATGTTACCTTAAAAGCTCTGCTATCTTCCAGTGAAAACAGTCCAGCCGTTACAAGAATTAGCCTTGAGAGACAGAAAGGCAGACACACGTAAAGGATCTAGCCAGTTAAGCATATGAAAACTGCACTCGCGTTCAGACGCGAGTGAAGGATTCTTACCTTGTTTTTATTGTTTGTCATCTAAAATAGCCTTACACTTAATCTCACACCCCTAACCTCTATAGTAAAGGAATAATTAAGGTGACAACCCTTAACGAAAAATATTTTTTTCTCGGTACGTATACGAAAAATATTTTTTTCTCAGTATTCAAGATATCTTTATGAAATTGAAATCGTAGATGACTATTAATAAATTAATTATAATTTTTTATTTTTTATTTTTGCAATATTAGAAACTGTAAAAAACTAGAAGTATTTTTTTGGGGGTGGTTTTTAATACCAACCCCTAAAGTGACCCCTACCAAAAACATTATCTTATTTGTTAATTAGTTATTTATTACATGTCAAAATTACAAAAGGGTCGAATTGGTGGAACATAGCTTAAAAAAATAAAAATCAATTAAAGTATGTAGTTTTATGAAATAATGTATTATAATTAATTCAATCGTACAAAAATCCTTCCTACTAATATTATAAATGCGAAAGTTTGTGAGGATGGATGGATGTTTGTTACTCTTTCACGCAAAAACTACTGAATGAATCTGAATGAAATTTGGTAAGTATATAGTTGGCAGCCTGGAATAACACATAGGCTACTATTTATCCCGAAATTCCCACGGGATCGGGATTTTCGCGGGAAATCTTCCCACGCGTACGAAGTCGCGGGTAGAAGCTAGTATGAACATAATTACGGATAACGTACTGAACATTCAATCATCGTCACTGTTTTCTTCAACAGTAGTCGTTATACCAGTCGCATCAAACATGGAGGTCAATATTTCAGCTGGTTTTTTATTTTTTATCGTGGTAAAATTATCAAATAAGTCCTCCCACCCCGGGCAGGGTGGGAGGGACTGTCAGACTTTTACTGACTAAAATCCACGGTGTTCCTTCAATAACCCTTTACGTACCGGGGTCACGGTAATGGGATGAGTCCCACGACCCCGGCAGGCTTCGGCCCTCTACGGGGGGGCCTCGTCATCTTGCTGACGCTCTTTGAGGCGCGCGTGGAACACGACGCGCCGTCGACCCGGGCATGGTCCATGGTCGGACAGCGAGTTGCCCTTTACTCGCTGTCCGCATGCCCGCGCCTACGGTGGCCGGAGATCGTCGGCCGACGTCCGACGCCGTGGGCGTCTACCACTGCGGCTGGGCTGGAGGGAGGACGCCATCCTCTCCCTCACGCGGCCCGCTTCCTCCTTCGGAAGCATGACTGCTTCGCAGAAGGAGGCGACCGCTTCCCACTCCCTCTCGCCCCGCAGCATGGCCTCGACCAATGCCGGGCGCGAGAGGTCTCCGCCTATCGCCGCCGTGAGGACACGTCGGTGCTCTGCCCAGGCGGGGCAGTCTTGCACCGTGTGCTCTACGGTGTCCTCAGGGCGACCCTCGCAGTGGTGACACCCAGGCGTTTCCTCCTTTCCCATCAGACACAGGTACCTCCCGAAACTTCCGTGTCCGGTGAGGACCTGCGTCATGCGGTAGGTCAGGACGCCGTGACGCCGATCTAGCCACTCCTCAAAGTAAGGCCGTGCGCGCACTGCCTTGCGGTGGCCGCAATTCCGGTAGTTCTACCGCACCGGTAGACTCACCGCAGTGCGCGCACGGAGTGCCATAGAAGTGCGAAAATGGAGTGTGAAAATGTGTGTATGTAATTTGTGAAGTTGCATGTATGTAAGTTGTATGTTTTGTAGTTTGGGTTGCGGTACCGCAAAATTTGTGAAGTATGGAGTGTCATAGAAGTGCGCGCACTGCGGTGAGTCTACCGGTGCGGTAGAACTACCGGAATTGCGGCCACCGCAAGGCAGTGCGCGCACGGCCTAAGTAGTAAATAACAGTGGCTACATGAGCGCAACAGCCCAATGTTCCGTTCCCATTTGCACAATCACAAACATATCTTCGAATTCCCCTGTAGATCTTATAAAGGTTTGATGAAAATAAATCCTTCATCAGACGCAAGTGCAGTTTTCATATGCTTAACCGGCTAGATCCTTTAAATTAAGTTTGTAGTATCATGTAAGTAACTGTAAGCTTTTGAGAAAACACAGTTACTTCGTAATCACAGAGATCATCAATTGCCTAATCTTTTCCCAATTATGTTACATGTATTATTATTATATTTATTATGTTCCAAATATTTTACATGGAGCGACTACCTATCTGACCTCCACAACCCAGTGGCTGGGAAACACGATACCCCCTTTTTTAAGGGTTCCGTAGCCGAAAGGCAAAAAACGGAACCCTTATAGTTTCGATAATATGTCTGTCCGTCTGTCTGTCTGTCTGTCTGTCCGTCCGTCCGTATGTCACAGCCATTTTATTCCGAAACTATTAAGACTATACATGTAAAACTTAGTAGGTAGATGTATTCTGTGAACCGCTTTCCGATTTTAAGAAAAAAAAAAAACTAAAAAGTATTAAAATAAAGGGGGGTTCCCCATACATGGAACTAGAAATGAAAATATTTTTTTTCACGAAACCTATGCGTGTGTCATATCTATAGACAGGTCTTTAAAAATTACATAGGGGTTTCTAAGACCACTTTTTCATAAAGCCAATCGTTTAAAAGATATAAGCTTCCAAAGTGGTAAAATGTGTGTCTCTAACTTCTATAATAATAGAATGAAAAATATAAAATAAATATAGGTCTGTAGATCTTAATGTAAGCTTTTAACCAAAATTGGTTTGAACGAAATCGGGTCAGCAGTTTTTGAGATACAGCATATTTTCTAGAACCGTAAATATAACTTTGTAATTTATACAAACACTATGAAAAACAAAGTTATTTAGCGTAGTTGTAGAAATGTAAATAAGCTAGTTTGAAGAAATTTTTAAGGATTTTTTTATTCGTCAAATAAATATGCATATTATATTATATTATTATAGTTACTACGGAACCCTTCATGGGCGAGTCTGACTCGCACTTGGCCAATTTTTTTCTATTTTCTGGGTGGGAAAATCATCAAATTACCCCTGCCGCTGAGGGTAGAGCGGAAGGAAGTGTCAGACTTTTACTGACTAAAAACCCACCCTGCTCCTTCAGTTGCCTTTGCATTCCGGGGCCGCGGTATCTCGTTAGAACAATCCCGCAAACCCGTAAGGCAATAGCCCTATTGGGCCCCGTCAATGCTGCTGACAGCTCTTTGAAGCGCGCGCGGAACATGGCGCGCCGCCGATTCGGGCCGGGTCCTTACCGGATAGTGAGCTACAACAGGATACCCCTTAGCAAGACCAATGACAGTTTTTCTGGCTTCTGACTATCCGGATTCAGCCCATATGACATGATGTCGGTGGGGCCATGGGTGGTTGGTGGCTTGTCCCCAGAGCCGGATTAACCCTGTCAGAGGCCCTAAGGCAATGGCATTCTTGGGGCTCCTTTTCTTACTTTGACTGACCAAATCGTGTGTGAACTGAGGAAACGCACATTAAGGGCTGTGGTTTTTCATATATTTGTTTACTTATTCCCAGATTTCTTCTAAAATTGTTTTAATTCTTCTACTCAATCTAACGATTTGTATTTTGTGATAAAACAGTGTGGTCCCTAAGTTCACAAGCACATCAAATTCTCGTTCGAAGAAACATGTTTTCCTGGTGCGTGCACTAGTTGATGCGGGGCCCCCAGGCAGTTGCCTACTCCGCCTAATGGTTAATCCGGCCCTGGTTGTACCTATCCGTTACAGCTATCAAAGTTGTACAAATGACAGCAGGGACCAACAGTTTGTCGTCTTTCCGAGGCTTGGAGGAATCTCGATATTATTACTTAGTCACCCATCTACAGCCTGACCTTGGCAAGCGTTGCTTAACCATGAAGATTGACTTGCACGGCTTATTTAGCCGCGAGCTCGTCAACATCATTCGAGACAGACACTCCAATATCGTTTGTATGTAGCTATACAACGTGTAACGGAAACCCCATATCTATCCGAAAGGGCTGAAGACAACATCTGATATGGAGTCTCTTTGCACAGTTTCAGCACAAAATAACTGACTCAAAGAATTGATACCAATTTATTGGTTTCATATATTACTTGAATACCAATCATAACAGACGTGTCACAGCACTACGAGAGTCAGAGTCAATAACTTTCAAGTCACTTGCCAATAGCACGATAATTCTTTTCGTTCTTCTTAATTTGAAAAATTCGGTCTCTGGTATCAGTGTATTGGAATTTGTAATAAGTTCTGCACACGTAGACTTAGGATTACAAAACTCTTGCCATATCGTTTGTTATCATCCAAAGAAGACATGCACTTGGTATGTATACACCCTTAAAATTACACGTTGTAGAATAGATCTCCAGCGATGTGCCCTAATTGGTGGTGCACAGAAGGTTTAACGGGTAACGGGACCCTTTTAATGTGCTGATATAGTGATCGCCGGGGTGTTTTTGTGAGGTAGATATTCCACACTCCATGGTCTTTTCTTTCGCATAAAAGACTAGGTTGTAAAGGGGTTGTAGGGTTTAAAGGTTTCTCCCCGATAACAAAAAAGGTATTGAATAGATGTCTATCTGTATAATTCATTTTTTTTCCGGGTGGGAAAATCTTTGAATGACTTCTCCTGCTCTGGGTAGAGCGGAAGAGAGTGTCAGACTTCTACTGACTAAAAACCCACACTGTTCCCTCAGCTGCCCTTAAGTTCCGAGACCACGGTATCTCTTTAGAACATTCCCGCAACCCGCAATCCTGCCAGTGCATTGGCTGCAAACTCTGTGTACATCACTCGATATTATAATAACTAAGTACAAAGATAATACACACTAGGAGGACGATGTTCAAACAGTTCTTTGAAATTAATATAGAGACGTGATTTAATTTCCGGAGCTCGGCAATTATGTTAAAACAATAAGTGTTCAATATGTAATTAGTTTCTGCTCTCGTCTACTTCAGCTCTGTACTATATTGATTAACCTCAGTATTAATAACAAAACTATTTTCAAGGATATGTCTGAAACTTTGAAGACAGTTTCAGGGAAATTGTGTCTTGGGAAATGTTCTATTGCTGGCTTGAATAGTTAGTTAATCTAGTTTTTGCTCTATAATGATAAAAAATTTATTCAAAATTAAAATATCATACTTATGTATTATTTTGGTGAACAACAGTGGGCTGTCAACATAGTTGGTAAAAAAAAAAGTCTGGAAGTTTGTAACAATTTCATTGACTTCTAGAATGTTTTTTATTTTAAATAGCCGGTTTCGCTTGTGTATCTTGAATGTATTACATTTGGTATTTTGGATTTTGTCTTCAAATAGGATTGGTAATTTTAGTGTCACACAGGCAGAATTGTCAACCTCGGAATCAATCGACATTTAATAAATAAATTAAAAGAGATTATTTAATTATTACAAACAAGCCTTTTCATTAGTTTCGTATTCTTCTCAGAAAACCCTTTCTTTGTAACCCATGTCATGGCTGTGCACATAGAATAACTAGTATCGCCATCTTAAATCGTCCGCTATATTGGATTAAAAATATCGTAATAACTTATCTTACCATATGTTGTCATCCATACTAAATGTGTATGCAACATTTAATATACTAATGAACAAACTAACAAAGCTAGTCAAATCTAATAATGAAATAATGATGTTTATTTTGCAATTAGGTTATAATTGACACATGTGATTTTTTTCGATGATTTGATGTTTCCTAACTGATTACCCTAAAAGAAACACCGACACAAACTCAGAGGTCAACGTCTTTTTAGGGTTCCGTAGTCTAATGGCAAAAAACGGAACCCTAATAGTTTCGTCATGTCTGTCTGTATGTTACAACCATTTTATTCCGAAACTATTAAGATTACATAAGTGACATTTAGTAGGTAGATATATTCTGTAAACCGATGTCCGATTTTTAGACAAAAATAAAAAAAATATATAAAATTAAGGGGGCTCCCCATACATGGAATTGAATTTAAGAATATTTTTTTTTTCATCAAACCTATATGTGTGTGTTATCTATAAACAGGTCTTTAAAAATGACAATGAGGTTTCTAAAAGCATTTTTTCTTAAAATCAATGATTTAATAGATATGTTTCCAAAGTGGTAAAATGTGTCCCCCCCTTCTCAAACTTTTATAATAATGGAGTGAAAAACCTAAAAAATATATGCTGTATCTTAATAAAAACTTTCAACGAAAATTGATTTGTACGAGATCGGGTTAGCTGTTTTTAAGGTTTCGTAGCCGAATGGCAAAAAACGGAACCCTTACAGTTTCGTCATGTATATCTGTCTGTCTGTCTGTCCATCTGTCTGTCTGTCTGTCTGTCCGTCCGTCCGTATGTCACAGCCATTTTATTCCGAAACTATTAGGACTGAAACTTGTAAGGTATATGTATTTTGTGAACCTCTTTCTGATTTTACGAAAAAGATAAAAAAATATTTAATATTAAAAATAATAAATCCCCATACATGGAAGTGAAACTGGAAATATTTTTTTTATGAAACCTATGCGTGTGTGGTATCTATATACAGGTCTTTAAAAATGACATTGAGGTTTCTAAAATAACGTTTTCATAAAGTCAATCGTTAAAAAATTATACGCTTCACATTTTACCTTATAAATGGTAAAATGTGTGTCTCTAACATCTATAATAATGGAGTGAAGAATCAAAAAAAATATATACTGTAGATCTTAATGTGAACTTTCAACCAAAATTGGTTTGAACGAGATAAGGTCAGCAGTTTTTGAGATGTAGCATATTTTCTAAAGCCATAAATATAATAACCGTAACCGTAAACAACCATAAATAACCATAAATATAATATATAACTTTGTATTTCATACAAACACTATGAAAAACAAAGTTATTTTGCGTAATTACTACAGAACCCTTGATGGGCAAGTCCGATTCACACTTGGCCAATTTTTTTTAAGTCAATACAATCCATAGTGATCAAATCATATGAGAACCATGTACAAATATTTTTGAACCAAAAGAAGCAACCTGCTACTAAAATATAAACCCGCTGTGATAAGTTTTAGTAATTATGTAGGATCGTGAGTCTATTTTACGGAAAACAAGGCCTTAGCTTGTCGTTTGCATATCTCCAGTATTTTAATATCAGAGAAAAACATAACTGGCGCACCTTATACGATTTTTACTATACTTTACACATGTCAGCTAAGTGGGGACGCATTTGCCCGCGTGTAAACTATGAGAAAGGTGTAAAGGGCTCCATTATCCCCTCGCGAGGTTGTAAACGGCTGAAACAACCGTTGTCGCAGCCATAGCTTGTTTTAGGAGCCTGTTTTTAGAGCTGCAGACGAGAAAGTGTGGCCTTTTCTTGAAAGCTGCTGTTTCTTCGTCCCCCACGTTAAGTTTAAAACCTATGACGTTAGTGAGGGACGTGATTATCTCAGTTTTTATTCGGTTTGTGGGTTAGGTGAGAGAAAGAAAACTACTTTGATGTACTTTTTCTCTGATTCGATATTGTTTTGTTAATCTTTTTTACAACATTATAGGGAGGGGTTTTCAAAAATAAAAACATTGCCTTGCATTAGAAACTTCTCCAGTATCGTGAGTGCATTTTTGCAAATAACCAGAATTCGAACAAACTATTAATAGTTCATACAAACCAAAACTGCGGAAACCAAACCCGCGATACGCAGCGCAGCAAACAATCGTTCAACAACTGCGCCCATTGCATTGCACTATAATTATGTATGTTACTGCATGGTATAGTTACTAGTGCGCCTGAGGATTTTAAGCCCAGGCCAGAATGTGTTCTCATACACAAGGATTGTTTTCATTTCTTAGGATTGGTCTCATAACAAAAATTGTTTCTGATCATGAGTACTTTCAGCCACTAAAAGTTTAAGTTTTACTCCTGGATTATCGTGAAAGTTGGAGATTTATTTCCTATCACCTATAGGAGACTTCAAAATAAGAGGCGTTATATGGGTGTATTGGAAATAAACCTAAAGATTAACCTAAAGATTATAGATAGAAATTAAAAAAATATGATAGAAAAAAAAGACTTATTATTATTGCCAACAATGTTAAAAAATTACACTAGAACAGAATAGACTAAGAATTATTATTTAATATCATAAAAATAACATTTGAAATTATTGGTTCCAAGAACTCACACTAGGATTCCATGTGTCGTGCTTTTTTCAGTAGTTTAGTTTCGGCCTTCGTCTCACCTACATAATAATATTAAAAATTTTATACATTAATTTATACACCTTTAACAGTCGTTACAGGAAAACAGAAGCCTGAAAATATGACATCAGTCTTACCAAGGCTACGTGCTACCTAGTTACTAGGTTCTGGAGGTTAGATACATCTACCTACCAAGTTTCACATGTGTAGACCTAATAGTTTTGGAATAAAATGGCTGTGACATACGGACGGACGGACAGACAGACACGACAAAACTATAAGGGTTCCGTTTTTTGCCATTCGGCTACGGAACCCTAAAAACGAAGGAGGTTTTTCACTTCAAACGTATATTTTTTTAGATCTAATGTCGCATAACCTTTTACTCTGTAGTTCCACTTTTAAATTACTTAACAATATAACCATAAAAGTGTTATCAATGTTAAGCTAGACTCAATGTAACATGTTTCGAATTTCAATTGATCAGTGGTATGAATAAATGAAAACGTGATGAAATTATCGGAAACCCAGTATCGATTGTTACTAACATTCAGAATGTGGAGTCGGTAAAAATAAATGCGACCGGAGCCCGTTAGGAAATTGATCGAAGGAATTAGAGCACTAGGTATTACAAGACAAGATCTAAACTACTTTATTTGTTGCGCGTTATGATGTATCGACATAGCACACTGTAACATATGAAACGGTTAGTTTCATAATATAACATTCTTACGTATGACAAAAGAGTTTGGTGTTCAAGGAGACAGAGAATGGAGCTTGTGCTTGTGCTGTTGTGATTGATTTATGTAATTGACTTTGGATTTTAATTACATTATTATTAAGTTTTCAAAAGTAAAATTTAGATTTAAGAAAATCAAATGACATTTATTGAAAAGTAAAACTGTGCTGTTAACTAACCAAGTCCACTTCCATCATATTTTAAGTTTCTTGTTTTCTTTACCGTGTATTTTTTAGGGTTCCGTAGCCGAATGGCAAAAAACGGAACCCTTATAGTTTCGTCATGTCTGTCCGTCTGTCTGTCTGTCTGTCTGTCCGTCCGTCCATATGCTACAGCCATTTTATTCCGAAACTATTAGGACAATACATGTGAAACTTGATAGGTAGATGTATTCTGTGAACAGCTTTCCGATTTTAAGAAAAACATATTTAAAATAAAGGGGGGCTCCCCCCATACATGGAACTAAAACTGAAAATATTTTTTTTCATGAAATCTATGCATGTGTGGTATCTATAGACAGGTCCTTAAAAACAACATCGGAGTTTCTAAAACCACTTTTTCATAAAGTAAATCGTTTAAAAGATATAAGCTTCCAAAGTGGTAAAATGTGTGTGTGTCCCTCTAACTTCTATAATAATGGAGTGAAAAATTAAAAAAAAAATATAAGTCTGTAGATCTTAATGTAAAATTTCAACCAAAATTGGTTTGAACGAAATCAGTTCAGCAGTTTTTGAGATACAGCATATTTTCTAAAACCTATTCACTGTTGATTTAAGTACCACCGGGTTATAGCTAGATTCCCGCAGGGAATTCTACTTCTTAGCTGTACGCATACTCGTAATGAAAGCATTCTCAAAACGTTTTGTGCGTATAGATGGGATCTACCATGTAACGATGGCACATCGCTGTTTATCTTATAGTACGATGATGGAACGGGCTTGCAGTTGTTCTAATTTCAGACATTTTATCATACTTGTTCTAAATTCAATTTTTGCGAGCAGCTCGCATACCAATCTCCTTGGTTGTTAGTACTTGGTGGCATTTATAGAGGATATATCAGGACTCTCGGATGGCTGGATGCTGTGTTTATCTGCAACGGAGCTAAATTTCGCGATATCTTAGTGGCGACGCGACTCCTTGCCAACTGTAAGTTATGAATACATCTGACAGTTTGAATAAAGGTCTTGAAACTATTATGTACGAGTTTCAAAGTTTTGTTTGTTTGTTGTAAGTGCAGCAGGTAGATGTTATATTTAACGGTACTTAGAACTTTGTAGTTGAGAAAAGT
Organism: Tholera decimalis; assembly: GCA_943138885.2. Classification (NCBI taxonomy): domain Eukaryota; kingdom Metazoa; phylum Arthropoda; class Insecta; order Lepidoptera; family Noctuidae; genus Tholera; species Tholera decimalis. The sequence continues at coordinate 22,663,086 of OW964565.2, forward strand.
CTGCAGTTTTATTGGTGTTAATAGTTATTCCGACTATCTGGTTACAATGGCTATTTGCAATGACTGTGTGGTTAGGTGCCTAAAGAGGATGACAAAACCTGTCGTAATTTGTTTTGAGCGTTATTTCAATCAATGCTAGATATATAGGTTTTCAAAAGAATAAAATCTATTTCACTGTTTCGTGACTATTCGATTACAGTCACTTTCGGTTTATGTTTAAATTAATTTGAACGACGTGGTATGCGCAGTTGTTCAGCTATTGACTGCTACGCTAGGTGTTACGGGTTTCAATTCCCGCACAGAATAAACATTTCATAAATTATATTATATTATTTATTATATATATATTTAATATTTTAGTTTTAGACTTCACATATTAATTTTTATTTCTCTTCTTGTTCTCACACACTATTGTCTACATTTCTTTTTCACTTCTCCTTTCGCAGGTCTGCTGGAAGAAATTTGTTAAAAAATAAGCAGTACCTTTGTACTCAAATATTATAATTATGCTTGTCCTATTGTATTTTACTGTGTGTACATAAATAATAAATAAATAAATAGATATTTATTTTTCAAATGGGTTGTAAATAACACATGACAATCTTGGTTTGATTCGAAGTCTTACAGTATGATAGAAAGAGATACAAAAATAAACACAGAAGATCATTAAGGTTATCTATTAGGAATTGAAGAGAAAATATGGGTGGGCCATTTAAAGTAAAATTCAAAAAGGTACTAAAGAAAAGACGAAAATAAACACATTAAATACTTTATGAAGTCGTTTAGTAACGTACAACTAGAGGCTAAAGATGCTAATAGTGTATCAAGTTCTAGTAGCGTGTTGCGGTAGCTTGTTGCAGCAGCTCGTTCTTGACTTCCATAATTCATGTTTTTCGCTCTTTGTTTTCCACTTGCATGGCTTGTAAGGTAATTTTATACTCTGTGGTATTAGATAAGAACATACCTATTGTCTTATCTTTACTGATCAAAATGCTTCTGTAGGGAATTACATCACAACGTTTCTTTATCTGGTACAGGTTTATATTATAGTAATTATGGTCTATATATTGTTTTTTATTGTGATTCAGTTTTTTTTTTATAAAAGAGACCAAGCAATGTGGGTAGAATTCACATTACTAACAAACTTGTTAACCCCTTTAACTATGCTAAATATGCTTGTGTCTGGAGTGGGTTCACGTTAATAATGTAATGAGTGGGGTTCGAACCTGTGACCTCTCGATCACAAGGCTATGGTCGTTTATAAAATATGAGAACCTACCAAGGTGAGCAAAAGCTCTCTCTTTTCTCTATATTTTAGCTTTATCCTTCACTTGGGCTGGAGCTGTTTAGACTCAGAGACTTTTGATCTTAAGAAGCTGTAATTAATGTAATGTTAATGAATTTTAACCTCTAGAGCCCCAGCGGCACAAAAACGTGCCAGTAAACAAGTATTAGTTGAGCCCCGCTGGCACAAATTTATGCCACCAAACCCCGACCGATTAAAAACTGTATTTGTAGTAAAAATAAGTCTTAAAATCGTTTGTGACCGGGGTCAGATTACGCTTACGATAAGAGCCAGCCCGCGGTGCTTGACGGATGGTTGACGTAAATAATGGCGGTCCTTGAGAGGTTAATCACGAATAAGAAACTTAAAATGAAATCTAAAGTATTTTTTGCTATAAAATATCTCCCATACCGAAAAAGTCAGTATTTTTGTCACCTGAATATACAATCAATAAAGCTATCTATCTATTCAATGTATTAGGTATAACTATTTTCGATTCAGGGATCCGTTTGCGAAATGTTTAATAATAAGATAATTATTATATAAATGATTTAGCCATAGAAAACGATATGGTTTTATAAAGTTTTACAAAGGCGTGATCTGACATGTTATTGGTCAGCTTTTTTATTTCATGTAAGTTTCAAGGTAAAACGTCAAATCAGGAGAAAAGGTCAGTTAAAGAGCTTAGTTTCCTAGAAAGTCTGTCAAAACGATACTAAGAAGGGTGCTTCAAAATGAGAGTGGCATATTAATACAACCTTTAGGTTTCACGGACTTAACGCTACTTGCGTCCAAGGACGACCTGCAAAACATGGTTTCTCATAAACAAATATAACGTAGTAACTTCATGAAAGTAGACACTTGTACAGTTCCTTTAAAGAATCTCAAATTACTCAATTTATAGCTTAATGTACTTCTCAAATAGGTCAGAGGTCTGTCAAGTAGTTTGCCAGACTAATTGAACCCTTATTCAACGGTTAGTTCAAGTATAAGTGACGGTAAGTAAGTTAGATACTTAGGTACGCACAAGGCCAGTTGCTGGTCGAGCCCCGAGTCCCTAGCACCGAGCCCCGAGAGTTTGTCGGGCAAACAGTTTCTGACTGATTGGTAGCTTTCATCCTCTGTTTGTCTAATACTTGCCTTGTAGAATGGTATTAATTGGATCTTTGCTCACTTACAATCTAAGTGGAATCGAAAAAATTGTAATCGTTTTGTAGCGCTCGTGTCGTCAAATGACGGTGCGTAATTTTTTTTGCAAAAAATAGAACCGACTTCCATATCAAAACACTATAAAGCCAAAAATAACTTTAATTTCGGTAGTCAGTGTTATTGGTTTTGTATTTTCTTTTTTTTCACAAATTCCAAAAATAACTTTAATTTCGCCTTCCGAAATTAAAGTTATTTTTGGCTTTATAGTGTTTTGATATGGAAGTCGGTTCTATTTTTTGCAAAAAAAAATTTTTTCGCGCTTTTTAGTGGGTCGGCTTGTAATTTATCTAGTTACAAAAGCCAAAATGTCAACTACTTATCAATTTTTACAAAATATTGCTTTTCCTGGTGCAGAGCCGTTAATTTTTGAGGAGTTCTCCTGGTACATCACCATCAGCTCTACTTCACCATATGCATTGTGACGAGCATAAAGTGCTTAACATCCATATTCAAGTAATCTAATCGCAATCAACGAAATATTTATTATTGAGTAGTTTCGGTGGCCACCTGGGGTCTTCATCATCAGTTCCACTTCCTCAAATGGTGCTTTTCGAGAGCAACTGCACAAGGTACTATAAGAAATATCCAAAACGCTATAGGTGTGCCTATAATATTTGAAGAGTTCCCTCGATTTCTCCAGGGTCCCATCATCAGATCCAGATTTCGTAACAATGGGACCAACTAGAAGGAATACCCTTTCAAAGGCAAAAAAAATCCAAATCGGTCCAGCCGTCTCCGAGTTATGAGGTAAAATACATAAAAAAAAAGTTCAAGACGAATTGAGAACCTTATTTTTTTGAAGTCGGTTAAAAAGAAATATCGATGCCTTTTTTCTTAGGGGCAAAATCATGAAATAACTCCTCACATGGAACCTTTTTTCTTTTTTGAAACCCTCCAGCGCTGGGTGGAGTGAAAGGAAGTGTCTACTGACGAAAAACTTACCTCGTTTCTTCAGTTTACCTTGCATTTCGGGGCCACGGTATCACATTAGAGCATCGAAATCGAAACATTCAACCTTTATAAGTAAATGAATGTGTCGTCTGACCATCCACCTCACTTTGAAATTTAGATTTATATCTACAGTCCCAATTCAGTTGTAATTTGGAACAAACGTGGACTTTCAAATATCGACAGTCGTACACGAAAAGTAATAAAAAAATTAGTACCGGTTATTTATTTTACTAATTTTTTGTAGTTGATAGGCTTGCGTTTGACCATAATCTCACCTGATGTTACGCGACGATGTGGTCGAAGATGAAGCACGCTTGCCTAGAAGTAACCTATTCACTCTTGACTTAAAGACTTCCAGGTTGCAACTATCAGGAAACACAGACTCAGGCAGGGAATTCCATTCCTTTGCCGTACGCACAATGAAAGTATTCCCAAAACCTTACGTGCGTATGGGTGGGATGTCCACCATGTAAGCAGCAAGGCATATAACACACACAAATAATATACATACACTAGAAATCTGGGAAAACGTTGTTTGTTGAAAACACACTTCATATACCCATATGTAATGCCATATGTTATGATATCACACAGTGTACAATAGTTTGTTTTCTCCAAAAAATAAATAAAATAAAATGCTAATATCTCTTATACAACAAGTATTGTGATCAAAAGGTCGCGGGTTCATACCTATTACATTATTGTCGTGAACCCATTCCAGACACAAGCATATTTAGCTTAGTTGGAGGGACTAACAAGATTGCTAGTAATGTGAATTCTACCCACATTTATTTATTTTATTTATTAAAACTTTATGCAACACAAAATGTACAAAGGCGGACTTAATGCCTTAAGCATTCTCTAGAAGTCAACAATGGGTGGCGAAGAGATAACATGGTAGGTGCATAAAAATAAACTAAGTTGATCGTATATAAACAAAGTTAAAATTTTATTACAAGTGTGTATATGTATACAAGGTTTAACAGATTAAGTGCAATAATACCCAGACAACCCGATTAGACTATTAAATAAGTCTGAAACAACACCGTAACTAAATAAATTGAATCCAAACCTAGTCAATTTTTGTAAAACACGAGCGCATTTCCTTGAATTAAGAATTGTATTAATTTGTCATGATACTGTGTTTCCTTTTAAGTTAAATGAAAGATTTTTCCGTCAAAACGTAACACCAATTTTTTATGACGGAAATTGATTCTGAAGCCGATTCTGAACCAACTTCTTTCAGGAATTGCGTTTATTCTGTTATACGTTGTATATACATAATTATATAACTTAAATAAACTTACATACCTACATATTTATTTATCATAATACATACTAAAGGCGAATGGGCAACAAATTGCTCCCTATAAAAAATATTCAGTAAACGATTCTGAAAAAAGGTATTTCAGGATGGGCATGGATTGTTTAGACCAGATTGTGGCACAAAAGATGCAGTGAACAGAGATAGATGCATAATGTCGCTCCCGCGCTACGTACCTACAACGCGTATGTTTTGTTTCACAATTTCGCATTACACCTCCAAAACATTACATCACAATATTCCTTGTATCAAGCCTTTTCCGTGTTCCTGTCTAGTTAATATCTCGCTTTTAGGGATCTAGCCGTCAACAAGTTATTATTAATAAGGAGGCAGTTCATTACAGCAGCTCTTCAGTCCTGCCTCCTCCCAGTATGATTTATGAAGCATTTAACTTTTATGGTTGCGCTAAGTGGCCGGCCGACTTTCATAAGAGAACCGGGGAAACTCATCTTGGCTAATGTAAGCTGAAAAGTTAAACAAATTGTCCCTCTCGCCTGTGACCTTATAACGTGTTTCGGTGCTTCAACGGGAGAACCGAATTTTTTAGAGGAATTTACTTCGTGAGTAGGTCAATGAAAGTCGATTTTTATATTATTTTGAAGGTGTCATACTTATGATCGAGAGCTTGGCTAGTTCTACAACGTGTAATTTAAAGGGTATATACATACCAAGTGCATGGCTTCTTTGGATGATAACAAACGATATGGCAAGGGTTTTGTAATCATAAGGCTACGTGTGTAGAACTTATTACAAATTCCAATACACTGATACCAGAGACCGAATTTTTCAAATTAAGAAGTACGAAGAGAATTATCGTGTTCTTGGCAAGTGACGTGGAAAATTATTGACCCTCGTAGTGCTGTGACACGTTTGTTATGATTGGTATTCAAGAAATATATGAAACCAATAATTTGGTATCGATTCTTTGAGTCGGTTATTTTGTGCTGAAACTGTGCATAGAGACTCCATACCAGATGTTGTCTTCAGCCCTTTTGGATAGATATGGGGTTTCCGTTACACGTTGTATTTCCTAAAAAAAAAATGTTATTGAAGTACTCTTAATAGCTTAATAGTTCCCTAGCTAAATAATGACAGCCACACGGGTTGACATTTAAAGTTAAGCAACTCTTGCTGGGGTCTGTCTATGAATGGGTTATCATCTTAACATATAAAGATACCGTCGTGAATCGGAAATCACGTCAAGCCGTTGGTCTTATGTCATTTGTACAGACGCCAGCACATGAAGCTACCCGAAACTGTAAATTTTTCCCAATCAACCTTGAACCTAATTTCTTTAACAATAAAGTTGAAAATCTATTAAAGAAATTTGACAGATTGTTGTAGCTTGATGTGCTGGCGTCTGTACATTTTTAATAGTCATTACCAGTGTCAAATTTACTGGCTTCTGACTACCCAGAAGCCAGTAAATTTGACACTGGTCGTACCAATTATGATGAATAAATGATTTATTATGTCAATTATTGTTTTTTTTTATTAGATATTTTTTTTAAACGGGCTGTGCTGTGTCACTCTGAACTGAGTAACGAGTAGGTTTCTGTCAACCTCTGCTTTAATACTGGGCCACCAAGATACAGGCTGTGCCTAGTTTGGGGCCCATTGCTAAAGCTTTGGTTCCCTAGGATAGCGGTGCCGTCAAATAGCGGCCGTAATACAGCGGTGAATGACATCACTAGAACGTTGTCTATGTAAACAAAATGGCGCGGTTTCCTAGAGAGCGGTAACTGACACCGTAACGTTAAAAAGCGGTGCCGCCATTTGCATGACGGCCGTCTTGTCGGTGTCAGATGGTTTCGTGAACGTTTCCAAAGAGAATGTAATACACTAGATAGCGATGAAGCAGACAGTGTGTTAAAACGGCCGTGGAACTTTCCACATGTCGTCACCGTAAAGACGGCCGCCTTTTTGCGTCCGTAATATTACGACCGCTATATGACGGCACCGCTTTCCTAGGAAAACAAAGCTTAAGGGTTTTGTGTTCTGTTATTTTGTGCATTGTATTTACTGTCTGTATTGTCATAATTTGTGTGTGTAAAATAAATAACTAAAAAAAGGGTATCGTCTTTCCCTGCTGCTGGTTAGTAGAGGTCAGGTCGGCAGTCGCTTCAAGTAATATACTAACCAACTCAGTTGTATCCGGTTAGAACGGATATAACTACCACAATATAGTTTGGAAAAGGTTAACCAGATGGTTATGAGTGAAACACTGTCACTATTATTCATAAATATTTACCTTCTTTTGTTGAGGTAATTAGTTAAAATGGCTTTTTTCGACATCTCATTTCGAAACTCTCCTCTGTAGAAATTCTCCTGTATCGAGACTAAAATTACAGTCAGCAGTTTTTGAAATATAGCGCATTTTCAAAAACCGTTAATTGACATTCATACAAACACTATAAAAAACAAAGTTATTTTGCACTAATATTTGCTTATACGCCCTTTAGGCTGCGTTTCCACCAGAGATGTGCGAGGATGCGTAGCGAGGGATGTGTTCGTAAAGAACCAATAGAATCGCTTCATTTACCTCGCCTCGGTCAGCACAGCTCTGGTGGAAACGGCTCAGTGGAGCTAGATTTTTGCGCATACAAAACAAGCGAGGGATGTGTGCGAGAGATGTGTTGCGAGGGATGTGTTGCGAGGAATGTGTGTTGAGAAGGATATGTTGCGAGGTTTGCGCATCCTCGCACCACACATTAATGCGCATTTTCACAGCTCCGCTACACATCCTCGTAGGCACATTTTCATCGCACAGCTTTGGTGGAAACGACCACACATTTTCACAGCACAGCTAGACATCCTCGCACGACACATTTCCATCGCACATCTCTGGTGGAAACGCACCCTAAGGGCGAGCCCGACTCGCGCTACGCCTATTTTTTAAATAAACATCAAACGTCTCTTAGTAAAATCAAGTAGTAATTAGCAAACGCGCTGTTGTTCGTCGAGTGTACAAATTAATTTGATCAACACAGCGCTGTAGAGCTATTCTCGTGAGTCACATTGCACAAAAGTTGGACCGTGAAGTCTAAAATATCATAAGCAAACGGAACCCCTTAGCGAAGCACAAAGCTTTGAGCTTGGGCTTTGACTACACCAAGAGCTTGCGAAAGCCCGTTATGATGCTTAGCATACTGGCCAGTATTTGGTACAAGCGTATGTCCTATTAGCCGGCCACTTATGCCCATGCTTTATATGTAAATTGTGCATTTTGGTTGATAGGAAATTTTCTTTGGCGGTCGTTTTTGAACTCTGTTTTGCAGGGCGTTTGGTGTGGTAGTTTGAGACTTTTTCCTAAAGAGAAATTTACGCTTACAATCTATACTAATATTATAAAGAGGTAAAATTTGTAAGTTTGTAAATTGTAAGTTTGTATGTAGGGGGTAATCTCTCAAACTACCGAACTGATTTTGAAAATTCTTTCGCTTGCATGTAGCTGCATTATCCCTGAGTGCTATAGGCTATAAATTATCTTTATATAATGCATATACGCCGAGCTATTATAATCTTTGTCAAGCAAGTCGGGGACGGGATCTCGTGGAATATTTTGGACTTCTACGCGGACGAAGTCGCGGGCAGAAGATAGTATTTTATATGAAGTTATTTAAAAAAAATACAATTTTAATCAAACTTGATACATCGATGCAAAATACATACTTTATTTTGTTTTTAAGGATGGTAAATCATCCAATAACTGCCTCCCGAACTGGGCGAAGCGGGAGAGTGTGTCAGACTTTTACTGACTAAAACCCATCCGTGTTCCATCATTTGCCCTTCGTGTACCGAGGCTGCGGTAACTATTTCGAACAATTCTGCAACTCCGACCGGCAATGGCCCTCTAGTGGGCCCCGACTATTTTGAAATGTAAAATACATACAGAGTTGATACGACAGAGGGGCATTAAATTACACTACGTATACTATACGTGTTTAGTGTTAATTTAAAAATAAAAAGAGCCAAAATTTTCTTTTTTCAAACAAACAAAATAGCTTACAAATCAAAGTAAAACGCAACCACCCTTTGTAAATAAATGTGACTGACCTTAAATACCTAGGTAACAAAGTGGCAACGTAGAGCGGCGTGTGTTATCTCTTGTCTTGGTCAGATTTATGGCTTTAAGGTGTATCTCATCAAAATCATTTGCGACTAAACTACTTCTCCTATTTAATTGATTTTTGGTACAAAGCATGAAAATGGTACCTAGTATACGCAGTTTAAAGGAAAGCCCCTCGGTCGTATCAACTCTGTATAAGGTGTGAAAAGTTAATTACGGATTTAGTCGAAAAAGAGTTTTTATGTTTCTTAAAAGAAAACTAGCAATGTGGGTAGAATTCACATTTCTAGCAATCTTGCCCTTTACTAAGCTATATGGGGTGATCACAAGGCCTTAGCCATTAGGTTATTGTCGCGTTTAGACAGTACGAGAGAGTGATTTTTATTATTAGGGTTCTGTAGCCGAATGGCAAAAAACGGAACCCTTATAGTTTCGACATGTCTGTCCGTCTGTCTGTCTGTCCGTCCGTCCGTATGTCACAGCCATTTTATTCCGAAACTATTAGGACTATACATGTAAAACTTGGTAGATAGATGTATTCTGTGAAAAAACATTTAAAATAAAGGGGGCTCCCCATACATGGAACTGAAACTGAAAATATTTTTTTCATGAAACCTATACGTGTGTGGTATCTGTAGACAGGTCTTTAAAAATGACATTAAGGTTTCTAAAATGTGTGTCCCCCCCCTCTAACTTCTATAATAATGGAGTGAAAAATCTAAAAAAACCATATGTTGTAGATCTTAATGTAAAATTTCAACAAAAATTAGATTGAACGAGATCGAGTCGGCAGTTTTTGAGATACAGTATATTTTCTAAAACCGCAAATATAACTTTGTAAATCATACAAATACTATGAAAAACAAAGTTATTTGGCGTAGTTGTAAAAATTGTAAATAAGCTAGTTTTAAGAAATTTTAAAGGTTTTTTGTTTTTTTTTTTCAATTAAATATATTACGTATATTATATTTATTATAGTTACCACGGAACCCTTCATGGGCGTGTCCGACTCGCACTTGGCCAATTTTTTATTATTACCTTTATTACATTTTATATACATATTATTTTCATTTTAAAATATTCCCATAAAAAAAAAAAAAAAAACATAAACAAATGTAAAAAAAAAAAACAGTAGCCCACCGGTATCTGGAACAGGATCCAAGCTACCGGTGGTCAGGGCTCTTGAGAGAGGAACCTCCTAACAATTCGTGCCGTGTCCAGAAGTACTGCTTTCTGGATCAAGCCCTTGATCCAGCTGCCCAACGAGAGCCTCCTAAGATGTTTGTCGAGGCTCTTGGCTCTTATTATTATTATTTCCTTTATTTCTAATTATACACATATAAATTACATTTTTAAATATTCCTATAAAAACAAAAAACATTTAAAAATATAAAAAAAACAGTAGCCCACCGGTATCGGGAACAGGATCCAAGCTACCGGTGGTCAGGGCTCTTGAGAGAGGAACCTCCTAACAATTCGTGCCGTGTCCAGAAGTACTGCTTTCTGGATCAAGCCCTTGATCCAGCTGCCCAACGAGAGCCTCCTAAGATGTTTGTCGAGGCTCTTGGCTCTTATTATTATTTCCTTTATTTCTAATTATACACATATAAATTACATTTTTAAATATTTCTATAAAACACAAAAAACATTTAAAAATATAAAAAATAGTAGCCCACCGGTATCGGGAACAGGATCCAAGCTACCAGTGGTCAGGGCTCTTGAGAGAGGAACCTCCTAACAATTCGTGCCGTGTCCAGAAATACTGCTTTCTGGATCAAGCCCTTGATCCAGCTGCCCAGCGAGAGCCTCCTAAGATGTTTGTCGAGGCTCTTGGCTCTTATTATTATTATTATTAATGTAGGGAAAATTAATAGTTGCGTATTGACGTGATTTCCCACTTTCCATAAATAACTTAAAGTTTTATCAAAATCCTTTCTTTCATTGCTGAGACGTTCATTTGTTTCCTACACGAGATATCGTGACAGTGTATGTATAAAATTAGCTAAGTTATGGCATAAAAAACGCAAAAGCAAGTCGATAACCTTGTGCAACAATTTTTTGAAATTCAGTAGCTTGTTAAACCAAATATTATTCAACACACTAACAATTGGGCAAGTGCGAGTCAGACTCGCCCATAAAGGGTTCCGAAGTAACTATAATAATACAATATAATATGTATATTTATTTAAAACTAGCTTATTTACATTTTTTACAACTAGGCCCAATAACTTTGTTTTTCATAGTGTTTGTATGAATTACAAAGTTATATTTGCGGTTTTAGAAAATATGCTGTATCTCAAAAAAATGCTGACCCGATCTCGTTCAAACCAACTTTGGTTGAAAGTTTACATTAAGATCTACAGCATATATTTTTTTGAAATTTTTCACTCCATTATTACAGAAGTTAGAGACACACACACACACACACATTTTACCACTTTGAATACGTATACTTATCTTTAAAACGATTAACTTCATGAAAAAGAGGTTTTAAAAACCTTAATATAATTTTTAAATACCTGTCTATACAACCACACACGCATAGGTTTCATGACAAAAAATATTTTCAGTTTCATTCCCTTGTATGGGGAAACTTTGTTTTTCAGCGTTTGTATGAATTACAAAGTTATGTTTGCGGTTTTAGAAAATATGCTGTATCACAAAATCTACTGACCCGATTTCGTTCAAACCAATGTTGGTTGAAATTTTGCATTAAGATCTACCACACAAATATAGGTTACATGAAAAAAAAAATATTTTCAGTTTTAGTTCCATATATGGGAAGCCCCCTTTTGTTTTAAATATTTCTTAATTTTTTTCTTTAAATCGGAAAGCGGTTCATAGAATACATCTACCTACCAAGTTTCACATGTATAGTCCTAATAGTTTCGGAATAAAATGGATGTGACATACGGACGGACGGACAGACAGACAGACAGACAGACAGACGGACAGACATGTCGAAACTATGAGGGTTCCGTTTAATGCCATTTGGCTACGGAACCCTAAAAATGAGTGTATATATTCATATCTGAATATTTTTCGGTAGGCACAATTTTAGCAAGGTTACACGGCCATACGCATTTTCCGAACCTCGTAAAATTTTATTTTACTTTTCGTGTTAAAAAACATCACTTTCACGAATAAAGCCGTTGTAATTAAATTAGATAAAAATCTCCGATCTTAATGAAGGGCGGTCATTGCTTCGAACCGAAACGCTCGCCAAAACGTACCGTGGCCGGTTTTTTTAACGCAGAAACGCTCAAATTACAGTAAATTAATGAGACTGTGTAATATAATTATGTTACATGTATATATTCATTATAACTTGCTGTAGGTACTCGCGATTTCGTTCGCGTGGGAGATTTTTTCCGCGTTAATCCCAATCGCATGAGAATTGCTGGGTAAAGTAAAGTAAAAGTATAAAATAGGCTATATTTCCTTTCCAGTAAAAGTCCCATTAAAATCTTTTCAGCGGTTCCAGAGATTAAGAAAAACAGACAGAGTAGAAATACAGACAGACATAAAAGTAAAATTTTGGATTTATTTGAAGTATTGTGTTAATAACGCACGCAAATAAGACGTGTTTTTAAAAGTGAGAAAACACATCGATTAAAATAAAAACATGTCCTTCAATTTTACTTATTATGTAAAATAGAGAAAAATAAATAAATAAATAAATCAATAATAAATCTCTATCTATAGATATAGATAGAGTTTTTTCCTTGAAGAGTTTTTAAAAGATATTTTGAAGCAGACTGCGGTCAGGAAGACAATTTAATTTTATAATCAAGCAAACTGAAGCCGCGGTCTCTCAAATATTTATAAGTCGCTTTGAAAGGGATAATAAAGAAGCATTAATGTTGTACAGCGTCTCTAAGGACGGACATACAAGAATATGCAAGCATTTGTTTACGGGTGCGCGTAAAGCAGGCCTTATATTACGACATCAATAATATAATGTCTAGTTTGTAAATACTAAATACTTTATAATGTAGGTCAAGGTCACAGCAGACCAATAATTGTTTAAGCTGACTAAAAACATACTAATCAAGCAGACTAATAAACTAAAAAAGCATGCGAGGAAATGGTCGCAAATCAAATACTAAGTGTATTTGAAGAAGTGACATATTCATTCTTAACTTAAAGACCCCCAGAATATAGAATAGATAGATAGATAGAATATACTTTATTGTACACCAATAATTGAATCACACTTAAATAACAATATTGTAAATAACATTGGTTACAATGGCGGTCTTATCGCTGAGAGCGATACCTTCCAGACAACATTTCGAAGGACTTTACGAGCTTTAATTAAAGTGGGGAGGGCTATATTAGTGTACTACTGTACAAATATTCGTCGTAATACAAATATATAAATATATAATGTGCTCTTTAACATCGTGTGTAGAAAACAAAGGAATAATCATAAGTTTGAAATAAAGTGATTGGCAACCGAGCTTTTAAAAACTATAAACTTAAAACTATCAGAACTATAAAGCTATCAGAAAACATAGACTCCGGCAAGGAATTCAATTCCATAGCTATGCGACAATGAAAGTATCCCCAAAACGTTAACGATATTTTTGAAACAGACTTTAGTATATTCAAATGTACTTATATTATCACTTCAATACCTCCTCAATGCCACGCTTTTTTTGCTGTTGACAACAGAAATATTGCAACCGAAATGTATTATTTATTGACAATGCTTGACTACTAAGATACAGGTCTGTACCTAGTTTAGGGTCCGGAAATCTGACACCAATTTTTTGATTTGTTGTACAACCTACTGTCTTTTCTTATGTACAAACTTTTCTGGAAAACATTATATTGTTAATTTGTTACAATTTAAAACATTACATTTTAAAAACACTGTTAAACCTAACTATGTACATAAAAAAAACGTAGGCGTCAAAGTACTCCTCTACATCGCTGTCGTCCGAAAACGTGCCCAGAAGACTGGCAGCATTGCCACGTTGTATGGCAATGCTTATTCTGTGGACAAAGAACGAGCCAGCCCTCTGGTCACGCAAGGAATCAATCAGCCAGCGAGTCAATTACTTATAAAGGAGACGCACACTCGTGCCCCATGACCTAAGTGTTTCGACCCCAAACGGCACTAAACTGCAATTACTAGAATTTTATCTTATCTTAATGTAAACCAACCCTTACCAAACGACTGTACCTACTGAAAGTTGGCTGTATGATCACTCACCTGGAACAGACCTACACATCTCACATTTCAAAAGTCAACGCATCCCTTTGAAGCCGCGCTTTTGACGAAGGAGCATTTGCTTGCAAAGCGCGAGGTGTTCTTAATCATAGTGCCAAATCAAGGCTCCTGAGCTGCCAAGCCAAGCTGGCTGCCAAGTTGCCAAGTCGCTTGGATGCGTGGCCATTGTGTGAGCGCTTCCACTTGACGTAGTGGACGAACTCAAGGTAATATTACAGTCACTTTAATTATTGTCGTTCTGAGAAAGGGTCGTGTATGTTTTTTTGCGATGTAACGAAAGTTGTTTTTGCAATATTAACTACATTGAAAACAGTAAATGCGTTTAAATCTTTTTAAATACTTACCTGTATTATAATAATACTAGCTGTGCCCGCGACTTCGTCCGCGCGGAATAGTGACTTTCGGCAGCATTTTAAATTTTTTAGGCTAATTATTTTAAAAACAAAACTCACACATAATTTGAATGTCGTATTTATTAATATCTAATCAAAAGCCTAAAAAATAAGTTTGAAGCTTTTAGCTTCAAAAATGACGTAATTTCCATACAAACTTTCATACCCTATTTCAACCCCTTACAGCCCTTTTTCGCATTAAAAAGTAGCCTATGTCCTTTCTCAGGCTTTAGACTATGTCTGTATCAAATTTCATTAAAATCGGTTAAACACACAGACAGACAGAGTTACTTTCGCATTTATAATATTAGTAAGGATTACAAATGCGAAAGCTTGTGAGGATGGATGTATGGATGTTTGTTACTCTTTCACGCAAAAACGACTGAATGGATGTGATTGAAATTTGGTAAGTTCACGTCCTGGAATAACCCATTTTTATACCGGGATTCCCACGGGATCGGGATCTACACAGGAAAACCCTCCCACGCGAACGAAGTCGCGGGCAGAAGCTAGTAGAGCATACGACAATACTTAAGTGAACTTAGTTCTTCAGTAAACATTCTGTCATATTTTTATACAAAACATTTTTATGAACAAGTTTAATTTAAAACTAAACATCCAGATAAATGACAACGGCGTGAAATAACCACGGAACTATACAGAAGCGTGTGACATTCAAACACTTTGAGAGACGCGAAATATCCGCGCTAAACAATTCTCAGAGGTGCGAGTGGACAATGCATCCACGATGAAGCCACAGAATCCGCAGCGAATGAAGTGTCCAGAATATTTTGAAAGTGAAACGGCGCATTTTTCTGCGTATTTGAGCTTTGCATGACTGTCACAAATGACTGTATCGTTGCAAAATAAGAACATTGACTCAATTTTCAATTTGGTAATGTACTAATATAATATGTAAGAGCATAGACATGCCTATTTATTTTAACAGGTAGCATTATGCTGCTTCGTGTCTTAAACGAAACACTCAGTCGCGCTCGCGAAATATTAAAAAATATATTTTATGACATGATAGTAGTTGTTTATAAACTCGTTCGCGTAGATTGTGTAAATAAAAAGTGACCCATGTTTAACTCAGAGTCCTCAATTATCTCATTGCTAAATTTAATTAAATAGTTTCAGTGATTTAGCCGTGAAAGCGTAACAGACAGAGATACACTCGCATTTATTATTATAGTATGGAAGACTTAAACGTTAATTGCAGATATTATGATTTAATTTGTATTCTTAATTACTCGTAACTCACTAGTTAAGTCTCTGTATTATCAATACTCCGTGACAGTAGAGAATGCGCCATTTCCGCCCCACTGTGTAACCTAGCACCTAGTTCACATGTCGAGAAAAAGCTCTGAATACACGTCATTAATTTGTCCACCAGTCTAATTAGTGCCCGGCTAACTCATTGTAAAGTGGTTGAGGGAACGAAGTTGCATAAAAGTCTATTTGCTTAGTTGTTTGGCTTGTAAACAGTGGTACCACTCTTTGAAGGTACTGGCATTGTCTGTAGAAATTTTAAAGTGAACTGGGCATTTATTTAAGGTACTATTTTGGGTTTTGTCATGTGAATGTTTGCTGGGTTATGATGGGTAAGGAAGCCTTTTTTTCTGCGTGGGAAAACCATCGAATGACTTCTCCCGCTCTGGGTGGAGCGGAAGGAAGTTTCAGACTTCTACTGACTAAAACCCACCCTGTTGCTTCAGTTGCCCTTAAGTTTCGGGGCCGCGGTATCTCGTTAGAACATTCCTGCATTCAGGCAATGGCCCCATGGGGCCCCGTCACTAGTGCTGACGTCTCTACGAGGCGCGCGTGGAACACAACGCGCCGCCGCGCCGACCCGGGCCTGGTCCTTACCGGACGGTAAGCTACCGCTGCTCGCCGTCCGCAAGCCCGCGCCTACGGTGGCCGGAGAACGGCACGCGATCGCCGACGCCCCGGGGCGTCTTCCGCGGCATGAGTAAGGAAGCCTGTTATGATTTTTTATATAATTAGCCTATAACTTTCCAGCTGCTGGAACACAGGCCCCCCAATATGAGAAGGAAAGATTCGGAGAAATGCTGGTTTCCTTGCGATGTTTTCCTTTGGTAATTTGATAATATACATATTTTTTAATATCGTTTATTTTCACCACAATATTTAACAGTAACACATAGATAGCTAATTGCAAAGTAGTATAACCTGAAAATATTGTGAGGACTGGTGCCTAAGCTAGGCCAGAGGCCTGTGTTTCAGGTCACCAGTGCTCCACTCCGTTTTCCGTTACAAGAGAGAACAACAACAATTCAAGAATACTGTGATGTGTGTAAGTATTATTATATTTTTAAAGATCTTATGAAGAGGTTTGTGTTACTGTATAGTACATGCTGTATTAAGTGTAATGTTGTGTGTTATTTGATCGTGTCAATGTACGTACCTATTGATTGTTAAATACAATAAATGCAAGGAGAAATAATTTCATAACATTAAACAACCTTCACACCCCACCTGGGTGTGAAGGTTGTTTAATGTAATGAAATTATTTCTCCTCGCATTTATTGTATTTAACAATGAATAGGTACGTACATTGACAACTTCACACCCCACCTGGGTGTGAAGGTTGTTTAATGTAATGAAATTATGCCAAGAATGTCTTCAGTATTTTGGTATGTTAAGTTTTGCAACTAGTGAGTTTGAATTTTAAGCTGTGTTTGGGTAAGGCGTATATGTCAATTTGGCGATTAATTTTTTTGTATATATGTCTGCTTAGAGCAGTGTATTGACGGCTTGCAAATTTCGTCCGGCATTGCACAGGGTCACAAACCGGAAGCCCTCTGCGTTTAGATAGCATATTTGTGTCAAGCGGAAGAGAGGAGTGTCGACGTAGTATAGCTCGTAGAATGAAGAGTTAGCGAACTGTGAGGACTTGGGACTCGGAATAAAGCAAAGCAGTCCGGTAGTCTCTGCGTTTGATAACTTTTAGTATAGCCCTCTGGGCTCGTTCATTAAAATTAGTACTTTTTTTTTTAATTCTTTTTTTATAGGAACATAGGTTATGCATGTAATGTAAAATAAGAATCAAAAATAGACATTGTGAACAAAGGGAACTGTGAGGCAGTTACAGTGATTTCGATTAGAATCGTGACAAGTAATGTAAGTATGAGCTTTCAGTAAACTACTTTCCACTGGGGGAGGGTGGCAGTGGGTAAGATAGAATAGGTCGATTTTAGTCTTTTCAATGTTCAAGGTCAGTAAGTTCCCTGATAGCCAAGCCATGACGTGACGAAACGCCTCCTCAGTTTTAAGTGGAGCATTGGTCCAGTTGTCATCGTATGTTATCAGGGCCGTATTGTACGCGTAGGTGAAAAAAATTTCACAGTTTGGGGCGGATAAGAGGCACAGATCATTAATATAGATTAAGAAGAGGATAGGCCTCATTATACTACCTTGCGGGACCTCAAAGCCGATCGACATCGTGTCACTATAAAAAGAGTAAATTTTCACACACCGTGTCTATTTAATAGGTAGTCTGAGAAGATTTTTAGAGGGATAACCACAGATCCCTATGCAGTCTAGCTTAGCAATCAGTCTGGGAATAGAGAATTATACGAAGAATTATACGAATAAGAATTTAACGTTATTTTTTGCCTTAAGCAGTAGATTCTTTTCGTATGTCCTTTTGAGTTTTCTAAGAAGATTATTTAATTAGTTACGATATCGAGTGTAAGTCAATTTAAGAACATCATTGTCAGGAGATATGTTTGATTCTTTGTGGAGTCTGTCCCGGTTTCTGATACAACGATCTAGTCCTGACGTCATCCACGGCTGAAGAATCCTAGTCCTATCCTAGTGGCTGACTGTTTGTTTGTATTTCTATGCTAAGGTTGATTAAAGGTACCTTTAATCAACCTGATCGGTAATATAAGTGTCGACAACAATAATAGTAGCAAGTTCGTTGTTTTTCAGAAGTACGTGGTCTAAGTATTTGCTAAATCTTGTGGGGAACGTATGCGCAGGTAGCAGACCCAGTGAGACGCATAGAGTAAGGTAGGTATTTGAATGATGGTAATGATTTGTGTGATGTGACAGTAATGTAATGTCAATGTTAATATCACCAATCAAGGCTATTGTAGTAACATTTTTAGCGAGTGCACACAAAAAAGTTAGCATCACGTAAAGGGAGCTCCTTACAAGGAGGAAAAAAAAAATTTTGCAAAAAATAAAACCGACTTCCATATAAAAACATGACAAAGGCAAAAATAACTTAAATTTCGGTGGTCGGTGTCATTTATTTTGAATTTTCTTTTTTTTTGACACCGCCTTCCGAATTTTAAGTTATTTTGCCTTTGTAGTGTTTTTATATGGAAGTCGGTTTTATTTTTGCTAAAAAGTATTTTTTCACGCTTTTTAATGGGTCGGTTTGTAATTTATCTAGTTACACAAGCCAAAATGTCAACTACTTATCACCTTTAACAAAATATTGCTTTTCCCGGTGCAAAGCCGTTAATTTTTGAGGAGTTCTCCTGGTACATCACCATCAGCTCTACTTCACCATATGCATTGTGACGAGTATAAAGTGCTTAACATCTATATTCAAGTAATCTAATCGCCATCCACGAAATACTTATTGAGTAGTTTCGGTGGCCATCTGTGGTCTTCATGATCAGTTCCACTTCCTCAAATGGTGCTTTTCGAGAGCAACTGCACAAGGTACTATAAGAAACACCCAAAACGCTATAGGTGTGCCTATAATATTTGAAGAGTTCCCTCGATTTCTCCATGATTCCATCATCAGATCCCGACGTGACGACAATGGGACCAACTAAAAAGTATACCCTTTCAAACAAAAAAGAATTTTTCAAATCGGTCAAGCCATCAGCGAGTTATGAGGTTACATACATTAAAAAAAAAAAAGTTCAAGACGAATTGAGAACCTCCTCCTTTTTTTGAAGTCGGTTAATAATCGTATTCCAAACATAAATAACTACACCGTCATTTTGTTTTGGGTTATTTGTAGTTGGATGATATGAGTAACCGGGTAAATTTGATATGGTGCCAGTGACCCGGAGCCAACATTTGGTGAGGATGATGATATCAAATTCGATCTTTATAGTTGAAAGCATTGATGAATTGTACAATGTTTCTATTCAGACTCCTGATATTAATGTAAACTAGTTTTAAGTGTTAATTTGGATGTTTGATATAAGTACTGCATAGGTTGGGAGGACATAGATATGAGCTAGCTGTGGAAAAGTCGTCAATTTTATTAGTGGTTGTTAAGTCAGAGTTATACATTTGTAATAGTGCAGTTATTTACACAGAAAAGCACCCTGTAATGACGTCTTGTTAGTGGAACGGATAATTAGATACCTACACTCTACAGCTAAGCCGGAAACTGGCAAAAGAGTTCAGACTCAGAGTACATAACCACTAGAGAGCGTAAAGGCCGATTTCTTTGAAGAACACGACTCACTCTGGGCCGGGGGCGAGAGAGAAATGCAGAGCTGCAATTGGTCAGTTCAAGGTCAAGTTGCGTAGATTTGCCTGGTTAGGGATTGGTCTACTTGATTAAGGAAAAGTAGTCGATATCGATAAAATTGATTTTAACATTGTAAAAATACTGAGTAAAAATACCATAATAAAAATATTTTAATTAAAATCAGTTGTGTATCAACAACTGTAGATTCAGCAGGCACTCTGTAATTATATTTTTTTCAGGGGTGAGTAGATGTATTATCTAATGACTCATCCCTCCTACATACACTTAACCCGTGGACTCGTCATCGAAACAAAGTCACTTACGAGAGCGATATTGTAATGCGAAGGCCCAAGTTAGTTAGTGTTGGAGTCCGTCATACAATTTGAAGCCTAGAAAGATTAAATATAGGTATATTATATTCACGACTTGACTTTTCTCAACATCATATTAATCCCTAGTAACATTATATTAACATAATATTCCCTAGTAACCTTATCTATCCACTTTTCTTTTAGAAATCTAAAATGAAAACATGCATGTCACACAGAAGAAAATACATTAGAACTACCTCCTTTTTTAAAGTGGTTAATGTAGATTGGTATTTTATGACAGCCTCTGAATTGAATTAAAAAAAAAAAGTTTAATTTTATAATTATCGATATTGTATTGGGCCGTTAAAGGTCACAGATTTTTACGATAGATATTAAAGAAAGGGATAAAACAATTAGAATTTCTTCATGAAAAAAGAGACTTTTCCAAAAGACATCAACGCGCGTCTCATCCGTGTCCTTGTTCATCCAAACCACCATTTTAAATAGACCCCTGCGGTGTAATTTTCGTAGTGTTTCATTACTGATGAATAGTTATGTCATCCATTTAGTATTTAGATGTCTAGGAATATTTTCCACACCACTTTAACGCGCATGAAGGCATTTTTATGCGTTATAAATTGCAACCAAAATTTTAAAATTTGTAATTGTTTAGCTTGCACACAGGTCTAACACTTGGTCGTGTACAGTAGCCAATATATAGGAGACAAAACACAAATAGTTTTCAAGTGTCGGGGCACTGTATGCGCGGTCAAGTGGTTTTATAATCTTTGGAATCATCGCATCATAGCAGACAATATAATACAACAATGAGTGTGTTTCTGTTGTGTATTAGTGTGAGTGTATGTGACTTGCATGAATGGTTAGTTGATTGAAAATAGGTTAAAGTTATACAAAGGAAATTACGTAATAAAAACTTAAAATAATAGCATGCACAATAGAAATGCAGTGGAATGAAGAAGCCTTAGTCATTTCACAGCTAGACGCGAGAGACACTTTTCAGATTTAATTTTGATTGGTTTATTGGCGGTATCCCTGCGCAGGAGTATTTTTCCATTCCACCACCAAAATGGATAGTTATTAGCTGTGGCAAATTGACAAATATCATTTATAGTAACTTTCTCATAGTAGGAGGTAAGTGAGCATCAACAAAGATGGGTCTCTTATCACCAGCAATACCTATGGTTTTTGTGTTTAATTTTTTGTTTAATGAACGCTCTTTATTTAATTTCCTAACATTTGCTAGGAGGTTATTTCTAGCGTGTACGCAATGGAATTCAGCGACGATTGGTCTGATCAATCCTGGTTTCCCAGGCATACGGTATATGTCTCGGAGATATACATCTTATAGCTTGTATATCCATATATATAGCCACATATATAGCCTGTATATCCATGTTGACTACTTTACCAACAGTGGAAACCAGGGAGATAAGGTTTTAAGGCGCTTCTTTTTCTTTAGGCGGAAGATTATGTTTTTCAGTGGTAGCTTGACGAGATTGGAAGTGTAGATCTTGAATTTACCTCTGCAGGTAAGAATTATTTTCAGCGCTCTCGATTTTTTATTTTTCTAAAACTCGGCTCACAATGTCTTCATATCTTATGAAGAGATTATAAAGTATATCCAGCTTAGGTTTGAGGCTCTATATGCTGTCATAGTCATATGTATATTAACGTGATTCATGCCAATTTGGAATGCCATTTTTAAGCACACACCGGATTATTGCTTTTTTATTGTGTCATTCTTTTGTATTGGCCTATACAGCTAATTTAATTTTAGATATTTGTAGTTTGTGTTTGTTCCTATAAAATTTCTGATTTTGTATTTTTCTTTCTAGTGTAGCATTGATAAAATATAACGGAGACCCCATATCTATCCAAAAGGACTGAAGACAACATCTGGTATGGAGTCTCTATGCAAAGTTTCAGCTCAAAATAAGTGACTCACAGAATTGAACCCAAATTATTGGTTTCATATGTTTCTTGAATACCCATAATAATAAACGTGTCACAGCACTATGAGGGTCATCACTTTCCACGTCACTTGCCAATAAAACGATAATTCTTTCGTTATTCTTAATTTGAAAAATTCTGCCTCTGGTATCAATGTATTGAAATTTTTAATATGCTCCACACATAGGATTAGAAAACCCTTGCCATATCGTTTGTTATCATCCAAAGAAGCCGTGCACTCGGTATGTATATACCCTTTAAATTACACGTTGTATAAAGCAATTGCATGAATCCCAATAAATATAATCAATCTATCTATATAAATTTATAAAATCAATTGCAGTTTGTTAGTATTGCTAAAACTCCTGGTTAGACCGATTTGGCTAATTTTGGGTTTTTAAAATATTTGTGGCTGTCCAGGGAAAGTTGAAAAGGTGAGAAAATAAAATGAAAATGACGGTACGAAGGTCAGCTAGTAGCAAGTATTCATAAATTATTCATTAATAATACCTATTCCTAGCAATTGTAACAGCCAGCAATCTTGTATTGTTCCCTTAAATTTAGCAATATCACTTAAAATCCTAAAAGTATCTCCCGCGTTCAGTATGAACTAGACTCAAACACCCTCGCACCTAAATTAAAAGTGAACTTTAGCGCGAACAAGAGACGAGGTATGACTTAAAACAATGTTCTCCCTTAGCTCGTCGCATCTCATTTACCTAGCAGCTCCACGCTTGCTCAACTGTGTGCTGTGACGTCACACGGCTTGTTTTCGTCCCCGCTTCAGTTCTGAATAAATATTTGAGATGCAACGCTGATTGTCACGACAACACTTCGGACAAGTTCGTAATTAAAGTACTGATATAATGAACAGGTTTGTAGAATTTGTAGATATCTGTGCGCCATGTTGTTTTAGGATTCATTATGGGATTGCTGCTAAGCGGTGCTAGTGTTTGATAGACTTCTGTTGGAATGTTTGATTACAATTTTGTGTGAAGGTAGGTAAATCGTTTATTTACATGTATCGACGAAACTTAAGCGGATATTGGTATTGTAAAAACTGTTGTTAGGACAATACGGATATGTTTTTTGTCAATATAGCAGACATAACTATCTAAGAAGGATTGCAGTAGTTGCTAATATAAGTAGTAATATAATATATAATGAGCCTGTAAGATTCTCACTGTTGAGACACAGACCTACTTTCTATGAGAGGGAATGAGTTGTTTGGTCACGGGCTGGTGGGTTTTGCATGTCCTTGGATTTTTCTGTCTAGATCTTAGCTGTGATAATAATGAAAATTTCACAAATTAATGTTCCTTGATGGATGGAGAGGTGGAGGAAAGCTGATGAAAGAATGGATAAATGAAGAGACGTGTTGCATCAACCTCAAGTAAATGGGATACGGGTAGGAAGATGATGATGCATATACCTGTTTAGGTTCGAACGCTCGTAAGTCGTAGCTGTACCTAACTACAGGGCCAACTCAAAAAATTTAAAACAAGAAAAAAATTAATAAACTTACAACAAAATTAATACTCCAATTAAACTTACAACAGAGACATGAATCTAAAAAGAACAAATATTTACCGATATAAAACTTTCCTTCGATATCAAACTTTGCCTTCCTCGTCTTAAAGCCTACCAAGCAGAAGCAAACACCTGGTTAAACAGTATTTATATAAAATCTTTATCAGCGACGCCAGCCGAGATTACAGAGCGTTTTAATTTGTCCAAGTAATTTCTTTTCGTGTCATAAAATTTTGCAGTGAAGGCGAGACACCAACAAAAGAATGAATAATGGGTTTATAAAACAAAGTTGAAAATTTTCGGGAAACTTCCGTGCTGAACTACAAGCGACACTGTTATCTTGTGATTTGTGTTTTTGCCTTCCGTTCCCTTATAACTGTATACTTGGGGTTACATGATTAGTGTTATTTTATTAGGTAGATAGGTATTATCCGACAAAAGTGTGTTGGGTTGACGGTACCATCCAAGTGGCACGAATGAATGAAGCTCCAGACAAAGTGGCTATTATTGAAATGAAATGAAATGAAATATTTATTTTGTAAATTGGTTATAAATAACACTTTTACATGTCATGTTTTTTTGCGTGTTAAGTTTAGCTAGATGAAGCCGGTATTTCCTAACTGACTACTCTGAGAAGAAACACCGAAACAAACTCAGCATAGCATTAGGGATTATGGATGTATTCTTTTACATATTTTTTATTGTATTTTATATCATATATAAAAGGCACATAATAGAACAGCGAAAGTAATTTCCTTATTATTATATATATATATATATATATGACGTCGCTTTATATTTTTATTAGTGTTAGTTACATTTCATAGATGTCGCTGTTAGTTAAGTGTCGTGTAAATGAATTATCCCATAAAAACAATACTTGTCAAAACCCAAGTCTCGCAACTTAGTTGTTCTACCGTAAAAAGTTGTGAGATCCATGTAATACCAAGTCGGTTATTAATTTATTCAGTCCCTACTTAAGGGACCTTCTGTCTTAAGTTGTTACGTAATTATCTAACCTAACGACATCTTATAGTGACCATATCAATATTAAAAATCTTTACCGTTTTAAATAAATACATTGATTCGGCCATCGCATGAAAACACAATATATCTCACAAGTAATACATATATAAATTAAATTGTTTATTGCGATTGCCAAGTCAATGTATTTATTTAAAACGGTAAAGATTTTGACGAGACTTGGGTTTTTGACAAGTATTGTTTTTTATGGGATCTCATTGTTTTTGTAGAAAGTCCTACTTTTTTCCTTTCCGGTACCTTTTACTTCTTGTATACCAACAACGAGTTTTCTTAAAGCCCTCTCTCTGTCTTATGAGCTTTTCTTATTTTTGTAGGTAGCCTTCCTTTTTTTATTTTCCGGTACTACATCTTGAACTTCAGCTAAAGTTTTTTTCAAAGCCCACTCCCTGTCTCTATGGGTATTTTTCGGGGGCTTTGATACGCACATATGGATACGTACGTACGTCTTTTGAATTAGTTAGTAATAATTAATGCAGCACTCGTCAAACGTCTCGGTTAAAGTTAATCCATAAGTAAGTAATTATGCAATTTCGGGCAATTTACTCTACTTAATACTCCCCAATACACTTAATACTTCTTGCTTTTTTATTCCGTTGACCATTTAACAAGTTACCTTTGAGCATAATTATTATATCTAGATACCTATCTACACTGGAAGACACAGTGGAGCATATGGTCGAGGTGTGCCCTGTATGGGTGGAGCACCGTCGTATCCTCATAGAGGCGATCGGCGGCGGCGACTTCTCGCGCCCTGCTCTGGTTTAGACCATGGTGCGAAGCGAGACGGAATGGGATGCAGTCACCTCCTGCTTCGAAGCAGTCATGCTAGCGAAGGAGGAGGCCTAACGTGCGAGGGAGAGGCAACTCTCTTCCTCGCGCCCCAGCCACCGGGGGAGACGCCCCGGGCGTCGTGGATCGCGAGATCCGATTTCGGGCCACCGTAGGCGCGGGCCTGCGGATGGCGAGTAAAGGTCGTTCACCGTCCGGTAAGGACCAGGCCCGGGTCGGCGGCGCGTTGTTCCACGCGCGCCTCAAAAAGCTGTTAATACCAGTGACGGGGCCTCATAGGGCCATTGCCTGTCGGGGTTTATGGGAAAGTTCCATCGAGATACCGCGGCCCAGGAACTTTAGGGCTTACGAAGGAACAGGGTGGGTTTTTAGTCAGTAGAATTCTGATACACCCGAGCGGAAGAAGTCATTCGATGATATTTTTCACCAAAAAAAAAGTACCCATCTATATCTATTATTTCATTATATTATACAGGTACACTGATTAATTAACTGCAAATGTAACTTTGTAATCCTATATATTTATATGGGATTACAAAGTTATTTATGCAGTTGATGTATCTAGAAAACTGGAACGAATTTGAAAAATATTAGTTTTTCCTTGATTCATATACTAAACACTAATTGTATTCTAAATTTGAAGCTTCTATGTCTGCTAGAAGTGCTTTAGACTTTTGATGATCGGTCAGTCAGTGAGTGACAAAATTTACAAAATTAAAGAACTTTGACTCGTTATAATTCTTAAACTACTGGTTCAAATTGAATGAAATTTGAAATATACCGTGTTTATACAATGCCTCTTTGGTTACTGAAAATTCAGGCTTCTAGTTTTATCCACAACGAAGTTATAGGGGGTCGAAAATGGCCTGAGTTGCTTCGAGAAAAGAAAGGTACGGCCGTGCCGCTTTTTTGCTCGACTTGGCGGGGGCACTGCCGTGCCCCCAGATCCGTGTCTGTTACGTCACATCCGATGACATGACACTCTGACACAACACCGAGCGCTAGTGCGCATTAAAGCTACGATTTACTGGCAGTATGATTGGAGCAAAGAGTAAAGTAATATACAGGTTTGGAGACTCGGTCGGGATCGCACAGTCGTGCTACGCGTTCGGTGGAGTGTCTGAATGGTGCTACCTATATTGTTATCTTATTATAACTGTAATTTGATGGTGATTATTTTAAAAGGATATGATTATTGAATTTTTTTTTTTGTGTGAATTGAAGTGATTGTGCTCTAATAACTAGTGCTTCTATTTTCTTCGCCCGACAATCCACGCCTATAAAGTGCAACTTCAGAATTGAGTTCATGGATCCAATTAAAATCGCAGATGAGGACCAAGTCCCTTCATATATATTTATTTTCTTTTGCGACATAATCAAATTCAATAAGTAGCTAGTACTGTACTGTAATACTGTTGAATAAATTGTATGTTTTATTTATTTATTTTACTTAAATGAAAAAAAAAAATACTATACTGAACCTCATACTAAAATATCCTGACATATAACAGTTAACTGCCTTGTTTATATTAGTTTAACCATATAGAAATTTTAAAAGTGACTTACTTTGTCTTAATGTCCTAAATCGCTACGTGGGGCAGAGAGCGTTTACAGTGCTCCGCTATCGCGCACTATCTGGGCCTACGCGTTTTACCCCAGGCCACGTTAACCCGATGTTCTTCAACTTCGTCGCTACCGAATGCTTCCAAGTAAGCTTTGCTTAACACTAGGGAAGACACCCGAGTCAAACCGAACAGGTTTGCAGGCTCTGAGGCGGCAGCCCCGCCAGCGGAGTAGGGTACAGTGGGTTAATCACCTACTTGCCTGACATTAAACGATTCTAGAAACGAATACAATTTTAAAAGTAATCCCTGGAAAATGTCGCAGGTAATATATTTTATCTAATAGGTTACATTTATCTAAATTACATTTCCGCCAAGCAAACAAAATTTGATCCAAAAGAAAAAGTTTTACAATGGTATGCTGATAACCGCCATTTTGGCACGCTTGCCATGACGTCACAGTATACAATGAATTAACTCGTGAATAGAATAAAATATCTGCAGAAGAGTTTTGCCTAGGAATTTAAAAATAAAATTAAAATTTGTTTCTCGTTCAAATCTATAAATAGAAACTAAATATTACACATATTTCATACTATACAATAGTTTTATAAGTCCTTTTGATGCAGCTACCTTGATCAAAGTGCCAAGTTCTTAGAAAACAGTATAAGCTTTAGATAATATTGTTTTCCATAAAATATGCTATACTCTCATTCACATTTTAATCTTATTCTATTTCAGATGGCTCATATAATAAATAAATTGATAAAATCATTTATTTCAGATGTCCAAAGATCCATATACATTGTTTAAAATTACAAATTAGAAAAACGTCAAAGATATCATGTCATAATCGTTATTAAAATTAAATTAAATTATCATCATACACAAAGATTACAACACAAATTACAGGTACACACACATTATTACAATTATTAATTATTATATAACCCTCATAATAAGAGATTTCCATAATGGGGATGATACTCTATCAGCTACGGTATTCAGGATCATGATGGGGCTGCCACGCAATCTGCATATCAGGGATGCCGTTTTCTTGCGAATAATGGCATGAAAATCATCAGTGTGAAGTAGTGCGAACATCCCTGATGCACTACAGAAACGCGGCAGCCCCAACACCATCCACCACCATAGGTTTCACCATAGGTAAAATTATACAAAGAAGGACTGGAAGATCGAATAATTGTAATATTTATAATCGTGGATCACGTTAAAAACATAACTCTCTTTTTTGCAGACAAGTAAAAAGTCCAACCATCAAGCTATCCCCACTGTGTAGTGTTTATCACTGACAGTATGCCCTGGAGGCCCGCGACCTTTCGTTTATTAACACTAGCGTTAGTGCGGGGCTTCGCTCCCGTGGTACTTATCACGATAAAAAATTAATCTTCCTTTTTTGCAGTTGAGTAAAAAGTGTTTCTAACCTTCCTCAAGCTTTAAGCTACTTTCATACCAAATCTCATCCAAATCCACCCAGAACTTTCGAAGATTTGCGAAATTCAAACAAACAAACAAACTTTTCCGCTTTATAACATGAATATAGATTAATGTCAAGAGTGGAGCCTTCTAATACAGGCATCGTTTGCAATACACGTTTATGTAATGTACCTTTCTAGTTTCCCAATATAATATTTTATATTTGTAATTGCATACACAGCAAACATTGATTTTTATTTATATATACAATAAAATATATATACAACATGTAACATAATTAATGCACATCCTGAAATTAGTTTGTTCAGAATCGTTTACTGAATCGATTTTTAACGTTTTTAATATCGATCATCTTTATCCCAAAAAAATAAATCGATATAAATTACTACTTACACTTTCGCTGTATTGTAAAAACAAACTAACTATAGTAAATTAAAGTAGTAACTTTTTAAATGCAGATTTTCAAATATTCCGTCATTCACTACACATTACAGAAAAATTTAATGGAAGTATAAGTCTTAAAAAAAACTGTTTAAACAAATAAAACTAATAATTCAGAGAATGTATTATGATGATAACATAATTTTCTAATTGGGGTGTTTGAGGGTGTGCGTCAATTACGATACCATGTTATATGGAACATAGTAAGTATAGATGAAAACACTTGTGCAATGATTGACAAAAGATTAAAAACGTTGGCTCTCTTTTTCTACCCGCAGATAATTATATTTGAAAGTTATGTTATAATTTGCCATGATCAGCAAAACAAAGTTCCCTTGCGCACACAGTTATTGGTTGATTTCAGTGGTCTTCTATACTAGAGTATATGAGTATAGCTAGACCTCAAGCACATGCATGAAATTGTGTGTCGCATTATGTTTGTATATCGTTGTAGAGTAAGTGTCAATGTAAAAAATAATTGTAATGATATGAATAGATAATATTATCCTTAATTTTTGAGTGTTATTTGTGTTTATCCTGAGAGTATACCTATATCTATTCTGTACATATAACCAACTAGCTTCTGCCCGCGACTTCGTTCCCGTGGGAAGGTTTTCCTGCGTAATTAAAAGCCTATGTGTTATTTCAGGATGTCAACTATATACTTACCAAAGGAGATGTTTCGGCCATCAAATGTACATTTATCGAAAAAGAGGAAAGAATTGTACAAATTGGGGAAAAATAGTTTATGGTGAATTTGAGCCTGATTTGTTGTGCACAAAAAATAATAGTTTTTCAATTATTGCCATGTTTTATTCAACATGGTGTCTCGTTTGCTTGCATACTTCATTCGTTCTGAAATCATGTCTAATCAAATCAATGTTACGTAGAAAATAATTAAAAAATGTGTGTATTCTTGTAGTGTTAAAAATAAGTTACTATTATTCTCTTGTAGGTACATATTTTTGAGTAAACATAATTAAGTGTGATGATTTCATCATTACAAAAATTTTTGGTCTCCATTTTTGAAGTGTGTTTCTGAACGAATTCAAAATAGTCGCTTGTTGGCTTTCGTGGATTTCGGTATCTATATAATAGTACTCTATGATTTCGGTGAAAGTCAGTAAATCTGATATCAGTCTTGCCCAGTTACTGGGTTGTGGAAGTCAGATGGCAGTCGCTCGATACAAAACCCACGTATTCTGGGGCATCCAGCTGGAAGCCGACCCCAAAACCATTTGAAAAATGGGAGATGATTTGTTCTACAATTACTTACGTTGTTAGTTTTCATCTTATCTATAATACCATTCAATAATTACAGCATCAACATAGCATATTCTGTATAACATTAGACAAAAGAAAATTTGCTGAAGGAAATATATTGAAATATACATGTTTGCATCCAGCAGGTATTAAACACAGTATTTAATCGAGATACGCCAGTACTACTACTTAAAGAAATGATCAAAGATTTGATCGTGCTTTAGTGAGCCACTTATCTAATAATTTGTTAGAAAGAACACAGTTCTGATCAGACTATGAGGTTAGTTCTGATGAACAAAAACAAAACAAGGTTAAGTAAACGTCATTTCTACAACCTGTCATAGCTGTAATAACTCTTAGGACAAACGTCAAACATTATTCGTTTTTATTTTGTACATAAAAACTATTTGAATTTATGAAAAAAAACGTTACTTTATTTTATTCAGGGGTAAGTTTCCCAGCTTCGCTGAATGGTACATGTTATGGCCGGAGCCCCATATAAAAATAAAACATCTCCTTTCATTTAGATCCGTTCAGTAGTTTTTGCGTGAAAGAGGTACAAACATCCATACATCCATCCTCACTAACTTTCACATTTATATTATTAGTAAGATAAGATACACCCAACACCTACTAAAACGTGTTATTATTTCAAAAAGGTACAAATTAACTAACACAAGGGCCAATTAAAGCTAGATCTATATAATTATATTAAGTATCTATAGATATGTATGTTGTTCTCAAGCAACAAAGCCTTGACTAATGAAGGTAGATTAACAAGAAGGGACACTCCAAAAAGCCTTATTATACTTTTAGAAGACTCCAAACAAAGGAAGTTTAAGTGGACACTTAATTTATCAAATCTTATGCGTGGTTGTGTGATGAGATTATACTATATAAAGCTAAATTACCACTCACTGACTCACTGACATAATTGTTCTCCCAGATGGTGGATGGGGAGGTGGGTATATTTTGACAGATTCGTAAACAAGTAACTCTGAAACCTACGGGAAAAGTGCCAAACCTCCCCTTTTCCCCCCCCTTCTCCCCCCTCCCTATCGTATCTCGGAAACTACGAGACCCGTATTTTTTTTTTACGGATTCGTGTAGAGGAGGCTCGGTAAAGTAAAAACCATTTTTCAAAGTCCCCCCCGCCCCCCTTTTCACCCCCTTTAGGCGGATCTCGGAAATTAAGAGACTTGGAATATTTTTTTTTTCAGATTCATTTAGAGGGGCAATGCTTTAGTCGAAATACTTGTGCAACCCCCCTCCCCATCTCCCCCCCATCACCCCCCCCTTTTTTTTTTTTTTTTCACAAGCACGCGAGGTGCTTGCACCTCGCCCAACACGCAAATACTTGATTTAGAGGGGCAATGCTTTAGTTTTTTTCACAAGCACGCGAGGTGCTTGCACCTCGCGCAACACGCAAATACTAAACCCCCCATCACCCCCCCTTTTTTTTTTTTTTCACAAGCACGCGAGGTGCTTGCACCTCGCGCAACACACAAATACTAAACCCCCCCATCACCCCCGCCCCCCCCCACTTTTTTTTTTTTTCACAAGCACGCGAGGTGCTTGCACCTCGCGCATCACGCAAATACTAGTTATTTATATAAGATTAGTTTAGTTGGAGTTTTTGACCTTCGCCTTAGTAGTCAAGTGATTCAGAGAGACCTAAGGCCTATGTATATTATCAGACCAAGCAACTAAATATTTAGCACAATACATCATGTTTTTATAAAAAAATATTTAACGAAACTGTATATATAATAATATCGTGGTACCACTAGCACTTGTTAAGTTTCTAAGAACAACTTGTGTTATAGATACTGGGCCGCGACTTAGGTATATTATACAATAATATAGAGCACAAAAATGTTTGGTTTTACATCATACATTCAAATAAAAAGTTTTAAATAAAAAATAAGAAAAAAAATTAAATCATATTTTATATTATGATGACTTTTGATAATCTGCATGAGATATTTTTTAGGAACCGCCCTCGACTTCAGTGGACTCATTTGCCATGGCATAAATAATGCAGCCATTCATTCCCATATTCCCACTGTTGAGACACAAGCTTCCTCTTTATGAGAGGCAAAGTACTGTAATCCACCATGCAAGCTCAATGCAGGCTGTTGGATGTCACAAGTCTTAAAATTACTGGTCCTAGGACATGCAGGGTTTGTTCAACATAATTTCATTCTCTGTTTTGAGAGTTCAAGTTTATTGCCGGAGTCTGTACTCGGGTAATCTATGGAACAGTTACGCGAAAAGATCGCTAGATGTGCTCCGCATCTAGTACAATAAAGATTTCAGGATGCTCTGATGATTGCCTTGTAACTGTACTGCCTCAGAGTGGTTTGTGCAAGCTTGTATGAATACTTTTAAGCGTTTATATGCAAGAAAATAGTTTCGCTTCTGAGAAGAGTGAAAGACAGTCGCAACAACATCCTGAGAACGGTAGGTGAGTGTGTCCTCTCCGATTATGTAGCAGTTTGTGTGGAGGATTACTAACAAAAGATAATAAGCTATTACGTAACAGTTACTTATACTTCTTGGATTAAGTCTGAAACAAAAAAAATATATATTTTTATAAGGGACTTTCAGCCTTGTCTGACTAAAAATATCCTCACACGTGATTCATAAAATATTACATCTGACATTTTCTGAATCAATGACCTCGTTGGTGATGGTGATACCAAGTTGATCGGTGAGAGGGCTAGGTCGTAGGTAGGTAAGTTATGGTACTGTCTCAAACAGTTCATCCTTTCAGAAACTTACTAAAATTAATTAAAACACCCACACTAGCAGCCACAGGTACACTCGAAAACAAACTCCCAAAACTTCTCTTTGCTTTTTATTTCACAAGATTATAACACTGGTTAATTTATTCTCAAAATTTGTCTCATCGTGAAAAATTTGCCGTCACAATCGCTAACAAAAGAATGAGTAATGGCTTTTTAAAACAAAGTTACACTGAACGTTGAGAAACTTTAAAAGCTTTCAAGGGTGTGAATTATTATCTTAGAATTTTCTTTTTGTGATTAGCTGAGTTAGAGCATTTTGTTTCACTTTGCTTCTGTATATCTTATTGTATCTAAATATTACAAAATATAATTACCATTATTCACTAATCCTTTAATTAAGAAGCCCATTTTTGTAATCCAAACTTGCAAAAATTAACTAGATATTATTAATTTTACAAACTCTTAGTGAAGCCTTTTTATACAAGTAATTTCGTACGTATCTACCCTAAATTACGGACAAAATAATTTAACGAACATTTTGATTATATCAAAGCTTTCACCTAGCGTGGGTTGTATCATTTCCTGAAGGTAAGTGAATATCGCTCGTTCCTTGAGTAATATTTTGCTTAACCAATTCATTTTCAGTAAACATAGAAGACGTAGCGGGTGAAAATAGCGAATCACTATTTACAGAAATGTGGACAAATTGTGGCTCTAAGTTTGGGGATAAGCTTGTGTCAATTACGTATTGAGAAGGGTCTCCTTGGTTGCGACAAATTGAATGGCCTAAGACGCACTGGCCGTTCAACTGACTGAAATTTTTTACCACTAAGGGCCCGGATTATCTGCTCCTATGATAGTATATTTTCTAATATGCGAGATATTCTAGACTTATTTTCTATTAACTTTTATTGATACCTATAGCAATTTCTTTAGACTCCTAATCCCGACCAACAAGTTCTTTAGGTATTAATCAAACTTAAAATACTTCGAGGATTCATTTTGAAAACCGATTACTGGAATAGATAGTGTAGATATTAGCTATAAAATTAGGTAAATTATGAGGTGACTGTTAGGTGAGTCTAAACGACTGATGAAGCAAAAAGATAAGTGGCTAAGCTCTAGATAAAGTAATGAAAGCGCAAGATAAAACGTAATTATGTTGGGGCGAGGCTTGTAATGAATTTGGGGTCGTTTGGATTTAGCAGGTGCGCACATAAGTTACCGCTAAGTGAATATTTAGGATTGTTAATACATTATTAATGTAGAGAAGGTAAATTTGATGTACAAATATAGTTACTTCCAAGCGCGTATGTGGGTTGGTGAAGTGGTGAGAGCCGCAAACGTGTTGGGAAAAGACGTTTTTTGCTCAACAGGAACAGAAATATTTAAGTTTCAAGATAAACGGCGATGCACCATCATTACCTATATATAGATAGATATCTCACCCATACGCACAAAACGGTACGGGAATACTTCTGTTTGTACATTATTATGCGTACAGCTAATCAGCTACCTTCAGCCGGAGTCTGTGTTTATTTATTTATTTACACTTTATGCACATAGGTACAAAGGCGGACTTAATGCCGTAGGCATTCTCTATCGGTCAACCATGAGTGGTGAAGAGATAGAGTGGAAGGTGAAATATGTACGTGAAAATTATATTGAAAAAAAAAAATTATAATAATAGTGATAACACAAAAAAACCTAATATCGTAAAATCGAAGTATCATAAAATAGAAATCAACATAAATAATATATATGAATAAATAGGTACTTATATAAATACATATACATACATATACACTTAAGAAGCAACTGAAAATTAAATGTGGAAATTCTGCTTATTCGTGATGAAAGTGGATCTGCAATTTCTTTTTAAATGCGTAGCGATTGTCGGCCGTCCTGATCTCGAGAGGAAGCGCATTCCAGATGAGAATTGATTGGATATGAAAAGAAGAATGAACAAAGTCAGAAGTATGAGGACAGAATAAGAGAAGATTATTGGATGAAAGTTAATTCTTATTGTGTAAAGAACATAGAAATTGAAAGTGAGACATTAGATAAGAAGGTGGACTGGGAGAGTTGAGTAGAGAGAAAAGCGTTGTCAAAGCGCGCAAACTTCTCCTCTGACGAATGGTCATCCATTTAACCTCAGACCTGAAACTTGAGAAATGGTCATATTTCCTTCAATTAAATATGAACCGAATGCAGTTATTAAGAATACGGTCAAGCTTATCCAACAAGACCGCATTCAGGTCATAGTAGCCCACGTCACCATAGTCAATCAAAGGGAAAATTAAAGTCTGCACAAGCATAGTCTTTGTCTTAAAAGGCAAAAAGTTCCTCAGACGATACAAGGAACGCAAAGTGCCATTGGCCCTTTGGCTGACACTAGACCCTTTGGCTGATACTTGACTTTGCTAGCCAAGTGTCGAGTCAAGATGCTATAACCTGGATATCTGTAAGTCAAGAGTATTTCTAGGTAAGCGTGCTTCATTTTCATTTCATAGCATTATTAACAATAAAAAGCTATTATTTATATGAGAAATATTCCGCATTTCTTATTGAAAATTTAGCAGGAAACCTCTAGGTTATGAAGAAGAGCTAAAATAAAAAAGTATCATTGTAACCCGACACAAAGCCCCTACCTACTTGTTTATCTTAGTGCAACTAAACTTTGTGCCCACGCAAGAAAAAAGATTACTAACAAATTCAAGAGACGACCGAGCCGAGCATTTCCAACTTGCAAACATCTTTTTGTAGGAAAACGCCTTCGAAGTGAGCACCACCGGCTTAATAACGACATTTCCAGTCTTGAATGTTTTTCTTTGGTTCTTACCAACATTGGTTTTATTGTAAGCACTACAATTCCTGGATTGTGGCGTCATTTTACGCTGGTTATTGTGTAAAATGGCTCCTTAAGAATCAACTGTTAGACACAGATTTAGATAAAAACCAAACTTAAAAAAAACGGTCAAGTGCGTGTCGGGCCACGCGCAGTGTAGGGTTCCGTAGTTTTTATAACAGCCAAGTGCGTGTCGTATTCGCTGACTGATCGTTTCGTACCATGCTCTAACTAAAAGCCCAACATGACTACCTAACCAATTTGACTTCCTATACAAATCCTCACCTGATCCGACAATATTGCACGGAAAGTTTCAATTTTTTTTTTAGAGATTTGTATGAAACTTGTCATAGCCGGTGTTTTGAATTTAAATACGGACACAGAGCTACACTACTCAATCGTCACAAGAAGCTAGCACGATACAACTGGCGCTTAGCGCCATCTATCGACATTTCTATAGAGTTGTTCGAAATTTTCGAGTCAAATACAATTGGTCGACTATTACTCGTAAACTTGTAAAGCCCACTTATGTGTGATAGTTTTCCTTTAAATTTCGTTATATATAGGTACTACTGCCGTGACATTTGAATTTCTAACTATAACCGTTTAGTTGATAGAGGGGGGAGACACTTGACTCTAACGAAAATTGGTAGTTTAAAGTTTGATAAGTCACGAACGGTTTACTTAATCAAAAAACGGTCTTACCAAA
Organism: Tholera decimalis; assembly: GCA_943138885.2. NCBI lineage: Eukaryota > Metazoa > Arthropoda > Insecta > Lepidoptera > Noctuidae > Tholera > Tholera decimalis. The sequence goes on from OW964565.2 coordinate 22,699,701, forward strand.
CCCCTAATATTTTTGAAAGACCTATCCAACGATATCCCACACTATGAGAAGAACGAAAAAAAAAATTATCATCCCACTTTACATGTATGGGAGGTACCCTAAATAAATGTTTTTTTTCAAAATTTTATTGTACCACTTTTTTGGCGTCATTAACTTGTATACTCATGCCAAAGTACAACTTTCTAGTACCAATAGTTTTTGAGCTAAACCGCGGACAGACGGACAGACAGACGGACATGGCGAAACTATAAGTGTTCCGTTTTTTGCCATTCGGCTACGGAACCCTAAAAATTAAGATGAAGAAGATTAAGAAGTCTTGAATTGTTAGGTAATTCGTTAAATAATAACAGTGGCACGGGTCGAGCTTTGAAGTAAAGCGGCACTTGCCGAGGTTGGTTTATGGATGGGTGATCATCTTTTCATATCAAGATTGCTCCGTGCTTCGATCAAGTTAAGCCCTTGGTCCGTGTCGGCTGTCATTTGTATATTTTTAGCAGTCGTTACGGGTAGTCAGAAGCCTGAAAGTCTGACACTGGTTTTGCCGACTATCTGATATCCACATTGCCCAGCTACGGGCTGTGGATATCAGATAGTCGGTCACTCCATGTAAAACACTATTACTCAGTTGCAGCCGATTACACTGGAAGCCGTCCCTAAGATCTTGGGAAAAGACAAAGCTGATGATGATTGGTTAAGACTGCCATACTTCTACGTTTCTCTCGTCTGCATACTGTCAACACATTTGGCGCAGAGCTGCTGCACTGTCTGTCGTGATTTCGATTTCCGCACGAAATAAGTAATTTGTATAAATGATAACTCATCTTTAATTTGCAAATAGGTTATTAAATAACACTTTTACACGTCATTTTCTTCCGTAAATTTTAACTTTATAAGGCTGGTTTTTATAACTGACTACCCTGAGATGGAAGTCTCTTTTGAAGTACGTTAATCTGTACGGTCAATCCATATGAGAAATTTAAGGTCTCGAGGCAATTTTTAGAGGAATGATGCACACAAATTGGATTGGGCTTGTCTAGACAGTGCAAAAAAAGCTACTTATACGTTTTATGACAAATGAGAAAAGGTTTAGCTTTTTTATTGATAATAGGCTCGCGTTTGACCACCATCTCACCTGATGGTAAGTGACGATGTTGTCGAAGATGGAGCACGCTTACCTAGAAGTAACCTATTGACTCTTGACTTAAAGACCCCCAGTTTATAGCAATCAAGAAACACAGACTCCGGCAGGGAATTCCACTCATTAGCCGTACGCACAATGAAAGTACTTACTCTCAAAACATTTTGTGCGTATGGGTGGGATTCCACCATGTAACGATGGCGCATCGCCATTTGTTTTGTAGTCCGATGATGGAACGGGCTTGGCGGAATTAGATTGCAAGTTTAAATGTTTGTGAATGCACCCAAGATACCATAAAAGGAAAGAAGTTAACAATCTCAAGCAGAAAAACATTTGCAATATCAAACTCATCTTACTTATTTGATGCATTACGAGTATTAATATTATGACCTCATTACGATGTTTACCGTTGAACTAATCGATATGCTTGTCACGGCTTGTATTATAAAATTACTAGCAAAAATTAACACAGGCTCATGTTAGGGTGGGGTTACACTATTCACATTTTCGATGCTAAGTAAAACCCATGTAAAATATGTCTTACTAGCTTCTGGTCGCGTATGGTTTGTCCACGTAAATCCTGAACCCTAATTCCGGAATAAAAAGGTCTATTAATCTATTTATAAAATTTCATTCAGATCCGTTCTATAGTTTTTACGTGAAAGAGTAACCAACATCCATACATCTATACAACAATCATCACAAACTTTCAAATTTATAATATTAGTAATACGATAAGATTATTAAAAATACCAAACGTGCTCTTCGATCCTTCGCCGAATACGTGCCAGCTCCTATGTATATCAAATTGAGCACATTGGGTGGTAAGTGGGACCTTATGTATTCTACAGGATTATACATGCTATGCATATTCTTTTATGAAATAAACACTAATCTAACATAAAATTTGTGTTGACTAGCTATTATTAGAATACTTACTATACTTAGATCGTAAGTTTCTTTTAGTAACGATTCTATGGACTCCTATGTAATAATATTAAAATCATTTAAAAAAAATACACAACCTGTGCAAGTGTGCACGGCCGTTTGACAACATAACTTCGACAAAACAAAACTAACTTCGACTAACAAGAAGTTACTTTTAAAATAGCACAACGTGTTTTAAAATCGCATTGCGGCCATGTTGGACGTTCCCTCGTAAATTAACCCGCAAACGTTGGTTGAAAGTTTATCTCGTTTCCAAGTGGGTTCTCGCGACCTGCGGATAGCTTCGATTAGCTAGTGAACACTCACCTTTACTTCGACGCGTGTTTAAATACTCATAACTTTTTATTTAAGCGGGTAAACTAGGTTCCTAGTTTTCTAGCTAGGATTACTAGGTATATTAGAGAGTTTGTAGAACCTAAAACAAACAGAATTAAAACTTTGGAATCGGAAAACGTTTTCAGTATTTACTGCACGTTATTTTTTTTCTGTGGAGATGTTGTATATTTGAGTACGTAGTACACGCCGTTTAGGCATATACTTTTTTTATTTAAATTATTTACTTATTTAGTTTATGGAAGACTTACATCTAATAAAAACATAAAAGATATGATATTTTCTATTGGTTACATTTCGGGGAATGTGCAATGGAATGTCGATGTGCCATCGTTACATGGTGGACATCCCACTAATACGCACAAAAAGTTTTGGTTATAAATTCATTGTTCGTACAACTAAGGAGTGGAATTCCCTACCATAGCCAGTATTTCCTGATAGCTATATAACCTAGGCGTTTTTAAGCTAAGAGTAAATAAGTTACTTCTAGGTAAGCGTGCTTCATCTTCAGCCACATTATCGCTTACCATCAGGTGAGATAGTGGTCAAAGCATCAATGAAAAAAAAAAACGCTTACACTTGTAATAAAAGTAGTAGTCGTGCGGGTAGAAACATATTACTCCTCTTTGCAGTCAGCAATATCCTTTCCCGAGCTTCAGGCTACTACCATACCAAATTTTATCCAAATACACTTAGTAATTTCGTAGATAAACGGGTTTAAAAAAAAGTTTCCCCTTCATAATATTAGTATAGATTTGCGTTATGAGCATAAAGACAGCAACGCACTTATTATAAATTAAAGTTACCTACATAGTTAGAAATAAATAATATACAACGTGTTACGGAAACCCCATATCTATCCAAAAGGACTGAAGACAACATTTGATATGGAGTCTCTATGCAAAGTTTCGGCTCAAAATAAGTGACTCACAGAATTGACCCCAAATTATCGGTTTAATTGTTTCTTGAATACCAATAATAACAAACGTGTCACAGCACTACGAGGGTCATAACTTTCCACGTCACTTGCCAATGAAACGATAATTCTCTTTGTTCTTCTTAATTTGAAAAATTCGGTCTCTGGTATCAATGCATTGAAATTAAATAAATTTCTAATAAGTTCCACACATGTAGACATAGGATTACAAAGCCCTTGCCATATCGTTTGTTATCATCCAAAGAAGTCGTGCACTTGGTATGTATATACCCTTTAAATTACACGTTGTATAAACATAAAACGTAAATGTTAAAGGGCAAAGACCTGGTGTCCTAAAACACAGGGTACAAGCCTAGACTAAACCCGAGCTTAGGTAGCAGTCCACCCAATGTACGAATTGGTTTACAAATGTAACCGTCTAAAAATATTTTAAGTGTATATTTTGGTGTAAAATAAGCAACTGTTTTGTTGGTCGAGTGAACGCAAGTGCGAATGCTGAGCACGAGGTCTTGGATTCGATTCCCGGGACTGACAAAAATTATTTTGTCCTCGTTAGGGTAATTTATTTATTCCATTCGGACAACATAAATCCATGATGTTAGTAAATATAACCGCTTAAAACAAATGTTAGTATGAAAAACAAATACAAGTTACAAGTACAAAAAATAATAATAATAAAATAACGGTTTTTTTTATTACGAATGAGCCCGCTATTGACCTCGATCATACCTGATGGTAAGTGTAAAATGAGGTCTACGATCAAACGAGCGAGCCCAGAAAATGCCTATTCACTCTTGCTTTAAAGGCTGACGGGTCATATATGGCAGGGAACACAGAACCCGGCAGAGAGTTCCACACCTTGGCTGTGCGCACAATAAATGTAGACGAGAAGCGCTTCGTACAACAAGACGGTATATCAACCAAGTGTGGATGGTATCCTGTGGTACGTCTGGTGGACCGGTAGTAAAAGGGGGATGAAGGAATTAAGTCGTGGAGCTTCTGCGCACACTCTCTGAAGTACAATCTGTAGAAGATAGACAGGCAAGCAACGTTTCTTATAATTAAGAAGTTGAATACATCTTGTTACCGGAAACCGTCCACAACATAATTGGAAAAAGGCTAAGGAGATGATTGTAGTAAAAAACAAAAAATGATTATTATTAACGTAAAAGGCTCTCAAAATACCTAAAATTTACCCAAACCTATTCATAAAATAAAATGACAAACGGAACACCAAACAAATGTGTTCTCCTCAAAATAAATTTGGTGCGGCTACAATATTTATTCAAATTGTAACCAATATTTAAATTCCGCTCCTGACGTTAAAACCCGCTAACCCTTAGTTGGGAAACAATGTGGCGAGTCCCGGGCATAGCCGCCAGAGAAATCACCTTGCTAAACAACGGAAAGACTAATAACTGGATTAAATGTCTTAAAACCTTTTTACTTAGTTCAATTCGGAATTTTTGGAGATTACCTTTATTACGACGGCGTGTTTGGTGGTGTAAGTGGTGAGATATAATCTAAACAAAATCAGAATTTAGGACTTTGCCGGGGATGCGGGAATGTTCTAACGAGATACCGCGACCCCGGAATAACTGAACCGGACAATTGAAGAAACTGGACTTCAGATGCCCTTGCGTTCTGGGTTATTAGTCAGTATTTGATGATTTTATTCCCAGTAAAAGATGAATTTATTTGCATTTTTAGCTAAACTACACAGCACATCATCACTTACCATCAGGTGAGATGGTTGTCAAACGCGAACCCTATTACGAATAAAAAAAAACTTAAAATGGATCTTATTGTGTTTTTTTTTTATTAAAAACACTAATTTAATATTAGATCTTATGGTGTTGTATGTGATACCTACACTTCACTTTTCATTTTATGCTTACTGCAATGGTGACCTTCACCTCACGACGAGACGTTTGCAGAATAGGCAGACTCCACATTTCCCAAATATGTTATCATTATTATTCCTCCATACATTATTTCATCACCCCGACAGGGTCAGAGCAGTTAAGGATTCTGCTGGATCTGAACTCAAGCAAAATCCTTAAGCAGGTCATCAATCCATCTAAGAGGCCTTGTCTTCATATTTGCGATCGCTACTTGAGATGTTTTCAGTTCTATCGACTATCTGTTCTGCAAGCAATGCACCAAGCCCACTGCTACTTAGGTTTAGTTTGCTTACAACGCCTGTTAGGGAATATCCCTGAGGAAAGCGTAAAGAGGTCTCCCCTGAGCCTCGTTGTGCACGGTAGCATGTGATTAATGTGCCAACGACTTTCCTGTTGTCATTTGAATAGCGGACACAGTCCCCACTTTAACTTCTAGAGGCCTACTTGCCGTAATATTTGCAGGAGGTGATTTATACGTTTTTGGCGTCACGGTGGTTTCCTCCACGACGCTTTTTTCTCCTAGCAGAATCTTTTTTTTAATTCTGTATGAGCCCACGTTTGACTTCGATTACGATGGAATGAGTGAGCTCAATTTATATATATATTTATATATATTAAAGAGAACTAGCAATGTGGGTAGAAATCACATTACTAGCAATCTTGTTAACCCCTCCAACTGCCTCCAATATACTTGCTTTAAAGACTGAAAGGTCATAATCTGCCTGTCTTCTTCTGGATCATCCCGGTCTTAAAGCAGGAGGCCATCTCCCTCCAGTTTTCTGTCACCGTAAGCATAGCTCATACTACTGCTGGCAGAGACATATATTTTCCAGTCTACGCAACCAGGATCTGTCGCTCAGTCAAGCAGAGCACTTCTTGAGCATGTGCTGTATTGAGCCACTGCAATTCACTCTGTCTCAAATAATAGCGTTGTTCCTCATGAAATGGGGATTTTTTTTTATATTTATTGAGATGGACAAATTGTATTTTTTTATTTAACTGTCGTAGCTTCTCGCCCAATCCTATTTAGGCACTTACTGAAGTAACCGTGTACAGTAAGCTCATAAGTGAGCCTCTAGGTGAAACACTCTAAGAGTTCTAGCCTATTAGGGCTTTGTTGAGCCAAAGTTAGGAAAATAAATATGATACAAGGGAGCTTATACTTGAGTGTTCGTTATGTTATGGGTTTAGTATTTGACAGCGTTACTAAAGGAATATTAAAATATTGGACGAAGAACTTGTGTTACATAACAACACTTAAAACAAGTAAAAGAAACCTGACATAATTTCTGATGCGTAATTGTATATTAATATTACTTTCAGGCCTTTTGTAATAAAATGGTAAGAATGAAAACATCTTAGAAACATTGGAAGATAATAATATCCGCCATAACGCAGGCTTTGGATGAAAGTAACCTAACTCAAACATCCAGTGATTTCTGATTTTGCTATGAACTGATCGTAAAATGCCAAATTTAGAACCCTTTGGTGGAAAAGAACCCGAATTATGAGTCAGACAGGGACAGCTTGTAAATCCATCGCGAGAGAGATATTTAGATTAAAAAGAACTCAAAACTACTTTATTTAGACCTATTTTCGGATAATTTCTCCACAAGTGGCATTAGCTGAATGAAGACAATAACACGAGGTGGCCGCGTGTTTTTGTTTTAAGCGCGCCCTTCTCGGAAATGTCGGGGGGAGCCAAACTCCTCACTCCCCCTGCATAAATAGATGGGACTTGCAGAGGTGGGCCAGCACCAGTCAGGGGCTGGCGTCGTAGAATACTTATTTGTTCCCGCAGCCCCCGGCGCAAGTGTGCAAGTGAACTCGGGGTAGTTCCCTGCGGCAGGGGACCACCCCGAGTTTACTTGCACACATGGATGTGGGGTATGTCCTCCGCCCTGGGGCAGGGCCCCTGCCCCAGGTCGGAGGACATCCATGAGTATTTTCACCTCGGAAAAAGGACTCTTTCGTTCTTAGTGTGCAATGATTTGACATAATATATTTTTACAACATCTGAATCAAAAATAAACAATATTTCAATTCAATGTGGTTTGAAAACAAATAACCTTGAAAATATGTACCTACCAACAATGACCTTAATTCTAAACCCTCCATTTTTACAAATCAGACAAGAGCGAATTGAACGAACACACAAAGGTTTTGAATCGAAATTATACTTTATTTTCTGAAGCTGCGGTAAGTAGGATGGAAAGATAAACTTATCTGTGCTGTTAGAAACACTAATATTTTACATAAATTGATATATCGTTATCTCCCAAATCGTCAATGTATCTCCCAAATCGTCAATGTATGTTTGGTGACCGCAAAATATACTGACGACCATTATTATTGTTGTTTTTTTATATTTATATCGTGGGACATAGGTAGTTACTTGGCATATTTTTGAATTTAGATCGATACGAGGGCGACGAAGTTTTTAGAACTGGTCACTTGTAAACGATATAATAAAAAATAAGTTAAATTTTGAAAATGGAACTATTTGTGGGGCCGGACCCGTGCTCCACCTAGAATCTCCACCTGGGTGAAGCACGGGTACTATATGGGTCCCGTGCTCCACCTGATGACGTTGTTGTACAGTGATGCACTCAATTGTTTTCCCTATATGTTTCAAAATATCTAAACAATGATCAAATATGAGTAAGTTTAATATTTATTGTACAATAATATAATCAATTTCTTATATTCAATTTATATTATTAAATTACCTTATAGCTTTTATGATGCACAGAAAAGAGTATGAGTAGAAATTTTCCAAAAAAAAATACAAACTTTACCGGTGAATAAAATTTATGAAAAGTAAATTCAACGCGTCTTCTTCAGTCTTTTGTTTTGTCGTTGGTGAGAAGTTGAAGCTGGAACATGATTTTGAGAACACTAGCTCTCAACAGCCCATTTTTATTTAAAGAAAAGGAGGAATTATACTTATATATGGCGGTCTTCAGTACTATAAGCAAAAGACATATAAAAATGGTAACCAGTTTTGGGTGTGCAGTGAGTCCAAAAAGAATAAAGGTGTGAAAGTTTCCTGATAGCTATAACCTGGGAGTCTTTAAGTCAAGAGTGAATAGGTTGCTTCTAGGCACGCGTGCTTCATCTTCGACCACATCATCGCTTAACATCAGGTGAAATGGTGATCAATCGCAAGCCTATCAACAATTAAAAAAAGACTATGCATCATCTATCTTATGATTCTTTTCAGTACGTACATATAAAACATTACATACAGAAACTTACATGTATTTTTTTTTACTTTCTACTTCTTTATGTAGAATAACAATGCATTGATTTTTTTTATTGTTAATAGGCTCGTATTTGACCGCTATCTCACTTGATGGTAAGCGATGATGTGGTCGAAGATTAAGTACGCTTGCCTAGAAGTAACTTATTCACTCTTGACTCATAGCTTCTTTCAGTTTAATGACTTTTATTCATTTGTAATTTGTTTACGATATGGCGGCAAATTGAAAATTGTCTGTATCACGTCAGCATGAATTTAACGCGAGATAATATTCGTACAATGATTTTTATGACTTTCGATGTCATTTAAGTCAACAAGAAAGTTATGATAGACTTCGATTGGCCTTTCACGATGAAGCCCCCATCTCGTGCCACTGTTTACAACTGGTTTACTGAGTTTAAACGTAGTCGCACTAATCTCACCGATGATCTGCGTGAGAAACAGCCATCCACGGCGACGACTGAACATAACACCAGTGTTGTGCGGTGTATGATAGAGACTGACAAAAGTTAATTATCAACAGATTTGGATAAGCTTAGGCATCGGTATGAGTCAAGTGCACAAAATCCTCCATGAACATTTGTCGGTCAGGAAGCTTTGAGCCCGGTGGATACCTCTTAGTTTGACAGAGGCCCAAAAACTCCAATGCTGTGTTCGACATACTTACGGGTGACAAAAGCTGGATTTATTGTTATGATCCTGAAAATAAGAAACAGTCTGCAGTCTGGGTGTTTCCTTTCGAGGAGCTGCCAACTATAGCCCGACCTCGCACCTTGCGATTTTATTTATTTCCGAAAATAAAAGAAAAATTTCGAGGAAAACGTTTTATGGATGCCGAGGAAGCAGTGGCTGCGTTTCAAAATGACGTCGAAGAGACCCCTAAGGACGAGTGGATAAAGTGCTTTTCTCAGTGGTTCCATTTACATCAATATGTAAATCGAAACTATTTTGAAAAGATATAATAAAACTAATAACTTGCTAGTTTGTTCAGTTTTTGATTTTCTAAGAACTTTCAGTGTCACCCTTGTAGAATACGTTGACCCATATTTGGAGACCGGGTTTGGATTAATTTGCGAGCATTACAATAAAACACATATTAGGTGATTTTTTCTACTAAGTTCACTTAGAAGCTCAAAAACCACAGAGCACCTAATTTGATATTAATTTCAAATTTAATTCAGAAATGCAGTCGTATTACGAAGTGAGTTTTTCTTTGCAGATACGGAACCCCCAAAAAGGCGGAGAAAGAAAAACGAAACAGAATTTTAAAAATCTAATTGAAAGTCATACTATCGGGAAGATCAAATAATTCAATTATACGGTATAAAATAATATTTTTGGAGTTAAATGTCTACGCTCATTATTTTCAGAAATGGGAATCAACTGTTTTGTGGTGACTCAACGAGAGAGAATAATATTTATAGGTTTTAAATTTTTTTACTGTTAATAAAACATACTTCATACAGTCACTAACTGCAGAGATATACTTAAACATAACAAATAATATTCAAACATAAAATTCGTCATCACATACAGACATATTACGAGGTACTCGTTCAATTATTGTTTTGTTTTTTTTTTTTTCTAATTATTTAAAAGTATGTTTTCACCAAAGTTATTTGCAACTGGTAAGTATGATTCCTTGCAGCATGTTATTTTTACAAATCAAACTTACGTGGCAAAGAGCAGCGACATTGATGACAGAATATGCGCGGAGTGATCAAACCTATTCACTTGGCTTGGCACCGACTTCAACGAGATTAAAAGTTTTTTTAAATCACTAACTGGCGTGGAATTCGGTGAGCGTACATAAATAATCGAAACAGCTGTACATAGTACCTACCTCCTCCTTTTCGAAGTCGTTAAAAAGGGGTTGTCATACTATCGTGTCATTCTCTTGTAGTTCAAAGGAGCTTTTAGAGATCGAAATATTGCTGGTTTACTTATATATGTACATTGTACATGTTAGTAATGAGGGGCATACCTATCTTTCAATGCCTGCACATTCCACTAAATTATATGGCTCATCGTTTACGGTGCAAGCTATTCGTTTGCGGAATGCATTGCCGGTGTCAGTAAGACAAGCTCAGTCACTCGCTAGTTTTAAAAGCTCGGTTGCTAATCGTTTTATTTCTTTATGATTATTCTTTTGTTTTCTCTTCACATGATGTTATAGAACACATTATAATTATGTATTGTATTACTTAATTACCTATGTATTGTATTTATATTATTTACATATATTTATATGGATATTTTAATAATTTAGTCCTCCCCACTTTTATTAAAGTTTTTAAAGTCCTTCCAAAAGTTGTCTGGAAGATGGAAAATGGAAAAATAGCATAAACAAATTGATATTATCTTATCATTATTCCATAAAGTAAAGGGTCCCAAAAACAGGCTCGTCACAGTTTGACTACGCGTTTTTATAGGAGATTTTTTAATGATTATAATTTTAGAGTTATTATAAAGATGGACTTTGCACTGGTTGTGGGAGCCTATACATAAAAGTCCCTGGCATTTTTTTTTATAAATGTGTAATTTAAAGGGTGTATACGAACCAAGTAAACGGATTTTTGGATGATAATAAACGATATGGCAAGAGTTTTGTAATCCTATATTTATATGTGTGGAATTTATTAGAAATTTCAAAACATTGATACCAGAGACCGAATTGTCCAAATTGAGAAGAACATAGAGAATTATTGTATTATTGGCGAGTGACGTAGAAAGTTATTGACCCTCGTAGTGCTGTGACATGTTTGTTATGATTGGTACTCAAGAAACATATGAATCCGATAATTTGGTCTCAATTCTTTGAGTCACTTATTGGAGCAGAAATTGAGATCATAGAGACTCCATACCAGATGTTATATTCAACCCATTTGGATAGATATGAGGTTTCTGATACACGTTGTATAGTTTGATAAAATAAACCGTTTATCAGACGTGTATTCTATATTCTTTTATGGATAATACACCTATAGTTCATCTAAATTCCTTTGAAAGGACCTTTGCAGTGTCACATCCATTCTCTTTGTTAGTTTCGATAAAATATTCATCAAGGAAACAAAGAGAGCATTCGTACTACCGATGCCTTCCCCGTTCTGATGCTATTCATATTTATTTCCGACGCTTCCCGGAGTTGAAAGCGTTGTTGCAGCTTAGCTTTAGTGTGAAACGAGCCTAAATATCATCAATAGCCCACTGGCTAGGTGTAGGACTTGTTATTGAGAGGTCGCAGGTTCAAACTAACGGGTGGGTTTGAACTATTGTCGTGAAAAAATTCCAAACACAAGCGTATTTAGCTTAGTTTGAGGGATTTTTGTTTTACTTGGTAAAATTATCAAATAAGTCCTCCCACCCCGGGCAGGGCCAGAGGGACTGTCAGACTTGTACTGACTAAAATCCACGGTGTTCCTTCAATAGCCCTTTACGTTACGGGGTCACGGTAATGGGATGAGTCCCACGACCCCGGCAGGCTTCGGCCCTCTACAGGGGGGGCCTCGTCATATTACTGACGCTCTTTGAGGCGCGCGTGGAACACAACGCGCCGTCGACCCGGGCATGGTCCATGGTCGGACAGCGAGTTGCCCTTTACTCGCTGTCCGCATGCCCGCGCCTACGGTGGCTGGAGATCGTCGGCCGACGTCCGACGCCGTGGGCGTCTACCACTGCAGCTGGGCTGGAGGGAGGACGCCATCCTCTCCCTCACGCGGCCCGCCTCCTCCTTCGATAGCATGACTGCTTCGCAGAAGGAGGCGACCGCTTCCCACTCCGTCTCGCTCCGCAGCATGGCCTCGACCAGTACCGGGCTCGAGAGGTCTCTGCCTATCGCCGCCGTGAGGACACGTCGGTGCTCTGCCCAAGCGGGGCAGTCTTGCACCGTATGCTCTACTGTGTCCTCAGGGCGGTCCTCGCAGTGGTGACACCCAGGCGTTTCTTCCTTCCCCATCAGACACAGGTACCTCCCGAAACTTCCGTGTCCGGTGAGGACCTGCGTCATGCGGTAGGTCAGGACGCCGTGACACCGATCTAGCCACTCTTCAAAGAGGGGTCTTACCGCCGCAATTGCGGCGTGCCCGGAGTTTGAGGGATTAACAAGATTGTTAGTAATGTGAATTCTACTTAAATAAATATAATTATGTGTATCGGTCGGAAGAATATTTTTGCATTTAAGATAAATGTCATTACACTTGTCTTTGATACAAAAATATTCTTAAATATAATCTAAATTTGGAGTCTGAAATTATTGAGAATTTTATTTGGTGAAAATAAGAAATAGCGTATAGGTGAGAAAAGAAATAATAACATTAATCCTTATTCAGGTTAAAGTATGATGCATGTTATAAAAGAGGCATCATGTTTTACTTTGCTTTACTTCTAACTACACTTTTGTATAATTAAAAATTACTAAAGTTTTTAGTTATACAAAAGCAAAAACACAAAAGTGCACAGCAATATAAGGTATAGGAATAATATTGGTAGATATGAAGTTGGTTTTCAGTGTACCACCTCCCTTAGGCACTTACCCTTAATAAAGGTGCACTACAAAAAGTATCCATATTTAGGTGTATTATTTTATTACTTTGTGTCAATAAGCTTGGCAGGAGGTTAAAGGCCAGACAGAAATATTGGTTTTTTTTTATAGTTAAAGTACATTTAGATCATGCAACTTTTTATTCTAGTTATAAGAATTGGATAGTGTTTCAAAATTATAACTCTATTTGGTCCGTTAGTTATATTTTACACATATTTTTTGCCTTTTCAAATCAATAAAAATGTAAAAATAACAAAAGCTTCAAAGTTCAGGAGTGGGGGCTACAGACGTCTAAAAAGTAAATTGGCGGGACATCACGTGCAACTAACTTGGTATGGTATTCATTTTTAATTACGTGAAATGAGTAAAGAATACGGTTCCAATATTTTTTGGTGATCACCAACAACTATATTATTCTTAATACGGACTTAATAAACAGACAAAAACCGCTAAATCATCATCTTCCTGCCCTTAACTCACACGCGTCTTATCGTCGCGACGCCAAGTAACTGGGAATGGAAGAAGAAAACACGTTTTCTTATTCCATTTTCTCCTGTCAGATGTCACAGCATCATTTACTCCTTTTTCTCTCATATCATTCCTCACACAATCCATACATCTTTTATTTGACCTTCAAATCCATCACACATTTAGTTATATGTGCGCCATCCCTCCCATCCAAGATACCGTTTCAATTTGACACCCGCCGAATAATATCTCAAAATAACTGCGTAGTAGTTACTGCTACGCCGTAAACCTACTACGCTACGCCGTAGCTCTCGTACACGCTTATGTTTCTTATTCGGCGTGTATATATAATTATTTTGTAATGTGCCTATGAATGTACCATTTATACTAATATTATTATATATCTAATATAACACCATCAATAACAGTAATAGGTAAGTAAAAGCCTTAGTAAGGAATCAGTGATAATCCGGCGAAAAAGCCGGAAAATATTTTATGTAAGCTAAATGAACATTTTTCCGCTCAGCTGACATCGAAGCCTTGTGACGTCATACTTATTCAGCTTTTATCATTATAGATTGAGTGTTCATTGTTGCAGCGAAGATTCGGTACGGTTTTATGGGGTAATATAATTATCTTTATGGAAAAATGCTCGGAGTAAAAAGTTTTCGTTTTCCTATTTCATTTGATTTATGAAGTGGTACTTGTACAGTCATGGTTCAAATTGTTGTGATGTTTCTCTCTCTGGACTTCTGTTAACGTAGCCTCATAGCTGATTCTTCCAAATTCAGTTACTATATTAGTTTCAGATTTGAAGAATGAAAGAAGAATCGAATCTGCATCAATCGAAAATACGGGCGACGGTAATAATAAAAATAAATATAAATTTTATTATATTTATTATTTTGATTTTGGATTATTTCGGGTCTTACCCCAAGTAATTAATATACATAGTTTCTATGACTATGTATATTAATTACTTGAATAATTATAAGCATATAAATTAATAGAAATCGTGAAAAATTACAATAAAATACGTCATAATAAATGAATTTACATTAATCTGAAATCAGCATATTTTATTTTGGCAACACAATAAAATTACGAAGTAAATTCTCATTAAATTTTGAAGTAGATTTTTTCTGCCATCATGCATCGAACAGGATAACTAGATAGATGGATAGATAGATAGAATATACTTTATTGTACACCAAATATTGAAACACACTTACATAACCTTATTGCTATAACTTTGGTTACAATGGCGGTCTTATCGCTGAGAGCGGTATCTTCCAGACAACCTTTGGAAGGACTTTAAGAGCTTTAATTGAAATGGGGAGGGCTAAATTAGTGTACTACAAATACTCATTTAACGGAAAAAAAACTAATTAAAATATACATATATCAATAAATACAATACATAATTACATAAAATATATAAATCTAATGTGTTCTTTAACATCGTGTGGAGAAAAACAAAGAAATAATCATAACTTTGAAAGAAAATGATTGGCAACCGAGCTTGTCTTACTGACACTGGCAATGCATTCCACAACTGAATAACATGCACCGTAAAAGAATGGTCGTAAAATTTAGTGGAATGTGTAGGCATCAAAAGTCTCAAATTCTCTGATGATTTCAAATCTCTACCATGTGAGCCATGAAGGAAGTTAAATCGTTCTTTGAGACAAAAGGGAATCATTGAATTGAAAAGAATATTGTAGAGTAATGATAAAATATGTGCATTCCTGCGAAGGCGGATAGGCAGCCACTTGAGTTTAATGCGAAACTCAGAAACATGATCATGCTTGCGCAAACCAAATATGAATCTGATACAAAAATTTTGGAGTCATTCAAGCTTATCTAGCTGCACTTTAGTAAGACTTGCATCAGCATAGTCGAGAATAGGGAGAAGAAGGGATTGCGCAAGCGCAGTTTTAGTGGCAGTCGGCAGGACATTGCGCAATCTGCGTAAAGACCCCGCAGAGACAAACAGTTTGCGGCTCACTTCCTGCAACTGGTCCCCAGTTGCAGGAAGTGAAGCTGAAGCTGAAGAAACTGGGGACCCCAAGACAAATCCTTATCAATATAAATACCAAGGTCCTTTACTGAGCCACAGTAAGGTATTATATATATATATATATACATCCTAGAATCTTACGACGTCCCCCAGTTCCCCTTATATTTTTTAACAAGTCTCAATGAATATTGCTTAGTTTGTCGATTTCCAGCAAAGTGGGGTACGTCATTTTCCGATAATTTTATTTTTCGCGATGTAAATATATATATATAGCAACTCCATCAAAAAGGATTTGGGGAAGAGTCGTCCAGTCAATTTTGGAACGTAGCCTAGATTTATATTTCAAAATGTATCTAATATACCACTTATAAAATATCCATAAAAGAAAATTCTTCGCCTATACTTATTTTAAAAGTAATCCAAAGTTTACTTTACATAATCCCAATCTGTTCTCTGAAATATAATACGTAGCTGTAAACCTTAACATAATACCAGTAAAACTTCTTATTGTTAAACATCGACACAATAACAGAAGTATCTTTTACAAAAAGCTTTGCTAAGTATTTTGTAGGTGTTGGGTTAGGTTAGGTTCTAGGTTATACTAAAATCGTATTACTAAGTCTAGATAATAACACAGACGGTCTATATCTCACACTAGGAGCATAGCCTAGCTTCAATGTGTTTATTAAAACAAATATCGGCGCAAATGTATTGATGGGACATGCAGTAGATGCGAAATGGAGTATCAAGCCATCACACGAATATATTATGAATCACTAGCTTCTGTCCGTGTCTTCGTTTCCGTGGGAGGGGTTCCCCGCGTAAATCTTGAACCCGTGGGAATTTTAGATAAAAGTAGCTTATGTTTTAGTCTAGGATGTCAACTATTTACTTACCAAATTGCACTATTGCCGTGAACCTACTCCAGACCCAACCATATTTAGCTTAGTTGGAGGGGTTAACAAGATTGCTAGTAATGTGAATTCTACCCACATTGCTAAAAAAAAAGAAAGAAAGAAATTCTCTCACTTCAGTAGTTTTTGCATGAAGGAGTAACAAACATCCATCCTCCCAAACTCCTCGCATTTATAATATAATATACATATAATCAGGTCAGTTGCCAAGGTCAGTTTGTGGATGCGTGAGCATCTTAACTTGTCAAGATGCTTTACGACTCGGAAAGCATCCTAAGCCTCGGCTGTCATTTGTACATTTTTGGCAGTCATCACGGGTTGTCAGAAGCTTGAAATTCTGACACTGGTCTTGCCGAGGGGTATTGCGTTACCCAGCTACTGGGCTGTGGACGTAAGGTAGACAGTCGCTTCATACAAAACACGTAATGGATATGATACTTGTTATAATAATAATTTTGAGAACTGATTTTCTACCTGTTAAAAACAGTAAATTAATCTGAATTTGAATCTGAAAACATTAGTGTTTACAACGAAACCGGAACGCACTAATGCTCGCGAACCGAGCATCACCACAAAAAGATGGAACGCGACGCGATGACAAGATCCTGTGGCGGCCATCTTCTCTTCCCTTTTTTTCTCTACGGCTGATCGCGCGTACGCACTATGTCGCGCACCCTTTTGTAAAACTAAATATAACTTGTAACGAATAAACGAATGTACACTAAACGCCGTCGACTTTACTTGATCGCCACCAACATTTGGAGACCTCGACGTGATCAAACATACTTATTTGAAGATCAAGACTCTGGTGGCATGGCGGCGACGAAACCGCGAGGCGGCCAACTATAATCTCCAACAATTCTTCCACTACGCCTGCAATCTGATGCCTGATGTTTGGTACATGACTGAACAATAAAAAGAAGAAAAGATGACCTGCTCAAAATAACGGATTCATGTAGTGAGTGATTTGGTTTGGCCACAGGGAAGTACACCCAATTTAGTCATATTTCTACTAACTGCAAAATGAAAATATAGCCTGCAGTATCTACTTTTATGTTTTGCCTATATTACTTGGAGTCAGATTAACGATGAATAATAGGGAGGTACCTAAAATATGACATGCATACCTTCCTAACTTACTTTCTAAGTTTTGCTTGTTCTTTGGAGTCAGATTAATGATACAGATAAACTAATAGTTACGCACCTACTTATTTAAATGACAATTATGCCTTCCTAACTGTCTAATTTCTTATTTACTGAATTTGCATTCTATGGACTCAGATTAATGATAATTTCTTAGTAGGTTGGTACCTATTTAACGACATTTATACCTCCTACCTTCTTTCTACTTGCACCTCGCTTACGGGAACACCCTGGCATTTTCCAGATTCTCCGTGTGCACCTGCTTCTTGGGTCCCGCTGGAATGCGCTGCTATACATCTATCTACTTGCTACAGCAACTGCTTGCTGGTTCTTGAGCTGTGTGACCTGCTTGCTCGTGTGTGTCGCTGACTGAAGAGTTGTTGTCGTAGCTAATGCGCGACTTGCACGGTTTGGCTTTGTTTGTTAACTTCTACTCGTGGTATCTTATACCGGAATAACTTATTTCTTGACGGTCTGTTCAGTTCTTATAAGCTTTCACTATGTCGGCTGAATTGAAAGCTCTTATTCAGCAACGTGGTACGATAAAGGCTAGAATAACTTTATTTTCAAAATACTTAAATACTATAAAACTGATAGAAACTGACAGCATTCCTAAGCAAATACTTGTCGAAACTGAGATAAAGTTATCTAGATTTAAAGAATTGTTCTTACAGTTTGATGATTTAAAAACTAAAATTGAAAGTTTAGATCCTGATCAGTTGGAAGAAAATGACATGATAGAAAGTGAATTTTGTTCTAATATTGCTAAAGCTCAATTGTTGATTGAAAATCTTGGTCCTACTAAAAATACTAACTGCAATTCTATAACTAGCTGTCAGAATAATAAACAAGATTGCCGTAACTATAATATTAAATTGCCTACCATTCAGCTGCCTTCCTTTGATGGTAACTATTTGAAGTGGATGGAATTTCGAGACACTTTCGATTCTTTAATAAATAATAATGATAGTATTCCAGAAATAAATAAGTTCCATTACCTCCGTTCTTCATTAGAGTCAGGAGCGTCTGATATAATCAAGTCAATAGACTTCACTGCTACCAATTATAAATTAGCTTGGAATTTACTTACTGAACGCTTTGATAACAAGAGGATACTTACAAATAATCATTTAAAGGCTATTTTGAATTATGACACTATAAATAAAGAAAATTACAAATCTCTGCGTTCCATGATAGATTACTATTCTAAAAATATTCGAGCCCTATCTACTTTAAATGATCCTGAATCCCGCTGGGATACTTTACTTGTATACATAATGGTGTCAAAACTAGATGGCGCCACGGGTCGCCAATGGGAGGAGCATAGGAATACTATTGCTGCTGCTCCAACGATTGAGGATTTCTATACTTTTTTAAGAAATCGAGCTGATGTTTTAGAAACCTTGCAATACAATACTACTACTAGTAAATTTGAAAAACATTCTTATTCTAAAGATATTAAACAAACTAAATCATTTGTTTCTTCTAACACAAATTATGATAAAAACTGTGTTGTATGTTCACAAGATCATTTACTATATAAATGTAAAAAATTCAAGGATATGTCTGTAGACGCTAGATACGGTGAAGTTTCCAAGCACAAACTCTGTTATAATTGTCTGCGTCCTGGTCATTTCTCTGCTCACTGCAAACATAACTCTTGCAAATTCTGCAACAGAAAGCACAATTTACTGCTACATAAATCAAAGTCCAATAATGACAAGACAAACTCATCTGCTGATAAGACTTCTGCAATATCACTTCCTCAAGAGGCAAGTTCTTCCCAGGCAACTTCTACAATTGCTATGTTCAATCCTGTGTCACTCTCTGCGGCAATGCCTGGGCAGATCCTGCTATGCACTGCTCAAGTGAAAATAATTGACAATCAATCCTCTGAAACATACATTGTTAAGGCACTCTTAGATAATGGCAGCCAGTCCTCATTTATAACTGAAAGAATGCAGAGAAAAGTGAATTTGTCTTGTTCTAATACAGACATATCAATTGCTGGCATAAATAATAAAGTGACTCATACTAGTAAAATGTGTAAGATAAAACTTAAATCGCGGATTAACTTATTCCAGACAAATGTAACATGTCTTGTAGTGCCTGAGATTACTGGCATGTTGCCTAGCTCCGTGATTAACTCTTCTGATTTAAACCTTCCTAAATCTATAGACCTAGCAGATCCTACCTACTATATACCCTCTGAAATAGATTTACTGCTAGGTGCTGATGTTTACTGGGAAATTGTGGAAACTAGACAAATTAAATTAGGGAAAAATAAACCTACACTACAAAATTCTAAACTGGGTTGGCTCGTGTCAGGCCCTACCGGTGTGAGGCCTACTACTACTACTACTTGTTCTAACTTTTCTCAAGAGATTAGGGACTCTCTGGCTAAATTCTGGGAAGTTGAAAGTATTCCTACTCTGGCAAATAAAATTGTTAAGTTTTCCAATGAGGAAACATATTGTGAAAACCACTTTATCGAGAATACTGTCCGTCTGAATGATGGAAGGTTTTGTGTAAAAATTCCTTTGCGTGAAGTACCTAATGAGGCTTTAGGAGACTCTTATCTTACTGCTGAAAGGCGTTTCTTGAATTTGGAAAAGAAACTGAATAAATCTAGAATGAAAAATGACTATGCTAAATTTATTAATGAGTATCAACAATTAGGACATTTAATTGAAGTAACACGTCCAAACTTCGGATACTATATTCCTCATCATGCAGTGATTCGCGAAAGTAGTGAAACCACTCGCTTAAGAGTAGTATTTGATGCATCTTGTAAAACTTCCTCAAACAAATCGCTAAATGATATCCAATTTGTTGGACCCGTAGTTCAGGACGATTTAATGGCAATTTTACTCAGGTTTCGTCAGTATACCTATGTAGTGACAGGTGATATTGAAAAAATGTATAGACAAGTTATGGTAAATGAATCACAGCGTCATTTACAGCTGATACTCTGGAGGGAAGACGAAAGTCAACCACTGAAAATCTTACAGCTGAATACTGTCACTTATGGAACATCTTCAGCTCCGTATCTGAGTACTAGGTGTCTTGTTCAACTCGCAGCGGAGTGTACTAATGAAGCTGTTGCCAATACTATTAGACATGACTTTTTTGTTGACGATTTGAATACTGGATCGGACTCAAAATCGCAGTTAAAAGCTAACATTTTAGGAGTAATCGACAAACTTGCTGAAGGCCGTTTCCCTTTGCGTAAATTTAGATCAAATTCACCTGATATTTTTGATGACATACCTACTACTGACCAATCTCAGGATTTCAGTAAACAAGCCTCTGTCTTGGGATTGGGATGGACACCTAGCTCTGATACTTTGCACTATTCAGTCGAAATTAAATCTATTCCTAAAATAACGAAACGCTCTATATTGTCCAACTCGTGTCGAATATTTGATCCTTTAGGTCTCTTATCTGCTTGCACTATTTTTCATAAAATCTTACTACAGAAACTTTGGTTACTAAAAATCGACTGGGATGATGAAATTCCAAAGGATATTGAAAACTCATGGATAGAATTCTATAATGAAACTCAATGTTTCACTCAGATTCAGATACCTAGATACATTTTCTGTAGTTCTCCTATTTATATAGAGGCACATTGCTTTTCTGATGCCTCACAAGATGCATATGGTGCATGCATTTATCTAAAATCAACGAATAGTTTAGTTGAGATTAAATGTAACTTGTTATGTGCTAAAACTAAAGTTTCTCCTTTGAAAACTGAAACGATTCCCCGTCTGGAATTGTTAGGTGCTTTACTTAGTGCAAAACTATACTCTAAAGTACTTCAATCTTTAAGAATTAAGATTTCACGCTCAGTATTTTGGACAGATTCAACTATAGTTTTAGGGTGGTTACACACTCCACCCAAAACTCTTAAAACTTATGTAAGCAACCGGATTGAACAAATTCGGGAATTAACTGATATAACTACTTGGCGTCATGTACCATCTGAGCATAATCCTGCTGATATGGCGTCCAGGGGCATTCAACCACGTCTTCTCTATAATAATGCTCTTTGGTGGCATGGCCCTTCATTTCTGGCCAAGTCTGAAAATGAATGGCCCCAATTTAAATCTACTTCTTCTACTTTACCTGAAATAAAAATAAGTTTAAATGTTCAAACTATGCCCACTAATATTGTTCCATTTCAAAAATACTCTAAACTATATAAACTGCAAAGGATATTTGCTTATGTACTAAGATTTATAAATAACATAAAAAATATGCATACTAAATTTAATGGTGAACTTACCTGTTCTGAATTGAACAACTCACTGGTACTAATAGCTAAGGCGTCACAGAAAGAATGCTTTTCAAAAGAAATTCACTCACTTGAAACTTTACATAAATTAAATTCTAAATCAAGAGTTCTCTGTTTGAATCCATTTTTGGATGAACACGGTGTGTTGCGTGTCGGTGGACGAATCGATAATGCATCTCACTGTCCTTATGGGAAAAGACATCCTATACTACTGGACTCCAAACACACTTTCTCGAAACTTCTATTTGAGCAAGAACATCTTCGTCTTCTACACTGTGGCCCTCAGCAACTTTTAAATACTATTCGTGAGCAATTCTGGCCTACAAGTGGAAAGGTATTAGCTGTAACTACTGTTAGAAAGTGTGTTCGTTGTCAAAGATTTAGAGCTAAGCCTTTAAACCCCATAATGGGTAACTTACCGCAACCTCGTGTAACTCCTGCTCCACCATTTGCGACTTGTGGCACTGACTTTGCAGGACCCTTTTTAATCTTAAATAGAAAGGGCCGCGGTGCCAAAACCTCTAAGTGCTACTTATGCATATTTGTTTGTTTCAGCACCAAGGCTGTTCACTTAGAAGTCGTAAGCGACTTAAGTAGCGATGCCTTTATTTTATGCTTGCGTAGATTTGTTTCACGACGAGGCAAACCTCACACTATATACTGTGATAACGGTAAAAATTTTGTAGGTGCGAATAATGAACTGAACAGACTGCTTAAGGAAAGTGAACGTTTAGTTAGCGACTACGCGAGCAAGGAAGGTATAACGTTTAAATTCTCTCCCGCATATGCACCGCATTTCGGCGGTATCTGGGAAGCCGGAGTCAAAACGGCCAAATATCACTTAAAAAGAATAGCGGGTAACTCAAGTTTAACTTTCGAGGAATTATATACACTCTTTGCACAGATCGAGGCTATCATGAACTCGCGTCCGATTACTTCAATGTCTGTTGATCCATCTGATCTGTCCGCACTTACACCTGGGCACTTTCTTGTGGGTAGACCATTGACCTCGCTACCTTCACCCGTTACTGAACGAATCGGTATCAATAGATACCAACTGATTGAGCGCTTAAGACAGCACTTCTGGTCTCGATGGACAAAGGACTACCTAGTCACTCTGCAGCAACGCGTCAAATGGCAGCAAGCACAGCACGAAGTTCGTGTCGACGACCTGGTCTTAATATTGGATGACCAGCTGCCACCTATGAAGTGGCTCATGGGCCGCATTTTGAAGCTGTATCCAGGAACTGACGGTGTATGCAGGGTAGTCGACGTCAAGACAGAGAATGGCGTCATTCATAGGCCCGTCTCTCGACTAGCCCTACTAAATTCCCAAGAGCTCCTTGGGGAACATGTCCCCAAGGGGGGGGAGGATGTTTACAACGAAACCGGAACGCACTAATGCTCGCGAACCGAGCATCACCACAAAAAGATGGAACGCGACGCGATGACAAGATCCTGTGGCGGCCATCTTCTCTTCCCTTTTTTTCTCTACGGCTGATCGCGCGTACGCACTATGTCGCGCACCCTTTTGTAAAACTAAATATAACTTGTAACGAATAAACGAATGTACACTAAACGCCGTCGACTTTACTTGATCGCCACCAACAATTAGTGCTTAGCTGTATCCGGTTAGACTGAAAGCCAACCTCAACATAGTTGGGAAAAGGCCTTACAGATAGTAATAATAATTTTTTTTTTTCAATATGTGTGCTACTTATACAACGTGTATTTTAAAGGGACTTCTTTGGATGATAACAAACGATATGGCAAGGGATTTGTAATCCTAAGTCTACGTGTGTAGAAATTATTACAAATTCCAATTACCAGAGACCGAATTTTTCAAATTAAGAAGAACGAAAAGAATTATCGTGTTATTGACGTGACGTGGAAAGTTATTGACCCTCGTAGTGCTGTGACACGTTTGTTATGATTGGTATTCAAGAAATATATGAATTCAATAATTTGGTATCAATTCTTTGAGTCAGTTATTTTGTGCTGAAACTGTGCATAGAGCTCGATATCAGATGTTGTCTTCAGCCCTTTTGGATAGACATGGGGTTTCTGTTACACGTTGTATATAATATTCTTGTTATGTTCGTTTATAGTACTTAGCTAGTTTTGTTTTGTGTTTTTTTCCTAGCGAATTTATTTCTAACTACTTCTAAGATGTTTAATATTTTACACCAACATCTCGCCAGATACGACTTAGCCTCACGTATTACCGAGGGACCTCATCTATTGCTCTCAAACAAAAATCAACCCGGCACAGGTATGTAATTTAATTTATTTATTCATGCAAAAAAGGCGTATGCAAGATCTGCCACGTTAGTATACACTAATTTTTAAGATAATTGCTTGATAATAATAGTTAAAAACGCGCACAGATGACAGTCCGTAGCGAATAAATAAGAAATTGTGCGTCTCTCATTTCCAAAAAACGGATAGTTAGACACGAAATGGCAAAACAAACCTAAACAAATAAACCCTTATTCCCGATTAGCGACTGTCAGCGTTAAATACACGTAGTGTTTGAACTGTTACCTCTCACACAGTTCGCCCGCATGTGATCACTCCATTTGTGTATACCTCTGTGTAATGGGCCGACTGTACCTCTTATCGCTGCCCCTAAAACCTTTATGAGGAATTCGTGTCGAAGTTAATCTGGTTGCTTCCGTTATCGATAAACTAAAATTTCATGCCGCGGAGTGTTCGTTAGAAATTGACGCGAAATTTTGTAGTTACTATAAATGTTATGTGCTGTTTAAAATGTGTTGGATTTTACTGAAATAGGCAGAGAACTTTATAAGGTATCTTTGTTGTGCTTTAATAAAAATCTTTGTGCAAACGAATGACTTTAATTCATTATTGTTTTGATTTAAGAGAGATCAGCTGCATGAGGTCGAAAGCCAACCCCGGTGTAGTTGACAAAAGGCGTCTATCTTTTGACAGAAGATGATTATAACACCGAGGTAGTCATACATTTAATTTTACTTTAAATATAGTCTAGACAAACTCATATCCTATTAGCGGCAACAACATAAGCCCGTAATCTATCAGGAGATTTTTTCTCATTTTTTTGGGATCAAATGGTTTCTCCCGCTCCGGATAGAGCGGAAAGGAGTGTCAGACTTGCCTTGACTATGAACCTATCCTGCTTCTTCGATTGCCCTTGCATTCCGGTGCTGCGTTATATTGTTAGAACATTCCTGCAACCTCGGCAGACAATGACCCCCAATAAAGCCCCGTCAATGCTGCTGATTGCTCTTTGAGGCGCGCGACGAACGGGGCCAGACCCCGTTCGTTCGGGCACGCCGCAATTGCGGCGGTAAGACCCCTCTTTGAGGAGTGGCTAGATCGGCGTCACGGCGTCCTGACCTACCGCATGACGCAGGTCCTCACCGGACACGGAAGTTTCGGGAGGTACCTGTGTCTGATGGGAAAGGAGGAAACGTCTGGGTGTCACCACTGCGAGGGTCGCCCTGAGGACACCGTAGAGCACACGGTGCAAGACTGCCCCGCCTGGGCAGAGCACCAACGTGTCCTCACGGCGGCGATAGGCGGAGACCTCTCGCGCCCGGCATTGGTCGAGGCCATGCTGCGGGGCGAGAGGGAGTGGGAAGCGGTCGCCTCCTTCTGCGAAGCAGTCATGCTTCCGAAGGAGGAGGCGGGCCGCGAGAGGGAGAGGATGGCGTCCTCCCTCCAGCCCAGCCGCAGTGGTAGACGCCCACGGCGTCGGACGTCGGCCGACGATCTCCGGCCACCGTAGGCGCGGGCATGCGGACAGCGAGTAAAGGGCAACTCGCTGTCCGACCATGGACCATGCCCGGGTCGACGGCGCGTCGTGTTCCACGCGCGCCTCAAAGAGCGTCAGCAACATGACGAGGCCCCCTCTGCAGAGGGCCGAAGCCTGCCGGGGTCGTGGGACTCATCCCGTTACCGTGGCCCCGGTATGTAAAGGGTTATTGAAGGAACACCGTGGATTTTAGTCAGTAAAAGTCTGACAGTCCCTCCCACCCTGCCCGGAGTGGGAGGACTTATTTGATAATTTTACCACGTTAAAAAAAAAAAAAAAAGACCCCGTTCGTCGCGCCGTCTTTCGTCGTCTGCAAGCTCGCACCTACACTGACCCACGAAATCTATCTCATTTCTTTTTAACTTTTGGCAATTATAACAGCAAACTAAATATCACTCTATCCAAGTTTCTAAATCAACCGCGACAAAATTGTAAGGATGTACTTCATTTTCCTTTTACCAGCAGCTTTTTAAATAAACATTCCAAGAAAGGAACCCCTTTTGAATCGACATATTTGTAAGCGTTACGTATTCGAAAATAATTGCCTGGATCAATGTCTCCCGGCCTTTAGAAATGTCAGCAAACGGCCTAACAAGCGTGATAAAAATAAAATAGGTATTCGGGGAATGCTTCAGGCGGGAACTTATCATCATTAACTAACCCCAATGTAGAACCGAACAGTAGTCACATTAAACGGAAGAATAATAGAGGTGATAATGGCTTTTGTATTAGCTATCACATAGTGCCTTTATTAACGTTAATCTAAAAGTATTTGTCTTCGAGTTATAAGTGTGTTGTCACCGGAAAGTAGTGCTTATTATCTTTATTTACGGCTACTTATGTTTCGTTATCAGTCACAGTGCAGTGGACATGTGTTTCTGTACAAAGTGCACAGCAAACTTTTAGCCAAAAAAGCATGTGTCATATTTCCAGCTACTTAATCTCCTGCCAGATTTTTTGTCTGCGTTTTTGTTGCGATGTGTTTTAGCTGTGAAAGCTTTATGTTTAGTTCTTCTTTTCCTCAGAAACTATGTCTAAATTAAATAATTAAAGTATTCATTGTAAGGTTATCTACTTGATAACACTGATTTTACGTCTCTATAATATCGGTACATTTATTTACTATATGTATAATGACATGTACATATACAAACTATTAATTTTAAGCTAAACAACCAACTTTGTTTTAAAATGGCGAAAGATACCTAGTGTTAATTCCGCCAAAAACTAGAGGATCAATCTTGCATGCAGTATGCAGCATCGCCCTCTTGCCCGCAAATATAATATGCACATGCAGAAGCGATGCAATATAATATACCAGATGCAAGCACTTCAATCACTCGACATGTGTTTCGCCCCTCCACGGAGCATCATCAGATGTTGACTCGTCGACTGCTGTGCCGCAAAGCAACGCCCGATCCCATTCCGTAGAACCCTCCTCTTTTTGGATATAACCTTCCTTAAGCTTAAAGCTACTTCCAAACCAAATTTTATCCAAACCCACCCAGTACTTTCGAAGATTAACGCATCTAAACTAACAAACTTTTCCGCTTTATAATATTGTACAATTGAAATTGTATGTAGTTGAATTAATTTAGTAGGTTCTTTGCTTTAAAAAAGTGCTACTGTAAGTTATGAATCTAAGGGAAGCCGGATAATAAAATAAAATAATTCATTAAGCTCGTGAAAATTAGATTTTGATTTCATTTAACTACAATAAGAGTAACCAGGCAAACAGGAAAAGCTGAAGGCATCGATAAAAATAGTGGAATAGAAAATTAACTCGCTTTTCCTTTGGGTAGAAAATAACCAAAGAAAAAGGGTAGACGGTAAGCAAAATAAAGAGCTGTTCAACAGGCTAGGTATAAATCATGAATACTTTGTTAAAACATATAAATTTGCATTGTATTTATGGCTTGTTCCATTAGGGATCCGTACTATAAAGGAAAATATAAACGCAAGCGGTTTTGTAGCAGGGATGATGAGCATGAGGAGGTGATGCGGGGTAATGGATCAATTGCAATGATGATGAAAAAAAGATACGTTAGCTTTGAGAGCAAAATAGCATGTAATGTCCATATTTGTTTTGTATTTGTTTTTTTTTGTTTTGTGTGTCATAGATCTCCGCACCAGAGAAGGGGGGGGGGGGGGTGCGGGGAATAATAATAAGCCAATCACGATCGAAGTATTATAGGAATGGCATTGTGTCCATTATATTTTCTCGATTCAGAGATGTTGTAGCCAGTCCTTGTTGTGCGTAGTAAAGTAGGTCAGTTGACGATACTTTTTTTAGAGTTCCGTACCTCAAAATTGAAAAAAAAATAACCCTTACAGGATCACTTTGTTGTCCGTCTGTCTGTCTGTCTGATTGGACCTTTTATTTCGGGAACTTTTGGAGATATTGACTTGAAATAAAAATCGCGTATATGGCGCTTTATTCCGTATAAAATGCATTTTTCGATTTTTCACTTTAAATAGAATCAAAATTAATAGGGCACTTCCCGTTAACCTACAACTATGAATTTGGCAATTAACATGGTTTATAGTACAAATTCAATAAAAAACAGAAACAATACATTTGTCAAATAATAAGAAACCCAACTAGCACAAATGGGCTGCATTAGAGCTTTGGAGCGTATCCGATTATTACTTATGGTAATAGACGTAAGCGCTAGAGCGTCTACTGCAGACTTAAAGCAGCCGCTTTAGCACTATTTGGGCGCCATTTTATGCAACCTAAAGTTCCATTTTTTTTTTTTTTTTTTTTTTTTATTTAGAATAGGTTCGCGTTTGACCACCATCTCACCTGATGGTAAGTGATGATGTGGTCGAAGATGGAGCACGCTTACCTAAAAGTAACCTATTCACTCTTGACTTAAAGACTCCTAGGTTATAGCTATCGGGAAACACAGACTCCGGCAGGGAATTCCACTCCTTAGCCGTACGCACAATGAAGGTATTCCCAAAACGTTTGGTGCGTATGGGTGGGATGTCCACCATGTAACGATGGCGCTTCGCCGTTTGTCTCGTAGTCCGATGATGGAACGGGCTTGTTGGAATTAAATTGTGTAATTCCATCGCACACTCCCCGAAATGTAACCGATAGAAAACCGATAGACTTGCAACTCGTCGTCGATGTTCAAGGCTCTGGAGCTTTGATTCGACCAGTGCATCGTTGCCAATGAGTCTTTTGGCCCGCTTCTCGATAGACTCAAGCGCGTCCAGTTGGTATTTAGCAGATCCATCCCAAAGATGAGAGCAGTACTCCATACACGACCGAACCTGGGCTTGATAGAGATTGAGCAACTGTTCGGGTGTGAAGTACCGTCTCACCTTTGCTAGGATTCCCAACTTTTTTGATGCTAGTTGAGCCTTAGCCTCGATAAACGGGCCAAAATTGAGGCTAGAAGTTAATGTTACCCCCAGAAGCTCGATATGGTCAGTTATCGGCACAGTTACACCTCGGAAAGTAGGAGCCGGTTCAAATTGGCTCCTTTTTGCGGAGAAGAGACACGCACAACGGTTGCATAAAGGTTCCTTAATAGCTATAACGATTTATTAATGCTATACTAAAGCTCTTGTAGCGCTACTTTTGAATGATTTTGAACTACTTTGAACGAATGAATTGATTATAGTTCTTTATTGTATATTTGTATTCTGTATTAGCAAGATATATAAAGATACTTAAAACGCTGTCCAGTTTACTGTAGATATATAAGATAATTTTCGAGTAATTTTAACGCACTTTTATGATATTTAAAAAATTAAGAAAAGATATGTGATATTTTTTATTTGTTATACAGAATAAATTTTATTTCCGTATTTTTACGTGTCGATAACTTACTATTTGCAAGTGGCCGATTGTTTACCGGTACATTTAATGCACATTTAACTGAAAAACCAATGTATATCAACTCAATTTTGCAAGTGAATTATAAGTTTTCTTAAACAATCATGGCGTCATTGTACTGTAGTAATAACCTGCAGTTTGAGCTCTAATAACTCCCTTTTGAGAATCATAGTGCTAATTTTCACCCTTCTAACGCTTCCAGTGATTTTTGTTCCCCTAGTGCAACTCACAGCCACAAAAAGCTCCTATTTTCCTGTTTTTGAGGTTATAAGATTAATTATTTGTATCCTTAAGTGTATTGTAAGGTGTACAATAAAGTATATAATAAATAAATAAATAAATAAGATCTAGTTACGTACTTATTCGTTTAGTATCCATTTTATTAAATGTTTTATAATAGTTACAAAAGCGGCTGTAAAATGGCGAATGGATTGAGCCTGCAAGGAATGACTATTGCTACTAAAGGCCTTAGTTACACTGATGATTTTTTTGTAACTATAGTATGCATAAGAGTTTCTATTATTTCTATAATGAAACTTATAGTAGTATAATAGTGGTTACTATAACTATAACCTATACAAGTTACAATGGAAACTACTATGCAGCTGTGAGTGGCAGAATGACCTTCGTAACTCTCATATAAAGGTGTAAGTGGTAAATGAGTTCTACCGTGGACTACTGTGAAGGCTAGGGTAGTATTTGATTCAGCTTATAGCACCTTAAGTAACTTTTATAACTATAGACGTTTACGGATGCAGATATGCAACTCTGAACTGCTTTTTGAACCCTTAAAGCGCCATTTTACAGCCCAAAGTAACAAAATAGGCTGCTATTTCCACTAATGTGCTCGTTGGGAATATAGTGTTATATGGGTTCGAAATTTAAAATTGAAGCTACAAGTTCAAGTGGAATCATATGAATGGGTTTGATGTACATATTCCAAAACTATTTTATTTATTTATTATGACGCATAAATTCTTATTTATAATGAAAAAATCGGTTGTCTGTAAAGTCGGTTTACTGACGATAGTTGAACGTGACAACGTCATAAGAAAATACTGATGGAATGGTAGCATTTTTCAAAAGAAAATTTTAATTTTTCATCACTATTACTCCACTTCTCATGACAATGGAAGAATCCCTACACAGTGACGTCATCTCTTAGCGTTTTATGATAGCCTAGTACTTGACTCGTTGAGTCATACATAAATGTCAAAGAATCTCTACACAGTGACGTCTTCTCTTACCGTTTTATGATAGCCTAGTACTTGACTAGTTGATTCATACATAAATGTCAACTTGTAGATCCAATTTGATTTGCTTTGGAACGCCTCAGAGCGATGGAACGCCTCAGAGCAAATATATGTATCATCTATGCCTCAGAGCGAGGTAACGCCGCATGAGTCATGTATTTTCGTGCGTGCAGCCAGCTTCATCGAATTATAAGACGTTGTCACGTCAAAAATATATAAAAACATCATCCCCCCGGTGCGGGACCATCGGTGGGCGAGTCCGACTCTGGTTCTCAAAGCTTGTCATTTTCAAAACTTCCAAAAATATTTTAACGGTAACAATGCATCATTATCTGCTTAGTATTTTCCCAAATAAGATGGAGTCACCTTTTAATTGGATGCAGCTCAATACTAGTGTTTTACATGGAATGATATGAAACGAAATTTAAAAAAAAAATTAGAGAGAGGTCAGATACCTCCAGAACCCAGTAGCTGGGTAACACGATACCCCTTGGCAAGGAAAGTATCAGATTTTCTGGCTTCTGACTACCCGTGACGACTATCAAAGATCCGACCGTGTGACAGTCGTGTTTTCTGAAGCACGGACCAATTAAGATATGATAAAATACTCACCCATTCATAGACTGACATCGGCAAACGTTGCTTAACAGTTAAAATATTATATAGTTATTATCAGAGCTGGATTAACCCTGTCAGAGGCCCTAAGGCAATGGCATTCTCGGGGCCCCTTTTCTTACTTTGACTGACCAAGTCGTGTGTTAACTGAGGAAACGCACATTAAGGGCTGTGGTTTTTAATATATTTGTTTACTTATTCCCAGATTTGTTCTAAAATTGTTTTAATTCTACTACTAAATCTAACGGTTTGTATTTTGTGAGATAACAGTGAGGTCAATAAGTTCAGACGCACATCAAATTCTCGTTCGAAGAAACATGTTTTCTTGTTGCGTGCACTGGGCCTGGGCCCCTAGTTGATGCGGGGCCCTAGGCAGTTGCCTACTCCGCCTAATGGTTAATCCGGCCCTGGATTATATTCTCACAAACACAACTATATGATTAATTAATTATTCCAACGTGAAACTGGTCTGAAATAAACATTATATTATTATCTCTTTATTCTCCATATAAATCACTTATTATTATTACTAAAACATGGAGCTATCTGACTAAATAGTGGAGCTATGTAGTCACATAGCTTCATGTTTTAGTAATAATAATAAGTGATTGATGTTTTACGTTCGCTCAACGAGGTATTTCTCGAAACGCTACCATTTTGAAGCGCACCTAATGAAGCGCTCCTTTTTTATTCCTCGGAGCGCACCTTTCAGTAGCGATCCCGATAGAAATTAAAAATATTAAAATTTTATTCCTTGAAGCGCACCCACGCATATAATTTATGTTATATCTGTGCGTTTTATTTATTAATAACATCCTCTTTGAATACACGTTACTCTTTGAATACACATTATAGTGCCGAAAGCAAAAACATATTTTTCTGTCAATTTCATACTTTTGGTTAAGCAACTTCGATGATGATGATGAGTTTTTAAAAATATAATTACTACGTTTACTTCATGGTCTTCCCTATTTTTACACGTGGGTGCGCTTCAAGGAATAAAATTTTAATATTTTTAATTGCTATCGGGAGCGCTACTAAAAGGTGCGCTCCGAGGAATAAAAATGGAGCACTTCATTAGGTGCGCTTCAAAATGGTAGCGCTTCGAGGAATACCTCCGCTCAACGTGTTCGCTAGACCAACTGGATTTGTGAACGAATTATTCAAAAATAGATTTTCAAAAATACTCGTTCCTTAATAAAGTTCGTGTTCGTGAATTTACTGTCGGTGTAGTCGTCCCGTCCCCAAAACACTGAAAAACCAAACAATTGATTGTTTGATGGTATGTTCATTGGTCTCCGGAGTGGCATTGATCATTTATATCGAGGAATGGGCGCAAAAATATTTATGTGATCAAAAATGTGTATTATTCAGTTTTAAAACAATACTTTATTGAAGGTTCAAATAGCCAGCGGACGAAAGACGAAGAATATTGTGTGTCCATTTCCTTACATTAAAAAAATTTAAAGATCAAAGTCATATATGAACATAGTCATGTGCAAAAATAAAAAGTTCTTTTATCCTGTTTACTAGAGTGCACTTTATTTGGCAAGAATTTAGTACAAATGCTTTTTTTACCCGACTGCAAAGGAACGGTTATGTTTTTCGCGCGTATCTTGTATGTATGTATGCATGTATATATGTATGTAATATTCTTTATTACCTCATATCCCCCGAATCGCTGAAAGGATTCACATAATTGAGGTATCATTGGATTTGTTTTAGTAGCCCAAGTGTTCTTAGATAGGGGATATTTTGAAAAAATCAAACATGATATGCAAAATGGGTAGTTATCAAATTAAAGGGCTTGACACAAGGATTTCAAAAAGGTATATCATGTTTATCATTAGTACTTATAATACTAGCAAAAATAATAATACAAAGAGAAACATTAAAAATATGTAATCCGGTAGGGTGCCAATGTGACAGGACCGGGAAAACAAAAAAAAAAATATTAATATTTCAACTAAAAAGTTGGAAAACAGTTATTTAAAAAATCTAAAAACTTAGACTTTATAAATAACTTTTTTTAAATTATATTTTATAAAACAAATATCAAAAATACATTTCACAACCAACTGATTTAAAATACTTTCTGTATCCTTGCTAAAGAACTTTCTGTACTCTTTACGCAAATAAATTATTTTTGATTTTGAACCTCATATTCCGTGTCCGTATTAATGTAATTGTTTCAATAAAATTGGTGAGCATTTGCTTTGAGAAATTGGCTGCTACGCTGCGTTTTCAAACTCAAACTCAAAATATTTTATTTTTAAAACGCCATGGTCACTTATAAAACGGCAAAAACGAGTGCACAGTTCGTAATTGGTCGTTTCCCATGGAGAAGGAACAGCAAGAAACTCCACGGTTACTCCATTCAAAACATCGTTCGTTTTCACAATGTATCCATAATACAGGTTTAATAGGTATGAAAAAACAGTATAGATAAATTAACATGGCACAATGTCTAATCTAAAAGGTTACAGTGTTCACTCATTCATGTAATGAGCAGCATTATCATCTGCTTAGCTTTTTCCTAGATAAAGCAGTTTCATAAAGTTTTATATATTTTAAAAAGCAGCATTATACAATATATTACAAGCTTCATAGCCTGGCTCATCGGCGAACCGTTGCTTGCCTGTCGGTTTTCTACAGATTGTACTTCGGGGAGTGTGCGCAGGAGCTCCATGACCTGATTCCTCCATCTTCCTTTCACTACCGGTCTACCGGACGCACGGTTGGGTACCACCCACACTTGGTTGATATACCGTCTTGTCGTACAGTCGGCCAAGAAAGTGGTGTACCACCCTAAGGTTGAATATCGCTTGCAGATTCATAGGTGATAAAGATTAGTTTCGCTTGCAGATCGATCTGACAACTTCTATTGCTGTCTTTATCTGATTATTGATAACGACTATTACTGTTTGTAACGTGACAGCTGTTCTTAGTTTGAACTTGATGGAACCAATGACGTCGTAAAATCAACGGCGGGGGGCTGTAGATTTTGATGACAAAATTGTATCTACAAATTCAGAATTGTAATCAACAAGTTACATAAAATTGTAAAGGCACAAGGCGAGTCCACAAACCTACAATTTCTGTAAACTTGTAATTACAATATCAATAAAAAACAAGCTAAAAATAGATTTATCCTTTTATTAAATTTCTACAATCAATTTTAAAATACTTATAACAAACAAAAACATAGCATATATAGTAATATTTAGAAGATATTGAAAATTTTTAAAAATTAGAAACGGGTGTAACCGCCGTTGGCCTCTATAACCTCTAAAAGACGAGACCTCATTGAACCAACAAGCCGTGAGCAAATATCGGTTCCCCGCATTTCCTCCCAGATATATTACAGTGACTAATAAGAGCTTGTTTGGTTCTTTCATTTTGATGCGACCATCGTTGGACCATAAGGCCCCAAAGATTTTCTATCGGGTTGAGGTCCGGCGATCTTGAGGGCCACTGGATTACCCTTACGTCAGTGTGTGAACGAAACCAGGCTCTTACGATCCTCGCATTATGAATTGAACAATTATCTTGAACAAAATCAAATTGTGGCACTTCGTTCTCCGGGTAAACATTACGGACTGTCGGTAGCATTGCATTCTGAAGCACGTCGATATAATTTACAGCCGTCACTCGAGGAGGTAGAGAACACAATTCTCCTACACCATCCGTACTCATCCAGCCCCAAATATTTCTATTTGGGATTACATGATCATCTTTATACCGTGTTGAATTATATCGCCAAAGGTGAAGACGTCCATGCTGACTGGATTTAAACGTTTTTTCATCACAAAACACTGTATTAGACCAATCAAACTCTAAGTGCTCTCTGGCGAAGTTCAGACGAGCAAGTCTGTGAGCATCCGTCAAATATATTTTCTTGGCGTAATGCCTGTGGTGCAACCCCATGTAATGTAGATGATTCCTTATTGTTTGGGCACTCACATCGAACATCTCCGCAAAATGTTTTGTGGCCTTAAAACCATTGATTTCATATTCCCGTCTCATGAATTCTCTATCGTTATTGGAGAGTGCAGGCCGGCGACCACTTCTTCTGTGATCCAACAAACTTCCCTCCTCTCCTTCACGACGAATCCAAAAGCGGACAGAACGCCTCGATATATTCAAATTCCGGGATATCGCACTGATACTGCTTCCCTCATTAAATTGGGCAATTATTTGTGCTCTTTCGGCTATGGTCAAGTTGGCAGGCATTGAGATGATTTTATATGCAGTTGATTGAAAAATAACACGGAAAATATATCGATTTTTTGCATATATTTGACAAAATGTCAATTGTCAGTTTTCTTTTTCAAATGGAATTCGGTTGTCTAAATAGTTTTTATTACTTTTGTTTGGAAACATTTCAATTGCTTTGTAGAAACTAATGTCCTTTTCATTTATACTAAAGGTTAAAATGTCATGTACTTATATGTGACATATGACGTATGAATACTAAATACATAGGTTTACGTCATGATAATGTTGTCTCTTTCAGTAATATCTTTTTATAACGAACCTTGTTGTAATTTTCGATGACCGGGAAACTAAATCAAAACTGGTACACCACTTTCTTGGCCGACCGTACCAAGCGCTTCTCCTCCACATTTATTGTGCGCACAGCCAAGCTGTGGAATTCTCTGCCGGCTTCTGTGTTCCCTGCCACTTATGACCTTTCAGCCTTTAAAGCACGAGTAAATAGGCATCTTCTGGGCTCGCTCGTCCCATCTTAGACCTCATCTATCGCTTACCATCAGGCGAGATCGAGGTCAAGAGTGGGCCCATCAGTAGTAATAAAAAAAATATTAAAATAAACTTGACAAGCGACTACATTAGATTTCACTAATGAAGGATGGAAAATAAAGCATTGTAAATCGATTCGATTCCCACACTGGAACAAATGTTTGTGCGGTCCACAAATAGATGTTCCGGGTCTGCGCGTTCGTGAAAAATGCACTCAAGACAAGTTATATTAAGCATTTAGATTGTAGCCTTTTTAAAATGATGATTAGAAGTGACTGACTGACTGACAAGCTCACACTCAGTTCTCACTATATCAAATGTCATAAACTTCAAACCGATTCAACTCACAAAACCATGGCTTAAATAATAAACGTCAAAATACGGATACGTAAAATCATTTGATAATGTCAGTAATGTAATCATGGTATTAGGCGCAGTAGATTCGAGCCATTACACTCATCGAGTTGAGGTGTGGAATCGAATGAATATTATGCTTAATGCGTATTACACCGGTACGCCAGTTCGCCCGCTACGCCATGAGCACAAGAAACGATACGAATATTAAACACGGATATTTGAAACCCTTTTTCTTAAAGTGTTTTAGGAGGTGACAATGATTTGATAGATAGGGAAATGGTGCATTTGTCAATGGGACGTGTAATAATGTGTTTTCCCGTTCGTTTAAAGTGAAGTCAAGGAAAAGGTTGTTTCAAATACCACGTTAGATTTTAAAGGACCACATTATGTGTCACTTACCAAATAAACTTAGTGTTCTACCGGGTACCCAATGTTTCACTTGTGTTCGCATACCTATCAATTATTATAATTAGTCATTCACATGTATATAAAAACATCAAAAAACTTTGTCGTTTATCTGAACTTTTGATGATTATGGTGTACACTTCTTTTGAGAAACTGTCCCGATATATTAAACTTGTTTTCAAAAACCTAAGCATGAAGGGAAAATATGAGAAACACAGTTCTGCAAAACTTGAGCATTCGGCGCGGTTATCAAACATACACGTACGCAGCTATGGATTATTAAAGATAATTGTATCATCATAGATCGTCATTAGCGCTAGTTACTGGCACAGCGGCTAATCATGGCCGCCGCTGAAACGTGCTTCGGGCAACCACTCACCGGGAATAGCAACCCTAATGAATATTATTCCGATTCCGCTAAATAACTTTATTGTGATTGAGCAAAACTAGGGCTGTCATCACGATCATAGAGATTAATCAACAGTTAAACGTATTGCTCATTGAATCAGTCAATTGCTGAAGTGAAAACCCAATTAACTATTTGCTAGCTCGTTATTTGTTTCGAATTGTTAATTCAATGAAGTTAGATTGAGTTTTGTAAGACCTTTCATGGTTTGTGTAAAGAAAACTATTCATTTGGGTTGATGAAGAGATGAGGGTCTGTTCATTAAATTTAAAAAAATGTTTTAATCCAGTTCATAGGATAAGCGACGTTAACTAATACGTCCCGACGTTGTTTGTGTGTTTTATTTATCACAAACTGACTACCGAAACAACTTCAAAAGGTTTATATTCGGCAATAGATATTCCCAATTTAAATTCTGGCTGTAAAACTCCACAAGCTAAGCTTTAACCACATTTATTACCTTGTTAGTATACAGTTGAAAGTTTAGATTTAAATGTTATTACACAACAATCTACCCGTCTGCAGTTAACCGCGATGATTATTGTTATTGTGTTAAAACTTGCTTAAAACACTTTAATCTTTGTCTCAATTTGAATTCCTAAACGGATGATTAAAATACAAACTAAGTACGGTTCACGTAATATGTAAACAAACAATGTAAATAAATTATTCAGTTAACGTGGGAAATATCCTTAATGCAGACGTTTTAATAAAGGTGGACATAGACTTTAGGTTATGGGCCCAGACTGAGCCTTAGCACTATATTATTAAAAAATAATGACAGACAAAATACATAAACTCCGTTTAAAACTTATATATTCAACATAAACCGTAGATATAAATATAATACAAATAAATTCTTTATTGCGAATAAGATTTTAGGATGGACCTCCATATTAAAATAATATTCCCTGGCTCCTGAACTATTTGTAAAGTATATGACAGGAGCCAGAGCATTCCTTTAGTTAAAGTGTCATAAAAAATACTCAATCAGTTGTAAAATAAAACGAAATATTAAATAAAAAAAGACAATAAAACAAAGGCAATTTTCAACCGACGACAAAAAGAGGAGGTTATCAATTCGACGCGTATATTTTTTTTTTTTTTATTTATGATCATCGAGTACTCGAAGACGGCTGAACCGATTTGGAAAATTCTTTTTTTGATTGAAAGGGTATTATGATAAGGGTATATTGGTCCCATTTTCATAAACGTCAGGATCTGATGTTGGGATCCTGGAGAAATCGAGGGAACTCTTCAAATATTATAGGCACACCTATGTCGTTTTGTGTATTTATTATAGTAACTTGTGCAGTTGCTCTCTAAAAGTACCATTTGAGGAAGTGGAACTGCTGATGAAGACCACAGATGGCCGCCGACACTACTCAATAATAAGTATTGAGTGGATTGCGATTCGATTACTTGGATATGGATGTTAGGCACTTTATGCTCGTCACAATGCATATGGTGATGTAGAGCTGATGGTGAAGTACCAGGAGAACTCCTCAACAATTAACGGCCCAGCATTGGGAAAAGCAATATTTTGTTAAAGGTTATAAGTAGTTGACATTTAGGCTCTTGTAACTAGGTAAATTAAAAATCATCCAACTAAAAACAACACAAAAGTTTTGTAATAGACTCCGAAGTCAATTACTTTGACATAAAAAAAACTTTTTAACAAAAAATTAAACCGACTCCTAAAAAACACTGCAAAGTGAAAAATAACTTTAATTTCGGAAGTCGGTGCCAAAAACTAAAAAACAAAACTAAAGACACCGACTACCGAAATTAAAGTTATTTTTCACTTTGCAGTGTTTTTTAGGAGTCGGTTTAATTTTTTGTTAAAAAGTTTTTTTTATGTCAAAGTAATTGACTTCGGAGTCAGTTACAAAACTTTTTATGAAATATAGATTAACTTTAGGTTAAGGAAGTCGTCGTTTAGGCGCATCCAATCTAATTCCAGGTTCAAAAATAGGTTTCGTGAGTAGAACTGAAACCAAAGTCTTTAAAAAATGGCCACAGTCGTCATTATATCGCACTACGCCATGCTAGAATCAAGTAAACAAACAATCGAAAATGCAGTAATATCAAACCATCAGTCTGTCAGTAAGGCAAAGGACATGTGATTTATGGGCGATTCTCTGTAACCTCGTAATCGGCTGTCCCGACCCATTTTTTCAAAAAGTAATTAATTTATTTAAAAAATAATCACTCCTAATGATACTTTAACCCTAAAACTGTACGGGCCCTTTGTTTTTAGAAACATAACTATTTTAAGTTTTTTTCTAGACGTGGTAGAAGCTCTAAAATTACAGTCCCCTGGTTGTCCCCATCACTCCATTTCCACCTAGAAATGAGATTTACGAAGAAGTTATTGAAACTACATACATTTGGCAGTTAATATCATAAAGAAAAATAATTAAAATATATTATTTTCGTAAAACAAGGTCTCATAACGAATTTTATTTATGTAGTAAACTCCTTTAAACTTTGTCCCCAGAATTTTCATACAGTCCCCTGCCAATAATTGAAATCTATAATAAAAAAAAACTATTATATTTACGAAAATTTTTTTGAGTGAAACCTAACGAAATTGCTGCGAATATGGCAACCTTGCCGAATGCGGCGTTGAGACGCCATTTCGTTTAGTGTCAGAGCGTCATTTGTGAGGTGAAAACGCGCTTGGATCGCTACCACACACAGTCCTCTGCTAAGTCATAATATCTATGTTAATTAGTTTAATAATCTCTATATAAAGTTTATTGTTATATTATTTATGTTTCAATTGATTGGTAGATTCTTAAAAAACAATTTGACATCATTTTTGTAAATATTGTGAAATCTGACCGAAATACACAGTCCCCTGGCAACAGTCCTCTGCCTGAAATTGCAATAGGGAAATGTTTTACACAACAGGCAACTGTATTTTCCGTATTGGTTATTGATTTTATGTATTGTGAGTATAAAATCCACTAATTTGTTTTATTAAGACGAGGCCTCGTCGAAACTAACGCTGCCAATTGATTTATATTGATTGTGGACATTCGGAGACATTTAAAAAAAAAGTAGTTCTGAGAATACTTAAAAGAAAGTATTAACAGTTTTTTGAGACGTACTTATGTAATAATTTCTTCCTACAAGTAACAATAATTCTTAATATTGCCTAAAGTGGCCACTTTTAGCAAT
Source organism: Tholera decimalis (assembly GCA_943138885.2). Taxonomy (NCBI): domain Eukaryota; kingdom Metazoa; phylum Arthropoda; class Insecta; order Lepidoptera; family Noctuidae; genus Tholera; species Tholera decimalis. The sequence continues at coordinate 22,740,234 of OW964565.2, forward strand.
TATTGTTCGCAATATAACTATGTTTTTTATAATGGCAACCAAACTCTCTGAAGAAATTCCAGGTATTGAAAACTATATGGAACTACACCGAAAGTTGCCATGGAAAATGTGCACCGGACGGTAACGGAGCAACGTGCAAAAGAACAGATGATTTTGTTGTTAATTCTGGAGGCGACATCAACAATATTGATCAGTTTTTTAAAGTAATCCAAGAACAATGTCTTGGCATCACATGTATCGCAATCGACGGTAAAGACGTTCAGGCCATGGTCGATAAAATGAGGAATCGGTCGATCAGAAGGGTTTTAAAGGCACCTTAAACATTTAAAGTGCCTTTAAAACCCTTCTGATCGACCTGAACACCTGCGACCTGATGCACTTGCATCAAGTCGCAGATGTTTATTCTAGCTCCATCCTCGGCTTGCGTAAATATAAAACACTTACACCTAGAACCAGAAGATCTTGCATCTGCTGAACCTAAATTCACACCTACACCAAACAAGTCCTCTCTAAGATTGGATGATGATATAGCTGGAACGAGTGTCACTCGGAATTCTTTTTACAATACTGGAGATTACGTTCTTCTGAAATTTCCAACTAAAAATGTAGAATACCGTTATGCTGCCGCAATTAATGAGATTGATGACGATGAAAACGACTTACGTGTCACTTTCCTCAAGATTTGTGACCATAAAGTGCAGACCTTTAGAATAGATGATAATGACATTTCAGACGTGTCATTGGATCAAGTTATCCAAAAATTGGATAATCCTGAATTGATTGTAAAGGGAAAGAGAATATTTTATCAGTTTTCTACTCAAGTTGACGTTTTCGAGTGCTAATTTTTTTAATGTTAAGTTATTTTTTTAATGTGATTAACTTTATTATGTGCCTTATTAGAATTAGAAAAATTCTTAGTATTTGATTGGAGATTTTAGTTGAAATATCATAATTTATTTGAGAGAAAATACTGTTTTCTAATAATTGTAAGTATTTCAATGAATACTGAATAAAGCATTTAATTGTTGGTAGTATAATAATATGACTATGTTGATCTCAGTGAGTACAAACTATTTCCAGCACTTAAGATTAATTTTTGATATAAATGTTTAAAGAAACTTATTATTTCTGTTCATTTTTATAAAGAAATTTTGTTTACTATTGATGCAAATATATATGCTATGAAAATAATAAATAATTGATTAATTTAAAATGACTTTTTTTAAAGTACGTCACGTTCAAAACAGTTCCCTGATGTCTCAAACAGTCCCCTGTCATGATTTCTTGGAAAATCGCTAATAACTTGGAAAATATTAATAAATTCAGTGGGCCTCCTTATCTAACTAAAAGAATAGTTAATTTTCTTTGAAATAGAACACGGTTTTTTGGAAAATATTAAAAATAATTGCCAGGACAGCATTTGTATGGGACCTGTACGAGCTTACAGAGAAATGCCCTTATACAGCCTACGACGATACGTTTTCTGTTTAAATAATAATTTGATTTTAATTAATATTGATATGCATATATTATTTTCATTCGATTTATGGTACACATAGGTCGAATTATATTAAATTAATTATAACTGTGCACTAATTCTGTAAAATACTTCGTTAGTGATTAATTGACGATTCCTGTTTGGCTGAACGTCACTTACTGGTGTCAAATAAACACTGACGTCCAATAAAAATAAGAATGAATTAAATGGATATCAGGTTAAATATTTTAATGATTCCTATTGTTTTATATCCTATCCCATATAAACTTGAAAATTATTTCATTACACATATTTAATTTTAAAAATAAAAAAAGGACTATTCGCAGTTTCTGTCCATTTCAAGCATTTTATAGACATTCCCCTTTGTATGTTTGGGGTTCAATAACGCCTAAATGACTGAACGTATCCGAATAAAGTTTGGCACAGAGTAGTTATACTCTGGAATAGAATAGCCATCATTTATCCCGAAAAAAAAAATGGCGATATTTCCATGCGCACAAAGTCGCAGGTCTTATTGAGTTGTTCATTAAAATAGACGATTCCTCTCCATCGTAAAGAAAGTATCCATCATTGTATGTTTCACAATTTTCCAACTCATTTTATAAAAGTCGCTTCTCAAGCGTAAATTGTTCTTTCATTTTAAATTAGTTTAGCTGCTTCAAAAAACGGCCGGCGAGCTTCATAATCTCATAATACTACGTAATCATTCCAATTCTGCTGTTATTTCTAACAAATAAATATCATAATTTTGGGAAGACGATGTATTAGATGAGTTTGTTTTTTCATGAATATTAAATTCTTTAGGTGCTTAGCTGTTACGTGTATACATAAATTTTTCCGCTTCATAATTACTTTCGTATTTATACTGACATATTTATGTTGCTATGATACCAATACGAAAGAATAATGTATCCGATGGCATTACTTTTATCATATTTCTGATAATATCTAAAATGACGTAACAAAGTTTTATCTCGACAATGACGCAGTAATCTCTCTTCTTTCTTCTGTCGAGTTCTTCATTACTGAAAGTCATGTCTGTCTTGAAAAGTCTTAAGTAGCCTCGGTTGTAATTGACACAGTGATAAGTGGTTGTAAGCTACATTTTGATTGGTTTACCTCTGTTGTTCCAACTATTTTTTTTTATTTAGTTAGGTTTTCATATCAAAGAAATAATAAACTTATAAAATAATCCATAAAATATTTCTACCTTCTCCTCTGTATGAAAAAGAAATGGGATTTTTTTTAAAGTGATTATTTTTTAATGTATATTACTTTATTGACTTTTTAATGTTTAAGACTGTTTAGGGTTTCATGTTTTTAAAACTCTGAATTCATCAGCTATTTGCAGTGCAATAGAGGTTAAACGCAAGCCTACCAATACAAAATTTAAAAATACATAATTATACTTTAAATATCCTCTTTGAGTAAACTTATAATAATCTATATCTTTATATATATCTATCGATATACAAACAGTAAAATATGTGTGTCTGTACATTTAAATTTTACACAAAAATAATAATTGATGTAGGTTAAGAAACGGTAACATGTCAAAAAAAAAAGTCTGTCTGTTTGTACACGCTAATCTCCAGACCTACTGGATGGATTTTAATGAAATTTGATAAGTAGGTAGTTGACATCCTGGAATAAAACATAGGCTTTTTATCCCGCAATTACCACGGGATCGGGATTTACGCGGGAAATACTTCCACGCGAACGAAGTTGCGGGCAGCAGCTAGTATTTCATAGTTTTTGTAATTCCTATAAACTAAAACGAAAAAAAAATAATTGATTTATTTTACTTTTACATGAGAACTATTAATTTAATTTAAACATAACCTAACGAAAACAGGTTAACCAATTGCCGACAGGCCTCAAGTCAGATTAAGCCGTCGTAATCCGATAACCGGCGTGGCGCTATCGTTTTTGTCAAAGTACGACTTTGTTTGAGATACCGATTGTGACGCCAATTCGGCGATGCTGCGGGATCCACGTTGAGTCGATAATTCATGCTCAACGTGACAACTCTGCCTATCATTGCCCCCAGGACGTTAGACTTTTTTATGCTAATGTTTGGATTTCTTTCCGCATTTGCTTCCGCGGTTTGGTATTGATAATTTTGGATTTTCAAGTCAGAATGATGCGATTAGCTTGCTATATTTTGCGAGAATGATATAACGAGATATAATAGCTTCGGAACGCAAAGCCATCTGAAGAAACAAGGTGGATTTTTAGTAGAAATCTGATGATTTTTCATCATCATTCATCATTGGCCACAGCATCTGTAGGTATAGATGGTTGTTGCAGCACCAATGGGTCTTTCCGCAGCGTCAATCATAAATCTACATTTTATACTACAACTTGTGAGGAGCTGGTATTACAGATCACCAGGTCCCCATCGAATAGAAACGGAAAGCATAAATAAAACAAAGTGCTATGTTTACATATTCCCAACTCTTCGAGCTGCGGTCCACTCTTAAAAAGCACACTAGTCTTCCACTGCCAAAACCGGGAAAACGTATATACATGCCACCAAACACTCAGCATCATACGACTTTCGCGATACACCAGTTTTATATTCTCAGTACTCATATTTATGCCAAAATTAACAGTCTTAAATATGATAACCCTAAATACACATGCTCTTAAAACAAAGTTAACTGAGTGGCTTCTACAGAAGGACTACTCTTACACGGAGTCTTTACTTATCAAACCTAATGCTCAAGCAAACACGCACATGATTACACGCACGCACGCACACATTCACACACCCATACACACTCTCATACATAGACTCATTGTTAATAATTAGCTCTTAAAAACGAAATTCTCTTTAATATTTAATTTAGATTTATATTTCAACTATTTTTCATTGGTTTCTGGTAATATATTTTTTATGACTGACACAGTTCACTTGAGCCAGGTTATTGCTGTATATTTTTAACCGACTTCAAAAAAAGGAGGTTTACAATTCGTCTTGAACTATTTTTTTTTTTTTTATGTATGTTACCTCATAACTCGGAGACGGCTGGACCGATTTGAAAAATTCTTTTTGCGTTTGAAATGGTATACGTTCTAGTTGGTCCCATTGTTACGTAATCAGAATCTGATGATGGGATCCTGGAGAAATCGAGGGAACTCTTCAAATATTATAGGCACACCAATAGCGTTTTGGGTATTTCTTATAGTACCTTGAGCAGTTGCTTTCGAAAAGTACCATTTGGGGAAGTTGAACTGATGATGAAGACCACAGATGGCCACTGAAACTACTCAATAATAAGTATTTCGTGGATTGCGATTCGATTACTCGAGTACGGATGTTAAACACTTTATGCTCGTCGCAATACATACGAGCATGGTGATGTAGAGCTGATGGTCAAGTACCAGGAGAACTCCTCAAAAATTAACGGCTGTGCATCGGGAAAAGCAATATTTTGTAAAAGGTGATAAGTTGTTGACATTATGGCTAATTACAAACCGACCCACTAAAAAGAGTGAAAAAATTTTTTTTACAAAAAATAGAACTGACTTCCATATCAAAACACTACAAAGCCAAAAATAACTTTAATTTCGGAAGACGGTGTGAAAAAAAAAAGAAAATCCTAAACCAATAACACCGACTACCGAAATTAAAGTTATTTTTGGCTTTGTAGTGTTTTGATATGGAAGACGGTTCAATTATTTGTAAAAAAATTTTTTGTATTATATAATTAGCAACTACCTCTTAAGATACAGGATAACTCCTAATTTAAGAGGTAGAGTTAAAATGTTTTGTTGTAAATGATCTGTGTAAATAAACGTCTTATTATTATTATTATTATACAACGTCAAGTGCATGGCTTCTTTGGATGATAACAAACGATATGGCAAGGTTTTGTAATCCTAAGTCTACGTGTGTAGAACTTATTACAAATACCAATACACTGATAACAGAGATCGAAATTTTCAAATTAAGAAGAACGAAGAGAATTATCGTGTTATTGGCAAATGACGTGGAAAGTTATTGACCCTCGTAGTGCTGTGACACGTTTGTTATGATTGGTATTCAAGAAATATATGAAACCGATAATTCTTTGAGTCAGTTATTTTGAGCTGAAACTGTGCATAGAGACTCCATACCAGATGTTGTCTTCAGCCCTTTTGGATAGATATGGGGTTTCCGTTACACATTGTATACATACACTAGTAGAATTCATTGGAGAAATAAAGTACGAAATAAGTTAAGAATATGAAATATAATTATGGTTTTACGAGACTATATAATATCTATTCGATTCTATTGGCTGTTTGGTTTCCTCACTTAGTCCTTGTGTGATTCAAAGTGGATAGACTTGCTACTGTGACCGATATTGCAACCAGCTTATCTCCTCCTCTTGAAGCAGATCAGGTCTCAGTCTATTTAAGATATAAGATTTGTATATCCTCTATAAAGACTCTAATCTAATCCTTTAAGATAGTTACAATCATGATGAAAGTTAATAGTGAAGCTGGAATCCTAAATCAGACGAAAATTCTTCATAATCCAATAGTGGTGCTCAGTACATTATTAAATCAAAGCTAATCAACTAGAAAAAATACAAAATAACGTGAAAATAAATTAAGTATGAGTTTATAACTGTCGAAACAAATTGAAAACATTTAGGTACGAATGTTACGCTAAATTACGATTGAGTTCCCAAAGCGTTTTGACAAGGTTTTAACGAGAAGTTTTGTACGGTCAGTGCGCTAATTTGGATCCCAGTAATTAATATGTACCTACGTAGCGAGCAGTTGAATCCGTTCACATGCAGCACAGAACTCTAAGGGTGGCGGCGATGTGGCAAAAGGTACTCCTGGAAAGACTAATTAGTCTCTAATTGAGTTCTTGGCAGTAAATTGTATGTGTCTTCCATATTGTAAATAGAAAGCGTATGTATTCTGTTAGTAGTTTGTGGAAACATTATGATGTGTGCGTTCTATATGTGTATCTGTGATATTTAGACTCTATTCCACTGAATGTCCCGTTAATAACTAATCATATACAAAAGTATATAACGTGAATCAAAACACTCAAAAGAAAACTCAAGGAGCCATAATTTAAATTTATGTCCCTCAAATAAACCACGGAAAGTTAACACAAATGTTCCGTCCGACATCGTGATTTGTCGCTCGGCTCCGACAAAAAAGCATTTGGAAACTCATCCATTCAATCAGAGTTTCATGTCGGGGAAGCTTACCTGGCGGAGGCGGGCGAGGTTTGCCGAACACCCCTCGTGGAGTAAGGCAAGGTAGGTAACGCGCGTCGACGCGACTCGGCCGGCTCGACAGTGCCAGTCGTCCGCGCGACGCGCGCCCCTATAAACGTGTCCTCCTCCCGAGACATCCACGCATGACACCTCTCGTAATCTTTATAAGCAAACTTTAACGAACACACATACGTGCGTAATTAATAATGACATAAAATTAAAATAAACTTTAAACGTGACTGTGAAGGACTGAAGTGTAAAATAAAAATTTGTATATAATAACAGGATTGTGGTACAAAGGCCTACTCGGACTTTGGGGCAAAACGACGTATAATGAACATGACAAGTAAGGGTCGCTGTTATCGCAACTTTGTGGGACTAATTCGAAACTGTCAGTAGTCTTGATTGCATCGTCACAGACTAAACGAGTAAACAATGAATGTTGTTGACAGTTATCAGCTGATCGGAGGTGGGTATCTCTATGCTCGTAGGTTTTATGTAAACCACTGAATACTATGTTAGTTTATAACCTAGTTGTTCAATAGCCTGGAAATTTCTTGTTTATTCTATTCAATGTTTATTACAAATTTGTAGGCTAGGTACTTTATCAATTTAATTATTTTATGTTTGTGACAAAATTTAGTCAACTGGATTCAACTAATTTGAACAGCGTTTGATAAATTAATTATTTTAGCATAATCATGATTTAACATTCTGTTGGTGTACTGCCTCTAATTTGATTATCGCTCTATCCGTGATGATTCATAACTAGGGTTCTATTGGTCCCGTCTATGGAGAGATTCTCTGATGTGATGATTAATAAATGATGAAGTGTGTACAAACATATGTATATCTAGAAACTCCTTGAGGAAATCACGGATGTATTTGAGTAAACTCGGGTTATCTCATGATTCCTGACCCCTGGCCTTTCCTTGATGAAACTACTTGAATTATGTATGATTTGGAATAAATGAATGTTTCTGTGACGTATATTAGAGCTACCTTTCACGTTTGCCGGGCAACTAAAGAAACAGTAACAATAGATTTTGACATTGTAATATTGTCGTTTTAAATAATGAAATGAAATAATGATGTTTATTTTGCAATTAGGTTATAAATATCATTCATTCACACGTAATTTATTTCTCATATTTGAATAGGTGAACGATGCAAACATATTTTTTTAGTTTTGTGTATAAAATGGACATATACCCAAGGCATTAATTATTCATATATTATGACGGATTGCTTAATTAAATATTATGTAAATGTCAAGATAAATTAAGTTCACCACAAGCCTAGTCAATTTAGCGGTAAATTTATTTAAAACTAATTCTGTCTCTATCATTAATGAACCTTAGTATATACTACTGCTTCCGATGCGACCTTATGTGCATTTTTGTCATACGTTTAACCTTATTGATTTATTCTTTTAACCCTTTATTAATTTTGGCCGCTTGTCTACGTGATCGTCTGGTGTTCGAAGAAGATGCGGTCTTGGAAGAGATCGCCAATCAATTGGACTTGTCCACCAACGAAGTTTTGCCCCATTCACCACCTCCGCCGTACACGCCTACTGCAAATGCCTCAACTGCGAATGCGAAGCCGTTTCATGCTCGCCGGGCTGTGCCGGAAGAGGATCCCAGTGAAGATGATCGATTGCAAACCTTAATAATTAGTTTTTATATAGATTTTGTCTCTTGGCATAAGGATACTTTTAAGGAAGGATATTTTTGTAGGTAGTTTCTGTGATTCTAATTTATAGATACGACGCTCCTCCGCCGGGTGATCGTGGTTTTACTTTACCGGGTTATTTATACTTGGGTCCCTGAAATCTCACTAAATCGCGGGGTTCCGACGAATCGTTTAGATAGTGCTGCAAAAAAACACGATGATAACAATTTTAATTTTATTTTATATAAATTAGAATCACAGAAACTACAAAAATATCCTTTCTTAAAAGTATCCATATGCCAAGAGACAAAATCTATATAAAAACTAATTATTAAGGTTTGCAATCTATCATCTTCACTGGGATCCTCTTCTGGCGTTCCTGGCACAGCCCGGCGAGCATGAGACGGCTTCGCATTCGCAGTTGAGGCATTTGCAGTAGGCGTGTACGGCGGAGGTGGTGAACGGGGCAAAACTTCGTTGGTGGACAAGTTCAATTGATTGGCGATCTCTTCCAAGACCGCATCTTCTTCGAACACCAGACGATCACGTAGACGAGCGGCCATGTTAACGGAGATATAATTCAGGTAATGAATACTCAAACGAAGATATAATTCAGGTATGAATACTCGTTCAAAAATATCACTCATTATATACCAAACATCAGACGCACTTAAAATTAATAACAGAAAAATGAACAATAAAGGTACAATGATTAAGGTGAAACGATTAATAAAAACATATACAAAGAACAATAAGGGTTAAAAGAATCAAATTAGTATACACATAAATTAAAAATTAATAAAGGGTTAAAAGAATAAATCAATAAGGTTAAACGTATGACAAAAATGCACATAAATTAAAAATTAATACTTCACACCCGAACAGTTGCTCAATCTCTATCAAGCCCAGGTTCGGTCGTGTATGAAGTACTGCTCTCATCTTTGGGATGGATCTGCTAAATACCAACTGGACGCGCTTGAGTCTATCGAGAAGCGGGCCAAGAGACTCATTGGCAACGATGCACTGGTCGAGTCAAAGCTCCAGAGCCTTGAACATTGACGACGAGTTGCAAGTCTATTGGTTTTCTATCGGTTACATTTCGGGGAGTGTGCGATGGAATTACACAATCTAATTTCACCAAGCCTGTTCCATCATCGGACTACGAGACAAACGGCGAAGCGCCATCGTTATATGGTGGACATCCCACCCATACGCACAAAACGTTTTGGGAATACCTTCATTGTGCGTACGGCTAAGGAGTGGAATTCCCTGCCGGAGTCTGTGTTTCCCGATAGCTATAACCTAGGAGTCTTTAAGTCAAGAGTGAATAGGTTACTTTTAGGTAAGCGTGCTCCATCTTCGACCACATCATCACTTACCATCAGGTGAGATGGTAGTCAAACGCGAACCTATTTTAAATAAAAAATAAAAAAAAAACAATAAAGGTTAAAAGGGTAAAAGTCTCAAGGTAACAAATGACGCACAAAGATATAGAACAATGCACAATACAAATTAAAGGTGATAAAAACACGATGGTGCATAAATTTTGAATATTAATACATGTGCATAAAAAGAATTGGAAATACATGAAAGAAATGCAATTGCGCAGTACACCAAGTATAAATATGGAAAACAACAACGGAGGTTTTGACCGAAAATTTTATTTTTAGATATTAGCAAATCTATCACCAGCATCACCGACTAAGTCGACCTTCGCTGCGCTCGTGCGCCTAAATATCTCGGGCTGCAATTGATGCCTTACAGCCCTTGGCTACTAATCTACTATAAATACCAGTATTTGATAACTCTGTGCAGCTAATCTGTTTTTATTACATGTTAAAATGCATGGCCAATACTTATATTTTAAAAGCGAAAGTTTAGATGTATAGATCAATGGATGTTTGTTCCTCAATCACGCCAAAATACATAGTTGAACAGATTTGAGAGAATATTGGCTAAAAGGCCTGTGTATTGTCCGGAATAAAACATATGTATGATACTTTCTATTTTGGACATGTGTAGGCGGCCAGGTAGTTTAAGTATTATACATTAATAATAAGAATAATTAAATATGAAAATTTTGCGCAATTATTATGCATTTAGGAGCTTAAAACGAATATGTAATCTAGATTAAACGAAGATACAGTAATATGCATCATAGCTGTAAGGCTTTTGTAAAAGTTATATGTACGTAATTATACAATGAGCACTTATCTTTGACAACGAAGTATGTATAAGACAACTTTAAACTTTATGCAATCCATTCCAATATTATAAATGCCAAAAGTCTGTCAGCCCCTTTACCGACTAACTCATTGAACCGATATATGGCGATAGTTTAAGATCCAGGGATCTTTAAGAAGTTGAAATAGGGGATGAAAGTTTGTATTAAAAACCGAGTTAACAATGTCGTGAGCGACAACTACTTAGTATATAATTATGGGACCTATAGGTCTATACAACGTGTAATTTAAAGGGTATATATGTACATACCAAGTGCATGGCTTCTTTGGATGATAACAAACGATATGGCAAGGGTTTTGTAATCCTAAGTCTACGTGTGTAGAACTTATTACAAATTCCAATACACTGATACCAGAGACCGAATTTTTCAAATTAAGAAGAACGAAAAGAATTATTTATTATTTATTTATTATATACTTTATTGTACACCTTACAATACATTTAAAGATACAAATAATAAAACTAGGGTATAATGGGCGGTCTTATCGCACAGGGCAATCTCTTACAGACAACCTTTGGATGGATAGAAATTAAAAGAGATAGATTTAGGGCTGTCAGTGTACAACATCATACATAACACTAATTAAACATAATAATAGAATAATAATAATACATACCACAAAAAATAATATATAAATATATACTAATATATTTCAAATTCATAATAGAGAAACGAGGGAAAAAAATTATAGTGAGAGGTAATGCTCCTTCACCATTCTTTTGAATGTAGGTAATGATTGAGCACGCCTCACATCTATGGGTAATACATTCCACAAACGGGCCGCTTGGATAGTGAAAGATTTATCGAAGAAGGAAGCGGAATGCATACGGATACTTAACTCTAAATTTTCCGATGATCTCAAGGACCTTGAATGTGTGTCACAAAGAAACCGAAAGCGGTCTTTAAGATAAAAAGGAGTGAAAGGATTAAATAGCACATTATAAAGCAGAGAAAGTAAATGAACATTCCGGCGAAACCTAATAGGAAGCCATTTGAGCTGAGTACGAAATTCAGAAACATGGTCATATTTATTGCGCAAGCCAAATATAAACCTAATACAGAGATTTTGAAGTCGCTCTAGCTTGTCAAATTGCTCTTGGGTCAAATCAAGATAGCTGGCATCAGCATAGTCCAAGATAGGAAGAAGAAGAGACTGTGCAATTGCAATTTTAGTGGTGATGGGAAGAAAATTACGAAGCCGTCTCAGGGAACCTGCAGAAGCAAACAGTTTACGACTGACTTTCTGCAGTTGCTTCGTCCAAGACAGAGTTTTGTCGATGTATATCCCCAAGTTCTTCACGGCGTGACTGAACGGAATCGTCGAATTATCGGAATTATCGTGTTATTGGCAAGTGACGTGGAAAGTTATTGACCCTCGTAGTGCTTTGACACGTTTGTTATGATTGGTATTCAAGAAATATATGAAACCAATAATTTGGTATCAATTCTTTGAGTCAGTTATTTTGTGCTGAAACTGTGCATAGAGACCATACCAGATGTTGTCTTCAGCCCTTTTGGATAGATATGGGGTTTTCGTTACACGTTGTATAGATACACTTTCGGCACTCAGGTTCCCGCACTAAGTTCAGCGGTATATTTAAAATTCAGTAGCTCATTATTACTGGGAGCGGGCTATAAATTCATCCTCCCATACAGGGTAGCTTGCTTCCTGTTACTTTATAAAAGGTGTGTACATATCTAATGGCTGCATAAGCCAGTGAGGGGGTAAGTTGATGTGAAGGTGACAATTTTAAACGGATTAATGGGTACAATAAATTATGTCCCGCTTAAAATGGGGGGTAGTACACTCGCTTACAAACATGGTTCTTACTTACTCCTAATAATATACAAGGTTACTTTTCTGAATCTCAATGAGACAATTTATGTAGTTAAAACGTATACATTTCACCGAGTTTAAACATAGCTGATTTTTATATGTTGTCTTCTAAAAAGCTGTTTAATACTTCATGCAATTGTTAAGTCGGTTCTAAAAAATATAATAGATATCTTTAATTTGTATAAATGACTGAATTGTGTGATCGAAAGTTGGCGAATTTCTAAATAACTGCGAGCAAACACTATAATACCTAAACGTATTACAAACATACCATGAAAGGCCGTCGCAAATAAGTGTGGGTTATTGTCAATCAGCTGAAAATTAAGTCTACTCCCACTGAAATATAGTTATTTTTAGCAGAATTAAGCCAAGTATAATCTAATATGAAACCAGACCATGAGTCCGTAATGTTTATATTCCATATTTATAAAAACTTTTTATAAAAAGAATTCACAGAATCCAAACTTAGTAGGTACTTGTTGAGCTTTATCTAAGAATACCTTCTTTTTTGTTATGAGGAATTTGTGGCTAAGTAACAACAGCCGAGCCCAGGTCGGTCTGCCGAGTAACAAGACATACCAAGTTTTCTCCGCTCCTCGGAGACTTTAAGTCGTCGAACCTGGCTGTCATTTGGACATCTTTGACTGTCGTTACGGGTAGTCGGTAGCCAGAAAATCGGGCACTGGTATCTGGTATCTGACATCTGGTACAAGGGGTCTTGTGCTATCCAGCTATACTGGGTTGTGGAGGTCTAATAGGCAGTCGCTCTATGTAAAACACAAACTCAGCAGCATCCAGACTGAGACTGGAAGCTTACCGCAACATAGTTGGGAAACGGCTAAGCAAATTATGATGATGACCTTTTTTGTTATCGAGAGAGAACCACCTTCGAAAGGTACTCAGTCTTTGTTGATAATACTGAGGAGTTGCCATTGTCATCACCGGAAAAGACTTCAAAAACCCAGGTAATTTGGGTGAAATCGAAAAAACATCCTGGACGCCCTAGAAAAATATATAATTGAAGTTGACAACGTCTTATGTTGTGTCCTGGGTAAAACCTTTCATGGGTAATTCTGATCGGACGCCCCCGGGTGCCCTCAAAACTAGGACAAATCTGGAGAAACCCAAACAGATGGCAGCCCTACCCTGAGAGAGACTATAAGGTCTCCCTTGAGCCTCAGTGTGAACGCTTGAAGGTGACCACTGTGCCACCGTCCTCTCTGATGACAGTTAGTGAGCCGTCAGAGTCCCCACTCTGATAGGCCCTGACTCCAAAATCTGAGAATACTTGACCACCAGTTTCGGGTTTAGTTCCAGTTGGTGTAACTAAGCCTCGGCTGTACAGGGCTGGGCCCTACTTTATTCGGCTTGGTTATATACATAATCACATCTACGTAATTGTGAAATTAAATGATTAGTTACAGGGTACGTCCCACCCGCCTATAAGTAATGTAGCGTAAATAAAATTAAGTGCACAGTAAAACACAACCGCTACTTAACACGTTTAATTTTGATTAAAAGGAAAAAGATAGAAAACAAGTACTTAATTAAAAAACATAAAAAAAGTTAAATATTAGTTATTATTGGGAACCTTTCAGTGATGGCGTGGGTTAACTTAGCGGAAAGAAAAGAATATTATCGAAGGTATTATGCAAAATATTTTTAACTTACCTAACAAAAAATCGATTGCAATCGGTTATAGCTAGGCGAATACGCAATATTAGTAATTTTAGTTACAAAAAAACACTAAGAGCATCCAACGCGTCTTGATAGGCCTTAGGTTAGAAAGAGTTTTTGACGTGATAATTTTTAGATTAGAAATATACAAATTAGGTGCACTATTTAAAAATAAAACTCCTGCTGCGAAAACTCGGTAATTCCTGGACGGCTGGACACGACTGTGGGAAGTAACGTAGAAATCACGGAGCCACTGCGCTGCGGGGTCCGCATCTACCTCGTACCCTCTTCAGGCCTTTGAGATGGACGTCTCAGGCACAGGATGTGCTCGGATACCGGGCGAGAGCGCCCCGACCTCCGTCGTCGATAACCGACGTCGCTTGCCCGTAGGGTGGAGCCAAAAATTGGCTTGTAACGGGATCTAAACAAAAAGAAACTTCAGACCACCGATGCAAGCTGAATCTTTGATTAATTATGAAACTAGTGCGAAATGGATCGAAAAGAAAAAAGGCGACAATACATACCAAATTAACCAGAAAATCACCCACAGACTATCCTTTTGCTAGGACACTTTATATTTTTTATTGGCTTAACACCAACAGAAAAAAAACTTTCACTTCATAATTTCGATATTAATCAAAAAATAAGGTCGACCATCACATATCGGGTCCCAAAAATGTAATGACGCCGTCAAAAGGCAAAACATCCGAGGATTTTTTTCACGATTCCTTGTTCAAATGTGAATAACAGGTATGAAGAAAAAATTATTTATTGAAAAGTTTGAATTAGAATTGGAGGAAGTTTTAACCGTAGCGGTTTTACGCTACAGTACCCCATTTCCAGTAAAAAAAAAAATGAGAGTAGCAACCCTAAAGGTGAGTGGCATCCCTAAAGGAAAGGTGAGTGACAACCCTAAAAGAAAGGTGGTTGACAACCCTAAAAAAAAGGTGGTTGACAACCCTAAAAGAAAGGTGGTTGACAACCCTAAAAGAAAGGTGGTTGACAACCCTAAAAGAAAAGTGGTTGACAACCCTAAAAGAAAGGTGAGAGATCAACCCAAGTGAATGTATCAACCCAGTGAGAGGGTGACAACGCTATAACAGATTGACATCACAACAACAGATTGAAAACACAACAACAGATTGAAAACACAATAACAGATTGAAAACACAATAACAGATTGACAACACAAAAGGGATAGCATCAACCAAGAGTGAAAACCATAATATATACAAATTAAATAAACTAGCCTAACTAACTTTAAACTAAATACATCAAATCAACGACATCGAAGTGCAGCTGATACTGAATAAAATTGAAAGCCGGCCTCCAGTTTAGACGTTAACAGTGCGAGCTTCAGATGCGTCTCCTAAACCTACATTAGAATAGAAAAACAAACGATAGAACTAGAATAATATTCTTAAATAAATAGGAACAAAGAACAATATTCAAGACGAAACAAATAAGAGTTGAGATTAAGAAATAACCTAAAAATAACTTCAAAGGAAGTCAAACAAAAACTCGAAGTCGAACACAAAAGCTCGAAGTCAGATAATAACTCGAAGTGAGACACGACACAAAGTCCAACACGACTCAAAGTCAAACACGACTCAAAGTCAAACACGACTCAAAGTGAAACACGACTCAAAGTCTAACACGACTCAAAGTCAAGAGCTTAAGTTATAGAGGGATAAGTTAGAAGGTTAAGTTAAAGAGAGAGGGTTAAGTTGAAGAGGGTGGACCTTAAATCAAAATCAAAAATACGACGCTTAATGAGAGGAAATGGTTATGAATAAATATTAACTCCAGGGAGGAATGAGGGTCGAAATAATAAAAGAGGTGTAGATAATTGAAAACTAATGGCCTAACATAAGTAATGCTGATTAAGTTAAGAATATGGAACAAATTAATTCATTTAAGTATGTCTTTTATATGATATTGTCCAATATGATGAGAATCACAGTCTTGTAGGACATATGTAGTCATGGAGATGACTCTGATCACACGACATTTAATGAAACGAGGAGCAAGCTTTCCTGTAAAGTATTCAGCAGCTGACGATTTTGAAAAATTACGCCTCCATACAATGTCGCCGGCATTGAGTGTAATAGCCGTGCGGTTCGTATTGTAATTTCGTGAATTACGGAGAAAAGCAGAAGAAAGATTGTCCGCTACTTTTGCGTAAATCTCGGCGAGCGAAGTCAGATTACTCGCGTGTTGTTCCCGACTTTCAGCTAAATTAGTGCTTAGAGTCTGGATATTCGCACGCGATGAATCCATGCAGACTTCTCTACCGAATATGAGAAAGTTTGGCGTAAACCCTGTGGCTAAATTAATACATGAATTGAGGTAAAGTTTGACCTTGGGTAACAATTTAGCCCAATTCCTTTGGTTCTCGCCAACCAATATGCTCAAACAAGTAACGACACTTTGGTTATAACGTTCAACCGTGTTTGCTTGTGGAGTGTAATAAGGGGTATACGTAGGGGATTCAATGCGAAACGATCTAAGAAAATTTAAAAACTGATTACTACGAAAAACGGTAGCATTATCACAGAGAATAGACCGTGGAACTCCGAAGTTAAAAAATATTTCAGATTCCAAAGCTTTTATAACTGAATTGGCGTCAATCCTTTTAAGGGGGACTAACCAAACATATTTAGAAAAAACATCGACCATAGATAAAATGTATTTGAACCCATAATAAGCGATTGGAAGCGGTCCAATAACGTCGATAGAAATCATTTGTAAAGGTAAAGAAACTTCCTTTGGATAACACATATGACCACGTGGTTGGGAATTCGCGATCTTATAAGCTTTACAAACCTCACATTGCCTTAAAGTCTCAGAAACATCTCGAAACATATTTGGCCAGTAAAAGTTATCCTTGAGCTTAAAATAAGTCTTTGAAACTCCAGGATGAATAGAGAGAGGATTAATATGAGCTTCCCATATAGCGGATTTAACCTTTTCAACGGGTAAAACTATGCGCCAAGGATCAGAGCACAATGGGTTAGTGATTGGCATGCGTCTTAACAGAACACCGTTCCGAATGGCGTAAGCTGGAAACGTTTGAGGGGAGTCACGAGCCCCTAAATACACCTTTTTATACCATCTATCATTGGTATGGTCAGGTCCTTGATCGAATGTAACCGGACTCGCGTACATTCTAGATAAAGCGTCTGGAACGACGTGTTGCGACCCTTTGCGATGAATGATATCAAACGTGTATTGGGAAATCACAGTAGCCCATCGCGCCAAACGCCCTGAGGGATTACTTAGTGTGAGGAGCCATTTCAAGGCCATATGATCGGTTATAACAGAAAACTTCGTTCCATCTAAATAACAGCGAAAATGCTTAATGGAATCAAGAACGGATAAAAGTTCACGTTCGGTTGTACTATAATTGCGTTCTGCTTTTGAGAATAAGCGTGAATAATAAGCGATAGGATGTTCAACACCATCGAACTTTTGAGAAAGAACCGAACCAAGACCGACAGCTGACGCATCACACTGCAAAATGAAGGGCTTCGAGAAACCTGGACAAGCCATAACGGGAGTATTGATGAGCGCATCCTTTAATTTTAGGAATGCTTGATCGGCGGCATCATCCCAACTTATAGGGTCACGACCCTTCTTTTTTCCTATAAGGGCAGTGAGTGGAGCTATTATAGAAGAAAAACCATCAACAAAACGCCTATAATATGAGCATAACCCAATAAAACCACGTAGTGACTTAGCTGTAGTAGGAACGGGATAATCCCTAATAGCATCGAGCTTGCTGGGATCAGTTTGTAAACCCTTTTCGTTAATGATATAACCCAAATATTTCAATTCGCTTTTACAGAACTCGCATTTTTTTAGGTTAATAGTTAAACCGGCCTCCTTGAGACGGTTTAGTACTTTTCTAAGGAGCGAGAGGTGACTATCAAAGTCTTTTGATATTATGATTAGATCATCGACGTAACCGAAAACGCAATTATCACTGGTCGAAGTGAATTCAAAATTAACGATCATATCAGTAAGGCGTTGCATCTCGGAAGCTGCATTCGTGAGACCAAATGGCATTCTGACGAACTCAAATAAACCTCGTTGTGGAACTATGAACGCGGTTCTTTCACAACTCTCATCATCAGCGAGAGGAATCTGCCAAAATGCACTCCTAAAATCAAGAGAACTTATATACCTTGCACCTCGAAGGTTGTCAAGAATATCGTGAATACGGGGGAGCGGATAAGAATCTCTAGTAGTAACGCTATTCAATTTCCTACTGTCAACGCAAAAACGTACAGAACCGTCCTTTTTGGTAACCATCACAACAGGACTGGCCCATGGAGAACGTGAGGGACGAATGACACCCATCTCCAGCATCTTATCGATTTCCTCATTGAGTAACTTTAACTTAACAGGTGAAAGAGGGTAAAACCGTTGTCTAATTGGTGGTCCAGTAGTGTTTATTTTGTGTGATAGCCAAGTAGTCTTACCAAGGCCAACTTTATCGGATGAAATGACATCGAATTCCTCAATGACCCGTTGTAACTTTAGCTCTTGGTCTGGTAATAAAACGTTACGAGGGTAAATGTATCGAACCTCGCTAATGCAATTAATCTGAGGAAGGGATTGAGAGTCAGAAGGAAGGGTATGTGAGTCAGGAGGTAGGGAATTAGAGTCGGGAGGAAGGTACATATTACCTTTGATATTTTTGTTAAAAGCTTGACTAAAAACTGAAGTCAAACTGAACTTATTCCAAAATTCGATACCTAAAATAACTGAAGAAGACATAGAACGTGCTACTAAAAATTCGTGGACAAAAGTCGTACCATTAAACTTAACTGGGAGAAAGATAGTTCCTAAAATATCAATAGGAGAGTTATTAGCGGAAATAACACGTGGGCACTGAACGTTTGATTTTAAAGAAATACCCAGTTGTTGGGTTAAACAATCACTAATAAGGGACATTTGTGCACCAGAGTCAAGTAGGGCTTTAACGACCCGGTTACACAATATGATCTCGATGAAAGGACGGTTATCAGACGAATCGGACGCTATCACCGGTGACACTGTACGGAGTAATGCGTGTCGCCGGTGGGCTAAACATTTTTTTGGATTGCATTTTGGGCAATCACGAGTTATAAAACCAGGTGTGCGGCATTTAAAACATAGCATACCGGGGAAATCAGGGCAAGTACGATAGGGGTGTCCCGTTTTATTGCATTTTGGACAGATTTGTGATTGATTTGTTGCGCTTGAAACTAATTTTGTAGATTTGGGCAAAAAACTTTCAAAATGCGATGCAGTGTCAATGAGCGCATCTAAGTCAGTAAATTTATGTATCGATAAGCATGGAAAATATCTAGGATGCATGTTGTGAGTGATAATTTCTAATAGTTCAGATTTATCGACTGGTTTACGTAATGTATCATTCAATTGAGAAATCTGATGCACAAAATGTAAAACAGGTTGATCTGATTTCTGTTTTGTATTTCTAACTTGTTGACCGGTTTTAAATTCGAAATCAATTTCCCCGAATGTTTTGAAGAATTTTTCTTTTAATTCAGGGTAAGTCATATCAGGTCGACGGATTGACCTATAATAATTCAAGGCGCGACCGGATAACACTTCGTGGAAGCGTTTAAGCAGATAACTGTCAGTTATGTCGTCTGAATCCTTCTCCTCTTCGATACTGGTAAAAAAATTTCGAACACTGGTATCTCCAGTATAATTTATGTTCCATTTTCTTAGCGAAAATCGTTTTAGAAAGTAACCGGGACAGTCCTCGGATTTCATCGGAGAAGGTAAGTTAGAACGACTAGTACCCGGAGTGGGCCTAGGCGGAATGGGAGGAGGTCTAGAAATAATAATACTTCCGTGTAAAGGAGTCTCAACGATAGAACCTTCTTCGGACATTTTTAAACACAAAATAGAAATAGGTTAAATGAAAGAGCGGGACTTAGCAGGAAATCGTTAGATATCGTGCCGTAATATCGATGCGGGAAGAAGACAACAACATGAACGTCAAAGGAATCGGCTGGGCTAAGAATCCAACAAAAACAGATACTAGCAAATAGCAGAAAAGCAAACAGTCGGGCTAAAAAATAAAAAAGGTAGACACTAGCACACGACCATTCAAAAAGCTTACCTTTGGTCACGATGCCTAACCATCCACACATCAAACACACTCTACGGGAAACTAACTACCGCTACCTACTGGGATAAAATAAAACTCGGGATAGATAAGTATATTTTGGGAGAAAATAAAAGAATGGGAAATTGGGTATAGTTACAAAGTTAATCTTTAAAATTGAATTTCACAAACATCACACAATTTAGCAAGAACATAAATTCAGTTAGCAATTCTGTAGTCCAGTCGTATGAATCGGGAAAACATTCAAGACAGGTAGTCCTTTTAACTTCCGTACGGGTATCTGACCAATTCTAAAACCTGAAACTCACAACAAGAAAGATGAAAATTAAAGATTGCTCTCAAGAGCAACCACACACGAGATAACAAAAAAAAAAAGGTATTTTAGTAATAATTAATATGCAAACTTACTTTAATTCGGGCGCCATATTGTAGCGTAAATAAAATTAAGTGCACAGTAAAACACAACCGCTACTTAACACGTTTAATTTTGATTAAAAGGAAAAAGATAGAAAACAAGTACTTAATTAAAAAACATAAAAAAAGTTAAATATTAGTTATTATTGGGAACCTTTCAGTGATGGCGTGGGTTAACTTAGCGGAAAGAAAAGAATATTATCGAAGGTATTATGCAAAATATTTTTAACTTACCTAACAAAAAATCGATTGCAATCGGTTATAGCTAGGCGAATACGCAATATTAGTAATTTTAGTTACAAAAAAACACTAAGAGCATCCAACGCGTCTTGATAGGCCTTAGGTTAGAAAGAGTTTTTGACGTGATAATTTTTAGATTAGAAATATACAAATTAGGTGCACTATTTAAAAATAAAACTCTTAATTATGAAACTAGTGCGAAATGGATCGAAAAGAAAAAAGGCGACAATACATACCAAATTAACCAGAAAATCACCCACAGACTATCCTTTTGCTAGGACACTTTATATTTTTTATTGGCTTAACACCAACAGAAAAAAAACTTTCACTTCATAATTTCGATATTAATCAAAAAATAAGGTCGACCATCACATATCGGGTCCCAAAAATGTAATGACGCCGTCAAAAGGCAAAACATCCGAGGATTTTTTTCACGATTCCTTGTTCAAATGTGAATAACAGGTATGAAGAAAAAATTATTTATTGAAAAGTTTGAATTAGAATTGGAGGAAGTTTTAACCGTAGCGGTTTTACGCTACAGTAAACGTATATTTAAAAAAGGAATATTTTGATAATGTAGTCTGTTTGTGAAATGCTTTACAATGGAGTTCTCCCTCTTTTATAAATCAACCGTTATTTTTCATACCAACTACGCGACGGAAAGGAGAGTAATATGTTTTTCAGCCTAGGGATGTCTGTTTGTTTCTTTAGGGCTCTAAAGACCAAAAATGGAGACTGAATTTCATGTTTCTTACTTCAGTCGATTTGCCTTAATCATGCGTGTCATCAAAGAAATGGTAGTTATCAAAATTATTTTTTATGTTATTAAGCTCACCTACTTTTGCGTAGTTAACTGAAAATTGTATTAACATGTTTATTTATTATGGTCTAATAAAAAAAATATTATTACTTAAACATGTTTGGAGAGAGGTGAAATCCAGGAATAACTCAAAAGTTTTTTATCCCGGGAAAATTTGCGAGCTCTCCTCGCGAACAAAGTCGCGGTTAACAACTATACCAGGACTTTTAATTCGATTCAGTAGACTGACAGTTTCTGAGTTGTCAGACAATGACGACTACGAAATTGTGATGTAACTAAATTAATCGATTCAGGAATAAAATCGAATTATGATGTAAACTATTTTTTTAAATAATATTATGTGAAAGTAACAAAAAGTAATTTGTGATTGTAAAGGGGCGCGAAAATAAAATGAATAGATAATGATATTTCTTTTTTTTTGCAATAGGCCTTTTCTACTTGTACCCATTCCAACGGGGTTTAGGTCGCAGTGGTGCGGGGACAGTCTTTTTAGCACGCTTTTATTAGGTCGACCTGTATGTAACTAACTATGTAATGAAATCTAAGGTAACTAATTTAACCATCTTCCAAGGGTCGTAGCGTAATGAAAATTGGCAGCTGTATGTAGTTCTGATGACAATACAATAATATGGTACTGCCGAACTGATCTGATGATGGAGCCGGAAGATATGAACTGGAACTTCATGATGGAAAATCGTATCATAGCTGTTTTGGATTTCTTAGAAAAGTCTTGTAATGAACTTTGACCACGATTAGGTTTCAAGGTCTGATGATAAAGCCGGAAGATAGGCACTGGCATTCCATGATGGAATATCGTATTATAGTCGTGTTTGCAGTTGTGAGAAAAGCCACGTAATGGACTTTGGACACGATCAGGTTTCAAAGTTATTATAACAAACCTAAAGAAAATCCGTTATCGGTTTTCTTAACTTTTTTGAATTACCGCGTAATCCATAGATTTATTTTTTTATAGATGTCACTTTCAAATCCTCTGGGGTGATCGACCGTTTAATTGTTCACTACTCGTGGGAATAATATGGCAAAAACTATAAAAAAGAAACAGCAACACAAAGAAAACGGAGACTACAAAAAAAGAGGAAAAGCGCGAACAAATCTTTTGTTTTTACGTGCATTTATAAAAGCGTGTTTTTCTAGTGATTTTTAAACTATTAATTTATTAATAGTAATCTCGCGCAATTTATTAAAATATTCATCACATGAAACAATTTACAAAAGAGTGACTTTTATCATGTCTGATTAGATATGAATGTTTTAAATAAAAATAGATTTAGCACTACATAGCATAAAACATAGTCGCTTCCCGCCCTCTGTCTGTCCCTATGTATGCTTAGATCTTTAAAACTACGCAACGGATGTTGATGCGGTTTTTAGGGTTCCGTAGCCGAATGGCAAAAAACGGAACCCTTATAGTTTCGTCATATCTGTCTATTTGTCTGTCCGTCCGTCCGTCCGTATGTCACAGCCATTTTATTCCTAAACTTTAGGACTATGCATGTGAAACTTGACAGATAGATGTATTTTCTGTACCGCTTTCCGAATTTAAAAAAATAAATAAAAAAATATACAAAATAAAGGGGTCTCCCGGATATGGAACTGAAACTGAAAAATTTTTTTTTTCATGAAACCTATGCGTGTGTGGTATCTATAGACAGGTCTTAAAAATGACATTGAGGTTTCTAAAACCACATTTTCATAAAATTAATCGTTTAAAAGATATACGCTTCCAAAGTGGTAAAATGTGTGTCCGCCCCCTCTAACTTCTATAATATGGAGTGAAAAATTAAAAAAAATATGCTGTAGATCTTAATGTAAATTTTCAACTTTGAACGTGATCAGGTTAGCAGTTTTTGAGATACAGCATATTTTCTAAAACCGCAAATATAACTTTGTAATTCATACAAACACTATGAAAAACAAAGTAATTTGACGTAGATACTACGGAACCATTCATGTGCGAGTCTGGCTCGCACCTGGCTAATTTTTTTTATAGATAGAGTGATTTAAGAGGAAGGTTTTAGTGTATAATAAGTTAATGATTTGTGTAAATTGGATGAAATACGACGATATTAGTTCAACAAGTTGGAAAAAATTAAGCCGATCAGGAGCTTCATTTTATTTTATTTTTACCGAAAACGCTGCCAAAACCTTTTGAGTTTTATCAAAATAATGTATGGTGGGATTGTTCCTCTATCTCCTTAGGGGTATTTCTCATTTTCAGGAAAATTATCTGTGACAGAGATTTTTTTCTTTAATAACAAAGGGCACGCGGACTTGATATATTTATCAAGGTAGTGCTGCCATGTCTGGTGAAGACTACATGAAGATATACTAAATTTATTGATCACATTATTTTAAATATTAAAAAATAATCGTCAAAATGTCTTTTCCGTGGATGTGACTGAAGCAAATTTATAGATATAATAATTGTTTCCCAGTCTTTAGCATGATATTTCTAAAATATAAGGATATTATCTCAAACTTTAACAAATACTGACCCATATAATCTTATAACTTAATATTCAATTGATAAAAAAGAGAACAAAAAACCTAATTAAAATATGTGACTTAAATTTTGGTCACTTCCATGGACAAAGGTCACAATAACTTTTTATCGAGAAAAAAAACTGCGTGTGTCCGAATTTATGTGAGCATTTACAAGCCGTTAACTGTCATAACCATAATGAGATGTCAATTTCTTATTGGCTGCAATACTTTTGTCGTGAAAAAACAATAAGATTACCTAATTAAAACTCGTCAAGCATACGTGGTCACTACTGTGGTTGTTTTGCCAAGTAAGTATATAATGTTAAATTTACATTTGTTTTGCTGTTTTGTAGGTTTGATGGTCAAATTACGATTGCCGAAATAGGTTGCAAAGACGAGATTTTTTAGATTAGTTTTCCGTATTAGAACCAAAAAATTTCCTTTCCATGGATGTCACTTCCATTTCATCGTCATTTTTCCTCCATGGACGTGACCACAGGCCCAGGGATGTGAACTTTAACTTGGATCATTCCAATTATTTTGTTTGTTTAATTACTGCCATATACATAGATACACAAAACGCTTTTACATACAAATTAGTGATGTGTCAACTCGATTTATTAACTCGAGTTGGGCTTAAATCGATTCAACTCGAATTGAATTCTCTTTAACTCGATTTAGTCGATTTGAATACTCCTGCTCTAGCGCGTCAGCCGAATGACAGACACTGAGATGGCGCGAAGTTTGCCGATCATTTATGACTATATTCATTCATTTAATTCGCTACAAATGTCAATTATGTCAATGTCACAACAACACAACATTGCATTGTAGCAGATTTGAGGTTATTTTGGATTGCCGGTTGTTATTGTTGTTAGTTTTTCTGCCGGGATGCCGGGACCTAAAAGGAAATCTGTTGTTTGGGATGTATTTGAATCGCCAGTGAATGGACATGCCAAGTGCAAACAGTGTTCAGATTCATACAAATATAGTTTTGTTGTTAATGAATAAAAATACTTACTTTATTTATGTTACCAAAATTTAATCCTAAATACATAAAACATAAATAAATGATAAATAAATACACTTCATTTTTTATTTAAATTATCTACTTTAATTATAATGGTCCCCATACATATTTATGCTGAATCTGTTCTATTTATTTAAATATTGTTACGAAAACAAATCATTTACTCAGTTTCATTTCACCCAGTTAACTCGAGTTACTTAACATGAGTTGAACTCGAGTTATGTGAATTTCAACTCGAGTTAATTCCGAGTTGGCACATCACTAATACATGTTTTACTTTTTTTAGATGGCGAGAAATAAAAAACCAAAGACAGCAAAAGAAATTCGTAAACAAAAAAGAGAATGCGAACGAAAACGAAGAGCTCGTATTAAGGCTAACCCCGACTTGTATGAAGCCAGTCAATTTAACATTTTTAGTGAATATATTAATATTACAAAAAAAAAAAAACATTTTGTTTTCGAATGTTAATATTTATTTAGCATGTATGGATGCTATACTATTGCGGGGTAAAGGGAAAGCCCTCTGTTAGTTAATATACTGTATGACAGAGATAGCGAAAAGTAGGAGAATAAGGAACCGGATAGTGAAACTAAGGAACAGGAGAATTTGGCACTTGACAGTGAGATTGAAGACGAGGAACTGGATAGTGAGACTGCAGAACATAACGATAAGGAACTGAACAGTGAGATTAAAGAACTGGAGGATAGAGAACTTGATAATCAGGCTGAAGAAGAAGAAGATAACAAGCTTGATAGTAAGACTGAAGAACGGGAGGATAAGGAACTAGACAGTGAGACTGAAGAACTGGAGGATAGAGAACTTGATGATCAGACTGAAGAAGAAACTTGATAGTGAGACTGAAGAACAGGAAGATAAGGAACACGATGAAAAGAGAGGATGAGGATCTTTGACAGTGAGAGCGATGATGACCTCGAAATATTTGAATTGAGAAATATTTCTAAAGTTATAAAATAACTTGAAGGTTTTAATATTAAGATTTTATTGAGACTGAAATTAGAAAGTGCTATATATGTACAATATTTTTGATCTCTTTAGCAGTTACTTTAAAAAATATATAATATGTTTCATATTTATTACAAAATATGGTTGATACCATAATTCCTAAGATAAAACATGTGATTTAAGTTAAAGTTAAAAATTCAAAGCAATTAAAGCTGATTTTCCAAACATTTGTTTTATTTAATAAATCCAGTGTTTTAATTATTTATTGATTTGTGACTTCATCTTTTATATAAAATAATGTAGAATTACACTCCATGATTTGAAGTTATTTCCATGGTTAAAAAAAACTGTATGGAAAGTCACTTCCCTGGATTCAGTGTCACTACCATGGACGTTCGAAATTTCATTGCGTATTTCTAGTAAAACTAAAAAGTTGTAAGCTCGGTACATATTTTTTTGTAGAAGGTTATGACTTAAATTATTGATATTTACAGCTATTTCTTGTAAAGTTGACCAAAGCATTTTTTTTTTGTTTTCGTCATCAGAAGTGAAAAATACCCTTAGAATAACCCACAATAACCATATTTTTCTTTTACCAATTACAATAAAATGATGGGTTATTTACGAAGCTATTTTTAACAGTACAGTTTTTTCTTTTCAAATTAAATACGTTAGATACGTTGAGTATTTAATGTAGATCAACATTGCTTTTTACACTATATCAATAAAATGAATATCTTATGTATTATCGCAAAATAAAAATTACCGGACGAGAAATGAATTAGTTAAAATATTGATAAAGCAAAGCGAAGACGTCGCTCTAATCAATCGAATCTAAGCAAACATAAACTCTATTACCCAAGCGAAGCCGGGCCGGGTCGCTAGTTTATAATAAAATCTAGTTACTCCTTCAAAATAAAAGACAATAATATAAATTTTGTCATTTATTTATATTTCTCACGATTAAAAATAGCTCAATTTATTATTCGATTGATTGAATCCATCACTATTAGGTTAAATAGGGTATCATTATTTTAGTAAGTGACACTAGCTTATGTCAGCTTACTGCATCGAATTAAAAGTCCGGGTATAGTAATGAATATTTCTTGACATGAGATGGCTGTCATTGTGTCATGTTCATGTCTGTATTGTGCTTGGCTTGACACACGCACACGCCACACGCACTTAGACATTTTTTTTTGTAGTTCAAAGTAACTTAAATTTTCTGGTACCATTAATTAATTAAATAACTGTGCTGTATCATGTAACTAGGTCTACTCTTAAAAAATTACTATGGCTCTAGGTCCACTTCTGTACTATTTTTCCGGAGGGATAATCATCAAATAACTGAGTGTCAGACTCCTACTGACTAAAAACCGAATTTATGCCTTGCTTTCCGGGGCCGCGGTATTTTGTTACAATATGATTGCAACCCAGCCAGAACTGATTTACCTTTGTCTGTATTGTCATAAATAAATGCCATCATATAGAATCCTAAGCGTAAACTGGGATTTAAAAGTGGGATCCAACGAAAATAAATGCTTCTTTGTAGTGTAGACGGTACAATTATAAGCAGCCGAGACATGTCAACTGTGTTTGTAATGATATCACAAGAATATTACTATTCATACTTAGGTAACCATTAGAGGGTGTTTAGAAAAGCTATATTTATCAGCAACTAGTTATTGCCCGCGACTTCATTCACGTGGGAAGTTTTTCCCACGTAAATCCCGATTCGATGGGAATTCCGGTCTATGTGTTATTGCAGGATGTCAACTATCTACTTACCAAATTTCATTGAGATCCGATCAGTAGTTTTTGCGTGAAAGAGCTACAAACATACATACATCCTCACAAACTTTATCATTTAGAAATAACGACCTACTTGTTGAAAGTTCAAAATGTATGTCATACGAATGTGCCACATGAAGTTTGATAGTACATGTCATTTAACAATTTAGTTTTATGATACTTATCACATTGCGTGGGATTTCAGATACACAAACACAGTATTATTTCACCAATGACTTAGTGGCCAAGTGTGAGTCGGTCTCGCCCGTGAAGGGTTCCGTGAAGACAAGAGTAGTAGCTACGTTTTATAAATAATTTGAATTTATTAATACTTAGTTCTTGAATATGGCTAGGAATTCTTTTGGAAGATAGAAACTTTCAAAGTGGTAAGATGTGTGCCTAAAAATATATCCTAAAGACCTCAAGGAAAAATTTCAATTATTTGAATCGAGTTAAAGTCATCATAATTATAATATTGTCATTAATACAAACACTATGAAAGTTAAAGTTATTTGGCGTAGTTACTACGGAACCATTCATGGGCGAGTCTGACTCGCACTTGGCCATTTTTTTTATTTTAAATATTTAAAATTTTGATTGATAATAATTTTTTATTGATTAAAATATTTGCTTTCTCAAGTATTGTATACAACTATGTTTTATATATAATTATTTCATTATTGTAAATCTGAGGACTATGTAGGTTCTTCTTTCTTCGTTGTTTTTACTTTCACTATAATTTATTTAATTATGTCAAGCAGTTTGAGTACTTGCGTGGCCTACCCAAATGTCCTTACTTTAGTATTGTTTGTCAAATTGTTGAGCTCCTTAAGTCCTTAGTTGAGCTACACGATAACTGACAAATGCTTGCACTGTTTGGACAGGTCCGCTCAAATTTGCGTGGTTATTTCCTCAAAAGAACACCACAGACATGAACCTACATGCTTCTCATATACAAATACAAATTGTATAGACTTTAAAAGAGATTTTGACTTGTGAGTTTGTTTCGGTGTTTCTCCTCAGAGTAGTCAGTTAGGAAATACCGGCCTCATCTAGCTAAACTAAACTTAACACGCAAAAAAACATGAAATTTACAAAATAAATACTTCATTTCATTTTATTTCAAAGTCTGAGAAAATATGGTTTTTGGAACCCATGTCATTTTTAAAGATCTATCTATAGACAGATATAGGTTTGATGAAAACTGTTTAATGAAACTGTCTTGGTGTGGAACTCTCTGCCGGCTTCTGTGTTCCCTGCCACTTATGACCCGTCAGCAAGAGTGAATAGGCGTTTTCTGGGCTCGCTCGCTCGATCGTAGACCTCATCTTACACTTACCATCAGGTGTGATCTAGGTCAAAAGCGGGGTCATTAGTAATAAAAAAAAACATAGAACTGAAGCTAAAAGAGTTCAAATCTCGAATCCAATCGAAATCAAATCATGTCCGTTTTCGTTTTATACTTTCTGACTTTATTCTTTACTTGTGCCTGAAAAGTGTGTGGGAACTTGTTCTTTTCAAATTTTAACATTCTAAAAGTATCGTTATAGGTTTAATTTATTTATTTATTATATACTTTATTGTACACCTTACAATACACTTAAGGATACAAATAATAAAACTAGTAAGTAGTTTATAATTATGTCGTATGAATAGCTTGGTTTTTTTAACGAATTCTTTTGAGTTACAAGCTTGAATTTATAGCGCCAGTGGAAACTGGACCTAACCCAACGAGCACATTAGTGGAAATAGCAGCCTATTTTGTTACTTTGGGCTGTAAAATAGCGCTTTAAGGGTTCAAAAAGCAGTTCAGAGTTGCATATCTGCATCCGTAAACGTTTATAGTTATAAAAGTTACTTAAGGTGCTATAAGCTGAATCAAATACTACCCTAGCCTTCACAGTAGTCCACGGTAGAACTCATTTACCACTTACACCTTTATATGAGAGTTACGAAGGTCATTCTGCCACTCACAGCTGCATAGTAGTTTCCATTGTAACTTGTATAGGTTATAGTTATAGTAACCACTATTATACTACTATAAGTTTCATTATAGAAATAATAGAAACTCTTATGCATACTATAGTTACAAAAAAATCATCAGTGTAACTAAGGCCTTTAGTAGCAATAGTCATTCCTTACAGGCTCAATCCATTCGCCATTTTACAGCCGCTTTTGTAACTATTATAAAACATTTAATAAAATGGATGCTAAACGAATAAGTACGTAACTAGATCTTATTTATTTATTTATTATATACTTTATTGTACACCTTACAATACACTTAAGGATACAAATAATTAATCTTATATCCTCAAAAACAGGAAAATTTTTGTGGCTGTGAGTTGCACTAGGGGAACAAAAATCACTGGAAGCGTTAGAAGGGTGAAAATTAGCGCTATGATTCTCAAAAGGGAGTTATTAGAGCTCAAACTGCAGGTTATGACTACAGTACAATGACGCCATGATTTTTTTAGAAAACTTATAATTCACTTGCAAAATTGAGTTGATATACATTGGTTTTTCAGTTAAATGTGCATTAAATGTACCGGTAAACAATCGGCCACTTGCAAATAGTAAGTTATCGACACGTAAAAATACGGAAATAAAATTTATTCTGTATAACAAATAAAAATATCACATATCTTTTGTAATTTTTTTAAATATCATAAAAGCGCGTTAAAATTACTCGAAAATTATCTTATATATCTACAGTAAACTTGACAGCGTTTTAAGTATCTTTATATATCTTGCTAATACAGAATACGAACATTTACTTCTTTTTGTTTTATTTTCATGATGGCGACGAAAACACTTTACCAAAATATTACAAACAATGTCAACTGAAGATATACAATAAAGAACTATAATCAATTCATTCGTTCAAAGTAGTTCAAAATCATTCAAAAGTAGCGCTACGAGAGCTTTAGTATAGCGTTAATAAATCGTTATAGCTATTAAGGAACCTTTATGCAACCGTTGTGCAGGTTAAATGGAACTTTAGGTAGCATAAAATGGCGCCCAAATAGCGCTAAAGCGGCTGCTTTAAGTCTGCAGTAGACGCTCTAGCGCTTACGTCTATTACCATAAGTAATAGTCGGATACGCTCTAAAGCTCTAATGCAGCCCATTTGTGCTAGTTGGGAAGTATTTGATAATAATGTAAGTTTGATATCTCCACGAGTTCCTGGGTAAAAGGATCTTGATGGACTGACAGACGGACAGTTGGACGTCAAGCGCTCAGATTTATCCTTTGAGATCCTATCTCATTTATCCTTTAGTATATATTTATTTGTGATACTAAGATAAGCCTGCTACTGTACATTTTTATTGCAACTATTTAATTTGATTCAAAATTATGTTGAATTTGTCAAGGAGTAAGACAGACCTGACTTTTAAAAAAGGCTGACCATATTTGGTTTACAGAAGTTCACCTGAGTACCCAACTGAATCTGTCCAGTCAATTTGAAGCAAATTGGCTGTGAAAGGCGGTCAGACAGACACATGACTTATTCTACAAAAGTTCCGTTTTATGATTCGGCACGTCCGAATGAAAAAAAATACAGAACCCCAAAAATACGGCAAGTGCTTCTGAAATGGTTGGAAACAGAAATAGTGAAATTATTGTTGCGTGACGTTTATGACTTCTATATAAAGCAAACACTTCTGGCAACGCTGGCAAACGTAATAGAAATAAAAAATGTTTTTTCAGCTTAACAATTTCTGGGTTATTTCATAGAAATATTTAATGTGTATGAATCTATTTGAAGACTAATTATTTTTGTTTTCGTGTTGATGGACGTTCACAGAATTTAAGTTGAAGAGTGTTGAGTTACTTACATTAACATAGAAACAAAAATGAAATATTAAAGATATCATCTTCGATCATTATTTATTAGCTATCGAAGGATATCATTATAAACTATCTTCGGAGATTGTATTATCTAAATGCTTTTTTTTTTGGGTAGAAAAGTCATGGAAAGACTGTTCCCTGTCTGAGTGGAGCGGAAGGAAGTATCAGACTTCAACTGACTAAAAACCCACTCTGTTACTTCGGCTGCCCTTGAGTTCCGGAGCCGCGGTATCTTTTTATAACATTCCCGCAACCCCGATAGGCAATATAGGGCCCTATGGAGCTCCGTCACTAGTGCTGATGATTTTTTAAGGTGCGTGTGGAAAATAACGCGCCGCCGACCCTGGCCCTGGCCCTTACCGGATAGAGAGCTACCCGTGCTCGCCGTCCGCAAGCCCACGGCTACGATGTCCGGAGATTGGCTTGTGATTCTCGAGTTCTCAACGCTTATTACTAAGTTTCACGATTCTATGTTAATGACGGGCACCTTATAAGTTATTATTTAATATTAATTATGTATATGGATACTACATTGATATTATTTATTTTGGGGGTTCCACAATATTAAACTTTCTAATTTACCATTACTAAGAAGCACATGAATTTTAAAAGTAGCAAAGATACCATTGACCCACAAATTAGAAAAGAAATGTAACTTGATATCTCCAAGCTTTCCTAAGAGGAAGGGTATTGACTAACTCTTTTACGGACGGACAATGAAGAGATCCTATGGGGGTTCCGTTTTTCATTTGATGGTCAGAACTCTAAAAAATGTCATGTACTTCGTTATTTTGAAACTAGCAGAATACTCGCGACTTTTTTCACGTGGGAAGTATTTCCCGCGTAATTCCCGATCCCATGGGAATTCTGGGTTAAAAACTTATTTAGTAAAACTAAAAACCCGACTGTTCAACTGAAATGCAAGAAACAAGCACATTTTTTATTTAAAAAAAAACTTATCATCGTTGATACAGAGTCGGATTAATTTTTTGGTAAATCGTTTTTATTTCACTCTTTTTAGTTAGTCGATTTTTAATTTACCTAGTTACAAGAGCCTAAATCTCGGCCTTACAAGGCCGTTAATTGTTGAGGAGTTCTCCTGGTACTTCACCATGAGCTTCACTTCACTATATGCATTGTGACGAGCATATTGTGCTTAATAACCACATTCAAGTAATCGAAGCGGAATTCATGAAATACTTATTATTCCTACTTATATATTGAGTAGTTCCAGTGGCCATCTGTGGTCTTCATCATCAGGTCCACTTCACAAATGGTATTTTTCGAATGCAACTACACAAGTTACTATAAAAATACTCAAATTACTAACGGTAAAGTATCTCAAGTAACACAAACAATGATAGACTAAAAAGCATAAAATAAAAACTTTTTTTACAAATAATTGAACCGTCTTCAAAACTTACAAAAAAGACTTACAATTCGTTCTTACAAAGACGTTAAAATTAAGGGCTAGGTATCTACGCACATGGCTGAAGTCGGTGCCTGAGCGGACACAATGTGTCAAAATTGGGTCGTAGGTATGTTAGTGACTAACACATGTTATCTTTTGGAGTTCTCTTTTTAATCTATGTAAACAGTCTTTGTAATCTGTCCATCCCAAATAGTAGCATATACACGTACGCGGACGACACGGCTCTACTCGTATATGGTCAAGACTGGAAGGAAGTCCATGAGCGAGCTGAATCAGCCTTAGCTATTGTCGTAGAGCAACCAACGTCAGATATCGGGGCATTGTCATAGACTATCTTATGTCGTGGAGTGTGCAGGTGAAGGCGTTGTCTGGCAGAGTGAGGAAACTTATGTCAATCTTTAAAAATATACGATGTAGCGCAGATTTTAATACCCTGCGAATGGTATATTTCTCGCTGTGCTAGTCAGTGCTATCATTTGGTGTGACGGTTTGGGGTGGCGCTCCAAAAAACATACGGTATAGCACTAAACAATTATATAAAGACTGCCAAGCAATGACCGTTAGACAGCTCTTCGTGCTCAACACCATTTTGCGCAAACATGCATCTCTAGAATATAGTACCGGTCCTCTGGCAAAACGAAGATCGACTGATGTCTGTCCTATAGAACGTCACAGAACCAAATTTGCTGAAAAAAAAAAATTCGAATTCTAGGAAGTTACTTGTACAATGCAGTAAACAAAACTTGTGGCAAATGCCACAAGTTTTGTTTATAATATTACTTTAAACTTTTACTATTAATTTATTTTTACTATAGATATAGTAAAAATAAATTTGAGTGTAAAAAGATAGCAAGTAAATGGATCATGACTCTTATGTTTGAGGAGACAGAAAAACTATTGGAAAAGTTACTGTAAAGGAACCAACTTATTTACATATTCTTACATTGAGCCCGCGCATACACACATGCACACATTTACACGTACACACACACACACACACACTAACACACACAGTATATAGATTAAAAAAAAAACTAAGGTTTATTCTTTTGTTTTTAACAAGGCTGCTTGCTTTGGCAATCACTATGTAACTCCGAACTTGGTTATATTATCTTGGTAAATGTTTAAAGAGAGAGAGCCCTGACACCAATAACACAAGCTTACTCTTTTGCGGCGGTAAGACCCCTCTTTGAGGAGTGGCTAGATCGGCGTCACGGAGTCCTGACCTACAGCATGACGCAGGTCCTCACCGGACACGGAAGTTTCGGGAGGTACCTGTGTCTGATGGGAAAGGAAGAAACGCCTGGGTGTCACCACTGCGAGGGTCGCCCTGAGGTCACAGTCAAGCTCACGGTGCAGGACTGACCCGCTTGGGCAGAGCACCGACGTGTCCTCACGGCGGCAATAGGCGGAGACCTCTCGCGCCTGGCATTGGTCGAGGCCATGCTGCGGGGCGAGAGGGAGTGGGAAGCGGTCGCCTCCTTCTGCGAAACAGTCATGCTTCCGAAGGAGGAGGCGGGCCGCGTGAGGGAAAGGATGGCGTCCTCCCTCCAGCCCAGCCGCAGTGGTGGACGCCCACGGCATCGGACGTCGGCCGACGATCTCCAGCCACCGTAGACGCGGGCATGCGGACAGCGAGTAAAGGGCAACTCGCTGTCCGACCATGGACCATGCCCGGGTCGACGGCGCGTTGTGTTCCACGCGCGCCTCAAAGAGCGTCAGCAATATGACGAGGCCCCCCCATAGAGGGCCGAAGCCTGCCGGGGTCGTGGGACTCATCCCATTACCGTGACCCCGGTACGTAAAGGGTTATTGAAGGAACACCGTGGATTTTAGTCAGTAAAAGTCTGATAGTCCCTCCCACCCTGCCCGGGGTGGGAGGACTTATTTGATAAATTTACCACGATAAAAAAAAAAGCTTGGGTGACAGAGGTTTACACTCAGTGTTATTCTTAAAATTTTTAGGTTTATTTATAGTCTCTTATACTAGTGCTATTCTGCTGAATTGTAAACTTGGAAATAAAGTATTATTATTATTTATTATTATTCTTATTATCTATAATATGAATAAATCCTCATAAACTTTCGCATTTATAATATTAGTTACATATACCTAAAGCAACTAGATAATTTTCTAAAATTTGAATAAAAGCATTTCATTGCGTCTTCTTTGCTAAAATGTCAGTTAGTTCTCCAATGTTCTTTTTTTTTTCAAGATAAAATGTATCTTATTCCACTAAGAATAAGCTACATTTTCAGTATAGAAATTAAAAATGCCTGCAGAGATTACTCCCTAAAAACATTATGAATAAAAAAAAACTCCTTATAAAATTAGTTTAAGAAAGATAATAATGATAATCAAGCCTTGATGTGGGAATTGTCTTACTTGGTATTATAATGAAAACAGTTTTATTAAGCTCCGCTTCTTTACTCAGCCCAGACTTAGGGCGACGACTTGGTTTAGAGCCCACGGGTATTGGGCCTGCGTGAAATTAGTTCACTTTAGCCAACTAATCAAAATTAATAATGCTTCACCGTATTTTCTGTTGCTATAAAGACTAGATAATTTATTTTAGCTTGTAAAGTGGGGTATTCAAGCATGAAATAAATTAACTACAGCTCCAGGGGCTATTTATTACAGAAAAACTTACTAAAATAATCAGGATATACGTTATAAATTTTACCTAAAACTCAAGCTTTTATGGCCTATACATTCGCCGATATAGTATCTCAAGTAAACGTTGATATGGCGAGAATATGTTGTAAACAAGGCTTTTAGGCAATTTGCTACGCAAAGATCAAACAATTTCCTTTAAGAGCCGTGTACGAAATCAAAGCTACGAATGCGTATAAAGAAATATAAGAGGAATGTTGAGACGAGAGTCTGAGAAGCCAATAAAATATGCTTATGAGTGGGTACTGTGTACCTACTATTTATAAATAGTAAAGCAAAATGTAGGTCAACTAAGTCTAGTTTTTCTCGAAACGCTAACGGGAAACTTTCAAACTATTATGCCACTGAAACTTAGATACCTCGATAAGGGAAGCGTGGACTAGACACATAGTTAAGTTTGTAATAAAAAGTATGGCCTACGGTCTCTAGTAGAAGCTTGTATTATCATTCAAGCTAGTCAGGTTATCATACAAAGCTCATACTCAACAATATAGGCTAATTTGAAAAGAGAAAATTCTAATTGGCTCGAAACGCAGCCACATTTACCAGAGAATGCGGTTGCTTTTATCAAAAGTTGATTCAGATTTTACAGAAATAAGACGTTCACTTTATTTTTCCATAAAAATAACATTTGATAGCAAGTACACATTTTACTAGCGCTTACTACTTTGGCTAGACTAGTATAAGTGTGTATTAGGTATGCATCTCATATTTAACTTGCCGTTTCTCTATAATATCAAGTAGAATATAGTAAGTTTCTAGGCGACAAGTTCGCCCTAACGGCTAGGAAATAGGGGCACGTTGTTTCCCAAACTATATTAGCGCTTCAGCACTACGCTACGGGTCGTTTAGCTGCCTTTGATGACGGATTTTGCCCCTTGAAAGCTTTTGTTAAAATTTTCTCGAAGATATCTCTTTTAAAATAAATAGAGAAATGTTACTAGTAGCATAGCTAAATGCAGCTGGAAGTTTTCGCTGAATATTTTGATCAATGTCTAGATAAATTTTATAAAGTAATTTTTTGGATTAATACACATGGTTATTTCATATGATGGCTACACGATAACTGACAAATGCTTGCACTGTCTGGACAGGTCCGCTCAAATTTGCGTGGTTATTTCCTCAAAAGAATACCACAGACATGAACCTACATGCTTCTCATATACAAATACAAATTGTCTGGACTTTAAAAGAGACTTTGACCTCTGAGTTTGCTTCGGTGTTTCTTCTCAGAGTAGTCAGTTAGGAAATACCGGCCTCATCTAGCTAAACTAAACTTAACACGCAAAAAAACATGACGTGTAAAAGTGTTATTTATAACCAATTTGCAAAATAAATATTTCATTTCATATGTTTCTCTAAGAGGTAACCAAATAATTTAGGCTCAGAGAATATCATGCAAATTAGAAAAATCTGCCAATGACGTAGAATCGTAGATAACACAAACTTTATTGCGAATATATATATCTGTCTGCCAGTCTGCTATCACTGATTATAAATTCTGTTTTAATTTACAAAAGAGTTGTCTAAATATAGTTTTGTGTTTGGATATAAATGAGAGACTATGTACTTTGTTGCAGGTGGTCTTTCAGCCGTCGAGTGCGCACCGCCGCTAAGAGACTCCTGAATTATTCATCGGGATATTTAACCGCGTCCCAAAAGCCGGCCGTGCGTGATGCCACACTACACACCACCACATTTATAATGTCGAAAAGATTACTCAAATCGTTCGTACACAACCGTAACATGCAGTTATAAATCGGAGCAATGGAAATCGACTCAACTCAATCAACCTACGATTTGGAGATCGACCTCAACCAAAACTAAATCGAATTTTTAATTAAGAAAATGTATGCAGTATTACTGAAACGCATTTAGCGAGTGATTCTATAGCGTTGATCAATTGTGAAGTTGACAAAAGACGGTTCCTGCGAGGTAATGGAATGGCGTAGCTAATGTATAGTGTAATATTAAATTAATGAACGTTGGAGCTTAACTTACAGTTGATTCTTGGGTAATGAAACATTAGTGTAGTTGTAAAATGTTGCCAAAGTAAGGTTTAGGTGTTGGTAGGGTGTGTTATGATGTGGGGGCGGGGTGTGTGTGTGATGGAGTCGATGTGGGTGTGCGCTGTGCTGGCTGGCATGTCAGCCGTGCTGGTACGAGGCACCGGCGAGTGGAGCGAAGACGCTGAGGATTTAGGTGAGCTAATGAATCTTATATGATTCGATTATCAAATGTATTTCAATTTGAATTATTTGCGAAGAGAATATATCATATCCTATCCCGTAGTTGTTTTTTTTTCTAGGAATTTGTCTCATTCTGCATACCTATTCTACGTAAATACATAGAGAATTTGATATCAATGGATCATGTTTCAAATACTAGATCTGAGCTCAAGTGAATGCCCATTCAGTGACGAAATAATATTTCCTTTCAAAAATCCATTCTTCAACATTCATTGTGCGCACAGCCAAGGTGTGGAACTCTCTGCCGGCTTCTGTGTTCCCTGCCACTTATGACCCGTCAGCCTTTAAAGCAAGAGTGAATAGGCATTTTCTGGGCTCGCTCGTCCGATCGTAGACCTCATCTTACACTTACCATCAGGTGTGATCGAGGTCAAGAGCGGGCTCATTCATAATAAATATAAAATAAACATAAATTTATTTAACATATTATATAATATAATTATGTTCATGGTGCTTTAAGTTGACCGGGTTTTTTAAGTATTAATTCATCATTTGTACCTGTGCGTTTGATTAATTTTACGTTAATAAATAAATACTGGCTGCATAAGCCGTTCATACCTCTCTATAGAGTAGAAATTTGTTGAAAATGGTAGTGTCATCGAAAAAAGAACATAGTATTCTTTTGTCTTTCTCTTCAAATTAAAATGATGGTATATGTAGCCTGTATCCACCGTGAAGTATCCTTGGCGTCTATGCCTAACGACGCAGTATTGATAAATTGTTTTTCTCCTAGACTGACATGATGAGCGTGAGATTACTTTGTAATTACTTCAGAGCATATTAGATTGACCTTTGCTTAGGGTGCACGTAAAAATACACTAATAGACGCGTAGTACTAGACAATTTGTATTGATTTGTTCCAAAATAGTTTCGACAAAGTCAAGTCATTGGTGTTGTGAATGCGTTATATTTATAGTAACAAAACGGTATGAACGAAAAACGCAATGGAACAAATTACGACGGCTAACCAGCGACTGGAGCGCTATTGGAATTGTCTGATTGTTCAAATACTTGTCTGGAATTGGAAAAGCACAAATTCCACCGAACAGAAAACCGCAGAAAAGCTCAACAAATTTACATATTTATTTCGGAAGCCGGTATCGCTTCGAACAACAAAACTTTGCATTTTTCTCGTTTTAAAACAGAACAATCTTTGATCGGCTCGCTTCTTTCTATCTCCATACCTGGGACTGGCTCTGGGGAACTGGCTCCCCGCCAAACAATTTCTTTGTCTTTGTCAAGACCTCTTCAAGTATTATCGATGCAGATATTTCTATTATTGAAGGACTGATGCAGTTTTTCCGTTTCTTTTCGCGGATGTTATTGTTCATTCTGATTTTCAGTGAGATTACTTTTATTGCATATCAGACCGAGGTTGTCGGTGTAGATTGCGAACTCTCATACCTTTTTCAAGAGCTTTCTGATAGAAACTGAGGCTGACTGAAACAACATCACTAAAACAGGTAACATGACAAAAAAAAAGTATAAAAATAACCTCCATAAATAATTCTTAAGAATCTACTAGCGGACTAGGCTGACGACTTCTTTACCGGATATTTTTTATATTTCCATTTTTTAAATATAAAATGTACTAACATTACTCAAAATCATGTACCTAATCTTGTCAATTGTTCAGCAAATCAAATTTAGTGAAACATCCACTTGAGCATCACTTACGGGGTCCAATATTGTTTTCAAACCATCTAGGAACCCATTAAAACATTCACATAAAATTTTATCCAAATCGGTCCATGCGTCTAAGAGGACGTAGGTGACAAATATATGTACAAAAGAATAACACATATTAAGATGTATGTAAATCACAATTTAAAATCCTGATTTTAAATTGACTCCTGATTCAAATATTTATTTTTGAGTCAGTCGATAAATATTTGTCAAGTTACACATAAAGTAGACATGCAATCTGAACTGTTGACATTCCCCGTGACGAGAGAAGGTATCTGCTAATGGTTACCTAGTTGGAGTGACGTCACTGTCATTTGATTGCTACCCGAGGTACATTCGCCTTTGAAATAGAACCCAAATTGCTCCTACCAACAAGTGTTGTTTGCTGTAGAGGTACCCGAACGATTGACAAAAAGGAATACGATACAAGGATCAAAGACAGGCCATAGATAATATCTGAGGTGAAGTCACACCCCTCAAGTGGCTTGTCGTGGCGTTTTTATTATAACAATATCGCTAATTGCAGGGTTGTTCGAGGGGAAAACTCCCTGAACCAAAGTTTGTCGCGCCGTTTTGTGAGATTGGACGCGGTTTAAACGTGTTTAAATTTTTCAGGAAGATCTGCCTGAGATTATGTTTTGATGTTTCAGCATTTTTTTTTATAAAAGCCATATTATGCTATGTTATTTAATTTAAAATACTTATCCTTATATCTGAACAAAAACATACAAATTACACTACTATGTATTTCCACAGAATTCAAAAGATATTAATATCTCTTAAGTGGTTAAATATAATATCTGTCATCACGTTTATATAAATAACTTATACTTATACAAAGGTCATGACAGATCACTATCTCCGAAAAACTGTTTATAATAATTCTCTGTATGAGCGAAATGTGTTTGACTTTATGAACATGACGTAGCGTGTCTGAAAGTCACAATATAGTACTTATGTAAATAAAAAAATAAGTGGAGTGAAATACTCTATATAATGTATTATCATTGACTGGCTTACTGGTGTTTAAAAATAGATTATTCTTATGTGAGCAATTTATTGCTGACGTACGGTTGTTAAATTTGACATGTTAGCATTATAATACAGATGAGTTATAGGTTACCATTTAGTACCAAATCTTTTTCGATAAACTAAGTGAGGGAGCTATTTCGTAGCTGCCACTCACTACCATAAGAAGAAGCACTGAAACCAGTGCTTCAACAGGTCACCGTCACGTTGAATCCTTGTATTGAGTATCTTGTAGGTATCTATCATTTTGAAAGCACAGACACACGCTTAAATTTTATGTTATTTGTATAGACTACCAGTCGGGTGGGGCTTCGCTCCCGTGGATCGTGATAAATACATAACCCTCCTTTTTATATCGTCGGATAACCTTTCTCAAGCTTCAAGCTACATTCATACCAAATTTCATTCAAATCCATCCGGTACTTTCGAAGATTAGCGCGTTCATACAAACAAAATTTTCCGCTTTATAATATTAGTACAGATAAATTAGCTTTCTGCACTCCTTTTCGATATAATCCCAAAATCCCACGTGCCAAAAGTTTTTGCTTTTCGTATTAATATTTATTTAGATAATAAATGAATTCCTATGGATTCGTTGCACATTTATGACATGTGCCGTATGTAATTAGGTGATGCATTCAATATTGTTATTGTATATGATCTATTGATATGACATGACACATGATGTTCGGCTTTCGCACTGTCCGAATCAGGTTAGCATGTGATTTGACCCCATTACATCTTTATGATTG
The DNA here is from genome assembly GCA_943138885.2 of Tholera decimalis. Taxonomy (NCBI): domain Eukaryota; kingdom Metazoa; phylum Arthropoda; class Insecta; order Lepidoptera; family Noctuidae; genus Tholera; species Tholera decimalis. The sequence continues at coordinate 22,781,976 of OW964565.2, forward strand.
TTATGTGAAGGATGGTCTGTAACTGAATTATTTGGTTTACAGAGGGTGAATACTAGGATGACAACTTATGTATGAACATTCTTATTTATGTTTAACTTCTATTACTAAATCTGCCAGCTGGAAATATTAATTCAGTGATAACGGCCAAAGCCAGCCCGTCTGCAAAGGTTTCCCCACAAATTTTGCCTTAACCCTTTTTCTGTGGCACCTTGAGCCAACTCTCGTAGTATCCGTCTGTCAGCCCCCCTAAATGCCTTGGCGGACTTGGAGACGACCGCAGCCTCTACAACATGAGACCTCAGATGGGTGCGCATATTGTTCGACGCTCTTACACGTCGCAGGGGGAGTCAATCATCTCACTTCCCCCGTTTGACCAAACGGGACCACTACGGGCCGGCTAAGAAGAAAGAAGAATATTTAAGTGGTCTCGCAGTCCCTGGCGCAAGTGTCGGGTGGTTTAAGTCCAAAAGAGTCTGACAAATCCCTTCGCTCGCCATATGGCGGAGGCGTTTCACCTCGAAAGCTGTCGAGGTATGCGTTCCAATTGTTTTGACATCTCTTTCTGGAGTATTGGGTGGATTCATTCAGTTTCATGTATCCATCTGATGGAGACTTATACCTAGCGCAGCAGTTGTTGATGAGCAGTTACCTGTAGTTTAAGTAGTAGCGTCGTGTATCTAATTATATCCTGTTTTTTTCTGAATGCTGTGTTAAATCGTTGTTTTATTAAGCATGAAAAAATATTCAGCTATAAATACAAGTATAATGAGAAATGTCAGTCTTTGAGCTGGCCATAATACAGTGGGCGTATAAGGTACGAAAAGTCGATAGCAGAAATCTAAGGAAAAAAATGTCTCTTTCAAAGTCCGCTTTGCTTTTTTTTTTTAACGTGGTAAAATTATCAAATAAGTCCTCCCACTCCGGGTAGGGTGGGAGGGACTGTCAGACTTTTACTGACTAAAATCCACGGTGTTCCTTCAATAACCCTTTACATACCGGGGCCACGGTAACGGGATGAGTCCCACGACCCCGGCGGGCTTCGGCCCTCTGCAGAGGGGGCCTCGTCATGTTGCTGACGCTCTTTGAGGCGCGCGTGGAACACGACGCGCCGTCGACCCGGGCATGGTCCATGGTCGGACAGCGAGTTGCCCTTTACTCGCTGTCCGCATGCCCGCGCCTACAGTGGCCGGAGATCGTCGGCCGACAAGTCCGCTTTGCTAGCGTAGGTAATATAAATAGCCATGTCTCGTATCCTTTATAAATGCGGTTGGGTTTGTTAGATCCGAACGACGTTTTATTTAAAGCCAGTACAACGTGTAGGTACATTAATTACTGTCACCACTCATGTTCCCCGCTGGCACATGCTCTTTTCTTTTTAATTGACTATGCCATTACGAGAAGTTGGTTAATCTAATTACCTATGTGAGTATACGTATAGAGGTAGATACTTATTTTGGATTTTGCTGTACTGATTGATATAAACAAGAAAAAATAATCATAGTTGCATTGTAAAGTTTTATTTTTATTTTGATGTCGTTTTATTTTTTGTAATTATGTTAATGGTCACATTTTAGCGTTACACATGTAAGCTGTTACGCCCTTATATTATGCCATTTAGTTAAGACTTTTTTAATGCTTGTGTTTGATTATTTCATTATCAATTTATTTTTGTATTCTTTTTCTGTTCTGGGCATAATGACAGTTTAATTATGGACAACATTTAATATATATTACAGTTTCATAATTATATCATAAAATGTTTAATATAATTTAAAATTCTTCCAATTTAACGGACGGACTCTTCTTTTAAATTTGTTTTTTCCTCGAGGTGTAAATCCCAACGGATAACCTTCGCCTTGGGATTCTCGGAGGGGTCTATCAGACTCGTACCTGACTAAAAATACCCCGGTTTTCCCCTGTTTGCTAGTGTCCGGAGCTACGGGTTATGCGGATGTGATTTACATTGGCCCGAACTGACCAAGAAGTATGTTGAGCCAACTCTTTTTCCGATCTAAAAGACTAGGAAGACCAGTCCTTAGTAACTTTTCTGAGAATCCAGCCATTTCAAGGCCTTGGTGTAAATTTGTGACGCCAAAAGATATTTTAAAAAAGTTTTACTTGATTTCTTTGGCTACCAGAGAAAACAGACGTGATTTTATGCTACGGTAATCACTGTCAATATCTTCGCCAGACAGAAGTATGTCTCTATTGGCCTATTATTAAAAAAACAAGGCTTTTCTTTCAGAACATATTTTTAACATAGTGATAAATATACTTTTAGAGGGTACGCTAGCAAAACTTTTTGTATTGGATGAGTCGAGAGGGACGTGCACCTCTGAAGGGATTTAAAAGTTACTGAAGCTTATTTTGTACTTTTTCAGGATTATTCTTTGTGACTTTAGTAAGCATGAATCTTTTAAATACGTTTTGCGACGAGAATACAGAGCAGATGCCCAAGAAAATTCTATCAACGCTAGCTATTCTTAAAAGAGCAAATTAGTTTTTTTTATGTTTTAAATCGCATTTCAAACCTATTATTTTGGAATATATATAAGAAAATGGAGTGACCGATTTTGGTTTTAAAATATGTGTAGGTATGTAAAACTTATTGTAAAACTTAATAAGCAAGTAATTAGTAGTCATTTTAAACTTCACTTTATTGTATTTAGTAGGTACCGTATGACATAGAAGTCCCTAAAACAGTCAGGAATAAGAAAGATCAGGAATAGTACGAAAGCTCATTCGAAACCATTTTTCCATTTCATTGAGCAATACAAATCAGTGTCGAAGGATACGTTGAGAGACCAAACAGATTCACAAGTGATAATAATTCGAAAAGTTTCTACAACTGACCCACTTTTTTAACGTTTAACGTTAAACGTATGTATAGAAGACACTTTAGAGGCATCAGCCGAAGAAATGCTCCTGACGAGATGAAGTAATTGTTTGGCGAAAAGCCAGCGTCCCGACGCTAACGTACTGTGGCGTAATACCGCTTATGGAAATCTGACTGTGACACTTTGGAACTCTTTCTGTGGCCTCACTTGTAGAAATAGTGGCAGACTTAAGCTGGCAGTTGAAGGCAGAATGCGCTGGTAGCCATTTTAATGTGGCAATAACAAACAGGCTGGAGGCTAGGCATCTTATTACGCGTTGTTCAGACGATTAGTGTCAAACCGTCTGCTGTCTATCAGCAGACGGTTTGACACTAATCGTTCCTTTTGAAGGCCTGTGATGATACGTCAATAGTCTAATTAATGGCTAAGGTGTCGAACTTGTGATCGAGAGGTCGCAAGTTCGAACCCTACCCATTACACTATTGCCGTGAACAAGTACAGTCACAAGCATATTTAGCTTAGTTGGAGGGATTAACAAGATTGCTAATATGTAAATTCTACCCACATAGCTATACAACGTGTAATGGAAAGGGTATATACATACCAAGGGCACGGCTTCTGTGGATGATATCAAAGGATATTGGAAGGGTTTCAACTCAAAATAAAATACTCTAAAAATTGATACCAATTTTTCGGTTTCGTAAGTTTCTTAAATTGAAATCATAACAATCGTGTCACCGCATAGTGCGGTGATACGATTGTTATGATTGCGGTAGGTCAATAACTTTCCACGTTCCCCTAGTACTGTAGTAGCCTAGCGTAAAGGCGGTTTTCTTTTGTCGGCGCGAGAAAGGAGATAGGATTAAAAAACCCTTCCAATATCGTTTGATATCACCCAAAGAAGCCGTGCCCTTGGTATGTATATACCCTTTCCGTTACACGTTGTATAGTTCTCTTAAAAAAAATAGTATGGCTCCCGACTAACTAAAGTTAACTACACTTAGGTTTCCTTAACTCTAAAAAACGGAACCATTATAGGGTCACTTTGTTGTGCGTCTGTTTGCCTGTAAAGACCTTTTTCTCAGGAACGAGCAGTAATATTAAACTCAACTTATATAAGATACTCGGGACTACGGTATCTTTCAGCTGAAAAGATTTATGCGCATATTTTGCATCACATATTACAATTAGAAAATTCAGAAATTAGCTTTAGGATGAAATTAGAAATTTGTCTGAGTCATTTTAAGCTTTGTAATATTTATAATATAAAAAATTATTTTGTGAATACCATTATTTAATACTCCCGGTATTAAATAATGGTATTCACAAAATAATTTTGGACACATACTACCTATACTTTACCTTTAAACGGAATGTGTTTTCTTATGGGGAGAAAGTTGGTGGTTGCACATTTGTATAACCCTATATGTTCGTACTTATTGTAACGAAAACTGTATAACTGTTTGTTTTCTCTAAAAAAAAAATAACAAGAGGACATAAGAGAATCCAAATCTATAGAGTACTATCCGTTGATCTAGGATCATGCAATTTGGCAATAAGCAATGTGAATATGAAATTAGAATAACATAATTGAACTTATATACTTTGACGTGTATGAGACCCTCGGTTAGCGAGTCCATTTCGCACGTGGCCGATTTGTTTAAACTTACCCAGCAAGGTCATTATGAACAAATTTTAAAACGTGACATGTGCCGATCCGTACTGGATGCGCGATGCTTACAGGATGGATGTCCGAGTCCCAGCACTGGGAGCATTATGGACTTATTATGTTCTTTGTGACATAAGTGACAAACTGCCTGACATCACCGCTGCCTACCTTTGAACAATGCATTATGTTGGTGGTGAAAAGTAGATTTTTTTACAGAAGCATATTTGCAATAGCCCCAACATAATATACTAAGTTACCTGACCAAGTTATACTAAGCAAAAACATTAATGAATTTAAACGAAATCTTTTTAATTTATTGAATGACTAAAATCCATTTAGTAATTCATTAATAGAATAAATAATACACCATTATTCTATTAATGAATTTCTAAATGACAAATATTAATATTATTTAATTTTTTAATTGACATCAGCTTGCTTTTTGAAGATGTTGCAGGTATCCGATTTCGATGAAACTTATAACAATAAGGTCTATATATTAAGTGGTATTTTTCAGATTTTTTTGAAAGTGGTCACTCTGTTAGAACTTATTAATTATAGTCAAGAAAAAAATATTACTATTAAAGTAAAAATTTATTATTAGCCAAATAATTAAGATAAATATATGTAATATTTGTCATAATATTGTCTATAGTTTGGCTTTAGAATCACATTCCTAGCTCTATTAGTTTTAGAGAACGAAAAGTTTAAAAAATTTGCTGTTATCAGGACATTTTTCAAGGCCACGCAATGACAGTAAGTACATAACAATATGATATTCATTACATTTGGCTCTGGGGGCACATTCTTAATGCTTAACCTGCTAAACCCTTTATCACATTTAATATTATTTTGTATGCCTTCTGGCGGGAGATTGTCGGAACTGTTTTTTTTTTTGTATAACATCTGCAAACAACCTACACTCTGTTCAAAAATAAAGATTTTTGAATTATAATTTGAAAGTCACACATGCTTTGGGAATTCAGCTTTAATGGGTAAAATTATTCGTTTGCCTGAGACACATCACAGGCCACTCATGCCGTATGAGTGGCCAAAAAGTGTGCGTGTGAGACCTGTGAAGAAAAAATTAAAAAAGTGTACTGTTATTTTGTTCCTTTTTTAGGGTTCTGTAGCCGAATGCCAAAAGACGGAACCCTTATAGTTTCGTCATGTCTGTCCGTCTGTCTGTCTGTCTGTCTGTCTGTCCATCCGTCCGTCCGTATGTCACAGCCATTTTATTCCGAAACAATTAGGACTATACATGTGAAACTTGGTAGGTAGATGTATTCTATGAACCACTTTCCGATACAAAGAAAAAAATTAAAAAAAAGTTATTAAAATAAAGGGGGCACACATGGAACTAAAACTGAAAATATTTTTTTTCATGAAACCAATGCGTGTGTGATATCAAAAGACAGGTCTTTAAAAATGACATAGGGGTTTTTAAAACCACTTTTTATAAAGTCAATCGTTTAAAAGATATACGCATCCAAAGTGGTAAAATCCTCCTCCCCCTCTAACTTCTATCATAATGGAGCGAAACATCGAAAAACAATACGTCTGTAGACCTTAATGTAAACTTTCAACCAAAATTGGTTTGAACGAGATCGGGTCAGCAGTTTTTGTGATACAGCATAGTTTCTAAAACCGCAAATATAACTTTGTAATTCATACAAATACTAAGAAAAACAACGTTATTTGACGTAGTTGTAAAAAATGTAAATAACCTGGTTTTAAGAAATTTGTGAGTTTTTTTTTCGTCTAATAAATATTCATATTAAGTACATTATATTATTATAGTTACTACGGAACCCTTCGTGGGTGAGTCCGACTCGCACTTGGCCAATTTTTATTGTTTAAAAATTTTGCCAAAAATTTTAGCCATGTCCTTTCCCAAGGTCTAATCTATTGCTGTAGCAACTTTCATCAAAATTGTTTAAGTAGTTTAGGCTAGAAAGCGTAACAGACAGACAGACAGAGTTGCTTTCCCATTTATTATTACAATAAATGGAAATTAATTATAATAATAATTTATTATTATAAATGGGAAAGCAACTGTCTGTTTGTCTGTTACACTTTTTAAGCATTAGGTAGGGATAATCTGCTTTTTAAATCGTACAAAAACATTTTACTACGATAAAAATTAGCAGCAAAATAAAACAAACCCTAACAGCGAGAACGAGACAGCATATAAATGACTACAAGAGGGTATCCATACGTTTTTACGGTCAGGAAACTTTAGCTGACCAAACTAATCGTGTATGACACGACCGAATACCTCTACGAGTGCTTAAAAGGTGCGGAACCTATTCACCCCGAAATTGGGGTTCATTTAACTAAATCAACAGACATTTATTAACGGGGACCCTAATTAATCTTTCATAACTTTTTGTAACAGGGTCGTGAGTTTGTAAGAATTTGAATACGAATGTGAATAGTAGTTATTAGTGTAAAGGAAGATGGCAATATTGGTGAATGCATTGTGTAAATCTTTGTTTTGCTTTAGAATATCCCATTTGAAGAAACGCATTCAACTACTACAATAAAAACAACAACAGCAGGCAACAGAGATGACCTTAGTCTAAAGCTCCCGAGATGCTGAAGACCACAGAAAGTGGAGGCGCATCACAAGAGCTGCTTTATCCAGAGAAAAGGCATCATCATCAACCACGACCACTCTGTTAAGAATGCACGACTGAGGAGGATTCAACTACTAACCAATCTGCGAATCAAGACAATTATCAATTTGCATAATACAGGCTTGAACGGTGTTAAAAATGTAAAACCTAATCAAGTATCAATATGGTTACATTGAATATTATTCTCACAGAATAAAACAAAAGTATAAACAAATCAAAGTATAATAAAAATATTTAAAAAAAAAAACAAAAGTTTAATCAAATTATAAAGTTATAAATAAATAAAAACATTGTTCATTAATAGGTGTTGTAATATAACAAAGAAATACTTACATTTAACTTATATCCTAATTGAAATTATAGAGACAAATTTTTATCAGGTTTGTACTACATACATTTATAAAGGTTATATGTTATGGGAACAGAGATATAATGTTGATGAATGTGAATTTGTAAAAATCTTAGATATTAATTTAAAATTTAATGTATTTCTTGGTTGTCACCTGTAATTCAATTAAAAATAAGTCAATTGTAAGTGTCACCTGAAACCGGCATCATTTTATGCACTGCCTAATATAATTTTATACCTTTACACGTCAGCGGATCTTTAAACCTTTGTTTATCACTAATAAATTCTATGATGGAATAGTAGCATATATCCAAAAGGAACTTAAAGAAAGACTTCTTAAATGTTATTATACATTGTTGAGGCCATATCAAGCACAATTTTACCGAAAAGAGCAGTTTTTTCGAGCGAAACGGTATATGGACTTTTACAATAATCTGAGGTAACAAAAATGTGGTAAAGTTAGTTACTATGGGGTGTTGGTTACTGTGGCCATTAACACAAACATATTTGTTTGTCGTTTTCCCAGCACGGTTTAAGTGGTATGAATTAATTACATATTTGCCTGGCACGTAATTATGTAGTGCGAGTTCCGAAGCAGCTCAATATGACCTAATTTTTGCGCAGTGAGTGTCGAGCCTACCGCCAGAGAATTAAGCACTGAATAATTACCAATATTGACATGCAGTGTTTGATTGATTATTTTTACGTTGCAAAGGCTTTGTAAACAACATTTTTTAATAACTTTACGATGTTTTATAGTCAACATGAGCTGAAACGTAATCTAGTCTAATTTCTTAGTGAAATCTGTTACTTTCGGGTCGTGTGAACGAAACAGTTATATTTTTAACGAACTAAATCTTAAAAAAAATCCTAATTTAGGTCAGAAATAGTTTATTATGAACGCTAGCTATTGTCCATCACATCAAATCTATTCAAATGTCGATTAAAAAAGCATTACCTTTCCTCTTAACTGTGTTAATTATTTATGTATATATTTATATTATATGTTTATATATTCTGACATTATGTATTTATTTAAGTATATGTTATTTTTATTGCATTATAAGTATGTGTAGGTATATTTAATATTTTAGTTTTAGACTTCACATATTCATATTTGTTTATCTTCTTGTTCTCACACACTAATATCTACATTTCTTTTTCACTTCTCCTTTCGCAGGTCTGCTGGAAGAAATTTCTTAAGAAATAAGCAGTATCTTTGTACTCAAATATTATAATTATGCTTATCCTAATGTATTTTACTGTGTGTACATAAATAATAAAATAAATAAAAAAAAGAAATCACTTACTTGTCCAATATATATTATTTATTTATTTCATTTTACAGAAAGCTTAAGGACTAATAACAGAAATAAAATACATTCGTGGATAGGGAAATAATACACCAACTACAACAACAACAATAAATAGGCCAACATAGTGGTGAATGTAGTGGCCAATGCCTTTTGGCCAACGTGTAGAGGGTGTGTTTGTGCATCTTGGGTTGTATTGCACCCCCTCTACACGTTGGCCAATAGGCATTGGCCACTATATCCGCCACTATGTTGGCCAACGTGAAGAGCCGGCATAATGCGATAGGTAGTGTACCTATTCTAGTATTACAATAATTTATTTAATTTTGTAACACTAAAACAAATAACAACTAAAACAAACAAATAAAGCTCTCCGAGTGAATTCACCCAGAAAACAACAGAATAAGTCCAAAACGGTTACTCAAAAATATGCACAATCGAGTACCATGAAGCTTTATTACAGTGTAATAATATTGGAATCGAATCTGTAAACCTACCACTTGGTCAAAATGCCCAAATATATTGGTACCGTATGAAGCTCAGAACCTATATTTAATATTCAGCTTTTCTTAACTATACCACCCATTACCTACGTAACACTATACTCATTGGCAAGACCAGTTCAAGACTTCTTATATTCTGAAAACCCTCAAATAACAACAGGGAAAAATAGCCTAACGCGTTTTTCGCAGCATGTAAGAATCTTGATTTATTAAGATTACAAGCCGTTGATGCTTGGGCAAGCGGTGCATAGCCTTAAAAATCAACTCGTGTTTCTTTCTATTATAGTTTAGCCTAGCTCCTAAATGTGCTTTAAATGTTTAAAGCCACAATAGCCTAATAACTAAGGCGTCGACCCCGCGTGAGGTCGCGGTTTCCCCTACCCATTATACTGTGTATCCACTCCAGACACCAGCATATTTAGCTTAGTTAGAGGGGTTAACAAGATTGCTAGTAATGTGAATTCTACCCATATTGCCAATTCTCTTTAAAAAATACAGACAGAAAACCTTCACGCTGTACCTTGGTCATACTTGGCGGGAAGTGACATCTGAAATACGTTGCGGCAAAGTTAACACGTACCCGTGCTTTGTATGTCGGTACCCGCGCTTTGTATGCCGTCACCCACCGTCAACCAAACCTGATAAAGAATTAGTGATTTTATTTCATACACATGTGGGTTCAAATTTCATAGAACTGTAGAACAAAGTACAAATTGCTATTAACAAACATTAGCTTCGATCAATATGTGTAAAGTGCTTCATTGAATATCTTTATAAATATATTGATTCATTGCCATGACATATTGAGTTTTGTTTCCACGATATTTGAACACTTTGTAAGAGTATACGTATATCAGACGAGAAATTTCTTTCTGTTAGGGATATTTATAGTCTATTATAAATAAACACAACCAATCGTTGCATGGTAAACAAAATTAAATCAATTAATTTTAATATTTACATAGGTACATAATATTAGGTACTTTGTTTCTAATTTTAATAGTCAACTCTTGTATAACCAGTTCTCTAAATAATTAAACTGCTGACCTAATAAATAAAAACATTCTGCATGAAGTCTTTTTCTCGCGGATAAGCGTTTATGAACGCTTATCCGCGAGAAAAAGACTTCATCACTCATAGCGCCATCTATGAAGTATACACAAAATTATAGGGAGTATTATTCTATCATCAGACGAGCGTGACATAGTATTAAAGAAACTTAGTTTACTTTAGGTATGTTACTAGCTTATTACTATACTTATAACTAGCTTATAATGATTTCTCAAAGTAACATTTTCTATAAACACGCCCAGTCAGCATCTCTTTCCAATCTTATCTCGCGTCAGTTGGACCTAAAGTCTACTTATGGACAATTTATTGGATTTCATATCAACTATTACACCTAGCCAGGTATTACAACCAAGACGTCTGGGTCGAGAGAGTTTTTCTAATAATCCGTTACTAGGTAACTCACGTAGGTAATGAAAACTCGTGTGATGTGATGGATCTTGTTCTTTCAAACCCATTTTATCAGTCCGAAATGAGACTTAAGTTACTTTTTATTATGGTTCCGTAACCGAATGGCAAAAGACGGAACCCTTATAGTTTCGTCATGTCTGTCTGTCCATCCGTCCGTATGTCACAGCCATTTTATTCCGAAACTATTAGGTAAGACTTTACATGTGAAACTTAGTGGGTAGATGTATTCTGTGAACCGCTTTCCGATTTTAAGAAAACAATATATACTGTAGATCTTAAGTAAAATTTCAACCAAAATTGGTTTGAACAAGATCGGGTCAGTAGTTTTTGAGATACAGCATATTTTCTAAAACCGCAAATATAACTTTGTAATTCATACAAACACTATGAAAAACAAAGTTATTTGGCGTAGTTACTACGGAACCCTTCATGGGCGAGTCTGACTCACACTTGGCCAATTTTTCTGTTAAAGAAACTACTGCAAAAATAAAACAAAACTATTATTTTATACAAGCAGTGCTGTCCCGGTGGTTACCGAGCCGATTTACGAGATTTAGGTCGTGTGTTCAAACTCAGACAAGGCACATTACTTTAGATAACTTATATCAACACCAGATTTTCGGTGTCTCAAGGCGTCGTCCTTCATCGTTTTCCACACAAAGTAATGTGTCTCCTTGGGTTCGAACTCACGACCCGACTTGTAAATCGGTCTAGTGGGCCGACTTTGTTTTGTTTATTTCTGTCTATCGGTCGAAATTCGACCATTGTACCATCACTTACATCTTATTAATTCCTTTATTTTCTCAATATTTGAAAAGTAAGCAGGTGCGTATATTTAATTAACTATGCATTCCGGGTATTTATTTCCACGGCAAGTAATTAAAGCACCATAAACAAGCGTTTCAATGACGACTTAATTAAATGCGTACGTCGAAACGAGTTGTGTGTGCGCCTTATCGACTTCAAAAACGAAGTGTGTCGACGACGTTCAAATGTATCCAAAGTTGAACTTTAATCTGTTGACAAGTAGATTTTAATGAAGTATCTTGAGTAGGTTGAAGTGGTATTAATGAAAGATATTTAAGCATTAATTAAAAATGTTTTTGTGAAAATCAGTAAAGCGTTTTCTGTAGATGTCATTGCGTTCTGAGTAAATTTTGTGTTGGTTTCGCAAGAGTTATTTATAGCAAGAAAAAAAAGAGAGTTACAAAAAATTAAGATCTTGTTTTTATAGATCCATACTTAATTATGTGTATAACTGAACAGCGAATAGTGAAAACACTTGACTAAACTTGTTAAAAAAATTTGGCTTCTGAGTACCCGTAAAGCCTGCAATACATGTTGGCCGAGCGTTGTCGAGTGAAGGCCAATACCAACATGTAGACGGCATATTTGTCTTGTCTTGCTATCGCTCGGTGTCACTTGCCTAGTTGGCCAAGTGAAGGCCAGCGCCAACGTGTATAGAGCTCATTTGGTGCAACTTGTCTTCGCTCGCCGTTGCTCGTGATCACTTGCCTCACTTCGGATCGGTGTCGGTTTTTGGTCACATATCAAAGGCGCTCGCCTGCGCTCGGCCAACGTGTGGGCAGCTCTACAGACCCTCTTCGACATTGGTCGTCTGCATTGACATTCGACGAACTTGTCGAACGTGTGGACATTATTTCTTGCCCTGTACCTATTTGCCAACGCTCGCGTTGGCCTACGCTCGGCCAACATGTATTGCAGGCTTTACGACTGTCACAGCTAATCTGGGAACAATTACAAAATGTGCTTCCCGAGTCGCGGAGGAATATCGGTATGTTAAGATGGTCGGTCACCCATTTTGGGACAGACCTCGCTAAGCATTGCTTTACCTTGCTTATACAACGTGTAATTTATAGGGTATATACATACCAAGTGCACAGCTTCTTTGGATGATAACAAACGATATAGCAAGGGTTTTGTAATCCTATGTCTACATGTGTGGAACTTATTAGAAATTTCAATACATTGATACCAGAGACCGAATTTTTCAAATTAAGAAGAACGAAGAGAATTATCGTTTTATTGGCAAGTGACGTGGAAAGTGATGACCCTCATAGTGCTGTGACACGTTTGTTATTACTGGTATTCAAGAAACATATGAAACCAATAATTTGGGGTGAATTCGGGTGAGTCACTTATTTTGAGCTGAAACTTTGCATAGAGTCACCATACCAGATATTGTCTTCAGTCCTTTTGGATAGATATGAGGTTTCCGTTACACGTTGTATACAAGATAAAGCAACGTTTATTAATTAGCCACGAGTAGCATACTCACTCACTCACGTTTTTTGTTTGATTATTGCAATAGTGCAAATGGCAACACTTAATTAATACATTAACAATGTTTAATTAAACGATTGATTGATAATTAATTACATGAAACAATCGGAAATTACATTTTAATATGTTCGAATGTTTATTTTCAGAATTTGCAACTACCGTATGAAAAACTGATCCCTTATAGGATTATAGCTTGTAGTATTTTTATCCGCCTGTCAAAGGCAATTTGCTTGAAATCAATCAGATTGATTCAGTTGAAATTTGGTGGGTAGGTACTTTTGTGAACCAAAAAATAAGGCTGAATGTAAATAAATAAAGTTAGTTTAGTGGTAATTTCTGATAGAAAAATACAATAAAGTATTTTAACACTTTCTCAGCGAAGCGATTACACACGCGGATCCCGCCGTACGCGGGCCAATTTTGGCATATTTCAAATGGTCATAATGTAAACTATAATAGATATCTGTTTGTTTTTTTTTATTATTATGTTACTGCCTTATTATATTTTGTATATAAAAATAGAACAATGAAATATAATAATTTTACTTTTTAACCGACTTCTAAAAAAGGAGGAGGCTCTCATTTCGGATGTTTGTTTTTTTTTATGTTTGTTCGGTCATAGCTCCGTCGCTTGTCAACCGATTTGAAAAATTCTTTTTTGTTGGAAAGGGTATACTTTCCAAATAGTTCCCTGAAAATTTTATCGAAATCGGATAAGCCGTTTCTGAAAAATAGACAAAAGTCTGAAAAAATATTTACATTGACTATCTTTTCGTTTACTCTGCTGGTGAAGGTGATAAGTAGTTGACATTTTGGCTTTTGTAACTAGATTAATTACAAACTGACCCACTAAAAAACGCGAAAATAAAAACTTTTTTGCAAAAAATAAAACCGACTTCCATATCAAAACGCTACAAAGCCAAAAATAATTTTAATTTCGGAAGGCGGTGTGAAAAAAAGAAAATACAAAACCAATAACACCGACTACCGAAATTAAAATTATTTTTGGCTTTGTAGTGTTTTGATATGGAAGTCGGTTTTATTTTTTGCAAAAAAGTTTTATTTATTCAACAATAACATTGTACGTGATTTATGAACAGTAAGTAAGAAAATGTATCACATATCCTATTCGTGACGCGCGAGTGAGGTTAAAACCGTATACCGTGTGACATTTCAAATTAAAAGGCTTATTTGTGAGGTTTTAAAATTGCATATTATAAACAACCTTTTAAAAAACCGGTGAAGTGCGTGTCGGGCCACGCGCAGTGTAGGGTTCCGTAGTTTTTATAACAGCCAAGTGCGTGTCGTATTCGCTGACTGATCGTTTCGTACCGTGCTCTAACTTAAAGCCAAACATGACTACCTAACTAATTTGACTTCCTGTACAAATCCTCACCTGATCCGACAATTTTGCACGGAAAGTTTTAATTTTTTTTAGAGATTTGTATAAAACTTGTCATAGCCGGTGTTTTGAATTTATTAAATACAGGACAGGCTACACTACTTAATCGTCATAAGAAACTAGCGCGATACAACTGACGCTTAGCGCCATCTATCGATTTTTCTATGGAGTTGTTCTAAATTTTCGAGTCAAATATAATTGGTCGACTATTACTCGTAAACTTGTAAAGCCCACTTATGTGTGATAGTTTTCCTTTAAACTTCGTTATATATAGGTACTACTGCCGTGACATTTGAATTTCTAACTACAACCGTTTAGTTGATAGAGGGGGGACACTTGACTCTAACGAAAATTGCTACTTTAAAGCTTGATAAGTCACGAACGGTTTACTTAATCAAAAAACGGTTTTGCCAAACCCCTAATATTTTTGAAAGACCTATCCAACGATATCCCACACTAAGGGAAGAACGAAAAAAAAAAATTATCATCCTTCTTTACATGTATGGGAGCCTACCCTAAATAATTGTTTTTTTTTTTTCAAAATTTTATTTTACCACTTTTTTGGCGTCATTAACGTGTATACTCATGCCAAATTACAACTTTCTAGTACCAATAGTTTTTGAGCTAAACCGCGGACAGACGGATAGACAGACGGACATGGCGAAACTATAAGGGTTCCTTGTTGACTACGGAACCCTAAAAACGAGTTTTTTTATTATTTTCACAGTCTAGCAATCTCTTTCATTTGACATCCACGTTGGCCATATTGGATATAACATCAACTGGTCCCGGACATAGTAACGCACGAACTAACAAGGCAGGTTATTTTAAGCTTATAATTACCTATCCCTTCCCAATGTTTGATTTGAATGATTCATGTGTGATTCATTCATTCCGCTTATCCGACCACTATAACCCAGTAACTAGCTAGCACTTCTTGCCAAGACTGTTGCCAGACTTCTTCGCTTCTAAAAACCCGTTAAGACAACTGACCCGTGCCCAATAAATACATGTTCTTTCCGAGGCACACAGATTATTCATTACATGATAATAATTTATTATTCCAAGAAACATGATATAATTTCTTTCCACTAGTTAGAGAAATACAATCAATAATGCAACATGGTACTAATGATAAGTGGAAATGATCACCTGTGTCCTGTGCTGGTTAAAAAAAAAACTGTATTACATGAGACAGGGCTTACCATTTCAAGAGAAACATGTTTATGAACATGTACAAGCCGATGAAAGTTGGAAAAATAAACAATAAGGTTAAAATACATTAAAATAAAATAAATAAGGTGGGTGTTGTGGAGTTTAACCTCCATAACACACTGGTGTGTGTGATGTATTGTGTAGATGTATTGTATGGAGTGTGGATGGTGAATGTAGAATTTCAATGCAGGACTATAAAATGATACTAAAAGACTTCCAGTATCGCTATATTATGTAAGTTTTAGCAGTTAGTCACGCAGTAACAACTTGCACTAATACAATTTACACATCTACGGAGTATTTCAGCATGGGTTGTTTAACCATGTAGATAAATACAACCTGTGGCTGTATTTAGCCACGGTTTCGAATTAACCAAAACATTAATATTATTTTTTATTTGGATTCACGATACATTAATTATTAACGTACAACCAAGTAAATGAGTTTTACATGATTATTTTCTGTTCAATGAATATTTCAGAAATAATAGTTAGAGAAAATAACTGAATTGTACACACTGTTTTTGTGAAAACAGATTGATATGAATTAAGTTTATGAGTGATTTTCTCAGGCGAAAAATTTACGCGTCTAGGCTGAAAACGTAGTGCTGGTTTACAGATAACTCAACGATATTTTTTCTCAGGATTAAAGAGACGTGAATCTAAATGAAACCACTTAAATTATATTTATAAGACTTTTACTTTTTAAGAAAAAAATCGGTAAATGATGAATTATCAATTTCTATGTCTTGTTCACAATCACTTTCATACACAGCATTTACTTCTCAGGAAGATAATCTTCAACATATATAGGAAAATGTATTTTGATTGCGTTAAGTAATAATTGACCTACAAGAAGCTAATTATTTTTGAATTTTTATGCTCATAGTTAATGAGTACATGTCAACGGTAGTTTTGTCCGAGCGAAATTACCAATTTCTATGGTCATTTTGTTTAGCCTTCCTGAGCTTCCACCAATGAGTTTAAACGGACAATAAATCCCTGCCCAGCAAGAGACAGTCGTGCTCTTACGCGTGGTGAGAAAGGTAGTGCACCATATTGCCTCGTATTCCCGCCAAAAATGTTAGTACTTAATTTCAGTTTACTCGGAACGAAATTTTGCAATTTCGGTAATCAAGTTTTAAAAGGATTTTTTCATGAAATAAAGGTATTACTTTTATGCATGCTAAGTAACCTTTGGTACACATTTATGATTATAGAAAACAATAGTCACAGCCTTGATAATTTTTGGAATTAAAAAAAAATAGCCACGTTTTCAATTTCTGTGGGGCAATTTCTGTGGTTTCCGTGGCATCTGGGCGTCCACGGAAATTACAAGACTCCACAGAAATTGTACCTATCAATTATTGTATTAATGTTAATGAAGGTTTTTGAAAAGAAACAATATTTGTTATGCCGAAATTACTTTGACAGAACTCATTAAACATCCCTAATTATAGATTACACAGAGATAGCACCATAGATAAAATAAATAAGTAGATTTGGTCAACAGACGAAATTATATCGGAACCGTGTGTCTCCAGTTAGGCGCTGGGCGGGGCAACAACTACACATGCAGTTTAATAAAATCAATAGATACGCACTCGCGCACACACCCGCATTTCTTAAATCAGAACGTACTATACAATCAATAATAAACCTTATTCCGTCAAACGCAGCGTGTATTTACCATGCACCGTAGAATTTACCCACACAAAAACATCGGTCGCTATCGTTGTGCTGTGCAAAAGCAATTTATTTTACATATACGCTAGTGATTGACTAAATCGGAAAGTTATCGATTCTTCCATTTATTATTGTACAATTTTTTATGGGCACCTGAAAATGAACCAAATAAAAAATGGCAAGTCCAGAAAATATTACAATAACAATAAACATATTATTAAGAACATAACATTACATAATTATTATTAATTATACTCGTGCATCGTCCTCGAGATTAGTAACCTGAAAACGTTGAAATATATGTAGTAACACGCTAGTGACACCACTCTTACACTGTATGTTTAGAGTCCTGCGCTCTTTTTTTTTTTCTTTTGCTGGCAACCCCAGCGTCTCGGTCTTTCATTCACGTCACAGTGCGTCACCACTCGCACGTTTTATTTTAGGAAAAAACAAAAGTGATTAGTTTTATAGTGAAAATACGCAAGCAAAAGTGCCACAAAGGAAATTCGAAATAGAGTACATAATGTGGAAGATCAAAAAACTGAAAAGAAACAATAACAAACAAAAAAGCGGCACGCCGACGGCGCCAACCGACCGCCAGTTCTACAGGGACTATTTCGGAAAAGGATGATAAAGATCAAGGTACATATATAATATATTTATTATAATATAAAAGTAAAGTGATCAAGTGCTATGATTATAACAAAAACAAGCCCTTATTAGTAAATTTACCAAAAAACCTCGTATGTTTGCCTTCGTGCAAAACATTTTCCACGAAATTGTGTATAAAACATATTCCACGAAATTGTGTACAATCTGATCTGTCAAAACGAATTGCTGCAAAAGATATTTATACAAGTGTAGTAAAGAATATACCCGTAATATAGGTTTTATTTAACAAAATTCAACATAATTTATACAATGACACAATCAATGCTGACAACTCAGTTTCTTCTTTAAATATGGCGTTCAATATTAACCAAGGAGTTAATATTTATCATTACAACAAGATCCTAGCTGCAAACACACGAACTTTTACGTAAAGTTGATAGACGCTAATAATTATATATTTTACATGGCATTATGATCAGTATTTCTGGAAAACAAATGAAAAACAAGCAACGGCCTACATACCGATAGATTTACCCTAACTAAAGTTATTACCGATCAGTGCGGCTTCTGGGGCCGTATCGCCAGGTAAAACAAAATAAGTGTACTGTAATAACCAACACCTAATACATATCAGAGCGGCTTTTGGGGCCGTATCGCCAGGCTACACAAAATAAGTATACTGAAATAACCAACACCTATCAGAGCGGCTTATGGGGCCGTATCGCCAGGTAACACAAAATAAGTATATTGAAGTAACCAACACCTGTCACCTATCAGAGCGGTTTTTGGGGCCGTATCGCCAGGTTTCACAAAATAAGTATACGGAAATAACCAATACCTATCAGAGCGGCTTATGGGGCCGTATCGCCAGGTAACACAAAATAAGTATACTAAAGTAACCAACATCTGTCACCAATCAGACATTAAGGTAATATGTACTCTATCAGAGCGGTTTATGGGGCTGTATCGCCAGATAACACAAAATAAGTATACTGAAGTAACCAACATCTGTCACCTATCAGAGCGGTTTTTGGGGCCGTATTGCCAGGTTACACAAAATAAGTTACATACTAAAATAACCAACACCTATCAGAGCGGCTTATGGGGCTGTATCGCCAGATAACACAAAATAAGTATACTGAAGTAACCAACATCTGTCACCTATCAGAGCGGTTTTTGGGGCCGTATCGCCAGGTTACACAAAATAAGTTACATACTAAAATAACCAACACCTATCAGAGCGGCTTATGGAGCCGCATCGCCAGGTAACACAAAATAAGTTTACTTAAGTACCCAACACCTATTAGAGCGACATTGGATTGTCAGTTTGCCTCAGGGTAACTTATTCAAGACGGTTGTGAGACCAATATAGTTTAGTTTTTGGGATGGTTTCACTGGCTCAATTTTCATAGTGCATCAGTAAAACCTTAGAATGGTAACTAACACCTGCCTCATTTGTCTACTGACATACAATCATGGTAACAAACACCCATCAGAGCAGCTCCTGGGTATGTATCGCCATGTTGCTTACTATACCACACTAATTCACAGATAATAACTACAGTTTATTTCTCGGGACTGCATTGGCATATCATATGGGTAGTTGCTGAAACTACACCATAACTGATGTAATAAAAATTCCTTACTAGGATAATCTGGTTTCAGTTGGGGTGTCATTGGACAGCCCACGGACGATACAACTTATAGAGGTTTTACCGTCAAATAAGTGCGTCAAACCTATTGAAGAGGTCACACATCCATCCACCTCAGAAAACTTACCGCAGCAGACGTTGGTTAAGGAAAAAGTCTTGGAAGTAAACCATAATGAAGAACTAGCTGACCCGAAATACCCCGCTCTTGAGCACAGGAATCCAGAAGTGCTGGATATTCTGGGAACTGATCCCTCTGTGGTTGTTAACTATGGGATTGACATACACAAAGTTTTAGCAACAAGACTGCAACACATAGACACTCTGGGGCATAGCAAGGAAACTCGCGAAGAGCTTACAGAAACCATTCTGTAAGCTCTTCGCGAGTACCTCATCCCAGCTAACAGTATCTTGGTTGGAGCACCCTACTAAATGTGGAAATAAAAGCAGCTGTAACAGAAACCGTATTAAAGCGAGACAACGGCATCAAAGAGCGCCAAAGCCAGCTCACAATGGCAATTTCTGAGCTAGCGAGTCCTCACCCAAGAACATGAGAACAAAAATAAAGAGGGCCTCAAACAACTCATGGATGTGTACTGGATCTTGTGTGACACACAACATGCAGAGTCAGTCACTAAGCGAAACTTCACCATATTCTCCATAAACAAACATCTGAATGCCACAAAAATTTACAAATAGGTAGTGAAAACCTAGCAAAAACAGAACCCAAAACTTTTTCCTCAACTTAATAACAAGTTAAGAACAATTTAAGGAGGAGAAAAAGGTTCCCAGTGCGCAGGAGTACAACGAGGTTGTGAAACATTTCCCCCGCCGGTGCCGGGTACCTCAGCGTGAGACAGTCGCATCAAGTCGCTTCGAAAGCATCGTGACGTCCGTCGAACTGCAACCATCGCCGATAAATACGGTAAAATACAATGGTCGGTAATCACTGAAGACCAAACTATGTTGTCATAAGTTAACGTGTATAAACTAGCACTGTTTTTCTTTTTATGCTCAATGGCGTCTAAACACCGAAGACTAAACTATGTTGTCATGGGTTTAATGTGTAAAAACTGGCAATTATTTCCTTTTTTTTTATGCTCCACGATCTCTAATCAATGAAGATCAAACTATATTGTCATAGGTTTAATGGATATAAACTACAATTAAGAAAAAAAAATCCTAATTAGATTACCTAACGAAAAACTGTCAAATATAAAGTCTGAACTAACAAGATGTATTGCATAAGGTGTAAAATTTGCGAAATTCTTTGGACTACTTGCATGGATGAATATGAGATACTTTACACTTAAGAAAGAGTAAATACATGAATAGACCTAACTCTATGCAAGATTCTTTTAAATGATGAGACGCATACTGCTAAGAAATATAGACTGACGCCTCAACTATGGGGGGAGTAGCCACATGTGGGAGTGAACAAGCCAGCGGAAGATGGTCGCGAGATGAGAGAAAAATCCATATAAATCAGCTCGAGCTGCTAATAGCTTATTTTGGCCTTAAAGTATTTGCCTAAAACCTCAGAAACTGTGAATTCTTCTTCACATAGATAACTCCATAGCCATTGCTTACATAAACCGCAAGGGGAGCATCCAATACCTACATCTATTTTTTTTATATATTTCATATATTACAGACTAGCTTTTGCCCGCGACTCCGTCCGCGTGGAATAGTTACTTCGGGCTAACGTTAAATTTAACCCCGATTTTGAAGCATTCTTCATTGGTGCTCCGCTCCTATTGGCCTTAGCGTAATGGTATATAGCCTTTCTCTTTAAATTGACTATTTAATTAAAAATATTTTTTCCATTCGAACCAGTAGTTCCTGAGATTATCGCGTTCAAACAAACAAACAAACTCTTCAGCCTTATATTATTAGCATAGATAGCTGTTGCCCGCGACTTCGTCCACGTTTCCGTCGTTTTTCGTAAAAAAAAAAGTCGCCTATGTCCTTCCTCACGGTTCAGTGATTTTGATGTAACAGACAGATTAACTTTCGTAATTTAGTAGGGAAATATAATATGTCAATCTATAATACTGTTGAAAAATATCGCAATACCGAACCGCACAATATTATTGTTAATAGCTGTGCCCGCGACTCCGTCAGCGTGTAACTCCTTGTGTGTTATTAAGTTAATGTATTGGTAATATTGTTTAGATCACGTTCACATGAGGCTTAAGTACCTATAGAATGACAATACTTCAGCGCAAAGCTTCCGAGTAAACTATGTTGAAAGTTGACCCGTCCGGCACTTGAACATAAAGATTTCTAGAACTGCTAACCCGGGAAAGAGCGACGTACAACTGACCATGCGAGAAACAACTGACACCGAGATCTACTTCAGCAACATGAAAAGTCTGCCCTTGAGCCTTATTAATTGTCATTGCATAACAAACCGATACTGGGAATCGCGTTCTTTTAAATTGGAATGGAAAATTATTTGGTATTATGGGAATTCTGGGAATAAAGACGGTTTCTCCTGCACCGCAACCTGTTAAAATTTGAGCCTCGATTATATTTTGTTGCAACGGGGTTACTTTTAGCCGAGTTCCATTGCAAAGTTGTGGTGGTTTTAAATTTCGGAGCAGAATATTAATCAGAAAGCTTCGAACTGCTAAGCTATCGGGAGTTACACGTGTTATTGTGAGTCAACCATAAAAGATAGATATATGCTGTCGTGGGATATTTTTTATATAATTTTAAGGAGAACATTTCCGTCATAAATGATTTCAGTGTAGCTTTAACCATTAAGGTTGCACACGAGACGAAAGCTTAAAAAATAGAGTAACTTCTCCCGTTTTCCCAACATTTCCCTTCACTGCTCTGCTCCTATTGATTGTAGCGTGATGAAAAGTATACTATAACCAGCTCAGGAGTATGAAAAATAATTGTACCAAGTTTCGTTAAAATCCGTCGAGTAGTTTTTGTTTCTATAACGGTTATACAGACAGACAGACAGACAGACAGACAGACAGACAAAAATTTTACTGATTGCATTTTTGGCATCAGTATCGATCCCTAATCACCCCCTGATAGTTATTTTGTAAATATATTTCATGTACAGAATTGACCTCTCTACAGATTTATTATAAGTATAGATAACAAAATTGCGGATGCAGACTCTCGTCGAGTACACCCAGATATAGATTGGATACTGGCTGGATTGGATTCGGCCGGCGGACCTCTTCACAAGTAGAGTAAATACAATCCAAACACTTTGGCAGTTAATGCATTCATAATCAAATGGACAACAATTATTTTTTAGGCCCCTTGGTCCTTTCATAATAATGTTAAAAACCTTGAGAAAAATTATTACTAAGAAGGCAAGGCAATTATGGTGGTTTCTAAATAGCCCATACAACCGTGGTTGCTCATATTCCAACTTTAACCTAACAACATTATTATTTTAAAAGACAACCTCAAACTGGTTGCCGGATCATTGTGCGCTGCGGCGACGCAGGGTATCGATCATCCACAGCGGACACTATGATAGGCTCGTTCTCGGAAAATCCTTACCAGCAGTATGACGTACCTAGCACTTGGAAAATTAAATTTTGTGCTCAGAACAATATAACTTTGAGTTATATGAAGCGTCAATCCCAAACATTTTATATTTTCTCACAGGTTTACTCAATCAGAGAAACCAGTATGGCACCTTGAATTCGTGTAGGTTCTCATTACAAGGTTTTTTTCAGGGGAGCTTATCAGCTCAACCACGGCCTAAATATAATACCACGTGGTATACTTCGCTTGTACTAGAAATTCCAAAGGAAAATTTGCCGTTAAAAAATAACTTAAAATGATAATAACGTATACAAAAATTATTATAAAATAAATAAATTGTAATTAAATAAATAAATAATAAACATACCCGACCAGTGACGATTTTAAAACTTCCAGGGTGGGCTCAAAATACCAACCTTGAGCCAACCATTCTTTGAGACGAAAATGGAAATGTGCCCAAAATCTTACTTTTTAATATTAGTACAAAACCAAGCCAGGTCTTTTTGTGGGAAACACATAAAGCCGTTCAATGGTTTTAAGAAACCGCATAAACGGTAAAAATACAATCCTTACGTCCGTCGGTGGATTATAGCCGTCCTTAAGGATAGCGGGATTGACACCTCTGAGTGCACACGACACAAGGCACGCTGCTACGTCTAAACCTAACCAATGCGACTTGTCATCGATCTTATCCGCGACAGGGCAAGCTAGAGCGGAAGCTCTAACGTTTTTGGAAAAAAAAATCTATAACAGAGCAATGATTAACGCTAAAGAAACGTAACTGCCACGACAGTGCTAACTGATTTATAATTAGTTCATTACCCTTAGATATAAAACTAAATTTTTAAGGAGAACAAAATTAAATTATAACTAAAACAAAAAAAAAAAGATGTGATACTAATTAAGTAGTTTTAGAAATAAACCAATTAATTAATACACAGGTATTTTTTGGTAGTTGACATTTCCTCAGCTATCTCTCAAGGTCTACATATATTTCAACGTTTTCAGGTTACTAATCTCGAGGACGATGCACGAGTATAATTAATGATTAAACGAACTTACCTGTACGTGAAGTTCTATCATAATTATACAAAGTGCATCGTCCGAAGAGATTAGTAACACCCACCCAACCCAAAGTGTCTCCCAGTTTGCTGCAGAAATGTCAAAGCTGAACATGGTGGCTTCAAACTCTAAACTTAATGAAAGACCGAGACGCTGGGGTTGCCAGCAAAAGAAAAAAAAAAAGAGCGCAGGACTCTAAACATACAGTGTAAGAGTGGTGTCACTAGCGTGTTACTACATATATTTCAACGTTTTCAGGTTACTAATCTCTTCGGACGATGCACTTTGTATAATTATGATAGAACTTCACGTACAGGTAAGTTCATTTAATCATTAAGTACTACCTACTAAGTATTAAGGGCTACCCTGGCGCTTTCGACTTAAATCTTAATATTTAATTATCATAGTGATAGGTCAAATAGAAGTCGATGTTAACTTACATTACGCTCTTGATCGGAACATACCAGCCGTATAGGTTGTATAGAATCCTGAAAAGTTGAATGACTGATTTTATGAATACCCTAAATCATGAGAATAGCTTTCAGTAATAAAATAAAATTTAACACACTTCTGCAAATATCAGTTGTACTCTTAATTTTGGAATTGTCCATTCAAAAAGCCTGCGACTTTTCTTTAGAGACTAGAACATTTCTGCGTTGAAGTGAACCGAGCATATGGTGCTATTTTTTGTAGGGTACCAGTTAGGTGGCATGCCTGTGGCATCAATCCATTCCTTTTTTATGTTACCATCTTTTGGGAAGCTGAAAAGTACGAAAAGCACTTATTTATCATTTACATACATCCTAAGCTACTTCTAAACGTCACCATATAATAAGCATCGCAATAATTACGTAACACACTATAAATCAAGATCTGAATGATTTTGACGTATATTGCTAATCCATTGCTTCATATGTTCGAAATATTGGTCTGCTCAACAACGTAAATACCGCAGTGAGTGTTGTTGATTTAGCATAATGAAACCGATTCCTACTGTAAGTGTGTTACGCAACTATTACCTGCGGGGTAACCGCAGGTAATAGTTTAGTAGGTTATAATAGGTTTTTGTTATAAGAAAAATCCTAGTTAGTAGAGAAATTGTTAAATATATGAAAACAAACACACATCCATGCATAACAAATAAATAGCATGAATATATTGACTTATTTTAAGCTCAATTCACAAATATATTATCTGAACCATGCCGATTATTATAACGCATTCGAAGCTTCAATGGAAGCAAAATACAAAAACCATAAAAAATAAAGAAACAGCATGAGGATAAGGCATAACATACGATAATTCTAAACCGAAAAACACCACCGATTATTAACCTAAAATTAAAGTAAGTTACTTTACGAATATTGGTTACGCATTTCTCTACTACTCTGTAAAAAAATCAAAATAAGTAAAAAAACATTATTTACATCGATCTTCCAATCGGGCTAAAACGGTTGACAGATTGAAAAATAAACTATTGTAGCGACGGCGACGTCGGAACTCCTTACGCATGCTGCGGGCGTAAAATAAGTTGTTTATTTTTTTTTACTTTTTGTACACTTGACTTTTCAACGTATTTTTATTTCTGTCATCTCATGTAAAATAAAAGTTAAACATATTTTCTTAGAGGTTTCCGTATGTTATAAAAAACTTTTTACCAAAAAATTAAACAGACACCCAAAAAACACTGCAACGTGAAAAATAACTTTAATTTCGGTAGTCGGTGTCTTTAGTTTTGTATTTTCGTTTTTGGCACCGACTTCCGAAATTAAAGTTATTTTTCACTTTGCAGTGTTTTTTGGGAGTCGGTTTAATTTTTTGGTAAAAAGTTTTTATTTCACTCTTTTTAGTTGGTCGATTTTTAATTTACCTAGTTACAAGAGCCTAAATGTCAACTACTTATATTCATTTACAAAATATTGCTTTTCCCAATGTTGGGCTGTTATTTTATTTTAATAATAATAATAATAATTCTTTATTTTCAGACAACAATGATCCAGCGTGTTAGTAAACAATAATATAACTTATTACTAGTGTTAGTAGTTAAAATACAATAGAGAAGAAGACAGACCATATAGTATTGTGAAAAGGACATCCCCGAATTAATGGTTAGTGATTGTCCTTCTCACAAAACTTTTAATAATCGGAGAGTCGATACTCTCCGCCACAGTTTTTAGAATGCTGTTGCCACTCGCCCGCAACCTTGACAACAGCGACGCGGTTCTCTTGCGAATGACGGCGTGGAAGCCGTCAACTCGGTTTTGCGCAAACATAGCAGATGCGCTGCACCATCGTGGCAGTCCCAACAGCATCCTAAAAATATTATTATACTGAACGCGTAGGTCATCCAGCGTTCTTTTGGTATAGTTGACCCAAAGATTCCCCGTGTAAAAGCACTGGCAATACGCCTTAAATAGTGTTACTTTCACAAGACTGCTACACCGAGCGAATCTTCGGGCCAACATGTTACCTCGGACCGCCAATGCCCTACGCTCCCTTTCAATATCGACATTGTCCTTAAGGTCGTCAGTGAGAAGATGCCCTAGATATTTAAATTTCGTCACTCTTTTGACGTTCAAGCCGTTTTATTTTATTTATTTATTTATTTCCAAAAACAACTTATAAATACTTAACAATCGCATTGTTGCAAACAATTTCTGTTAAGGCGTTGAGTTTAGCGTCTGTAGCCGAACTAGGCATTGCCTGTATTTCGGCTATCAGTTACCATTCCCCTCGCATTAAATACAATAATAAATAATATAACTGGTGCCAGACAGTAGATGCATGCATAATCAACAATTGAGAAAAAATAATGATAATTAAACACAAGAATAAAAAATAAAAAACTCATTAAGAAATATATGCAAGGTAAGTAAAAAATATTAAGTGTAATGTGTATTGTTATTGTGTGTGTATATATGTTTGTGTGTGCGTGTGCGTGCTTATGAAAGTGTGAATTAAGGTGTGTGTGATGTATAGATATGAGGGTGTCAGTGTGAGTGAAGTTATGTTGAGAGTTTGAGGGTGTAAGAAGGCGTGAGCGTATGATTATATGTGTAGGCGAGCTTGTGAGGAGGGTATCTGTGATCATGATGCTCTTAGCCCTATTTTTATTTATTTATTTATTTTAATGTGGTACAAGTAGTAGCTGTTCCATCTCCTCGTAGCTTAATTTTTGTTAATATTGGCATACAATTAATTTACATTTTTTTCTAGTTAGGGGGTATATATGTAATATTTTATTAAACCTATTATAAAGGTACGGGCCTAGAAAACATGCAAATTGTTTACAAAATTTTGTATTGAATGTATTTACATTTTCACATACATGATAATTTCGACGTCTCTGTAATAACATTGGCTTGAAGGGCTGGTTTTTGTGTTCTTGCAGGATAATTTTATGTATAAACAATATATTTGTTGAGGAGTTCTCCTGGTAGTTCACCATCAGTTTCACTTCACCATATGCATTGTGACGAGCATATTGTGCTTAATAACCACATTCAAGTAATCGAAGCGGAACACATGAACTACTTATTATTCCTACTTATATATTGAGTAGTTCCAGTGGCCATCGGTGGTCTTCATCATCAGGTCTACTTCAAAATGGTGCTTTTCGAATGCAACTACACAAGTTACTATAAAAAAAAAAAATACTCAAATCACTATAGGTGTGCCTATAATATTTGAAGAGTTCCCTCGATTTCTCCAGGATCCCATCATCAGATCCTGACTTGGTGACAATGGGACCAATTTCAAAGTATACCCTTTCAAACAAAAAAAGCATTTTTCAAATCGGTTCAATCGTCTCCGAGTAATCGGTGATCATACATAAAAAAATAATAATAATATACGCGTCGAATTGATAACCTCCTCTTTTTTATGTCATCGGTTGAAAAACCCCTAAACTATAATAGCAATATTTCATTCGTCAATCGACATTGCTGTCGATAGCCTACGTTAGTGGATCTGCACAAGCACATCACTAATTCGTCGCAAGAAGTGGCGGCCTCACTACGCGATGAATCCGCGTAATACAGTTTCGTATGTTATGTTTATATTGCTTGTTCAGTTAATTAGTGACGAACTCAGGTAGTGGTTAAGGAGCAATGTATTTATAGCAAAAGGAGTACAGTCGCTCTGATATTTGAAAACAAAAATAACATAGTAAAACCGAGAAATATTTTACGATTTATTGTTTTTCATGATTTTAAAGACAAATATTGTAAAATACTTGTACTTACATATGGTAAGTGATTCCATGATTCACATAGATTTGATTAAGGCTTCGGTTTTTACAAGATACCACAGAACAACTCGGCATTCATATATGTTATCACGATCGCCGTCGAAAGCGCACTAGTTCGCGGAGACGGCCACTTGCCTGTGACATGAGCCCTGTGGCCATGTCGCGCGGAGACCGATACGCCCCCTTACCACTTCTCTGTATTTTTGATTTCTGTGGATAGCACTATCCAATCCTTTACAGTCTGTGATATCCCATTATTTTGCTCATGCCTCCTTTCATAATCAAATGTGAGAGTTTAAATTGACTCATCAGTATTTTAAATATCCTTTTTAGTTTGGGAATCCAAAAATCGGTTCTCCATCTCATATCTGACTCTCCGTCAGAACAATACAGAAACAAAAAAAATCTATATTATATAGCAGCTCATAAAATTTTAATGTACTTACCAGGACTTGAGTGAATTGTCTCGAGTGATATGGCATTACTGCGAATGTGGGCATGAAAATGGAAAAGGAGCACCTGACGGTGTAGGCGATGTTCTTAAGAGATCTGCAAATCTTCTGGTTGCCTTTGGCATCAACGATATTAAAGCTTTAGTGGAAGGTCTTCCAACAACTGTCACAGGTGTGAAAATAAAGGTTGTAAACGACTATGAAGTGAATGAAATGGATTGGCTTTTGCCAAAAGTCCTAAAATGTTTCCTGGGATCTATGAAGATCCATTAGATCGTTTGGGCAAAAATATCCAAAGCTCTTACAATGCGATCACTGTCATGCACTGATGAAAACTGTCGTTACAATATAAAATGCATTCACGGAAAACATTTAGGTTTCTATGAATTGCCTATTGAAATCCTGGATAATGCAACGGTCGTTCCACCTGCATCACAATCGGATTCCAGTTTAAAGCCATCAACAATTCACAGATTTAAAGGATCTGAATTATTTTACTTTAAAACCAAGAACATACCTCAAGATAAGACCATCAAATCAGCTGATGCTTTACACGACTTGGACAATATAGACTATGACAATCTAGTTCCATCAGCTTCATTTTTCCAAAATATTAAGTGATATACGACGAATTTTGAAAAAACCATTGAGACTGATGCTAATAAAGCTCACATTGAATATTCCAAAGATAATTCTTTGGAATATTCAATGTGAGCTTTTTTGTGTGTAACTAATGTTACAAGACATAATTTAAATATTTTTGATAGTGATGATAAAAATATTTTCTGAAGGTTTTCGCCATGTTAGTGATTATTTGTTTAAGGAATATTTTTTAATATCTTAGTTACCTAAAAGTTGATTGATGTCTAATATCATTATTTTTTATAGTTTATCTTCAGAGCGATGACTTCTATTGAGCTGCTCTTATGATTATTAAGTTAGTTGTTAATTTGTCATTTTGATACGTACAAGATATCAAAATTAAAGTTAACTGATTAACTGTGTATAGCAATAATTCGTTATTTAATTTTAAGATTCTGACAATAAGAAAATATAAAAAACGTTCTTTGATTTTGAGAAGTAAACTGTATGTCCACAAATATTTAAGTAATTTGTTTAGGATTTTTCTATTAGTTTCAAATTGATCATATTGTTATGCAAATCAGAATATATTGTTTCATTTTTAGGATTGGATATTATTAGTTCTGTTATTAACATTATTAAGATAAAACTACTGTTATTGCAGTGATAATATTTTTTTTAGATTGGTAATTTAGTAAATTTTACCCAATCATAGGAGTAAAAAACGTAATCAGTTCCTTGATTGCTAATTTTGTAAGACTGATTTAAGCAATAGTACAACACGTTGTATTTTTATAAATACTTATTAAAATGATTCGCGTTATATCAGTTTTTTTTTCATACTAATAATATTTTTTTAGTAATTTACAATTTCAGTGCACACGCACAATTTCTGTGTCACCAATAAAATTTCAGTGGCAATAATAAAATTTCTGTGGCTCGCTAATTTCGGTGAGCCAAATAACTCTCTAAGTAATATAATTATATAATCCCCTTTTAGAAAATGTATTTATAATGTGGATATGTTGCGCTTTATTATTAAAGTTTTTTACAAAACCTGAAAATGAAAATGTCCATGGAAATTAGGTAAAAAATCGAGTTGTTGAAATTGACTCTTATATGCGATTTAAATATGTTATCAAAATAGTGTAATTTGTAGTGCCATGTTTTTACATTTATGGATAAATTAAAGTTGCCGACGTGAAACATTTGTTAATGCAGAGAGACAAACAAGATTTAAGGTATATTTTCGATAAACTAAGCATTTAATTTTTTTTTAATTAAAATATCCATACTTATTTATTTTCAAATTTAGCTATGAAGCGTATCTCTTGACAGACGCTGATACTGAAACCTTTTCATTTAGTGAAAAATCTGACTGCGTTCGAAACTACTCAGTAAATTATAACTCTCACATAACTTTTTATTAAAAAAAATAATTTCATTTTATTACACTCATTTGGGTTGGCGCTGTAAGTCTCCTCATTCCCGTTTTTTATTTCTGTAACAAACTGTAGATCTGTAATTAGATAGATTGATACATGGTTTTTAGAAGCATGTACATACATTGAAGGTTGATTATACTTTATGAGTAAAAAAAACAGTTTTAAAATTTTGTGGTATAGCGGTAACAACATAATGCATATATGCTGCTGGCGCTATCCAACAGTAGCAGAATTTGATGGCTTCAGCAGGAGAAATTAAAATAAAATTCGTGGACAATAATCTATACTAATATTATCAAGAAGTAAAAGGCTGTAAGTTTGTATGTAGGGGGATAACTTCCGAAACTAATCCGATCCGAAGTGCTAGTAACTGATATATTACCCAAAAACAAGATGATATTAACGTGGTATCTTCGTGGTGGTAAAATTTGAAGTACTTCACGGTTCCTATTGCGGCGAGGTAACGTATGCGCCACGCACGTACATCGTTCGAACGTGGAGACACGATACCGCGCGCTTTCAGTCCGTCGCCAGTACGTCTTGTATAGACAATAATTTTACTTACCCTCAAAATCAGCAAAAAGTTCCAAGCATATCATGTGATAATGATGAACTGTCTTTTCTTTAAAATCCTTTGTATTTTAATACGGTAAATTATTAACTAACTTTACAGAAACTAATGTATTCATGTATAACAAAAAAAAAAAAACACAAAGATCTTACCTGACTAAATAGATACATGGAAGCCTTAAAACCTAACAGTTTGCCACAGCCTAAGAATAATGGAACATTTACCATAATTATCCATTGGCGAGCACATTCCGGGCTATGTGTACAAAATTATACTGTGCACGGAGTCGAGAGCCGTCACGTCCACAGTTATAAATTTTATCAGGGCTATTTGTATGTCCGCCCTTGGGGAATTAATTTTTATTCAGCACTCGTTTATGGCTCCCTGGTATTTGTGCCTGGCTGTAGTACCGTCAGCAGAAGAGTTAGGTAGGTATGGAGGCAAAAATGTGGCATGCGTAATAATTTTGAGAGTAAATCTATCCCCCAATCTCTAAATGAAAGAATAGAAGTAGAGTTTTTTTCAGACCCGGTCTACGAGTACCTTTCTTCCGGTTGGTAAATCTTCTAATGACTACTTCCGCTCTGAGTGGAGTGAAAGAGAGTGTCAAACTTCTACTGACTAAAAACTCACCCTGTTCCTTCATACTTCTTACTAATATTAAGATTGAAGAAAGATTGTGAGAATGGATGTATAGACGTATGGATGGATGTATAGATGTTTGTTACTGTTTCACTCAAAAACTCTTGAACGGATTTGATTGAAATTTAGCAAGTAGATAATTGAAATACTGGAATAAAACATAGGGTACTTTTTATCCCGAAATTCCCACGGGATCCCGATTTACGTGGCAAAACCCTTCCACAGAGACGAAGTCGCAGGCATAAGCGTTTAAATATAAAGATAGATACTGTCGTTATAGTTCAGTGATTGTTCGGGCAATCACTGAACTATAACGACAGTATGTCGGTAACCTCTTTCGCATATTTTCATTTTATTCCGATCCATCTATGATTAGGGAAAAATGAAACATAAGTACGTGACTTTAGATTTTTTTTCCATGTTTATATTAAGTTGGCTGCAATCGTACCAGCCGTGCGTTTTTGACAGCGTTTTATGAATGCTGTGTGTACACTATAAAGCTTAGCTTTGCAGCTTTGTTTGAGTATACAAGGATGCGTTGACAGTATTGTGTGTGAATTACGGGCGCATAGGCTGCAGTTATGTTTGGTGTTTAGGTACTTTTGTAGCTATTGTGTTCTGATTTTTATACGGTAAATGTACAGATTGTTTCTGTATTTTATCACTAACTAGTAACTCGGTCAGGCTTCGCATGGTCTCATTCAGATACTTTACATGCAATCATAATTACTTACACTAAACTAATACAACACAAAAAAACAACCACTATACTTACACTAAAACCTTTCTCACATATCCATATCTATTATTGAAAACTGCATAAAAATATGTTTTGTAGGTATTGAGTTTGACAGACAAACATATGCGAAGTTTTTTTATAATATGTAAGTATCGATGTATGTTTAAGTTCAACAAAAAATGTAGTAGTTTATAAATAAGTACCCCACGTATTTATTATTTTATTTTATTTTAATAAGTACAGAGACAGACTACAGATAACAATATACATTACATAAATCTGAGGTCCAATTATTACTGTACATAGCATTCATTGTTTAATATACTTGTTTAAATTCGTATTTCTATTCCTATCGGCTACTATGGTGAAGGGTGATTTTTTTCAAAAAAATAAATATAGGCTAGAGTGAACACCTTTAATTTTTAAAAGACTGGTCTGCAACTCTCATATGGAGGTGTCTCAGTGATTGCATTTTTTTTGTGCCAAGAAAGCTCTTTAGATATGCTTTGGTAAGCGTACTTCATCTTCGACTACATCATCGCGTACTATCAGGTGAGATAGTTGTCAAAAGCAAGCCAATAAAAAACTATAAAAAAAAATAGACGCTATATTGAAATGCGTACAGAAATCTGTTGATTTTTAACATAGATTGCCAATATGGTTTTCCCAATTGCAGTTTTCGTCTAGTGTTATACATAAAAGTATAATACTCTTTATAAATAATTTCATTGTTATGCTCTAAAATAATTTATGTGGGTTCTGTTTAAAGTTACCGAATTAAATGAATTGTTTTAGTTAAGTTTACTTTCAAGTTGTTTTCGGTTAGCCAATTTATTGTATCGTTTATATTTTGATTTACTTCTTGTGGTGTAGGGTTTTATTACTTGTAGTTAGTATCACTGACACGTTATCTGCAAAAAGTACGTATGCATGTTTTTTTTTATAATGGGTAAATTGTTTATGTACAAGAAAAAGAGAAGAGGATCAAGAATGCTTCTTTGGGGCACTCCTGATGTCACAAATGGTGAAAGAAAATATCATGAGGAAAGTCCTTCGATCCAATATCTTAAGACATGCGGCGTTCCACGACCCACACTGGACCCGCGGTGTAGATTAGGGCCCATTCATTCTTATACAGGGTGGCCCATTTACAGTGGTCCAAAGATTTTTTCAGCTTGAGAACATCATAAGTGATCATTTAAAACATACTTTAGTTAAGCGAAAACTTATGGTTTAGAAATTATGTTTTTTTTTTAATTACCCGAAATTTCAATATTTTTGACACAAAACCACTCTGTTATGAAAAGTACTGGACCGAATCGAATGAAATTTGGTATAAGCATAGTGCAGTAATCTACCTATCGCGCTATCTGGTGTAAATAACTAGACTAGATTAATGAAAAAAAAACCATAATTTCTAAACTATACGTTTTCGCTTACCTTACTAAAGTATGTTTTAAATGATCACTTATGATGCTCTCAAGCTGATAAAAATCTTTGGACCACTGTAAACGGGCCACCCTGTATAAAGGAAGCCTGTGTCCCAGCAGTAAGAAGATTATAATAATAATATTATATATAATATTATATATATATAATATTATTATAATATTATTATTATATAATATATTATATATATATAATATTATTATATAAGATTATAATATTTGTTTCATGACTGTGTTTATGAGCAATATCTGTGTCATCAAACTACGTCTCAAAATACCATTCCAAGCCGTCAAATCAAGTTTGACTGCGCAAACAGTAGATTCGCAGGTAATTAACAGTTCAGCTAAATCAAATTGTAGCTAGTTCGGGATTTAAATCAGTATCGGTAGATGATGGATCGAGTCCCGATATCGTGGGAATGTACTTATTTAACGATTGCTTTGATTTATGAGTAAGTAATCGTGAATTTTAGAGCTAATTAATGCAGTAGTGATGGTTCATTTCACGCCGTTATTAACGATATGCTTAAGTGGTTCCAATAAAGATTTATATTTTGTAGTATTTCGAATGTGTTTCTTTAAAGTTGTGGTTTTTATATGGGGTACGGAACTGAAATAAATGCATTTTATTTTATTTATTTAAAAGCTAAAAAAATGTTTATTTATTTATTTACACTTTATACACATTGGTACAAATGCTGTAGGCATTCTCTAGCAGTCAACCATGAGAGGTGAAGAGAAGGACAGAGTAAAAGAAGATTATTGGATGAAAAATTCGTAAATATGAAACAATTAGACTTTTTCATTAGTGCGTCTGGATTAATCACAGATTTAAAGTTAAATTTAAAGTTTTAAATTTTGACGGGCCTGTTGGTCTAGTGGTCAGTGGCCCTGACTGCTATGCGCAACGTAGTGGGTTCGATTCCCACCCAGGACAAGTGTTTGTGTGATGAGCATGATCATTTGTTCTTTGTCTAGGTGTAATTTATCTATCTATATAAATATATATGTATGTTTATCAGTTGTCTAGTACTCATACCACAAGCTCTGCTTAGTTTGGGACTAGATGGCGTTGTGTGAAAGTTGTAAAAAAAAATGCCGTCTGAATGTTTGGTAAGAGGGTTTAACTTACAGATGTAGACGTCGCATAGTTTCGACTTGTTGAAATACCAGCTTTATTTTTGTTACAGTTTTTATAGTTTCCCACGTAGCTTCTGACTGCATAACACGATATTTTTAATGTCCCGCGCGTTTAATGTATCACTCTCGACATGACTGACTCCGATGATTGCCAAATGTTTCCGAAGATTGCGATACTAATACGCGTCAAATTTTAGCGTTAGCGTTTTCATGGTATAGATTGCTATTATAGGTATTTTTCTTGTCTGCATTATATGGCTTTTAAGACTTAAAAAAAAAACAATAACATTTCTTCATGATGTATTGGTTTAATTATATTGCAAGGTTTTTAAACTTGTTAGTTTAGATGGACTAGATTATTCGGATCAGTTAGCATTTGCAAGTTGGAAAAATACATAATTTGCCCCGAGTATGTTGTTTCGGATGCTATAGTTTTGATTATTTTCATATAAGGCGGCACTTTATCAAGGTTATGGCGTAACGATCGATATGTAGCTTTATACACTTAAAAAACTACTATTTGAAGACAATTTCGTATAATGTCAATAGCCCATGCCCAACACGACAAAGCTCACTTAGCTATAAAGAACCGCATATGTGCGTAAGGAAAATATCGTCTTAAATTACAAAAATTCATGAAAATTCCCTGCTGTTTCACTGACAGCCATCAATAATTTTGTAATAACATCAACCTCTTACATGGCTGAAGATGTAACATACTTTCGATCATTATTCCCAGCAGGTGTTATGTTCTTTTTATTCCTTGGAGTTCTACTTCACAACACGCACTCTAATAATGTTGAGACATAAATCTCGAAAGTTATTTTACTCGGAAGCTATTTCAAAATAATAATAACAAACAAACTATGCAACCAAAAAAAAACTGTGAAAGAATGGGCAAAAGATAAAACTCCAAACCCCAAAACAAATATATTTGAAAAAGGAATGTCAAATGGAATACCGCCGTCCAAACAAATGACAGTTGCGTTATAATCTATGTGAATAAAAAAAAAAAAAACAAAATAAAAGAGCTAATCGTCACGAAAGTATTAGGTTTATTTTTAAAAGAATAGTAAAAGTTCGAAATTAGAATAGGGACGCTCGCGGTGTGACTCGTCGATTCAGCTCATTAACTTCTGCTTGAAACCCTAATTAAGCCCTATTTGAAGTATTCACAGAGCGATTTCGTCGCCTTTGCAACTCAGCTCTGCATCTTAATTATGCAATACAATTACGAGTTCAACATCAAACTTGCAAACCAATTAAAAAGCCCGATAGACTGTAATACTAGTAAAGGAATTTTATGAAATTCTGATATTATTACAGGCGCTGTCATTATCAGACATATTGGGATGAGTTTTAATGGAAATGTCTGAAGGATCGAGTATCAAAGAGCTACTGGTTCCGATGTGACGTCAGTAATCAAAATTGTATACAAAATATACTTAAGGCTATATGTTTCATCGTTTGAGCATATTATATTTTGACGACCAACATTGGTTCAGTTTAAAACTGGGAATGTTATCTATGTATTTATAAGTACATAGTAGTAGTATAGTGATTGCAAGCGTCGAATATGTTTCGTTAGTGTATGTTGGCAACACCGAATTAAGATAGCGCGAATGGTGCTGTGTGTGACGTGTACGGTTGTGTTGTGCTTAGTTTTACGTTATTATAGTTGAGATGGTCAGTAATTCTGTATTGTCTATATTTGTGATTATACAAGTTTTACCTCACTTTCGTCTTGTTTATAAATCCCTTATCAGCAGTACCAGTAAAAATAGTTAACATGTAATATATACATACTACATAGTAGTAATATTTACATCGGCATCTTCTAATTTAAGTCCTCATCTATTACGAAAATTAAAAGTTATAGTGATGACTCAATAAAAAATGTTTTTGTGCCGTTTATTATAGTTAGATTTGATTCCATTGACTGAACCAATCCACCTAAAAAGTATTTTTTTCATACAAACATATTACATATACACATAAATAAATTTGAAGACTATGATTTTAAATTTATTGTGTTTTTTCAATTTCTTATTTTTCAATTTACACGATACAAACACAAAAAAACTTTAGGAAAATGCCTGACTGACTTTTTGTTTATCTGAGCGTATCCCTGGAACGGCTAAACCACATCCGTTGTTTGTCTCGTAATTTCTACGGGTTGGGCTTTACGCGGTAAAACCGCATAGATAATATCAAAGTCGGAGGCCCACTTATTTTGCAATACCTATATTGACAACTCGGTTGGAACAGTGGTTGATTGGTTGCTATGCTTAGTGCGGGCTCGAGTCCCGTAACTGATCAAATGTTTGCATGACCTACAAATAGTTGTTCCCGGTCGGGTAGTGTGTCACAATGCGCTCAAGATACAGGAGAAATTCTAAGTGTCAGCAAACTGTTTAAAAAAAAAATGTAACTAGTTTTATGCGGTCCGATTTTTTTATTAAATCTTATTTAATTGTATTTTTTTTTTGCGACTGATTCAATCATATATCATTTATAAGTTATACTCGTATATCTGATACATAGCATCGCCTTAATTTTTAAAAACCAGCATTTCTGAAACCTATTATGTATATTGTTACTTGTTGGCAATCAAGGGAAGAGTTAGCAACTGCTTAAATAGTGGAACAAACCAAGTTGGTTAGGCTCTTCAACTAATTGTAATATCAATCAGAACTAGCATGATCAACCGCCATGGAGGCCTAGCATTTAGTATTGTAAAGTTAGTGCTTATCTTCAAAGACTCGCTATCTCTGTGTAACTTAAGTAGAACTTAGGTTCAACACTGAAGTTAATTCTACTCATATAAATACAGGTGGCAGCCTAACTACTGTAATACGGGCTGGGCCAGTAGGCCAAGTTTGCCGACTGAACTCTGAGATATCTTGTGAGACGTAACTTGATAAACAGTCTTTTGTGCCCCTTTGAGTTATGCCGATAATCTCGCACACAATGCCAGTCGAGCCCCTATACCGCCCGCATTTTTCCATTCCGCACTTAACATCAAACAATATACCGAATACATATAAGAAATAATTCCAATTATGATTTAACTAACCCCAATTTAATATTTTCGTATACCAGTTTGTTATCTCAAAACTGTTTTAATTAAGCCCCCTCATAACATACGCTTATTGATATTATTTCAAACTGATTCCTTGAACACAACTAATTAGAAGAACTTGACTTTGTAGCAACTTCAGTAAAGATTACATCATACTCTTTGAAAGTAAAGATGTTGCTCGGATTATGTTTGAATTAGAAACCCTAAATTGTTTGAACTAAAATACTGATTATAACAATTAAAAGCCCACCGGAAAATTTGGCGATAATAAAGGACCCCGACTATTGTTTTAATAGATAGCAAAAACCTTTCAAGCAGCTTCGAGGAAAGTTAGAAATTCAGAAAGAAGTCATTAGTGAAGTTAGAGCGAACTTTCTTGCCCGAGGGAAAATAAATATTTCCAGACGCGACGGATAACAATTGCGCTTTTGTTGTCTTTTTGACAAAATTGTTTAACTTATAGACATCTACGGCGACACTAATGTGATTTATTGGTTCGCTCATCTTACTGATCATTCATCAAAATCCTTTTAGCTGTCGACCAGAAAAATTGCGTAAGACGATCAAAACTGATTATGCGAAAGTCAATAACATCAATAATCGGCTTCATGAAATATGGCAACGAAAAATGGAACATTTCGCTCGATCGCCGAATAATACCTATTCAGAACAATCGCGTAATACATATATCACTTGTAACTGAAAGGTTTTATATAGGCAGCAGACAAAATTGCAGGCTACGTTCGGTTGAGACGATTCCCGCTCGGCATGAATTTTACGTGCCATAATTTCAGTCCACTAAATGCTCAATAAAAAAAGGAGGGCCATTTCTTGCGGCCCGGGAACTGTAACAGTGAGGAAGGAAGACATTGGACTGACGTTAGTTTGATATACGAGCGTGGTCTTTTGTGCGTTCATCGTTAATACGCGAGCACAATGCGCCCCCGACAGCTCTCTAGAGTTACGCCCGACTTAAGAAATCCGCCTGTCACACCGGCGCTGAAAGCCTAGAGGTTTAACAAAACAATAAACTCACCATGAGACAGAGCATGAGCATAATTTTGGCTGTTTCTCAAAACATACATCAAAACTATATGTAAATTCAGATTCATAGTTTACTACGCAGTTGGCTTAAATTTTTGAAATATTGTGGTGAAATCTGCATTGAGTTGATTTTTAACCGATTTCTAAAAAAGGAGGAGGTTCTCAATTCGGATGTTTGTTTGTTTTTTTTTTTTATGTTTGTTCGGGCATAGCTCCGTCGCTTGCCAACCGAATTGAAAAATTCTTTTTTTGTTGAAAAGGGCCTCCCAAATGGTCCCATGAAAATTATATCGAAATCGGACAAGCCGTTTCTGAAAAATAAACAAAAGTCTAAAAAACATATTTACGTGGATGATCTTTTCGTTTACTCTGCATTGCCGTTTTTGTTCGCGCATACTCCGTCATTTACGAACCGATTTGGAAAATTCACTGACCCACTAAAAAGCGCGAAAATAAAAACTTTTTTGCAAAAAATAAAACCGACTTCCATATCAAAACACTACAAAGCCAAAAATAATTTTAATTTCGGAAGGCGGTGTGAAAAAAAAAGAAAATACAAAACCAATAACACCGACTACCGAAATTAAAATTATTTTTGGCTTTGTAGTGTTTTGATATGGAAGTCGGTTTTATTTTTTGCAAAAAAGTTTTTATTATAAAAGTACTAGCTGTTGCCCGTGACTTTGTTCACGTGGTAGGTTTTTCCCGTGTAAATCCCGATCCCATGGGAAATTCCAAAAATCCTTTCTTAGTGCTCCCCTACACACCCCAAGGAACATACATGCCAAATTTCAGCTTCTTGTGCCAAGTAGTTTCGGCTGTGCGTTGTCTGTCAGTCAGTCAGTAACGGGAGCGTTTTATATATATTGAAGATTATTTATCTAACATATTTGGAATAAACAATGTCTCTATGCAGTAGTGTTACCAACAACGCAACGTTAAGTGTCTGTAAGCCTTAAATAAATAGTTCTTAATGTGTTTTGCTTTCAAAATTGAGTATTTGTTGACTTAGGTACGAGTATTTAATAAATTTCATAATTTTGTTGAATTTGGACAATTCATAAAGCGTGTCTTATGAAAATCTTATTTGCACAGCTTTAGTCTGGTGATTATAAAAGTTTAAAAGCCTTTGATATTTGAGCATTATTATATTTTATGGATCAAGTTTCTATAAAGCAATAAAACTGGTATAATTATGTGAAGATAAACTTTTAAGTGTGCAAATAAAAACAACTTTACTCACTTGTTAAGACATAAACTTCATTTTAATTATATGCAGTGACAACAGTGTGTATAGTAATAAATTTATAAGCCCTTAACAAACTTAGAATTCATAATTCTTGACTCCGAGATTTAATCAAGTTTTCTATAGTAAGTTTACAATAAGAAATTAATAATTAATTGATTACTTAGTCCTTATGAATACTTTTGAAAATAAACAAACAATTGAAATATTCTTAGATAACTTCGAAATTTAGTAAATGCATTTACTTATGTCCCGTAAATGTTTACTGCGGTGATGTACGGTGTAACTACGGCCGCAGCACTTACAATCCAAAGAGGCGAAGTGTGAGGGTGTAGTTAATTGTGGTGTATGTCAATGTCACAGACGTTGCGGGGACAACCGACCGAGGTGTTGATGAACAAATCATACTCACACCAGAGACTTTATACTTATATATTTTATTTATGTGTCTCAGACCATTGATCCATAAAGTGTTAGTAAAAAGCTTAACTTATTGTTAGTTAATACAATTAAATAAATAAAAATCATTTATTGCAGGCACGCAGGCCCATATAAAAGTAAAAAAATAATAATAATATTAATAATTTGATTCAATACAATTCAATAATATCTATTAATTAATCCTTTAATCTAATTTATAACTGACTAGCTTCTGCTCGCGACTTCGTCCGTGTAGAAGTGGAAAATATTCCACGGGATCCCGTCCCCGACTTGCTTGACAAAGATTATAATAGCTCGGCTAATATGCATGATATAAAGATAATTTATAGCCTATAGCACTCAGGGATAATGCAGCTACATGTAAGCGAAAGAATTTTCAAAATCGGTTCCGTAGTTTCAGAGATTACCCCCTACATACAAACTTACAAATTTTACCTCTTTATAATATTAGTATAGATAGTATAGACAAACGGCATAAAAAAGTTAAAACATCATTAATAAAATAAAATACATTATCAAGAAAATAAAAAAGATAATAATAATTAAATTTTACTAATTAATCAGTAGACATGTCCGGACAAATTATCATCAATTTATTTACTACTAGTACTCACGCGGGGCTTCGCTCCCGTGGATTCTATCACGGTAAAAACATAACTCTCCTTTTTTGCAGTCGGGTAAAAAGTAGCCTATAACCTTCCTCAACCTTCAAGCTACTTCCATACCAAATTTCATCCAAATCCACCCAGTACTTTCGAAGATTAGCGCGTTCAAGCAAACAAACAAACAAACAAACAAACTTTTCCGCTTTATAATATTAGTATAGATTTATTATAGTAATTATCACTAGCTGCACAAAAAGAACCCTGCCACAGTCTGTGTTTTCCGATAGCGTGGCGGTCTTTAAGTCAAAAGTGATTCATCGTGACATCATCACTTACCCTGTGAGATGGTGGTCAAAAGCGAGCCTATTATCAATAAATGAAAAATATACGTAGAAATAGATTATAATATTGTTATAGGTCTTAGTATTATATACTCAGATTAGGTTTAACTAAGTACAAAAATGTAGATGAATGGAGGTTTATTACCCAATCAGGCTAAAATGGCTCAACAGATCCCGATGACACATGGCATACAGATAAACTATAATCTGTTTTTAATCCGAAGGGCAGCTTTATAATGTGTAAAATACCAAAAAGAAATACTTCATCAATGAATCTTTAAAAAGAAATTAAACTTGTATTTGGCCAACCAACAATAATAAAACACCTACCGTATTTACTCGATAGATAGGATAATAGACAATATTTATTTTTTAAGCTATTTTGATTATCATATTTAAGTGTAAGTTATTTTTGAGAAGTATATTTTTATATACCAAGAATTGAAAATTTTTGGTTAAAAAAATTGGTCAAGTGCGAGTCAGACTCACCCATGAAGGGTTCCGTAGTAACTACGCCAAATAACTTAGTGTTTGTATGAGTTACAAAGTTATATTTGTGGTTTCAGAAAATATGCTGTATCTCAAAAACTCCTTACCCGATCTCATTCAAATTCATTTTCATTGAAAGTTTAAATTAAGATCTACAGGAAATATTTTTTTTAGATTTTGTCTCCATTATTATAGAAGTTAGAGGACACACATGTTACCACTTTGGAAGCGTAAATCTTTTAAACAATTAACTTTATGAAAAATTAGTTGTAGAAACTTAAATGTCAATTTAAAACCTGTCTATAACCTGTCTACAGACGCATAGGTTTCATGAAAAAACAAATTATCAGTTTCAGTCCCCGTATTTATGGGAAACCCATTTGAAATATTTTTTTAAATATTTTTCTTAAAATCGGAAAGTGGTTCACAGAATACATCTACCTACCAAGTTTCACTGTGACATACGGACGGACGAACTGACAGACAGACAAACATGATGAAACTATAAGGGTTCCGTTTTTTGCCATTCGGCTACGGAACCCTAAA
This sequence comes from Tholera decimalis, assembly GCA_943138885.2. Classification (NCBI taxonomy): domain Eukaryota; kingdom Metazoa; phylum Arthropoda; class Insecta; order Lepidoptera; family Noctuidae; genus Tholera; species Tholera decimalis. Next base: position 22,825,278 of record OW964565.2, read on the forward strand.
AAGACAAAAGTTTTGAATAGGGAAAAGGACATCTGACTTGTTAAAGCATATACGTTGAAATCGTTGGAACATAGTAGATATTTTTTTTTGTGTGTGGCATCTCTCAGGTCAACTTCTGAGGTTGTCGTCTCTTTAACTGGACTTGGATTAATTAAAGCCTCCAGCCAGGGCTTTAAAAACTTACAACTAGGCGACTATATGCTAATGCCACCTCCTGTGGGGTACGGGCTTCAGATTAGAGCGTACGTAGAATATACTTTATGAAAATAAGGATTGGAATCTGTTAAATTGTTTCTAAACGGGCGCCACGATTACCGCAGGTTCAATTCCCACATGGAACAAATATTTGATTGGTTTACAGATAGTTGTTCCGGTTCTGGTTGTTTATGTAAGTAAGTTTAAGTTTGTATACACGTGGGGACATAATATTTCTATTAATTAATAATCCTGAAGGTGTATAGCAAAACACATAACAACTTGTATTTAAACACATAAGAAACCTCTTTTTGGGTGTGTCATACTAATTACCTGAAACCTGTTTATTTTAATAAAATTAACATGAGTTAAATTTATTTCATTCAGTTTTAAAGGTCACTTTTGCTTTACTTTAATCGCTTTACGTTACAAGACATCCTTATTCTAAACAATTGAAGGCAATTTATATACCTATCCTTACTAATATTACAAATGCGAAAGTAACTCTGTTTGTCAGTGTGTTACGCAATCACGCCTTAACTACTGAACCGATTTTAATAAAATTTGGTACGGATATAGTCCAGAGCCTGAGAAAGGACATAGGCTGCTTTTTAATGCGAAAAAAGGGCTGTAAGGGGTTGAAATAGGGCATGAAAGTTTGTATGGAAATTACGTCATTTTTAAAGCTTGAAGCTTGAAACTTATTTTTTAGACTGTTGATTAGATATGAATAAATACGACATTCCAATTATGTATGAGTTTCATTTTCAAAATAATTAGTTTAAAAATGAAAAATGCTGCTGAAAGTCACTATTTCGCCTATTTCGGACGAAGTCGCGGGCACAGCTAGTTATTATATAAAGACCAATAAGGGTAGGCGTTACAGTATTTTAAATTCTTAATTTGTAATTAGGCTTATATTCATTTAGAAAGTGTAGGGGTATTTGTTAGCGGTAAGTTAATTATGTGTTCTTTCAACAAACAGGAAAGATCTTCCGGTTTGAGGTGTAAACCCGACCACATTCCTTGGTTTGAATAAAATAGGATTTATCTTTTCTCTGCATCTATATAAATAAAGATGAATGTTTGTCTTCTATGCGTTCAACCACGTGTCGCACAACCGCTACCAAGGATATGGAGTGAGCTGAGCTGAAATGAAAATGCTGAGCATGAGAGAGTGAGTAAGTGAGTAGAGTGTCCTGGCCTTTTGAAATAAGGAGACCCCAAGTAAAGGGATCAGGCGTAGAAGTAGTAGAAGAAGAAGTTCATCTTCTATCATTCTAAAACCATCAATCAGATTTCTAGACTAAAAAATCCACTACCTCATTAGCCAATTACCACGTGAACGAATTCGCGGGAAAAAGCTAGTCATACAAAACAAAGTCGCTTCCAACCGTTTGTATGCTTAGATCCTTCAAACTCAAAAACGGATTTCAATCCTATATTCAGTAATAACGAGATTCAATAAGAGGGTATTTTTACAGAATATGCATATTATGGTGAGGAAAGTCCGTGAAGTTCGAAGATTTGTAATGTGATGTCGTAAAGTGATAACCGCTTATTAAACCTACATCGCAAAGGCTGGCTAAATCTAACGTAACGAGATAGATCAAAATTATGTACTGTAGAATTCGCACCTTTAAAATTGAAGTGGCTTAATTCAAAATTTTAAGATTATGTCTTTTATACACAGAACGACTTAAATACATGTTTATAAGTCGTTCTGTGTATAAAAGTAATTTTCTTAAAAATTTGAATTAAGCCACTTCAATTCTAAAGGTGCGAATTGTTAATCTGGTGGTAAAAGGTCCTACAAGAATTAATATTATCATTGATCACTCCACGCCAATACCATATCAGTATTTACATTGCATCCGTGTGAAGCTGAATAACTAACTGCGAGAAAAACTGATTTTCAAATATTTGATAAGTATACTTAATACTACACAGTGAAAGCGAGTAAATAGAGAGTATTATGGTATTTAATTGTGTGTTGATTCTGAAACCATGAATGACAATCCCGCCGGGCAGCCATTTCAGTGGGTAGTTGGTAATTATAAACCCGAGTATTAGTGCGCCACTACCCTCAATTACAACTTTTCTGCTCATAAAATTAATCTTACCATTGCAAGTGCGGCTATAATACATAAATTTCCTTTTTTATGTATTACGTTTTAACATTCCCCTTATCAGTGTTTCTAATCCATCAGATTGGCTATGTCATAACACAGTGACGTAATAATAACTCTCATGGGGCCTATTATTGTTCTGAATATGAATTAAGCCTACTAAATGTTGGGTAAATCAATAAAATTAGCATATATCACTAGGTTGTAGCACGGCGTAGTACACGCTTTTTTTTTTTTTTTTTTTTTTAACGTGGTAAAATTATCAAATAAGTCCTCCCACTCCGGGCAGGGTGGGAGGGACTGTCAGACTTTTACTGACTAAAATCCACGGTGTTCCTTCAATAACCCTTTACATACCGGGGCCACGGTAACGGGATGAGTCCCACGACCCCGGCAGGCTTCGGCCCTCTGCAGAGGGGGCCTCGTCATGTTGCTGACGCTCTTTGAGGCGCGCGTGGAACACGACGCGCCGTCGACCCGGGCATGGTCCATGGTCGGACAGCGAGTTGCCCTTTACTCGCTGTCCGCATGCCCGCGCCTACGGTGGCCGGAGATCGTCGGCCGACGTCCGACGCCGTGGGCGTCTACCACTGCGGCTGGGCTGGAGGGAGGACGCCATCCTCTCCCTCACGCGGCCCGCCTCCTCCTTCGGAAGCATGACTGCTTCGCAGAAGGAGGCGACCGCTTCCCACTCCCTCTCGCCCCGCAGCATGGCCTCGACCAATGCCGGGCGCGAGAGGTCTCCGCCTATCGCCGCCGTGAGGACACGTCGGTGCTCTGCCCAGGCGGGGCAGTCTTGCACCGTGTGCTCTACGGTGTCCTCAGGGCGACCCTCACAGTGGTGACACCCAGGCGTTTCCTCCTTTCCCATCAGACACAGGTACCTCCCAAAACTTCCGTGTCCAGTGAGGACCTGCGTCATGCGGTAGGTCAGGACGCCGTGACGCCGATCTAGCCACTCCTCAAAGAGGGGTCTTACCGCCGCAATTGCGGCGTGCCCGGCGTAGTACACGCTACGGTTTTGTAGGAAGAGAAGCGTTGAACGAACGTTTAGGAAATAATTGTATGCACATAATTATTTGTGCAACGCCTGCTTTGTGCGGACACCCGAGACAAAGCGAAACGAGACGAGAGGAAACCTCACTTTACGCTCAGATGTCGAGCGTGTAGAAAAGACAGGGATTTCGGTACTTATAATTTACACTTTATTTATTTCTCACACTTTATTTTGTACATATTTCTCTTAATCTACAACAATGAGAACACAAAACAGCATAAAGTTAAATTAGATAACCTTTCCCACTGTACTAGTATGAACTGTATCACAGTCCATGACGTCTTCCACCCTGATGAATTGTAATACAAATTTATTGTACTTAAGGGCCTATACTACCTCAAATGGCTTAACATGATCCTCCGTTATGTCGAAAATACTGCAACAATAATTTTGAAATAAATATATGGTAAAGTTGAGGATTAATGTTAGGTACTATGTTTGACGAAAACACGATTCCATAAAATTTTCTTGATAGAAAATAAATCCAAAGTTGCCTCCAAACGGAACAATAAACCGCTGGTATTCAAAAATAACTTCAAATTAGATAATTAAACTTTGCATATTAATTGAATTAACTATAAAGCAGGTCTTATGTTATTTACTTTTTTTAAATTACCATAATTTTTACCGTAAAAAGAAATAAACTAAATTATCGGTGTCTTGGAGTCTTTTCCCTGTCACCCTGTCTCGCTTGCTCGTGACGTATGCGTATAGACTAGCTGCTAATAAACCTATAGTTTCAATGAAAAATATTCCTGAATAACCTGCATGTATTGTAAGATAAAAAAATATTTTAAACAATATTAACTTCTCATTTATTCAGTAAAAGAAAAAATAATGTTTTCTTATCGGTCACCACGCTCAAAAAGTGTAACTTGAATTAATATTAAAGAAAAAAAAATTACTGCATAAATAAAATAAATAAATAATTATAATTGCATAAGTTGACAAAAAATGCTATGCAATAGCTTTACCGTGGCAGTCCCCGAGTGCCACACTCATTTTTAGGGTTCCGTAGTCAACAAGGAACCCTTATAGTTTCGCCATGTCCGTCTGTCTGTCCGTCTGTCCGCGGTTTAGCTCAAAAACTATGGGTACTAGAAAGTTGTACTTTAGCATGAGCATACACGTTAATGACGCCGAAAAAGTGGTGAAATAAAATTTTGAAAAAAAAAAACAATTATTTAGGGTACCTCCCATACATGTAAAGTGGGATGATAATTTTCTTTTTCGTTCTTCCTATAGTGTGGGATATCGTTGGATAGGTCTTTCAAAAATATTATGGGTTTGGTAAAACCGTTTTTTGATTAAGTAAACCGTTCGTGACTTATCAAGCTTTAAGGTACTAATTTTCGTTAGAGTCAAGTGTCCCCCCCCCCCCTCTATCAACTAAACGGTTATAGTTAGAAATTCAAATGTCACGGCAGTAGTACCTATATATAACGAAATTTCAAGGAAAACTATCACACATAAGTGGGCTTTACAAGTTTACGAGTAATAGTCGACCAATTGTATTTGACTCGAAAATTTCGAACAACTCCATAGAAATGTCGATAGATGGCGCTAAGCGCCAGTTGTATCATGCTAGCTTCTTGTGACGATTGAGTAGTGTAGCTCTGTGTCCGTATTTAAATTCAAAACACCGGCTATGACAAGTTTTAGACAAATCTCTAAAAAAAATTGAAACTTTCCGTGCAAAATTGTTGGATCAGGTGAGGATTTGTATAGGAAGTCAAATTAGTTAGGTAGTCATGTTTGGCTTTTAGTTAGAGCATGGTACGAAACGATCAGTCAGCGAATACGACACGCACTTGGCTGTTATAAGAACTACGCAACCCTACACTGTGACAGCCGGTGGAACTTCGTCGAGCATTTCCGACGTTTGGCTCCAAGACTGGACCGGGCGGGGGCTGCACTCAAGCGGCTCCTACCCAATCTAGGGGGGCCAAACGCCTCCTGCCGGAGGCTCTATGCGGAGATCGTGCGGTCCATGGCCCTCTATGGGGCCCCTGAGTGGGCGCTGAATTTGCAGCGGCGACCAGCTGGCCGGCTGGTCGCGTCTCAGAGGGTCATGGCTATCCGGATGATCCGGGGATACCGCACGATCTCTGGGGAGGCGGCGAACCTCCTTGCCGGACTGCTGCCGTGGGATCTGGAGGCGGTAGCCCTCGCGCGCGTGCATAATTGGCGCGCAGAGGTGCTAAGCCGGGGTGAAACTCCGCTACCGCGGCAAGTCGCGGCTCAGCGGATAGAACTCCGGCGCGATCTCACGGCAGCATGGAAAGTGCGGCTGTCGCAACCGAAGGCTGGGCACGCCGCAATTGCGGCGATAAGTCCCCTCTTTGAGGAGTGGCTGGAGAGAGGCCACGGCGTCCTCACCTTCCGCCTGACGCAGGTGCTGACCGGACATGGCTGTTTCGGGAGGTACCTGTTTCGGATTCAGCGGGAGGACACGCCCGGGTGTCGTCACTGTGAGGACCACCTGGAGGACACGGTGGAGCATACGGTGGAGGTGTGCCCTGCTTGGGCGGAGCACCGCCGTGTCCTCGTAGAGGCGGTCGGCGGCGGCGACCTCTCGCGCCCTGCTCTGGTTCAGACTATGGTGCGGAGCGAGAGGGAATGGGATGCGGTCGCCTCCTTCTGCGAAGCAGTCATGCTAGCGAAGGAGGAGGCCGAACGCGCGAGGGAGAGGCAACTCTCTTCCTCGCGCCCCAGCCGCCGCGGGAGACGCCCCGGGCGTCGGGGATCACGAGCCGATTTCCGGCCACCGTAGGCGCGGGCCTGCGGACGGTGAGCAAGGGTCGCTCACCGTCCGGTAAGGACCAGGCCCGGGTCGGCGGCGTGTCGTGTTCCACGCGCGCCTCAAAGAGCTGTCAACACCAGTGACGGGGCCTCATAGGGCCATTGCCTGCCGGGGTTTGCGGGAATATTCTACCGAGTTACCGCAGCCCCGGAAATTTAGGGCAGCCGAAGGAACAGGGTGGGTTTTTAGTCAGTAGAAATCTGACACACCCTTCCGCTTGACCCAGAGCGGAAGAAGTCATTTGATGATTTTCCCACCCCAAAAAAAAAAAAAAAACCCTACACTGCGCGTGGCCCGACACGCACTTGACCGGTTTTTTATACATCTAATATTAAGTCGGTAACTATAACTAACATCGGTATCCACTCTGGTTGGTTGTTAGTTCAAATTATGAGTACCTCTATATTTTTTGCTGCACCGTCATTAAATATCAATTAAGTTTCGCTTACATGTTTAATTTGGCTCTGCATTTCAACTTACGTAGCTATACTAAGCACTGAAACTAAGAAAAAACATCTAAAATGAATGCGGTTTAACTTTAAAGGATGTACTATATATACATATTATTATCTACAGAAACAGGCATGTAAATATTGCGGAGATCTATGATTGATATTTTGAGGACAATATTGAGAGTGTAGTGAGAGCAGTGGTGGCCCAGTAATAACAGGTACGACCTGACGTGGTGAAAGAAAACCCCACGAGGTAACCGATATGACCGTATATCCAAAGACGGGCAATATCCACCAACCCGTACCAGACCTGCCTGTTGGATTACGATACATTCCCTTTCTTTCTTTGCAACCTAAACACACCCACACACAAGAAGACATTTCGAGTAAAGGTTTCCACCATGGAGCATTCATCAAGAAATCTTGACTCGCGGTCCGCTCAGGCGCGAAATAATTAATTAATTTGAGTGTTGCATCTTGCAAGGTTCAACGATTCATTTTTGGTGGAATTATTACTAAATGTCTGTTTTAAATACTTCATAAACCTATAAGCTTCAATCTAATAGCCTCATGGCTAGTCACTTCAACATTAGTTGAAAATCAGCACCAGGCACTAGTTGCCTGGCATTTTGCTGAACCGAGCCTTTTCGGCGCAGCCGCGGGCGTGCAATTACCTACGTTATTTCGCTTACCTTTTGTATCTTGTTGTGTTCATGTGCCGAATAAACATTTTTTCTTATCTTATCTTTCTATCTTAATGTGTAATCTACCCACATTGCTAGTTTTATTTAAAAAAATATACCTAGACTTTTTCCCCTGTCACATCCAGCATCGGTGGTATGTATCGAGAGACGTCAAGCCGCAGGTGTTTCATTATTCCACTTTTAATGGTCGGCGTCGCGTTACCCGTGAGTGCTGACAGTTACACGGTAAAGAGTCACTCCGAGTCGATCCTGGATGCTATACATTTAAGTACACGTATTATGGAAGGGCTATAAACATACAAACCTGATCGGGTACTATCCGTTGTAAGTTTAGAGCATTGAATATGCTGATTTAAAAAAAGAAACTGGTATATCCGTTATACCTACTAATTAGGGCTTGCAATCCCGCAGCCTCAATTCGGTATTTGCGGGACTACGAATTTTCAATCCTGCGGGATCTCGGTGTTTGCGGGATCCCGCATATTGAAAATATTCACATTTATATAAGGCAAATAAAACAATCAACTGACTCCACATTTATTTACGTATTACTATTAGTATGAGATCAATCAAATTACACCGTTTGTTTATCACAAAAAAAAACATTAAATTAATCTACTAACTCCACATTTATTTACGTATTACGTGCGTATTACTATTAGTATGAGATCAATCAAATTACACCGTTTTTTCTTCACAAAAATGTAAGAAATGATGAATAAAAAGTTTTCTGATATTTTAGGCTACATACTTTGGCTACCACTGTCTGAAATTCGGCTATATTAGGCTACTAGCTTAAGTAGCCTGTGATAAACGGGCGACATAGGCCCCCGCGTTGTTTGCAACACTGCCGGTCGCCAGTCAGTGACGTGAGTCAGGTGACTGGCAGTCACCAAGCGATCGCGCTCGCGAGAGGTCGCATGCATGCTTTTTTTCAGTCCCGCAAATCCCGCAGATCCCGCGCCCGTAATCCCGCATCACGCGGGATTGGAAAATGACGTGGGGTCCCGCAATACCGAGATCTCGGTATTTCGGGATTGCAAGCCCTTCTACTAATATTATAAAGCGAAAAAGATTTTTGTTACTAGCTAATTATGGAAAGTACTTGCCTACTTAGTGAATTTAGATGAAATTTGGTACATTTCACATAACATTTTATAGGATACTTTTACCCGACTGCAAAAGAAGAAGGTCATGTTTTTATCGTAATACACATAAAATCCTCAAAGATTGTTGTTTTTGGATGGATATTTAAGAAATTCTATTGCCCAAAAATCCATCCTGTTCTTTCAATGGGCAACTGTGTTTCGGCGTCGCGGATTCTTGCTCATAGCATAAATTGATCATCTATATGTTCCATATTTGAAAGCAAAAATAGTGAATTATAACTATAATAAATAAGTCAAGTTGGAGTAATTATCAGCTTTTCTTCCTACGGCACACCATAGAGAAAGGCATTTTGCTTACAACTGGCTTTTTGTTTGTGTTGGGCGCCGCGGATTTAAAAAAAATAGTCAAACTAAATAAACCCATGGTTGACTGGTAGAGAATGCCTATGGCATTAAGTCCGCCTTTGTACATTTTTGTGTTGCATAAAGTTTTAATAAATAAATAAATAAATAACTCAATAATTGTTGAAAATAAATGTTTTTAAAAATTATTGCTTCGTAGGTAAATGTGATATTTCACATTTATCAATTCTGGAAATTATTTTATTTGATCATTCGTGTAATTTTATTGTTTTGTTGAAACATTTTGTGTTAATTATAAAATGTTTACAATTTCCGATGTTTATAGAATCCCAAAATATATGCCTTTATTTTATGAATATAAAATATCGTGAGAAATATAGCTGTATCAGCAATTTTATTTTTAAACTCATCTAAAGTTTGTTATTTTTATATTTATTTAGAAAACACAATTATACAAAAATCTGTTCAATGTTTTCCAGATATGAATAAACCATACTTATGTAGGTAACACAAGTATGGCAATATTTAAGGAATTTTTTTTCTAGTAGATGTGATTTTTAAAAAGGTTATGAAATTATTTGAATCAGAAAGAACAAAAATCACTTCTTGATTTTGTTTTTGAAAAGTAATTTTCATGTGCGTTTTTGTAGTAAACGATAGGCAACGTTGCTTTATAATTTTTTTATTCTGCAGTTCAGTATTTTACGTTCGGACCACATTGAGAGGCCTGCACAGAAATTTGTGACGCGACAATACGACAGAGTTATAAAGATGGAATATTATGTTCTATAAAAAAACTTCCATATTATTAAAGTTACTTTTATCTGACCTACGTAACGCTATTTAATTTCAAATATTTTCTTTTAAATAAAACACACATTTGATGACAATAACGTACACAAAAAAAGAATTATCCAATTTGGTTTCTTCGTTTTATGGATACAGAAATTTAAGTTATTTTGCACTATATATGTATTTCTATTGTAGCTTGCTTTTTATTTCAGCATTTGTTTTTAAAAATGATTTTTATTTTTCTCATTTTAGTGTTAGAGTCTTTTAACTAAAGGTAGAAATAAATAAGCAAATCTAGTACAGCTAAACCATACCCTACTTGAATTAACACAAACCTATAAGTACCTGTAACATCCTATCATTTTACATTTATGAATAAAAAATTACTTTCAGTAATTGGCTATGATATCTGAACAAATTCAGTCCAAAATAATAAACTTTTCTTTAGGATTCGGTTAAATATACCTACATCGTGGCATTGTTATGTATACAAGAATTCACACAGTGTTATCTATTTCGTAACGTACACCTGATACTGTATATTTTTTACTGAAATGCTGACGACTTTAATGAACGCCATTGTAATTAATATTACACTTAAATTTACAGTAATTATGAAACATTCGGTGGTGAACATTGAGTATACAAATACGTGTAGATATTTCTATAATACCTATCAGCATACCAATATCAGTAATAAACGCTCACACACACCAAAATATTTACATCATAAACAAACGCGTAATAAATTCAATATGTATTATGGTTCACAAAGATCACCGATAACGATAAAACGACAAATTTATACAGCATCTATATGAAAAAAATAAAAATAATTCAATACACACGATACAAGAATTGGCCCGTTTCCTCCCTTGGAAGCAATAAATTTCTTAGGAGATATTCGTAGTGACTGAAAGTAGCGTCGAGCCAAATATCATGGCAGTGGATGATAATATCATATTATGTAAATTGTTTAGGCGTGCACGCTGCGGTGTGGCGTGGCGTAATGCGACCACGCCGCCGAGACGCCGCGTCCGCTCCTTACATAACACTGTTTCCAACACTCCGTATAGTCATCGTCAATGCGAATCAATAAATTCAACCCTTTTTACGATTCAGTCATTCGTTTTTATATTCCTTGTACGTGCCCCTGAACGTGCATCATTCAGTGACAATAAAAAATTCCAAACGACCTTTTATATCGCGTACGAAAAATAAAAAAGTTGATATTTCAGTTTTTGTGTGAAACTCTGCGCTCGCCTCTCTTGATGAGGAATTTTAAGGACTTGTTTACGATGGAAACTTATTGTAAACTAGTGGCGGAACTTTGTACAGAATCGTTAACATTGTTTTTAACCAGTTTTTACTCTTCAGTGTAAGACGGTCAGATGGCACATAACTTTAGCCTTTCAATTAAAACGGCAAACTTTGTAAAGGAAATTTTATCGCTTTTCTTCCTCAAATTGAAGAGAGTCTAGCCTGAAAACCTAAAGTTATAGCTGTATTGCATACTGACGAATCTGTTTACTGAGGGCGTGTTTACTGTGTATTTCAGTAAAATCAATTCGTTTGTAAACCCAGAATCGTTGAAATTCAACTCATGCATATACAATTCGTACCATCCGTGTTCCTTTTTTAACCGACTTCAAAAAAAAGGAGGTTTACAATTCGTCTTGAACTTTTTTTTTTATGTATGTTACCTCATAGCTCGGAGTCGGCTAGACCGATTTGAAAAATTCTTTTTGCGCTTAAATGGGTATACTTTCTAGTTGGTCCCATTGTTACGAAATCAGGATCTGATGATGGGATCCTGGAGAAATCGAGGGAACTCTTCAAATATTATAGGCACACCTATAGCGTTTTGGGTATTTCTTATAGTACCTTGAGCAGTTGCTTCCGAAAAGTACCATTTGGGGAAGTTGAACTGATGATGAAGACCACAGATGGCCACTGAAACTCCTCAATAATAAGTATTTCGTGGATTGCGATTCGATTACTTGAGTACGGATGTTAAACACTTTATGCTCGTCACAATGCATATGGTGATGTAGAGCTGATGGTCAAATACCAGGAGAACTCCTCAAAAATTAACGGCTATGCACAGGGAAAAACAATATTTTGTAAAAGGTGATAAGTTGTTGACATTATGGCTTTTGTAACTAGATAAATTACAAACCAACCCACTAAAAAGCGTGAAAAAAAATTTTTTTGCAAAAAATAGAACCGACTTCCATATCAAAACACTACAAAGCCAAAAATAACTTTAATTTCGGAAAGCGGTGTGAAAAAAAAAGGAAAATCCGAAACCAATAACACCGACTTCCGAAATTAAAGTTATTTTTGGCTTTGTAGTGTTTTGATATGGAAGTCGGTTCTATTTTTAGCAAAAATTTTTTTTTAAATAACATTGAGTTGAATACTAAATTTAGTAATGAAAGCTAGTTATTTCTTTTTCTATGTATGAATTCATACATTAACTAGATTAACCTATATTAATAATAATAAATATATAAAATAACTTCTCACACCTAAGGAGGCTTTCGTTAAGCGGCTGAATCAAGAGCTTGCTTCAGAAAGCGGTACTCCTGTATCGTTAGGAGGTTCCTCTCTTTGGAGCCCTGACCACCGGCACCGGTAGCATGGACGCTGTTCCCGATACCGGTGGGATACTATTTTTTATAACTTAAATGTTTTTCGTAGAAATATTTGAAAATTTAATTATACAACGTATAACGGAAACCCCATATCTATCCAAAAAGACTGAAGACAACATCTGGTATGGAGTCTATATGCAAAGTTTCAGCTCAAAATAAGTGACTCACAGAATTGACCCCAAATTGTTGATTTCGTATGTTTCTTGAATACCAATAATAACAAACGTGTCACATCACTATGAGGGTCATCACTTTCCACGTCACTTGCCAATAAAACGATAATTCTCTTCATTCTTCTTAATTTGAAAAATTCGGTCCCTGGTATCAATGTATTGAAATTTGTAATAAGTTCCACACATTTAGACTTAGGATTACAAAACCCTTGCCATATCGTTTGTTATCATCCAAAGAAGCCATGCACTTGGTATGTATATACCCTTTAAATTACACGTTGTATATATATATTTAGGAATAAATAATAAAATAATAATAATAATAATAGTATACCTATAGGTACTAAATAAAGAATTAAGAATATTCAAGAAATCAAGCATTTAAGATATATTCAAAGAAGGGCTTCAAGAAAACAAGTAGTTTTTAAGGGGTAAAATACCCTACGTTATCCCAAATAACTCCTATTATTGTCAACGGGACCTTGAATTACCCCACGGTAGCTAGCGACACTGTAACTTTTTAACAGTGCAAGCCTATTGTAATAAAATTTAATCTTATAGAGATTGCATTCTCAAAAATAGAAAAGATACCCTGTTTCATTAAAGTAATTAAGCACAACCGTAACAATTAACATCTAAACAACCATTAGCTTACTTCACCGTATAGAAGACAATTAAAATAAAGGCGTTCAAAAACTGACGCAGAAAAAGTGAAGGGCGAAGGAAAAAAGTTCCATTATAGCTGTGTTACAAATGAGTACAGAATGGCGGGTTGCTCGGTTCCCAGTTATCTTCCTGGGAACCGGCAGCCGGGTTTGTACAGCATCACGGAATGAGTACAACCCGCATGTAGTGTCAGTATGATTGATTTCTTGTACATTAACGTTCTATTATGCGGGAGGTTTTGAATTTCAGGGTGCTTTAAAAATGGGATGGATAAATGAGTGTGTTGCCATTGATAACTTATGTCACAAGATCTATAATCTGTATAAATGTATATATTTACAGTCACAATGTGTCGAAGTTCAAGGCTAAGGATTCGATACATATTGAGCTTTTGGTTCTAAGTGGTATTGGTAGATTGACAGAGGTCATTCTGGATTGTAATAAGCCAGAAAATTGCACACCAAGGGGTATTTATAGAAGCAGTCACATGCTAGCGAAGGAGGAGGCTGGACGCTCGAAGGAGAGGCAACTCTCTTCCTCGCACCCCAGCCGCCGCGGGAGACGCCCCGGATGTCGGGGATCGTGAGCTAATCTCCGATCCCCGCAGGCGTGGGCTTGCGGATGGCGAGCAAGGGTAGCTCACCGTCCGGTAAGAACCAGGCCCGGATCGGCAGCGCGTCGTGTTCCACGCGTGCCTCAAAGAGTTGTCAGCACTAGTGACGGGGACCCATAGGGCCATTGCTTGCGGGAATGTTCTCACAAGACACCGCTGCCCCGGAACTTAATGGCAGCTGAAGGAACAGGATGGGTTTTTAGTCAGTAGAAGTCTGACACTCCCTTCCGCTTCACCCAGAGCGGAAGAAGTCATTCGATGATTTTCCCACCCAGAAAAAAAGGGAGTATTTATAAGCGCGGGAGATGCCCCGGGCGTCGGGGATTCAAGCCGATCTCCGGCCATAGTGAGCGCGTGGTTGCGCCTCAAAGAGCAGTCTAGAAGGAACAGGACGAGTAGTTGAAGTAACAGGGTGGGTAGAAGTTCAGTAGAAGTTTGACACTCCCTTCCGCTCCACCTTGAGAGAAGTCATTTGATGATTTTTCCCAACGAAACAAAATGGGTATTTATCTCGCAGTCGCCAACTTTCAAAAACGTATGTTTCAATACGAGACTTGAAAAGCCTTTAGTTTTAGCAACAGGTATCGTGTTGTTCAGTTACTGCAGTGGCATAATACTACCATTCATTGCTACTACTAGGGAGTAGTAATGGGCCAGTGATTAACCTTTTACCTACGGGTGTCAACTATTGTTGATTTAGCGATGTAATTTCTGAATGCGGGAGGCAACTATAGATGATTTGCGAAAGGGTCTGTTTTAAACCTTTATATTGAATTATATGATATTTCCTTGGGATAAATATCACTATGTGGAGTCGATAAAATTATGATTCTGTTAAAAAAGTTCCCATATATTTACATAGATGGCAATTAAAATAAATCATAAACAAAAAACTAGGTTTTTATACTGGCCACCTTACCCACCTGGTTATGGAAAAACTAGTTTATTTTGAATAATTATGGTTAAGTTCAGTGTTTTTGTTAAGTAATGTGTTAACAATACTATTAACCTCATATTGAATGTAAATTCTGATAAAAAACAAGTGATGTTTCGCCGAATACAGTGATTGATTCTGATGATTAATTTTTTGGCTATTACGTAAAATTTTGTGAATAAACTATAAAATCTATAACATTTCTCAAAGGTAAGTGAAATAATAAATCAGTGTGTGAAATTTGAAGCACCTAGGTATTGTGCTTCAAAAAATGTAGACAAATGAAAACATAAATGACTGCGCAGTTGCGCGCCAAAAAGTACCCGTGTTGGGTGATGAGATCGCTTTTGAAGTCCCGTAGGTTAAAGGTTAAAAGCACTTATGACTTACGAGTTGTAGAACGTGAGTTCGAACCCGGGCAGACCAGTGGTTTGTCTAATTTTCATCATGGCCTCTGCTCTCAAAACAGTAAAGGAAAACAACGCGAAGTGTGTTTTAATTTTTGGTTTACAATAAAGTATATTTTATCTATCTAACTATCTATCTATGTCCTAGGACCGAAATTCACAGAAATATGACTTCCAGGAAACTACACTGGGCCCGCGCCGCGCGGTGGACAACGGCTCATTTCCTTTCATGGGAAAAAAGCCTGTTTTCCTACAGTGGGGACGTTATAGACTGATTATATTGACACTGCAACCAGTTTGACTAAAAACTGACCCCATTATAACTCGGAAAAGGCTAGGTAGATTTATACAACGTGTAATTTAAAGGGTATATACATACCAAGTGCACGACTTCTTTGGATGATAACAAACGATATAGCAAGGGTTTTGTAATCCTATGTCTACATGTGTGGAACTTATTAGAAATTTCAATACATTGACACCAGAGACCGAATTTTTCAAATTAAGAAGAACGAAGAGAATTATCGTTTTATTGGCAAGTGACGTGGAAAGTGATGACCCTCATAGTGCTGTGACACGTTTGTTATTACTGGTATTCAAGAAATATATGAAACCAATAATTTGGGGTCAATTCTGTGAGTCACTTATTTTGAGCTGAAATTTTACATAGAGACACCATACCAGATGTTGTCTTCAGTCCTTTTGGATAGATATGGGGTTTCCGTTACACGTTGTCTGTTTATAAACATAACTAGTTGGATATGGTTTTCACTGAAAACCAATTCTCAATTATTTATTGCGTGCCATATTGATACACAGTTGGTACGGAAATAGTTATTATATAAGTCACAATTACGAACCCTGTCGGGCACATCAAGATCAATTTAGGAGAGAGGAGGCAGAACACTTAGTGTTTAATGTCATTTTTTAATAGTAAAGTAAGTACCACATCACGTATCACAGTTTATCTATATAGTAAAAACTTTTCACTTTCAACCACCATATTAACTGTTCATCGCCGTTTAAGTTCTTTTGCCTAAACGGCGATAAATAATTAATAACCTAAATTGTATTAAGTGTGTACAACGGAATCTCTAGAAACCAACTCTAACCCAATAACTTATATGACTTCAGGTTAAAACGATTAACTATGTATCGTTGAGTGTTACGAAAACTCGAGGTTGGCAAATTATCGCAAAACCTGAAATAGGCTCTTTGTATTCATTATTACGATTATCTTAAACTTAACCGCCCACATATTTTTGCATAACTCGGTAAAATGAACTAAACAGCTGTTTGTTTTGGTAACGTAATTTTGTTAATAATTATTAGAACAATGACCTCTCTTTAGGTCTTACGTTCAGTGTATTATAATACGTTGTAGAATATTGTGAGATGGTGATGAGACTAGCCATATGACGGATAACTGATGTCTCACAAATAGTCGGTAACGTCCTGGACGTCCATGTGAATTAGAAGTCAGAACTCAGCAGTGGATCACTATTGGCTAAACAGCCGCTTAGCGTTTTCATGGCCATGGCTTTGTTGCCATATTTTGTTCCTCAAAATATTTTTTTCAGTATAAATCATGAATGGAATGCAACATTTAAGTTATGATGTTGTATGAGGGTATTATGATAAATTTTATTTGAATAGTATTTTTGTTGCTTAGTATTTTTAGATGACAGCACTTATTTGCAAGTAATGTCAGGCGTCCGTCACTCGCTCAAGGCCACGCGTTATATGCCTACCGCTTCGCGTATCGCCGTCGGTACAACCGACCGTGGGCTGCCACACGCCTGCCTGAGCTTTTTAGATAATTTTGACAACGTCATAATGAATCGGCCTAATTATAATTGATTTTTCTTCGCTTTGCTCCTTTTTCCCTTTTGATTACTTATTTATTAAAATTATTTACATGGTTGCGGATATTTTCGACACTAAAATGTAATTATCGGAAATTCAGAGAAGCTCTGAAAAATACACTGACTTTTTTTTAATAGGCTTGCGTTTGACCACCATCTCACCTAATGTTAAGCAATGACGTGGTCGAAGATGAAGCACGCTTGCCTAGAAGTAATCTATTCACTCTTGACTTAAAGACTCGCAGGTTATAACTATCAGGAAACACAGACTCCAGCAGGGAATTCCACTTCTTAGCTGTACGCACAATGAAACTATTCACATTACGTTTTGTGCGTATGGGTGGGATGTCCACCATGTAACGATGGCACATCGCTGTTTGTCTTGTAGTCCGATGATGGAACGGGTTTGGTGGAATTAGACTGCAATTCCATCGTACACTTCCCGAAATGTAAACGATAGAAAACTGATAGGCTTGCAACAAGTCGCTAGATAGATTTTTATAAAAGTACTTCTAATTAGTCCAACAAAAATTTAAAGCATATTCTGTTCACGACGTATTTTACATGGCTATCACCTATGTAGGTACCTAGACATGTACATTACATAGATCGCTTGCAAGCTGACGCGATGAGATGAGACGCCGATGCATTCTGTTTTCTTTTCATTTTCTGTTCGCCGTGTACCTATGTACCTAAAACTTACAGCGACTAACCGATTCAACGTGACAAACTTTGAAGCCGTAATAGGTAATAGGTATGTACGGTAGACAGTGCATCAAGTTATACCAAACTGTCAATTTTTCACAAATGATTTTAAGCCTTAAAACGTTGACTGTTAAGTTCAAAATCAATTGAGAAAATTTGACAGTTTGTGGTAACTTGATGTGATGGCCACTATACAACTAACAGCCCCCGGGGCTTCCCTCCCGTGGACTTAATCACAATAAAAACATAATACTCCTCCTTTTACAGTCGAGTAAAAAGCCGGCAAATATAACCTTCTCCAAGCGAACATTCATTCATTGATTTATTTTCTCTCTCGACAACTAGGTAGGTGGACTATGTAGTTTAGTTTTAATCGTTCAGCAGTGAGGAGCTAGTATTTTAGTTTTTTAGTGTTGCATTTTATTATTATTTAGCGGATTAATTTTGTTATAAGGTACGATGGGGTTGACATATCCTTATTGGACAAAAGCCCCAAATTAAAAATATAAAGATATAAAAAAAAAAACTACGTAGGTATGAGTGAAAAGCCACAAAAACTAGCCTGGTAATAAAGGCATCGTAAGTAAACTGAAACTTAAAGCCCCTATATTGTTCTATACTGTTTTCAGGCACTTTAAGTTGGTACAGAGTCGGTCAGTAGGATGTTTTAGTCAGAAAGTTTAAGGAATTTTTTAATTAATGTACCACAACGAACAGAGATCAACATCTCTGTTAAGAATTAGAGTGTCGAAAGTTTAACGTCTTTTTAACCGACTTCTAAAAAAGGAGGAGGTTCTCAATTCGGATGTTTGTTTGTTTTTTTTTATGTTTGTTCGGGCATAGCTCCGTCGCTTGCCAACTGAATTGAAAAATTCTTTTTTTGTTGAAAAGGGTATACTTTCCAAATGGTCCCATGAAAATTTTATCGAAATCAGACAAGCCGTTTCTGAAAAATCAACAAAAGTCTAAAAAAATATTTACGTTGATGATCTTTTCGTTTACTCTGAATTGCGTTTTTTGTTCGCGCATAACTCCGTCATTTACGAACCGATTTGGAAAATTCACTGACTCAGTAAAAACTCAAAAATAAAAACTTTTTTGAAAAAAATAAAACCGACTTCCATATCAAAACACTACAAAGCCAAAAATAATTTTAATTTCGGAAGGCGGTGTGAAAAAACAGAAAATACAAAACAAAAAAAAAAACAAAATACACCGACTACCGAATTTAAAATTATTTTTGGCTTTATAGTGTTTTTATATGGAAGTCGGTTTTATTTTTTTCAAAAAAGTTTTTATTTTTGTTTTCCTTAAAGACAAAGTTACACCGAAAGCATAGCAGTAATTAGGGTTCCGTAGCCGATTGCCAAAAAGCGGAATCCCTTATAGATTCGTCGTGTCCGTCTGCCTGTCGGTCCGTATGTTACAGCCATTTTATTCCAAAACTCTAACGGTTAAAACTTGGTATTCTATGAACTGCTTACCAGTTTTTATACTAATTGAAGATTATTTTCTTTTTAAATTATTATACCATACATGGAACTGAAACAAAAAATAAACATCAAAATAATAGAGTGAAAATACTAAAATTTTATGTCCTGGAGAATTTATGTAATTCTATTTGCTTGAAGTGTAACTTTGCCTTAAAGAAAAGGTATTTGAACTTTGAACTCTAAGGAAATTCCAAACGAGCTGTTTCTTTGGGGCAAACGCTATGCTTTTTGGTTGTACATTGTATAACTATATTTGTTAGGATTCTTTATTAAATATTCATAATTGCTTTTCTATTGCCTATTGCCTATAGCCTTACTCTATAAATTTACTATTTAATTAAAATATATTTTTTCAATTCAAACCAGTAGTTCCTGAGATTATCGCGTTCAAACAAACAAACAAACTCTTCAGCCTTCAATTACATGACGCGCAGATTTGGATTTGGATTTAGAGCCGGTTTGTCTACTGAAAGTGCAATCCTGTGCCTCAAACAGACTGTGCAGTACTACACTGACCGGAAGACACCAGTGTATGGCTGCTTTCTGGACCTGTCAAAAGCTTTTGACCTGGTAAACTATGACATTTTGTGGCAGAAATTATTGGATGATACCGAGCTACCTGCAGAGTTCATTAACATATTTCAATATTGGTATAAAAATCAAAAGAATTATGTCAGGTGGGCTGATGCTCATTCTGAGTTTTACAGGCTAGATTGTGGCGTAAAGCAGGGAGGGTTAACTTCACCCAGTCTTTTTAACCTATATATGGATCGGCTGGTTGGTGAGTTGAGCGGCACCATGGTCGGATGCTCTATTGATGAAAGAATGATCAACAACATAAGTTATGCTGATGACATGGTGTTGCTCAGTCCATCAATCTGTGGCTTAAGGAAATTGTTGGCCGTCTGTGAGAGTTATGCGGAGGCTCATGGCTTGAGGTATAATGAAACTAAAAGCAAAGTAATCGTTTTTAAAGTGCGCAATAAGGCGTAGGCATGTGCGCACAGGCGTGCATGTCGCCAATTAAATTGATGGTATGTTTTAATTTATTGTACTAACAATAGGTTAAGTTTTTTACTAACACTCTATGGATCAATGGTTTGAGACAAATAAATAAATAAATTAAATTATATTATTAGCATAGATAGCTGTTGCCCGCGACTTCGTCCGCGTTTCCGTCGTTTTCCGTAAAAAAAAGTAGCCTATGTCCTTCCTCACGGTTCAGTGATTTTGATGTAACAGACAGATTAACTTTCGTAATTTAGTAGGGAAATATAATATGTCAATCTATAATACTGTTGAAAAATATCGCAATACCGAACCGCACAATATTATTGTTAATAGCTGTGCCCGCGACTCCGTCAGCGTGTAACTCCTTGTGTGTTATTAAGTTAATGTATTGGTAATATTGTTTAGATCACGTTCACATGAGGCTTAGGTACCTATAGAACGAAAATACTTCAGTGCAAAGCTTCCGGGTAAACTATGTTGAAAGTTGACCCGTCCGGCACGTGAACATAAAGATTTCTAGAACTGCTAACCCGGGAAAGAGCGAAGTACAACTGACCATGCGAGAAACAACTGACACCGAGATCTACTCCAGCAACACGAAAAGTCTGCCCTTGAGCCTTATTAATTGTCATTGCATAACACACCGATACTGGGAATCGCGTTCTTTTAAATTGGAATGGAAAATTATTTAGTATTATGGGAATTCTGGGAATAAAGATGGTTTCTCCTGCACCGCAACCTGTTAAAATTTGAGCCTCGATTATATTTTGTTGCAACGGGGTTACTTTTAGCCGAGTTCCATTGCAAAGTTGTGGTGGTTTTAAATTTCGGAGCAGAATAATAATCAGAAAGCTTCGAACTGCTAAGCTATCGGGAGTTACACGTGTTATTGTGAGTTAACCATAAAAGATAGATATATGCTGTCGTGGGATATTTTTTATATAATTTTAAGGAGAACATTTCCGTCATAAATGATTTCTGTGTAGCTTTAACCATTAAGGTTGCACACGCGACGGAAGCTTAAAAAATGGAGTAACTTCTCCCGTTTTCCCAACATTTCCCTTCACTGCTCTGCTCCTATTGATTGTAGCGTGATTAAAAGTATACTATAACCAGCTCAGGAGTATGAAAAATAATTGTACCAAGTTTCGTTAAAATCCGTCGAGTAGTTTTTGTTTCTATAACGGTTATACAGACAGACAGACAGACAGACAGACAGACAGACAGACAGACGGACAGACAATAATTTTACTGATTGCATTTTTGGCATCAGTATCGATCCCTAATCACCCCCTGATAGTTATTTTTTAAATATATTTCATGTACAGAATTGACCTCTCTACAGATTTATTATAAGTATAGAATAGATAGATTAAACACACCCTGGTATCCTGGTTCCCTTAGCGTGTAGTCGTTAAGTTTGTAAGTTCCTTTATTATAAGCCCTTACTGGACTCGGTTTTGATGGTTTGCTAATTAGCCATAACCAATAAAATACCTACAGATTAGTCTGGAAGCGAACCCGAATATAGTTGGGAATAGGTAGATGATGAAGATGTTAGCAGACATCTATTAATGTATTATAAAGCGAGAAAGTTTGTTTGTTAAAGGCGATAATCTTCGAAAGTTCTCGGTGAATTTTACTAGTGTGGCAAGTTTCATCGAAATCCGTTCACTCGTGAAGAGGCCATAAAAAATATTTATTTACTCTCCTTAACACTATCTTTATAGACCTTAACCTAATACGATACTATGGCTATCAGTTATATTTACTTAAAAAAATATGCTAAAATAATATAAGATTAACAATTTGTAAGATTAATAATTAAACACAGATATTCAAACTGAGTCCCGTGACATTTTTCACTAATAGTGGAGCTGTACCTTAAATCCTTAAACACACATTTCAGGTGGCTGCTTATTACTGTAGTATAAGCCATATAAGACAAGTAAATTATAGTACATAAATATTAAAGTACATTTCAGAATTAAATGACATAACTTAGGCACGGTTGAATCTAGTTTTTATTAGTAGGTACACGTTGTTAGAGGTCAAATCATACATATATTTTATTCGGTTAACATGCAATTGTATAGGTACTTAAACTCATTACAAATAATAATTTAAGACACAGATCAAGCGCTTCAAAGTTCAGGAGTGGGAGGCAAGTAACGTCACATGGTCGTATAAAGTGTATCACAGCTTAACTACACATACAATAATTCAACATGTCGAATTTATTTTTTATGATTGAATGATTAAAAAATAAATTGTCAATTTTTTTTTGTAATTTTTGTTAAATATTCGACACATTATTTAGGAAACGATGTGTAAAATTTCTTAAAATGATGTCATGAAACATGTCTGTAATCAAGTTTAATGTGTGTAATTTATCGAAAAATTGTATTCAAAAAGTATTGAGTCTTTGTATGAGTGTTAGAAAAATCTTAATCTGCTTTTTGCTTTTTGACCTGGGGCTAACGCTTAGACGCGATACTAATCTATAGACTAATCACGAGACGCATTAAGTATTTAACTTTATATTAACATGTGTTTATAAACACGCTTATTCATAAAATTCTAACCATTTGTTTAGTATAAAAATACAAAAATAGAATTTCGAATTTGCTCATTATTAAAATAAACAAAGCAATGTTTAAAAAGATTTTATAAAGGAGTCTGTACCTCATCACGAAATAATTTTTATAAGAAATGTATACAACGTGTAACGGAAACCCCATATCTATCCAAAAGGGCTGAAGACATCATCTGGTATGGAGTCTCTATGCACTGTTTCAGCACAAAATAACTGACTCAAAGAATTGATACCAAATTATTGGTTTCATATATTTCTTGAATACCAATCATAACAAACGTGTCACAGCACTACGAGGGTCAATAACTTTCCACGTCACTTGCCAATAACACGATAATTCTCTTCGTTCTTCTTAATTTGAAAAATTGGGTCTCTGGTATCAGTTTATTGGAATTTGTAACAAGTTTTACACACGTAGACTTAGGATTACGAAATCCTTGCCATATCGTTTGTTATCATCCAAAGAAGCCATGCACTTGGTATGTATATACCCTTTAAATTACACGTTGTATAGTAATGGCTCACGGATATTCGTCAATTTTCGTGGGACTAGCCTAATGATAACACAACATTTTGGGATTTTAGTCAGTACAAGTCGGTCACTCATTTCCACTCCAATCAGAGCGGGACGAGTCATTTGTTGATTTTCCAATCGAAAAAAGTCAACAATCAGTAGGGACTATCCAGTGACCAGAATAAATGTAATTATTTGGAGAAGTCTAAGTTGATTCTCCACCGCACTAGTGCGGAAAAACGCGCCCGTCGTTTAGGGACAATTTTCAATTAGTAGAGTGTGTACAAAAGTACATTGTTTATAACCAAAATTTCGCAAAACCCAAAGGTCAAAATATTGACAAGGTTTTTAACATAACTGTACATTTCTTTTACGCGACGGAAAAAAGCGAAGCGGCTACAGAGACGACCTTAGTCCAAAGCTCTCGAGACACTTAGACACGTAATAACATCATAAAAATTATTGAAAATTACCTATCAAAACGAACGACCAAAGGCAGATTCAGAACTACAATAGGAACAGAAAAAGACGTACCGCACGGCGTCCCACAGGGCTCGATCTTAGGACCTGTACTCTTCAATTTATATGTCGCCGACATACCAAAACCACGAATAGCTGGTCAGATGCTCTCTCAATATGCAGATGACCTTTGCATTCTCAATGCAGCAGAGAAGCCAGATCATGCCACGAGGCGTGCAGAATGGGCGGCGGAGGAAGTTATCGACTACTACAAGAGATGGGGCCTCCAATGTAATGTGGATAAAACGGAGTGTATCATGTTTTCTCACAAAAGACCTAGGCGAGGTAACGTTAACAGTGGATATAGAAATTACATCAAATTAAAAAATTAACAAATCGAATATAAGAACCAAGTAAAATACCTCGGTGTTATATTTGACAAAAGACTATCAATGAACAAACACACAAAAGAAAGAGTGGACAAGCTTAAACGAGTAAGAGGCGCCCTAAATTCCATCATAGGGTACCGAACCAAAGTCAATATTGACAAAAAATTACTCATCATACAGACATGCGTCTTGCCGGTACTGGATTATGGAGTCATCCAACTTCTACCGAGATACAGCAAGACTAATCTGTCGAAATTGGAAAGACAATATAGAATGGCACTGAAAGCTGCAGGTGACTTTCCACGTCGTACTAAAACCAAAATCCTCTGGGAAATGCTTGGACAAGACCCCTGGCATCTCAGAGCACACGACCTTCACCGCGATATGATTGCGAAATTAACATCATTAACGATCAGCGGCCTAGAAGATCCCGGTCCTGCTTATACGAAATATGGACCATTCAACCCGTTCCTTTTCTCAAATAGAATAGGTGACATAGCCTACATACATAAATCCGAGAGAGCCAAACCACTCCATAATAGAACGGACCCCCCCCCGTCAGCATAGGCTTTGACTCGTAGAGTCACTCCTAGTTTATAAGTAACTTCAGGTCTAGGACCTGATGGGATCCTAAATCCAAAACTTCTCACACTTGCTTTATATAATTTAACAGCGTGTGAAAAGAATTACAAAGTAGGTCGCAAAAGATCCCCTCCCGGACAAACTGCGCCAAAAAATTCATCAAATGCACTGCAATGTATAATACTGATTTGTAAGTGACATGTAACTTTTTTTTATAACTAATGAAATATTTTTTTTATTCTATTCTATTCTATTCTATTCTATTCTCGAGACACTGAAGATCGCAGGAAATGGAGGCTTTGCAAGGGCTGCTCTATGTAGACAACAAGCATTATTGTCAACCACGACCATTCTGTCAAGAAATCACGACTGAGGATGGACTGAGGAGGACATTTCTTTTAACACATGATAAGAGATTTATATTCTTGGTCGTAAAAACTGACGACTGTTATTATATAATTTTAACCAAAAGTAAAATGAAATGTGACACGGCAAGTGGTTATTATTACTAGCATCAAGCTATTTGGTTTACGTTTTGACAGCGCTGACGAAGTCAAATAATATGGTACAAGGGTACAAGTATTAGCCGTAATGGCCGCCGTGTCACACAATGTCAAAATGCTTATTATTTTTATTACAACTTATTCTCTATGAAATATTCATGTTGTAATGAGGTCACTCGAATATTTTAAGCGACAAACATGTCCGACGCGACGAATAAAACTTTTCAGCATTTCGTGGTGAAAACGTGAGCGAAAATGAACAGGAAATGCATATTTTTTTTATTATTTGACACCCTCTTGTTTAAAATGGAAGCCTTGGAACTATATATAAGATAAACTTCTTCATATCGAGGGGTGAAAGGCTATTTGGTTTAAGCGACATTTTTGCAACTTTACAGGAGAGCCATTTAAAGTTTGAAATTTTGGAAAAAAAATCATAACAAAAAATCTTCTTCAACTATTTGAACGGGGTAAACTTTATTTAAATTCAATTAAAAACATCGAGATCTTGATGCTAATACCAAATAAAATGGATCTTTAATTACAAAGATAAATGTCGCTTAATACGAAATGCCTTAAGCCCATATTTTTTAGAGTATGGAAAAAAGATTTAAGTTACTTCATAACTACAATTGGCTGCAGGGAAAAAAAATTAAGCGACGACGCAGTATATTTTCAGAGTAAGCCAAAAAGAATGAAGTGACGTAGCCCAAAATTAATAGTAGCAAGCTATTTATCTCAACTACCAATTTAGACTAAAATGACTGGCAGGCTAATTTACTTATGTGACTTATATATTGAAATTGTAACGTTTGATGTTACATTTTTTTTATCTGATACTATCAATGGCTGTTAAAACAACCTGGATATATCGCAATCACGAACAATCTCAGGTGCTTATATTGAATAAATAAATAAATACTCACAACACAACATCAATTAAAGTATTTATTTAGAATAATAATTATATAGAACAGTCTCAATGGGAACATCAAATATATTTAAACTAATATAAAATAAAAAAAATTGCAGTAATTATAAAACACAGCCAATGCTGATAATATTCATAATGCAATAAGAAAGAACGTATTTACTTATCATTTTCTTCGACTGTATCCTCTACATCAGTTTCCAGTAAAACATCTTTTGAATTATAGTGTTGCAGATTTAAATATTCTTTATGAAATATCTTGGGTATAACCCAGTGTTGCACAATTTCTTTAGGTCCATGTATTTGGCTTTGCATGTATTTTGTTTTGTAATCGGTAAACTTGAATTATATCTACGATTGATAGCTCTAGGTCTAGCAATAATTTGTATGACCTCTTCCATCTTTTTTCGACATACCAAGTTCCTGTGTTGTTAACGTATAATAAATGTACTACTTGGTTTAAGTAGCACCCTGCGTGGAAAATAGATGCAGCTGAAAGAGCTTAAGCGACGCTCCATGTCTTATTTGGGTGACGGACAAATAGTTTAAGTGACATCACACCGTGTAATTGGTGGAAGTCAAAATGATTCAAATAACGTCTTAATAAAAAATAGAAACAGGAAAAATGCTTTAACCCTTATTGAATTATTTATCTGGGAAAGGATAACTGGTTTATGTCTCGGTTTTTAATATGATTGTATGGTTCAAGTACATAATTTAAAAAAAAATGCAAAATCCACGTCGGTTAATACACTGCCACTTTGGAAACAACCCAAAAATAGTATTGTTTCAAACGCCAAAAAAGTGCTCTGATTTTAATGAATCCGGCATCATTCGACGGAGAAAAATTCGCTGATTCCGAATATGTATATAACTCAATATCGCCCAAGATGTCG
Source organism: Tholera decimalis (assembly GCA_943138885.2). Classification (NCBI taxonomy): domain Eukaryota; kingdom Metazoa; phylum Arthropoda; class Insecta; order Lepidoptera; family Noctuidae; genus Tholera; species Tholera decimalis. The sequence goes on from OW964565.2 coordinate 22,852,276, forward strand.
CTTAAACCAAATAGCCTTTCACCCCTCGATATAGGTAGGTCCTGAATGTGCATATATTTTTTTCTAAGTTAAACTATTGCGTGCCAACAGTGTTACAGATATTGGTAATTGAAATATATATTTTAACTGGGTTACAAATTAGTTACACTAAAACACTTATTTTTTTAGTTTGTTTAATCTAGATGAGGCCGATTTTTCGTAGCTAATTTGAGAAGAATTACAGTAATAAACTTAGGGGTTAAAGTACCCGAGTCGTAACTGACCCGACACTGAAGGTATAGAGTGGGTTTTTAGTCAGTAGAAGTCTGACACTCCCTTCCGCTCCACCCAGAACGAGAGGAGTTATTTTGGTGACGTTTACAAAGAAAAATGTGCCTCGGCTTACCGAGAATATTGTTTAAAATATTATAATGTTTTTCACCAAGTCTGACTTTGTGTCTGAGTAGACACGTCCACTATTACATGACACCAAAACATAAAAAGAGCGTGGATGTGGATAACCTGTTTCATATACTGGGAAGTGTAGACGTGATAATAATTATGTGATATATAATATACTAGCGACTCGCCCCGGCTTCGTATGTATGCAATATAATAATAATATATATGTACCGGCTCTGTCCATTTCTTAAAACAATTCCTTCGCATGTCAAACATTGCGTTCTAAATTCAAACTATACCAGTCAGTGCGATAGGCTGACCGCTCGCATAGCCAAACTCCACATTCCTATTATATACACCTTCCTCTTGAATTACTCCATTGGTGAAAACTGCATTAACATCCGTTGCGTAGATTAATAAATCTAAGCGTACAGATAGCGGGAGCGATTTTGTTTATAGCCAATAGAATTTCGAGTGATGGAATACAAGCCTCTTTTCTTTGTATCTAATTATTAGATTAAAAATAACAGTGCGGGTTGGTATATGTCATTACGATCGAATCACGTTCAAAACTTGTTTTCATGATACCAAAATCGTGCTGTTACTGATTGCAAATCATTACCTATTAGTAGAAAATACCCACATTAAACATGAAGCACATGAAAATTATGTGATTGAAATTTATAATGATTTCAGTATAGTTCCTAATTAAATTTCTATTGATATTACTGAGTTTCAATTCAGTAATTCCCGAGAAATAATGAATGTTTTTGACACAGCTTGATTTGACTGAAAATTTTATTTCATGGCTTACGTACCTATTTGTATGTTATTAAACTTTTTGACATTACAATTAGGCAGTTTCAAAACAAATATTTTTTTTTATATTTATATGCTTTTTCGCAGTGCATATGAAAGCGTTATTATCTACATCTTTGTTAATGTACGTCTTATATTTCTAAAAGAACTTGAACAGACTCTACGCATCATCACCATTTGGTTGAGACAAGTCTGTGGAATGAGCCTAGATCGAATCTGTTCAATTTCAAGGCTCCAAAGAGATCATTTCTGTTTAAATCAATCGAACACATTCTATCAATAGGTGATGTAGATCTTCCACTACTCCACAAACCGCAATTATATTTGAAAACCCAAAACATAATTATTAAAAATATGATTTTTCGCATGACGTCATTAGCCGCTACTGAAATTACAAAAAAAGAACTTGACTATATTTATTATAAAATATCTGACGTAGGTATTATTATAATCTAACCCAATAAATATACAAACACCGACACTGTGAATAAAATTGGATTTTAGTCAGTAGAAGTCTGACACTTCGTTCCGTTCCACCCAGAGTGGGGAAAGTCGTTACATGATTTTCCGAACAAAAAAGATGCATAGTTCGACGTGTCAAGCAACGAACGTCTTTCGGCTGAAATAATGATAATAGTTATGATGGAGGAGACGCATTGCTTAGAGATTTCCTAAAATCTACAAATTTTAGCACTTTAATAATTTATTCTTTTTTCATTATTAACAATAAACACTTAAATAAAAACCCTAAACTACTTATATACATCTAAAAATAAACTAAAATATGGCATCCAGAAATTCATGCGCATCGCTGTACACTGGTAATGTGCCCAAAAGACTGGCGGCATTGCCACGTTGTATGGCAATGCTTAACCTCTGTCCAAGGTAAAAACCAGCCCTTGGGTCACTTGAAGTGTCAACTAGGCGTCTGGATAGATCTTTAAATAATTTGTGACCACTCGGACCCCACGACCCCAAGGTTTCAACCCCAAACGACTCGAAAATATAACTACTAACAGAGTTATTATATTTCCTCCGCTTGAGGTTCTCAGCAGCCGCAGCAGCAGCGCCAGCGCAGCTAGACGAGCTAGGAAGATGGGATGGTGCGAGAGTATCGATACAAGTTGCGTCCCACACTTAAGGCCTACCCATCTTCCAAGGAAATAAAGACATACCGTCCGGTCTTTTGCCACCGTCGCGTGCCAGGCCATTGGGTTCTAAAACAGCTGGAACGCCGACAGTGACAAGAGTTCGTCGGATAATGTCGTTAATATTCGCGTGCCATGCTATGCGACCCGCGCTGCGGCCGCATGAAAGGCCGTGGTGACCGAGGCTGTTGACAACTTTGCCACAGTGGCAGCGATGAGCAGAATAACAGGGAGCACCTAATCGAAGGGAAGCAGCGAGGCAGAAAGTATTATCATCGAACTAGGTACCTATGTTCGATGACGGTAGTGCATGAAGCCAGAGACCCGACTCTCATCCGCCCACAGCCAGCAGGTGCGCACGCTCTGCAGCCGAAGCAGATGTGGCAATAATGTCACTTTGAACTGCTCTACAGAGCGGCTCATTCCACCGCCTCTGAGATGATGGGTTTTCGGGTGGATTTAGATTCGGGCAAGCGAGTATCTATAGCTTTGGTGAAGCACAGCACATTGAAATCAACCAGTAACGGAATAAATCTATAAATAGCTTACAAGTACGTATTGGATTACAAAAGTAATACTTAGTTAGCCCAAGAAGAATGAACTTGCAATATATTTTATTCAATATAGCCTAGTCATTATAACTTCGCAATAATTCTACCAGAATAAGCATTGGCCCAGAAAAACGACACACAAAAAGGTCCTATAAACTGGATCAACCACAAATTCTCTCCCATTCACTAAGTACAACGAAAAATCAACAAGCCGAAAGAATTCCACGATTGTTTGCACGGTGGGAGAATAAATATTTTTTTAGGGAAGTATATTTAACCACAGAAGGAAATAAGGCGGTCGAAACATCAGCGATTATGTTCACAGATAACACAGCCGTGTTATTTATTACAGTGATAGCATGGCGATGATTCAAGAAAGGAAGATAAGGAACCCGATTTACAACGTTAAATAACATGTTTACAATCGTATTCTTGCTCTAAGGGAAGTTATTCTAGCTGTTCGCGTTTATTTTTGTGTTGAAGTGTTCTTTTCTTTTATATTTGGGTCAGGTGGTGGATTAGTGTTATTAGGACGGTGTTACTTTGTGCTTTTCGATTATTCTGACTTTGTTCTTAACGTATTTTTTAAATATGAATATTTTTGTAGGCTAATAATGTTTATGTTTGTATTAAGTTTATGCAGCAGGAATATTTTCTTTTAATTAAAGTTTGATGAATCGTTTACATATAAATGTGGAGTATATAATGAGAGTTGGTACACATACGCAGGATACTAAGGTCTAAATAGTAAGTAAACCCTCAAGCGGGTGCGTTTTTATTTGAAACGGCATTGGTCATGCTTTACTTTAGGGACCTAGGCGTTAAACCAAAATAATAAGTAAACAGTATTTTTAGGGTTCCATACACAAAGGGTAAAACGGGATCCTATTACTAAGACTCCGCTGTCCGTCTGTCACCAGGCTGTATCTCATGAACCGTAATTGAAATTATCATAGATGATGTATTTCTGTTGCCGCTATAACAACAAATACTATAAAAAACAGAATATAATAAATACTAGCTGTTGCCCGCGACTTCGTTCGCGTCGGAGGTTTTCCCGTGTAAATACCGATCCCAAAGGAAACTCCAAAAATACTTTCTTAGTGCTCCCCTACACACCCCAAGGAACATACAAGCCAAATTTCAGCTTCTTGCGCCCAGTAGTTTCGGCTGTGCGTTGTCTGACAGTCAGTCAGTAACGGAAACGTTTAAGAGGGCTCCCATACAACAGACGTGACTTTTTGGCTCGTTTTTGCTCGATATTGATAACGACAACAGGTAGACGCTTGCAATATTCACAAAATATTTAGGTATATATTCACTTTAAAAATAAGTATTTAAATTAAAATAATACAAATATTTAAGGGGGCTCCCAAACATTTTTGCCATTTTTATAGATAATGGTAAGGAACCCTTCGTGTGCGAGTCCGACTCGCACTTGACCGGTTTTTATTTATATTCAGACATTATAGGTTAACGACCTGATCGAGGAACTGAGCAGCACCAGAGTCGGATGCCATGTAGGCGGTAAATGCTTAAACAATCTTAGCTATGCAGATGATATGGTGCTGCTTAGTCCCTCGATCAACGGCCTAAGAAGGCTCATTTCTGTATGTGAAAGATATGCAGCTCAGCATAAACTAACCTATAATGTAAATAAAACGGAGGTTATGGTATTTAAATATCAAAATGGGCCTGAAAAGTTGCTGCCAATTACCCTGTGCAATACAGAACTAAAAATTGTTAAGAAGTTCAAATATCTCGGTCACATAATTACCGATAATTTAAAAGATGATGACGATCTGGAGAGACAAAGGCGTAGCATAGCGTGTAGAAGCAATATGCTAAATAGACGTTTCTTCCACTGCTCAAAACAAGTCAAAGTAACCCTGTTCCAGTCTTACTGCCAGTCGTTCTACACTAGCCAACTGTGGTACAAATACACCAAGAGTGCTTACAACACTCTTCGTGTACAATATAATAATACCTTCCGGGCCATGCTCAACTTGCCCTGGCGGTGTAGTGCGACTGACATGTTCGCTGAAAGCAGGGTTACCGACTTCTTTGCGCTAATGAAGAAGTTCAGAACATCGTTTTTGTCATGAGTGGGAGCATGTAATAATAAGCTTATAAAGGCTGTGTTTCATACCGTACTTGTGCAGAGGGAGACAAAATAAATCCAACCAATTTAATGGTGGTGAATTTGTTTTGCCTCTCTCGGTCTGAAAAATTAATATGATTTTGTTTTATTGTGTTGTTTTGTTTATTTATATTGTATAACGTATATATTTTTATTTATTTTTAGAATTTAATTTAAGAAAAACATTGTTATTTTTTTTATGTAATTTTATGGGTGCCTATGTGTTAGGAATGGAACGCAACCATAAAGTTAGTTCACATCTATATAATCTATGGTCACTTCTCTTTTTGCTCGTACATTGGAAAACTGCTTTGTAATAGTTTAATACCTCTTATAATAAATTACACGTTTTATTAAAATACTTGCTTTATTGCCATTATTCCTACATGGTAGCAGAGCGTGGTTCATTAGCAAATATCTGTACAAATAATCGTGCAGAATTTATCAGTACTTTGTGGTGCACGTGTACCGGAAAAAAAAGTGAGGTTAGATACACGCACAAGGGACCGGCCGAGTTATAAAACTCTGAAAAAATAAGTTCATCGCATCACATGTTCAATCTCGATAAGTTAATCGGGCGTGAAAACTTTGCAACTTGGAAATTCAGTGTCCAGACATACCTGGAACATGAAGACTTGTGGCAATGTGTGGACCCCAAAGATGACAAACCTGTAGATTCTGGTAAGGATGTCAAGGCGAAGTCCAAGTTAATATTGTTGTTAGATCCGCAAAACTATATACATGTACAAAGTTGTAAGAGTGCCAAAGAAGTGTGGGATACTCTGCTACGAGCGTTTGATGACAATGGATTGACCAGAAGAGTTGGACTGTTAAAAGATTTAGTAAATACTACTTTGGAATCCAGTGGTAACGTGGAATCGTACATTCATAAAATAATGACCACAGCCCACAAGTTACGCAACATAGGGTTTGAAGTCAACGACGAGTGGCTGGGCACCTTGATGCTGGCCGGTCTGCCCGACATCTACTCACCGATGATTATGGGGCTTGAGAGCTCTGGCGCGAATATTAGTGCCGATCTTATCAAGACCAAGTTCCTACAGGAAGTTAGATCAGCAGACACCAGTACTGCAATTGCAATTGCAATTACAATTGCAATAGTTATGGACACTTTGCTAAGCTTTGTACAAGTGCTAAGAAAGTAATAAGAAAGTAAACAAGACTGAGAATGAAAAAGGCAAAAAAGATACAGGTTTTATTGCAGCTTTTTCAGCATTTTCAGGAGATAACCACAAAAAATGGTTCATGGACTCAGGTGCGTCCATGCATATGACAGGCAATAGACAGTGGATGTACAATGTCACAGAGCCACCGGTAAAGAAAATAACAGTAGCTAATAAAGAGCCGCTGTCAGTTGAAGGAGTTGGATACACTAATATCAAACTAGCGCAAGGTAAGAACATTCAGTTAATAAATGTTTTATATGTTCCTGAGCTAGCTGTCAACCTACTCTCAGTGAGTACTATTGTTAACATTGGTTACAAAGTAACATTTACTCATAGAGGCTGTGATGTTCATGACTCACATGACAAATTTATATGTTCTGCAACTCTAAATAATAAACTATATACCTACATGAAGAAGAGATACAGAGAATAGTCCTGAAACTGCACATTTAACCTCTAGTGAGGAAAAGTGCAGTGACACTTACTTGTGGCACTTGCGTATGGGCTACTTAAATGTTACAGATGTCAACAGGCTGCCTGATTGCGTCAAGGGCGTGACTCTGACTAACACTGAGAGGGATGTGACAAGATGTGTCTCCTGCTATGAAGGCAAGCAGTCGAGGTTGCCATATAAGAATATTGGTTCCCGAGCAACAGCACCATTACAGCTTGTTCACTCTGACCTCTGTGGACCCATGGAGAACTTGAGCTGCTCAGGTATGAAGTACTATATTACTTTTATAGACGACTATACAAGAATGGTGTATGTATACTTCATGGAAAATAAAACCAAAGTATTAGACATTTTCAAGGACTACAGAAATAAAGTTGAAAACCATTGTTCTCAGAAAATAAAGGTATTAAGAACAGATAATGGTACCGAGTACTGCAATACTCATTTTCAAAATTTTTTATCCAACAGCGGTATAGTACATCAGACTTCCACCCCCTACACCCCTCAACACAATGGACTGGCTGAACGGATGAATCGGACACTGGTTGAGAAGGCTAGGTGCATGCTGTTCCATGCCAACCTACAGAAGAAACTATGGGCCGAGGCAGTAGGGACTGCAGCATATATTTTAAACCGATCTCCTAATAAAGCTTTGATAAAAGATGGTAAGACACCCTTTGAATTGTGGAATGGACACAAACCTGACCTGTCTCTTCTGAAAATATTTGGCTCCAAGGCCATGGTTTTTGTACCCAAGGAAAAACGACAAACGTGGGACAAGAAATCAAAAAGGATGATTTTGGTGGGATACTGTGATGGTACAAAAGGATATCATTTATTAGATGAAAAAACATACAAAATTATTAAAAGCAGAGATGTCACCTTCTTTGAGAATTACAAAAGTTCAGATTTAGCAACTAATAATGATGTTTCAGCTTCATCTACTAACTATCAAGATTCACAATTGAAGTCACAGTCGTCAGGCAGTCAATCTACTTCCACAAGTCACAGCAGCAGTGTCCCGGTACCGACAGGAGTACCACTGTCTGAGGTAGAAAACCTCATGCCATCAGATGAAGATACTACTGGTGATTATGTAACAGATGAGATCTGTGATCAGGATTCTAGCGAATATGAGACGGATGCAGGGGATTTAGATGAAACATATGTCCCACCAGGATATGTACACTCACAGTATCAGCAGAACATCACACTGAGGCCTCGAAACAGAACACAAAGGAATAACACAGATGCAGATGAAAACAGTATGTATTATTTACTATCTAGTTTCTCTGATCCGCAGACAGTTGAGGAGGCACTTTCATCATCATATGCCAAACAATGGAGACAGGCAATGGACGAGGAGTACAACTCACTGATGAAAAATAACACCTGGAGTTTAGAGAACTTGCCTTCGGATAGAAAGGTATTACCTTGCAAGTGGGTATACAAGACTAAAACTGACCAAAGTGGTAATATAATTCGTTTTAAAGCCAGGCTCGTCATTAAAGGATATGCCCAGAGGAAAGGCACTGACTACGAGGAAGTGTTCTCACCTGTTGTAAAGTACAGTACCATACGCTATCTAATCTCTCTATCTGCAAGATTGGGGCTTGAGATTGATCAGCTACATGCAGTGTCAGCATTCCTCCAAGGAGACATTGATGTGGACATATACGTACTGCTGCTGTACTGCTGAGCTGTACGAACAAGGGCCTCAGGTATGCCATTTGCATAAATCTATATACGGACTAAAACAGGCAAGCAGGTTGTGGAATTCAAAACTAAACACTGTGTTGCAAGAGATGGGGATGAAACGGTCAAAGTCTGACCCATGTGCCTATTTCAATGTAGATAAAAATTCCTACATTGCTGTATGGGTTGATGACCTTATTTTATTTACTTCTAATGAAGTGGAAAGAGATAAGATTAAAAACAGGCTTAAGCAATACTTGGAGATGAGGGACCTAGGTAAGGCCAGTCAGTGTGTAGGTCTGAACTTAACAAGGGCTGGAGACACCATTATGATTGACCAAGAAAAATACATTAAAAATGTACTTACCAAGTTTGGTATGTCTGATTGTAAACCATGTAAAACTCCAATAGAAGTTGGTCTGAAGTTTACTCAGGGTGCTGATGACAAGGAAATGGATTACCCTTATCAACAAGCCATAGGCTGTCTTCTTTACATTGCTCAAGGTACAAGGCCTGACATTTCCTTTGCTGTTAATACTCTCAGTAGGTTCAATAAGGAGCCAAGAGCTGAACACTGGACAGCAGTCAAAAGGATATTACGATACCTACAAGGAACTAAGGACATGAAACTCACTTACACCGAAGATGGTGAATCAAACATGAGAGGCTTCTGTGACGCAGACTGGGCCAGCGATAATATCGACCGTAAGTCCTGCACGGGCTATGTTTTTATTTCTCAGGGAGGCGCAGTATCCTGGTGCTCCAGGAGACAGCAAACGGTGGCGCTGTCGACGGCCGAGGCGGAGTACATGGTGATGTCATCCGCAGCGCAAGAAGCCCTGTGGCTGAGACAACTGCACGTTGAGATCGGCCAGCCCCTAGCTGGACCGCTTCACATATTTAGCGATAACCAAAGCGCTATAAAATTGTCTACCAATGATTGTTATTTACCCCGTCCTAAACATATTGATATAAGATATCATTTTTTGAGAGAACATGTAAATAATTTTGAGATCAAGTTTAATTATTGTAGAGGTGATAAAATGATTGCAGATATACTTACTAAGGGTACAACTGAGCATAAAAATTTGTATTGTATTGCAAAAATGGGTTTGCGTTCAGGGGTGGTTGTTAGGAATGGAACGCAACCATAAAGTTAGTTCACATCTATATAATCTATGGTCACTTCTCTTTTTGCTCGTACATTGGAAAACTGCTTTGTAATAGTTTAATACCTCTTATAATAAATTACACGTTTTATTAAAATACTTGCTTTATTGCCATTATTCCTACACTATGCCTGAAATAAACAATATTTAATTTAATTTATTTTTAATTATAGAAAAACCACCTGAGTGCCTCAATGGCGTCCCTTTAACATGGGTGAATCAAATTAAATACTTAGGGCACGTCGTAACTGCCGACTTAGGAGATGACGCAGATATTGAATGGGAACGGAGGGCACTTTCAAGGAAGACGAACATCATAGCTCACAGATTTGCACGTAGTTCATTTGAAGTTAAGACTACGCTCTTTAGGCTATATTGTACACCTTTATATATGTGCAGCCTGTGGGCTAACTACACGCAGAAGAGTTTTTATTTAATTTTGTGTGTTTTAATTAATTTATAATGTAACATATATTCTCTGTATGGGATGTTTCATCTCACCAAAGAAACATCCCATAAAAATAACTAGGTCCGCCTTTTAAACAATTAAATTTTGTGCCGCTGTTGAGGCGCTGATAAAGAATGCAGTAATTTTTAAATGTACATTATTTGATAGGCTACTTGATATACGGTATACTTGTGACTGACAATCTGAAGTATATAGTCTCCTTCATATAATAATATGAAGGAAAAGTTATTGAATGCGGTCGTCGATTCAATACCGTGTGGCCGGTAGAAGGTTAAGAATTTTTTTCGAAGAATTCGGAAGAAGAGTTCTTTTTCAATTAATATAAAGAAAACCTAAGTTTGTGCTATCTTTTCCTATCCTGTACATTTGTACCACGCACGCATCATTCATTTCCTAGAGTAAAGACTTCCGGGGTAGCGGAAATGTACTCCGGGGTTGCGGAAATATACTAACAAGATACCGCGGCCCCGGAACTTACGGGCAGCTGAAGGGACAAGGTAGGTTTTTAGTCAGTAGAAGTCTGACACTCCCTTCCGTTTAAGCCAAAGCGGGAGAAGTTATTCGATGATTTTCCCACCCGGAAAAAAATGTGTAGAACTAAGCAGCTAGGTGAATATTGAGAGAGAAGAAATTAAGAGCCGATTTTTCAACATTCCGGTTTCCGATAGTTTTTGCTTATGTAATAAAAATATCAGTTCAAGTTCAACAGGTTATTTATAGAAAATATCTCACATCGTTGTTTCTGTTTCAGATAAATGTTATTTGGCTATTGAATGATTTTATTTCTGCATTAGTTATTGTGAAATGTCTCCGGTTACGTTACATGATCTCTGGTTTAATAAACATTAAATAATTTATATTTTGCCAGAGAAAAACACTTCCTTTTCAGTGGGAAAATCATCTAATTACTCCCGCTACAGGTGGAGAGAGTGTCAGACTTCTACTGACTAAAAGCCACCCTGTTCCTTTGCCCGAACATTCCCTCAACCCCAGCAGCAGAGAACAACCCTAGGAAGAAAGTCTAAGCCCCGTGATGGAATGAAGATGACAGATTACTCACACCAATGTTACTAATGTGCTACATAGCTAATCAAATCCCCTGTATGCGTGCATGCGATTCCACGTTGATTGATTACTATGACCAGATACCATTGATTAATTGGTCAGTGGCAAATACGGGTGGCTTGACTTTTGCTACTGATCCGCATGCCTGATTTTCAATGGGTAGTCGGGAATTAAGGGGCACGGATTCCAGTATACAGTAAAATATCAAGAGTTCTGACTGAAAATTACTGTTCACTGGTCTCTATGATTTTATAATAGTGTTTGGTTAGTTTTACGTTAATATCTGCTAGTAAGTTTTACTCGACAGCGAAGCTAAATGAAAAGGTAATGAATTTGAGTTAAATTAGTGAACCAAGTTTGGTGAATGAGGTTTTTGTGGTATCTATGTGATCTTGGTATCTGCACTAGATAAGGTCCAGTTGAAAATCAGCGTCAGACAACTACAGGCTATTCGGCACAGCCGTGAGCCACACACAATGCTGTTTGGTGGGAAAATTAGTTATTTTTCCCGCTCTGGGTCGGTACAGAAGGGAGTGTCAGACTTCTACTGACAAAAAATCCACCCTGTTCCTTCAGTTGCCTTTGTGGTCCGGGGCCACGGTATCTCGATAGAACTTTCCTGCAACCCAGTGGGCAATACCCGTGTCGGGTCCCGTCAATGCTGCTTTCCGCTCTTTGAGGCGCGCGTGGAACACGACGCGCTGCCTTTCATGACCAGCAAGAGACCAGCAAGGGACCATTGTATGAGTGCCGTTAATTCAACCAGCCTACCTCCAGAAGAAGATAAGGTCTCTCGGTATTCTAGATGTCTGTAAAGGAATTCAGTGATCGTAATATTTGTATCTGTATTTTTTACACAAATTCAAGGAGCACGTTTTCCACCGTTTCTTTTATCTCAATAGATGCACTTTGTAGAGGCTTATCTATATCTATCGTTTGGTAGTGATTGTCCTGTGAGCAGTGCCGTCTCCACTCGCAGGCTTCTTCTATCCAGTTACAGAAAGCCCAACTGGAACACTTAAGTAAATCAATAGGATGTTTTTTTAACAGAAATATGATTCCAAAGATTTCATAATACTTGAAACGAATGTGGCGTATGCCAAGCTCATTTCAAAACATGATGGAGGTCATTCAAACGCGTCCCGCATTAAAGAACACCGTGCAACAATTTTAATTAAAAAATATGTATTATTTTTCTCTTATAAGGTGACATAAATTAGGGGAAAACCGTCATTTTCGCAAATATATTTATATGTTTATAAACGGCTGCTATAAATCCTGGTTCATTAACGTAAGAAACATTGTTATGCGTATTTCGTCCCGCAATGGAATGCGAAAAACAATATTTTTTAACTATTACACATAAAAAAGCATATTTTCGCGCCTGTTCGTGTTAAAGAATGCTCGTAATACTTAGGTACAAACATAACTTACTGCATGAAGAAAATGCTGGCATAACTCAATGTTTTGTACTTTACCCCAATTTTACAAAAAAGGCTTTAAGAAAAAGCTAGGATAAGGTTTTTAAATAGATTCTTCAAGACTTAAGATCTTCTAAGGCGTATTTAAATGGGAGCTTTAGCGAAAGAGTTTCCCAGCACTTTTCTCGAAAAAGACTCAATTAAATTGGATTGAACCGAAAAAACGGCATGTGCTCAGTGATTTACGGTGGGTTCTTAGAAAAGGTTTTCTAGTAGTAAGGATGTTGCCATAGATGCTGACTATCAAGGATAGCTGAGGGTTACACTATCGATTTTCAATGTAGACAGGTTGTACTCTAACCAACTTTGGAAATAGTTTATTTTTTATTTTATTCTATTCATTAGGGACAAAAACAGTTACATGTTATGATAATTATACATTTGTATTTATTTATTTATTAAAACTTTATGCAACACATAATATACAAAGGCGGACTTAATTCCTTAGGCATTCTCTACCAGTCAACCTTGGGTGGTGTAGAGATAACATGGCAGGTATTCTTAAGATGTATAGGTAGACAACACTGACACTATTGTCCACGGATTAACATTTCATTATATGTGTGGAAAATGGTAGCGGATTGTTAGGCACGATTGTCTTCTTTTTTCTCTTTATTTATTTTAAGGTATTTTATCACATACATAGTGATAATGTTACCTACATAACAGAACACATTAACAACTTAAACTAAACTAACAATCAGGTAACTAACATGAGTAGTGTTGAGAGCGTAGCCTCCTGAAACAGGCATTATTTAAAATTTATTTATGTATTTCTTGCCACAGTAATACAATACTTATAACATGTGATTTAAATACAATATGAGGGTAAATACTGTGGGAAACTGGTGCCTAACTAAACTAGGCTTCTCTGTGCCACATTACATCTAGACTGGTATGCCACTTTGGCGTGTTTGAGTAACAAACATCCATACAAATAAATCTCATTTACAATGTTAAGTACTTATAGAAGTATATATCCGAAGCTTACATTTACCTACACACAAAATAATGTATTTTCCTAAAATAATCTATTTAGTAAGTCCACTTGGATTAACACAACATATTGGATATGTAATTACAAAATGAAAACTATACAGCGACTTTAAATTTCACGTGACTTCACGCTTTCGTATATTTTTCCGCGAAATGTGAAGTCAGCACGCCTGATCTGAAAGTTTGATCTTTGTCAATGTATTAATTTGAAAAGGCTAAAAAACATGTAAAATAATTGTTGAAAAATTTATCTGACGACAAAATCTAATCATCATTTATCATCACAGAAAACTGCCCTATTAGCTTCAACGTTATCCACCCAAATTTTCCCCAAATTCAACACTGGAGGGCACAATACACATAACATTTTAAAATAAACCGTTTCGAAATGAAAGCCTCTAAATCATGAGTCGCAGTTCTGTCCACATGCCACTGGTGCCCAGACGCGTTACTGCGTGTTGCTCCGATCATAAAACATTCCGGACCAATCCGAGTCGGACCGGACCGGCCCGAATATTGTGGGGGTTATATATTAGTCCCCTAACTTTGTGATTTCATTGTTTGTGAATATTTTTATGAAAGTATTTTATGAATGTTATCGTCTTTTTGGCGGTTTGTTATTTTAAGTTTGGGTCAGACACTCGGCAGTCTTCGATCTTCACTCAGTTTTTGTAACATGTCAAGAGATTTGATTGGCAGTTGTCTAATCATATCCGGGCATTTGATTATGGATTAAGGTTTTATTTAGGGTTCCGTAGCCGAATGGCAAAAAACGGAACCCTTATAGTTTCGTCATGTCTGTCTGTCCATCCATCCGTATGTCACAGCCATTTTATTCCGAAATTATTAAGACTATACATGTGAAACTTGGTAGGTAGATGTATTCTGTGAACCGCTTTCCAATTTTATGAAAATAAAAAAAAATTAAAACAAAGGGGGCTGAAACTGAAAATATTTTTTTTCATGAAATATATGCACGTGTGGTATATAATAGATAGGTCTTTAAAAAATACATCGAGGTTTCTAAAACCACTTTTTAATAAAGTTAATCGTTTAAAAGATATACGCTTCCAAAGTGGTAAAATGTGTCCCCCCTCTAACTTCTATTATAATGGAGTGAAAATTTTTTAAAAATATATACTTTTTTTTTTTTTTTAACGTGGTAAAATTATCAAATAAGTCCTCCCACTCCGGGCAGGGTGGGAGGGACTGTCAGACTTTTACTGACTAAAATCCACGGTGTTCCTTCAATAGCCCTTTACGTACCGGGACCACGGGATGAGTCCCACGACCCCGGCAGGCTTCGGCCCTCTGCAGAGGGGGCCTCGTCATGTTGCTGACGCTCTTTGAGGCGCGCGTGGAACACGACGCGCCGTCAACCCGGGCATGGTCCATGGTCGGACAGCGAGTTGCCCTTTACTCGCTGTCCGCATGCCCGCGCCTACGGTGGCCGGAGATCGTCGGCCGACGTCCGACGCCGTAGGCGTCTACCACTGCGGCTGGGCTGGAGGGAGGACGCCATCCTCTCCCTCACGTGGCCCGCCTCCTCCTTAGGAAGCATGACTGCTTCGCAGAAGGAGGCGACCGCTTCCCACTCCCTCTCGCCCCGCAGCATGGCCTCGACCAATGCCGGGCGCGAGAGGTCTCCGCCTATCGCCGCCGTGTGGACACGTTGGTGCTCTGCCCAGGCGGGGCAGTCTTGCACCGTGTGCTCTACGGTGTCCTCAGGGCGACCCTCGCAGTGGTGACACCCAGGCGTTTCCTCCTTTCCCATCAGACACAGGTACCTCCCGAAACTTCCGTGTCCGGTGAGGACCTGCGTCATGCGGTAGGTCAGGATGCCGTGACGCCGATCTAGCCACTCCTCAAAGAGGGGTCTTACCGCCGCTATCGCGGCGTGCCCGAAACCAAAAAAGAAAATATATATGCTTAATGTAAAATTTCAACCAAAATTAGTTTGAACGAGATCGGGTCAGCAGTTTTTGAGATACAGCATATTTTTTAAAACCGCAAATATAACTTTGTAATTCATACAAACACTATGAGAAACAAAGTTATTTGGCGTAGTTGTAAAAATTGTAAATAAGCTAGTTTTAAGAAATTTTTAAGGTTTTTGTCAAATAAATATATTGTATTATATTTATTATAGTTACTACGGAACCCTTCATGGGCGAGTCTGACTCGCACTTGGCCAATTTTTTCATTCATGATTGGCTAGTGTTTGACCACTATCTCACCTGATGGTAAGTGATGATTTGGTCGAAGATGAAGAATACAGACTCAGGCAGGGAATTCTACTATTACTTGCATGCAATTTCTGGTTATTGGAACATTGTGAAACAAGCCTTAAAATAAACATACCGACGTATTGTGTAGCTGTGTATATTTGTTTGACATAAATAATATTAATAAATAATTTATTTCCTCTTACATAATAAGAAAAACATAGCTGCAGGCACTCTGAATGTTTAGTAAAAGAAACCCACGATGCAGAATAAATTATTGTGAAATAGCACAATTTGCTTTTTTTAACCGACTTCTAAAAAAGGAGGAGGTTCTCAATTCGGATGTTTGTATTTTTTTTTTATGTTTGTCCGCGCATAACTCCGTCGCTTGCCAACCGAATTAAAAAATTCTTATCTTGTTAGAAAGGATATACTTCCCAAATGGTCCCATGAAAATTTTATCGAAATCGGACAAACCGTTTCTGAAAAATCAACAAAAGTCTAAAAAAAATTTTACGTTGATGATCTTTTCGTTTACTCTGCATTGCGTTTTTTGTTCGCGCATAACTCCGTCATTTACGAACCAATTTGGAAAATTCACTGACCCACTAAAAAGCACGAAAATAAATACTTTTTTGCAAAAAATAAAACCGACTTCCATATCAAAACACTACAAAGCCAAAAATAATTTTAATTTCGGAAGGCGGTGTGAAAAAAAAAGAAAATACAAAACCAATAACACCGACTACCGAAATTAAAATTATTTTTGGCTTTGTAGTGTTTTGATATGGAAGTCGGTTTTATTTTTTGCAAAAAAGTTTTTATTACAAGTTCAACAGTGTCGAAATAACTACGGTTTATCGATTTTTTTTATTTTACATGTGCTGTAAGATATTGCTAACTGCCAAATTTCATGATTCTGTGTAGGTCTACGGACAGACACGGGTCAATCAACGCTCGCTGAGGTTGGCTCGTGGAAGGAAACCGTCTTAACATACAATATGGTGGCTCGGACAGCTTGTTAAACCATGGCTGTCATATGTACATATTTGTAGTTAGAAGCCAGAAAATCCGATACTGGTCTTGCCAAGGCGAGTTCTGTTACCCAGCAACTGGGTTGCAGGGATCAAATAGGCAGTCCCTGCACATAAAACACTACTCAGCTACATTTTGAAACGGCTAATCAGATGATGACATGCCCAGCAATTGTAACACAATGAAAAAAGCCGGAAATTCTTCCCTAGCGATGACTAAAAAACTCAAACTTTCTCCGCAAATACGTATTTTTCCCCTATCTTGTTTTTATACATTCTGCAATTTTCCTTGCTTTGAAAATTCCTTTAATGAAACCTTCGATTTTCGAAGCAACTACACAGGGCTGAACGGCTGCTATCTGCGCCATTTTCTACGTCCCCTTATTTTTCTTTCTTACAACTATGATAAGATTGATCGGGTGTTAAGAGGAAAACAAGTAATACGTTTTATAGTATCCTTTATAAGGGAAATACAATTTTAAATGCCGTTAGTTTAAAATATTTATCTTTTATAATAAATAATATTCTGTTACTTTATAAAAAAGCTAATCGTTTGCTTAGTTTAAATAGTCATTGATTCGTGATTTAAAATCTATATAGAGAATTTAAAAAACGAATGTGCTGATCAGTATTTAAACGGAGCACTATACCCATTGACCATACCTTATTTTTTATGAATAGGGTTGTCATTGTTAAGAATAGCTGATACCTACTTAATTGAAATTTTTTGCGGGCAATTTGAATTTCTAATCTGCTTAAGAACTCTAAGATTTTCGTAAACAAATAATCGATGCAAGGTCATCTTCTCTAAATCATTACTAAACGTAGATTGTTTAGTTGTTTATGGCAATTTATCATTGAAAACAAAAATCTGCCTTAAAAATTAAAAAACTAAAAAAAAAATTCGTGACATCTTCAGAGCAGACAAAGCAATTGGTTAAACAAAGACTTCAAACTCCACATTAATATATTAATAACGCCTATCTACTTTAAGAAGAAGAAAGAGACTAAAAAGACATCGGTTTTACTTACTTGAATCTTGTTTACAAAGTTAGAATAACGCCTTATTTACGGTTTATAACAGGGCTTATTTCAACAACTAAGAAACTCTGTTTTAATTCCAGAAATCTTATCTTCATTAAATAAAATTTTCTTTATGGCTTCCGAGAATAATATTTTAACCCAGACGATTTTATCGTTCCGCCTACATTTAGACGTATTTCATTAAATAAGTCTTTATTGCAACAGTTACGGCATAAGCCTTTACCTTATTATTTACCCTTATTTTGATTATCATACTTTTGTATAATTAGCTAGGTAGGTACTTAATTTTTTTGTGATCTCATATTATACCAACCTCATTACAAAGGTTACATTAAAATATCATTAAAATAACAAACTGAGTAAATTCTATGAAAACGTTTGCTCAATGGTAGGCTTGCAAGGGGTAATAAAACGATAAAAGCCATAATTTGCTATATAAATGGGTAATATGCAATGTTTTGGAGAAAATCAGCTATTTAAAATCTTAGGTCTCACACAAGAACAATATTTATTTGAATCTCTATGGTTCGGTCCTTCAAAATGCACAAAGTAATTTTTGAAGTGAAAACTTCTTTAGCGGCGTTGCGCATTTTTTGTAATGGGTAAAAATGTTAAACTCGCGTCAGGACACGTGACCTGATCGAAAATTCGTAAGACGGACGGAGAGTAGACAGCCGGCACGGCGTAGGAGAGGAAGTATCCCCCTCTCTTTCTACGGCGTGGCGAAAATGTATGCCTGCGCAAACTTTTTAATGTAATATAAATTGTCATGTTTGTGTACGATAGCGCAATAAATAAGTATTGTATTCTACCACATAAATGATAGTAATTTTATACTGATAATTAAAGCAATTCGTGCAAAATTTTTCCCTAACCATTCCAAAATATCAAAAATGCACAACGTTAATATTCAAGTTTTCACTTCTGCCGGCACTCCCGGAGTGCAACCCGTCGTTTTTTTTTAATGTTCAATGGCTAAACACGAAAAAATATATTATTATAAAGCAAAATCGTGAATGTTCTTCGAATAGATGTTTAGTTTAAATTATTCTCGAAATTTTAAGTTTCATGTATACATTGGCAGGAACATTTTTAAATATAGATTAAAAATAAAAATCATCTTGTCAAATGTCACCTGTGATCACATCACTGACAAAGTTAAAGAGCTTTAAAGTAGATAATTAGAACGAGAAGTCCGACATAGACTTTGGCATCAAGTTTATAACGCTCATGAATATGCTGAAGAAAAGAGCGTTTTCGCAAGGGACACAGATAGGTATATTCGTTTAAAATTGTTATAACGGGTTGGTTTTTCGATTGCTTTCCATTCTGTAATGAGATGACAGTTAGTATTACGTTTATGTATATTTTATGGATAACTGGTGGAATCATAAATATTTTTGTCTACATACATATTCCTTATTTTTCGTTTTAACGAAGAAATTTAACTTCCTTAATCCAGTAAAACATCGTTCATAAATATAAAACGGTATTGCCACTTATCTAATATTCAAAAAGAACTTTTATTATAGATGATTTGATTGTATTTTAGGGTAATAAAGGTTCAATAAATTACCGCCAGCGTCGTCTATTGGATATAAAAAGGTCAACTAAAGTGTCATAGATCGTCGTTGGGACCCACAGTTCTGTGGCGACGCCCACTAATACGTTTTTACAATCGTCCAGCGGTAATAAAACAAGGATGGGGCTCGGATTAAGCTCGTTTATCATTCGTTTTGATGGCCCTTTTTGCTGTAATCATTCATTTTTCTTCCGTCGTTTTCTGCTTCCTTTGCGTTTAAATGCCTTTTGTTGGCCGCGCGGTAAACTCTTTTTATCAAATTAACTCACCTTAAGTTTTTCGGCGTTTATTTATTGGACTCGTAACCTTTGTGCATGAACGCAGAGGTTGGGTGTTCACGTTACTAATTTTTGTGACTTAACGACGAGAGTCGCGTGTTTAGCGCGTCTTAAATTTCATGTCGTGGCTGTTAAATCAATTACCCAGCCTGGGGACGTCTTAAAAGCTTTAATAAAACTAGTTTCTGAGTAAAAGTTGACTTAAGTTCTGACGTAGAGAATGTAGCTTTAAGTAGCAGCTTTTCGCTATAAAATTCGCTTTTTTAATTGCAAAATATTAAAACCTACAGTAGGTATTATGGCGTGTCGGTTTCTATAAAATTTTAATTGCTTCATTTTCATCGTGTTCGACTGTTTCTGTACGTCCGTAGTTATTTTTGTGTTGTTTCATTGTTATATAATACGAATTACGTGTTAGCTGGATTATATGTGACAAGCGAATGAAATATTTGAATGTGAAATATTAGAAAAATATTATTTCAAATAGTGCCATATTTAATTAGTGGGTAGTAGGTTTACTGGTTTTCGTTTTGTTTCACTAATATGTTATATGGTCAGAATAAAAGGCGTCATTTTACTTGACTATAAAATGTTTTCAAAATAATACAAAACTTACAATATTAAAGCAATCCAAAGCCTATTATTAAAAATCCCTCCTTGTAATAACAAGATATACCTACCTAATATTTGGGTAAGTTCACCATTAGCTTGTGTGAATGTCTAACCTGTAACAGCCGAACTTGGCGTCCATTTACATAATGTAAAGTTTCAAAGTTAAAGTAAACCTTTTGACAGTATAAAGTAAACAAAGAAAACCGTAGTGTCACGGTCGTGGAGGTCTCTAAATCAATTAGAGGCAAGTCGGTGCGTCCCCGGTGGTTTAATAAGGAGTTACGACGACACTGCGTCCACCCATAAAATGCTGACCACTGGATCCTAACAATGGACGCCAAGATAATGGAAAATTGTCTAAAGGGATTTTTTTTATTATAACCACACTGTATCCACTCTAGTTTGTGACGAGAATTTGTGGTGATTTGCCATTGTCCTTTACAACGTACGATGTTTTTTTACCCTAGAAAAAGGTAACACTGTCTCAAGTGCGTCGAGCTCTGTATTTTTATTACATGTTGGAATGTTTTTAGTAATCTTCTATATAGCCAATCTCGTTTGTATATGTAGGAAAAAGCTTTATCCAAGCACGGTTACGAGTATGGTAATTAAAGTAATTATCCCTTTGTAGCTTAGTTACCGGCAACTTTAATGAGAAAAGCCTCTGAAACGCATTGGGACAATACAGTTGCCATCTTGAGGCCGGCCATTTTATCGTAAGCTGCCGTAAGGGTGTCATAAAAATGATTCATTTTCATAGTTGTACTATAAGTTTGTTCTACCTATACGGTAAGCTTGAACACTGCGAGTGTACCGGCCGTGTGAAAATATTTTGCTTACTCATTTGATTAAACCGAGGGATTGCAATGTTGTATTTTTATATTATATTACCGTGGATAATTAAACACATTAATTAGGTTATAATTTAAAAGCAATAAAGAAATCTAAGTAAGTTATTTCTTCAAATAAAACACAAGATTTAGCAATATTTATTTACAAAACTGGAATAATCCGTGTCAGTTTCATGTCAATCATTAATTCAAAACTTGAACTTGGGTCGGAACCGTCCCTACGGTAGTTCATCTCAAGATCTCAAGTTTATTATCTCCACAAAATATCGCAGGTTCGCATCGCAAATCAATTTATGTGTAGTGGACGAAGATTTTTGCGAGGATTTAGTGCGTACGTTGGCGTAAGGGGTCCCCGTAAAGCGGCTTCTTAACACCCCGAGGACACTGTGCCTCCGAACGCTATAAAAACCTGTATAATTTTATTTTGCCTTCAGGACTCGTGATATAGCGCCGCCATTAGCTATAAGGCAATTTGCGACGAGATATTTCGCAATGTAAACGTAAAAGTACCTTAGTCCTTGACATTTCTTAAAATAAAAGTATTTTATCTTCAAAATATATTTTCAACTTTAATATGGACGAAAGCGAACGCAATTTGAAGTAAATTTGTTCTCTCTATTAGTAATTAAGACAGTAAGTTGTGAGTTTATTTTCTTAACATCACAATTCGTTCGATATATTCCTCTATGTTGAACATGTTGACGCACGCGAGCTTCTCCATCCACTTATGTCTAACAACTGAAGCACTACACGAGTACATAAGCAGCTGAAGTATTTTTTGCGTTTACCGACGGCCGGGAGTGTTGAACTGTTTGCGAACTTACTTCTATCCTAATGAAAAGTAAATTCCTTCCGTCGCATCGCTCTTCCCGAAGACATCAATAAAACTATTTCTCTTGACTCCCCAGAGGCTTTACTTTTAAAAATATTTACTTATTCTACTGGTGCGGTCTCCGTATTATGGGTGTCTAACTAGCGGATCGTCTGCGATGTCGCTTTATTTTTCGATATTTCTTCAATTTATTGGACTTCTTTACGGACGGTGAACGTTTTACCCGATTACAGTGTGGCGGAAAAAGTACAATATTCGTTCTGGCGTATATAATTTCACCTTACGAATGTTACAGTTAAGACGGTATGTTTTTAATTAAGTTGGTCTTCAAGAGTACTGTCTGTATTAAATAGCGTCTTAAGCCACTTGTCTTCAGTTAGCCTTATAATCTGCCTTAATTGTATTGCTTACCTTCTCAGTTTTAAGGCTTCTCTGTCAAAGTCCTACGTAAGCAGTCTAATTTTTGTCAAATTGTCGCTTATGTGGATAGATAATAATTAGACAAGGTTTCCATACATATTTAATAAGTTTAGGTATTATGCTTATTACCTACATTTAAATTTATTTAGTTTACTCTAATATGTACTGGTATTTTTAATGAGCATTTACTTAGCAAAGCAGTGGAGATGTACCTAACACATTAATGCTTCCGTATTTATAGACCACAGCTAGATAGAATAAACAGTTTGTGACGTTCTACCGACTGTAGTAACTATTTGGTTGGATCTAAGTGTCGAATTGAAATCTCTTGGGAAGCTATTTTAGAAAAGGCCGTTCAAAACTATTCAAGTTCGAATGAGTCGGGAGTGCGCAATGATTCCGAACGATTTTTTAAATATGTTTCTTTAAAATCAAGACCTCTATTACATTTTCCTATAATCTATGGTTTGGTAATTTTCGAGGAGGGTAAATACTCACGATATTTCTTAAATAACTTTAGAATCATTTATTTCGAACATATGAAAAAGACATACATATGTGAAACCCTCACAAAACGCCCCGTCATAATATCTTTTGTCCCCAAAAGTGACTAAAATATTATAAATACATATACTATACTCGAAGTTATATTTACAAACGCATAAAAGTTCAAAATTGTATAAAATTTCAACTGAATCGGTTCGGTAGTTTCGGAGATTATTGGCTGCGACAGACAGACGTATACACGAGTAATGCTATAACGGGCGTTCGGATCCCTAAAACATCTTCGCTGAGTTTGAAACTTGACTCTTGGGAATCAAGATTGAGATATTACGCCGTCTTTACGTGGTTTCATCAGATCATTTATAACAGTTTATCCTAAGATTGTCTGGTAGACATCACTGTGAGTTAGACCATCCTTGTTTTCATAGAATTAACAACTTTATCTGTTTGTATAGAGAAAGTATTATTCGCTGTGAATCATAACTACGTCACGCCTTTGAAATGATTACTGCTAAACAGTAATCATTTCTAAGGCGTCTTTTACGACGTCATATAGGAGACATACATAGCCTTATACATGTATTCTTATCCTGAAAACGGTATTGTGTTCTGCATCATATACTTGATTAAATGTTTACGATCCTAGTCACCGTATGTAGCCTCTTAATAATGTTGTTTTCTTTGGGAAACCTCTCAAGTGCCGCACTCGTCCGTCGCGACCAAACCAAGACTGTCGGTAGTTAATATTATAGAATGATAATCTTGTTAGGTGTTACGGAAAAGAGGTACAACCCTCAACACGTATTATTTTTGTAATATCCAAATAATTTTTATACAAACCGATATCGTTTTCGGTAGTCTTAATATGCTGCTTGAATAAAAAGTGCGTGGTATTGAAGAAATTGATCTTCTCTTTCTTGAAACTATAATTTAGTTTGAGCGTGGTAGTTCATTATTCTTGGCGTAACCTTGAGCAAGATCTTGAGTCTAATATAGTTTTTGAGGTTTTGACGAATACAAATGTTTTTTTTTAATCAATCATATAAATCCAAAAAAACTTTTTGGATGTCGGTATTATTTTTTGCTAAAAAGTTTTTTTCACGCTTTTTTGTGGGTTGGCTTGTAATTTATCTAGTTACAAAAACCAAAATGTCAACTACTTTTCACCTTTTACAAAATATTGCTTTTTCATTTTTCATATTCGGAAAGTAGTGTTTGCTGCATCCGAGTAGCGAGTGGAAGAGGCCACTTCCCACCTTTGGGCGGGAAAGACTCATAGTAATTGCTTCCCTAGAGAGGGTGGGAATAATTTTTAAAAATAGAACTAAATTTGGTTAGGTTAGCTGCTAGCTTAGGCTGCAAAAATCTAACATAATTAAGAAAAAAATGCTGTGGTTTTGTGAGTGCATAAACAGCCAGTGTGAATTAAAAAAAAAACTAAGCTGGTCCACCCGCGGCAGTGACGCAGTGTGTTCCATAGTTATAATTTTAAATAGACTACATAATTTGGTGGGATACTAACTCTGTAAGCTGTATCGAAATCTCGGTTTAAATTTAGACTAATATCTTATCATAAATGAGTTCAAGTGATTCTAAAATGTTGACCCCAGATTCTGTTAAAGACGAGGCAAATACAGTCATCGAAAATCTTTTGCCAGAAATTTCAAAGGAAAGATACTTAAATACATACAATGCCTTTATGAAGTGGCGAGCAGATAAGAAAATAAAATCATTTTTCGAAAGTGTATTTCTTACATACTTCAATGGACGACCTGGCAAAATAAAGCCTTCTACGCTATGGAGTAGGTATTCAATGCTCAAGAGTACACTAAGAGTAAAACACAATGTTGATTTGAAAAGATTTCATAATCTAACATCGTTTCTGAAAAGATAGTCCCAGGGGTTCAATAGCAAAAAATCTAAGGTTTTCACCTCTTACGAAGTGGAAACATTTTTAAATGAAGCCGTTTATCTAGGTAGGGAGAGGTCTTTTACTTTAAAAATAAACATCGATCCAAACTAATTTACTCTCATGTATTATAGATAGGTTTGCAAAAAAAAGAGCCAATCATAACATTGAAACACACTGACTAGATTGCGTAAATTGAGAGCAAAGATGTTGGATAGGCGTGCATTTCTGGAGTAAAAGATGTCTGCTTGTTATTTTATCTACATAGGTACCTGAAAGATTAATAGTAATTGAAGAAATCATGTTTTTCACAGGTGGTATTGATACTTTAATTTAATTTTAACTAACGCAAATTTAATGTAACTAACGCAAATTTAATGTAACTAACGCAAATTTAATTAATCTAACGCAAATTATGTTAGAAGGCTACGCTTCTGTAACGCAGAGTAAGCAGCTAGAATTAAAGATTACTTGAGATCAAAATTAAAGTACGTTTATTTTACGTAAGGACTTTCATTATGTCGTATTCATACTCAGAAAAAGCAATCATCTTCAAAAGTGACTTTGTCACGTCAATAGACAATCTTTCTAGCCAGGAGCTCAATTGAATAGAACTTTCAACACGCCCCTTCAATTTAGCTGCTGCAGCCCTAGGCCTTCTGTACATTTATAATGCTTATATACAGGTAAAGCTTTCGTCAAAACATCAGCCAGCATGAAATCTGTCGATACATGTTTCAACTCAACAATGTTACCCTTGAGTACATCCCTAATAAAGTGATACTTTTTGTCTATGTGTTTGCTACGAGCATGATAGACAGGATCTTTAGCAAGGTATATCGCCTCCTGGTTGTCAGCATTTACAGTTGTTAGATAGCCCTAAATATAATAAACTACTTATGGCTGCTCCTCCTAAAATAAAAGCATAACTGGAGTATGACCGCCTATCGATTAAACAATTACCCCAGTCGGCATCCGAGTAACCTATCAAAGTTTTGCCTGTCTTACGAAACGTTAGACGATATTGGATTGTTTTATTCAAATATCGAAGAACCCTCTTAGCTGAAATCTAATGCGTATGGTTAGGACAAGTCGTGAACTGAGCTAATTTTGAAACAGTATTACAAATATCAGGTCTTGTACCCACGCTTAGGTACATTAACGTGCCTATCAGTTCTCGATACGGCCACGTTACCTATTCTTTGTGATCTTCATCACGATCTTTCTTCGGCTCTGCAAAATTCAGTCCAACTTCAAATGGAGTGGACACTGTTTTGCAATCTTCCATACCAAATTTCTTTAAAGTATCTTTGATATAATTTCGCTGTGACAGACTTATAGCACCATCTTTTCGTTCAATTTCTATCCCTAGACAGTATTTGGCTGGTCCAAAGTCTTTCAGCTCAAAATTTTGAGCTAAATTTTTCTTAAAATGTTCTATCTATTTAACATTCTGTGAAGCTACTAAAACATCATCAACGTAAATTATTACTATTAAAATTGTTCCATCTGCCCTCCACTGTTGATAAAGGCATGGTTCATTCTTAGTTGGCATTAAGCTCGTTCGACGAAGCTTCTCATCTAATCTGAGATACCACTGTCGTCCGGCTTGCTTTAAACCATATAAAGATCACCTTAGTAAACAGGCATCTCCTGCCTGCTTAAGGCATCTCCTCCAGCCTTGAGGTCTCGTAACATTTTTCTGGCGCGCACATGAATGACTGAGTTCTTATCTTCTCTTCGAATCGAGAATTTTCAGTATTTGCATGTATTATCTATACTCTTCATCGAGTCGACCATTCAAATATGCTGTGTTGATATCCAATTAATGTACTTCGAGGTTCAATTCTACAGCAAGTGCCATTAGTAATCTAATTGATTCAAGTCTTGCTACTGGTGCATACGTTTGATTGTATTCTATTTCATAACGTTGACTAAAACCCTTTGCTACTAATCGCGCCTTCTTCTGCGTGCTCAAGTCGACTTTCAATTTTGTTGTCAATACATAACGACAGTCTACGATGTCTCGGTCTTTAGGCTTCTTTACAATATCCCAAGTTTCATTCTTTATTAAGCTTGTATCTCGGATAGGATTGCTTCTCGCCACCCCACACGATCATCGCTTGATAACGCTTGTTCAAGAGATATTTCAGCCCCTGCAGAAAAAAATTCTTCATCATTCTTTTCATGATTTTCATTATTCAGCCCTTCACCTTCAACTTGTGGATCTGTCTCATTGAAATGAAATATTTATTTTGTAAATTGGATATAAATAACACTTTTACACGTCATGTTTTTTTGCGTGTTAAGTTTAGCTAGATGAGGCCGGTATTTCCTAACTGACTACTCTGAGAAGAAACACCGAAACAAACTCAGAGGTCATAGTCTCTTAAAGTCCAGACAATTTGTATTTTTATATGAGAAGCATGTAGGTTCATGTCTGTGGTATTTTTTTGAGGAAATAACCACGCAAATTTGAGCGGACCTGTCCAGACAGTGCAAGAATTTGTCAGTTATCGTGTAGCTCAACTTAGGACTTAAGGAGCTCAACAATTTGACAAAAAATACCAACGGACATTTGGGTAGGCCACACAAGTACTCAAACTGCTTGACATCAATAATTAAATAAATTATAGTGAATATAAAAACAACGAAGAAAGAATAACCTACATTGTCCTCACATTAACAATAATGAAATAATAATATATATAAAAAAAAACAAAAACAAAATAAATAGGTTATTATATACAATACTTAACAAAACAAATATTTTGATCAATAAAAAATAAATCAACTATCAAAATTTAAAAAATAAAAAGGCTCACGTATATCACTGGTGCAGCTCATTCCCAAGCCTTCTTGTCCTCAATATAATCTTTAACAGTGTAAAAAGCTTTCTGACATAGCTTACGTTTCTACTATGTTGTATACTGTCTTCGGACGTCCACGCTCCCCCTTAATAAGTTTAGGTCTTCCAGGAGCTCGTTTTAAAATTAGCTGTCTACGACAATCCTCCGCAACTTCTTCAATTTGATCCATATCTTTATCACAATTGCAACGAGAGTTGTCTCTATTGTCTTGAAAGTCACCACATCCTGAGCGCTCTGAAGAAATAGTTAAATGTTGTGTATCACATGTTAAAAAGGTTATAATTATTATAGTGATATTTTAATTGGTGTTCAATTAAAGAAACAAACTTGACTTAATGTAATAAACCAACTGAAATTATTTGAATAATCCATCACACGCTTACCTAGAAGTAACCTATTCACTCTTAACTTAAAGATTCCCCAGGTAAGCTATCAGGAAACACAGACTCCAGTGATTCCACCCCTTAAGACCTCCACCGACTAAAAACCAGCCCTGTTCCTTCAGCTGCCCTTAAGTTCCGAGGCCGCGGTATTTCGTTAGAACATTCCCGCAACCCCGGATTGCCGTTCATCCTACCACCTAATCATGATTAATATTGATACACTAAAGTATATAGAAATAACAGAATATGGTTGTAAGTCATTTAAACTACCGAGCAGATTATATTCACGCCGTCATCCCTAACATAAAACCTTTTCACTAAGGACACTTAAAAAAACTTGTTAACACATCTTCAACTACTAATAACCCTTAAACCGTCACGTTATAAGTTATCCCTTATCGCTGTTCCCATCGCTAAAACGTGATTTCCATCGCGACATGTAATAGGCGCAGGTGGTAAGCATTATATTGAGTCGGGTTGTCATCGCTTCGCCCTTTATAAGGGCTCTCACGACCCGCTTAAGTCGTTGGAGACGCAGGTGACGACCACTTAACGACTCTACTTTTAGTACATAATACATGGCATATGTAATGACTAGATAGTGTTAATGTGGATACGTTAATTTTGGAATTTTGTGTGGTGTTTTCATGGAGATATTTTCGGTATTCTTTTCCTTTATCCTACTTTGTAACCGACTTCAAAAAAAAAGGAGGAGGTTCTCAATTCGTCTTGAACTTTTTTTTTATGTATGTTACCTCATTACTCGCCGATGGCTGGACCGATTTCAAAAATTCTTTTTTTGTTTGAAAGGGTATACTTTCTAGTTGGTTCCATTGTCGTCATGTTTGGATCTGATGATGGGATCATGGAGAAATCGAGGGAACTCTTCAAATATTATAGGCACACCTATAGCGTTTTGGGTATTTCTTATAGTATCTTGTGCAGTTGCTCTCGAAAAGCACCATTTGAAGAAGTGGAACTGATGATGAAGACCCCAGATGGCCACCGAAACTACTCAATAATAAGTATTTCGTGGATTGCGATTAGATTACTTGAATATAGATGTTAAGCACTTTATGCTCGTCACAATGCATATGGTGAAGTAGAGCTGATGGTGATGTACCAGGAGAACTCCTCAAAAATTAACGGCTCTGCACCGGGAAAAGCAATATTTTGTAAAAAGTGATAAGTAGTTGACATTTTGGCTTTTGTAACTAGATAAATTACAAACCGACCCACTAAAAAGCGTGAAAAATTTTTTTTTGCAATAAATAGAACCGACTTCTATATAAAAACAGTACAAAGGCAAAAATAACTTTAATTTCGGAAGGCGGTGTCAAAACAAAAGAAAATACAAAACAAATGTCACCGAAGAATAGAAGTCGGTTCTATTGTTTGCAAAAATTTTTTTTTGTAATTTCGAATCTTGATGGACTTTTGAATATTTAATTGTGTAAGTATGTGTAAAAACTAGTTCTTACCATTATTTCAATAACATTTTACGGTGATAATACTTGAACAAAAGATAGTGTACTTGAATTTACGTTTTAATTAAGTATGGGAAATCATCTGATGACTGCCGATCTTGGCGAAGCAGGAGTGTGTGTCAGACTTCTAGTGACTAAAACCCATCCGTGTTCCGCTATTTGGCTTTCGTGTTCCGAGGACACGGTAACTCTTTCGAACTATTCCGAAACCCCAGCAGGTAACGGCCCCTTAGTGGGCCCCGACAATTTTGCTGATACTCTTACTTGAATCGCTTAAGGAATTAATTAATATTTGTCACCTCATTTCAGTTGTAATATTATTTGAGAAATCCTTATAACTTCCTACACGTGTTTGCACTAGCTAAATAAACACCTCACATCGTTATTATGTAGGTGTATATAGAAAGAATTGAGCTGCCAGTTTGTAAATCTTATATAACACTTGAAAACTTTTTCGTCTATTCTGAGTGGAACAAAACTTGACAGGTCAGCTGTCGGTTCGCGGAAGTTACGTAAAGGATAACTAATAGAATTTTATTCTCGTTTTGTTGCCGACAAGTATGGGTGTTTCTTCTTAAAATTGCCATTGTTTGATTTTTGCTCATTGTTACGATGATCATCTTTAACTACCTGTCTGATCTTCATAAGCCAGTAGCTGGGAAATATTCTTTTTTATAATAATAATAATATTCCACAACTTTCACACAACGCCATCTAGGCCCAAACTAAGCAGAGCTTGTGCTATGAGTACTAGACAACTGATAAACATACATATATATTTCTAAATAAATACATATTATAGATAAATTACACCCAGACAAAGAACAAATGATCGTGCTCATCACACAAACATTTGTCCTGGGTGGAAATCGAACCCACGACCTTGAGCATAGCAGTCAGAGGCACTGACCACTAGACCAACAGGCCTTTCTTTTCTATTCTTTTTTATATAAAAAGAGAACTAGCAATGTGGGTAGAATTTACATTACTAGCAATCTTGTTCGCCATCTAAGCTAAACATGCTTGTGTCTGGAGTGGGTTCACGGCTATAGAGGGTGGGTTTTTTTATTTTTTTTTTATTTTTATTATTATTATGCTTTTCCCCGTTCATGGTACAACGGGATCTTATTATTCTATTTTACGCATTCATTCCAGTTCTCACATTTATTCCTCTCGCACTTTCGTTCTTCATACTATGTCTTTCTTTCATACATCCTTTTCATTCTTAGCCGGGTGGGACTCCCGCTATAGAATAGTGGCAGCTACTTTTTCTTTTTCTTTATTTAAGTACACATCTTTGTTTTATTTACATTGTTTCCTTATGTCTATTTCTTAACTAACTATTATTATTATTATTATTATTTATTTATAAACATTAATTACAAATAACTTATAAACTAAGCCCCACAAAACCGTGGTAGTGGGTATTTTTATATAATCTAAACTTCTTATTTCTATGCATGTGCTTTCTTATTCTAATAAGTGGGTGGGGTTCGGAACCTCGACCGACCTTCTCGATCACAAGTCCAATTTTTTTTTTTTTTTTTTTTTTTTTTTTTTTTTTTTTTTTTTTTAATTGCACTGTTCGCGCTTATTGCCACTGACAATATAAGTCCAACATCTTAGCCATTAGGCCCAACCAGAAAAAAATGGTAGGTTAGGTATCGACTTCCGACTGCTCTGACTGTCAAAGATGTATAAATGACAGTCAAAGCCATTTTTGACTTTCTGAGTCACGGAGGAATCTCGTTATGTTAAACCTGCAATACATGTTGGCTGAGCGTAGGCCAACGCGAGCGTTGGCAAATAGGTACAAGGCAAGAAATAATGTCCACACGTTCGACAAGTTCGTCGAACGCCAATGCAGACGACCAATGTAGAAGAGGGTCTGTAGAGCTGCCCACACGTTGGCCGAGCGCAGGCGAGCGCCTTTGATTTGTGACCAGAAACCGACACCGATCCGAAGTGAGGCAAGTGATCATGAGCAACGGCGAGCGAAGACAATTTGCACCAAATAAGCTCTATACACGTTGGCGCTGGCCTTCACTTGGCCAACTAGGCAAGTGACACCGTGCGATAGCAAAACAAGGCAAATATACTGTCTACATGTTGGTATTGGCCTTCACTCGACAACGCTCGGCCAACATGTATTGCAGGGTTTAAAATAGTTTTCCAACCACAGACTGAGCTCATCAAGCGTTACTAAAACTTCAGGATTGACCGGTATGGTTGTTATAATTTAGCCACGAGCTCCTCCTAATTGTTATCAAAATATACAAATATATTAGACTAGCTGCTGCACCCAACTTAGTTCCCGTGGGAGGATTTTCCGCGTAAATCCCGATCCCGTGGAAATTCCGGGATAAAAAGTAGCCTTTGTGTTATTCCAGGATGTCAACTTTTTATTTACCAAATTTCATTAAAATCCGTCCATTAGGTCCGGATATTAGCGTGTACAAACAGACAAACAGAGAGAATTATTAAAAAAATTTGGCGTGTTAACGTTTCTTAACCCATCTCAATTATTATTTTTGTATAAAATTTAAATGTACAGACACACTTTTTTCACTGTTTTATTATATGTATAGACATAGATAAAAGTCGGAAAAAAAAAGAAAGAAAGACTGTCTCAGGAAGAGACCGGAGTCAGCATTTGCGCCCGGTTGACGGCAAATGGCTTACCCCTCAAACATAGCTGGAATGACAAAAAGGGTGTAGGTATCTAATTGCTATACAAACAATTCTGCCTAATCCTTCAGTAATACAAGCGTGATTTTATGTTACTTTATCTCTTTAAGATATTGGCATTGCCTCAATTCTATTGATTAATTATTTAAGCTGTTTACAGAATAAAATTATTTAATGTAAACAATTGAACATCAAAGCCAGAAAACTGTATAAGTTTAATTAATTGAATAATCTTCCGATAGAAGACTGAAAATGTGATGAAACCCCTAGATAACAGGAAAAATGGGAACTTCTCTTCTAATTATATTAAAAAAAAAAATAAACAACCCTATTTCCTTGTAACCCTGTTGATGAATATGAATATGAATATGTCACTCAAACATAGGGCTTCGTATTCCAATGGAATTTAATTATTTCATCATATTGCATACGATCATACAGGTAGCTATAGGATACTTAATATAAAAATTCCATTATAATTCTTTCTATTGTTATTTTTTTTTCAATTAATTTTCGGGTCAGTCGTCCGTTCAGAAAAAGAAAACAAAAAGGTCGGGTTATATTTGATAAAACAAAAGAAATCGACAATATTGCCGACAGTATCAAATTTATTATGTTCTAGGAATTGGATAAACATAACCAATTAAACGGATAAAATATAATATTCAGAGTTATTTGATATGCTTGAAACATAGTTTTATTCTGTTCAGTATAGATTCCTTTACTTTGAATATTTATTTTATTGATATTAGGCTCACGTTTGATCACCTTCTCACCTGATGGTAAGTGATGATGTGATCACACTTGATTTAGAGAGGTTAGAGCTATCAGGAAACACAGACTAGCAGGGAATTCCACTCCTTAGCCGTACGCACAATGAAAGCATTACCAAAACGTTTTGTGCGTAAGGATGGGATATCCACCATGTACTTAGTTAGTTATACAACGCGATTTTCTAACTATTATGTAAGCTACATTCAAGAATTTTCCATATCCATTTTAAGTCCGTTCATTTAGCACCGTCAGACCCGCATTTACTGTCTACATCAAAATAAATTTTCCATTGTATGTGAAATAAATAACCACTCTCAAACAACACATTAAGCAATATATTTCCAAGCTTTTGTAACTGTAGTGTTGTACAGCCTTTACACAAACTTTAATTGTACTGTTTTAAACCTAGACAGCACATTACAAAAGTACCTAGATGCTTTGTTTAGTAACTTTACACTGAATAATACAATTCATCAAAATGACTAACAAATGCTCCTACCTAGGTAACAATATATATACTTATATTCCTTTATTTTCAGTACTGCTTTGTAGCATTCTAACATTTTAAAGACAAGATATATAGATTAAATAATCGTGATATTGTTTTATTATCCTATTTATTCCAGATCTAGTAAAGTAAATGAAATTAAATATCGTTTATTTCAGGCATTGTTTAAACTGAGAACGTACAGAGACACAATTTTAACTAACATAATATTAACACATTCTTCTCTTCTTCGGTTAGGTTTCCACACTTAGTCTCTGCACGAGACCATTGTGCGTGAGCCATGTCGGCCGTCACTCCATCCAGCCAACCTCCCTCCAGAAGCAGATCAGCGGGCCTAGACAAAATCCATTTTCTGTAAGCGTTAACGCCAACGGAAAAATTAAATTGTATGGAGTTGACATTTACTAACACGTGACAATCACGTGACGTGTGGTTAGCAAATTTCAACTCCATACAATTTAATTTTTCCGTTGGCGTTAACGCTTACAGAAAATGGATTTTGTCTAGGCCCGCAGGTCTCTCGGTCTATTCAGGATGTCTGTAAGGGAATTCAAAGACCCGAGGGTTTGCTTATATTAACACATTTACAATTTCTCTAAAATAAAAACTAAATAAATACTTATAATAAATTAAAAACATACCTACACATAATAACTAAATACTTAAAAAGTCTTCTACCTCTCTTGAGAGATGGACGCTTCCGTACACAGCATGCAGTTACTATTTCATTAATACTCAAGGCTACTCTTGTGTAGAATGACACCCTTTTTTAAGGATAGGAAAACATCCAATGGCTCCCTCCCAATCTGGGCGAAGCGGAAGGATGTGACAGACGTTTACTGACCCATCCGTGTTCCATCATATGCCCTTCGTGTACCGAGGCTGCGGTCACTCTTTCGAACAATTGCGCAGCCCCGGCAGGCACCCTTGTATGCCCCGACAATTTTGCTGACACTCTTTGAGGCGCGCGTGGAACACAACGCACCATCTACGTGGGCCTGGTTTCAGTCTGGCGACGAGCTACCCATTGCTCGCAGCTCGCAGACCCACGGCTACGATGGCTGGGTGTCACTCTGCGACTCCCGACGCCCGGAGCGTCTCCTGCGGCGGCTGGGGCGCAAGGGCTGAGAGAGCCTTGAGACCCGCCTCTCCCTCGCGCGTCCCGCCATCTTCGCTTGCATAAACGCTTCGCAGAAAGAGGTGACTGCTTCAGAATGACACCCTGAGCTTATTTAATAATGATATATTTACAAAACTCTAATTGTAATGAATGATGTACAGCCAAATATAAAAATAATTTACTGGGCTTCGCGAAATTCGTCAATATTGCTGCCAATGTAAAAATTCCTTAGCACATTGGCTGCATTGCCACGTCGAATGCCAAATGATAATTCTTTGACCAAAGAAAAGCCCAACCTTATTGGTCACGTGAAGATTGTTTACTTGAAATTGTAAACATGTCATGGAGGCACTTTTTTCTTCTTGAAAGTCGGAAGAAATTCTGTCGAAAGAAAGTCTCTGCTTACAGTAGAAACAGTATAATATTAAGTATTGCTTGTTTGTGGGGCAGTTTTTTACTGTGGTACAAACACACAAAAACAAGGTTTTTAACAATTTTCAGAAATGCAAACTGAATTTTATATAAAACTAACGACAAAGGAATGTAGGTATTGTGTTGATATCAGTTTTTGGGAACTATTGTTTGTTGTAGTTGTTGCGAAACGATGTTTAAACGGTTATATACACAGCTGTTGTTTACTATTACGAAGAAATATGAATAAATATTTATTTTAAATATTTGGTGGCAATTCCGTCAAAATAAGATGTTCATACGTTAATATATTAATTAATATGAACAATAGTTGCATCTTTCGCAGGCAAGGGTATATACATATAAATATGTATAATATCATATTTATAACATACAACCCAAAGTTATAGTCAATATAAGTGTCGCTATCCTAAGGAGATTTTGACACGTGCCGCTCATATATGAAACAAAATACGTTTACTTTCAAAATAGTAACACAAAACAGATTTTGTCGACCATAACTTCCTTGAATAACCTCAAACCTGCAACAAATCACGCAAACAAAATACTGCAATGAAACAAGCCTCATTGGAATGCTGCAAACCATATCAATATTTCATCCGTGATTGTATTCATGATCAGTTAAATTTCGATTTCCTTAGTCAATGAACGAACAAGCAATTCAATCGTAGACATTAAGTTAACCGACGGTAATTCCACTGACAATGTTTTCCTGTTTATTTTCTCTGTGAACGTAAACACAATTCCACTGTGTTACGAAATAAAACCTTACACTTGTTGACAAAGGTTTCATAATTTAACAATTTGCCAGTTTACTTTTGCTCCTACATGCGTTTGTATATAGTCTTACTGTCATTATTGTGGTGAATGGACTTTGTTCCTTAATTTTACATATTTGCAATGTACTGTTATACTAATTAAGTAGAATATTCTATATTCAAAGAAGATTAAGATTAAACCCAAATAGTACAATGTCGGCTGTTTTCTTATGGCTGAATAAGTTGTATTTAAGTAACCAATAACGAGACATAAGTCGATACTACTAGATTCACACTAACATTTTTGAATTGTCTTTGGAGAGATTTGGAAATACGAAGACTTCATTGTTATTATAAACTAGTACTCACGCGGGGCTTCGCTCCCGTGGATTCTATCACGGTAAAAACATACTCTCCTTTTTGCAGTTGCGTAAAAAGTAGCCTATAACCTTCCTCAAGCTTCAAGCTACTTCCATACCAAATTTCATCCAAATCTACCCTGTACTTTCGAAGATTAGCGCGTTCAAGCAATCAAACAAACAAAGAAACAAACTTTTTCGCTTTATAATATTAGTATAAACTAGTACTCACGCGGGGCTTCGCTCCCGTGGATTCTATCACGGTACAATCATAACTATCCTTTATTACAGTCGCGTAAAAAGTAGCCTATAACCTTCCTCAAGCTTTAAGCTACTTCCATACCAAATTGCATCCAAATCCACCCAGTACTTTCGAAGATTAGCGCGTTCAAGCAATCAAACAAACAAACTTTTCCGCTTTATAATATTAGTATAGACTAGTACTTACGCGGGGCTTCGCTCCCGTGGATTCTATCACGGTACAATCATAACTATCCTTTATTACAGTCGCGTAAAAAGTAGCCTATAACCTTCCTCAAGCTTCAAGCTACTTCCATACCAAATTGCATCCAAATCCACCCAGTACTTTCGAAGATTAGCGCGTTCAAGCAATCAAACAAACAAACTTTTCCGCTTTATAATATTAGTATAGATTAGTAGGAGTTCATTATTATAAATTAGTAGGAGTTCATAGCCAATAATAATAGCCGCACGCCAAGCGTTTCCTTAAGGTTAAGGAACGCTTGCCAAGGTCTCTCTGTGGATGGGTAACCGAAGCACGTTGATCCGGCTGTCATTTGTACATCTTTGACAGTCGTTACAGATAAATATGAGCCACAATGTGACATTGGTCTTGCCAAGGGGTATAGTGTTAGAATACTGATAATTGTATATTGTGGTGAGAAAAATATATAGGATACCTACACGT
Organism: Tholera decimalis; assembly: GCA_943138885.2. Classification (NCBI taxonomy): domain Eukaryota; kingdom Metazoa; phylum Arthropoda; class Insecta; order Lepidoptera; family Noctuidae; genus Tholera; species Tholera decimalis. The sequence goes on from OW964565.2 coordinate 22,889,429, forward strand.
ATCAAAGTGGAGAAGATGATATGACAATAAATGAAAACACCGATTATACTAATCCCAAGGAAACCATAGTGAGGATAAAAAAAAAGTGACATCAATATAAAAAATATATATATTTTCAAATAAATAATACTAATAAAAATACGGGTAAAAATATGAAATTGCCGTTGTATAGTGAAAGAAGCTTAGAATTTACTTAAAACCTTCATGGTGTGAGTTTTTTTTTTGTGCTTTAACGCAGTATATTTGACCCTGCGTTGAAGCACAGTAGCTAAATAGAGCCTGTGGTAAAATATGAAATTAGAAAAGATATCCTGAACACATTTCTTTGTCCAGACTAAGGAGATCATCATTTAGGCTATGGTCGTGTTGTCTTCTCTACTTTGTATTTTATCCCGGAATTCCCATGGGATCGGAATTAACCCGGGAACCCCCTCTCAAGTGAAAGACGTTGCGGATTGAAGCTAGTTTAAAATATTTATCTTACCAGCCTATGTCCTTTCTCAGGCTTTAGACTAGGTCCGTACCAAATTTCATTAAAATTGGTTCAGTAGTTTAGGCGTGATTGCGTAACACACAGACAGACAGAGTTACTTTCGCATTTATAATATTAGTAAGGATTTAAAACACTTACAAGCTGGTTTTACAAATTTTCAATTGAAAATTTAATTTAGGATCTCCCAAACAATATCAAAACGAACCATCTAAAAAAAGTAAGTGTTATTTAAATGAGGCTGTTAATGTTCTCTTGACATAAATTTTAGAAAAATATTTGGTTTCAATGTAATAATGTAGGTACATATCTAGTTAAGAATGATTGTATCTTTAAGGGTTGTGGCAGAATGTGAGTGCTATTGTGCCTCAAAGGCAAAAAGATAGAATTCTTTAGGACTTGCGTGAGCAGAAGCGTTCGAAACACTTGACCGTAAACTGCGTACCTACGTACTTATAAGATACGACGACTTTACGAGGAATGAACGTTATTTAAAGTTATCCGTAGAAACGAAAAACACAAATCATAAAGTGGTGCCCACTATTTTCACTTCATAAACCACATCTTTTCAGGTTTTACGGATTACCGCCCTTATATGTCTACTCTGCAGGAACAATGTCCGGGTCTACAATATATCGTAAGTCTTTGTTAAAATGGCCGCTCTGCCCCGTACCCGACGTTCTAATTGATTCATGAGGCATATGAGCCTGTGATAAGACCTTAATAACGACTGACACGGCACTTAGTTAGTGACAATTTTAGCCTGAATATGGGTAAGATAAGACTGGGCACGGGAGAATTACATGGTTATGGTCGTTGAGTTTAATAAAATTTTGGTATCTATATACCTACGTATATAGCATACTTTTATAGCAGAATTTACCCGTAGGTTGAAAATCGAGCTTTCATAGTAATTATTTCAAAATAAAATAATATTTTTCTTTAATCTCTGAAACCGAGAAAAGCGATATAAACATTATAAAAGAAAATGCAAAAAAAAAACTGAACGTTTCTACATTTTGACAAATAGGAGCAGTACTAATTAAAATTGCATATAATGATGTAACTTGCAAGTCAAACTATAGTTGCGTCATTCAGTACAAAAGACTGCCAAAGATAGAATAATTCCACATTTTAATACTTCACCGATTTTATTATTATTTTTATCTCTAATCATATTATTTTAGTAACACTTTTCATCTTCATTCACGAGGACTTTTAATGGTAGTCAAATCCCCTACTAGTTCAAGGGCAATTATATCAAGTAATGGTTGAGAAAACATAATTTAGAGGCAGTAGCTACTTATCTTATCTTAACGTGTTCACGAAGCAGACAATATACGTTCGTCGTGAATCATATGTGATTCACGGATAGGGAAAAGGTATAATACTAAAATGTATTTTTCAGCTATTCCAACGTACAGATCACGCGAGATACCTAGCTTTTTCCATTTTGGGCACGCAATGTGAGCCCATTGCGTTATCTACCTTCTACAACGTCTGCGGTAGTAACATATTCTTATTACTCGCGATAATAACATTCATTTAAATGAGTCCTGCATAATTTCACCATATAATGGACTGACACACATTAAGGCAAAATAACCCTTTGTAAGATTGCTTTATAGCGGTAATTAAAAATACTGTTAAACTAAATTTAGGGTTCGAAAAGAAGGGTTGGGTTTTAGACGGCAATGTTTCCGTTTTATGCTTTACTGTTAGTAAGTGTCAATGGATATTTAATTGTGATTTAACGAATTGAAAGTGAGCATCAATGAGTTGCTTGGAAATAGGAACCTAAATGTGTATTTTTGTTTTGATTAAATTGAATTAATTGATTGTATTACACAATGTTCGCTTAGGTGGTAAGATAAATATTTTAAACTAGCTTCTATCCGCAACGTCTTTCACTTGAGAGGGGTTTCCCGGATTAATTCCGATCCCATGGGAATTCCGGGATAAAATACAAAGTGAAGAAGACAACACGACCATAGCCTAAATGATTATCTCCTTAGTCTGTACAAAGAAATGTGTTCAGGATATCTTTTCTATTTTCATATTTTCCACAGGCTCTATTTAGCTATTGTGCTTTAACGCAGGATCAAATATCCTGCGTTAAAGCACAAAAAACACTCACACCATGAAGGTTTTAAGTCAATTCTAAGCTTCTTTCACTATAAAACGGCAATTTCATACTTTACCCGTATTATTCAGATTAATTGAAATTATATTTTTTTTTATTTATTTTGATGTCTCATTTGTTTTATCCTCGCTATGGTTTCCTTGGGATTAGTATAATCGGTGTTTTCATTTATTGTCATATCATCTTTCCCACTTTGGTACGTGTAGGTATATATATTTTTCTCACCACAATATACAAACGGTTATACAAGTAGGTTACATAAGTCATATATTTTAGGAGACTGGTGCTTAAGCTAGACTCGTAGCCCATGTTTCAGGACTTCAGGTTACATTTACATTATCTGTGATTTTAACTGTGTGTGGGGCTTAAATAATTTAACATACAATAAAAAATACGAAGATAACATAATTAAAAAGTAACATAATTTTTATAATGATGATTCTTTGATTTATATCGGATACAGTATATAACTATTACCCTTAATGACTAAGCACTTTTTACGCATTCTCTTAATACTACCCAGATTATCAAGAGTTTGGTAAAAAACTTCTTATCAGCTTTGCATCGTGATCCGAATCTGCAATACAGTATAGTCTCCAGACTTTGCGCGTGATTGTGCAGAAAATCACCCTCACACAGGGGGCGTTTGTTTTTTCACCAGATGTATTTTATCTCGCCCAGGGGAAGATAAGTTCACAGGGGAGTTTTATTAACGACAGTTTCGGAGTGGGGACCGCAAAGATTACGCGTTTCTATCATGTTCGAGTTTGCTCACTCATGTCAGCCTGTGTTTACTGACCGGGTAACGTTTACCAACGTCTTTAGCAAGTTTAACTACAACAAAGAAATGAAGAATGATAGTTCGTTATTGTTTAGAAGTAACTAATGGGTTCTACATCAGTTTGCACTTTGCTGACTTCCGTTTCTCTCCAAGAATATCGAAGGCGGTAATTTATAAGACATTTTTGCGGTAAGAAGCTTATAATCAATCTTTACTTTCTAAACCTTATTTTCGCTTTACTTAATTAGGTCAGAAGGCTATAAATAGTCCGAAGGAGCTATAAAAAGCGTCAACACTTTACCTGAGAGGTTCAGAGCACGTTGTTATCTTAGTTAGGCCCTCCAGGGTATTTGTAGGGTCCATAAGTAATCGCCATGGAACAAGAGTGCCTCTGGTCGTTTATCACTTGGTCTAATAGAGGTTTTTACCTAATGTCTTCATTCTTTCTGAGGCGGTTTTTGCTGGCCTTCTCTTATTTGTCCCGCGTAACGGAATTTCACCTAACTTTTCATAGCTTTAATTAATTTCTGTTTTAAGATTTCTTGATATTACTTGGAATATATAAATACATCTTGAAAACGATTTAGTTTAGATAGCAAATGTTTGACTAAAGATTATAAAAAAAGGTTTATTAAAAAAACTTTTTAGCAAAAAATAGAACCGACTTCTATAGAAACACACTACAAAGGCTAAAATAACTTTAATTTTGGAAGACGGTGTAAAAAAAAAAATTCAAAACAAATGACACCGACTACCGAAATTAAAGTTATATTAGCCTTTGTAGTGTTTTTATATGGAATTCGGTTCTATTTTTTGCTAAAAAGTTTTTTTCACGCTTTTTAGTGGCTCGGTTTGTAATTTCTCTAGTTACAAAAGCCAAAATGTCAACTACTTATCACCCTTTACAAAATTTTGCTTTTCCCGGTGCAGAGCCGTTAATTTTTGAGGAGTTCTCCTGGTCACCATCAGCTCTACTTTACCATATGCATTGTGACGAGCATAAAGTGCTTAACATCTATATTCAAGTAATCTAATCGCAATCCACGAAATACTTATTTTGAGTAGTTTTGGTGGCCATCTGGGGTTTTCGTCATCAGTTCCACTTCCTCAAATGGTGCTTTTCGAGAGCAACTGCACAAGATACTATAAGAAATACCCAAAACGCTATAGGTGTGCCTATAAAATTTGAAGAGTTCCCTCGATTTCTCCATGATTCCATCATCAGATCCAAACGTGACGACAATGGGACCAACTAGAAAGTATACAGTTTCAAACAAAACAAGAATTTTCCAAATCGGTCCAGCCATCTGCGAGTAATGAGATAACATACATTAAAAAAAAGTTCAAGACGAACCTCCTCCTTTTTTTTTGAAGTCGGTTAAAAAGCAAGATGATCCATCTCACTCTGGCATCTAAATGAAAAAACACTAATCCATAACGTTTTAGATATCATATTAATTCCATTACATTCCACAATGTAAACGAGCTCTCGCTTCTATCTCGCGTACATCTCTATATCTTACTACCATAAAAAGGAACAAATTTTTTTCTTTACAGTAATTGTAGTTTTTTAAATCATGTTTACCTATATTGTTTTGGAATAGTTAATTTGACGCACATAACCCAATACTTTTAATATATAATATGTATGTACAACGTAATTATCATGTACATCAGAACAACTATAAACGTGTTTTCCTTACAGCGATTGTGGTATTATGTGATAATTAAAAGAGCGGATAACGTGAAAGGCATGTGAAGGTGGGTCATATAATACACTAGATATTGCCTGCGACTACGTTCGCGTAAAAATATCTTTACACATTATCCCGGGATAAAATTTAGCCTATATGTCATTGTTAACTTTATGGATGTTAAGTTTTGTACCAAAACACGGAATATATTTTTTCTAATTTATAACCCAATAGGTACATACAATTTTTGGAAATGGAACATATACAAAACTAGCAGTTGCTAGCGACTTCGTTCGCATGAGAAGTTTTTCTCTTGTAAATCCCGATCTCGTGGGAATTTCGCAAAATTCCGTCTTAGTGAGCATCTACGTACTAAAAGGAACACACATACAGAAAATTTGAGAGCCCTACTACTTGTAGTTTCTGAGATTTCGTGATTAATCAGTGAGTGGTATTTCGCTTTTATAATTATATAGATATGAGTTTGCTGCCTCTCAAGCTAGAGTAATCTGTATTATTCCTAAGGTTGCATACGAGTGAAGCCTCGGAAGTAGCCAGTTATCTACAAATAAAAGTATACCTAATCACAATAAGACGTCCAGAGTAAAAAGGCTGAAATTACCAAACAATGTTGTCGTAGCCAGGGCAATGTTAAGTAACGCCGAAAATTACCGGCCCAAGTAACTAATACCCGTGAGACTCAGGTGGCACAACACTGGGGTAGAGGCTTAAACGATTTCCCTTTCCCCTAAAGCGTGCCATGTTATTGCAGTAAAGCCTAGTTTCAGGTTAGAACAACACTTACCTGGTACCGTAATAGTGTTGGCCATTTTTAGCTGACGTCATCAGTTAAGGATGAGCTTTTTCATTGTTTTTAGCGCTGTTTCCGCTTGTGTTTTCGTGTGTTGTATGGAAGATTTTTTAATTGGGATTTTTGTTGTGGTTTCTTTGTAGAAAAGAAAGATTTAAATGTGTTTTTAACCGACTTGAAAAAAAGGAGGTTTACAATTCGTCTTGAACTTTTTTTTTTATGTATGTTGCCTCATAACTCGGAGATGGCTGGACAGATTTGGAAAATTTTTTTTTGTTCGAAAGGGTATACTTTCTAGTTGGTCCCATTGTTACGAAATCAGGATCTGATGATGGGATCCTGGAGAAATCGAGGGAACTCTTCAAATATTATAGGCACACCTATAGCGTTTTGGGTATTTCTTATAGTACCTTGAGCAGTTGCTTTCGAAAAGTACCATTTGGGGAAGTTGAACTGATGATGAAGACCACAGATGGCCACTGAAACTACTCAATTATAAGTATTTCGTGAATTGCGATTCGATTACTTGAGTACGGATGTTAAACACTTTATGCTCGTCGGAATACATACGAGTATGGTGATGTAGAGCTGATGGTCAAGTACCAGGAGAACTCCTCAAAAATTAACAGCTATGCATCGGGAAAAGAAACATTTTGTAAAAGGTGATAAGTTGTTGACATTATGGCTTTTGTAACTAGATAAATTACAAACCGACCCACTAAAAAACGTGAAGAAAAAATTTAACAAAAAATAGAACCGACTTCCATATCAAACCAATAACACCGACTACCGAAATTAAAGTTATTTTTAGCTTTGTAGTGTTTTGATATGGAAGTCGGTTCATTTTTTGTTAAAATTTTTTTTTGTTATGTTTTTAGGCTATTGCATAGCTTTTATCGCGGGCTTTGAGCGCGGCGACCGAATCAAGAAATTCCGTATCGAATAAAACCTAATACGGTCGAATACGGTCAGTTATTTCAATTCGGGTTACTAACGTTTTATTAGCGTGATTAGTAAAGAATCGGATTGGTATCCGTCAGTAATCTGGATCAAGCCCAGGGTCGTCTCATCATGTCTTTTTGTGATTTCTTTTTTATTGAAAGTATTTTTATATTTTTGTAGATATTTTGCTGCATAAAATAAGAAAGAAAAAAAAATACTGCATAAATAAAAATAAATAAGTAATTATAATTGCACAAGTTGATAAAAAATACTATGCAATAGCTTTACCGCGGCAGTCTCCGAGTGCCACACGTGTTTTTTTTTTAATTTACAATTTAGTGTAGTTCATCATCTCATTAGACTTTTCCCAACAATTGTTTTTAAGCGATCTAGCTATATGGGTAGAATTCACATTACTAGCAATCTTGTTAACCCCTTCAACTAAGCTAAATATGCTTGTGTCTGGAGTGGGTTCACGGCAATAGTGTAATGGGTGGGGTTCCAACCAGTGACCTGCCGATCACAAGTCTGACCTTAGCCATAAGGTTATTGACGTTACTGAACTACACACATCAAAAGTGTCTAGGGATCAAGCATTTTTATGCGGATTTCTTGAGATTGAGATGTGGCTTTGTAATAAATTTATGATTTTATAAATTTATATGGATCCTTTTTGGTGCATTTCATAATTTGAAACAGGAACTGTTAATCAAATTCGAGTAAAAGATGAAAATCAGCTGTCAATATTTTCCCTATAAAAACATACAACGCATTGAAGACATTATTAGTGCTACTGTTTCCCTACTACTGATTAAAACCAACGTTATTATGGAGCGGCGACGTCATTTAAGCAGGGAAGAAATGCTCAGAGCCGTGGGAATGATAGAAGCTGGTTCCCGGCAACGTACTGTGGCTTTAGCTCTGAATACAAGTCAGAGTGTTATCAGTCGACTTTGGACACGTTACCGAAGCACTGGTACCGTGGCTGAGCGCCATGGAGGACGGTATCGCTGCACCACACGGAGACAAGACCGATACATTCAAATCTTAACTCGAAGAGCTCCAACAATAACCACCATGATGTTAGCCGTGAGGCTTCATCACTCTTCAGGGAACTTAATTAGCGACCAAACAGTCAGAAACCGCTTGCATGAAGTGAACCTTCATTTCCGAAGACCGCTACGGGTACCACCTATAGCAATGCACAATCGTAGGATTCGATATCAATGGGCTCTTGAACACAGAAATTGGGCAGAAGAACAATGGCGTTTCGTGTGCTTTTCTGATGAGTCTCGTTTTGGTATGAGACCGGATACAAGACGTATACGACACTGGAGAACCCCTGGACGCCAACAGCGATTAAAATCCTGCCAGGAAGTCCATCCTTATAGTGGTGGAACCATCATGGTATGGGCGGGTATTTGGATCGGCGGAAGAACTGAGTTGATTTGGATCAGAGGCAACCTCAACGCTCAAATTTATGCTGAGACGATTGTATCTGACGTCATCGTTCCTCTACAAGTGCAAATCGGTCCCTTATTTCAGTTAATGCATGATAATGCACGACTGCACACCGCAAGAGTTGTAAGACAGACTCTCGCCGCAGCTAACATCAATGTCCTGCTCTGGCCTGCTCAGTCGCCAGACTTGAACCCGATTGAGCATGCATGGGATATGCTACAGAGAAGAGCTCTGCCGAATATGGAGGGTATCCAGTCGCAAGAAGACCTTTTTTTGTTGTTGCAACGAACATGGGCGGAAATTCCACAGCGTGATTTGGATGAACTCATTTTGAGTATGCCAAACCGATGTTCTTGTGTTGTTAGTGTTCGCGGTAGAAACACGGATTATTAATTGTTTAAGTTACCCAATAAAATTTTAAAGAAAACTGTTATTTCAGTCTTTTTTTCGAACTCTAATGTTAGTGGTTCAAATGTCAAAAATCCCTTTATTAGGAAAATGGCAAATTTCTTTATTAATGCAAAGGTGACTTGGTTTATCGTTACTGTGACAAACGAAAACACTTTATTTGATGAATCCTTAAAGAAAATTTTAATTAATATCAATCAGGAGAAAAGTTATTGCAAAAATATATGTTGATCCCTAGACACTTTTGATGTGTGTATGTCGGGGTCAGCTTTCAGTCTAATCAGATGGCTGCATCCATGAGTTTTAGTGTTTTATGTGGAGCGACTGCTTATCATACCTCCACAACCCAGTAGCTGGGTAAAGGCGCCTTCAAATTAGCCGCGCGGCTACAGCGCTGCCGCCGCGCTGCTTTGAAAATCCATATATAAATATAGACGCGCAGCGGCAGCGCTACTGTTGCACTGCGGCCGGGATTAACAAAGCAGCGCGTTGGCAGCGCTGCAGCCGCGCGGCAACAGCGCTGCTAATTTGAAAGCGCCCTAACACGATACCCCTTTGGCCAGATCAGTATCAGATTTTCTGGCTTATTACTTCCCATAACGACAGTCGATTTCCAAATGACAACCAGCAAACAACAAGCAACAACAGCAATAACGGTTTGACGTTCTTTCCGAGGCACGGGGGTATAACCGCCAACTTCCAAATACCGGGCTACTTCGAGAAATTTCCAATAGAAAAACCCAAATAGCACTCTTTGCCTGACCCGGGAATTTGACCCAAGATCTCAGGTTCAGCAGTCGCCTTTGTGACCACTAGATTAACGAGACAGTCTATATTTGGTGTAGATAATAGACATAAGAGAAAACGTTTGTTTGTGTCCAACATCGCCATATTACGTAACTCCATAAAAACTTAGCAGATTTTCCGTTTAATGCACCGAACATCCTATCATGTTTCCCGATTTTACAAAAGCAGCCAGACTAGCTAATGTCGGGTACATTTCGAACATATCTGGACAGTTCTCACCGGCGGACGGAGAGAGGTGCGTAATGCAATGAAGTCCGTTCCGTTCCGTCCGGCAAGTCAATTCCGTTCGGCCGCATGGGCACCAGCTATTAGGTGTTAACTTGTACATGAACAGGAATGCGGTTTGTCTCCGACGTATAGGAACACACTAATGGACAAGTGTCGGGTGCTGGCTTTAACTCGACGCCACGCCAGTCCGGCTTCGATTCGTTAACTTAACGCATCGAATTTGCGCGAGAATAATGTCTGGTTTCTAGTTACGGATTGTTATTGGATGTAACTATGACGGGTGTTTTGGGTAATTTTGTTATGTATTGACTCTGGAGCGTAGTATAAAGACGAAAGCTGTAACATTATACCAGCTTATTTGACTTTGGTAGACATTTAGAGTTGTAGGTTGGCAAATTTTTCAAAACCATTATTTAAAGCTGCGGCTACAGCTCCGGTACATTATAATTTTTATTGAAATTTTTAACATTTCTGAAATTTTGAAATCTGAAAGTAAATGTCAAGTTTTTAAAGAAATAAAAATAAAAAGAAACATTACTAACCAAACCACTACTTGAGGGGCTGTTATTTTTAGTTTGGTCTTCGTCATAATTATTATGAGCTCTCCTAATCAGAAAGAATATTATAAAGCACCGTATCTATTAGTTTGTCATTTTAGCATATATGTGTATTTTTACCCGACTGCAAAGGAAGGGTTATGTTTTTCGCGTGTATCTTGTATGTATGTTTGTAATATTCTTTATTACCTCATATCTCCAGAACCGCTGAACGGATTCACACAATTAAGATATCGTTAGATTTGTCTTAGCAGCCCGAGTGTTCTTAGATAGGTGACATTTGAAAAAATTAAACATGGCGACTGTGCGAAGCCATATATAGTACAATATGGGTATCAAATTAAAGGGCCTAATACAAGGATTTCAAAAAGGTATATCATGTTTATCATTAGAGTAATACTAGCAAAATAATACAATGAGAAAGTTTAAAAATATGGACTTCACTTTCTGATTCCGGTGGAGTGCCAATGTGACACGACCGGGAAAATTAAAAAATTGTTAATTAATATTTTAACTGAAAAGTTGAAAAAAAAAGTTATTTAGAAAATCTAAAAAACCCGACTGCTCTACTGAAATGCAAGGAACAAGCACATTTTTATTTTAAAAAGTGACAAGCAGGCGGAACCGTCATATATAAAAAAAAAATACGTTCAATTGGGTCCCGCCTGCTTGTCACTTTTTAAAATAAAAATGTGCTTGTTCCTTGCATTTCAGTTGAGCAGTCTGGTTTTTTAGATTTTTTAAATAACTTTTTTTTTAATCCAAAGGTTGACTGGTAGAGACAGCCTTGCTGCATTAAGTCCGCCCATGTAACACAATTGATGCTATAGATTGTGTACACATCAAACGAGACTTTGAGTTGACCTCTGAGTTTATTTTGGTGTTATTTCTCACCTCGAAAACACTGGCCACATCTACATAAGTAAAAAACTTTACATGTACACGAATAATTTATAATTTTATTCATTACCTCACATTGGAATTATTACATATGTACCATCACAAATAAAATTATTTGCGGTAATACGTAATTGTTTCTAAAGCATTATTTATTTAATTACTACTCTATTCATTCATACAGATATTTGATAGTTGTCTTTATTACTACACCATCATCAAGAAGGTGCCTTATGTATTTCGTGTCGCTATCCCTCTATAATCCTAGCAAATCTTATCAGTATACGACAAGTTTTATACGAAAATAAAGCAAATCCCCCGAAAAGAAAGACAGACACAGCTTTCGATGGTCCTTTGTGCAAATCCCATTCCGTGCACTATCCACCCCTGTTTCGCCACCATAAGTCATGGCGGCAAGACACATTGATCCCAGATTTGTCAAGTCCAATACGCTACTAATATTACAGGTGGTTCTGAACGTTGCTTCCCAAAGCCTTTGGAAATGGTCCAATTGACTGGACTTTTCTTGGCTCTAGATTCCTTTTAGAAAAGTTGTACCTATATTTAGAAAGTTGGTTTGTTTTGTGATCTTTTTACGTCTGAGATATAAGAAACTCATTAATGGAATATTGTATTACGCGATTATAATAATTTTAAAATAGCAATCATCCGATTGTTGTTCCGATGATTGGATTCGTTGATAAATAACATGGAAAAGGAAGTGAATGATGGCTTAGGGTTGACAAGGAAAAATGGGAAACAAGACGCGTAGAAATTACTCCAATTAGTTAGGAAAAAATATGCCAAGTGCGAATTGGACTCGCCTATGAATGGTTCCGTGGTTTGCTTTTATAGTGTTTGTATGAATGACCAAGTTATATTTGAGGTTTTTGAAAATATACTTTATTTCAAAAACTACTGATCGTTTAAACCAATTTTCATTAAAACTTTTCATTGAAAAATATTTTCTATATTAATTGAGAATAGGTTCGCGTTTAACCTCTATCTCATCTGATGGTAAGTGATGATGTGGTCGCAGATGGAGCACGCTTACCTAGAAGTAACCTTGAATAGGTTACTTCTAGGTAAGCGTGCTCCATCTTCACTTAATATCATATTCATATTTTTTACAATTTCTACTCCATTATTTTAAAAGTTAGACTTTAAGAAAAAACTACCGGTCTACCAGACGCACGGCTGGGTACCATCCACACTTGGTTGATATACCGTCTTGTCGTACCAAGCGTTTCTCCTCCACATTTATTGTGCGCACAGCCAAGTTGTGGAATTCTCTGCCGGCTTCTGTGTTCCCTGCCACTTATGACCTTTCAGCCTTTAAAACAAGAGTAAATAGGCATCTTCTGGGCTCGCTCGTCACATCGTAGACCTCATCTATCGCTTACCAACAGGCGAGATCAAGGTCAAGAGTGGGCTCATCCGTAATAAAAATAAAAAAATGGTTTCAGGAACCTCAATGTCATTTTTAAAGAGTTCTCTATAAATGTCCCGCACGTATAGGATTATTGAAAAAGAAAATAGTTCTAGTACCATGTATGATTAACATTTTTTAACCGACTTCAAAAAAAGGAGGTTCTCAATTCGGTCTTGAACTTTTTTTTTTTTTTTATGTATGTTACCTCATAACTTGGAGACGGCTGGACCGATTTCAAAAATTCTTTTTGCGTTTGAATGGGTATACTTTTTAGTTGGTCCCATTGTTACGAAATCAGGATCTGATGATGGGATCCTGGAGAAATTGAGGAAACTCTTCAAATATTATAGGCACACCTATAGCGTTTTGGGTATTTCTTATAGTACCTTGAGCAGTTGCTTCCGAAAAGTACCATTTGGGGAAGTTGAATTGTTGATGAAGACCACAGATGGCCACTGAAACTCCTCAATAATAAGTATTTCGTGGATTGCGATTCGATTACTTGAGTACGGATGTTAAACACTATATGCTCGTTACAATACACATGGTGATGTAGAGCTGATGGTCAAGTACCAGGAGAACTCCTCAAAAATTAATGGCTATGCATCGGGAAAAGCAATATTTTGTAAAAGGTGATAAGTTGTTGACATTATGGCTTTTGTAACTTGATAAATTAAAAACCGACCCACTAAAAAGCGTGAAAAATTTTTTTTTTTGCAAAAAATAGAACCGACTTCCATATCAAAATACTACAAAGCCAAAAATAATTTTAATTTCGGCACGCGGTGTGAAAAAAAAAGAAAATCCAAAACCAATAACATTTTTTTTTTATTCTTGTCTAAACTTACCAAGTTTCAACTGTGTAGGCCTTACAGTTACGACATAAAATGGCTGTGACATATGGACGAACAGACAGACGAACAAACTGACGGACAGACATGAAGAATCTATAAGGGTACCGTATTTTTGCCCTTCGGTTAAGGAACTCTAAAAACCAACAAGATGCATAATACGTATATTTGTGGATATGGCCTATGTCATCTATTTGCTATTGCAAATCGTTTTATAATTTTAATAATCTATTTATTCTGAGGTTACATAGCTCCATAGATCAATATCCGAATCTAAGCAAAACATATTATTACAATTGTGTTAGTAAATTAAACCTAAAACTATGTAAGTAAGTATCACTTTGTTGCATTAGGTCTTTGTGCGATTTGGTAGCACATGTCCGTGAGTAACCACACAGGTTCTTGCCAGTTCTTCTCTATAAAGAACGAGCAATTTATCAAATAAAATATTTTATGTTTGAAAGCAACGGAATACCACATCGTCATCGACACACAAAAACAAAACAGAATATTACGTATCAAAACACGTAGAACAAAGCGCAGTAATATCTACAAATTCCAGCAACCACATTTAATATCACAAGTACAAAAGCATTTCACTTAACGCAGTTATGAAATGCTCCGCTGTATCGACTTTACATTGTGGAAGTCGGCAACAACGCTGCCAATAGGAACTTAAGATACAGCAAAACTATGCAACAATGGACTGGAACCGATTAGTGTTACAGAAACTCGTGTTGGTGACAATGGAGTTGTATAATGGTATCTCTAGATAGTGTTTGGGGGAATTGTATCGAGTTCTATCAATACCTATATATAAACAGGCTGTCTAACCTACAAAGTTACTTTAGTCCCATGAATAGTTTCCTTAGGGATGTGCTCTAATAGGCGTAGTACAGAGAAGACTAGTTCCAGATTCCAGGCTGGTCTATTAAGAGGAAACTGGGTTTATCCACGTGCTGATGGTTTTACCGGTTCAAGATTCACTGTCAGAAAGACAGATCATTATGTTTATATGATCTGTGGTCAGAACTTATCGCTATCGCCCGCTTGAAGTTAAGTCATTTATACATATAAAAACAATTAACGGATATCAATGACAAGTACAGCCTGGAATTTTGAATACTATTTATTCTCTATTTTTTAATCGTAGTCACAATTTTTTTTTTCACGTTTCACATCGATGATTGGCGAACACAATGCTTTTTATTTGTATCTCGCTGAATACAATTTCAGTAAACAAGGTTATGGAGAGAAATAGTTTCATTACGACATAAGTGTATTATCATGATGTTTGCTAAGGTCTCCCCGGTGTCTCGGCGAACTCGTAGCGATCCGTCGAACATTCCTACTATATTTCCCGGGTGTAATGCCGAACTTCAGAACAAAGCATCCCTTGTAGCGTCTAATGCCGAACATGGGGTAGTGCGTCGGCAGCCGGTTCAAGCCGTCACCGCTTGTACCGCTAGATACACACACAGCCACACAACTAATTGTTTGCGGGAAGCTACAACTTTGAGCTAGTCGCTTTGAATGCTCGATTATTTATTCAACTTATAGATACATGTCAGATAGCATTTTATTTCATTCTTTTGAAATACCTGTAAATAAATATTTTATTTGGAATGGACATCTATGCGCTCATAAAACTATCCAATATCATGCCTTCTCCAGGGTTGCGGGAGTGTTCTAACGTTCCACCCAGCCTGTTTCTTCAGTAGACCTTGCTATTGAAGGAAAAGGGTGGGTTTCTTCTCAGTAGAAGTCTGACACTCCCTTCCGCCACACCCAGAGCGAATTGAGGGAAGGGGCAGATGATTTTCCCACCGGAAAAAATGCCTTTATATAACTGGTTTACCTACTCCCAAGTTTAATTAGGTATTAGAGGATGTTTCCTTTATATCCTTTCAGGAGCCATTATTATGAGTATACGAAAGTTAAAATTTCCGTGCTAACTTGTTGAGCTACGACATAACACCGTAACTTCATTCGTGAAGCGAACTTGTGAAATTTATATTTAAGGCGATACTAAGTTAAACCCGGCTCGCAAACTCCTCAGTTTTAGAGACAACGGCAGGGAAAACGGGCGACAGAAAACGGGACACTTTAGAATTTTAGAAATTTTGCACGGAAAACTTTGTAATTTCACAACGAGCGTTTTGGACTGAGCGCGACATAAATCATTGTACTTGTTTGTTTATATAGCGTTAACTTTATCAATCACGAAGGAAACGAGCATTTACGGCACTTACATTTTGCTGATCCAGCACACAGTTTTCTGGATACGGCTTTTAGGACCATTTTCGTTTTATTCAAAAATGTCATCTTTCTGGTTTTGTAAACTAATTGTCAAAATGGATATTGAGGTTAGTTATTTTAAAATGAATATTTCTAATTATATCATACTAGGTACTTCTCTTAAAGGACTTATTCTAGTCTAGCTTCTGCCTGCGGCTACGCTCGCTGTAATGTTCTGCATCAGGTGTTCCAGTTTCCAAAATCAATTATAGCCTATATGTGACTAAATAGTCTAGGCAACACACAGATTTGAATGAAACGTTTTCGTAATATAGCTATCCTTACTAATATTATAAATGTGAAAGTAACTCTGTCTGTCTGTGTGCTACGCAATCACACCTAAATTACTGAACTGATTTAAATGAAATTTGGTACGGACATAGTTTAGAGCCTGAGAAAGGACATAGGCTGATTTTTTATGCGAAAAAAGGGCTGTAAGGGGTTGAAACAGGGGAAGAAATTTTGTATGGAAATTACGTCATTTTTAAAGCTAGAAGCTTATTTTTTAGATTTTTGATTAGAAAAATGTACTTAAATAAGCTATTAGCAGTAAAATATTATAAATAGCTTATTTATTTATGAGTTTTATTTTCAAAACAATTAGTCTAAAAAATTAAAAATGCTGCCGAAAGTCACTATTCCGCGTGGACGAAGTCGCGGGCACAGCTAGTTAAGCTATAAAAAGTTTTATTTAAATTTGTTAGTTCTGGAGATTAGCCAAACAGACAGATATTTTTTTATTATTGCTTTTTCACTGTTTCTTAACTCCCCTTAATTATTTTATTTGTAAATAAATATGTATATTCAGTGTAAACTTCTTTAGTGTTTCATTATATTTATTGTTGATTAGCTTTTGCCCGTGGCTTCGCCCGCGTTAATTTACACTTTGTCAATAATTCTTGTTGCCAAAAAGGTGCGGTACACCTCTTTGGCAACATGAATTATTGACAAAGTGTTCAATACATTTTTGTAAACTACGTTTCTGATTTTCCAGTCCTTAGCTAAAATGTGTCGATTTTGTGAGTTTGATACTCGTGAGCACGCCCATGGGAAAAGCAGTCTTTTTCTAAATGTAAACCTGCGACTTTCAGTTTCTGTCCTTGAGCTATGTTTATAGGCATTACGAATGCTGCTTTTAGGGGAAATTGGAGTTTTTGGAACTGAAATGGCAAATCGGTTGGGATTATTAGAATGCGAGGAATAAATACGCATCAACAGGACTGGCTATCCCGCCTGTCAATTCCAGAGACTTGAGAAACTCTACAGAGTACGACGTCACTTGCTCTATATCCATGACATTGTCGACGGACAGATACTCGACAACATCACCATCCACATGAGACATAATCTTTTCGTTGATTTGCCCTACAATTTCGTTAGTCGGTGCTAAAATTGCTCTTTCATGCAGCCATAATCCATCCCTCGTATTTGTATTCAAATCTGAATAAACGTGGTTTGTTAAATTATCTGTATCTTGGACTATGTTACAGAATTCAGAGCCCAAATAAAGCATCCCGTTGATATCTGATGTTATATGACGGTGCAGCTGTACTCGCATGTTTATAGAAAGTTTAAAAAATTGTTTCGAGTGGTTCTTGAATACGCGATTTGAATGAATTCGGAGGGGGGAATACTAAGTTCCAACACCCTTTTACATCCTTAAGGGATAATTTCCTATATCAAAACTATTTTATGTCTTTTCAGGCTCTAAAACTATTTCCATACTAAATTTCATCTAAATCGGTTCAGCCGTCTAAGTGTATTCTGTGTATGGGGAGGGTGGGGACATTATTAATTCCCTACACGAAATTCCAACCCCCCTTTTACATCCTTAAGGGATGATTTCTAGAATAAAAACTATCCTATGTTTTTTCCAGGGTCTAAAAATATATCCATACCAAATTTGATTTAAATCGGTTCAGCGGTCTAAGTGTATTTATTATGTGTGTGGGGAGGGTGGGGACTTTATTGATTCCCTATTCCCATACCAAATTTAATTAATTTAATTTAGCTTTTGCTAGCGGTTGCGTCCGCGTGCAATTCGAAAACTATCCCATGAGAACCTTATATCGGGATAAAAACTATCCTATGTCCTTTCCAGGGTCTTAAACTATTGTCATGCCAAATTTCATCTAAATCGGTTAAGCGGTTTAGGCATGAAAAGATAACACACAGACAGACAGACAGAGTTACTTTCGCATTTATAATATTAGTATGGATGGATGGATATGGATATGGAAGTATGGATATGGATGGATTGAAAGAAATATTGTCGACAATTTTATATGGAACTAGCTGTTACTCGCGACTTCGTTCGCGTGGATATTTGGCACAAGTAGCAGTGGGTATCTGGTCCAGAAACCCACTTGCGCCACCTCAAAAAGAACTGTCGAAGTTTATACACATTTTAATCAATGGTTTAAGAAAGGTTGTATGCATTTTAAACCATTGATCGCATTGTGACAAACATAAAAACATTTATTTATATTCATAGATACTTCAAAACTTCTTAATGGTATCAACAATATCTATCTCAGGCTTTACTAAAACAACCCAAAGGCATAACCTTTTATTATTGCCCAAACTATTTCACATAAAACTCAATTTATTCAAAGAGGTTTCAATAGAATAGGCACATTATGAAAATACAATTTATACATAGGTACAACTTACTAGTATAATAATTCCACTCTGGCTCAGGTGGCATAACATTGTGTGGTATTTTACGTGGATGGCGACCAATTCTCTCGTAAACTGTAGGATTTAGAGCCTAGTTCAACCTTAAAACTTTTGTATACATCGTTAACTAAAAAATTATTACTAACTTCAAGTTTTATCATCAAAAGCGGTTTTGACACCGCACTAGAATGCATTTGCTTTTATAATATAAATTTTACGAAGACATTAATAAGTTTTCGTTTGAAATCTAATGTTTTGTTTTACTACTTTTAACTTAAAGCTGGGTATTAAAAGTGAAAGTTAGTCTAGAAACTTCTTTTTAAAGCTTTAAACCTAAGCCCATAAACAGGGATAATTCATTGAGTAGGTAACAAACAAAGTAGACTTAAAGTTGACGGTGTCTGTGAATAAACAAAAGATTGATTTAATAATAAAGATAATTTTAATGACTATGCGTAATATGCGTATATTCTCTTCTTATTTTGTAAGTATCAGTAAGTGTGTGATAGACAGGCTTAAGTAATCAATTTAAACATACGCATACTTACTAACATTGGAAAACGTACTAAATTTACAAAAACCATAAACTCACATTTTTACTTCAAAACGCTGAATTTAGTATATATTTTATGAAAAACAACACGGCGACCAGGTCTTTGACTAGGTACGTAATATAGTCAAAGAGCTGGACGCCATGTTGTGTTTAGAAATAATGAGATCTTAATTCTGTTAGGGCTTACGAAGTAAACATCGTCAAAAAAAAAATCATTCACCATTAAAATACTAAAAAAATCGGTCGTCTGCCCAAGCTAACATGAAACTATCTCATAAATTTGGTTGTTTACTTAATATGTATCGAATGCGCTGTAATCGGAGTTCTACATTAGCAGTGCTGATGAGGTTTTATGATGTAGTGTAAAATTACGAGGACTGATCATGTCTTTAAGCTTTCGAATTTTTCATTTTGATTCATCTTATTATGTACTAACTACTATCTATCGTGCATAGAAACTTTGATTTATCAAATGAGGTTGATGTCATTAGCACAGTATAAAAAAACTTTTTTGCAAAAAATAAAACCGACTTCCATATCAAAACACTACAAAGCCAAAAATAATTTTAATTTCGGTAGTCGGTGTTATTGGTTTTGTATTTTCTTTTTTTCACACCGCCTTCCGAAATTAAAATTATTTTTGGCTTTGTAGTGTTTTGATATGGAAGTCGGTTTTATTTTTTGCAAAAAAGTTTTTATTTTCGTGCTTTTTAGTGGGTCAGTGAATTTTCCAAATCGGTTCGTAACTGACGGAGTTATGCGCAAACAAAAAAACGCAATGCAGAGTAAACGAAAAGATCATCATAGTAAATATTTTTTTAGACTTTGTTGATTTTTCAGAAACGGCTTGACCGATTTCGATAAAATTTTCATGGGACCATTTGGGAAGTATACCCTTTCTAACAAGATAAGAATTTTTCAAATCGATTGGCAAGCGACGGAGTTATGCGCGGACAAACATAAAAAAAAAATACAAACATCCGAATTGAGAACCTCCTCCTTTTTTAGAAGTCGGTTAAAAATAGTGTAGAATTATATGTATAAAACGAGTAATATTCGACTAAATAACATATTATTTTTCAACACCGAGTTAATAAACAATGAAGTTTCCTTTTTAGGGTTCCGTAGCCAAATGGTAAAAAACGGAACTCTTATAGATTCGTCATGTCTGTCTGTCTGTCTGTCCGTCCGTCCGTATGTCACAGCTATTTTATTACAAAACTATTAGGACTATACATGTGAAACTTGGTAGGTAGATGTATTCTGTGAAACGCTTTTCGATTTTAAGAAAAATAAATTGAAAAAATTTAAAGTAAAGGGAGCCCCCCTTTACTTTAAATTTTTTCAATCCCCATACATGGAACTGAAACTGAAAATATATTTTTTTATGAATTATCTATGGACAGGTCTTTAAAAAATGACATTGAGGTTTCAAAACCAATTTTTCATAAAGTCAATCGTTTAAAAGATATACGCTTCCAAAGTTGTAAAATTTGTGTCCCCCATCTAAATTCTATAATAATGGAGGGAAAAAAAATATGCTGTAGTACTTAATGTATAATTTCAAGCAAAATTGGTTTGAACGAGATCAGATCATCAGTTTTTGAGATATAGCTTATTTTCTAAAACCGCAAATATAACTTTGTAATTCATACAAACACTAGGAAAAACAAAGTTATTTGGCGTAGTTACTATGGAACCCTTCATGGGCGAGTCTGACTAGCCCTTGGCCTTTTCATTTTATTTTTTATTTCAAAAACAGCGTAAGTATTTTGTTTTAAAAACAAGAAAGACATTAAGTAAGTCTCCTACTTAACGTGACATGAAACAAACGCTAAGTGACAGTCATTTTATTTCCTTATTTCAAGGAAAACTTTACTTATATGAGTTACAGAATATTTCTTTGATAAAAGTCTCGACCATGTAACCAATAATAAAATATTCTGCTCAAATAAATCAATAACGTGTGGCGTGTCGTAATAGAAAATATATTTTTCTTGTAGGTCAAGGATCTTGAAGGTTTACGAGAGCGAGAATAACCGAATAAGTACTAGTCGCAGAATTCCACAATATACGTCGTAAGGGCAAATAACATGTTGTACAGCGTGTTGTATAACATCAAATACATTTGTTTGAAAATGTAGAAAATATATTTTATGTAATGATATCGAGTACTGTAAAGAGAAACTATTGGATAACGTGTATGAGTGTATTGAATTTAATGAAGTGCTGTTATAGCAATTTGTCTTGAGAGAAGAAGAAAATAATGCAATTGATAGAGTTCTTTGAATAGGCTGTGCGCATTTAAAGAGCCCTCAAGAGGGAGTTTCGACCCCAAATGACTTAAAGATATCTATACTTATAATAAATCTGTAGAGAGGTCAATTCTGTACATGAAATATATTTACAAAATAACTATCAGGGGGTGATTAGGGATCAATACTGATGCCAAAAATGCAATCAGTAAAATTTTTGTCTGTCTGTCTGTCTGTCTGTCTGTCTGTATAACCGTTATAGAAACAAAAACTACTCGACGGATTTTAACGAAACTTGGTACAATTATTTTTTATACTCCTGAGCTGGTTATAGTATACTTTTCATCACGCTACCATCAATAGGAGCAGAGCAGTGAAGGGAAATGTTGGGAAAACGGGAGAAGTTACTCCATTTTTGAAGCTTCCGTCGCGTGTGCAACCTTAATGGTTAAAGCTACACAGAAATCATTTATGACGGAAATGTTCTCCTTAAAATTATATAAAAAATATCCCACGACAGCATATATCTATCTTTTATGGTTGACTCACAATAACACGTGTAACTCCCGATAGCTTAGCAGTTCGAAGCTTTCTGATTATTATTCTGCTCCGAAATTTAAAACCACCACAACTTTGCAATGGAACTCGGCTAAAAGTAACCCAGTTGCAACAAAATATAATCGAGGATCAAATTTTAACAGGTTGCGGTGCAGGAGAAACCGTCTTTATTCCCAGAATTCCCATAATACCAAATAATTTTCCATTCCAATTTAAAAGAACGCGATTCCCAGTATCGGTGTGTTATGCAATGACAATTAATAAGGCTCAAGGGCAGACTTTTCGTGTTGCTGGAGTAGATCTCGGTGTCAGTTGTTTCTCGCGTGGTCAGTTGTACGTCGCTCTTTCCCGGGTTAGCAGTTCTAGAAATCTTTATGTTCACGTGCCGGACGGGTCAACGTTCAACATAGTTTACCCGGAAGCTTTGCGCTGAAGTATTGTCGTTCTATAGGTACTTAAGCCTCATGTGAACGTGATCTAAACAATATTACCAATAAATTAACTTAATAACACACAAGGAGTTACACGCTGACGGAGTCGCGGGCACAGCTATTAACAATAATATTGTGCGGTTCGGTATTGCGATATTTTTCAAAAGTATTATAGATTGACATATTATATTTCCCTACTAAATTACGAAAGTTAATCTGTGTGTTACATCAAAATCACTGAACCGTGAGGAAGGACATAGGCTACTTTTTTTTACGAAAAACGACGGAAACGTGGACGAAGTCGCGGGCAACAGTTATCTATGCTAATAATATAAGGCTGAAGAGTTTGTTTGTTTGTTTGAACGCGATAATCTCAGGAACTACTGGTTCGAATTGAAAAAATATTTTTAATTAAATAGTCAATTTATAGGGAAAGGCTATAGGCTATATATCATTACGCTAAGGCCAATAGGAGCGGAGCACCAATGAAGAATGCTTCAAAATCGGGGTTAAATTTAACGTTAGCCCAAAGTAACTATTCCACGCGGACGAAGTCGCGGGCAAAAGCTAGTAATTAATATATTTACGCTGGTAGAGATTTCAGAAACCACAGTGGAAGCGCCAGCATAACATGATGTACTTGGAAGTTAGGATGGGGAAAAAAGAAATAAAAAGAAAAAGTTAAAAGCCTATTCATCTTCTAAGAAAACAATCTTTTCTAAGAAAATGCCAAAATGCTGGTTGACACGGTACGAAGTTCGGTGGATCAACTAGTAAAATACTAATAAATTTATAAAGTCTCTCTCTCTATTTGCAAAATTAATCTTTGTTCGTAATTATATTTGAAATTCATAACATAATTGATAGATGAAACCAAAATAATTTGTACAGTGTAACAATTCGTTACCATCAAATAGTTTAATTCAAACTTAATGCATGATCATTAGAGTTGGACAAGCGCCGTTACTACAAATTATTATTATCAGTCTGTCTTAAGAAAATGGGGGCATATTATTTATCAACAGCTGATCGCTAAGAAATGTTACATTTTGACGCCATATTTACCTACGATATTTTTAGAGTTTCGTAGCCGAATGGCAAAAAACGGAACCCTTTATAGTTTCGTCCGTGTGTCACAGCCATTTTATTCCGAAACCATTAGGACTAAACATGTGAAACTTGGTAGGTACTAGGTACTCTGTGAATCGCTTTCCGATTTTTAGATGAAATAAAAAATAGGGTGGCTCTCCATACATGGAACAGAAACTAAATTTTTTTTTTCATCATACATATACGCGTGTGGTAATAATGGAGTCAAAATCTAAAAAAAAATATGCTGTAGATCTTAATTAAAAATTTCGACGAAAATTAGTTTGAACGAGATCATATTTTATTTATAGTTTCTGAGATATAGCACATTTTATAAAACCGCAAATATAACCTTGTATTTCATATATACACTATGATAAATAAAATTATTTGACGTAGTTACTACGGTACCCTTCATGGGCAAGTCTGACTCTCACTTGGCCAATTTTTATAATTTGAGTTTGATGCGTATAGAGGCGCATAACTTTGTGTTAAAACAATTTGGTATAAACTTCGCCTGTTGTGTGGTTTATAAACTCACACTCGTATTTAACAAACCTTTGTTATGTAACAGTGTCATAGACTACTAGTATTCTGTTGGTGTATTTGTAACGCTTTCGAAAGGTCCATCCATGAACATAATTATGGTGTATGCGAGTGGTTTTTAGGGTTCCGTAGCCGAATGGCAAAAAACGGAACCCTTATAGTTTCGACATGTCCGTCCGTCTGTCTGTCTGTCTGTCTGTCTGTCCGTCCGTCCGTATGTCACAGCTATTTTATTCCAAAACTATTAAGACTATACATGTAAAACTTGGTAGGTAGATGTATTCTGTGAACCGCTTTCCGATTTTAAGTGAAAATTTAATAAATATTTAAAATAAAGGGGGCTTCCCATACATGGAACTGAAACTATTTTTTTTATCATGAAACCTATACGTGTGTGATATTTATAGACAGGTATTTAAAAATGACATTAAGGTTTCTAAAATGACTTTTTCATAAAGTTAATCGTTTAAAAGATATACGCTTCCAAAGTGGTAAAATGTGTCCTCCCCCCTCTAACTTCTATAATAATGAAGTGAAAAATCTAAAAAAAAAACCATTTGTTGTAGATCTTAATGTAAACTTTCAACCAAAATTGGTTTGAACGAGATCGAGTCAGCAGTTTTTGAGATACAGTATATTTTATAAAACCTCAAATATAACTTTGTAATTCATACAAATACTATGAAAAACAAAGTTATTTGGCGTAGTTGTAGAAATTGTAAATAAGCTAGTTTTAAGAAATTTATAAGGTTTTTTTTTTCAAATAAATATATTATATTTATTATAGTTACTACGGAACCCTTCATGGGCTAGTCCGACTCGCACTTGGCCAATTTTTTAGTTCGTGAATTCGTACCCGGCCACGGATATTACTCTGTGTAGTTTTCATCATCATCACTACTCTTGAAACGGTGAAATAAAACATCATGTCCTAGAATCTGAAGATATGCAATATCAACTGCATTGGGCCCACGTGTTGGACTACGCCAATTGGCTCTGATAGAGAGGCCTTTATCTCAACCATGAGAATATTATAGTCTGGTTATTAAAAACACAAAATTACTATTCATAATCATTTATTTGCACAAAACATTGTATAAAATGTAATCAGAATGGTACAAACATGTTTAACTAGGATGAAAACATGGCATACAAAATTATTTTTTTAGATTTATGGGCAATGAATCAGTGGAAAAGAAATTAACGCCGATTTTTCAAAATTTCATATCCATAAATTTCTACTACCATAATACCTTTGGATTATCTTGCCATATAATGAAAAAACTCACGATTATAAAAATATGTTAATATTTAGAATATAACCAAATTTTAAAAGATAAATGAGTAACAATATACCTACATCATTAGGTATGGTTATTAGTGTGGGTTTACCTCCTAATTTGAACAGCTGTTTGCATTTATAAACATACCTGATATAATTATGTATTACTATGCATTACTAGGTACCTACTTTATCTAATTAGAACGTGTGCTATTATTTATTAATTGCATATGACTGAATTATCTACATAATTAGGTGACTTGTAATAACGATCACATCGTTAACAATATAATCTATTCCGTACATCTATATAACTATTTTATACATGAATTCATATTTCAATTCATTTTATATATATAAAAATTGGCTAAGTGCGAGTCAGACTCGCCCATGAAGGGTTCCGTAGTAACTATAATAATATAATATGTATATTTATTTGACGAATAAAAAAAAATCTTAAAAATTTCTTAAAACTAGCTTATTTACATTTTTACAACTACGCTAAATAACTTTGTTTTTCATAGTGTTTGTATAAATTTCAAAGTTATATTTGCGGTTTTAGAAAATATGCTGTATCTCAAAAACTGATGACCCGATTTCGTTCAAACTAATTTTGGTTGAAAGTTTACATTTAGATCTACAGACATATATTTTTTTAGATTTTTCACTCCATTATTATAGAAGTTAGAGGGAGGGACACACACATTTTACCACTTTGAAAGCTTATATCTTTTAAACGATTGACTTTATGAATAAGTGGTTTTAGAAACCCTTATATCATTTTTAAAGACCTGTCTATAGATACCACACACGCATAAGTTTGATGAAAAAAAAAATATTTTCAGTTCTAGTTCCATGTATACCCCCTTTATTTTAAATATTTTTTATTTTTTTCTTAAAATCGGAAAGCGGTTCACAGAATACATCTACCTACTAAGTTTCACATGTATAGTCTTAATAGTTTCGTAATAAATGGCTATGACATATGGACGGAAGGACAGACAGACAGACAGACAGACGGACAGACATATCGAAACTATAAGGGTTCCGTTTTTTGCCATTGGCTACGGAACCCTAAAAAGTGTCAGTCTGCAATTTCAAAATAACAGTTTTTCTCCAGTGCTTTGTTTATTACACGATACTAGAACATGACTCCGTCGTTGTTCGTGTCGTTGCAAACGCGACTGCTGAGCACGAGGTCCCGGGTTCGATTCTCGAGTCGGGAAAAAAGTGGTATTGAGCTTTTCTATAAGAAATTTCTCGTTAGTAGCCCGGAGTTTGGAAGTTGGGGTTGTGATACCACCTTGCCTCGGAAAGTGACTTAAGCCGTCACGTTGGTCCAGTTGCCATTTGGACATCTTTGTCAGTCGTTACGGGTAGTCAGAAGCCAGAAAATCTGGAACTGGTCTAGCGAAAGGGTATTGTGTGGCCCAGGGGAACAGTGTAAGCCAGATAGGTAGTTGCTCCATGTAAAACACTAATATCCGGCTGCATCTTTTTGACAGGCCTGTTGGTCTAGTGGTCAGTGGCCCTGACTGCTATGCTCAAGGTCGTGGGTTCGATTCCCACCCAGAACAAATGTTTGTGTGATGAGCACGATCATTTGTTCTTTGTTTGGGTGTAACTTATCTATAATATGTATGTATTTAGAAATATATATGTATCATTAGAACTTAAAACGAGATATTTACCATGTGTATTTATTGTTTTGAGTTTCCGATGTATGTTATGTTTGTCAGTTGTCTAGTACTCATAGCACAAGCTCTGCTTAGTTTGGGACTAGATGGCGTTGTGTGATAGTTGTGGAATATTATTATTATTATTATCTGGTTAGACTGGAAGCCGACCACCACACCGTTATTAAAAGGCTAAGCAGATGATGATGACTAAATCACAAAAAAATTTGGATGTCTTGTTTGATTTCTGTTTGTCCGAATTAATCTCTGGAATGGCTGAACCGATGTTAATAAGTATACGTTCACTGGAAGATAAATATGGTTATACAGCATATACCTACAGTTATAACAGGGTCAGAATTTACACGGGAAAAACCGCTCACGAGAACGAAGTCGCTGGCACAGCTAGTAGAAGCAGGGCCGGATTAACCATTAGGCGGAGTAGGCAACTACCTAGAGGCCCTGCATCAACTAGGGGCCCAGGCCCAGAGCACGCACCAAGAAAACATGTTTCGTCGAACGAGAATTTGATGTGCGTGTGAACTTAGGGACGTTACTGTTATCTCACAAAATACAAATCGTTAGATTTAGTAGTAGAATTAAAACAATTTTAGAACAAATCTGGGAATAAGTAAACAAATATATTAAAAACCACAGCCCTTAATGTGCTTTTTCTCAGTTCACACACGATTTGGTCAGTCAATGTAAGAAAAGGGGCCCCAAGAATGCCATTGCCTTAGGGCCTCTGACAGGGTTAATCCGGCTCTGAGTAGAAGTTATTAAAACATATTTAACTTCAATCTAATATTTTTTGTCAACATTTGTAAAACTTTCGTAATAACACGTCCGCATTGTTCTCATATTTTTGGACACTGCATCAGACTATTTACAATGCCAATAACAATGTCCATATAAAATGTTGCCAATAACAAATAAATATTTTTTTGTGATACGTTATATATGTATGTATATTAAAATTGTTATCACGTTGTCAATAAATGCTATATGGATGTTTTGTAGCCTGTAATTTTGGTGCAAACGTACTAAGTCGGGAATCGTGAGCGAGGTTATAGGGCAAATACATAGATTTCCGGGTGATTGCAACCCCTGCGTGACTGGACGACCGACTGAACTCAATACACGAATATAACTAAATTATATAACGCGATCACTGTTACTTATCGACTTGGATTGAACACATTTTTGACGTCTAAATGCGTCTCAATATTTTCTATAATAATGCGTGTGTTAATTTGTTTTCTAGGAATTTAGATAGGCACTAACATGGCTTGGAAGCTTGAACACATTCTGAATGATCCTGAGAATTACTGGATTCAAAGTAGACTACTTTGTATCCCGGAATTATCATGGGATCGAGATTTTAGCGGGAACACCCTGCTACACGAAAGAAGTCGCGGGTAGAAGCTAGTATATACATAAACTCAAATACATAAACAGCCATAGCAGAAAAAACGAACAGTGGGTCAAACTAACGCGCAGCGCAGTTGCCAATCACTCAACCATTCTGTCGTCAAGCTATTATGCTTAGTCTTCTTAACTAGATCTTGTAGTGTTTATGCATTATTCCATTGTCTGTGAAGGAAAATAAACTGTTAAATGGTTCCTTGCATTGGTATTTCAAACAGAACTCAGCGAAAATCTATACTAATATTATAAAGCGGAAAAGTTTGTTTGTTTGTTTGCTTGAACGCGCTAATCTACGAAAGTACTAGGTGGATTTGGATGCAATTTGGTATGGAAGTAGCTTGAAGCTTGAGGAAGGTTATAGGCTACTTTTTACGCGACTGCAAAAAAGGAGAGTTATGTTTTACCGTGATAGAATCCACGGGAGCGAAGCCCCGCGTGAATACTAGTATTATATACCTACAGTGCTAAGCTCTTTTCTATACACTGTTGATTTGTATAACAAAAATATTAAAATAATAATTTATCTTATAAGGAAAATAAAAATTAACAGGCAAAAAACTTTTTAGCATAAAATAAAACCCACTTCCATATCAAAACACTACAAAGCTAAAAATAACTTTAATTTCTGTAGTCGGTGTTATTGGTTTTGTATTTTGATATGGAATTCGGTTTTATTTTTTGCTATAAAGTTTTTTTTACTTTTCAACCGACGACAAAAAGAGGAGGTTATCAATTCGACTCGTATATTTTTTTAATTTTTTTTTTTAATCTATGGTCATCGAGTACTCGAAGACGGCTGAACCGATTTGGAAAATTCTTTTTTTGTTCGAATGGGTATACTTCGAAATTGGTACCATTGTCACCAGGTCAGGATCTGATGATGGGATCCTGGAGAAATCGAGGGAACTCTTCAAATATTATAGGCACACCTATGGCGTTTTGGGTATTTCTTATAGTAACTTGTGCAGTTGCTCTCAAAAAGTACCATTTGGGGAAGTGGAACTGATGATGAAGACCACAGATGGCCGCCGAAACTACTCAATAATAAGTATTGAGTGGATTGCGATTCGATTACTTGAATATGGATGTTAAGCACTTTATGCTCGTCACAATGCATATGGTGATGTAGAGCTGATGGTGAAGTACCAGGAGAACTCCTCAACAATTAACGGCCCAGCATTGGGAAAAGCAATATTTTGTAAAAGGTTATAAGTAGTTGACATTTAGGCTCTTGTAACTAGGTAAATTAAAAATCATCCAACTAAAAAGAGTGAAATAAAAACTTTTTAACAAAAAATTAAACCGACTCCCAAAAAACACTGCAAAGTGAAAAATAACTTTAATTTCGGAAGTCGGTGCCAAAAACGAAAAAACAAAACTAAAGACACCGACTACCAAAATTAAAGTTATTTTTCACTTTGCAGTGTTTTTTGGGAGTCGGTTTAATTTTTTGTTAAAAAGTTTTTTGGTGGGTCGGTTTGTAATTTATCTAGTTACAAAGGCCAAAATGTCAACTACTTATCACCTTTTACCAAATATTGCTTTTCCCGATGCAGAGCCGTTAATTCGTGAGAAGTTCTCCTGGTACTTCACCATCAGCTCTACATATGCATTGTGACGAGCATAAAGTGCTTAACATATGTATATATGATATTTCAAGTAATCGAATCGTAATCCATGTAATACTTATTATTGAGTGGTTTCGGTGGCCATCTGTGGTCTTTATCATCAGTTCCACTTCCCCAAATGGTACTTTACGAGAGCAACTGCACAATGTACAGACGCCAGCACATCAAGCTACAACAATCTGTCAAATTTCTTTAATAGATTTTCAACTTTATTGTTAAAGGAATTAGGTTCAAGGTTGATTGGAAAAATTTGACAGTTTCGAGTAGCTTCATGTGCTGGCATCTGTACTATAAGAAATATCTTTTGGATATTTCTTATATTCGCTATAGGTGTGCCTATAATATTTAAACATTTCCCTTGATTTCTCCATGATTCCATCATCAGATCCTAACGTGATGACAATGAAATCAACTAGAAAGTATACCCTTTCGAATACAACAAAAATTTTCCAAATCGGTCCAGCCGTCTTCGAGTTATGATGAAACATACATAAAAAAAGGTCAAAACGAACTGAAAACCTCCTTCTTTTTTGAAGTCAATATAAATGAATAAACTTGCTTGTATAACCTAACATATCATGTACTTAATCTTTTCCTAAATACGTTGAGGTCAGATTTCAGTCTAATAGAGTAACAGTATTTTACATACTACCTATCTAACCTCCACAGCCCAGTAGATGAGTAACAAGATAGCTCTTGGTCAGACTAGTGTAAAAATTTTTGAGTAGTCGTATCGACTATTAAAGGAGTTTAAATGACAGCAAGTACAATCAACCAAACGTGTTTTTCGGGGCACTTAAGAGTCCCTAACAATTTTACTGCCAAAAAAGAGAAATTTCGTACTTTTGTAGAACAAATATCTCAATAACGGCATAAAATATCATCTTTCTTTTAAAACAGCGTTAAACATTGTTATATTTATCTAATATGTGGTCAAATTAGCATTTAAATATCTACTCAAAATAAATTGAGCAAGCGCATCGATTTATAAGGCATACTTTGAAAATGTTATTACAATAAAATATGAGCTCTGAATTAAAATAAAAAATAATAATTTGGTAGATAAATACCTGTATTATTCAGAATTAGTTTTTAATTTTCTTTTCAATAACGAATTCTTACTCAAAAGCGATGGTTTTGCAAAGGATTTTATTGAGTTTTCTCTGAGGTTACTATTTTTTTTAAGTACATCTAGCCATTCTTTTTTTTTTCAAAAAATAATTTGTTAACTTACTACTGCACTATATGCCCAATGGTCAAGAATTTTTTTTAGATTGTTACTCACCCCCATTAAGCTAAAAAAGCAGTTGTAAAACCTGGTATTACGTGATTTCGTAAAAACACATGTTTGTATTTTTTTTTTTTTTGAGTAGATGTTTAAATTCTAATTTGACCACATATTAGATAAATATACAATGTTTAACGTTGTTTTAAAATAAAAATGATATTTTATGCCGTTATTGAGATATTTGTTCTACAAAAGTAGGTAATTTCACTTTTTTGGCAGTAAAATTGTTACGGACTCTTAACATATCCAACGTTAGCACGTTGAACGCCAACGCGGTCAGTGCTGACCGACAGTGAGCTTTCCCTTTAGGCCAAGCAAAAATCACAGTTCTATCCAAATATAGACCAAATGTTTTTTTATTTGTTTGTCTGACGGGAAGCCAACATCCAAAAAAAAAAATTAGATACTTATACCTAATGTCCGAATGTATGTTTTCATTAACAAAAGTCAACTTTAGTCATTAATTAATTAATTATGGAGATATTAAACGCCGGGCAGCACTGAGCGACGCGGCCCAAACGGCAAGTCTAGTTGTCGGCCATCACTGACCGACGCGGCCTGAACGGAAAAGTGCATTTTTTTTTCTGGGCGTTCAACGTGTTAAGATGCTCACGGATCGACGTAGGTAAGTGTTGCTTATCCATAAAAATTGACCTGTATGGCTATTATTATTTAGCCATAAGTTCCACTTATAACAAAACTATATTGATCAATATTACTTACAAACGTTACCTTTAACTTTTACTTAACAAGAATCTACAAGCACCATAGCTCCAGTTTCAGCGACTATAATTGATAGCATTTGTCTTATTCTACAACTAAACACATTATTTATCTTCTTGGCAATAGTTTCGATAACTATTTCAATTCCAATAAGTCTATTGTAAGTGAAGGAGATTCAATGACTTGCTACTGAACTTGAGAGCTTAACTTTATGTTATATACCAACTTGTGTCTATATAAACATCTTATTCGTAATGGCATTGTGTATGAAATTTCAAATTATTGATATTTTTTCTACGTTCTAATAAATCCCCACTGTGTACAGGATTGCGTTTATTTCTTTGGTTACATTATGAACAAAATTTTACTATGAAATCTATGAAAGCAATAGGGACAAAAATAACAGCTTAAAATAGGAAAGTATTTATACAAGTAACTTGACAAAATGTAGGATATAGCAATTTCTTACTGTAAAATCTTTATTATTGATTTCTATAACAACAATAAAATATATTTAACTTTAATTAATTTTATAGAGCATGCCCCATTTCGAAATAAAAGTCACCTGTATAGAAGATTAAAGTGCCCCATTTCAGTTATTAAGATTTTCTTTTATTTTTAGCGAAGCCTTCGATAAAAGCTGTTTCACAGTTGCTGTTGTCAAGCTGAAAAGACTAGAATCGATTGTTAGTCGAACAATAGTTTGGTTGACAGTTTAAAATGTCCGAGCGTCAATAGTGCAGCACACGTACGACTCAATTAAACTGTCGTTTTGTGAACAAAATATAGTTCCCCGAACCGTCGTTGGGATCATCAACGACGGCTCTAAGCCCTGACAGAACTAATCCGGTGTTAGGAACCAAATTTTGTTAACTGCTAGCAATTTGCTATCACGTATATGAAACTACTTCATATTTTAATCAGATACATACCGGATAAAATTAAGATTAATGGTTTTTTTTTTACAGGGTTACTCATTTAGTAAAATAGTTGCATAGTTGCTACGTAATACACTCGCAAGGTCAGTCCGTGGATGACTAAAATCTCGACCTGAAATGGTGAGGGAGTGAATATCAGGATCAGGAGGGTCGGGAAAAGCAAGATCATACGCTGGTTAAATCTCGACATCTTTGATTGACTAAGAAAGCACGTGGAGGCGTTACAAATGGGTATTGTATACCCAGTTACGAAGATCACATAAGTCGTCGCTCTATATATGTCATGAAATAATATGTCCCTGCTGTCGTTTCTAAATCTTTGATAGTCGTTTATCTCAAAAATAATTACAATTAGCACATCTGTAGCATGAAGATACTTCTAGGTAATATTTTTTGACGAGAAGATTGATCCGGAAAATTGTATCTCTGTATAGATTGTTATTATCCTACATAATGAAGCCTACATTTAATTCTGGAAAAATGCATGAACTCAGCCTTGTATAAAATGTCACTAACAGGCATCGTTATACAATTCAACAGTCTATCCAGGATTTAATTTAAATTTAAGTTTTACAAACCCCAACTTTATAGCAAGTTTCTACTTAGTTATTAATTTAATTTTTCATTCGTGTATCGCAAACGGCCCGGTCGCGGACTTTACGGTTATGGCTGCCCTATCCTAGGTTGAATCTCATTTTCGGGTACCTAGCAAATGTAAAATTATATTGGAGTCAATTTTGTTTAATACCTGAGGGGGTTGCTCTCTAGAGGTTAATTGGTTCGCGCCGGGAAACTTCACAAGCCATATGTGGTTTTCTGGATTTGCCTACCCGAACGAATTTAGTAAGCAGGTGGGTCGACCGCCACATTTGGTCCAATTTCTGTACCTTTATACTGCAATATGATATTATGTAACATTAACTTGAATTGATTCCACGTTCAGTTACTTTGTTAGCTAAATTGGTTCTGTCTTAGAATTTCTAACGCTTAAAAACAATAACACATAACCATGTAGCCATTTTCTTGTAATTGTTATATCATTGAACTAAGGAGCATAATAGGATTTTAGGTACATAGCTATTCCGGAGGAGTGCTTTAAGAATAGATATAATTTGATCTTAGGTATCTAAGTGCCTTTACGAGTTTAGGTCACCGAGAGCTAAATTCAATTTGTGATTGTAACACTAACACTAGTGGATCTTCGGAAGGAAATGAAAAACAATTTCGCGGAGTACTTGTTCAACATTGTTATTTTATTATATCCTTCTATATAAGTATTTGCAAATTCTGGGTATAAGCGAAGTCGTAATTTAATTTACGGTTACGCTACGGGTTGGTGGGGTTGATGTAACTATTCTGTGATGTTTTGATTACAATTAAAGTATGCCTCGTCCTCTGAGCGTAACTTAATTGCTCCACGTAGTCAAACTTTGAAGCCACATGCGGTAGCTCCTCTAAAAACACTTTAATCAGGTGTAACTAGCAAGAATTAACCAGTCACTTTCAGCCACAGAAAGCCAATTTAGTTTTAGTTTGTAGATCAGAATGATAAATGTATCTCATCTTGCGTATGAATCGTTTTATTTTCGAAAATATCTTCAAAGAATTTTAAAATGGCAGTTAGGCGATTTTCAGGTACATTTAAAGATATATTGCTTTTATGATTGTTTGCTGTCTTTTCAAAATTATTCAATTTAAGAAGGCGTCAATACTTATGGCATAGCCATTTTTAACTTATAACCTTGTGTTTGAATTGACACTTTAAACAGGTACCTACGTGTATTTAATCCGCCCAATTTTAAATTGAAAACGTAGACTGCTAATTCAAATATCAGAAGTTTTAGTTTAACTTATAATGGAAGCGTCAATAGCCTAGTGGCTAAGGTGTTTAACTTGAGGACACGGTGGAACACACAGTGGAGGTTTGCCCTGCTTGGGCAGGGCTTCGCCGTGTCCTCGTAGGGGTGATAGGTGGCAACCTCTCGCTCCCGGCCCTGGTTCAATCCATGGTCCGGAGCGAGAAGGAATGGGAAGCAGTCACCTCTTTCTGCGAAGCAGTTATGCAAGCGAAGAAGGTGGCGGGACGTGCGAAGGAGAAGTAGGTTTCAAAGCCCTCACAGCCCTTGCGCCCCAGCCGCCGCAGGAGACGCTCCGGGCGTCGGGAATCACACAGTGACTCCCAGCCACCGTAGGCGTGGGCCTGCGGGCTGCAAGCAATGGGTAGCTCGCCGCCCGAGTGAAACCAGGCCCGTGTAGACGGCGCGTTGTGTTCCACGCGCACTTCAGAGTGTCAGCAAAATTGTCGGGGCCCACAAGAGGGCCGTTGCCTGCCGGGGTTGCGGAATTGTTCGAAAGAGTTACTGCGACCTCGGAACACGAAGGGCATATGATGGAACACGGTTGGGTTTTAGTCAGTAAAAGTCTGACACACCCTCCCGTTTCACCCAGATTGGGAGGCAGTCATTGGATGATTTCTCATCCTATTATATATTTGGAGGGGTTTTATACATAGATTGCTAGTAATGTGAATTCTACCCACATTGCAAGTAGGTAATCTTTTTTTTTAAATGCGATAGTTTAATGGGATGTCTTTGCACATCGATCTGAATGAAACAAAAAGACAAAATTTTGTAAGACAAATAAAGAATGAAGTTAAAAGGAAGCAAATATAAATTGTTATGTGTTAGTTTTACAAAGTTAATTCTGACTTTTCTTCTCAAGTCTGCATTTAAGTCTAAACAAGAACGCTTTTCATTTTCACACTCACTGTGGCAGCCGCCCCACTTTGACTCGAGTCAAGTTCCACAAAGGTTTTGAATAAAGACTACGGCAATTGTGCTTTTTTGGTACCGAACTTTGTGACGCCGTTTCCACGAATAGGATTTGGCTATGAATTTATCGCTCAATTGATGCTCTCTTCTGTTTGTTGGCGGTAAAAATCATCTTTATTTGTTTTGTTATGGGTAAACTTTGTTTTTATGTTTCCTTTTAACACATATAGTCTTCTTTGTGTCTAGTGTCTTTATAACAACTTACCGAAAATCTTTTTAAAGTGTTACCTTTGATCAATTAATTTTCAATTGCTGCCTATTCTAGTACTAACGGCTCTAATACAACGAATGTAAAATTAACTGAAATATGATCACTTGTGTGTTTGTATGTAGCTGATCTGTCACAGTCAACTTTCTCCAAATCTACTAGACTAATTGGGTTGAAGTTTGGTGTCTATGTATTTGACCCAAACACAAAGCGTACAGTGAGTAAATAAAATTTGAATATGCGATAGTATTTGGTGGATAAAAGTTTTGGGGCAAGTATTTTTACCTTATTTTAAAATATTAAAATTTCTGAACCTATTCAAGAAATTATTTGAAATATCTTTCAATTTTAGTCGTGGTCTAAAAACCTGAATTCAATAAACATGTAAACGTAATTACGAAATAACGTTAAACCATTCGGATAGAATATTTATTTATTATTTATACAACTCTGTGTGGTATTACCTCACAATCATTATTCATATAAAACGAAGGTAAATTAAATAAATCAATATATTTAAATGCGTACCTACATAAAATAAATCTGAACAGCTACTTAGCATTATAATTCCCGGTTGGGAACAAAAACGAATATGAATAAAAATGATTGCCTGAAACTTTTCGGGTACGTTCTGTCACAGGCCTTTTCGGTCAATTAAAACAGCGCTGAATTTTGAATTCCGTCGTTAGAAATTTTGAGGGTGGTTAATCGAGTAATCCAACTGTTAAACACGCATGTGGGGATTAAAACCTATTATGTTCCGACGAGTGGTCGTCGTGGATTTGCTTCGATATTGTTTTATACTATTTTCTGTGTACGGTCCGCATATAGGTTAAGTATTTTGTCGTATTTCGATTCCATGCTAGAGATAGCCATTTATTTAAAGCACATTTGTACTAACATACCTATTTAGTTTTGTGTCCTGGATTTTATTGGTAGAAAAAAGTGTGCAGACGTTTTCCTCTTTTTTAAAAGTACTACAATGATCCTTTTAGTTTCGATGTTGACGCTACCGCCGTCGGGTGTTTGATCGCATTGGGCGGATGTGAGCATTCCACAATGGGTCGGGCCACTACGGCACAATTTGTTTACGGACAGATGACAAGGCGTGTGCCTCGTAGCGCAACTTGACAGGCTCCTTTCAGCCAACTAAATGAAATGTAGCTTTGTTAAAAGCGTTATTTGGTTTGGATTTTATTCATAATTAATTTGTGTTTTGTTTTGGCATTATTGTGGAATGTTTATTATTATCTTTACGCTTCAAAGCTACATACTACTTCAAAGCTACTACTACACAGCTAGTGGAAAGATAAGCAGAGAAATATAATAAGCAAAGCTAGTGTAAAAAGAAACGAAACCGACTAATCAATGTTTTGATGATTCTTTCCATTTTTTTGCGAATGTGGTTACGAGCCTTGATCTCAAAAGAGATCCGACTTTTGTGCTTCTACCTAAATTCTTATAATATTTCATTAATGTTTAAGCTTTCCTTTTAATATTATTTTAGATAAACCAATCTCTAATGCATAGTGAGATATTTGTAGACATGTTATCAAGCAAGATATTTCTTGTTATGGCCTTATGTAGTAGTAGCTTTGTAAATATGTATTATTTTACTAAAAAAAATAACGAGTTTTTAATCTGTATTTCTCAATTGGAAATTACTAATACAAACCGTGAACTGACGTACTGGTGACTTCAACCGGGCTTTGTAAATTAATTATATATTATTTAATATGCAAGAAAGAAAGAATTCATCTTACTCAGAATGGCAATCAATGAACTTACTCCGTAATGAAAGCGCACGATTATAATTATTGAATCCGTTCTGCTTTTTTCATGAAAACACGCAATTAAAATCGCTTTTTATATCAAAAACCTGAATTAAGAATCAGCCAGATGGTGAAAAGCGACCGTACTCACGCGATAATTCAATTTCTTCCTTAAACCTAAATTTTCCATGAAAACAGTTTTTACGGGTTCTAACACCGTCAATTATAATTATAAGATGTTATAATTGTACTTTATAATTGTACTTTTCTGAGGAAGTGAGAGCAAAACTTAAAAACAAATTTTTATCAAGTGTTCGCGACAGTCTCGGCTTGATAGCTTACAAAACGACTTCGCGAAACCTTCATTTAACTTGAGACAATACGGAATGATATTATGACCAATGTTTGTCACATTCAAACTTCTAGCTTCCACGAAGTATTTTAATATAAAAAGTATCTTCTCAAAAGGAACTCGCAAGGAGTTTCTTACTAACAGTAAAGGTGTATATTTGCATGATTTTAATTAAATTCTACTCTCCCGGTATAGAAGTCAACGTTAAAAGAAACAATATCACAATGGACTAAATTGAGAGGAAACAATAAAGTCTCTCGAGATAGTTTATGAAAACTGATAAGCAATTTTATTTAGTTTTCTTTCTTTGTATACTTGGCGTGAAAACAAAAGCTTTTAATATTGTCTTTACTGTTCACAGTGACAAAGAATCTTAGTTGATTTAAATATGTAAATGCATGGCTGAGAGATTGTAAGCTGAGAAGGGCGACCGCGCAGTCATTTACTCAATGGGCATTTGATATAGTGGAGAGCAGAACAAAAACTGGACGGGATTAGCAAAGCAAAGTACCCTTTTAGGATTCCGTTGCCGATGGCAATAAAATACGGAACCCTTATAGATTCGTCATGTCTATCTGTCTGTCCGTCCCTAAGTCATAGTCACAGCTAGTCTGAAACTATTTAGACTACTCAGTTATAACTTGGTAGGTATTCTGTGAATCGCTTTATGATTTTTACACGAAAAAGAATAAGTATACCCATGCATGGAACTGAGAGTAAAAACAAAACATCATGCCTTAGAGTTCAGGGTCTCAGACCTTTAAAAAGATAGAAACTTCCTAAATTATAAAATGTATCTCTGTGTGTGTCCTCTAATATGTGCCCCCCTCCCCTCTAACTTTTAAACCACTTAAAAACAGAAATACTCTGTATATTAATTAACGATTTCAACAAAATTTGGATTGAACGAGATACAATCACTAGTTTTTGAGAAATAAATTTTCAAAAACTACAAACATAAGTGTCATTTCAACAAACGCTAGTTACGTAAAAGAAAATTACTTTTCGCTAATGCTTACTACTACGGAACCCTTCATGGGCAAATCCAATTTGCACTAGACTATATTTTTCATACGAAAAAACTTGCTACCCACAGAAAGAAAACCTTCGCCATGGTATATCATTTTTCAAATATTTTTTCAGCAGCTCGTTAACTAATGACAGTAAGGTGTTTGATGACTCGTTACCAGCTCACAAGCGTAGATAAGTCTACGGTTCGTTAGTGATGTGACTCGTGTCTTCGTGTCTTTGACACATCGATCCGGTATTGATGTAGGGACTGAGAATAATGTTGAGCGCTAAAACATACATGCCTTTCAGCTTCTTGTGTCCAGTAGTTTCGGCAAAGCGTTGTTTGTCAGTCAGTCAGTAACGGAAGCATTGATTAAGTTGTACCTGCCATGTTCCACTTTAAAGTTGACTGGTAATAAATGCCTAGGGTATTATTAACTCCGCCTTGGTGCCGCGTTTTTTACTAGTTAAAAACATTTTAATAAATAAGTAAATAAGAACGTTGAGCATTGCTTTTAATTAGCTAGGAAACACCAGCCTCATTTAGTTTAACTTCAACATTCAAAAAGTGACGTGTAAAATTGTTATAGAAAATCAATGTGCAAATAAAAGAAGTAGAAGAGGCAATAGGAAGTGGATTGGGCTGATGACGGCTTCGTGACGGTGCAGAGGAGGAAGCGCCGTCATATTAGCTGTAAGAACCGCTGCGGCTAGGCTCCTGCAGAGCCCAACGTGAAACTGCGTGCCGCGAAGCCGAATACTCCGGTGTACATTTCTCGTCTTCACTACACCACTGACGCGGAATACATCGTGACGTACGTGCGCCAAAGGCTGAAATACGCGCCGAGAGTGCAGCTGCTGGAATAGCATCGCAATGTTACTAACACTATTGTTATTGAAGTGAAAACTTCTTTAGCGGCGTTGTGCACTATTTTTGTAATGGGTAAAAAATATTAAACTCGCGTCAGGACACGTGACCTGATCGAAAATTCGTAAGACGGACGGAGAGTAGACAGCTGGCGCAGCGTAGGAGAGGAAGTATCCCCCTCTCTTTCTACGGCGCGGTGAAAATGTATGCCTGCGCAAACTTTTTAATGTAATATAAATTGTCATGTTTGTGTACGATAGCGCAATAAATAAATATTGTATTCTACCAAATAAATGGTATTACTTTTATACTGATAATTAAAGCAATTCGTGCAAAATTATTCCCTAACCATTCCAAAATATCAAAAATGCACAAGGTTAATATTCAAGTTTTCACTTCTGCCGGCACTCCCGGAGTGCAACCCGTTGTTTTTATTTTATTTTATGTATACTTTAGGTTAAGGTATATATCTATGGGTCTTTGTAACCTGAAAATAAATGATTAAATAAATAAATAGTCTAATGGCTGCGGTTTCGGCCTTGTGATCGAGAGGTCGCCGGTTTGAACCCCACCCACTACACTATTGACGTGAACCCACTCCAGACACAAGCATATTAAGAAGAGTAGATAATGTGAATTCAGCCCAAGTTGCTAGTTCTCTTTTTAAATAAACAATAGGTATCATTACTTTCATTAGCGGCCTTTACAGGCTCGCTCTATCGCGCGTGAAACAACTCTCGTGCGAGAAAGAGCGCGCGTATAAAGGATGTGGAAGGGAAAGCGAAAGACCACGCGCCGCGCTCATCAGTCCCGCGCACCCTCGTGTTTCCTTAGGCTGCCTTTACGTTATAATTTTTTCGCGCGTGATTAAGATGGCGGACATAGGTATTCGCGCGCGATTGAGCGTGCAGGTTTTCTCGCGCGCAATCCTGTACGTTCAAAGAACGCGCGATAGAGCGAACGTGTAAAGGCCGCTATTGGCCAAGTGCGAGTCAGACTCGCCCATGAAGGGTTCCGTAGTGACTATAATAATATAATATGTATATATATTTGACAAAAAAAACCTTACAAATTTCTTAACACTAGCTTATTTACATTTTTTACAACTACGCCAAATAACTTTGTTTTTCATAGTGTTTGTATGAATTACAAAGTTATATTTGTGGTTTTATAAAATATGCTGTATCTCAAAAACTGCTGACCCGATCTCGTTCAAATTAATTTTGGTTTAGAGTTTACATTAAGATCTATGGACATATATTTTTTTTAGATTTTTCACTCCATTATTATAGAAGTTAAAGGGGGGAATACACATTTTACCACTTTGGAAGCGTATATCTTTTAAACGATTAACTTTATGAAAAAGTGGTTTTAGAAACCTCAGTGTCATTTTAAAGACCTGTCTATAGATACTACACACGCATAGGTTTCATGAAAAAATTAATTTTCAGTTTTAGTTCTATGTATGGGAAGCCCCCTTTATTATAAATATTTTTTAATTTTTTTCTTAAAATCAGAAAGCGGTTTACAGAATACATCTGTCTACCTAGTTTCACATGTATAGTCCTAATAGTTTCGGAATAAAATGGCTGTGACATACGGACGGACGGACAGACAGACAGACAGATAGACAGACAGACAGACAGACGGACGGACAGACATGACGAAACTATAAGGGTTCCGTTTTTTGCCATTCGGCTACGGAACCCTAATAAAAACAAATCTGGTCAATTGCACTCCTCGCGTGCTTAATTTCCCTTTGTTAAAGAACCATAGTTTGAATACAGTTACGGCTTGTTACCTTTCAAAGAAATTTACAAATTGTTTAATAACTATGATAGAAGTTTGTAAACTAATGTTCTTGTAATTAAAACTGTATTTATTATGTCATATTCGTCCTTCTTTCTTTGATACCATGATATCCCTTTATATAAATCTTTAAAGGTGATTGCTATAAATCGAAAGTTGATGTATGCTTATTGGTAGATCCAGTCAAGGTCACGTTTTAGTGTATTTAACTGCTGCCGTATTCTTCGGCGCAATTGTGCGAGGGTTTAAGTCGGTTAGAGTCTGACAGACCCCGGAATAAGAGCGGAGGCAAAATAGACCACGTCAGAGGCCATTGACGCGGTCTAGAAACTCTGACACTGGGGTATATGGGGCCATTAGACCTTA
The DNA here is from genome assembly GCA_943138885.2 of Tholera decimalis. NCBI lineage: Eukaryota > Metazoa > Arthropoda > Insecta > Lepidoptera > Noctuidae > Tholera > Tholera decimalis. Next base: position 22,931,520 of record OW964565.2, read on the forward strand.
CTTACCCACACGATAAGAAGAATAAATTTTATCACTGTACTTACCACATTTCATTCAAATCAGTTAATAGTGTAGGCGTGAAGTGTAGCAGACAGAGTTACTCTCGCATTTATAATAATAATTAGTGGGAAAGTAGGGATGATAATAATTATGTTAAAACCTATCTGTTATTTTTTAATTTCTAAATTAGTTACATAATACTTTTAATTATAAAAAAATGTACTTTGTTTTATAGATAAAATGATAATCTTTGAACCAATTGGTAAAAAAAACGGAGAACATTAATTTGTCACTTGGAACAAAATTTCAACTACAAGTATGACGTATAGTTAGACTACATTGCCACTTCTGAATACTATCACTTCAAAGGTTTTTTCCTCTATTATGATGATAACACATATACGATGCACTTTAAATGAAAATTAATTAATATTTAACATTAAATGTACCAGATTCTCAATATAAAGTTGAACGTTTGCCAAAAAAGGGCCGTGACGCCAAAGCAGACGTTAAGTTGATTACACGAAGGTTTTTGTTACATTTACCAACGTTAAAGGATTCTAAAGTAAACACAACACACGTTTATAGTACTCTGAAAATAAAAATAAAAGCCGGCCAAGTGCGAATCTCACTCGAGTTTATTAACATGTTTAAAAGTGGATATTTAATAGGTTTCCTGTGATTTCAAGTTAGAAACTATTTTTCTTTTCTTTTAAAGACGATTTAGTTTTAATGATAAGGAGAGAAGGAACGCTTAAATTATATCGTGTTTCTATTATAACTGCAAAACTGTAAAAATATGATTTTAACCCTCACAATTAATTAAATGAAAGGGTTCATTTCTTATTTCATTTGGTAATGTTTGAAAAACTTTTCCAACTTCAATCTTTTGGTCAACTTCAGGTTTTCAGAGTAATCCGAAAACCTTATCTTCAACATTTTTCAAAAGTAACACGTTCATATATGTGTTTGCTTGTGAACCATATTTCAATGGGGTTTCCAGGAAAGAATAACCTACCAGTAAGGCTTCTGAGGCTTGACGTCGTCTTTGAAAACGTAAACACGGTATTAAAGTCCATTTGACAGATATCAAAAAGCTTAAGCGTTTGACAGGTGCCCGGAACAGACGGCTCAGTGCTGCCACCTGGTGAACGTCATTTCAGAAAACGCTCATTGAATCGGTCTAGTAGATTTGAAGCAAATTGGCTGTGACAGACTGAGACACGAGTTATTTCCTCAATATTTTTTTTTTTGTCATTTTGATGCGGGATCCTAAACAATTGGTGGCGTAGATATATGTATATTCTATATATATCTTATTCTAATTCTAGGTATTTATTTATTTAAACTTCATGTAAAATAGTGGTCATTACATGGGCGCACTTAACCCAGCAAGGCATTCTCTACCAGTCAACCTTTGGGTGTACTAGATGAAAATTTAACATTTGCTTTGCATGTCTAGCAAGTTATAAAATTCAAGTTAAATTTGCAGTTGAAAGTATGTATGTATTCCCACATATCGTTGCCCGTCATGGTCATTTCTCAGTTAAAAATATGTCTGCTACAAATGGTATTCGAAAATTGTGGTTTTTGCCTAATTTCAGAATTCTTGGTCAACGAAATAACTATTCCTTAGGCTTTGGCTAGCCGGCTAGGTTGTAAGGTATCAAAATAGAAAAAAAAGTATCTCCGTATTTAATTATTGCATTAACCCTGCTTGATTTTTTCAAGAGCTACAATTAGATTTTATTTTAATTTAAATAAGATGTTCCTGAAAAGTCATGTTTTCCTACGAAAAAGAATTGTAAAAGACTGATTTAACAGTCAGACCGACAGTGAAATTGATTCTCGTGTCCCGTATTTTTTTTATGTTTATTTTAATACTCAAAAAGCATACCGTTTCGGAGGAGCTAGGGCAGTCATTCACCATATTATTATTTTTAGGCATTGTATCTTACCATTAAAAAAACAATTGAAACCACGCTCTTCTCAAACACATTTGAGATTACAGTAAAAACTAAAGATGCTTGTAGTTTTACTATAAGAACACCAACCCTTTAGGAGCGAGTCCAACTCACACTTGACCAGATTAATTTAATAAATGTGCCTTCTAAACGGATTTCACGAATAAAAAAGTGAGCATAATTAATTACATTACGCGTGTAACACATCTCATTATCTTTCCACGTTATTAATTTGAATCATTAGTGCAATTAGGACGAAAGCTATAATGTTACGCTCACAGCATAAAATGGAGTCACGCAAAAACTTTCCCAACTGGGATTGGCTTTAATAATATTGTTTCACCTGTCCCGCATATATTAATTTACATCGAAAATAGGCAGGTATTCGTAATTATTTATACGCTACGAATATAATATTTATTAAATGAGGTTTGGTGGTCAGAGGACTAAATGTGTTATTGCGTTACGAGTCGATGAACGGATTTACTTTCTGTGTTGAAGTAAAATGACTGATTTTATTTTGTGGTTATGGTGGATTGTGATTATTTTTTGGCTTGAGTTACCGTGTGTTAGTAACGAAAACGAAATAATTTTGTTGAAAAATAATCTACATGAATATTATAAGTGAATGAAAGACTTGGTATCCTTGTATTCTAAAATAACGTGGTTGGAAGAGTAGGAAATTTAGCATAGTTAAAGTTATATGGAGAGAAGAAAGAGTAGTAGTAGTGATTTGCCGGTTCTGGCGCACCAATCCCGTGGCTCACCGGTTCTGGCGCACCACCGCTTCTGGCGCAATCGCGGTCCAGGGCGTTTCAAACCTATAAAAAAAAAAAAAAAAAAAAAAAAAAAAAAAAAAAAAGGTTTTGGGGTCCGCTGATCACGTTTCTGCAATCCGTTTTCGCGTAAGATGCATGGTTCCGGAGATACAGAAATCAATTAACAACAATCTGTTTCATTTCCGGTGACCCGAAACCCTCATTATCGACTTTCATTGTTCGCCTTTTCTTATCTATTGTCCGTGCGTCCGGCCGCTCACCCTCATTAGGATTGCATTGACGTATGCATGTATTACTCATTGTTACTGCTACTGCTATTGTATACTTTTATTGTTCATAAACCATTGCTTACTTTGCTATTCGGGGTCATCAAAACGGAATCAATAAAACACATGCGTCATTAACAAATTTTATTTTTATCTACAAAATATGAGCGGAACATCTCATCCACTAAAATATCGTTGTACAGTGTGTTCCCTGTAAATATGTTTGTAAAACTATGCATTGAACATCCCTGAAACTTATATAGCAAATACATTAAGCAATATTCACCACAAACTGAAGTCCAATCATTCTGAATCCTATCAATACTCCAGCCCCATCTTTTACAATTCCTTTTCAAAAACTCGAGATGATATCGCGCAGGTGTTCGCCCATAAGAATCAAAATATTGACCGATGCCATTCGTATCGATATGTACAGCTACCCAGTGTGAACCTGGCTTATCATCCGCATCCAAATTGCATATTATATACGTTGGTGCATGGGTATACATAGGGAGTCTATTAGCAGCATAAACATTATTTTCTAGACTGGGATGAATCTTTTTCAGATGTTTTTGTACTTCTAGTGTATCCATGATATAGCATATTATTACACTACCAATCTATTCAATGGTTGTCATAGGAATGTTCAATTATAGTGATTTGTAAATATTAAATCGCATTATTTTGTAGCACTCACAAAACAGGTTGATGCCAGCAATGTGAGATAAGTTTGTTGACTCATAGAGTTACTATCAGTTTCCGGAGGAACGTGAGATAATTTTGGTGATTCATAGAGTTACAATCAGTTTCGTTGTATTTAGGAATTTGTTTTAGATAAGAATGGTGCTATATAAGATCCTACCATTGCAGTCATGCAGTCAGTCTATGGTCGTTTGATCGCAGTGGATTGTATACGTCTACCAATACTACGTTTGTGTTACTTCAACGCATCAATGGCCATGGAGGTAAGTGTTTATTCTATTGACAAACTTACTTGTATTCTTGTTGTTGTTTCCTAACGTGTGTGATTAAGTGTAAACAAATTGATATTAACATGATAACTGTCTTGTTGCAGAAATCATTCAACTTCGATGAAAATACCTATAAACAGTATTACTACTCACCGCTCTCCCCTCAACATGAAGAAGAGAACGATGACATCGTTATTAATAACACATGCGATGGTGGAAAAAGGAAATCACAACCGATTGATCATTTTTTTGAAGTGGCACCAAAAATAAAAAAGAAGAAACTGTTATCGTCAACCGTGGCACGAGCCGCTAGAGATGGTGTATCATACATTTCTAGTAATTCTGACGACGGAGACCAAGCGACGCATCTCATAAAAATTGAAATGTACGATATGAAGAAGCTATGTAAGATTCCAACTACTGATCATTGGAAACACGCTACCACGAGGATTAAATATTATGTAAAGAATAATAAGGATAGCATCTACGACAGCACAAACGGGCTCGTATACAACATTACAAAGACAATAGCAGAAAGTGAAAAAGTTAAAAAATACTTTTTTAACAATGACACCCATTAGTTGATTAGTGAATGTGATTCTGTTTACTTAAATTACTTCTGTGTACTCATTAGATTCTACCTGACTCGTCATTAATAACACATGCGATGGTGGAAAAAGGAAATCACAACCGATTGATAATTTTTTTTTTTTGAAGTGGCACCAAAAAATAAATAAGAAGAAACTGTTATCGTCAACCTTGGCACAAGCCGCTAGAGATGGTGTATCATACATTTCTACTAATTCTGACTACGGAGACCAAGCGTCGCATCTCATAAAAATTGAAATGTACGATATGAAGAAGCTATGTAAGATTCCAACTACTGATCATTGGAAACACGCTACCACGAGGATTAAATATTATGTAAAGAATAATAAGGATAGCATCTATGACAGCACAAACAGCCTCGTATACAATATTACAAAGACAATAGCAAAAAGTGAATAAGTTAAAAAATACTTTTTTAACAATGACACTCATTAATCGATTAGTGAATGTGATTCTGTTTACTTAAATTACTTCTGTGTATTCATTAGATCCAAGGAGGTGTCGTCTTGTGGTGCTGAGAGAAAAACAAGATTAGAAGGAAGAGATGAGTGTGGCATACGTGAACAGATCACTTCATTGAAAAGCAAAACTACAAAACTGATTGGAGAAGAAAAAGTGAAGAATATGCAGTACCCAAGAGCTGAATATCCATTTTTCAGTTCAAAATCTAGACGGTTGTTCAGTTTCGGAGACTGGCCACTCGTTATGAAACAGAAGCCTGAAGATCTTGCAGAAGCCGGTTTCTTTTATACTGGTCATGAAGACAGGACCAAGTGTTTCCATTGTGGTGGCGGTTTAAAAGATTGGGAAGATGATGATGATCCTTGGCAGCAGCATGTTCAGTGGTTTAGTCAGTGTGCTTATGTAAAGTTTAAACTCGATCAGTGTTCTGTATAAGATTGAATAGGGTGTTTATAATGAAATAAAAAAATAGTATATTGCATATAATTTGTTTTATTTAATTTTATAATGTTTCCTTTAGTTACATACACATAACCTTAACTACTATAGTCTACAGTAACATTTCTATTTTTATCTATTTCAATAATATTATCAAACTCAGCATAAACAATACAGTTAATTGTTTGTATTAGTGAGGATTCAAATCGTACTTCTAATCTTACACTACCATGCTTTATGAGATTCCAATGAGCTGATGAGTTAGCTGATAAATCAGGAGTTAAATCAAATGCTAAAAGACAGTAACCTTTAGCATACTGTTCACGAGAGATTGCATTTCCTTCATTTAGAAAGTGAATACCAGTCCCCGAGAATAGAGTATGATATGCTGATGTAAATATATTATTATTAAAAGATGGTTGCAAAGCTTTTGAAGGTATTTGTTGACCATCAATATATAAGCTGAAAGAGTTAATACCATAGTTTTCAAAGTTAAATGGATTTTTAGTAAGCGAACCATTAAATGCAGAATTGTTTACAAATCCAATAATACATCTTTTGGGTACCTGTCCTAAGAATATATTATCAAGAGTTTTTCCTTGAACACCTGATGGAATTGTTAAAACTTTAACTTCAGCACGAGTAATAGGATATTTAGCAGTGGTAGAAGCTAAAACTTTCTGATGTGCGAGTAATACACTTGGATTAATTCGTGCTCTTCGAACAATAAGAGTTGCGTCTGTAATGCAAACTTTAAACTTTACATCATTTGACCCAGCAATTAAATTAAAACTCTCTCTTGATCGAACTAATTTTACACTCATTTCAACGCCATTCATTAAAAATTTATCTTGATTGAAAATGTCACCATGAAGATGACCAATCATTTCTATTTCCCTACTTTCATTAACTAATTCCTGTCTTTTAACAAATCCTATGTTTTTACCATCTGTGGAATCCATTTTTCCTGCTGTATCCTCATACCAAAGGCTACAAGTAAGATGAGATTGTTTAGCAGCAGGAGCATAGTTTAAAAGAGTTTCCATGTATGCTCGATAGGCATAGGTATTATTAGGTGGTGATACAAGTTTTTGGTTTAAATAAACATCAAGTTGACTAAAAAGTGAATGCAGCCAATTATTTACAGGTGCTACTGCGGTAGCTGATATCAAGTTTGATGAATCTTGATTTAATACTTTTGCCTTTATCTGGAGTAATGTATGAGACAAATCTATGTAGTCATCGCCTGTTCCAGGAACTTGAAACTCGATAGGTCCATCATCAGCAAGAGACGAAATTGGTTTATAGTGAATCCACAATCCATTTTCAATGCTTGTTTGTGTAGACGGTAATGCAAATAAATCTAATTCTGACTTAACGCACTCACAAGAATGATTATGAAGGAAAGACATATTTAATTTGAAAATATATCTTCGATGTTTTTTGGTTTTAGACCAAGTTTTTTCGTAGCTTTCACTTTAGCAGTTAGTGGTGGAATGAACGATGCCAATCGTTTTCTTTTAGTTATATATCCAGATCCTGTCATGTTAAATCGATCAATTTTGTTATCAGCCTTTCGTTTTAAGTTCGTACTAACTTGTTTAAGACGATCTTTTATTGAGGCTTCCATAGGACGCGCTTGAACCATATCCGATAAAAGTCCTACTCCAGCGTTTAATGCCTCCTTACCAACCACTCGAACACCACTTGAAAGTAAAGGTAAAACTGATCTAAATAACCCTCCTAAGAAGCTCCCAATACCATGACCGCGTTGGTATGGTGAACCCTTATAAATTACACCAACTCCTGATCCAGCTTGATGTGAATAATAATTTTCATATGGACATTTATGATGATCATGAGGAGAATACATTATTATAATTTGTGGAAATGTAGTTTAATACACACGGTTCCAAACTGGAATGGTATTTTTTGTCCTGTGCTCGATCTTATATCTATTTCCAGCGTATCGAACTCTCTTCGCATTACAGGTAAGTAGTGAGGTGGAGAGAAAACGTGCATTTTATTCGCACCATAAATGTATTTTGAAGGATCTAATGAAATGACTCTTAATAGCGGAGTCATAACATCACCCACAATCTGAGGATCGATAATGTCACAATATAGAAATAGTTGAGATGGTAACCCTAAGTGTAAATTAGCAGGACACTTCCCAAAATTTCTGTCTAGAAGATTTGTATTTGGTTCATAACCCAGTTGTAAACTTAATTTGGGTGATAATGTTACGGATGTTATATTTTTATCCAAAACAGAAATAGACACAAATTTTGTTATTTCATCATAACGAAATTTCAAGTTCTCTCTGATACCATTTAACGCTCTTAAAATATGTTCAACGTTATCATAGTTGGTAGCCGGAATATGTTTTTTGTAGTACACTGTTGATGGTTTATCTTCATTAGGCATTAACATGGTTTTTGTAATGTACACAACATTTTCATGATCTTGAACAGTAAACATGGTGCATGGATATTGAAACTCGACAACTCCAACCGACCATTCACCTTCTAATTTCATAGCTTTTGGTAATTTTGTTGAAAAATTTGTGGTCTTGTTATCAGGAAAGTATTCCATTGAACTATTGCTGAGCAAAGTTAAATAAAAACTTTCTTTATTCATATTTCTTTTAAACTAGAAGCTAAAATCCAACTGTTAAATTTATCTGGATAACCTTTCCACTTCACTAATACTTCTTTTCTGTTACCCGAATAACGAGTACCAATTATTTTATCTATTTTATATTGTGAGGTGGGGTTGTAAGTGACCTTCTGTAATTCTCTTTCATAAAAAGTACCAACTATTGCTTCATCTTGTAAATCTGTTATTGTATAAACAACCCATGGAGATCTATCAATTATTGAAGATATAATAAATATTTCATCACTCCAATTTGATTCATATCCTTTTTGGAAAACATGTTTATATTTAGTTATTCGAACATAATCACCCACATTGAAATTTGGTTTTGGATTTTCTAAAGAAAGTTTGTTTGATCCTCTATTATAAAGATTAGTCCAAACTGTCATAATATTGGCGGAACTTACATCACATGGGCACATCTTAATACTAGAGTGAATGCTGTGATTATAAGAGTATATTAAATCCTGTAAAACATCTATGTATCTATAAGTATTGTTATGAGTGAAATAACGCCACATTTTCATTTTTAGAGTTCTTTGAAATCGTTCAACAATACTAGCCTTAATATCAGGATTGTTAGTGGTATAGTAATTTATCTTTTTGGATTTAAAGTATTTTTGTACATCTTTTGAAACAAATTCTGTACCTTTATCAGATTGTATGTGAGTAGGTGTGGAATTACTTTCAGTAAATATACTTTCAAAACATTCTTTAGTAGTTTCTGAGTTTTTCTTTTTCATTGGTCTTGCAAAAGCATATTTACTAAATACATCAATAACACAAAGTATATAGTTGAAACCATCATTATATTGAGAATAAGTTCGCATATCACTTAAATCAGCTTGCCACAGTTCATTAATATTTGATAGAATGTACCTATTACGTGGAAATTTTTTCCGACTGGGTTTATGTAATGTATATGTTTCTTGTGATTGTAACCATTCCTTTACTTGCTTTTTATCCATTTTACCCTTCATGGCTTTTGATAGTTTATCAATACTACCAAAACCAGCGGGGTTAGATGGATCATAATAAATCCTGTTAATTTCTTCTAGTACGGGGTCCATTTTTCCCAATCGAGCTTTTTACGTATTTTAGTTATAGATCTTTTATCTCCACTGCTCGGTGTAGAAAACTCTTGAACTTCAATCTCAGAGGTTTTGTTCAGATCTTTTGCTTGAAGTTGGTTAATAAACTCACATCTCTTTGGATTTCCAATATAAGTAAGTGGTACTTTAATATCTTTTAATGCTTTAGCAAATCTATCCCACCCTATCGGATCACTTCTTTTTAAGGGTCTTAGTGAATCATTTATTAAATCAACAATATTACTTCCAGGAATTTTTTCATTATCAATTATGACTGTGCCTTCATTATCCCAATGTATTTTACTTTTACTTGTTCCAATTAAGTTTAATAATGACTCACCTTTTTTATTATATGTTTTTGGTATTAAACTGAGTATTTGAGTTGGTGTGTAAAGTGGATTTGTGTCATTTTCTTTACTTTTAATGGATCCTTTCTCATCCAACAAAGATTCAGCATCAACTGAACTTTTTAGATCTCTATCTTTATTTTTAAAACCAATTTTAGATTCATTTGAATCTTCATTAGATGTATCAGAATAAATTGGTAATCTGAGTGGTTGACGATCCTCTTCGGTAAACTGAAGGTATCTTTGTAGTGTTTGTAAATATAACATCCACTTCTTGCGGTCTTCCGTCTTACTATTCATAATATTTTGCATTTCAATATCTAATCGAGACAAATTACTATTAACCTTATTTTCTTGTTTTAATTTTTCAATCAATCCAGGTTCAATAAGTATCATTTTCTTTGCATTTTCCATGTTAACTGGCTAGTCCACTTACTAATCCACTCAATATTGCACCTAATATTATTGGTAAGAAAGCCCCTCCTTTTTGTATGATTATATTTTTTCTTAGTTTATGTTTACACTTATGCACCAGTTTACGGAGTATATTTTTGTGTTTATTCAATTTTTGTTTATCTTGATCTTTAAGAGGTACCTTTCCTTGTAAAACGTTATGAATACATTCACAAATACAGTTTATTTCTTCTTCATCACATGTTTTAAGTAACGCTCTTTGATATTTTGGTTTAAGCGTATGCAAAGCGCTTAGTAAATGTTTATGCGTTGTGAGTCGACGATGCATCATTTAGAAATGATTTGAATTGTTTGATTCTTGGTGTATTTAAACTCTTTTGTGGGGACGTAGACTGTACAGTGTCCATTAAATGGGAAGACATTTGTCTTGATACGACAAAAATCATTGGTTTTCTGTTTTAAATCAACCATTAAATATCCATGCGCTTCTAAAGTTGCATCCCTATAGGCATCTTCAATGAATTTTGGGTTGTCTGGTGACACTTGTCGTGCTAAATATCTTATTTGAGTTTTATCTCGAGGGTTTTTAAAATATATTATATAACTTGAGTTTAAAGAAATGTCTCTTTGACCTTTACCCTGATGAAATAAATTTTGTGTTAAATAAAATACACTCAGATTCCTGTGATGACTACCTTTTGTAAATATATCCACAATTCTTCCATCAGACTCTCTCATTAGATCATCATTATTGATGATCTAATGAGAGCCACCCACATCTTGTTATTATTAACAAGATGTGGGTTTTCACCATCAAACATATTAAGATTTGGAATTCCTTGATGATAGTTAACATTTGGTAAATTATATAAAGGTTGCATTTCATCAAAGCACCATGTGATCTGATTAAAATCACAATTACATATTTCTTTAACTGATTTTATGAAATTTGTTACAAAATTTGACTTCCCACATCCACTTGGTCCTGCCACAATAGCAGTAAACGGATGGATAAAGTGAAACATTTCACACGTCTAGAGTTCAAAGGGAGGAAATAAAAAATGAAAATTATGTTGTAAAAATTAAATATATATATATATTGCTAAAATTATTACTTATCAGAACTTTACAATCTTCTCAAATGTATGTTCACCGTTTTATTATTACTTAGATATCATTATTTACAATCGAATAATTAAAACTAACACAATTAGTACATCAGAATTTTACAATCTCAAATTTAAACCTACAAATAAAAACCACAATTTTCTTACATTATTTACAATCAAACAATACATTTTAAATATGTAATAAACTATTATATAACATTATAGTAATATCATAATTTTACAATCAATATAAATTTCGTATACACAAACACTTAACGTAATTTATAATGTCCCCAAGCCAATGTATCAATGTTGTTGTCCATAATACATCGTTTGCTATCATTATATGATAAAGATGTTTTATTTATTTTTTGTGTAAAAATAGTGTGTTTGATTGACTTAAACCGAAGCATACTACAATATTGCACATTTTTATTAAACAAACACGATTTGTAATTTTCCATATTCATTTTTTTGGTAACACTTTTGTTAACCCCTTTTGCCTTTGCTATAAATTTATCTTCTACTTCCAAGGCATACATTTTTGATCGCAACCCTACAAATTCCTTCAACACTTTACCATTATTCTCGTCTTTAAAAAAACCTAACTTCTTTTTATTTAATTTTGGATAATCATAAATATTATTTTCTGGATAGTCTGATGTATCAAAATAGTGAAGTAGGTCAGGTTTTATATCCTCATACAAATTATCTGTAAAAATTTGATATATCAAACTATCGGTATCGGTGTACAATAACTTAATTTTGTTATTAAACTTTTTAACCATGTAGTTATAATGAAATTCGTACATAAGGGTCTTAGATATATCTAAAATACAAAATCCTAAATAAATTGGCTTATCATAAATCAATTTTGTTTTTCGTAATTGTATTGCGACTAAATGTTCTGAAAATATTGATAAACTATGGAATTCTGGTTTTGCAATCAATTCCTGAGCACCTAAAACTTTACCACGATTATCCCAGTGAGTTAGTAGTTTAACGTTTACTCTTTTTTCAATATTTTCCATTGTCTTACCGAAGACAGAATTGTTCATTAATTTAAAAAAGTCTTTTTCAAAGTTTGATTTAGCTAACGTTCTCAAACTAGTATTTAAGTCTATGTATTTCTTTAGCCAAGAACTCTGTTTAAATTTTAAAATTCTATGTACTTTAATTAATTTAATTCCCATTTCAATGCATTGTTTTAAATTCCTGTAGTGAATGATGTATTTATTTTTATTATTTAAATTAGGAACTAATTTAGTTTCTTTAGTATTACCCACACATATGTTTTCAGGACATAATGGAAAGTCAGAATGCAAATTATGAAGTTCATCAGGATATTCCAAATCAACTTCTAAAACATAACCAAAATCAGACGTATCCAACACATTATAATCTGTATTACAATTTATCCATTCGAAACCACCAACAGGAAGGGATTGGGACATTGCCCAACCATATAAATTATTCGCATCAAAATATGTTAGATATGAATTAGGTTTTTCACCATCATAATCCTCCATGAATTTATTATTTGCTCTAGCAAAACGATTGCTACACTGAGATACACCCCCTCTAATACCAGCTTTAAAAAAAGCAATTTTGTCATAGTCCGTTAACAATTCTAATTCTATTTTCGTAAATTTTAACATTGCATCCCAACTTAAACCTGGAGCAGTATAGTAATGGGCAGGATCTAATCCATAAGTTTTAATACAAAGCTTTCTGAAGTTTTCGAATATATCGGTCAAAAGTAAAACATCAGTTTTTAAATACAAATCGGAATAATCAGACATACTACTACACTTAAAATGTTGCCAAATATCTTTTGCATGATTATAATCATCGTTTGAAATATTTGAATCTGTGAGTGAACTATAAAACTGGTGTTGATCAGGAAGTGACGGATGTTTCAAGCAATCACTATTACGCATAAATTCATAAGGATAAATACCTTTCCGTCTTAAACGTAAAAAATCTTCATTAATAGGATAGTTTCTTTTTAGTTCTTTAAACTGATCGTCATTAAGATTTTTAGCTAGCTGATCTAAACTACATGATAAAAATTTCAATGAATCTACGAATCTTAAACTTACAGGTTGATTATTTATTGTTAACTGTTTTGAAAATGATATGTATCGTTCTTTATTTTGTGGAATAACTTCAACTTTGCCATCATCGAGGTTTAATGCATGGACAATAAAATGAGCATCGTAGTGACCGAGGTTATGTAAAAATATTGGAACATAACGAGGGGTTCTGTACTTAGAACTACACACTTGATGCGCAACACCCCTAAAACTGCCAGTGTACCAATCAAAATCGTAAAAAGGATCTTCATTTAACTGAGTTTCACAAATATGACAAATGTTTGAATTTGAAATTTTAATTTTATCTTCATCTGATAATGGAACGGGACATTTTTGGAAACAATTTTTTTTAACTATTGTTTTCACATCTTCACAAAGGCGATTCATAAACACTTGTGCACAGTTTGGCCCACTATACGTCTCATATTTTGATAATCTGTCATCATATGAACATTTAATGTAATATCCGAAACTATACACTTCATGTTTTTGAATATTAATTGTACTAGGCTTGGATGGATCGTTACTACATGATTCTATTGGGTTCAAAAATGCTTCAAAGTCTGCATAAACCACAAAAGGCATTTCCAACTTTTTCACGAATTTATCAAATTTTATTTTATTATTTGATGTTGCTTTACCGAACCAATCCTTTTTGGAATCCTTACCGTTTGGTAATTCCGTACAAATGTGAGCGCAATCATATTGTTGATGGTTATTAAGTCTTTCCTCTGATGGGAAATGAAGTAAACATGAATCGCATATATAAACTGCGTGATGATTACTTGAGATTTGTGAGCTAACTAACCGCGATAACTTTTTAATATAACAGTAATGATTGTTAGTACCATTCGATAAATATAGTAGGTTGATATGATTAGGTGTACGACATTTTGTTAAATATAAAGGACCTACAACTGAATTACACTTTTTTTCTTTATTATACTCTAAACCAAAAACATTTATACTAATATTGTTTAATTTCTCTACTTTTGATATATCTACAATTTTAACCGGAAAAGAAATACCAGTAAATTTTAGTTTATTTTCATGAATTGCGTATGATGTTACGCGATCTACACTTTTACATACAGGATATAAACCGGAGAGTAATGCCCATTTGAAACACATATTATCATTATTTTTAACATTGATTACAGCTTTTTTTAATTTAATATCCTGAGGAAGATCGATATATGAACTACCACGTAAGGGGTTGAATTTGTTAACATTCATATCTATGTATTTAATTTGATTAAGACTCCAACCACTATCTTTTTTTTCAAATTGACAAATTTTACCAACAACAGTGTCTATTAATGATGAAAAAAATATATTTAAGTCATCACCCTGACAAATTATATAATTAAACGTTTGAAAATCAAATGTATTTTTAATATCTTTAGTTTGTTGTATGAAATCAGCATGCAATATGAAGTTTATTTTAAAAATTGTATGTTGTTGAATACATTCATTGATTAAAAATAAGATATCAATTTTTAATGAATTTAAAAACGATTCCGGTGTTTCAAAATATTGCCCCGATTGAATTGTTTTACTATTAATTCTATATGTTAAAATTCGGTTGCCAAAAGCGGTTTCAACAACTGTAACATTTGCTAGTGAATTATGTGATTTTAAAAGATTATTTTTGTGAACATTGCTTTTTAAATGGTTATTTAGATACCTTTTATTAATAAAAACATGACATGTGTCACATTCCACCTTATTGTTGTCCACGTTATTTGTTTCAGTCGATGATGTAGAAGCTCCTTCATCAAATTTTGCTTTCTTGGGAACCTTATTTTCGTCAGTAGTGATACCTCGTTTGATACCTCTTCCAACTTGTGGTTGACTGCAACAAAACAGCAAGAAAATTATTAGACAAATCTTAAAATAAAACAATACAACAATAATCTTTCTTATTGAGTTTGTACTTCTAATACTTACATCAACGCTGTTTCAACCATCGCACAGTGATTATACAACTCATCATCATACGATGAATCAAACAGTTCACACTTCTCCATTTCATCACAAACTTTAGGCAGCTCCTGATCGAATTCGTTGATGAATAGTTCCATATTCTCTTCCATGGGTGCGGAAAAGAAAGCACTGGTACACACTTCACTGAAGTTTTCCATCTTTATAGCAAAGAAGAAATTAGGTAGCACAGTAAGTAACAGTTAAGTGTTGGTAGACAAACCGATACCCAATTTCAAATAATGTTCATTACATAGAGTCTAGCAAAGGATTAGAAAGTCAGGTAGAATCTAATGAGTACACAGAAGTAATTTAAGTAAACAGAATCACATTCACTAATCAACTAATGGGTGTCATTGTTAAAAAAGTATTTTTTAACTTTTTCACTTTCTGCTATTGTCTTTGTAATGTTGTATACGAGCCCGTTTGTGCTGTCGTAGATGCTATCCTTATTATTCTTTACATAATATTTAATCCTCGTGGTAGCGTGTTTCCAATGATCAGTAGTTGGAATCTTACATAGCTTCTTCATATCGTACATTTCAATTTTTATGAGATGCGTCGCTTGGTCTCCGTCGTCAGAATTACTAGAAATGTATGATACACCATCTCTAGCGGCTCGTGCCACGGTTGACGATAACAGTTTCTTCTTTTTTATTTTTGGTGCCACTTCAAAAAAATGATCAATCGGTTGTGATTTCCTTTTTCCACCATCGCATGTGTTATTAATAACGATGTCATCGTTCTCTTCTTCATGTTGAGGGGAGAGCGGTGAGTAGTAATACTGTTTATAGGTATTTTCATCGAAGTTGAATGATTTCTGCAACAAGACAGTTATCATGTTAATATCAATTTGTTTACACTTAATCACACACGTTAGGAAACAACAACAAGAATACAAGTAAGTTTGTCAATAGAATAAACACTTACCTCCATGGCCATTGATGCGTTGAAGTAACACAAACGTAGTATTGGTAGACGTATACAATCCACTGCGATCAAACGACCATAGACTGACTGCATGACTGCAATGGTAGGATCTTATATAGCACCATTCTTATCTAAAACAAATTCCTAAATACAACGAAACTGATTGTAACTCTATGAATCACCAAAATTATCTCACGTTCCTCCGGAAACTGATAGTAACTCTATGAGTCAACAAACTTATCTCACATTGCTGGCATCAACCTGTTTTGTGAGTGCTACAAAATAATGCGATTTAATATTTACAAATCACTATAATTGAACATTCCTATGACAACCATTGAATAGATTGGTAGTGTAATAATATGCTATATCATGGATACACTAGAAGTACAAAAACATCTGAAAAAGATTCATCCCAGTCTAGAAAATAATGTTTATGCTGCTAATAGACTCCCTATGTATACCCATGCACCAACGTATATAATATGCAATTTGGATGCGGATGATAAGCCAGGTTCACACTGGGTAGCTGTACATATCGATACGAATGGCATCGGTCAATATTTTGATTCTTATGGGCGAACACCTGCGCGATATCATCTCGAGTTTTTGAAAAGGAATTGTAAAAGATGGGGCTGGAGTATTGATAGGATTCAGAATGATTGGACTTCAGTTTGTGGTGAATATTGCTTAATGTATTTGCTATATAAGTTTCAGGGATGTTCAATGCATAGTTTTACAAACATATTTACAGGGAACACACTGTACAACGATATTTTAGTGGATGAGATGTTCCGCTCATATTTTGTAGATAAAAATAAAATTTGTTAATGACGCATGTGTTTTATTGATTCCGTTTTGATGACCCCGAATAGCAAAGTAAGCAATGGTTTATGAACAATAAAAGTATACAATAGCAGTAGCAGTAACAATGAGTAATACATGCATACGTCAATGCAATCCTAATGAGGGTGAGCGGCCGGACGCACGGACAATAGATAAGAAAAGGCGAACAATGAAAGTCGATAATGAGGGTTTCGGGTCACCGGAAATGAAACAGATTGTTGTTAATTGATTTCTGTATCTCCGGAACCATGCATCTTACGCGAAAACGGATTGCAGAAACGTGATCAGCGGACCCCAAAACCTTTTTTTTTTTTTTTTTTTTTTTTTTTTTTTTATAGGTTTGAAACGCCCTGGACCGCGATTGCGCCAGAAGCGGTGGTGCGCCAGAACCGGTGAGCCACGGGATTGGTGCGCCAGAACCGGCAAATCACTACTACTAAGAGTACAGAAAACTATTTTTTTCTATATTAAAGCATTTTTTATAATTATGCATTTGAACTCATTTAAGTTATGGTTGAATTCCAACCATTAGGCGACTACTATAGTTTTCTATACATGTCAAAACTTTAATTAGATAGTATAATATGTACCTACTATAGTTTGTCATTAGTCACGCACTTCATTTGTAAATAATTATAATCGAAAAACGTGAACAATATAAGGTTCAACAAAGTCCCTGTTCATTCAAAAGAAAAGAATCCTGTATACTATCAACGTAGCCTTATCTCACTAAAACAGTTCAATCTAAAGCATGCCACAAAACGCAGTTCAATCAATGCCATAAATCCAATCCACCCAAAACAGACGGTGCCACTAAATCACATCATCTATCCAGATTGTTGGCTGTAACGTGACGCAGAACAAAAGGTGGCAGGCTGAATCAAGTCCAGTCACGTGGACCCTCACCTCCGGGAGTTCGGCACAGGTCCCTTGCGGCGCCACAGACCGATTTCCACTCCTCACGCGAGACTCACTCGAATTGAATAATCGATTCAAGACACCGTGCTAAACGTGATATTTCGAATCTGTTCCAAATCGATCTGGTTTTCCGCAAACATATTATATTTTCAGTAGGTACTCGCTTTTCTTGAAATACATTTTAAACTGCCAATTCACTCATACTTTTAGGAGTAATCTCTTCATTATTTTCTATCTTCAAATATTAAGTGTGCAACAATTTAGTCCGTAATTAGGTGAGCAATAGGGAGACGCTTCTATTCATTTTAAGGACACTTACCGAGATTTAGCGTAAAAGCAAAGCTGTTTGAGAGTTGAACATCTTCGCATATCTTTTACTGCCACCTAAAATCTAAAGTAACGATGTTCATTTCGCATAGATAAAATGCGCGCTTTATACAAAGAGAATATACGCTTTATTGTTTAAAACCGTAAACTTTTAGTTTAAAACGAATGTTTATGGACAGTAAGTATTCAACGTTTTAAATATGGCTTTAATTTCGCATCGCACTGGATTTTAAATAATATTATTTTATGTGATGTCGTTAAAGAATAATAAACTGTGAGATGGAATCGGATATTTTATTTTCGTGACCAAAATATCTGCAGTTTGACAGGTATTGGGTTATTCTTTCAGGGTTTCAGTGGATCGCGTGATGGAAGCAGTTTCATTTGCCACCCCGATACATGCCCGCCTAGTATAGGCGCTATATAATAAGCACCTTCGTTTTGCTTAGCTTAGGTCAATAGTTCGGCGTCCTGAATTGTTAGGTGTTTTGAATATCTGCCGGTTGACTGTAGGTTGCATGTCACCACAGGCAACCTACAGTCAACCGGCGGACTTAAAATTGTAAATCGCACGAGCAAGGTCACAATAACAAAACTCACCAGTTTTGTTATTGTGACCTTGCTCGTGCGATTTACAGTTTTACGTATCTTTTACTTTTACAAAAGTAGTATTGGTAAAAACTAGACCAAAAGTTAGGAATATTATTCTTGATTTTTTAAATTATTGAATGTTCGAAATGAGTATATACTACTTAAGCTTACGCAGTCTAAAGAAAATAAATATATTTCCTATCATTATAGTCAGTTGTCAAACATGCTTCCACGTAATTATTATATTACGGATTTGGAACAAGAAACTGGCTTAAAAATTAATAAGCTGTCAGTATCTAAAATAAAAATCATAAAATTATATTATAACGAGCATGAGTCACCGCAGATTATTATATTTTAAAAGATCCGGAGATTTCTTCAAAAATACATATAGGCCTTAAGAATTTTTCCAAATCTGTAGTGAAATAATTACGTGGAAGCATGTTTTACGAAAAAGAAATACATTGTTGAACATTACATGGTACACAAAGAACGTCGTAAAAGATTTTAATTCCAAAGATATAAAACATGTAAGAGGTAATACACGGATTTTGTTTGTGTTTTACCCTCAGATAGCAGTAAATGTTGGTGTTAAGCGCGAGTTAGTACACATGCATGAAGTAAGTATAGGTACAACGTGATGTAAAAATACATGTATGGATTTAAGAACACTGACCCTAACAAAGAATAAGTTAAGCCTGTCATTTTGTCCGCGTAGAACTAACTATTAAGCAATATTGTTAAATAGGTGTATTTAAATTTTAGTGCACAATAAAGTATATCTATCTATCCAACTGTTAATTAGCAATGCTAATAAAAACTCGATATTGAAAGCTAACAAAGGTGGATATAGTATAATTCAAAGCGAAATATATTATATAGATTGTATTTCAGTTTCTGAAAAAAAACGGTCCTTCGAATTTAATGAAACAAATCTTATATTACATGCAGTCCAAAAAAACTACATGGAAATTAGTATTGTACTTTTGAAGGCAGGCAAGGCACTAACCTAAAAAAATTGGCCAAGTGCGAGTCGGACTCGCCCATGAAGGGTTCCGTAGTAACTAAATAAATATAACATACGTAATATATTTATTTGAAAAACAAAAAAAAAAACCTTACAAATTTCTTAAAACTAGCTTATTTACAATTTTTACAACTACGCCAAATAACTTTGCTTTTCATAGTATTTGTATGAATTACAAAGTTATATTTGCGGTTTTCGAAAATATACTGTATCTCAAAAACTGCTGACTCGATCTCATTCAAACCAATTTTGTTTGAAAGTTTACATTAAGGCCTACAATATACGGTTTTTTTTTTAGATTTTTCACTTCATTATTATAGAAGTTAGAGGGGGGACAAACACATTTTACCACTTTGGAAGCGTATATCTTTTAAACGATTAAATTTATGAAAAATTCATTTTAGAAACCATAATGTCATTTTTAAATACCTAGTCTATAGATACCACACACGTATAGGTTTCATGAAAAAGAATATTTTCAGTTTCAGTTCCATGTATGGGGAGCCCCCTTTATTTTAAATATTTTTTAAATTTTCTCTTAAAATCAGAAAGCGGTTCACAGAACACATCTACCTACCAAGTTTTACATGTATAGTCCTAATAGTTTTGGAATAAAATGGCTGTGACATACGGACGGACCGACGACAGACAGACAGACGGACAGACATGTCGAAACTATAAGGGTTCCGTTTTTTGCCATTCGGCTACGGAACCCTAAAAAACATAGATTTGTATCTAATACATATGTTTCTCTATCTTAGTTACCATTCTTCTTTCTTATTAATTATCTTCCAATGTTTATAATTATAAACATATGTTATTGGATTACTATATAATCCGGTATTGTATAAAATTACTAGGCAATGTATGGCTATAATTAAGAGCTAAAAACTTTAATAACGTCAATATATTAAAGAATGTACGGTTAATGTTATGAATGTTAGATTTCTTCATTTACGTTATCAGTGATTTATAACTTTACAGTTATATTGGATTGACGTTAATAACCTATAATTACTTCGCTAGTCTGATTGAAGTGACAGGACGTTTATATCACTCTATAAAAGCCAATAAATACCTCCTAATTAACCCTTCCTAATCACATATTTCCCACACTAAATTAATAATGTGAATTAAGCTGGAACACTGTCTAGATGGCCAATGATTTTCAAAATCATAGTCGACACATTGTTCATGAATCAATCCGTCCAGTATTTTCCCAAATTCGGTTGTGTTTTTTCACTCTAGCCGGGTGCAGCTTAAAACCAGTATTAACCGAATTCAAAATAACAAGAGGTTCTCAATTTAGGTTACTCCATTTTTATTTAAAATTAGGTTTTATTGGTGGGATCTATAAAGATAAATTAATAAAAACATGTGTGCAATTCACACGTGGTAGAAGTGAAACCTTCAAAAAATTTGTGTCTGTCTCTTTTTACTGTCGCTTTTTCGTTTCATAAACTTTCAAATCACAACAATGCTAAAGAAGTTTTCACTTCAAAAATTGCTCGTCGTCCGCAGGCCCGCGTCTTCAGTGACCGGAGATCGGCTCGCGATCCCCGACACCTGGGGCGTCTCCTACGGCGGCTGGGCCTAAGGAAGAAAGTTGTCTCTCCCTCACGCGTTCAGCTTCCTCCTTCGCTAGCATGGCTGCTTCGCAGATGGAGGTGACTGCTTCCCATTCCCCCTCGCTCCGTACCATAGTCTGAACCAGGGCCGGACGTGAGAGACATGACACACGGTGGTGCTCCGCCCAAGCGGGGCACACCTCTATTGTGCATTGTATGCTCCTCCATGTTCTCCGGGTGGTCCCCACAATGATGACACCCAGGCTTGTACCTACAAAGAGCGCGGGGACACATTGAGTTATGTCCGTGAATTATTGTGATTAAATAGGATAATGTGACATTTTAAAATTACCACAATAACAAAACAGTAAGTACATGAATGGCTGAGACGAAAAGTGCTCTTTATCGAAACAAAAAACACCCCATTGATGAAAATCCGTTTATAAACCCTTAAGTACAGCGCGTTTACGTACAACAAGAGCTTATCCATTCACGTCCTCTATTATACTCTCACGAGAATAAAGATATAAAGAACACAAGTGTATTATAAAATTATTTGTGTGTTCATCACGTGCCTCCGAGCATTTCGCGGCGCTGCCTCTTCCGACGGAAACGTGAATTATCATAATGCATGCCTCGTCTGAGTTTGAGCTTCACGCAATAACGGATACCTGGAAAATGTGATTTGTGAGTAAGACATATTGACGGAATGACGTAAGTCTTTGTAATAATTTGAGAGGTTTTCTTAGTATTCTAAGTGAGCGGTAAGCGTGAAA
The DNA here is from genome assembly GCA_943138885.2 of Tholera decimalis. NCBI lineage: Eukaryota > Metazoa > Arthropoda > Insecta > Lepidoptera > Noctuidae > Tholera > Tholera decimalis. The sequence goes on from OW964565.2 coordinate 22,953,690, forward strand.
TGATTTAATAATGTGATTCATAGAATTATGCAATTTTGCTACGCTGCTACGCCGTAGTACGAGTAAATATGCTACGCGATCAACTTCACCATAGCAGATTTGATACTCGTATGAGACGATTCTGATACAAAAATCTGTTGTTAATGTAATTATTTCCTCTGTCTGTGAGGACAATATTCATAGAAAATTTGAAAATTCCGGTGAAATTGTGTCTAAGATTTTGCTATGATATTTTTGACATGAAATTACCGTCTATTAAGTCAGCTGGGCTTGAGGTATCCGGGGCGGTGTTTAAGAACATTTAGTTGCTTCCTCATCCCCGTCGTAAGAATGCGAGGAAATATGAGGTGCTTTTAGTTAGTAACAGTTTTATAGACCCCTTCTCCCGTCCCAGGGTAGAAAACATCTATGAGGATTTGCACCTCGAGAAAAAAACCAGGTATATATTATGAACTAGTACTCACGCGGGGCTTCGCTCCCGTGGATTCTATCAAGGTAAAAACATAACTCACATGTTTTGCAGTAACGTAAAAAGTAGCCTATTACCTGCCTCAAGCTTCAAGCTACTTCCATACCAAATTGCATCCAAATCCACCCAGTACTTTCGAAGATTAGCGCGTTCAAGCAAACAAACAAAGAAACAAAATTTTCCGCTTTATAATATTAGTATAGATAGATCAACCAAGTCTTCTTAAACAATTTAATATAGAAAGATTTCTCCTCTGCGAAAGGATGAGCATTTCTTTGTCTCTTCTTGAGCTAGAAGTGAAGAAAATTTTTGGAAAATTATTTTAATAAACCCTTTTTTCTTTGGGAAAATCATAACATGACTTCTTCTGCTCTGGGTGGAGCGCAAGGGAGTATCAGACTTCTACTGACTGAAAAATCTACCCTGCTTCTTAAGTTGCCTTTGCATTTGCCGCGGTATCTCCTTATTCTAGTTCGTTATAATTCTGTCATTATATTTACCTCGTAAACAACAATAGTAATTATAAGTTAACATAAACAGGAAATAAAGTGATATTTAGTTGAATACCTCAACAAGACAAGCAAGGAAGTTTAGCAGTTCATAATACAAGTGTTCTACATAACAATTAAAAGTAAAGATACCACAATGTACATATAGGGTGTTCACAACTCGGGTCGTGAGCTCCAACTTTAACTTGGTAAGTTATTATGCTTGTTATATCCTAGCCAAGTACATTAGGCTTAGTTCAAGGAGTTAACAATAACATAAATTGTTACGTTGATATTACAAACTAAACTACTAGCATTTTGGAAGTTTTTATTGTTTTGAGTTTGCGAAGTGTGATACTTGATAGAGAGATATATTCTTTATTGAACGCCATAACAGTAAAACAAAATTATGGACTTAAAAATTAAAAAGCGTGATACAATGGGCGGTCTTATCGCTAAAAGCAATCTTTTACAGACAACCTTTGGATGGATTTGACACAAAAGGAGAAAATAAATACGCGGGTAGTCCACATTTATCTATATAAAATACAAAACAATAAACAACGTTCTCAAAACATATACAACGTGTAATTTAAAGGGTATATACATACCAAGTGCACGGCTTCTTTGGATGATAACAAACGATATAGCAAGGGTTTTGTAATCCTATGTCTACATGTGTGGATCTTATTAGAAATTTCAATACATTGATCCCAGAGACCGAATTTTTCAAATTAAGAAGAACGAAGAGAATTATCGTGTTATTGACTAGTGACGTGGAAAGTGATGACCCTCATAGTGCTGTGATACGTTTGTTATTACTGGTATTCAAGAAACATATGAAACCAATAATTTGGGGTCAATTCTGTGAGTCACTTATTTTGAGCTGAAACTTTGCATAGAGACTCCATACCAGATGTTGTCTTCAGTTCTTTTGGATAGATATGGGGTTTTCGTTGCACGTTGTATGTACATATAAATATTTAAAAAAAAAACAAAGACTTACATAATAACAACTATTTAAGGAGAGAGATAAAGATCTTTTACTAAGTTTAAAAGTTTTAAATTTTGAGTGCTAAAAATAGCAAGGATATCATAATCTGCTTAGGCTTTTCTCAGTTACGTTGAGATCTGCTTCCAGTCTAATCATTTTTTTTTTTATAGTTGATAGGCTTGCGTTTGACCACAATCTCACCTGATCTTAAGCGATGATGTGGTCGAGGATGAAGCACGCTTGCCTAGAAGTAACCAATTCACTCTTGACTTAAAGACTCCTAGGTTATAACTATCAGGAAATACAGACTCCGGCAGGGAATTCCACTCCTTAGCCGTACGCACAATGAAAGTATTCCCAAAACGTTTCGTGCGTATGGGTGGGATGTCCACCATGTAACGGTGGCGCATCGCCGTTTGTCTTGTAGTCCGATGATGGAACGGGTTTGGTGGAATAAGACTGTGCAATTCCATCGCACACTCCCCGAAATGTCAAATCAGATTAGTACTCAACTGCATCTGGTTAGATTTTGTTTTACATAAAGCGATCACTATCAGATTTTCTGGCTTCTGGCTATCCGTAACGACTATCATAGACGTAAAGATGTTTTTGTATAATGATTCTCTGACACTTATAGCGTTACTAGCTTCCGCCAGCGACTTCGTCCGCGTGGAAAAAAATCCCCCGATTTTGAAACATTCTTCATTAGTGCTCCGGTCCTATTGGTCTTAGCGTGATGATATATAGCCTATAGCCTTCCTCGATAAATGGGCTATCTAACACTGAAAGAATTTTTCAAATCAGAACCGTAGTTCCTGAGATTAGCGCGTTCAAGCAAACAAACAAACAAACAAACAAACAAACAAACAAACAAACAAACTCTTCAGCTTTATAATATTAGTATAGATTTAGTCATAGGTACTCAACAACGTTAAACAAACATATATACAACGTTTAACGGAAACCCCATATCTATCCAAAAGGACTGAAGACAACATCTGGTATGGAGTCTCTATGCAAAGTCTCAGCTCAAAATAAGTGACTCACAGAATTGACACCAAATCATTAGTTTCATATGTTTCTTGAATACCAAGAATAACAAACGTGTCACAGCACTATGAGGGTCATCACTTTCCACGTCACTTGCCAATAAAATGATAATTCTCTTCGTTCTTCTTAATTTGAAAAATTCGGTCTCTGGTATCAATGTATTAAAATTTCTAATATGCTCCACACATGTAGACATAGGATTAGAAAACCCTTGCTATATCGTTTGTTATCATCCAAAGAAGCCGTGCACTGGGTATGTATATGCCCTTTAAATTACACGTTGTATAGGTACAGAAATTGGCAGGTACATTCTCAACAAATTCCTTACACAATATCTACTATCTACATCCGTAAGCGCTGATGTAATAGACAAGCCCTTTGTAACCAACAATCGAGTTTTGTCTTCCATTATTAGATTGATTCTCAAACCCAACACGTATGTTTACGCGTAACTAAATTGCCAAAAGAAAATTCGTACACCTAACAGTTTGTAGACATGTATAAATGTACAAAAGGAAAAACACGGAGCCCCAATTAAGTTTGTCGAGATAAATGTTGGCCTTAAACAGTAGTAGGTACTCACATAGTGAACAGGCACAGAAGGCCGACTCCTTACTTCGAGTGAAAATGCAAGCACATAGAAAATATTCACGTAGAACGATCTCAAGCTCGTTGTGTTTTGCTAGAATTCGTAATTTAGAAAAATAATCTTTTGAAGTTTTGTTTTTATATGACAAAATTCCGGCCTACCTTATTAGTATTCCCTGACTAGTAGTACTTCTATTTCAATTATATTGTTTTATGTTATAGAGAAAATAACACGGTTCATGATATAATCGCGCTTGGAGACAGACGTGTGGACAACGGAAGCTTAGTAATAGGGTTCCGTTGATTATTCTATGACTAGGAATTCTTAAAAACCAGAAATATTTCAAGACTAGTTAAAATTCGCAGAGGTCCATAAATATGGTCATGTATGAACAAAAAAAAAAAAAAACAAAATAAAATGGATTTCTGTATTAGCTTATTATAAACTGTTTGTTTTTGTTCTTGTTTTATTATTCTGCGTTTATTTGAGACAGTTAGTAATTTATGGAAGTGTGTAAGCGTGCGCTTGTTTTCTTTTCTTGCATAAAATTGGACTTTTGTAACAATGTTTATAGTGACGGCAGGCAGTTGAGCCAAAACACTCCGTCTATTCGACCTCATGGTAACGTTTTTAGTGACCCGTACTACAATGAGAAAACAGAATACTTATGGTTTAATTTGTCATAAACTGTGGCGCGTCTTTTGTTTTTATTTAGTGTACTATGTGTCACTAAATGTGGATGGTCATCTTGATTAAAAACGTTTTATTTTAGCAATGTTGCCAGACACTATTAATTTGGCTGGTCTACATTTAATCTTGACTGATGGGCATTATAATAAACGGTTTTAAACATAAGTTTAGTACAAATAAGTAAAACATTATATATACATAATATATATATTACATAAGTAAAAAAAAAACTTCAGTATTTGTTGTTTTTAAGTTTATGCGGTACCAAATAAATAATGATGGGTATTATGAAGAAAGAGTAATAAGTGCCTATATTTGATCGCCACAACTCAGTTACTGGGTAACACGATACATTTACTAGTAGTCGGACTGTCAGACCTCTGGCTCTCAAACATTGTTAAAGATCACACTGAATCCGATACTTATTTATGTTATATCAGTATTAGTGCCTCTTCCCGAATGAAATTTGACTTTACGAAAGATATTTGATTAATGCCAAGTCAATAGGGCAAATATTTGGTCATTTACTCGCATATTAAAGAGGCATTACTGTCTGAAAATAGGGAGCGGTAGATTATGGTATAGTAAATGAAAGGGCAACGAATAAATACTATATTAATTCGCGACCCAAAAAATTTGTACCCCTTTTTTAAGAAAATTGCGTGAATGGAGGAATATGAAATTTGATACAGTGAACGTTCATATTATTATAGAGTTTATATTATAGTATCAAGATAATACAACGTGTAATTTAGAGGGTATATACATACCAAGTGCACGGCTTCTTTGGATGATAACAAACGATATGGCAAGGGTTTTGTAATCCTAAGTCTACGTGTGTGGAACTTATGACAAATTTCATTACATTGATACCAGAGACGAATTTTTCAAATTAAGAAGAACGAAGAGAATTATAAAGATACTAGCCGTGCCCGCGACTTCGCCCACGCGGAATAGTGACTTTCAGCAGCATTTTTAATTTTTTTGGCTAATTATTTTGAAAATAAAACTCATACATAAATAAGCTTTTTACAATATTTTATTTCTAATAGCTTATTTAAGTACATTTTTCTAATCAAAAATATAAAAAAATAGTTTCATGCTTCTAGCTTTAAAAATTACGTAATTTCCATAAAAGCTTACATCCCCTATTTCAACCCCTTACAACCCTTTTTTCGCACTACGTTACTAGCGCTTTCTTGAGCTTCATAAAAGTTGTTGTTTTTGAGGTTAGTAATACAGTCCTGCGAGGTTGTTAGTGTTGTACCTATGACCCTGTATATAATAGATATATAGATAGATAGATATATTCTTTATTGTACACCATAACAGTAAAATAAAATTATGGACTTAACAATTAAAAAGGGTGATACAAGGGGCGGTCTTATCGCTAAAAGCGATCTTTTACAGACAACCTTTGGATGGATTTGACTCAGAAGGAGAAAATAAATACGCGGGTAGTCCACGGTGTACTATTTATCTATATAAAATACAAAACAATAAATAACGTTCTCAAAACATATATATACATATAAATATTAAAAAAAAAAGAAAGAAACGAAGACATACATAATAACACCAATTTAAGAAGCGAGATAAAGATCTTTTACTAAGTTTTTGAAAGAAGATAGGGTTTGTGCTTGTCTTACTGACACGGGTAGAGCATTCCACAGCCGTACTGCTTGAGCTGCGAACGACTTAGCATAGAAATTGGTGGCGTGACTCGGTTAAGTTTTCTGATGACCTCAGAGATTTTGCATGTGTGTCATGAACGAACTTAAATCGTTCTTTAAGATAAGTGGGGGTTTTAGGATTAAACAGCACACTGTAAAGCAGAGACAAAATGTGTAAGTTCCGGCGAAGACGTATTGGAAGCCACTTGAGTTTCGTACGAAATTCGGATACGTGATCATATTTGCGCAAGACAAATATAAATCTAATGCAAACATTTTGGAGTCGCTCAAGTTTATCAAATTGTGCCTCAGTAAGATCAAGATAACTGACATCAGCGTAGTCTAGGATGGGAAGTAAAAGAGACTGTGCTAGCGCAATTTTAGTAGCAGTTGGCAGAAAGTTACGCAATCGTCTTAGGGAATAGACAGAAGCAAATAATTTGCGACTGACTTCTTGTAATTGAGGACCCCAAGAAAGATGTTTGTCAACCCAAACCCCAAGGTTCTTAACTTTCTCGCTTAATGGAATAGCTGTGCCGTTGAAAATAACCTGAGGAAGCTGCGTCCATTTTACCTTAGGCGCCAACCTGGAACTACCAACCACAATGACCTGGGTCTTTGACGGGTTAACCTGCAAACCATGTGCTTCACTCCATTCGCAAACAGAAGCCAAGTCCTGGTTCATGATATCAATAGCAGTATGCAAATCTGTATAGGGAGTTTGTCTGTAAATTTGCAAATCATCAGCATAAAGATGGTAGGAGGACTGAAGTGTTTTAGAAATAGAATTTATGAATATTGCGAAGAGTAAAGGAGATAAAACGCCACCCTGAGGAACACCGGCTGAAGTACTACACCAAGAAGAGCAGGACTCATCTATGCAAATACGTTGCCGGCGGCCAAACAGGTAACTACGAAACCAGTCAATCGCTGTTGGAGATATGTTAATAGAGCGAAGTATGTTGAGCATGATTTCGAAATCAACGGTATTAAAAGCGTTTCTAAAATCTAGCAAGCAAAGAATCGTCATATTTCCTTTATCCATGCTCAACCTTATCTCATCCGTAACGCTTACTAAGGCGGAAGTGGTACTATGACCAGGACGAAAGCCGGATTGGAAAGGATTCAGCAGACTATTCTTGCAAAGAAAAGAGCTAAGCTGATTGTGGACAAGGCGTTCAAGGACTTTAGATAAAAAAGGCAAGATGGAAATAGGTCGATATTCTGAAAAAGATGTAGGATTCAATTTTTTGGGTAGAGGAAGGATTTCATCGAGGACAGGGAGTATCATCTTCCGACTGACACAATCACTACCAACGGCATTGGATGTGATTGAAACTATGCTTTTCTTAACATCACAATCAGAAAATTGACTAAAATTAAATGCGGAGTGATCCGGAGTTGGAAGGTTAGAAAGATAATTTATTGTATTTGCCTTCATTGTCCCATTAGAGGAGGACGAGGATGAGAAGTGTTGATTCAACAGATCAATATTTAGGTTTTTAGGAATCGATTCTTGGCGTGATTTTCCAACTCCCATCGATTTGAGAAATTTCCAGACTTTAGCTGGATCACCGTTTTCAACTGAATCATGAATATGGCGGCGCATTGCATCCCTACACACCCTATTGCTGCGATTGTGAGCATTCACAAACATCTCCCGGTTCAATGGTGAGGGGTGACATCTGAACTTAGACTTGCATACTGCCTTCCTGTGCATGACAGCTCTTACATCATCTGTTAGCCACGGCGCAGGAAGATGTTTTAATTTGACTGCACGAATGGGGGCATGAATGTCGTACAGCTATACGAGATTATCCGTGAGCAAGTTAACTTTGTCATCGACCGATTCAGCAGTTACAAGGGACGTCCAATCAATGTCGTTAGCATCCCTCTGGAGATTATCAATATTCATACCACTAAAATTGCGTAGCAGAAGAGTTTTAGGTTTGGCCTTAGGAGGGCGAATCTTGTATGAAAGGAATATTAAATCATGGTAAGAAAACATGTCAGCCGTGCATTGACCATACTTACTGACATGATGGTTAGAGGAGACAATTACAAGATCCAAAAGCGAGGGATTACAGTTCGGGAAATGATGTGTGGCACTTGACGGAAGAACAGCCAAGTTCGACGACTGTAGTATTGACTGGAGTGACAAAGAACGAGAATCATTTTTCAATAAACAAGTATTAAAATCCCCCATAATGATAGTATGACTGTAAGACGGAGTAAGATCCTCAAGGATCTTTTCAAAGGAGGAAAAGAAATTCACACGTGACGAAGGACTGTAATAGACACCTAGAAGAACTTTCACGTGATTCAGGTTAACTTCCAAAAAGAGATGCTCACCCGCATCCTGCGGGGGAGGTTGCGTTGACATATCGACAATTGAAAAAGTAATCTGTGGGCGAAGGTATATGGCAACACTACCTCCACCACCACGCGCGCGATAATTTCTTATTAGTTGAAAACCTGGTAAGGAATAAGAAGTTGACGGGAGACATGGTTTGAGTCAAGACTCTGAAACAAGGATTGCATGGATATTCTTACAGTCAAGGTTAGCTAACATGCCAGAGTAATGGGCCGGGATACTTTGGGCATTTATATGGACTACATTAAAATTCTTAGGTACATCAGAAAACTGAGATTCAAGCGTGTTGGCAAGGGACGGAAAACTAACAAAGCTGTCATTACTACGAGCAGACAAAAAACTATCAGTGTCGCTGTCATTATATAATGACATTGACAGAAATAAAATACAATAAATCTATACTTATAATAAATCTGTAGAGAGGTCAATTCTGTACATGAAATATATTTCCAAAATAACTATCAGGGGGTGATTAAGGATCGATACTCATGCCAAAAATGCAATCAGTTAAATTTTTGTCTGTCTGTCTGTCTGTCTGTCTGTCTGTATAACCGTTATAGGAACAAAAACTACTCGACGGATTTTAACGAAACTTGGTACAATTATTTTTCATACTCTTGAGCGAGTTATAGTATACTTTTCATCACGCTACAATCAATAGGAGCAGAGCAGTGAAGGGAAATGTTGGGAAAACGGGAGAAGTTACTCCATTTTTTAAGCTTCCGTCGCGTGTGCAACCTTAATGGTTAAAGCTACACAAATCATTTCATGACGGAAATGTTCTCCTTAAAATTATATAAAAAATATCCCACGACAGCATATGTCTAACTTTTATGGTTGACTCACAATAACACGTGTAACTCCCGATAGCTTAGCAGTTCGAAGCTTTCTGATTATAATATTTGTCTACTCTTACGTTTATAGCACTCTCAGTCACCCCTAATTGAAAAAGTTAACATTATTAACTATTCCATAAAAAAATTGGCCAAGTGCGAGTCAGACTCGCCCATGAAGGGTTCCGTAGTAACTATAATACAATATGCAAATTTATTTGACGAAAAAAAAACCTTACAAATTTCTTAAAACTAGCTTATTTACATTTTTTACAACTGCGCCAAATAAATTTGTTTTGAAAAAAAAAACCATACAAATTTCTTAAAACTGGCTTTTTTACATTTTTTACAACTGCGCCGAATAAATTTGTTTTTCATATTGTTTGTATGAATTACAAAGTTATATTTGCGGTTTTAGAAAATATGCTGTATCTCAAAAACTGCTGAACTGATTTCGTTCAAACTAATTTTGGTTGAAAGTTTATATTAAGATCTACAGACATATATTTTTTTTAGATTTTTCACTCCATTATTATAGAAGTTAGAGGTTGTGTCCGCCACACACACATTTTACCACTTTGGAAGCTTATATCTTTTAAACGATTGACTTTATGGAAAAGTGGTTTTAGAAACCCCGATGTCGTTTTTAAAGAACTGTCTATAGATACCACACATGCATCGATTTCATGAAAAAAATTATTTTCAGGTTTAGTTCCATGTATGGGGAGCCCCCCTTTATTTTAAATATTTTTTAATTTTTTTCTCAAAATCGGAAAGCGGTTCACAGAATACATCTACCTATCAAGTTTCACATGTATAGTCCTAATAGTTTCGGAATAAAATTGCTGTGACAGACGGACGGACGGACGGACAGACAGACAGACAGACAGACGGACAGACATGTCGAAACTATAAAGATTCCGTTTTTTGCCATTCGGCTACGAAACCGTAAAAAGAATCATATAAATCGGTATAGAAACACCAAAGTTATACATCGCGCGTGAATACTGAATCATGCTATAAGGATTATTTTTGAGAATCGGTCGCCGCGCTCGACGCGTCTCGCGGTCGAAGCGTTCTCTAGGTATTTAAGCCTCATGTGAACGTGATCTAAACAATATTACCAATACATTAACTTACGCTGACGGAGTCGCGGGCACAGCTATATTGTATCATTACGCTAAGGCCAATAGGAGCGGAACGCCAATGAAGAATGCTTCAAAATCGGGGTTAAATTTAACGCTAGCCCAAAGTAACTATTCCACGCGGACGAAGTCGCGGGCAAAAGCTAGTCCTTACTAATAGTATAAATTCGAAAGTAACTATGTCTGTGTATTACGCAATCACGCCTAAACTACTGAACCGATTTTAATGAAATTTGGTACGGACATAATCTAGAGCCTGAGAAAGGACATAGGCTGCTTTTTAATGCAAAAAAGGGCTGTAAGGTGTTGAAATAGGGGATGAATTTTTGTATGGAAATAACGTCATTTTTAAAGTTAGAAGCTTGAAAACTATTTTTTAGATTTTTGATTAGATATTAATAAATACGACATTCAAATTATGTATGAGTATTATTTTCAAAATAATTAGCATAAAAAATTAAAAATGCTGCCGAAAGTCACTATTCAGCGCGGACGAAGTCGCGGGCACAGCTAGTACTAAATAATAAACAAAAAGTTTTGAGCAAAAGAAAAATAAAATATAAAAAATTATAGTTATTCAAATCCACCCGCCAGTTCAGTGTTAACACATATAACGGGCTATAGAACAACCAAAACGAACAAAAAATATTATTCATAGTCCGGGCAAAAGAATAGGTCAACGGCTAAAACAGAAAAAAGAAAAAATATATATACAGAGGAAACATTCAATATACTTGGCACACTGCTAGTTTCTGAACGAAAAGAAAAATGACATGACATTATTGACGTTCTGACAGAATAGCTGACAGATGACATTACTTATAGTATACTGTATACATAACAATTAAAATAAACTGATTGATTTAATGTCTGATGAAGGGTAGAGATTAAGAAATAAATAAGTATAGTTATGAGAGGGTAAAGCGAATTACAGTCATCAATTTACTAATAAGGTAGTGCCCGGACGGTAAAACTACATTCAAGATCAACCTAATTACTTCTTCTTTGCGGCAATACGACGGGTCTTCTTCGGCGCTTGCGATGGGGATAGTGATGACAACGGTACCGATGACATGGGCGATGCTACCTTTTCACTAACCTGCTCGATGTTCTTTAGCTCATCAATTGAAGTAATTCGATGCCGGGAGCCGTCGGAGCCGAGAACATAAATAAGGCCTTGTTTTGTCCAGCAGTTGTTTATGCCAAACTTCTCACGTGCAGACATGAACAGTTGATGCCGCGATCTCGTTAAAAACTCAGAAACGGTAATGCCGGAGCCCTTTAACTTAGTCTTGGCGAACCAGACTCTGTCCCTCAGTTTAACATCCCGGAGCTTACAGAGGATTGGCCTAGGCTCGCTGGTACCTGCTTGTCTTCCCATGCGATGGCATCGACTAATGTCCGCAGCAGTGAACTCCTCAAGCTTCAGATGACTCCGCACAACTTCAGCAACCACTTGAGCTGTATCTTCTTTAGCCTGCTCAGTGATGCCATGCAGCAACACCATCTTCCGCCGTCCACGCATCTCCAGAGTGTCGAGCCCATGTGCCAGTATGTCCATCTGCTGTTGAAGACAGCCAAGTGCGTTCAAAATAAATTTCCTGAAGGACGTGAAATCCTCTGCCAAACTGTCAGCGGTACTTGAGGTGCCCGAAGTAGTCTTGGTTAATTCAGCCTCAAAGTTAGTCATCCTATTTTCAAATAGAGACATCATTTGTGTGAGTGAATCCTTTAGTGCATCCATGTGAAGTTTCTTGATGTTGTTTTGGTTTATAGAGAGTTAGGTTTTAGGAGATAACACTGTACTGGGTGGTATACTAAATTACCATGTATATGTATACATTAAATAGTGAATAAAATAAAATTAGAATGTTTAATTAAGTTTCAAATATAAGAGCAAAAATTTTTACACCTTTAGTTACTCCTACCCACTTAGTTTAGAGACTACTCATCATTATAACGTGGATGATAACTTAATTCTGGAAGCATTTCGGGTGAAGTGAGCTTTAAAAGCACTTTACGTACAAGTCCACATAGTTATAAAAGTTTGCGTTGCTAGCTACCAAAAATAAGCGTCAGACAAGCGCTCGTGTAACTCGGCCTTAAAGTTTCACTAGACCGGACACACTAGCAATTTATTTTCAGAAATTAGCCACGTTTCTTCCAAATCTCTTACTGTACGGAACACGACAAAAATATCAAACAATCTGACTTTTCATTAAATTACTTACGTAATGAATAAATGTATTACACCCGGGATTTCTGTCTTCAGTTTTTTCTTCTTTATTTTATTATAAACCGGTGGAAGTATCTTATGCTCCAAATTATTTTTTATCAAGGGTGTAATAAATTTTATTCCAACGCCCTTTTTGGGATTATTTTTAAATGCAAATGGCTGTTCTAGCCCCTGTCATCCCTTTGTAATTCGTAAAATGAACTGGACGAAATCAAAATGACGGAATATTTATGCTGTTGGTAAATAATAAAAATACTACACTGCCCCTTAATTTTTTATTGCTGAAAGGCTTCGTTCTAATTACATATCTGAATTAAATTACATAGATTTTGTACTTCACTGTATTTTTCTAAGCAAGTTGTCGGTGTTTTGAAACCTTTTTGTATCAAATAAACTCAATTTTATTATTTTTATGTTCTCAAAAGCTGTGTTGTGAATATGAGAGCAATGTGAGAAAACAACAAATTGAGTAGATTACCGCAGTGTCTGGCAGTTTGAGTGCTTTATACGGCCCACCCAAATGTCCTTACTTTGGTATTGTTCATCAAATCGTTCGAGCTCCTTGGTTCTAAGTTGAGCTACGCGATAAATGACAAATGCTTGCACTGTTTAGACGGGCCTGCTCAAATCTGTGTGATTCTGTTCTCTAAATGGCGCCACAGATATAAACCAGCATGACTCTCATATTATGATTTGATCAGTACATATTGTATGAACTTTAAAAGAGACGTTGACCTCAGAGTTTGTCACAGTGTTTCTTTTCAGAGTAGTCAGTTAGGAAACACTGGCCTCATCTAGTTTACATTTACGAAAAAAATTGTGTGAAAGTATAATTTATAACCTATTTCAAAATAAACATCATGATTTTAATAAAAGTTTTATTTCAGTAAAAGTCGATATTATTAAATTGTTAGTAACACCGAGGTCGATGTACATACACGATTAAACAACGCTTTGTACAGGTCACTCAAGAAATTTAACATCAGTGTGCCAGTCCAGGCATGAAGTAATGTGTTACCTAGCTACTGAGGATTAGAGCAGATAGTCAAAATAAAAAACTTGGCAGACGGAAAACTGAATGTTATTATTAGATAATAAAATAAATACACAATTTACTTGGAATTCATAAGTACGAAATGGGAGCGCAAGTTGAAATATTAGAATCAAAATCAAGTAGGTTTCAATAAATAGTAGTTTGTTAGATACACGAGGGTCAAAAGGAATCAATTCCCATACGAGGTATTTAGACGAGTCCGAGTAGGAATTGATGTCTTTCACCCGTGTTAAGCACTCTACTTTTAATTCCAAATATAAGGAAAGTAAAAAATAGTAGTTTTTCTAAAATATTTATTGATAATATTAACACGAGTAGTACCTATTTAAAATTAATTGAGAAGTTAGAACAATTTGTGAAATTTAAAGTTACATTTTTGTTTGGAATATTTACGCTGTTTGATATGTTATGACAAATTTGGCTGTGCTGAATTTCTGTAAAAGTAGGAGACTCCAGTATTTGATAAAACGGTGGAATACATGGCGCAGACTCCCTTGAAGTAGTTGGTTGAGGCAAAATGCGGCGTAAAGGACTCTGGCAACGGCCCATACTTTGTCCGGCCCACTTTTTCAACTCAACAGACAATAATAATATGAAAACTAAATTGACTGGTAATAAACACTATTTACTATAAAAACATCAATTTCAATATTGATCATGGGAATACCGAGATAACAAAAACGTTTTATAGTTTATGAAAAGTAAAAACATTTAAGGTCATTGAGAAATAAAACCAATAAATAAATCAACTAAAACGTAGGAGTATTCACAGCGGCGTAAGAATATAAACGCATGAGTCTATACGAGTTCGCGCCTTCGCGGAGTGAATGCAAGTGAATGATATTGATTGATCTTTTCAGCTCATTTGACGTTTCTTGAGTTTTTATAATTTGGATTCTAGCATTTTTATCCACTATCGAAATCAACACAAAGCCACAGTTATTATGGACCAAACACGTTGTAATTAACAAAAATCTTTACGTAATGCGTTAACTGATATATATATGTAGATATATGTAGACTTTCAAAATGAATCTATTTTTAATAATAATACACAAAATAATGAGAAATCATGACCCCTCTACATACAATATTATACTATTTAACCCCCTGGCAACTCTGGAATTAGGAAATGCAGATGTCATGGCTGACAGATAATTTATTCACAATGACTTCCGCTATAACTTCTTTTTATTGTGTTTTTCATTACCCCATGATTAAAAGTCGTATAAAAATTACGATAAATAACTATTAAATAAAAGTTTTTTTTTATATATATTTCATTTGTTTCCGCTATTACACTGCTAGTGGGCCTAATTTCGCTGACCTCCTTTATAGTCTCAGTTAATTTGTTTGAAATTTTAGTTTTATTTTGGACAGAATCTTCAATGTAGCCTTCCGCGACTGTGCTGGATTTCCATTCTCCATGTCTTTTTAACGTAGTCAAGTTCGCCCCAGAATCGGCTAACAGTGTCGCTGACGTTCTTCTATAACAATGCCCGGTATACTATTCACAGTTAGCTAAATTCAAATATGTTGCTATTTGCTCCGGCATAACTGAGATTTTATTTTTACCCATCACTTGTTTATAGCACTTTCCCTTTCGGTAGTTCGGCGATCCGTTTTAATGTCATTAGGTCTGAGTTTTTGTAATTTTTTTTAACCGACTTCTAAAAAAGGAGGAGGTTCTCAATTCGGATGTTTGTATTTTTTTTTTTTTTTTATGTTTGTCCACGCATAACTCCGTCGTTTGCCAACCGATTTGAAAAATTCTGATCTTGTTAGAAAGGGTATACTTCCCAAATGGTCCCATGAAAATTTTATCGAAATCGGACAGGCCGTTTCTGAAAAATCAACAAAAGTCTAAAAAAATGTTTACGTTGATGATCTTTTCGTTTACGCTGCATTGCGTTTTTTGTTCGCGCATAACTCCGTCATCAACCGACGACCAAAAGAGGAGGTTATCAATTCGACGCGTATATTTTTTTTTTTTTTTTTTTTTTATGTATGATCATCGAGTACTCGAAGACGGCTGAACCGATTTGGAAAATTCTTTTTTTGTTCGAATGGGTATACTTCGAAATTGGTACCATTATCACCAAAATCAGGATTTGATGATGGGATCCTGGAGAAATCGAGGGAACTCTTCAAATATTATAGGCACACCTATGGCGTTTTGGGTATTTCTTATAGTAACTTGTGCAGTTGCTCTCAAAAAGTACCATTTGGGGAAGTAGAACTGATGATGAAGACCACAGATGGCCGCCGAAACTACTCAATAATAAGTATTGAGTGGATTGCGATTCGATTACTTGAATATGGATGTTAAGCACTTTATGCTCGTCACAATGCATATGGTGATGTAGAGCTGATGGTGAAGTACCAGGAGAACTCCTCAACAATTAACGGCCCAGCATTGGGAAAAGCAATATTTTGTAAAAGGTTATAAGTAGTTGACATTTAGGCTCTTGTAACTAGGTAAATTAAAAATCATCCAACTAAAAAGAGTGAAATAAAAACTTTTTAACAAAAAATTAAACCGACTCCCAAAACACTGCAAAGTGAAAAATAACTTTAATTTCGGTAGTCGGTGCCAAAAACGAAAATACGTAACTAAAGACACCGACTACCGAAATTAAAGTTATTTTTCACTTTGCAGTGTTTTGGGAGTCGGTTTAATTTTTTGTTAAAAAGTTTTTATTTACGAACGATTTGGAAAATTCACTGACCCACTAAAAAACACGAAAATAAAAACTTTTTTGCAAAAAATAAAACCGACTTCCATATCAAAACACTACAAAGCCAAAAATAATTTTAATTACGGAAGGCGGTGTGAAAAAAAAAAGAAAATACAAAACCAATAACACCGACTACCGAAATTAAAATTATTTTTGGCTTTGTAGTGTTTTGATATGGAAGTCGGTTTTATTTTTTGCAAAAAAGTTTTTTACTATTTGTGTAATTTCTTTTCGTACAATAAACTTGCGCTTAATATTTGTTTTTGTTTTAGTCAATTTGATGAGTAATCATTGACCTTGATTTTCAAAGTCATTAATTATTAAATTTGTGAGTTCACTGCTTCTGCAGGCGCCGCTTATACCGAGTATCAATACCACCTGTGAAAAACATGTTTTTTTTCTTCGATTACTATTCATCTTTTAGGTACCTATGTAGATAAAATAACAAGCAGACATCTTTTACTCCAGAAATGCACGCCTATCCAACATCTTTACTCATACATACATACATCAGGGTAAATTCGTTGGGATCAATGTTTATTTTTAGAGTAAAAGACCTCTCCCTACCTAGATAAACGTTTATAGCTTACCTTCACGGCCAAATATATCTCGTAAGGGGCTTCATTTAAAAATGTTTCCACTTCGTAAGAAGTGAAAACCTTAGATGTTTTGCTCTTGAACCCCTGAGACTGTATTTTCAGGAACGATGTCAGATTATGGAATCTTTTCAAATCGACATTGTGTTTTACTCTTTTTTTTCTGGGTGGGAAAATCATCATATGGCTCCTCTCCCGCTGTGGGTGAAGTGGAAAGGAGTGTCAGACTTCTACTGACTAAAAACCCACCCTGCTCTTTCTGTTGACCTTGCATTCCGAGGCTGCGGTGTCTTGTTAGAACAATTCCCGCAACCCCGTAAGGCAATGGCTCTATCGGGCCCCGTCAATGCTGCTGACTGCTCTTTAAGGCGCGCGCGGAACACGACGCACCGTGACCCGTATTGGGTTTTACTCTTAGTGTACTCTTGAGCATTGAATACCTGCTCCATAGCGTAGAAGGCTTTATTTTGCCATTGAAGTATGTAAGAAATACACTTTCGGAAAATGATTTTATTTTCTTATCTGCTCGCCACTTCATAAAGTCATTGTATGTATTTAAGTATCTTTCCTTTGAAATTTCTGGCAAAAGATTTTCGATGACTGTATTTGCCTCATTTTTAACAGAATCTGGGGTCAATATTTCAGAATCACTTGAACTCATTTTTAATAAGATATTAGTCCAAATTTAAACCGAGATTTCGATACAGCTTACAGAGTTAGTAGCCCGCCAAATTATGTAGTCTATTTAAAATCTTAACTATGGAACACACCGAGTCACTGCCATGGGCGGACCCGCTTAGTTTTTTTTTTTACTTCATAATGGCTATTTATGCAGTCACAAGACCGACTGCCTAACCAAATTAAGTTCTATTTTTTCAACCGACGACCAAAAGAGGAGGTTATCAATTCGACGCGTATATTTTTTTTTTTTTTTTTATTTTTTTTATGTATGATCATCGAGTACTCGAAGACGGCTGAACCGATTTGGAAAATTCTTTTTTTGTTCGAATGGGTATACTTCGAAATTGGTACCATTATCACCAAAATCAGGATTTGATGATGGGATCCTGGAGAAATCGAGGGAACTCTTCAAATATTATAGGCACACCTATGGCGTTTTGGGTATTTCTTATAGTAACTTGTGCAGTTGCTCTCAAAAAGTACCATTTGGGGAAGTAGAACTGATGATGAAGACCACAGATGGCCGCCGAAAGTACTCAATAATAAGTATTGAGTGGATTGCGATTCGATTACTTGAATATGGATGTTAAGCACTTTATGCTCGTCACAATGCATATGGTGATGTAGAGCTGATGGTGAAGTACCAGGAGAACTCCTCAACAATTAACGGCCCAGCATTGGGAAAAGCAATATTTTGTAAAAGGTTATAAGTAGTTGACATTTAGGCTCTTGTAACTAGGTAAATTAAAAATCATCCAACTAAAAAGAGTGAAATAAAAACTTTTTAACAAAAAATTAAACCGACTCCCAAAACACTGCAAAGTGAAAAATAACTTTAATTTCGGTAGTCGGTGCCAAAAACGAAAATACGTAACTAAAGACACCGACTACCGAAATTAAAGTTATTTTTCACTTTGCAGTGTTTTGGGAGTCGGTTTAATTTTTTGTTAAAAAGTTTTTTAAATTTATTCCCACCCTAGAGAGGGAAGCAATTACTATGAGTCTTTCCCGCCCAATGGTGGGAAGTGGCATCTTCCACTCGCTACTAGGATCTAACAAACACTACTTTCCGAATATGAAAAATAAAAATCTATTACTTTACGTAAAAGTGAAATCAAAGAAATGTACCCAAAAAATGCCGAATTGAATTACGTAAATGCGTCATAAGTCCGAATTTAACAGGAAAAATATTTCTTAGAGTTGCAATCGCTATCATCAGTGGCTGGTTATAAAATTTAAAAAATGTATTCCCAAGTAAATAGGATTATTTATTGCGACCGGGTTATACATGGACCGAAATGAAATATTTACACACTTACAAGTAATTTTTTTTTGGGTCTTATTATTTGTTAGATCATTTCTATAGACTAAGACAGCTTTATCACCGAGGAAAATACTATACTTTTCGTACCATTTGCGAAAAAATTAACACAATAATATGAGATAAGCATTTATTAAAAATAATGACAATTAAAAGGAAAAGTAAACATTTGAAAAATTGGTCCAATTATTGATAGAGAGAGTTACATTTTTATTTGGTCATTTATTGTTGATGAGTTGATTTGAGTATTTCTCTGCTAAAGGCATCAAGCTCATACGGCCTCGTCAGTTTTCGTAATTTTATTTAATAATCATAACTGCATAATAAATGCGTATTCCTTTTTCAAAAAGATGTATAATGCTTCAATACAAACTCAATGGTGTAAACACAGATGTAGTTCAGTATAAATTTCGGTAAGTATTCCAAATTTAAATCACATTCTCCCCCTAGAGGATGAATGAATTTTCTTTCCCTGTTTTTAACAGATTAAAAATGACTATTATTATGTTCGCTCTTTGTGGCACAGAATGTCACTTTTTTGAGCAAGTGGTACGAAAAATGTATTATTCAGTAGGTATATCTCAAAATGAAAACATATGTGTTTACACAAACAATTTAATCTGTACTAAACAAAAACATAACTTAACAGACAATAGCTTAATGACTAAGATATCATCCTTGTGATCGAGAAGTCACTCCAGAAACAAGCATGTTTAGCTTATTTGGAAGGGTTAACAAGATTGCTAGTTCTCTTTAAAAAAAGCAAGCTGGTGATGTACTCTAAGGATTGTCGGCATTGCCCTTTTTTTTATTCAACAACAGGTTCGCGTTTGACCACCATCTCACCTGATGGTAAGTGATGATGTGGTCGAAGATGGAGCACGCTTACCTAAAAGTAACCTAAAACGTAACGTAAAGTAACCTCTTGACTTAAATACCCTTAGATTTAGACCTCTAGACTTAAAGACCCCTTTGGCTATACATATAAGCTATAGCCAGCCTTTGGATAAAGGGATATGTCAACAAGCTTCTTAAAAATTTCTTTGGGAACAAGGGCCGCATGAACCGACAGTTTCGATTCGAAACTGCTCAAGAATATAGTTACCAGTGGAGTAAGTATATTTATGTAGAGTGGCGCTAGCACAACTTGATGAACTGTAAAATGGGATGGCGCAAAAATTTATTTTAAGTATATTAACACACACACTTGAATTCAGTTAGTTGCCGGTACTAGCTATTTTATTTATTTATTATACCTATAAGAAATTTAGGAAAGTTCATCTGTGATCACGGCGCTTGCAACAGTGCCGAAATATAGGAAACTCGAAACAATACGTACACATGGTAAATATCCCGTTTTAAGTTCTAATGATAAGATCAGAAAAATGGAATAGTTCCTCGTGATAACAAAGAAGAAAGAAAGAATAAGAAAAAAAAATGTATTTTTAGAAATTGTATTTATTTATTTTCAGACAAAAAATATACATGTTAGATGCACTTAGAAGTAATTTTACTATCATATTTTAATTAACACGCACAAAGCAACACAAAATTATTTTATACAGAATTAATCATAATAATCAGAATGAGTTAATCAAAAATATGTAATTTCAAATATACTGTTAATTTTGAAATAAATAATACTAACAAAAAGAGAAAAACGTAAAGCAGGCAAACGACATGACTACAAAATTAATAGCCTATGATAATTCCTTAAGGATGCTATTAGTAATAGGTACTTAAGTTACGTTAGTAAGGACAAAGACTTATAAATTTACATTTGAGAAAAGAAGGAAAAAAAATCACAAAACAATGCAAATGCATGTCGTGGCCGTAGAAAAAAGGCTCCCACTGTTTGTCAGTGGTTGCTGAACTCAACTGCACTGTTTTTCAGTGGTTGCTGAACTCAACTAAGTCTACCGAAGTTGAACCTATATTACTTTATACAACAGTATACTACAGTCAAATAGAAGTACATAATCGCCATCTTGATAAGCCAGCTGTTGCAACAAGACACTGTGATCGTAGCTTTAAGAGAATGTCGGCATTGTTGCTATGCCGACGGAGAGTGTGAAGACTTGCAAACCTTACATATATCTTACAGATATTAGTCTACGTTACGTCTAAGTTCCCACAATTCCTTTGTTGCAGTGTCAACGGTGGACGTAGATGCAGTACTAGGGCGCACGGCGTCGCTGCCTTGTGACGTCACACCTGACACAAACGAGGACAGGGTATACATGGTGTTGTGGTTCCGGAAAAGCGGAGGGAAACCTATTTATAGGTAAGGTGTTAATATTTTTAGAGTTCTAACGTTAAGATTATTTTGGTGAATGTATGATTGGTCTTACTAATATTATAAATGTGAAAGTTGATGAAGATGGATGGATGGATGGACTGATGATTATTACTCTTTTACGCGAAAAATACTAAATGACTGAACGAAATGTGGCATGTAGATAGTTGAAATGCGGAATAATACATAGGGTGCTTTTTATCCCAGAATTTCACGCAAAAAAACCCTCCTACGCCAATAAAGTCGCGGGCAGAAGCTAGTTACTGCATAAATTAATGTTATTATGTTTAAAGATTTAATGTTTTTTGTTGTACTTAAATAATGAAATACATTATTATTATTATATCATAATAAAAAGAAAGAAACCTCTCTTTCAAAGTATGGTTTACCAAAATATAACACTTAAATTTTGCTTACTTAGATGATAATTTTTTCCAAGTTTTCATCTTGGCGGCAGATATTATGCCCGAAGTAACTGAGGATTCTGCATCGGCTTGTGGACAAGCGATATTTGATACGGAGCTCCTGTAGTGTAAACACATTTGTGTGGCACGTTGTCCATGGTATAATAATGCTTGGTAATAATTGCTGCTAAACAGTTGAAATTCGCAAGATTTTATTATTGCGTTCTCACTTTTTGTGTTAAGTTTATAATACAAGAACCTTATGCCTTACCTTAAATGAGAAGATAAGAAATAAACACAAGTACGAATATAAGGGACGATAGGGACAGCTTCTCCGGGTAGCGAATTAACTTAAAAGCCCATGCATAACTTATTATCTCGGAAAAATTCTGTAACATATCGAAAATTTAACTTTTAGCTTATTAAACTGAAGCGGCAGCTACAGTTGAGAATGTTCAGTAATTTGTCGTACAACTTGTATTGCCGAATGGTATTCACAAAATATATGTGATATAATATCTTGCATCAAAGTAAATCATTATCTCTCGTCTTAAGTCTAGTATCGCCCTGGGTAGGTATAGGTTTTTGATAGAGTGGCTATAGCGGTCATTGACCCTAGTACCTTTAGTAGGTACTAGCTCTTACCTGTGAATTTACTCGTGTTAAATATATTTTGTTATTCAACAGCAAAAACTAATCGTTGACGGTCTCAAGTGTATACCTAACCTGCCTCATCGGCCTAGTGGTTGCAATCGCGACTGCTAAGCTTAATGTCTGGGGTTCGATTCCCGTGTCACGCAAAAGTGCTATTCGGTATTTTATTAGATTTTTTCTGTAGTAGGCTGGAGCATCACACCGCTTGCTTCTAAAGTTAGTGGTGTGAATCTCCCACGTCTTGAAAAGAACGGTAAGCAGTAGGTCTTGCGCCTGATCCATCTCCGGTCATGTCGGATTGCTGTCGGATTATGAGAGTAAAGGAACAGAGAGTGCACCTGCACTATATCATGTCTCCGCTAATATTTGCCGCCGGAGGACTTTTATATCCCCTTTCATGGGCGGTGGCGTGTATATACGTTCCAAGACAGCTACGAGTGGTGACAGAACGCACTACCACGTCTATTTTAATTTACTTGTTTTAAGCAGACCGTTTAGTCACGTTGACTCGCAATACAAAATTGTACTAGCTACGTCTTTCCACCACAACGCATGAAAATTTCAAAACTGTTCTGTCACATTACATTATGATTTTTGGTGCTTCAAAAAGAAGACGTCCTGCACGTGCGCTGGTGGTACGTAGAATACGCACGACGTTGACGTTAGATAACGATAGTGCCGCTATTGGCCAAATGTATCAAAAAAATACGACTCGACGTCAATAAACGTCTAACCATTTTGTATGAAGAATTGATGTTTCAGTCTACATATACCACGTGATCGAGTACCGTCCGCGAAAGGAATATTCTTGAGATGGTCAAAGAATCCTATTCATTAAAACTAGTATGGCAAAATTAACACATTTTGCAAGAAAAACGAAAAATGAAGTCCAACAAAAGAGTCACTTTCGCATTTGTAATTTCAGTTAGGGACATGCATTTAGAAATTACCGATATTTCTACAACGTGTAATTTAAAGGAATAGCAAACGATATGGCAAGGGTTTTGTAATCCTAATTTTATGTGTGTAGAACTTATTACAAATACCAATACACTGATACAAGAGACCGAAGTTTTCAAATTAAGAAGAACGAAGAGAATTATCGTGTTATTTGCAAGTGACGTGGAAAGTTATTGACCCTCGTAGTGCTGTGACACGTTTGTTATGATTGGTATTCAAGAAATAATTATATGAAACCGATAATTTGGTATCAATTCTTTGATTCAGTTACTTTGAGCTGAAACTGTGCATAGAGACTCCGTACCAGATGTTGTCTTCAGCCCTTTGGATAGATATGGGGTTTCCGTTACACATTGTATAATAAAATAAAATATTTATGGTAACGATAAACGAGTAAAAAATAAATTGTACGTTGTTTTCCACCAAAATAGTCCACACAACACCAACAACCGTTCAACAGCTTACACGCACTAATTAATTAAAATAAATGATTATTTTAATTAATTAGTGCGTTTAAACTAAAAACATAATGTATTTAAATGACAAATGAAAAATCTGATGCACATACATTATTATTATATTCTGTACAAATAATACGATCGGTATTAATTTATTACAATACTTAATTAATGGATCACTGAAAAATTGAGCATTGTATGCAGTATTCTTTTGACAAATAATTTTAAATGCTTTCATGTGTGTCAAATGAAACCATGTTTTTATTTTAACTGTAATGAAGATACTGATAAAAGTTTAGAACATAATTATTTGCTTTATTATGTCGCAGGCCATTTTATCTATAAAATTAATGTTATAAATGCGAAATTTTAAATGCTTTTTCCACTTTGTCATTACTAAATAGAGTTGTGCCAAATTCTTTTTTTTATAATTTAAGTCAGGAATAACACAATAAAAGGTCATATATATAGTACTTATTTTCTTGCTGGAAAAAGAACGGTATTTGTGGTATTAATTTATAAAAATTTATCATTCATACTTTTTATCATTCAAACCAAGTCTAGGTAAAATTATTGAAATAAACAACTGATTAATATTTATTTATAAATAATACAAAAACTTTAAACATTTGAATATACATGTAAAAGTGACTATTTGTGTAACTGCAAATGTTTTGTGTGTCAATATTGAGTGTAAATAAACCTTTCAGTATTTTATTTCACAAACGGAAATAGTTATTTCAAAATGATGCTACATCTATACGACAGATTTTAAACAAGTAAGGACATAGTATGTACCTGCAAACGCATGATCGTGTTCCTGTAACACGTCTACATCACACCGATAACATAAATTTATTAATCATCATCATTACCATCATCTACAACGGTCCAGTACAAAGGATGTAGAACAAAGGTCTCTTAATTGCACGTCTCTAAGCTTGATTCTTGGCCGACCTCGTTCGCCCACACAATCGGTATTAAGCAAGTGATTGAGGTTAAAGCAATAATTACTTTAAAAAATTGCCGTCTGGGTAAATTTTCATGTTACATTAAAATAACATGTAGGTGTTGAATTTAACTCTCGTGCGCTTTTAGTTTCATGTATATTTTATTAAGAAATATTTATTATTATAATATAGTGGTATGTATTATTCAAGTTTACTATTTTCTATGAGTTTTGGATGCCTGAGGTAATAAATAAAATTAATATCAACTGGACAATTCATACGTAATCGGGTAAATTTAGTGTATGTTTCCGTGAGTCAGAATTATGCATATACCGATATAATTCTTAGCTGATGCATACATTTACTTCTGTTTTACTAGGTGCTTTCCGGAATTTAATTCGCGTGGAAATTTTGCACATTTTCCAGGGTTAAAAAGAAGCCAATGAGATATGCCAAACTACATATAATCAACTCTGTAATAATTTTATCTAAATTCTTTTTACCTTTTTTGGCAGGACTGAGTAACCAATATCCTTACGTCCATCCATACATCATAACTTTTGCATTTATAATAGTTTGAATTAACTATATTTATTAAAAAAAAAAAAACTAGTTAAAGCCCTAAGTTGAGTTATATGAAAAATGCAATGTACCTACACTGCCTGGATAGGGACACTCGAATCTGTGCTGCTAAAAAACCATCTTAGATATTTATCTAAACGGTTCTTGTGCTTCTAGCACTACATTAATTATTTGGATATTAAAAGAGCTTCTTAATCACCGGCCTAAGTTACTTTAAATTTGCATAAAATTATTCCTAAACAGCACTGTTTCTACTGTAATCCATTTGCGAAAACACCATGTACACAACACATCATTACCAGCCTTTAATGTTTCCACTGCTAATACAGGCCCCTGTTTTTCATCCATCCACCAAGTGAGGCCAGTGTAGGTTGGTGGATGTCGCATGTCTTCGGAGTTTTGGTTCTAGAACATCTCGGTTTACTCTCGTTGTTTTTTTTTTTTCAACATTTTGATTGCAGTAGTGTAAATTACACAAAGTATGTGTGCGCTTAGGTTTAAACCCACTACCTAGTACACGTAAGTCGTGCCTGTAACCGCTGGGCCACTTCTGCTCCATCCAATTACCATTCACAAAAAAAGCATAATACCATTAATTTGTCATAAATCTGATAAAATCCGGACCAACTTGAGAAAAAAACAGTCAACGTTCAAGTTGGGCAGTGCCTTATAAAAACTTTGTGAATACGTATTTAATTAATAGCATAAAGTCGGGCCTAATGAACCGTTCGCTACCTTAAACGGATGAGCGGAAGCCGAGCACAACCAATCCAATTAACGTTAGGAACACACCTACAACGTACAACGAAACACACTTAAGATGTCATGGCGCCTCGTTAAGGAAATCACACTTGACGATGGAAGTCCGAGGACTTTCCATCTATGTTCTCAAGCTCGGAGCTCGCTCTTGTCACTCATACGTAACTTGAATTGGATACACATGGCTTAACTTTATGTTTGATTAAGTTTTTAGTGGTAGGCTGTTTGGTGTATTTTTAGGGTTCTGTAAGTTTAATAATTCACCTGTTATTTTGACATTAAAACAATTAATTACAACAAATATACAAAATTATGTACTAAAATACAAACTACAATAAAGCATCAAAAAATTCATCCTCAACGCTGTCGGCTGGCAACGTACCCAAGATACTGGCGGCATTGCCTCGTTGTATGGCAATGCTTAGCCGTTGACCAAAGAAATAGCCAGCCCTTGGGTCGCGAGAAGCGTCAACGAGCCTTTTCGATATTTCTTTAAAAAGGCTGTGAGCACACGGGCCCCAAGATCCGAGAGTTTCGACCCCAAACGGCTCGAAAATATAGTTATCACCGAGATGACTATATTTACGCCGCTTGAGGTTTTCCGCAGCCGCAGCGGGAGCGCCAGCACAACATGATGAACTGGGAAGATGGGATGGCGCGACAGTATCGACACAAGTTGCGTCCCACACTAAAAGCCTACTCATCTTCCAAGGAAACAATGACATGCCGTCCGGTCTCTTGCCATCGTCACGCGCCAGTCCAATGGGTTCCAATACGGCTGGAACGCCGACGGTGACAAGGGCTCGTCGGATAATGTCATTTAAGTTGGCATGTCGTGCAAATCGACCCGCAACTACGGCTACGGCTAGCGACTACGGCTGCAAGAGAGACCATGGTGCCCGAGGCTGTTGACCGCTTCCCCACAATTACAGCGATGAGGGGAACAACAAGGGGCTCCTAGGCGTAGTGAAGCAGCGATGCGGAAAGTGGTATTCCCTACAGCTATCTTCGTAAGACATGGGAGCTTTACGGAGGCGATAGTTAAGGTGGTTAACGAATTTTCTTTGAATACGTTCTAATTGATTCTTGTATATGATATATTGGGGGCACCAAATAGGACACGCCAGCCCCGGATCTTCGATTTTTTTTAGGCGGGGCAAAAACTGGAAAATGCCGCCCCCGCCCGCTTATATTTACCTTTATCATATCTGGAGGCACGGCAGTGCCCCCGCCAAGTCGAGCAAAAAAGCGGCACGGCCGTACCATTCTTTTCTCGAAGCAACTCAGGGCCATTTTCGACCCCCTATAACTTCGTTGTAGATAAAACTAGAAGCCTGAATTTTCAGTAACCAAACAGGCATTGTATTAACACGGTATATTTCAAATTTCATTCAATTTGAACTAGTAGTTTAAGAATTATAACGAGTCAAAGTTCCTTAATTTTGTAAATTTTGTCACTCACTGACTGACCGATCATCAAAAGTCTAAAGCACTTCTAGCAGACATAGAAGCTTCAAATTTAGAATACAATTAGTGTTTAGTATATGAATCAAGGAAAAACTATAATATTTTTCAATTTCGTTCCAGTTTTCTAGATACATCAACTGCATAAATAACTTTGTAATCCTATATAAATATATAGGATTACAAAGTTACATTTGCAGTTAATTAATCAGTGTACCTGTATAATATAATGAAATAATAGATGTAGATGGGTACTTTTTTTTGGTGAAAAATATCATCGAATGACTTCTTCCGCTCGGGTGTATCCGAATTCTACTAACTAAAAACCCACCCTGTTCCTTCGTAAGCCCTAAAGTTCCGGGGCCGCGGTATCTTGATGGAACTTTCCCATAAACCCCGACAGGCAATGGCCCTATGAGGCCCCGTCACTGGTATTAACAGTTTTTTGAGGCGCGCGTAGAACACAACGCGCCGCCGACCCGGGCCTGGTCCTTACCGGACGGTGAGCGACCCCTGTTCGCCAACCGCAGGCCCGCGCCCACGGTGGCCCGAAATCGACTCGCGATCCACGACGCCCGGGGCGTCTCCCCCGGCGGCTGGGGCGCGAGGAAGAGAGTTGCCTCTCCCTCGCACGTTAGGCCTCCTCCTTCGCTAGCATGATTGCTTCGCAGCAGGAGGTGACTGCATCCCATTCCCTCTCGCTTCGCACCATGGTCTAAACCAGAGCAGGGCGCGAGAAGTCGCCGCCGCCGATCGCCTCTATGAGGATACGACGGTGCTCCACCCATGCAGGGCACACCTCGACCATATGGTCGAGGTGTGCTCGACCGTGTCTTCCAGTGTAGATAAGTACCTAGATATAATAATTATGCTCAAAGGTAACTTGTTAAATGGTCAACGGAATAAAAAAGCAAGAAGTATTAAGAGTATTGGGAATATTGCCCGAAATTGCATAATTACTTACTTATGGATTAATTAACTAATGCAAAAGACGTACGTGCGTATCCATATGTGCGTATCAAAGCCTCCGAAAAAATCCCATAGAGACAGGGAGTGGGCTTTGAAAAAAACTTTAGCTGAAGTTCAAGAAGTAGTACCGGAAAATAAAAAAGGAAGGCTACCTATAAAAATAAGAAAAGCTCATAAGACAGAGAGAAGGCTTTAAGAAAACTCGTTGTTGGTATACAAGAAGTAGAAGGTACCGGAAAGTAAAAAAGTAGGACTTTCTACAAAAAGCAATGAGATCCCATAAAAAACAATACTTGTCAAAAACCCAAGTCTCGCAACTTAGTTGTTCTACCGTAAAAACTTGTGAGATCCATGTAATACCAAGTCGGTTATTAATTTATTCAGTCCCTACTTAAGGGACCTTCTGTCTTAAGTTGTTACGTAATTATCTAACCTAACGACATCAAAATTACATGACCAACACAGTATGGATACGACCAATACTATCACATCTGAACTTGAAATGTTAATGTTAATATAAAAGTGACAAAATGAAAATGAAGCATTGCAGTAGACGAAAATGTTAAAAAAAAACCCATTGTCATAAAAAAGTTTGCCGCGCAAAATGGCAAACAATATTTGTTGAATTATCTATTTCTGACCAAAACCTTTGTCAAATACACAATCAATGAATTAAATACTGTTCATTACTTACCTATTCATGATTCCAAACACTTTTCACGTCCGTTTCTCTTCTTTTTTTACGATTTTCCCTCACTTTACACAAGCTAACAAACTTTCAAGGCGCGCGCGAAAACGAGACTATTTGAAAAGTATACTAATTGTCGTTGGTGTGTTTTAGAAACAAAACATATGGCGGTATGTCATCCTTGTTTATTTCCCTACACTGTGTGCAAGTTAGAGCAGGATCAATATAGTATTGGCATTAAATCAGTAAAAAAATACGTTAGAACCTACATCGGACTCTAGGAGCGCGGTACACAGTCAAGGCATTTTTGACAGCGGACTCCTGGAGTCCGATGCACTGTTCAAGGGTTATAGTGACCATATCAATATTAAAAATCTTTACCGTTTTAAATAAATACATTGACTTGGCAATCGCAATAAACAATTTAATTTATATATGTATTACTTGTTAGATATATTGTGTTTTCATGCGATGGCCGAGTCAATCTATTTATTTAAAACGGTAAAGATTTTTAATATTAATATGGTCACTATAAGATGTCGTTAGGTTAGATAATTACGTAGCAACTTAAGACAGAAGGTCCCATAAGTAGGGACTGAATAAATTAATAACCGACTTGGTATTACATGGATCTCACAACTTTTTACGGTAGAACAACTAAGTTGCGAGACTTGGGTTTTTGACAAGTATTGTTTTTTATGGGATTTATAATTCCCATTAATTGATTGTCATTTGGACATAGACCTTCCGGAAATAATGCATCCATCACTGTTCTTTCTGTGTTCAACCTATTTATTTACACATTTATAGACATGAGAGTGTAGAATATATATTTTAAACAGCACATGATAGGATTTAAAATGAAAATATGCATCATAAAAATCAAATATATTATGGCATTTGTGAATTAAAATTACAATTTTTCTCTTCGAGCTTTTTGTTCAGCAAATAAATCTATGGCCTTGTCATAATTTAACTCGTGTGCCATTCGATTTTCTATCGCTAAGATTGCAAGACTCGATAGGCGTTCCTGGCTCATAGAAGAACGCAAATAATTTTTAATTAGTTTTAGTTTGCTAAAACTTCGCTCACAGCTTGCGGATGTAGTTGGAAGCGTACAATAAATTCGCAGGGCAATACAAATTTTCGAAAAGTATCCTGCAAATCATGATTGTAGATCTGTTGCAAGAGATAGAAACCGTTAGCTTTTTCTATATCCCCAAATAAAAGCGGAGCTTGCTCTCAGAATTCAACGGCGCTTAAATCTCGCTGAAGTCTCTTTTACGGTCTCTTTTTCATTTTGAGCTTCTTTTTCCATGAAACAGTAGACATCGTATACTATTTTTCTGGCATGCCTGTGTAAAACGGTATTTGGTCCTGGCATTGTAATCAACGTAATACAAACTAAATTTGAAACAATAACAATAACTCGTAACAAAAACTGAATTTAACATAATAAAAATAACTCGAAACAAAATCTAAATTTAAAACAATAACAATAATTCGTAACAAAAACCAAATTTAACACAATAAAAATAACTCTTAACAAAAACAACAAAAACAAAGGGTACAGATTTCGTGCAGGCAGTGTATTCGGGAGCGAACGGGGCGTAGACACCCGCGTCCCACTGACAACCGCCGACTCCTAAAAATCGACTTCTGCGCATCTAACGACAATTGCCAAGTTACGTGCCGGGCACTATACGCGCCTCGCGAGTCGCGAATAATAATGTTCGTGCAGCACGTCTCATCCCGCGCTCCCGCTGCACCCGGTCACGTGGTCCGTGTGCTGTACTCAAAGACTATAAAACTGAAATAACAGACAAAACCTTTAGGTAATACAAGATTTTATTATACTTAAAAATGCAATACTTTTTATGACACATAACTTGTCAATGATAAACTGACAATAAGAATAAAAATAAAATGTTTCATAGAGACGGAAGAAGTAAAGAGTTTATATCATTCTCCCGCGCTAGTCTGTAACATAATCAGTTAAAAATGTTGGTGGTCTGTGCATGCGACTGGATCTACGAATTATCTCCGGTAGCGGAGATAGCGGTGGTCTTTTTTGAGACACTTGCCCTCCACTGTGGTTAGAGACCGGCTCTTCTGCCTCTGTAGATGAAGAAGGTGTCATGTTACGGTTCTCAGTTATCGTTGATGTAGGTGGTGTAACAAAAGAATCAGTTTCAGTTTCCTGGGGAGCTATGTCATCTGATCCCAGCGGCGCTAGATAACGATTTCACACTGTAGTCTCTCTTCCATCGATATATCTGACATAGGAGTAATCTGGATTACTATGTAATAGTTCCACCTCCTCAACAATTAGTTCATATTTGTTACTCCTGTTTAATTTCTTCAGTAATACTTGGCCGGAATTCGTAAGCCAGGTTGGAATAGAAATTCCGTTAGTAGATCTCCGTGGGTGTCTTAAACATTCGCTCATGCGGTGTGTAATTAGTAGCGGTGTAAAGTAAGGAGCGAATAGAATGCAAAGCTTGCGGCAAAACTTGCTCCCAGTTCTTGACTGATAACTTTTTAGTTTTCAGTGCCAAAAGTATTGTTTTCCAGAGCGTAGAATTCAATTTCTCCACTTGCCCATTGCCTCGTGGATTGTAGGCTGTAGTTCGGCTTGTAGCGATACCTCTTTCATGAAGAAATTCTTGCACCTCGGCAGAAAGAAAAGCTGTACCGCGATCCGAATGAATATACGATGGAAAACCGAATATCATGAATAAACTGTTGAGATGTTTGACCACTGTTTTTGAGCTGACGTCTGAGCATGGAAAAGCGAATGTAAATCGAGAAAATTCGTCAATTACAGTTAAAATGAATCTGTTAGTTGTATTTGTTGGAACTGGGCCTTTAAAATCTATGCTCAAGCGTTCGAAGGGTGCTGTCGCTTTAATAAGTCTTCTATGCTCATCACTGGTATTTCTTACGTATCTTGGCTTTATTTTAGAACACGTCCGACAAGAGCTTGTCATATTTCGAACTTCTTCAAGGGAATATGGTAGATTTTTAGAGCGTATCCAATGGAACATACGTGAAACACCGGGATGGCAGAGAGCTTCATGAAGTGATATAAGTTTGGCAGTGCGAGATTCTGTAGATGCACAAACTCTAGATAGAGCATCAGCAGCGTAGTTTTCTATGCCGGGTCTATACACGATTTCAAATTTGTAAGCAGCAAGTTCCAACCGCCATCTCTGAATCTTCTCATTTTTAATTTTGCTTGATTGTTTCATATTAAACATAATAGCAACCGAGCGTTGATCGGTGACCAAGCGAAATTGCTTACCAATAAGGTAATGCCTCCATTTCCTTAATGATTCTACGATAGCGTAAGCTTCTTTCTCTATAGCAGAATGATTTTGTTCGGTTGGATTTAGGGTTCTTGAAAAGAATGCTACAGGCCTGGAATCTTGCGTTAGCACTGCTGCGATTGAATGGTCTGATGCATCAGTTTCGACTCTAAAAGGCATATTTTCATCGATAGCATGAATTGAAGATTTAGCAATGTCGTTTTTCAGACCCTCAAAGCATTGATTTTGCTCATTTGTAAGGGGGAAAAAAGTTGTCCTAGCAAGTGAGTGAATACGTTCTGAAAAATTTGGAATAGTGAGCGAACATACCGAGTGTACGTCTGAGTGTCGGTATGTCTTGTGGTGGCGGTAAGTCAATAAGTGGCTTCAGGCGCTCATTGTCAGGTTTGATAATGTGATTGTGAATGTTGTAGCCAAGAATATTAATAGAGTCTTGATAAAATTTACATTTTTGCATACTCAATGTCAGACCATACTTTTTGGCCGCAGTCATAAAGCGCTCTAAGTTTTGCTCGTGTTTTTCGCGAGTAAGGCCACAAATAGTGATGTCATCAAGATAAGCGTACGTCTTCTGAAGCTTTTCTTTTCTAGTTATCCAATCAATAGTTCGTTGAAAACTTGAGACGCCATTTGTCACTCCAAAAGGTATGCGTCTAAACTGATACAAAT
Organism: Tholera decimalis; assembly: GCA_943138885.2. Taxonomy (NCBI): domain Eukaryota; kingdom Metazoa; phylum Arthropoda; class Insecta; order Lepidoptera; family Noctuidae; genus Tholera; species Tholera decimalis. The sequence continues at coordinate 22,986,803 of OW964565.2, forward strand.
TACCCATAGCTTCGAAGGCAGTATACTTTCTTTCTTCGGGTAAAATTGGAACTTGATGGTAAGCGCTTTTCAAGTCTATTAAGCTGAACATTGAGTTTTTGGCTACTTTAGCGACTAAGTCCTCTATGTTGGGTAGTGGATATGCGTCAAGCTCAGTATATCCGTTGATTGTTTGCGAATAATCAATTACAAGCCGTTTCCTATGCGTTTCATTTTTCGTTATGAGGACCTGAGCTCTCCACGGTGATTTACTTTCCTCAATCACACCTTCCGCTAAAAGGTTGTTGATCTCGTCTTTAATAAATTTGGTATCCTCATTGCTGAATTTCCTGGATTTTACAGCAACAGGTCTGCATTTAGGAGAGACGTTTGAAAAAAGTGGTACGGCCGGCACAGATGCTGCAGCTACATTACACACGTGAAGTGGCTTCTTTGGTCCACCAAATGAGAATTCTAGTGACGCATGTTCTCCGACGACGTCATGACCGATTATTATATCGGCGCAAAGATTTTTGACAATAAGGAAATTCACATTTTCGTATTTGTGATCTCCAATGTTAATTGTTTGAAAAGTTTGGCCTTCTACTTGTGATACATGGTTAAGTGAGGCCATTGAAATTGTTTGATAGCTAGGCTTTGTTTTAAGTCCACAGAGTTTGGAGAAGCTGTCATTGATAAAAGAAACGGAACTTCCTGTATCTAAGAGCGCTTCTGCTCGTATACCTTTGATATACGCAGGCACAGTAGCTTTTCTTAGGGATTTATTCTGTGGTCAAAGTTAAGTAAATGATGTAGTGTTGGGTAGGACACGACTTGAAAAAGAGTTTGTAAGAGTAGCCTCTTTTTTGTACTGAGCCGGTACAATGTCCCACTTCAAATGAGGCGAGGCATACTGAAGCTCGGCGATACATTTGAAGTAACCAGTAGTGTTGGGTAGGACACGACTTGAAAAAGAGTTTGTAAGAGTAGTCTCTTTTTTGTACTGAGCCGGTACAATGTCATAATACGTCATTGGTCCCACTTGATACTTCAATTGAGGCGAGGCGTACTGAAGCTCGGCGATACATTTGAAGTAACCTGTACGAATATGATATTTGATGTTATTGTGTTAGTATTGTCATAATATTACACTCTGTTTTTCTCTCAAACCAATATAAAAATAATAAACAACTCCAAAATAATAACACAAACTAGCTAATCAGGCATAATAAATAGTTATTGAAAGTCATTCATTAAACAGAATAATTACTAAAACTTACATGACTATTCATTGTCACTTAGATAGAATACTTTAGAATATTAACTTATTTCGCAATGACAAACAATTAAAAACGAATGAATGATTCAAAATTTTAAATTTAAATTGTACCTACACGTTTCAATTCACGCCTCATCGTAGTACATTTATTTAGCATTAGAGTGAATAAAATATATCATTACTTCTCGAGTCGCGTCTTGTTTCGTCCCTCGGTTCATTGAAAAATGTCGTACTAATGCAGCATGTGCCGCGCTTTCTGTCTCTCTCACCCTTACGATGAGTGACAAGCGTGCACCGCGACCGCGACATAAAATTTGAAGTAGTACATTTTATAGTGCCGAGCCGCTCTTACATTTTGACGTCATGTACGGGACAAATGTACTGCCTCTTGTAAGTCCTACTCAACACTAAAATGATGAGTTGTCAACAGGGCCGCGCTGACCTAAGACAGCGCCTGTGTGCAAAATCTATGAAGCGCCTATGATGTTTTTCCACAGGCGTGAGTATTGTCTTGGGGGACCCCAATACTCACTCCTTTAACTTTACACTGTTTGTACCTACTCAATTATAAAGAATAATATGTTGTTACAAAAATAATTTCAATAATTAATGCTGGCATTACTTCCGGCGCCCCTTCTGCCTTGGCGCCTGTGTGCGCCGCAAACTTCGCACATAGGGGCTGCTCGGCCCTGGTTGTCCATACGTCTGTAGAATGTAAATTTGGCCGCCCCCTGAACTTGCCGCCCGGGGCATGGGCCCCGGCTTGCCCCCCCCTAGATCCGGGGCTGGGACACGCATATTCTAGGACACTGCGCACATATGCAAAATATACTAATTTAAGAGCCTCAATATTTTTAAATAGTTTACATGACCTAAGAACAAATCCTAAGTTCTTATACGCTTTTGTAGGGAGCCGGGACCGAAAATATACTCAAAATGATTTTTCATGATGGCGGCAACGGAAATTTGTAATTTTATCGTCACGGTTTCGGGTTCGTAATACCGAATCACCTCAAATTTCTAGTTGTCGCCAGTCATACACATTTCTTGATATGACAAGTCTGACCTTTTCATGATGAAAATGTACGGAACTTTACACTGTGTGTGGCTCGACACGCACTTGGCAAGTTGCACGTTTATTTTATTATTGTTTGGAGGCCGGGGCAAAGTGAAACGAGTATCACCGAGTTCATTAATTTCCTGTCTTAGAAAACTCAAAGGAACATTTAAAGTAAACATCTATTTTAGTATTAATTAATTTTGCTCATCTTTTACGCAAAAAGGAAATAACGTGCGTAATAAACTCCCAACAGCAAACATCTGCTTACGTAACCGAAACAGTAATGTAGATAAAATCCTCATTATATCCTTAGAATTGTATATAATTGCTATTTTATATCAGCAGCCGGGTGAAACGAATACTTGGCAGAGATTATGCCATCATAAAATGCGTGCTTAAATTGTTAAATTTACCTGGGAACACCAGTGTATCTCAAATCATCTCTACCAAAGCTTCTTGCTTTATAAATTAGGATGGAGGTCGGTAGATTCAGAAAATGTAGCCTGTCCGGAAATTGAAAAACTTCACCGTGTTGGGTCGTTCTTTTATTCAAGAATTTGACAGTTCTTTTTAAGGAAAATAAATTCAGGCGCGGACTATGTGGCATTTTACGTGCTTTCATTAAATTTACCGGGAGATGTGATTTTATTAAATTTGATTGTACCTGGTTTTTGTACGATACCATTTTATATCTGATTAATTGGGTCTAATCTATATATATCTATATATCTATACATTTAATAAAGTAGTAAAAAAAAAACTGTGTATATTTAAATTTTCTACAAAAATAATAATTGGGTTAGATTAAGAAACGGTAAACCGGTAAAAAAATGTCTGTTTGTTTGTACATGGTAATCTCCGCACCTACTGGTTGGATTTTAATGAAATTTAGTTTGTAGATAGCTGACATCCTGGAATAACACATAGGCTACTTTTTATCCCGGAATTCCCACAGGATCGGGATTTACGCGGGAAATCCTCCCACGCGAACAAAGTTGCGGGCTGCATCTAGTGCAAAATAAATTAAAGTTAAGATATGTGTGATGAATGATTGTGTAGATGATTGTAATTCAATCACGCCAATATGGCTAAATGGATCTGTATGAAATTCGGAACATAGATAAATGATAGTTTGGAATCACATAAAAACTATATTTATTCCCAGGTAAAGGTTTTCAATCGCTGTTTTAAAACTTAAATAAGTTGTGACTCGGATATTTCTAAGCAAACTCAGAGCCCTCTCGTTAATCCATATTTTTGTTTCAGTTTCGACGTCCGTGGTCGGTCGTTCAACAAAGCATTACAATGGTCGGATCCAGGAGCGTTCGGCCCCCGAGCTTATTTCGCAACAGTCGCCCGACCAGCAGCCCTCACACTTAGCTCAGTACAACTAGACGACGAAGGTGTCTACAGATGTAGAGTAGACTTCAAAAACTCACCAACAAGAAACTTCCAAATTAGACTCACAGTAATAGGTAAGTTACTTGATAAAATCTAAGACACGTGCCGATAAAAAGAACTAAAGTTAAGCAAACAACGCTTAATGAAACCAAGCAAATAGAATTAGCGCCAAACAAAAATACTAGATCAAAGTAACTGTCTGATTTCAGGTAAAAGTTTTGAAAAGCTAAATTTATCAGTCTAGACCAGGCTTGTTTTTTTATCGTAGGTACCTACTCACAAAAACATTCCTTTTGCTATTAAGTCTAGATAAACGTTCAGATTGTTTTACTATTAAAACTTGAATTTGTTTACAGAATCTTTAATTTACATTTTAATGTGAATTTCACTTAGATCTGAGCAGCTGCGATTTTAAGTGACACAGGAGTAGACAATCTCGTTAAAATAAAAATCAAGTAAGTTTTAAATGGAAATTTTATGAGGCGACGACTGGGAATCAATTTAGTCATTACGATGAATCGCGGGAGACGCGCGGTCGCCGAGTGATGACATCGCGCAGACATTTTAATTATCAACTGTCGACTCGGGATCGGCGAGGTTGCTCAGCTGCCGCGTGATAAAAACGATGCCCGCCGACGATGACACAGATAAAATCTGTAGGCGACAGGTTAAATTTAAAAGGAAATTAGATTTGAATAGATCAAATTGTCTGAACGTTATCAGGCCCCCGTACTGATCCCCTTTATTTGCTTATTAAAACCTTAGACAGGAGATGGTTTACTAATTTATTAAATGAGCTACGAACATTTTGTATTCGTTCTTCATTGATTGCTGTTAATATTGCGCAGTGCCGTGTTTTCACAACGTTATTTACCATTTCTACAATCCGTATCTTTGTGAATTATTGGTTATTTCATATGAGTCCCGTATCAATACTTACGCTATGAATACCTTGCCGAGTATTGCAGCAGAGGAACCTCTATAATTACTCTAATAGGCTTATTCAATGGCAGCGTAACCGCATTCTTAAGAAATATTACCGGGCGAAGAGCATAAAAATATAAACATGGCCTATAAAATGGCGAGCAAACTACCGTTGAGCTTTTCAAAGAAATTACCCTATTCAAGGCGACGAAAGACGTAGGTAAAGGAGATGAGGGAAGTAAATTTCTTTTGCGCAGAACAAAGCATTTAAAAGTAAGCCTACATCGCATATATGCAACTCCATTGAAATCCATTACTCTGCTGGCGCCGAGAGGTAATTTGCAGGAGCCTTTTGTTAGCAAAGGGACTGCTCACACAAAGAACTCTCTTACTTACATAATCAGGCATATTCATAACATCATAAAATATCCAATTACCATTGAGAACGGAGGGTGTTCATTAATGGCGTCAAATAATAATCAAATCTGGCGCCCGCGTAATATCGTGAACGATCACGCCCTCAGTTTTCATCTCAATATTGATATTATGATGAAGATTGTGGGAGAATGTGTTTGTATAGAATCTTATTACATCGGTGAGGGTTTTTTTCTAGTGCCTCCTCATCAGATGCTGCTGTATGACAAGTCTGGCGCGGATGTGTCGGGCGTGGTGGGACCTTTGGAGGAAGGAGCAGCTTTGGTACTGGTCTGCGAAGTGAGGGGTGGTGAGTAGACCTTGTAATTTATCAGTAAATATGGTTTCAGCTCTCCTATTAATATATTGTATCATTCAACCTCATTTATGTGAAGAAAAATTGTAATAAGTATTATGTGGAGAAACAACTACTTACATAAAGATTTTCTTAAGAAATGTAATATATTTTCTGTTGACGTGACACGGTGATTGAAATTACTTAGAAGAAAATCCAAATGTTTCTAAATACTTAGAAAGTTTAGGTACTCCATCAATGCTGAGGTTCGAGACTTAGATTATTATAAATGTCAAGATGCGGCCTGATATTGTAATAACAAAAGTGACATAAACAGTGAACAAATCTTTTTTTAAACAAACCTGTTTTTAAGTTCTTATATTTTAATTATGTAATAGTATACAATAAAGAGTATATCTATCTATCTAAACATGGTACCACTTCAGAGAGTTTGACGCACGTTTTCAAAACTGCGCAAAGAAAATGTTAACGATCCGAAACAAATTAACGTTTTGTAATACATTTTAAATAGCGTATTAATAATAAATTAAATTTTGAAGTGAAACAGTAAAAGTGGAAATTTCTTTTAATCTGTGCTTTTTTCGGATTTAGTTTTGTCATAAAAATATCACATTTATACAGAACACCTAAATTTTACGTAAAACTGAACAATGTTATGAACCACGTATTGACATTCTACAAAGCTCGGTTCACCGCTCGAAAGTTTAATATCGCAACATATAAGCGTAAATAGAAATATATGTATGTTTTAACATTCGCCGCACCGTTTTAACACTTAGCTATTGGTTATTTCATCCAATGATTTTTCATATGGCATGTCACGGGAAAATGCTCCACCTGCATGCTGGCTAGTTAGTACGTTTGAAATTGTTTATTTACGTCGTATCATCATATGCCTTTGCCTAACTTTGTTGGGAACGGCTTCCTGTATATTCGAATGTAGCAGAGGACTAGTGTTTTGTCTAACCCAGTAGCTGTGTAACACGCTATCCTTGGGTTAGACTGGGGCTTTTTACTACACGTAACGACAATCAAAGATTACAAACAACAGCCGGGATCATTGGTTTAACGTACTTTCCGAGACATGTAGGAATCTCGATAATTATGTTCAGATCGTCACTCATACACAGAATGAACTGCTGGCTAGCGTTACTTTACCATAAGGGTGCGTTTCCACCAGAGATGTGCGATGGAAATGTGTCGTGCGAGGATGTCTAGCTGTGCTGTGAAAATGTGTGGGGGTTTCCACCAAAGCTGTGCGATGAAAATGTGCCTATGATGATGTGTAGCGGAGCTGTGAAAATGCGCATTAATGTGTGGTGCGAGGATGCGCAAACCTCGCAACACATCCTTCTCAACACGCATTCCTTGCAACACATCCCTCGCAACACATCTCTCGCACACATCACTCGCACACATCCCTCGCTTGTTTTGTATGCGCAAAAATCTACTAGCTCCGCTGAGCCGTTTCCACCAGAGCTGTGCTGACCCAGGCGAGGTAAATGAAGCGATCCTATTGGCTCTTTACAAACACATCCCTCGCTACGCATCCTTGCACATCTCTGGTGGAAACGCAGCATAAAGATCAAACCGTGTGGCTGTTGTGTTATAAGAATTCATTTGTTTTATTCTTTTAAAACTAGATGGCTAACGTTTGTCAAAATGACAAACATGCATCAGATTTCTCGCTACCACTATCATCACAAAATTCAGTCTAGAGATTTCTTGGTTGACGTTCGCACAATAATTATAAAAGAACTGAGAGATATTTATTCAGTGCTCGTCATTTTGACGAACGACAGCTTTCTACATTTAAAATATTAAAAAAAAAACAAGTTAATTCGGTTCGCCGCTTAACGAAAAAAAGTCGCAAAAATATTGAACGGTGGGGGAGCTCAATTTTTTTCTATTGCTTGATTTCTTTTATGGAAACATTGGAAGAGATATTCCATTCGAATGGGTTCATTGAAAAGTCCGCAGTATGGCCGCCTGGCTTCGAGCCAGTGCTCGCAACGGATTATCTTCAGCCGTGCGCCCACCAATTGTGATGATGCAGCGGGCCGGACTGGGGGGGTTTAGGCTTTGACCCTGTTATCATGCTCATACTTAATTATGTGACTGAAAAATGGGCAATTTTTACGAACCTATTGGTACTGCTGCTTGGTTCCAAAATGTTTCAGAATATTATTTATTTATTTATTTATTTATTTATTTAGGGACAAATAACAGTTACATAATAAAAACATATTAACTAAAATTCGTATAACTAATTAAACAATTATGCAACCCACACCATTGTCCACAGGTTAACAAAAGAAATGAAAGTTACAATGACACATTAAAGCTAAAAACGAAATAGTTAAAATAACATTATCTAATAAATCCGTAACTGATTAACATATTATTAAATTAAATCTCAGACAAGAGTTTACAAGCTTCTACTTTAAATTGCTTATTAGATAGACAAAATATATCAAGCCGTGTGAAGTGCGAGTTATATATGTCCACAATACGACGCAGAGGCACGCGCACTCCGGCATTAGTTTTACAGGACTCTGTATGAAACAGACGAGGCACGCGCACTCCGCGCTGGATAACAGTTCTGGGTACTGTATAACATAATTTATTTGTTAAATCTGTGCAGTCAAATCTGTTGTTGCACAAACCATGCAACATCATTACTGACAGAAGCAATCGTCTGTACTCTAGACTTAAAACATGATATTTATTTAATAAATGTGTGTAGGGAACTTTAGAGTGATAACACCTGTAGTTCATAGAACGCAAAAACTTTTTCTGTACCATTTCTAAGCCAGCACCGTACTTTTTGTACAAAGGATTCCAGATAGGTGAAGCATATTCTAATTGTGATCTAATCAATGTTTTGTATAGCATTAAGAAGGTAGAGGGACGCACAAAGTCACGGGACGATCTCATGACGAAACCGAACATTTGAAAAGCTTTATTTACTACTGTATCATAGTGTAAGTCAAAGTGTAGACAGGAATCAAGTATTACTCCCAAATCACGTACTGAACGAACAGTATTTAGGGGAACGTTGTCAATGGAATAGGTATATATGTGTTTCTTTTTGTTCTTAGTAAAAGAGATAGTGTGGCATTTTGGAAGGCTAAGAATGAGCTTATTAACAATGCAGTAAGTATGTAACCTGTCTAGATCATCTTGAAGAAGTTGACAATCCTCTATCGTTTTGCAAGGTTTATAGATTTTGATGTCATCTGCGTACATTAGAAACCGAGAGTTAACGAAACATTGTTTAATATCGTTTATGAATATGACATAGAGAAGAGGACCTAAGATGGAACCTTGTGGAACTCCAGACGTAACAATTACAGTGTCAGATTCATAACCATTAACAACGACTTTCTGGGTTCTGTTAAAAATATATGACATAAACCAACGCAATAAGTTTCCGCGTATACCGTTATAGGCTATTTTATCCATGAGTAATTTATGATCCACCTTGTCGAAAGCCTTCTGAAAGTCTGTGTATACAGCGTCTACTTGTAATCGTTGATCCATATTTTCGAATAAATAGTTAGTGAAAACCATAAGATTTGTTGTGGTGGAACGACGTTTTACAAATCCATGTTGTTCCGGGATAATATGGCGGTGAAGACGAGAATATATTGATTCATGTACCAGTCTCTCGAAGACCTTGGACAAGGTGGAAAGTATTGAGATGGGGCGGTAATTCTCTACATTGTTTTTGTCACCACTTTTATAGACTGGAGTAATAAAGGCATTTTTCCAAACTGCGGGAAAAACGCCTTCTCGTAGGCATTTATTAAATATTATTTGCAGGGGAGTACAGAGGATTTCATACAATCTTGTGAAGAAACTAGGTGGCAATCCATCCGGTCCAGCTCCTTTAGAAGGATCAAGCAACTTTAATGACGTACTTATAACATCTTCAGTCAAGTAAATGTCTGATATACATATTAAATTTTCACTGCAGGTAGTAGGTGGTTGCCATGTATTTGGATTAAAAGAAGAAGGTTCGTAGACGGAACAGAAGTAAGTTGAGAATAAGTTGCAGATATTTTTGGGGTCATCGGAGGTAATATCCTTGAAATACATGCTGGCAGGTAGTTTAGCCTTGCATTTTCGAGCTGATATATAAGACCAGAAGTACTTAATGTTTTTGGGGATGTTATTCTCAACAGATTCCATGTAGTTTCGATAACATCTAGCAGATTCATGATGAAACAGATTGCGATATTTGGAAAAGGTTAAGTAGTCGGAGATATTATTATAATTCTTCCATTTGATCCATGCACGTTCTTTATTCTTTAAAATACGTATCAAGGATGGGGAAAACCATACTGGATACTTTCCATTTTTAATGCGAGATAACGGAACGTGCAATCTAATAATGCCGTATAATTTTTCATAGAAAGTATTGACAGCTTCCTCTGAAGAGAGGTGAGAGAGAGCCTTATCCCAGTTAACTTTACCTAGTTCAAGTTTTATTTCATCGAAATTAGCTTTATGAAAATTATGTCTTTGGACCGAGCGAGGTTTCATGGAAGCAAATTGCATACCCAGAGTAGTTAATATGGAGAACGGAGGATGGTGCATGTCAGGTTCTAGAAGAATATTACAAGATATTGTCTGGCAATCCACGTTAGAAATAACTAAATCCAGTATTCGTCCTAATTTGTTTTTGGTGGTATTATATTGAGTGCCATTAACAAATTCCATAAAATTTAACAAGCTACGCCCAGCCGAGCTTGATACATGAGCATGGCCACCTTGGTCTGACCATTCGATACCTGGGATATTAAAATCTCCAAGAAAGAAATATGAGTCACAAGTAGAGTCATTAGCCAAGTCTTGTAGCATATCGAAATACTGTGAATATGCGGCCTCATGTGTTCGTGGTGGTATATATGCGGCACAAATAATGTGGCGTGTGTTTTGTCGTGATGAAGGTAACTGTACCGCAATATGTTCTACCTCTGGGTGGAAAATGTGTGTCGATATCTTAGAAGGACGTAGTTCTCGAAGGACAGCCACAAGAATGCCTCCCCCCTCGCGTTTCTTAGTCGCTAGACGGTCACGATCGAATCTGAAGACGGTGTATCGGTTGTCAATAAATTCACTGTCCAGGATGGTAGGAATAAGCCAAGTTTCCGTCAACACAATAACGTCATACGAGCACGATAATATGTTCATGTAAAGCGTATGTAACTTTGTGCGGATCCCTCTACAGTTCTGGTAATATATCACGATATTATTTGCAGCCATTGGAAAATATGAAACAATAAATCTGTATAACATTTGACATTTTTATACACTGAGACGATGTACTTATTATAATTATTATGAAGTAGTGAACCTTATTATATAAACATAAACACAATAGAACCTTGATACAGTACTGTTTTATCCTTTGTAAATACGAGTATATATTTATAGAAACTATAAAATCGCTTACTAACATCAGATAGAAAGTTTCACAATATATACAATATGATAATATAAAAATCATTAAACAAAAGTAAAATCTTAATATATAGCCGCGAATTAATACATTTGCAACAGGTGAGAACAACAGGCAAAGATACGTTACAAAACCATTCGTCCAAAAACAACCAGCATATTTAAGGTTCTGTAGTATCAGTAGGAGTCTTCTGACTACTAACAATTTTGCTGAGATCAGCATCAGAACGTATTGCGAATGAAGAAGTTCCATCTTGCTTGCGCACAAGTATCGTAGCATTTCGTACCCAAACGTATTTATAACTATATTTATTGGCGAACTTTCTGGCTTCACGAAATAAAGCTTTATTTTTTAACGTGAGGTGTTCATTTAAATAAATTGTTGACGAAGTGCCTGAGATTCCTATTTGGTCGGTCTTAATGCTCTTACTTTTACGATAGGCGCTCAATAAGTTGTCACGAATCAATAGCGATTTAAATTTTACTATAATATTCTTGGGCTTGTTATCGTTTTGATGTGCATGCGGGACACGGTGAATAGTGATAATGTCATTTTGTGACAGTGAACATTTTACTGAATTGCCTATTGCCTGCCGAACTGAAAACTTGTTTGCAATTGCAGACAATTGCAAACAAGTTTTCAGTTCGTTTTTCGGGCACGTTACAGATTTCGATGTTACATAGTCGCGCATGTTGTTCCATCGAGTCGATCTTTGCCTCAAGTTTAGTAATCGTTTGTTGGTTACTGATGCTGACCACCTCGTTTAAGCGCTTTTCGTAACCCTTGCATTCCTTTTCCAAACTCTCAAGACGTTTTCTCATGTCTTCATAACTATTATTGAAGAATTGAATAGTTTTCTCGATCTCTAGATTGGTTTTTTGGATACTAAGGTTCTGTTGTTTAAGCTCGGAAACTTCAGTTACTAATTTATTGAGAATAATATCTTGGTCGGTTTTCCACGACAACAGCATATTTTTCAATTCTTCAAACTTGTCCGGTTCTGTAAAGCTGTCATCCTCTCGAAAACGTTTGTTACTAGGTCTTGTAGTAATGTTGCTCAATTCACGGGCGCTGGATTGAGATGCCGGAGAGAGATCTGGTTCCGATCGCGTTTCCAAAAGCGCACAGTTGCTGGGTGAACATTGCGGAGGCGAGCGCATCATGCGAGGCATGTTGGTTATTTGTGTAAATAGCAACTAGTCAAAAAGCCAAAATATGCAAGCGATGCAGGCGAATAAAAATATACTGATATTTCGCAAGTGATTGCAACTGTATATACGGTCGAGTGCAAACACACTTCGCCCCAAATGGCGAAGGTCCGAGTTCGCTACCGGGCAGCCGCAAAAACTTTTAGAAGTTTTTTAAAAAAGTTTTCGAATGTAATTCGAGGTACGGACTCACAAAAATCGTCTATCCCTCTCAGACTCCACCCACTGGGCGTAGACCTTAGGCAAAGTCACCGCAAGAGTAACAAGGAATCGAAAATATGGACATAAGCCAATCACAACACTGATAGTCAATCACTTCACACAAAACACAGCGCGACCGGCAACACGTCTTCACACTTCCGAGCAAAAGAGCTATATTGAAGGCTTATTCATATGTATATGACTAGGTTTTGCGCAAATGGCTTTTTGGCATAAAATATATACTCAGTTATAACGTAGCATTGTAAGTGTGAAATATTTTTTTCAAATCAGTAGTTTTTATTATTCGTTAAAACATTCAAATCTTTCCGCTTTAGAATTTATTATATATCTATAATCCCGTGTCATAGTTTTTGTTATCGAAGTCCACCGAAGCGGCCCGTTTTTATGGAATCTTTAGGTAATTGGTTTTTTTAATAGAAATTATAATTTATAATGGCAACACAAAGTTTGCCGGGTCAGTTGGTGTTAGTATATGTAGATGCGGGTTCCAAAAAAGTACTTTTTTGACAAGCAAACAACGTTATTACTTATTTTATAGCGAATCCTCGGTAAATACACACACAATGGATTAAAGCTACAAACTTATTGTTTTTAACGTGTTTACTTCTTATCTAACAACGAGGGCGATTTCCTGTGAAAGATAAGCCAGCAGTCCTGGAAACTAATATTACGTGAAACTTTTGTAATATCCGGTAGGTTAGTATTCTAAATTGATTTTGTTTAGTATTATAAACAAGAAACACCTTTTTATATAAAGACAGACTAATAAAGTGCGTTAGTATTTTAACAGACTGTATCACTATATATATTTTAACACTTAAACAGTGCATACTCATTAATCAAAAGGGGTCAGCTCTTTGGTCGATTTGAAATGTCGAGCTGAAAGTTTGTAGCTACAGTTAGTTGCTGCTACGTACGTATTGATTTACTAAAGCCAACAATTTTTTGTATTGGTTGACAGAAAACGTTTTCCAAAACTTTTTGTTTATGGTTGGCCCATATTAGGCATGATATTAGGTATCCTAGGTGCATTTAAAATCCCGGGTCGACGGCGCGTCGTATTCCACGTGGGATTCAAAGAGTCGCCAGAACTAATGACCCCATAAGGCTATTGCTTGCCGGGGTTGCGGGCATGTTCTAACGAGATACCGTGGCCCCGGAACTTAAGGGCATCTGAAGGAACAGGGTGAGTTTTTGTCAGTAGAAGTCTGACACTCCCTTCCGCTCCACATACACAAATTCTAAGTTCCAGAATGAGTATCTATACACCATGCAAATATTTGTTCCGTGCGGGAATTGAACACGACACGCAGCGCCGCAACCCATCATTTAGCTATTGCGCCAATGGTGTAATAACAAAAATTTATTACGTTGGTCATCAAACTCCATAAGATTAGGAGTTTGATGCCAACGTAATATTTTTTTTTGTTATTTTTCGTGTTTTGTAATCTGTTTGGAATGAACAAATTACGAAGGGAAACTAGAAACATTAGTTGTATGCATGGACCTTATATTGTTTAACATTTTGATAGGCTCTGCAAGCTGTATTTACGCAAGGTGTATGTTTTTTTAAATGTTTTATGTCATTCTTTTTGTAGCATAAATACACTTATAAGTTTTTAAGCTAACATGCTCACTAACAGTATCATTAGAACTTAAAACGGGAAATTACCATTACCATTACCTTTTTGTTTCGAGTTTCCGATATTTCGGTACATGGTAAATATCTCGTTTTAAGTTCTAATAATACTATAAATACACTTTATAGAATTTTTGCAATGTTAAATACCTAGTTCATAGAAAATTGGAATATTTTTCTTTGATATGTTCAATAAACTTTTACTGTATATTATTATAAGGTTGTGGTCAGAGACGTATATCCTAACGTGACCTGTATCACTCAAAAAGAAAACTATAAATCCTTTGCTTTTGTTGAACAGGTCGTCCCGAACCAACAGTATCCTGGTGGATAGACGGTACTCCAGCCTCGCAGTACATAGGAGTCAAGACAGACACCCATGTGATAGTGAACCGGTTGGAGTTGCAGCACTTGAAAAGAGAAGACCTGAACACCTCATTCAAATGCAGAGCTTCCAATACGAACTTGGTGCCACCACAGGAGAAAGTCGTCAGACTAGAACTGAACTGTAAGAATTTCTATTTATTTGGAAATAAGAAAGTAGAAAACATGTTCTTTACACACAGATACACACATTAAGGGAGCACAAAATAGGGAGACTTAATTTAAAGCAATAATATTGAGTGCCTTCGCTTCGAGATGCTTTGCTATATAGCAGATCAGTTCAGTCAAATGTCACACAGATAATTTTCTTTTTAAGAAAACTATAATTCACATTACTAGCAATCTTGCTAACCCCTCCAACTAAGCTAAATGTGCTGGTCTGTATTGTGTTCACGGCAAAATTGTAATGGGCAGGGTTTGAATTGAACCCGTGACCTCTCGATCACAAGTCCGACACCTTAGTCGCAGCAATATTAATAAAACCATATTACATAATTACACTAAAATGTACAAAATAATTATCTACTTAACACAAAAAGCGCAAAACTAAATAAACTTGAAGCATATAGAATTAGAGGAAATGTCAACAATCTAATTAAATCTTACTCATTTAACAGAACTCAAATAACACATATAAAACAAATTAATTTGAAAAGTAAACATGAAATGGTATTTCAGTCCTCAGAACGTATAGTTTCATTTGGTGTGCCACAGGTGAGTGTTTTGGGGCCTCCTTTATTTATATTATACATAAATGATCTACCGAAAGGCATTCCTCAACTTTTGACACTATTTGCCGATGATAGCACCATAACGATACCTTGTGAAAGTGTTGATACTTATGAAAAGGACATAAATGATTCTATAAATTTAATGGTAAAGTGGCTAGATATTAACTTAAAAATTAACCTGACTAAAACTAAATTAATACATTTTAGTCAAGGAATTAATAGTAAAAGTAATTTAAATATACACTACGATTACCAGCCTATAGAAGAGGTAGAAATAACAAAATTTTTAGGGCTCCATATTGATAAAAAACTGAATTGGAAAACCCATATCGAAATCTTATGCAAGAAAATCAGTAAATCTGCACACGTTGTCGTCTATAATAGGTGTGGAGGCATTACTAACAGCCTACTATGGTTTAACTGAATCCCATCTACGCTATGGTGTCATTTTTTGGGGCAACTCAACAAAAAAGGACACGGTGTTCAAGGCTCAAAATATATGCATTCGTTCAATATTTAAAATTAAACCTACTGATAGTTGCGTGCCTTACTTTAAAAAATATAAAATTCAAGTTAGTTCCAGGACATGGGCGTTTTCTTATAGATTTTTTCTCTTAAAGTTTAGAGAGTAGTGGTGATAAACACATTCCACGCATTCGTTTGGTTTCTAACTAAAGAGCTTCTAATTCAGCTGTTATACTGCTCCATCACCACTCATTTGGACGCTATACTTTACTGAGTCACTGTTATTTCACTAGACTAGGCTTTTTACCGTAAATACTCGAAACTCAAAACTAAAAACTCTTTTCTCTTGTAGTCCTTATGACTTGACGCATAGCACCATACATCTAAGTCAGTCTAGAAGACAACTTACTAACATCTAAGATCTGGCATTACTTTATATCGCCAAGGGCATATCTGTTTTCTAAGTGCCTGCCTATAAAAGTGGAATCACTATTTTCTAAGAAGCGGTTTTGTGAGGGCTTTGGCGTGTCTGTCATCTTCCCTAAAGGGAATACATTGTTATACCTTTCGTTATATTTGTTATACCTTACCAGATACCTACACAAGTACAACATTTATTTATACGTGTCTGACTAGAAGCAGTTACTAGGTACTCATTTACTACTACCTATTCATTTATTCTATTTAGTTAAACTAGATACTATGTTGTAATGAACATTTAAACGCCTAAGATATTGCTATGCTGTCGCGGGAGACGCCCAGAGTATTTCAGGGGGTGACGGAGATAGCAAGCCGATCTCCGACCACCGCGGGGGTGGCTCACCGTCCGGTAAGGATCAAGCCCGGCTCGACGTTGCGTCAATGAGCAGTCAGCTCTAGTGATAGGGCCAAATAGGGTCAATGCCTGCCGGGAATGCAGGAGTGTTCTAACGAGATACCGCGGAACCGAACGCAAGCGCAACTAAATATCGTTGGTTTTTAGTCGATAGAAGTCTGCCGCTCAAAACGGAAGGAGACAATTGACAATTTTCCCCCGAATAAAAAAGCATATTGCTTTATACTCAAGATGAATATGGCACACCTGTACCAGAATAGATAGAGGGCAGCCTTTCCTCGAGTTACGAAAATAATCCAGACATTACGATGCTTTGAATTTAATGCTCTCGTTTCAGCCACAAATACTGTTCGTGAAACTTAATCACTCTAAGTTCCCTCTTTTATTGTTTTGATCAAAGAAATCGACGTAACTAATAAATCTACAGTGACTTGTAGTTTGTTGAATTTCCGCTCAATCCGAGCAAGGAAACGAACGTGGACGAACGGAGATTAAAATATAAGATAGGATGTTACTTTTGTTCACAATCTTGCCCTTTCTTCACGAAAGTAAAAAGCCATAAATCGAATTAATCAGACTCCCCTCTTTGTGCTGCGAAATCGGGTAAAAACATATTTAAAAAGACGCAATAAATAATCGGGTTCGAACTTTAGAGTAGGTATCAATTTTGATATCCCAAATGATTACAATTTCAATATTGGTACTATTGAATTTTGAAATTCGAGTGTCTTAGATATAAAATTGTGCTACTATTTCGAAATTCATCATTTTTTAATTGGCGTCGGTTACGAAAATGACTTGCGCTACCGTAAAACCTCCCTTATGGCTTGCCATGCTTTTCAACCGACGACAAAAAAAAGCAGGAGGTTATCAATTCGACGCGTATACTTTTTTTTTTTTTTTAATGTATGGTCATCGAGTACTCGAAGACGGCTGAACCGATTTGGAAAATTCTTTTTTTGTTTGATAGAGTATACCTCGAAATTGGTACCATTTGTCACCAAGTCAGGATCTGATGATGGGATCCTGGAGAAATCGAGGGAACTCTTCAAATATTATAGGCACACCTATGGCGTTTTGGGTATTTCTTATAGTAACTTGTGCAGTTGCTCTCAAAAAGTACCATTTGGGGAATTGGAACTGATGATGAAGACCACAGATGGTCGCCGAAACTACTCAATAATAAGTATTTCGTGGATTGCGATTGTATTACTTGAATATGGATATTAAGCACTTTATGCTCATCACAATGCATATGGTGATGTATAGCTGATGGTGAAGTACCAGGAGAACTCCTCAAAACTTAACGGCCCAGCATTGGGAAAAGCAATATTTTATAAAATGTTATAAGTGGTTGACATTTAGACACTTGTAACTAGGTAAATTAAAAATCAACCAACTGAAAAGAGTGAAATAAAAACTTTTTACCAAATAATTAAACCGACTCCCAAAAAACACTGCAAAGTGAAAAATAACTTTAATTTCGGAAGTCGGTGCCAAAAACGAAAATACAAAACTAAAGACACCGACTACCGAAATTAAAGTTATTTTTCACTTTGCAGTGTTTTTTGGGAGTCGGTTTAATTTTTTGGTAAAAAGTTTTTTTATGTATATAGATGTCAGACTTCTACCGAAAGTAATTTATTAGTAATCTGTGCTTCTACTGACTACAAACCTCCCACCCTGTTCCTTCAATTGCCCTCTACGTGCATAAATGTTCTTACGAGATATCGTAAGAACATTTCTGCAATCCTGGCAGGAACCCGTATCTTCTTTTTTTTCTGGGTTGGAAAATCATCGAATGACTTCTCCCGCTCTGGGTGAAGCGGTAGGTCGTGTCAGACTTCTACTGACTAAAAACCCACCCTGTTCCTTCAGCTGCCCTTAAGTTCCGGGGCCGCGGCAAGCAATGGCCCTCCGTCTATAGTGCTGGCGACTCTTTGAGGCGCGCGTGGACCACGACGCGCCGCACCCGGGCCTGGTCCTTAACCACCGGACGGTGAGCTACCCTTGCTCGCCGTTCGCAAGCTCGCGCCTACAAATCCGTAGTCGTCCTGAGGCCAATAACTTTAATACTTGTATCATCCACCAACCCTCAGTAGGTCTGCATTATGGATCACGGCCTATTTCCACAGAAAAGAGGATTACGTCCCAGAAGTGGCAAAATTATAGGCTTTATGCGTTCTTTATAAGTAAATAATATTTTAATAAATGTTTCACTATACAAATAGTAGTCGTATTACAAAAGGCCGAAATCCTCAAATAAAACCTTACCTTAAAGATCTATCCAGATGCCTAGTTGACACTTTGCGTGACCCAGGGGCTGGCTTTTACCTTGGACAGAGGTTAAGCATTGCCATACAACGTGGCAATGCCGCCAGTCTTTTAGGCACATTACCAGTGGACAGCGATGCGCACGAATTTCTGGATGCCATATTTTAGTTTATTTTTAGATATATAAACCTTATTGGTTTTAAATTATAATTCTTAAAAAATACAGAATTTTGGTGAAAGTGTATCTTAAACCACAAAACAAAATTTTCAAAACATTAAATATACGCACTGAAGCTTAATTAAGATGAAAATATATATTTTTTATTAATCCTTTTTACCCCAGTCTATTATTTAAATTAATTTGTCGTGGTCTAGACATGCGTTGTAGACTTATATTGCGGTGTGTTAAATAGATAATTCTAGGAACCCTTTTTTAACATTAAAAAGGCTGGAACATTTTTAAATAATGCAAATCATGTAATTATTTATTACACTTAGAACATAAATGAGACCACGAATGTATGTGATATGTACTATAATGTTTGGCTTTACATGGGATTAGATAGCAGTTTTTGTATTTTTAACCGACTTCAAACAGGAGGTTCTGTATTCGACCAGTAGGTGTGTATGTTTGTATATCCGCGATTTTCTAAGAAACTATTACTGCGATTTCGATCGCGTTTTCGTTGTTTGAAAGCATATTTTACAAGGAAGGTTTTAGTATATAACAAATCAGGTTCTGATGAAGACCTTCGGAGATAAGTGATGGAACTTTTCAGTTTAAAACAGCAAATCTCGCGCGATTATTGCCCTCGTAAATATATGTACTGTTTAGTATATTCAGCCTATTAATATCACCACAGCTGAGGCGCAGATCTTCAGAATCACGTCTGGAATATGGTTTAAGTGGGTAAAAAAGACGTGTACAGCAAACTCTCTTTTTGAAAAGTAAGTGCGAACGGTATGTAGGTATCTCAAGTAACACAAACGCTTAAAAGCATAAAATAAAAACTTTTTACAAAAAATATTACCGAGATCAAAACTTACAAAAAAGACTAGCACTACAAAGAGAGAAATAACCTTAAATAATGTTTTATTGGATGTCTAATTCCGTTAAAAATAAGGGAAGTCGGTGCCAAGCCAATGAATAGTGATGGGTTAAATGTCTAAAGATGAAGAAAAACGAAAGGCCCAAGTGCTCGGCGGCTCCAGAAGTACTGATGCCCATGAAGGTAGGCAGCCTCGCCCTGGATTCAGAGGTGCTAAGAATTTTATTTATTTTATTTATTTATTAAAACTTTATGCAACACAAAAATGTACAAAGGAGGACTTAATGCCATAGATATTCTCTACTAGTCAACCATGAAAGAATCCCCGGGTGAGATCGATCTCCCGTTGAACGACAAATGAAAAAACTTTTTAACCAAAAAAAAAAATATTTCGGTATTCTCTTTTTTATTTTCGGTTTTGGTATCAAATTCCGAAATAAAAGCAATTTTTCACTTTACAGTGTTTTTTGAAGTCGGTTTAATTTTTTGTTAAAAAGATTTTTTAGACATTTGTTTCTTCTAATAATAATTAAAATTTATATAATATTAATTTGTAATTATAAACACTTGTAAAACACAAGTAGTGGGCAGGTATGGATGGCGTAAGTACTAAAATAACTAAATGTACTATGATATTGTTTTTAAGTTTTTTAAAAATCACTTCGAGCTATGAAAAATAATACCTAATATTTTTTGTTGTAATGGTTCGATTATTAACTCAAAATCTGATCCTTTTTTGAAATATATCTGTTCTCCAGCTAGTCCGCCTTATAAATAAGATTTAACGTTATTTATAAGTCTATTAAAGGAGGGCGAGTAATGTATAGCTGCAGAGCAATGTCCTTTAATAGCGTCAAAATCGATTACTACCTCAAAATCTGATCCTTTTTTGAAATATATCTATTCTCCAGCTAGTCTGCCTTATAAATAAGATTTAACGTTATTTATAAGTTTACTAAAGGAGTTTACTAAAGATTGACAATACAACACGTAATGTTTCGATGCTTTTGGTTCCAGGGCGAGTAATTTATAGGTGAAGAGTAGTGTCCTTTAATAGCGTCAAAATCGATTATTACCTCAAAATCTGATCCTTTTTTGAAATATATCTATTCTCCAGCTAGTCCGCCTTATAAATAAGGTTTAACGTTATTTATAAGTTTATTAAAGGAGTTTACTAATGATCGACAATACAGCACATAATGTTCCGATGCTCTTGGTTCCAGGGCGAGTAATGTATAGGTGCAGAGCAATGTCTTTTAATAGCGTTTAAATCGATCATTACCTCAAAATCTGATCCTTTTTTGAAATACATCTATACTCCAGCTAGTCCACCTTATAAATAAGATTTAACGTTATTTATAAGTTTATTAAAGGAGTTTACTAATGATCGACAATACAACACATAATGTTCCGATGCTCTTGGTTCCAGGGCGAGTAATGTACAGGTGCAGAGCAATGTCCTTTAATAGCGTCAAAATCGATTATTACCTCAAAATCTGATCCTTTTTTTAAATATATCTATTCTCCAGCTAGTTCGCCTTATAAATAAGATTTAACGTTATTTATAAGTTTATTAAAGGTGTTTACTAATGATCGACAATGCATCATGTAATGTTCCGATGCTCTTGGTTCCAGGGCGAGTAATGTATAGGTGCAGAGCAATGTCCATTAATAGCGTCAATAGCTTAACGGTTAAGGTGTCGGCCTTGTGATAGAGAGGTCACGGGTTGAATTCCACTTATTACACCATTGGCTTGAACCCACTGCAGACACAAGATTAGTTGAACGGAATGACAAAATTGCTGGTAATGTAAATTCTACGCACATTGGTAGTCCTCTTTAAAAAAAAACGGACTGTGAAGCCAAGGATCTTATCTTGTTGTAGAACTAATGTGAGTTCCTTTAAGAGAATAGCTAAAGCTTTTAATCAGTAGGTTACTAATTTTATTTCTAAGTTCTCAATTGCTCGCACTGGGCCTGCGGGGATTATTGCCCACTCCCTCATGTAGAGAGTAGGCCTGTGTCCCAGCATTGGGAACGTAATAGTCTGATTTTTTAGGGTTCCGTAAATGAATGGCAAAAAACGGAACCCTTATAGTTTCGTCATGTCTGTCTGTCTGTCCGTCCGTCCGTATGTTACAGCCATTTTCAGCCACTATACATGTAATACTATGTGTATTCTGTGAACCGCTTTCCGATTTTAAGAAAAAATATTGAAAATTAAGGAGGGCTCTCCATACATGGAACTGAAACCGGTTTTTTTTTTCATGGAACCTATGCGTATGTGGTATCTATAGAAATGTCTTTAAAATTGACATTGAGGTTTCTGAAATCACTTTTTCATAAAGTCATTTTTTTTTTTATTTTTTTTTTATTACCGATGGGCCCACTCTTGACCTCGATCTCGCCTGATGGTAAACGATAGATGAGGTCTAAGATGGGACGAGCGAGCCCAGAAGGTGCCTATTTACTCGTGCTTTAAAGGCTGAAAGGTCATAAGTGGCAGGGAACACAGAAGCCGGCAGAGAATTCCACAGCTTGGCTGTGCGCACAATAAATGTGGAAGAGAAGCGCTTGGTATGACAAGACGGTATATTAACCAAGTGTGGGTGGTACCCAGCCGTGCGTCTGGTAGACCGGTAGTGAAAGGGAGATGGAGGAATCAGGTCATGGAGCTCCTGCGCACACTCCCCGAAGTACAATCTGTAGAAAACCGACAGGCAAGCAACAGTTCGCCGATGAGCCAGGCTATGAAGTTTGTCCACCAGCACCTCGTCGCCTATAAGCCTTTTAGCTCTGCGCTCGATCGAGTCCAATGCAGCAAGCTGGTACTTTGCAGAGCCATCCCACAAGTGGCTGCAATACTCCACGCAAGAACGGACCTGTGCTTTATACAGATTTAGAAGCTGTCCAGGCGTGAAGTACCGCCTCACCTTGTGTAGGATTCCCAGCTTTTTTGCTGCAGTCTGAGCTCTGGACTCGATGGTTGAGCCGAAGTTGAGGTCTGACGTCAACTCCATGCCCAAAAGCTCCAGGCGACTGGTAACTGGCACAGATGTACTTCGGAAAGTAGGGGTCAATTCAAAAGGGCTCCTTTTAGCGCTGAAAAGACAAGCCTGTGTTTTCAGAGCATTGAATTTGACCAGATTGTCGTCACCCCATTGGGAAACGAGATTTAAGGTCAAATTTATGCGCTCTACCATGGCCTTTCTGAGAGTGGCAATTTCGTCCCTGTCAGCTCTAGAACTGGATAAGTATCTCTCTGAGACTGTGCTGTCATCCGCGTACCCAACTGCTCCCAGCTGAAGTAGGTCATTGATATGCAGCAGAAAAAGAGTCGCAGAAAGAACAGACCCTTGAGGAATACCGGCATTAATTGCCATAAGATCCGATGAGCAGCCATCGATGACCACTCGGATCAACCGCTCACTCAAGAAGTCGGAAATCCAGTTGCATAAGCCAGCAGGGACACCGAACGCGGGAAGCTTGCTTAGCAGACTAGCGTGCCAGACCCTGTCAAAGGCCTTTGAGATGTCGAGGGATACCGCAAGGGCTTCACCGTGTTTCTCAATGGCCTCGCCCCAACAGTGCGTGACATACACAAGAAGATCTCCGGTGGACCGACCACGGCGAAAGCCATACTGGTGGTCACTGAGGAGCTCATTGTCTTCAAGGTATGCCAGCAACTTGTTGTTGAGTACCCTTTCCATTACTTTACACAGTATGGAGGTTTAAGGCGATTGGTCTATAATTGGCAGGAACCTTTAAAATCCTTTAGAAGATATACGCTTCCAAAGTGGAAAAATGTGTGTCCCCCTCTAACTTCTATAATAATAAAGTGAAAAATCTAAAAAATATGTGCTAATAGATCTTAATATAAACTTACAAGCAAAATTAGTTTGAACGAGATCGAGTCAGCAGTTTTTGAGATACAGCATATTTTCTAAAACCGCAAATATAACTTTGTAATTCATACAAACACTATGAAAAGCAAAGTTATTTGGCGTAGTTACTACGGAACCCTTAATGGGCGAGTCTGAATTGCACTTGACCAATTTTATTATTATTTTTGTGTATACATTTTTGTATCTTAGCAGTTTTCTGCCGGTTTCATAGAATAACACGGGTCAAAGCCAAGTGCTACCCTGAAAATATTAACCTAACTGATGGATGGCTGTCTATAACTAATGATGTCTGTGCATGTAGCGTATTGAAGTATCGTTTTGTTATTCTTATTTTGTATTTCTAATACATACATATAAATTACATTTTTATTTATTCCTATAAAAAAATATTTTAAAATATAAAAAATAATAGCCCACCGGTATCGGGAATAGGGTCCAAGCTACCGGTGGTCCGGGCTCCAGAGAGAGGAATATCCTAACGATACGCGTCATGTCCAGGAGTACCGCTTTCTGAAGCAAGCCCTTGATCCAGCCACCTAACGAGAGCTTCCTTATAAGGTGTTGGTCGAGGCTCTTGGCTATTGGCATTCAGGGGCAGTTTTAAATACGCTGCATCCAAATGCTGGAAGAACATTCCCCCACCGCTAAGAAATCTTAAACACATTGGTACCTTCAAAAGTCAATTGCGACAGTTTCTTATGGACTCGCAAAAAAAACTAGGTAATACTATTTCTAACACATCCATTATATAGCTCCTTGGGATTTGCCGTGTTCCTCAGGCATCGCAAACTTATTTTTAGTAGATTAAACACAGAATTACTACACACTAACAAGGGATACACGCACTCATTAAAAATATATATATACACAATACTCACACATTATATAAATAAAAAATAAAAATAAAATTCATTTATTTCAGGTCCAAGACCCATATAAAATAAAATAAAAATACACAAATTCAAACAATTGCTCGGCTTCCTAATTTAAAATACAAAAAGATTCAAAGATATATTAAAATTCAATTAATTTAATAATAATAAATAAATAAAGAATCATGTCAAATTATCAAATTAAATACCAATTTTTTTTTAATTTTTACTTTATTCTCTTTATTAATTTTATACTGACAATTTCGCGTCTAAGCTACTCGTCATCCGTATGTCACTGCAGGGACCCAGCAGAATATCAGCGCCAGGTATTTACAGCCTGGCACATGCTGAGCTGGGGACCCATTTGGTGCAATCGCGAGACACACACCGCTATTTTTTACGTCTTTTTTTTAATGTATTTAAGTGTTACTTTATGTATTTTCATAATGTTACTCAAACTGCATATTATATTTTTTCTTTTGTTATTTTTTTTTGTTGTGAATCATTATTATTTTTCTTTTTATTATGTGAATTTTGTATCTTGTGTTGTATCAAATAAACGGTTTATCTATCTATCTATCTATTAAGCCATTGGCTGAGACAACTATCGGTACAATGATTGCCGAGTTCACATCCCACATGTCAACAATCTCGTGCGCCAAGTCAAGATATTTGATTTGCTTATCTTTCTCAGCTTCCACGAGGTTCTCGTCATGCGGGATGTTTATGTCCACAATCATGGCACGCCTCTCGATTCGGTCCAATACCACTATATCGGGCTTATTGGCTACAATGGTCCTGTCAGTGATGATGGACCGGATCCCAGTATAACGTGATATTACCATTATCGAGGACTGAGTCGGGCACATACCTATAGTACGACACTTCCGATTCCACAAGAAAATATTTCAGAGCAAGTTGCTTATTAATAGTATTGTTTCTTTCAACAGTGGTTCCGCTATCAGTGTCGCTGTTGAACCGCCCTCAGCAGCTTCTGTCAGCCGCCGCAGCGACTCTCCGATGCGTGTCTGAAGGCAGCCGACCTCCCGCCCATATAGTCTGGTATAAGGACAACAGAAGCTTCGATAAGAATATGGTAAGATCATTCAACAACTTACGATTACTAGCTGTGCCCCGAGGTTTCATTCGCGACTTATCTTTATAAATTGTAGCTAATGTGTTATTCCCGTGTATAAGCCATATCACTGTAAAGTTTCATCTAATTTCATTCAGTCGTTTTTTGCGTGAAACAGTAATAAACATCCATACATCTAGAAATCTATCCTCACAAACTTTCGCATTTATAATGTTAGTAAGAAGACTAACACTTATAACTAATTAACAACCCGGGCGTCGGGGAACACAAGCCGATCTCCGGCTACGGTAGGCGTGGGCCTGCGGACGGCGAACAGGGGTAGGTCGCCATCCGGTAAGGACCAGGCCCGGGTTGACGGGGTTTTTTTTTAACTGGGTGGAGCGAAAGGGAGTGTCAGACTTCTACTGACTAAAAACAGGGGTGGGTTGACGGGGTTGCGGGAATGTTCTATCCAGATACTGCGGCCCCGTAACGCAACTGCAGCTGATCCTTTGATCCTTTCCTTTTCCTGGTGGGTTTTTAGTCAGTAGAAGTCTGACACTCTCTTCCACTCCACCCTGAGTGGCAGAAGTCATTAGATGAATTTCCTACCCGGAAAAAATACTTTAATCCTCAGCAAGAGTTAGTAAAAAGGTCACATGATTTTTCATTGATCAAGCCCCATTGATATACAAAAAATGATATACGAATGATATTCTTTTGTATATCAATGTCAAGCCCATGTTTAATTTTGTAGTTATGACAACCGTGATAAAATGCCACTCATTCAAACGCTGAATTGTATTTATTTAGCTCATAATTATTTTAAAAGGAAATCAGGCGTACTTTACCAGAAAGCCATAACAGTCTAAATAATAACGTACGAAATGTGGACTAAATAATAGTTGGTAACCGCCCAACTGATACTCAACTATAAACCACCATATTCAATTAGAATTCTAGCGTGTAAACTATTTCTGAAATA
This sequence comes from Tholera decimalis, assembly GCA_943138885.2. Taxonomy (NCBI): domain Eukaryota; kingdom Metazoa; phylum Arthropoda; class Insecta; order Lepidoptera; family Noctuidae; genus Tholera; species Tholera decimalis. The sequence goes on from OW964565.2 coordinate 23,013,287, forward strand.
TGTTTATTTCGAAATACCCATTAAATTGAATAACAGCGTGGCCCTGTTAGTCAAGCAGTTTGTAACTTATTCGAATCTAGTGCTATATCTAGCAACGCAGACATGCGCAGTGTCAACGTTCTTCTTAAAATAGCACTTAGATCTAGTTTAATGTCAGCCGAGTTACAGTCTGCCCTAGTCAGAGGCTTAAGAAGCCTCAGTAAGACGACTGGGGCAAATCGTATGAAGTTTTTTCAGTATTAACTAAACTCAGGTACTAACTGGCATAGGAGTCAGGGCTACAATTGTAAATGTAACCTTTTTAAATAAATAAAACATTCATTATTATTATACTATAGATTATTTTGACCTATATTTGTTCAGGCTTTTTTCTTCCCGACTACGGCAAAGCCAAACATAACACATGTCTGTTGCCTCCGTAGCGCGTAAACTACTGAACCGATTTTAATAAACAAATTATCAGTAAATTCTCATGAATAATTCGGGTGATCCATGGCATAAATAAATCCTCCCTAAAATGCATATGGTACTCCATATAGCTATGAATATTTTAATACCTCAACAAAAGTATTGATGAGTATATTACAAAAAAAAAATGTTGCAGGTTTATTTGTAGTATAAGTAAATAATTGTTTAAAATATTATCAAACAAGCAAAAGTTAGACGTACAAAGTGGTTTTAGAATATTTATGTACACATAAAAATGTAAAGCATTATTAAAACAAGCGTTCAAACAGAAGCTTTAAATATTTACAGAATAAAAAAGTTATTAAATCTTTGTTCAACCAGTTGTTCACATATACAAAAAGCTAGACTGACCACTTTGTATCAAGTAATTTGGTTCGATTCACACGCCTGTCTTTTATCTGGTTGAGTTGGTCAATCCGTTTGTCCGGAAGATGCGTCCTCGGTCCAACTGAACGTGTTCCTCTTTCAAGTCCTGCCTTGATAGCACGGCATGGATTAGATTCAAGGAAAAAAATCTTAGTTTGAATGGGAAACACAAGTTTTAAATATGTTCTTCTTGGCGTGTCGATGGCAAATAGCTAGATGGAGTCTGCCCAGAACTTGGCAACAAGTTTGGCACCGTCGGTAGCTTCCATCAAGTCCTGTAGTGAGCAGTTGACAGGACACGCAGGACAGGAAATTAAGTGTGCCATGGTTTGTGGAGAAAATAAGTAACAAAGAAACGTAAAAAGTCATAATGAATTTAAAACTATATCATAACTAATTTAAAAATATAATCATCTTCACAATAGATTTACAGGAATCCATAATCGGTTAAGGTAGGTACTATCTGGAATAAAAATAAGATTTCTGCTATCAAATATATAAAGTTTATTCAAACAAATTAGTTTTGCCCAGTTAAGGCACAGAGCGACCAGATAGTAATTAACCAAACGTCATCAAGTGTCTGAGATTCGCATTAAAAACAATAAACATAGGCAATATAATGAAATAACACATTATTAAAATAAATAAAATTCATTTATTACAGGCACGCAGGCCTATAATAAAAGAAATAAAATTGATACAGCCAAGTTTAAGTTTCCAATACTTTATTCCAAAAAGTTTGTAAAACGTTAATCTTTTAGCAGTGATGTGGTAAAAATTCGTCCCCCACAAACTGTACAGTTACTTGTAATTTGTCTAACGTCCAGTGGTCTTATTTGAGCGGTGCGTGGCAGGTAATCCCTCAATTAACTTCCATTTCAAAGCTAAGCACGCACTGTAGCTTTTAAATCGATTGTCGCGTTTTATAGTCGGATTCGGTCATTGATGGACTTTGATTTAGTGCCCGACTAATTGCGCAGCGACCGTCCCAGCTCATACAATAGCTTACAGAAATGCCACTGTCCCAAATAGTCCGTTTGTGACTTTTTTATTGAGTCATGCTGAAATATTGTGCACGTTGTATACTAGTCTGATGTACAGGAATGTTATTTAGAAAGATTTGACGACAAATGAGTTTGGGTTCGGCTTTCAAAGTCCGATAAAGTTTCTTGAAAGTGCAATTTCGGGTTAATTGCATATTCGTTCGGCTTTCGTGCCGGTATGTTCGGCTTAATAACATCCGTATTGATTTTTTAATTCAAAGTAGATTACAATTTGGAATATTTTTGATTAATCCGATGCATGAAGTGATATTGCAGACAGACAAGTGTATATTTCAGATAAAGAAGAATTCGAAACACTATTTACATGTTACCACCGCATTTATTTTACAAGATATCGTGTCCACAAATTATATTAGCTCGTAGTTAATAAACCGGATAGAAATATAAAATCAACGTGTATACTCATAAAAATTAATACAATTAAAACTCACTTTCAATTTCTATGTTCTTCACACAATAAGAATCTACGTTCATCCAATAATCTTCTCTTACTCTGTCCTTCTCATATTTCTGACTTTGTTCATTCTTCTTTTCATATCCAGTCCATTCTCCTCTGGAATGCGCTTCCTCTCGAGATCAGGACGGCTGACAATAGCTACGCATTTAAAAAGAAATTGCGGATCCACTTTCTTCACCAATAAGCAGAATTTCCATATTTAATTTTCATTTGCTTCTTAAGTATATATGTATGTATATGTATTTATAAAAGTATTTATTCATATATATTATTTATGTAGATTTCGATTTTATGATATTAGGTTTTTTTATTTTATCACTATTATTATAATTACTTTTCCAATATAATTTTCACGTACATATTGCACCTTCCACTCTATCTCTTCACCACTCATGGTTGACTGGTAGAGAATGCCTACGGCATTAAGTCCGCCTTTGTACCTATGTGCATAAAGTGTAAATAAATAAATAAATAAATGGCAGATACATTTAAATTTCTACTATCACTGCTTTTATAATTATAAGCCGATTACTAAGTGATTAAGATGAGTTTGTTAACAAAATGTAAAAAAAATATTATGATAATATCTATATATATACAACAAACCGAAAGTTCACTGAATGATTCACTCACTCATCACGAAATCTCAGAAACTACTAGTGCTCCTAAGTCTCAAATTTTGCATGGGGGTTCCTTTAAGGACAGGGTGTTCGTTAAGACGGGATTTTGAAAAAAATCCCACAGGATCGGGATTTACACAGGAAAAACTTTCCAAGCAAACGAAGTCGCGAGCTACAGCTAGTTATGAATATGGCTAACTTCTGCTACTTTTTATAGGTAACAGACCACTCGAATGAGACGTGGTCAGTCAGCACTTTGGTGTTCAGTCCGAGTCCCGTAGACAACGGCGCAATAATCAAATGTGTTGCAGCCAACCCGAGCCTACCTACCAAGTCTATTGACGATCAACTGCAGCTCAATGTTGTATGTAAGTATTACATTTCTGGCACCTTATTTATTTTTCCGGTCATGGGTTTGAATGCACATAGTTTGTGTAATTTATATTATCAGTACCTACTTACTGCTCTCAATTTTTTTTTAAATTGATAATAGGCTCGCGTTTGACCACCATCTCACCTGATGGTAAGTGATGATGTGGTCGAAGATGGAGCACGCTTACCTAAAAGTAATCTATTCACTTTTGACTTTAAGACCCCTAGGTTATAGTTATCGGGAAACACAGACTCCGGCAGGGAATTCCACTCCTTAGCCGTAAGCATAATTAAGGTATTCCCAAAATGATTAGTGCGTATGGGTGGGATGTCCACCATGTAAGGATGGCGCATCGCCGTTTGTCTTGTAGTCCGATGATGGAACGGGCTTGACGGAATTAGATTGTGTAATTCCATCACACACTCCCCGAAATGTAACCGATAGAAAACCGATAGACTGGCAACTCGTCGCCGATATTCAAGGCTCTGGAGCTTTGATTCGATCAGTGTATCGTTGCCAATGAGTCTTTTGGCCCGTTTCTCAATAGACTCAAGCGCATCTAGTTGGTACTTGGCAGATCCATCCCAAAGATGAGCAAAGATGAGATGAGAGAAATCGGCGAAGAAAAACATCGTAAGATAACCGGCGTGTCCTAAGATCAAATGTTCTTAGACGTGATATCCACCAAACCACACCGGACCGCAAGTCGGTTGCGATTTACAATACTTTAAAAAATCAAAATTATGATTCTTTGTGCACACCATTATATAAGGCGTATCTCTTCATACACGAAATATTTTAAAGAATATACCTATAGCTGGTAAAGAAACCATAGCAACAAAAAAATTACCTAGGTATATTATTTAAAAAATGAAATAATTTAATATTTCTTGACACACGTAATAGATACTGGTTCCTTCTTATTTTTTGACATCCAATACGCCAGTTTACGCGTGCGGCGGTGGTATTTGAGACGGTGCGCGGCTTTTATGATGATTAAAGAGAGTTTTTCTCTTTTATCATATGAAAATTATAATAATTACGTAAAATAAAAGACATTGCGATTAATTTATTTTCGTGTTTATAGTTTTTTCACCAGCTATAGATACGTCTCTTAAAATATTTCATGTATGAATAGATACACCTTATATAAAGTCAAAATATAATAATAAGAAAACTGTTCTAATTATGAGTGCACGGCTCAGAGAAATAAAAATGCTATGAAGTTTTAATATGCTCAGTACAAAACGTACTACATACTCTTCCTATGGTGTGTCGATGCGGACCAGGCAGAGTTCGTTAAATATCAAGCCACTTGTATGCCTCTGTGTGTTGTGTTAACATCTTTTAAGAGAATTTAATCTTCTTGACCAAACTTCGGTTACAGTGAAGTTCTCTTATAATTTTATATACAGTATGTTAACTAACAGAGGGCGTTCCCGTTAACTCGCAATAGTATAAGCACATCAATTAGATCGCCGCACACGCGGCCCGTCATTCATAAATAAATTGCGACATTGCCATCCTTGAAGTACGCGTGTACAGAGTGTTTCTTTTATGTATCAATTTAACATTTTTAGTGAATATTTTAATATTAAAAAAATGAAAACATTTTGTTTTCGAATGGTAATATTTTTTTAGCATGTATGGATGCTATACTATTGCGGGTTAACGGGAACGTCCTCTGTTAGTTAACATACTGGATAGGGTTATTGGAGAAACATTATCAACCTCTCAGGAATATGTTAGTAAACCTTTTATTATATGACTTTTAATAATTCATAATATTTTATTTCATCAGATTTTTATACAAAAAATTAAATTATTTCAATTAAATGCTCTAAATTTCACGTGGTCTGCAAATCAAAATAAAGCGGTAGTAATGTAGGTAAACTGGTAGTACAAAAGGCAGCGGAGGGAATCTTGGAGGTAAAACCTCGTAAATGATATTTTCTCATACAACAAACATTTTTGTTTATGATGTTAGTAATACAGTCATGCGAGGTTGCTAGTGTTTTAAAAGTATGCGCAAACACAGTAATTGCACCCTCCTCCCTTTCCTTTACTCTAAATGACCAATAAGCATCACAATCTGACAAGACCAAAAAGTTGACTTGCTTTCCAAAGCACGAGGTTGTAAATGAGACATTCCCATTGGGAAAAAACCTCAATAATCTCCACGAGACTCAATACTCCCACTTTCGACCAACAAATCAATAAGGAGGTAAAACACTAAAATTATGACTATAGAAAAATACTAATCCATTGACCTCATACTCAGAATTAGTCATTTAATGTGGCTAAGTGACTATTTATGTAGTGTTTATAAACACGCTATTTGTAGAACTACTGAAATAAGTTATGAACCATAAACTATGAACGTTTTATTAAATTGTATCGCAACGAACAATTAAATTTCATCAACTATAACAAGGTTTGAAAGCAAACTAAGTATTTAGCGTGGACCTACAAAGTAGTTACTTGAGCTCAATATTGATTTCAATCCTTACTTAGTATTATACATGCAAAAGTAAGTTTATTTGTTATGATTTCACGCCACAATCGCTGCACCTATTTTGATGAATTGTGGTTCAGAGATAGATGTGCCACTGAACAAGGTTATAAGCTTCTATTTGTTTGACAAAATTTATATTAATACTGGTAAAACCGTAGCCAATTACTATTTTCCATAATCCTTTGTTACAACATAATTTAATTAAACAGTTCTAAGAAGTTTTCTTTGATAAAATTATGATATATATCCCATGGGACAGCCCGGTTTGATGGCTAATTGCGAATATCTGCTCTTATTGGACTTCAAATGATTTTTCCCGAGCAATGCAGGGAACGTGGGGTGTAATTAGTGATAATAATTTATTTTAAAATTTTGTTTACTGTATGTTTGATTGGAAATATAATTGATGTTTAATTAATAACGTGCAGTTCCATCGGCAACATTTTTATGCATATGGAGTATGTTGAGTTTGTATAAGTAAACGGAAATACGGAAATTACTCTATTGGTTTTGATTTACCTACTTGCAGTCACATAAACAACTAAAAACCTCTATAGTTCGAGGCATTTATTGCCATGAACTGTTGTTTGTAAATTTTTGCTCGTTAAATGCTGTTTTTTATGTTTGCAATGGTTGTGTTATTATTACTGGTTTTTTAGATATATAGTTTTCATGCACGTATGTAGGTACACAGAAGACTTAGCGTCGAAAGCATTATCTGCCAGTCAACCTAGGATTGTGAAAAGATAGCGTGGCAGGTGCAATAATTGTGTGAGGTCAGCGATAAATAAATAATTCAGCCTATTACTGTCCAATGGCTCATGCGCGTGCACAGGATTATGACAGGGTATGCGGCGGAGTAATCGGTCACAAAAACTTTTTCTTTTATAGATTTTTAGCATAGCCACAGCCACGCATCGCCACCATGCAACGATGCGTGGCTGTGGCTATGCTAAAAATCTATAAAAGGCAAAGTTTTTGTGACCGATTACTCCGCCGCATACCCTGTCATAATCCTGTGCACGCCCCTGCCATGGCTAGGACACAAGACTCTTCTCCATGAGAGGGAATTGGTCGTATACCACGATTTAGTCAAAGACATGCCAGTTTCCTCGCAATGCTTTTCTTCGCCGATTTGAGAGCAAATAAAAAAGACTGACAAAACTTAATTTAGAAAACTATACATATAGATCTATATAAATCAGTTGCTGTTCGTTAGTCTCGCTAAAACTCGAGAACGGCTGGACCGATTTGGCTAATGTTGGTTTTAAAATATTTGTGGAAGTCCTGGAAAAGTTTAAAGTGACAAAATAAGGAAAATAAAATTATGGTAATATGAATAAATAAATAAAATAAAATGATTTCACTTTATCTTCAACATTGCATTCATAGCCTGATTGAGGCAGCGCCAGTAAGTTACAGAAGAACTCGGTGCTGCCTCGCTTCTTAACTTACAAATCTAGTTTTACAAATGTTGAGAAACGGTTTCAACTGGTTAACAATAATAAGTAAATGCACGTGTGTGTTTGTAAGTGTATGTATGTGTGTGAGTGGGTCTATGAGAGTGTGTGTATGCGCGCGTGTGTGTGTGTATATATTTAGCTATCTCTAATCAAAATCTTTTCAATTTCGTCATAACTATGAAGTTCGAAGCTTCAGCTACTGATTAAATACATTAGTATACAGGCTATAATTTAAATGGTTCTTTTCCGCCGCCAGAACAATTTGCCATCGGTAGCATGTAAACATAAAACTTAAAAAAAATATATTTTAAAGTAGTTCATAAAATATCTGTCAACTCGAAAGGTAGGTAGGTACTGTCCCTTAAGCCGCATGCAGTGCCAAGCAAGAAAGTCACAGGCCAACTACGTGCGTAGGTATATCGCGGATTTCTATAGGTTCAACATCACCTTATTTTAATGTTTATTTTATAAATCTATTTTAAGGGCCTATACTACCTCAGCGCTTCTCACTCTTTATCTCGCTCGCACACTACTAGCCGCGGTCACGCGAGCAAGCGAGACAGGGTGGCAGGGAAAAGACTCCAAGACACCGATAATTTAGTTTATTTCTTTTTACGATGAAAATAATTGTAATTTAAAAAATGTAAATAACATAAGACCTGCTTTACAGTTAGTTCAATTAATGTGCAAAATTTCATTATCTAATTAGAAGTTATTTTTGAACACCAGCGGTTTATTATTCGGTTTGGAGGTAACTTTGGAATTATTATTTTCTATCAAGAAATTTTTATGGAATCGTGTTTTCGTCAAACATAGTACCTAAAATTAATTCTCAACTTTACTATATATTTATTGCAAAATTATTGCTGCAGTATTTTCAACATAACGGAGGACCATACTAAGCCATTTGAGGTAGTATAGGCCCTTAATGCCAAGAAGAAATCATTTCGTTGCGGCAAAAAAAGACATTAAAATTGCAGCCTGTACATACTGAAAAAAAAAAGGAAAATAAATGAAAAAATGTTGCTTATTTATTAAGAAAAATTACGACTGTTAGCCGTCCTGATCTCGTAATATAAGATGGCTGTCCTTTAAGTTCGCTCCTGCGTTGAACTACAATTCTTATTAAAAAAAACGATTAATATTTAAATACACTATCATATTTCTTAATTAAAGCAAATTAGTTAAATTAAAGTAAGCAACTTAATAAAAAATACAATAATCGTTTTTTATTTATTAGTTTTGTGATAATAATAATTAAATAGTTTTCTCATAACTGGAAATGATATAAAACGTGTAATTTAAAGGGTATATACATACCGAGTGCACGGCTTCTTTGGATGATAACAAACGATATGGCAAGGGTTTTCTAATCCTATGTCTACATGTGTGGAGCATATTAGAAATTTCAATACATTGATACCAGAGGCCGAATTTTTCAAATTAAGAAGAACGAAGAGAATTATCGTTTTATTGGCAAGTAACGTGGAAAGTGGACCCTCATAGTGTTGTGACATGTTTGTTATTACTGGTATTCAAGAAACATAATTATGAAACCAATAATTTGAGGTCAATTCTGTGAGTCACTTATTTTGAGCTAAAACTTTGCATAGAGACTCTATACCAGATGTTGTCTTCAGTCCTTTTGTATAGATATGGGGTTTCCGTTACACGTTATATAAATGATTTACAATTATAACAATTATTTCAGCTCTTTGCTAAAGTACGTGAAATTATGTTTTATTGCAATTTATAAACTTAGTACTCAGTCAGCAAATAAAGTACCCCACCATTCGATACCTTAGCACTTAAACACCATCACATGCTCCTAAAACACCCTGTATACGCAATCCCGTCAGCTAATATCATAAATGTTTCCACCAGACAGTCCCCTAGTGTCGCTGACGCTTGGCAGCACGCTAAACCCTCACGACATCAAGGAAGGCGACGACGTGTACTTTGAGTGCAACGTGCGCGCCAACCCGAGGGAGCATCGCATCTCCTGGTTCCATAACGTAAGTTACTAATTGTTGATACTGCTCTCTATTAAGAACATGTTTCGAAGTGAATTCTGCCGCATGATGGAGAAATAATGAACAGAGACTATGACGGACTTGCTTATCTTTCCTATACTATGTAACCAACAGATGAATATATCTATAGAAAAGAGAATGTACTAAAAATAATTGCATATTTAACGGTTTCTTACATTTCTTTATTCCAAGACAAAAGACAAAGTGCAGAAAAAAATGTGACGGAAAGATAAGCGTTTCAAAATATATGCAAAAAAAGAAACAACTCTAGTTCCTAATTGTTAATACTGTCCTCTATTAAGGATGTGTTTTGGGGGGATGTAACCAACAAATGAATAAAGGTATAGACTATAGAATTAACGAAAAGAGAATTTACAAAGAATATAGGCAAAAAAGAGACAAAGCTGTCCCGGCTGTCATTTTTACATTGTTGACAGTCGTTACAAGTACTCAGAAGACAGAAATCTGTCAGAAGTCTTGCATAAGAGGAGGTTGGGAGGTATAGTGCTACCTAGCTACGGTTATATAGGTACGGCGGTACGGTTATATAGGTCAGATATGCCAAGTCCAACATATGAATTGGTAGGTTGGTTGATGATGACTTTGGACATGTTTGTTATACACCATTTATCAATCCCATTATATCCCACAGTTAAAGGCATCTGGGCGCACGGCAGTGCCCTCACCAAGTCGTATCTTTTTCTTTCTCACATTCATTTGAAATCGTCCATTGTGACTCAATCCTTCAGTAACTAAAAAATAGATCGGTACGTCACCGAACAGGTTGTGTGGAAACCATTTTAGGAAAACTTAGCTTAACCCTCTGCGACTGATGTGGTAGTCCAACAGACACCGCGAAATATGAAATTCTGTTTATTTCCGTTAATTTTCAAACTTGAGCGCCGGTGCTTTTAGTACCTTACTGTAGTGAGCTCCCGCGTCAGTTAGTGCGCAGCGGGCGGTCGCAGTGAGTACGCGTGTGCGAATCGGAAGAAAGGTGTCCAGGAGACTACTACGTCAGCGTTTACTACGTAAGCGTGTCTTCTATGCTACCACCTCAGTAAAATGGTTATGTTACCATTGTGTCTCCTAAACAACCACATCAGTAAATAAGTTTTAAATTTCCAAGTTCTAATACTATTCAATTAATACTTAGCCGATTCTAAATAGTATTTCACATGTAGATTTCTGTGTTATGACTGAATAACAAAGGCGAAGTATAGTATATGGCGAAGTAGTACCTAAAGTCCACGCGGTTGAACTCGCGGCGCAAACTGTATATCATTAAAAATATATATATCTTATTTTTAGATGGCTGAATCAAGTAACAACACTAGGCCAGGTACTTCTACTCTAAGAGAACGTCGGGAACTTTTATGGGTCATGAAGACCAAATATTACAGTGGCTGGAAGAGGAAAGTGAACATCAGTTTAGTGATATTGATGATGAATTTGAAAATCCTACTTTTGAGACAGAAACCCAACACTTCGAAGATGATATCATTTAATATGAAGAAGATCCACAGCCAAATGTAGAAATACAACAGGAACCTGCCGCATTGGTCGAACGCCAACGATCTACAGACGAGGCACAACAGTGTCAAAACCAAAAAAGTCATGTTGTTGATTTCTTCATCTCATCACATTCAAGAAATAGATAATCATACAGGAAAACCAGTTATGATTACAGACTATAATCATACAAAAGGTGGAGTGGATGAGGTGGATAAGAAATGCTCTATTTATTGTTGCAGCCATAAAACTCGTCGGTGGCCTATGGCAATCTTTCAAAGGATTCTGGACAGGGCAGGCATAAATAGCTTTGTACTGTATTAAAATTGTTCTGACAGTGATGGCAAAATGAGGATAGGAACTTTTTTTATTGAATATGATTTAGTGATGAATCATATGAAAACCCGAGTGTACAACGAATTATTACCAAGGGAGCTGCTGATGACTGTTACTTGGGTTTTAGGCAAGAATCTCCCCCCTCCACCACCACTAGTTTGGTCTGTTCCACCAAGTGGTAAAAAACTTTGTTCTATTTGTCCAATAAAAATAAAAAGGCAGACGAAATACTGTTGCTGTGATTTTTCGAAGCCAATTTGCCTTCAGTACTCCAAGGCACTATGTGATAATTGTCAAACAAAGCTGTGATTTGGAGACTGTCTAATTTTGTAGTCAACCAACGAATCTATCTCATGTTTCCTAGACTGATTACTCTAATTTTTAATTTTAAAAATGTATAATGTTAAATTTAAAAAAACGTTGATTTTGTCATTTTTCTATATCATTAATGTTTAAGTTGTGATTCAAAGACTGATTTATGTGAAGTCAATAAACACAATTTAATTTAAAAAGTACACATTGTTTTATATCTTTAAAGTAAAATTAACATAAAAAATAGGCTATTAATTGAATACAAACCAATAAAATAGCTGCAGAATTTAATTCAATAAAAATATTTGCTATTGAAATGGTGTCTGGTGTACTACCACGTCAGTACAATAGTAAAAATTGAGCCACGTCAGTCGCAGAGGGTTAATGGCTGGAAGTCCATCGCCATGTCATCTTCTATTTCCACAACTTAGTTATTAGTTCTTGCCCGCGACTGCCGTGATTTTTTTTTTTTCTTTTCAACGAACTCCATAGCAAATTGTATCAAAATCGTTTCATTGCTTTGGCCGTCAAAACGTGACATAATAATATAGACAGTCTTCCGCATTTATAATATTAAGTATGGATGTAGGAGGAATTTTATGCAGCGTACTATGGCGGCTGTTAGCGAAATAATAGAACGGAATTATTATAAGTAACTCACAGGTCAAGCCTGCATTTAGTGTTGGTATCTAGTATACCTACATTTACATCACGAGTAGGCTAGATAATATGCGAGTTCCGTGTTCTATGATATATATTATGTCGGCTGTTAGACGCGGCATTGTTAACCCGCTGGCACGGATATTGTGTGATGTGTATATGTGTGTGTGTGAGTGTATGTGTGTGCCCTTAGGTTATAGCAAACAAAAACCGAGAAAGCAAAGATTAAAAATATAGGCAGAAGCACGTTTCAACACAGGAAGTGTTTATATGATAAGTGCGTTGAGTCTCATCAAGTTCTATTGCTATTTTCGAAAGTAACACATATTTTACCAAAATAACTCATCAGATTACGTTTTCAATTGACGATATGGTTAACGCAGTAGTTAAGCAATTGGCGGCTTCATTACGTTTAGGGGGTCGTATTCCGCACGGAACAAATACGTATGTCCTACTTTATTTATTTCTCAACACGGGTGCGGGTTTACAAATCATCGGGCAACATTTAATAGCTATCTATATGATATCTTTAGAAAGTTTTACCTAGAAAATACTATTAAGGTTGCACCGCTAAGAATCGTGTAATTGCTTCAAGAGTATAACTAAGCTATTAAGATTCGCACAAGCATGTCGTAGTTTATTCAGTTTATAACCCTGTTTGGTCGTATTAGGTAAACACAATCTTACCTAGATAATGATTACTACTTAACTACGACATGAACTAACGACTAACATTCAGTGGTTCTGGTAATTAAGGGCGATCCTTGAAATGCCTCCTAATTTGCAATGATTTTGACCCCGAGAACAGAGCCCAAGTAAGGTTGTTTTCAAGTTGCTGAAGTTTGATCGAATAAAATGATCTTAGAATCATACAGTCTTAATTGTATGACTCTATAATCATGTTATTCTTTCAACCGACTTGACCGTGTAAGCTGTGACGAATTTTTGCAACTGCAGATAGAACGCCGATATTTTTCTCATAGCTCATGAATGAAGCCCTCCAATTACAATTTCTCCCAAAAAAACTATAATTTTGAAAACGAAGCGTCGTAAATTTCAAGCTATGAACAATTTTTGAAACATCTTTTTGTTGTTCATAGCAGTTTAATTGAAATAAATGTATTGCACTTGACATACAAATTACAGGAGATACTGTCCTATTTAAGAGGTTGTCTAAAATGATGGAACAGTGCCTATGATAAGCTCGTGTTGAAATAAAAAAAAAATCCAATCAGAGGGTGTTGCCTAACAGCTATAAGCTAGGGGTTTAAGTCAAGAGAGAGTAGGCTACTTCTAGATAAGCGTGGTTCATCTTCGACCACATAATCGCTTACCTTTGGGTGAGATGTTGGTCGAACGCAAGCCTATATTAACAATAATAAAAAACACAGCAATTTTCAAAAAGGTAGTATCTTATCGGCATATTATTTTATAGACTATTTTTAGTAAAACTTACTCCAAAACATAGAGCACAATTTGTTGTATTACTAAATATTGTCCATTAAATATTTGTAGGTATTTCATGGATATCTGCAAAATAGCGCCTGATATCATTCCGTTATATGTAATTTATTTTAACAGTATTGTGGCGTACAGTTTTCGATGCACCTCTAGCTTATTGCGGAGTTGATAACCCGAAAATAACCAATTTCGACGATGTTTAAATCCTTGTTAATTAGTTTTATATAACCCATTTCGAGGAACGCACTCAATTATTTCTCTCCCTGTAGATAAACAAGGTAAATAATTTTGATGCAAATATCCACGCATCTATACTATCTATACTAATATTATAAAGCTGAAGAGTTTGTTTGTTTGTTTGTTTGTTTGCTTGAACGCGCTAATCTCAGGAACTACGGTTCTGATTTGAAAAATTCTTTCAGTGTTAGGTAGCCCATTTATCGAGGAAGGCTATAGGCTATATATCATCACCAGTGATCGGAGTAGGTAGATTGATTTTTGGTACTTGTATCATAAATGCACACAGAAAGAATAACATGGATAAGCCATTTTCCCGGAAAGTAATTCCGGTATTTCCGGATTCAATTAAACATTGTTAATGTTGGTAGTGATATTATTCCTACTCAATTCAAAATTTAAAGGAAGGTATAAAAACTAAATTAATTCATTATTTATCTGTTGAATAATAAAAACAATCTAATTCCGATCGAAGCTTTAATTTTTATTTTTTTATTTTTAGCCTTTTATGGCTAGAACTTTTATAGATAGACATAAATTTAAGTGCAACAAGCACTTAAATTTAAATATTTTCATAGTGGTCATGGTAATTTGCATTAAGGGTAGAATAAAGAATAATATTGCTCATTTTATTACAATTCCTACCTTTTTTTGAGGATGGCAAATCATCAAATGACTCCTTCCACTCTGGCAGAATAAAATTCCTACATAAGTTCCGGTTTTTTTTAATAATCCACCAATTCCGGAGGAATGTCCATATTAATATATACGTTTCGGATCAATGACCCCATTTCAATCTACCTACTCCGATCACTGATCATCACGCTAAGACCAATAGGAGCGGAGCACTAATGAAGAATGTTTCTAAATCGGGGGATTTTTTTTCCACGGGGACGAAGTCGCGGGCGGAAGCTAGTAATATTATAAAGCGGAAAAGTTTGTTTGTTTGTTTGCTTGAACGCGCTAATCTTTGAAAGTACAGGGTGGATTTGGATGAAATTTGGTATGGAAGTAGCTTGAAGCTTGAGGAAGGTTATAGGCTACTTTTTACGCGACTGCAAAAAAGGAGAGTTATGTTTTTACCGTGACAGAATCCACGGGAGCGAAGCCCCGCGTGAGTACTAGTTCATAATAAATATCGATAAAATAAATACAAAAAAAATTGGCCAAGTGCGAGTCAGACTGGCCCATGAAGGGTTCCGTAGTAACTATAATAATATAATATAATATAATATGTATACTTATTTGACGAATAAATAACTTTAAAAATGTCTTAAAACTAGCTTATTTACAGTTTTACAACTACGCTAGTTAACTTTGTTTTTCATAGTGTTTGTATGAATTACAAAGTTATATTTGTGGTTTTATAAAATATGCTGTATCTCAAAAACTACTAACCCGATTTCGTTGAAACTAATTTCGGTTGAAAGTTTACATTAAGATCTATAGATGTATATTTTTTTTAGATTTTTCACTGCATTATTATAGAAGTTAGCGGGGGGGACACACATTTTACCACTTTGGAAGCTTATATCTTTTAAACGATTGACTTTATGAAAAAGTGGTATTAGAAAACCTTATATCATTTTTAAAGACCTGTCTATAGATACCACACACGCATAAGTTTCATGAAAAAAATTATTTTCAGTTCTAGTTCCATGTATGGGGACCCCCCTTTATTTTAAATATTTTTCTTAAAATTGGAAAGCGGTTCACAGAATACATCTACCTACTCAGTTTCACATGTATAGTCTTAATAGTTTCGTAATAAAATGGCTGTCACATACGGACGGACGGACAGACAGACGGATAGACATATCGAAACTATAAGGGTTTCATTTTTTGCCCTTCGGCTACGGAACCCTAAAAATAAGGTAATTACATTACCAGTGGCCGTTGACCTCATAAATTAATGAAATGAAAAATAAATTTAGAATTTCAAATTGACAGCTGAGCCGACTAAAGTCTAGGTTTACTACTAACAGCTTTATGCGGACTTCATGCAACAAGACTGTATCTATTCCAAGTTCTCTAACTTGACTCCACCTCTCGATTCCTTAAGTTGGCGGTTATAGCTTTATTATTTATCGACATTAATGGAATTTTGTCATGGCTACTGAGTCAAGTACCATATAAACTGACTTTTTCTGTGGCCTTTCGCAGGTCAGCCTATAAGGTTGTCGGCTGCTTAACCAGACTTGCTCGTGGTGGCCTTAATTATAATAGCCTCCAGGGTTTATATTCAACTTGCAAACTAAGCGACTACACGCTAAGGATACCCCTGCCCCCTGTGGGGTATGGACCTCGGCTTAGCGTGTCCCTGGGGGAGGGCAGCTAAGGATATTTTGAATCGGGTATGATATAAATTGATGTGGGATGTGGTCGTAAATATAGTTTTCTCGATATTGGTTGTAATTCCCCAAGTTTCGATTATTAATTAAATAGACCTAAACGGTCTATTTAACGCAAGAATTTATATAATAATTTTACTAATTTAAAGAATACAGTGGGTTGCAAGTAGACGAAACCTCAAATTAAAGAGATCTGAATGGTGCAATGCGGAACATCTTCCAACCGTATATTGAGCATCGTGACTTTTGTTCACTGCAGCGACAAAATTCACCAGACAATTTTTTTAAAGTTTTTTTTTTCATCCCGAGTCAGGTAACTAAGATGAAAAAAAAAACATTTATTGACAATTACAGTCCATAGATTAAAACGATAATTATAACAGAATTGATTTAAATTAAAAATTATACACATAAAAATAGCGAAAAAATATAGCCACGAAAATAGAGAAGAGAACATTTTATTGGTACATATTTTCAAACAAAATATTCAGGGTAAAGTCTCATTTCGATTGTGATTTTGAGCTGCCCTAGCATAATGCGCATTTTTTCAAGAATAAAATACCGTAGTTAACCGATTTTGTCACCACTCATTTCATTTTGCATACAGTTTGTTAACTTAGGAGCAGAGTTCCCGAACTTGGCTAAATAAATATTAATTTATAATTTATACGGGCTGAACCGTTACTGTGACTATAATTGTGTCTTCAAATGTATTGAAAGCGAAGCGTTTCAATCGAGACTTATTGAAAATATCGCTTAATATCTGGGTCAAACGTTCGCTTTATACACAGCACGCATTGTCAGAAGGTCACACTTCAGTGAGGGGACTTGCGTGCCAATTTTAGATGTCCAATCCATATTTTTTTCTTATTTGAATAGTAGTGGTAAGCTTAAATGTCATTAAATTACCGCATTGACATAGAGTTAAGTATCTAAGCATGTATTTAAACCGTAGACTAACATGCATATGTGGAAATTTACTAACGAGATACTGCGGTCTCGGACCACAAGGGCAACTGCAGGGACATGGTGGGTTTTTAGTCAGTAGAAGTCTGACACTCCCGCTCCTCTCAGAGTGAGACGAGTCATTTTGTAATTTTCCCACCGGAAAAAAAATATGGAGAAGGCATGTTGAGGCAAAGCGAGATGAAATTAAACTTAAAATATGTAAAAGAGTCTCTATTGGCTTCTTGGACATATTTCAAAACTGACTATATAGGTATATCTATCTATAGCTGTTCATACATAAAACAATTATCAAGTTTTCAAGCCAATTTAGGTGTATTGTATATTAAACTGTGGGGTTCTAACGTACCTAATGATAATATAGAGATTAATATTTACATATTAAACAAATATCCCATGCACCGTAGTTTTCACATCGCAAATGCATGAACATTTGCATAATAGGGGATGAAATAAAAAGTTACGCAGTTATATACAAACTAAGACTGTCAAGGCATCCAAAGTATACCCGGACTTGCAGTAGACTAACAGTTTCTGAGTTGTCAGATAATGACGACTACGAAATCGAATAACGATGTAAACATTTTTTTATAATATTGTGTGAAAATAACAAAAAGTAAAATGTAAAGCAAAAAGTAAAGTATAAAGGGGCGTGAAAAATAAAACGAATAAATAGATCATGATAATATTTTTTATATTTTTTTTGCAATAGGCCCAGGGTTTTAGATCGCAGTGGTGTGGGGGCAGTCTTTTTAATAGTAATCCCTCGCAATATATTAAAATATTGAATCCATCACTATTAGGTTAAATAGGGTATCATTATTTTAGTAAGTGACATTAGCTTATGTCAGTTTACTCGATCGAATTAAAAGTCCCGGTATAGCTAACGGAGTAACTAAGTGTACCTAAATACCCCCGTCAGCTTAAAAAGCGGCGAGATACCTTTGATTATTGGAATTTAGAAAAAATAATTAACTTATTTGGTTGTGACTTCAAACCTCCTCAACTGTTCTTTTTCAATAATGTGCATGGCATTAGTAATCAAAAACAAACCGTATGTTAATCGCATTCATTGTTGCTCCATAAATTGAATATAACACAAGTGGGTTCCCCTGCAGGACAGGCCAGTGAGTCAGAACATGACTTCGGGCATCATCGTAAGCACTCGGTCGCTCGTGCTGCAGAAAGTGACAAGAAGAGAAGCTGGCAGCTACTCTTGTAAGGCGGCTAATGCAAGGGGCGAGACTTCGAGTAAAGTTGTCACTTTGAGAGTCCAATGTGAGTATTAAACCAAAATTTCGAAACTGTAGCTAGACTTTGCTTAGTAAAGTTTGCGTTTCAAACTAATAAGAACTTTATTTAGAAGCGTGTAATAGACATATTTGTTTAAGTAAATTTTAGCATGTCTAATGTTTCAAATTCTTAGGAAACTCAACTGAGAAAACTAAAGTCAAGTTCTTTGAATCTCATAGTTAGCACAGAATTTAAAGTAATTATTTCATTCATAGTAGACATGCTAACCATTTAAGATGAATATTTTGAGTGATGGTTGTCTTATTATGACATCTTCTCTGACTGTAAAACGGCTAATGCAAGTATACGTCTCCCTTAAACTTTCATAGCAAATAGCCTCCGTCGCTTTGTGTCCAGATTTTAACAACCTTCACAAGGTCGTCACAGGCATAAAAGCATTTACGTTTTAACTCATAATTCATTGTACTCTGTGCTATTATTCAGTAAAATAATTTATTTGAGAGCGAGAGAAATTGCAGTTAATATTACGAAGTCCACCAAGCGACAGTCTTTAAGTCTATTTTCTTTTTGTTACGTTTGAGCCGTGACTTTGGCCGACAAATACGAATTCACGCTCCCAGACTCTCTTTGTACTTTCCGTTAAGCCCGAGGACATTTGCCCCTTCAAGCTAGTAGGGTATAAGGAAACATCCCATAATTCTCTTTTTATGTCAAACTTTTGAAGCACTTTTTCGGTTTTAATACGTTTTAAGAAGTAAACGGCAGCAAAGGTTTTAACTTGCTGTTAGAATTAAATGACTGTTTATATTCTTCATTTCCGCGTTTGTTTGCATACAACATTAACTTTTAATTAGCTATAAGAGCTTTACTTACTAAGCATCATTCTTTGCCGTCAGACGTTTAATGCTATTTACATTTTAATTTGGCCCCAACAAACAGTGGGCACCCGCGAGGGAAGGTAACGACATCAAATTATAAGGGGTACATACTAGACACTTCATTTGCATATCCCTAATCCCCGGTAATATACATCGGACACACAGGCATGCCATAAAATGTCACCGAGCACAGTATGAATTACTGGCCTATAAATACCGACGTGTCTGCGAATACTATTCAAATGATTGCGGTTAGGATCGACGTACCAACTTCCTTCCGTGGCCGACCGTCCGCATAGTAATTGGCTTGAGGGAAGGCGGCACCGGCGGTAAATCATCAAAATTATTGTCTAATATTACTACGATTCTATCCGTACCTCCTCAATCTGCTGTTTCGTGGCTTCAGTACAATTTACATCTTTGTTTCGTTTGAATAAATTTTATTCAAATCCAGAGCACACATTCATTTCAACAGTACGTAATACGTGGTTGTTCAATGTTCAGATGTGTTGAAATTATTTTCTTGAAACAAATCAAGGAGGTATTCTCAGAATTGATTTATTGAATAATGAAGTCTCGTTACTACGACTACGATTTGCCATGAAAAGGGTGATTTCGTGTTACGAGAGTAAAAGGACAATTTTGTTCATTACTTTTAATGGCTGAGTACCTGCTTATTTGATTTGCTTTCGAATCCAAAATATAAATGGATATTTTGACATAATTCACAAATCAGCGAGGGCGATTAATAAAATTTCGTTTTGTGGAGGAATTCAAATCAATTTTACTAATTACCAAAGTTAAATAAATTTTAAATAACAAAAACGTTGTTCCGAATTTTACGGGTTTGCCGTATTCGTTTTCAATAACGGAAGGTGAAATCATTTTTACATTTTGAGATTAAATTTTATAAAGAGCAGCAGCGTATGGATTTGGGAGCGGTTTGGCTAATGTAATTAATTCAAAACTTTGCAAACGTATCCATCGTACTGGGAAAACACAGGATTCCATTATAATTAGAGGGTATATGTTGATTATACATGGTCGTACGTAAATCAACAACAACGTCCGCTGTGTGATTTATTACACAATTCTATATTGGCGCATCGAGGCGCTTCCTTCCGAGCGCGCCGAACCCGGCCTGCCCGACTGGCCCACACTTAATTGCCGACGTTAGAGGGAAGACGAAATAATTCGTAACTGCCGAAATAATTGTTCACTTGATTTATATTTATCGCTTTATGACAGGAAAACTGGTCGTTGGAGTTTTTAAATTTATGTATATTTTATGCTTGTTATTTAGGAGGCCGTTGCGGGGTAGCAAAGTTAACGATGTACCGGGTATTTGCCTAGTATGCAAATGTTTCTAAATTGTAGTATATACCCATCACGTCCGGCCTGGGCCTTTTCTAGCTCACGATATTTTGCCGGCAAATATTCAGCCGATGTTCTGTTTATCAGTATTCCAATCTTTAAATATATGTAAACCGAAATAAGGAGGACAAATACATGAATATTTGTTTCATTTTTGTAACAACAGAGATATACTGTTACAAAGGACACAGTGTGGACTAACAATGTGATACCTAATTTTATCATTGAGAGTAAATAAAAAAAAATGTTTGCGTACATTTTGTCGGCAACGTTTTTTGTTCTCGTTATGAGACCTTTTGTGTTTTCTTGCTCGGATCACTGCTCTGGGATGTAGATGTCAAAGACCCCGTTTTATTATATCGGTGATCCAACTGGAGATGATACATACACTTGGCATAAAAGGAGCCCGTAAATAGCCTGGTATATCTTCGAGCAAAAATATACGTAACATAAAACAAAAAAACTTGTTTTTACAAAAAATTGAACCGACTTCAAAACTTACAAAAAAGACTTGCACTACAAAGAGAGAAATAACCTTAAAAGTCGTTTTATTCGATGTCTAATTCTGTTAAAATAAGGGCTAGGTACTCACATGGCTGAAGTCGGTGCCAAGCCAATGAATAGTTTTGATAGGCAAATAACACTGTATTCTCAGGCACACCCGAGGTGATGAAACCTATTCATTTATCTCACCGTCCGGTGAGGAGTAGGCCCGGGTCGACAGCGCGCCTTGTTTCACGCGCGCTGCTAAGACTAGGCAGCAGCTTTGTCGGATCTCGACAGGGCCATTGCATGTTGTGGTTCCGGAAATTTTCTAACGAGATACCGCGATCCTGAATCACAAGGAAAACTGAAGGAACAGGGTGGGTTTTTAGTCTATAAAAGTTTCATACTCCCTTCCTCTCCACCTAGAGCCCAACGAGCCATTTGATAATAGTCCCACCGAAGAAATGTCACTGCTTCATAGGATGGAACTAGGCAACTTCTTTTTCTAACTGCTCTCCAAAATACTGGCGCCGCGCCGCGCTGGCACCGCCAAGTTTGGAGGCCATTCACATCCTTTTTACACAAGACAAGAATATACTCGTAATGTTAAGTGTTTTGCCCGCCTTCCACTGCTTGCGGAGCGGGCTCCGTACGGACTCCGTTTAACTCGCAACGGCTTTTTTCATAGAAGTGCTTCCACTGTGAATGATCCGCTCATTCACAGTGGAAGCAGCGGAAGCAGCTGAGCGGATCAAAAGAGTACAAACTACAAAGAGTTACAAAAGTGGTCGCAGAGTTGAGCGGATTTCCAACGGACTCCATATGGACTCAGTTCAACTCGCAACGCAAAATTTCATACAAATGCTTCCACTGCGAGCGAGTAAGCGGAACGGATTCAGCGAGTTAAAATGGGTCCGCTGCGTCATGGCGTCGCACGCTAGTTTTGAACGGACTCAGCTCACCTCCCCCAAGTAGCAAGCATTTATTTATAGTATTTACGTAATCCTCTTCACTGGAATCGTCAGACATCGTTATCGTAAAATTTACCGCGCAACTTGCTTCCCCTGTGGATCGCCTGGCACTGAGATATATCTGCGCCTCCATCTGAAACTCTTTCTTAGTGGAAGTGTACAACTATTTTTACTCCGGTCCGCTCAGATCATCAGCTCAGTTTCCGCTCATTACCCTTTTTTAGTGGAAGGCGGGCATTTATGTTCCCAAAAATTACCATAGATAGATAGATAGAAAATACTTTATTGTACACCAATAACTGAATAACAATATATATACTTAAATAACAATATTGTAAATAAAATTGGTTACAATGGCGGTCTTATCGCTGAGAGCGATATCTTCCAGACAACCTTTGGAAGGAATTTACGAGCTTTAATTAAAATACCGTAACTTTAGTCCATTAAATTTATTCATATTCTTCTAAATATTTAATCGTATTCCTCATATAGATGCTCCAGTGTGCGGAGAGACATCACCTCAAGTGGTCGGCGCGGCTCTGGATGAAGCGTTGCGCGTGCGCTGCTCCGTACACGCTGACCCTGCTGACGTCACCTTCCTCTGGCAGTTCAACAACAGCGGCGAGAGCTTTAACGTGTCTCCTGCTAGATATGGTATGTCATCTGGTTAGCATAGTATACATTATTGCATATTTACATATTTACGGCGTCAATAACCTAAGGTGTCGGAGTTGTGATGGAGAGATCGTGGGTTCGAACCTTACACTTTGCACCATTATTGTGAACCCACTCCAGACACAGGCATATTTAGCTTAGTTGGAGGGGTTAACATGATTGCTAGTAATGTGAATTGTACCCACATTGTCACTTCTCTTTATAAAATAAAAATTGATAAATTACGAACAATTTGTGGTTCAATTTTTAGGGTTCCGTAGCCGAATGGCAAAAAACGGAACCCTTATAGTTTCGACATGTCTGTCCGTCTGTCTGTCTGTCTGTCCATCCGTATGTCACAGCCATTTTATTCCGAAACTATTAGGACTATACATGTGAAACTTGGTAAGTAGATGTATTCTGTGAACCGCTTTCCGATTTTAGGAGAAAATTTAAAAAATATTTAAAATAAAGGGGGCTCCCCATACACGGAACTGAAACAGAAAATATTTTTTTTCGTGAAACCTATACGTGTGTGGTATCTATAGACAGGTTTCTAAAATGAATTTTTCATAAAGTTAATCGTTTAAAAGATATATGCTTCCAAAGTGGTAAAATGTGTGTCCCCCCCCTCTAACTTCTATAATAATGAAGTGAAAAATCTAAAAAAAAACATATGTTGTAGATCTTAACGTAAACTTTCAACCAAAATTAGTTTGAACGAGATTGAGTTAGCAGTTTTTGAGATACAGTATATTTTCTAAAACCGCAAATATAACTTTGTAATTCATACAAACACTATGAAAATAAAGTTATTTAGCGTAATTGTAAAAATGTAAATAAGCTAGTTTTAAGAAATTTTGAAGGTTTTTTTTTATTCGTCAAATAAATATACATATTATATTATATTATTATAGTTACTACGGAACTCTTCATGGGCGAGTCTGACTCGCACTTGGCCAATTTTTTATATATATTTTTTATATATATAATTTACGCCTGAAACCTGGGTTCGAACTCATTCACAGTAAGTCGTTTTTGTAAGCAATAGACAAAAAAAAGCTGTTAAAAATAATTAAAGATATGCTAGAGCATCGCCAGCTATTTATTTTCTTAATTTTCTAGATTGACGATTCTATGAAATCAAATTATAAATCAAAGAAATATCTGTAAAAATACCTTTTAAGGTTGAAATTAAAATATTTAAGAGCAAAATAATATAAAAATCCTACGATCACGTTTCAAAGATTTTTTTTCACAAATCTGACATTTAAGAAACAAATCAGAATTTAGTTTATACGTTCACTCTTTAAAAGGAATTCCATTTACGTTGCGCGGTTCGTTACATATTCAGGGAGGTTGTTGGGACATGAGGTGCTGATTGAACTGTCTCGAGTACTTGCTGCAAACACTCGACTAGCTCGGGACACTTGGACCACTCGACTGTGTATAAATGAACCTAATTATCTATGAGTGCTAAGTTGGCGAGGCTCTTTTTGGTATTGTTTTGTGAGGAATGTTTGAAGGTTGGATGATGATTAGATCGAAAAATAGTTGTTTCACATTCTGAATTTCTGCTTATAGGTATTTTAGGGCAAGAACACATCCCTCCTTGTAACTTTTTTGGGGAAGAGAATCATCAACTGCCTCTCTACTCTATGTGGGATCTTTATGCTCTAGCTTGAATGGACGAGAGTCAGACTTTTAATGACTTAAATACCACCCTATTCTTTCCTTTTCCGTTCTGGGTCCGCAGTATAGTCCTTGTCACGTAAGTTGGCAAGGTTTTGGCGTAGTGGGGGTAAGTTCGCGCATCGTGCACTTAGTGGAAGAAAAAGTGGTCACTTTTACTACTTGCCATTATTCTATGGTTATTGCCATCATTTATTTTTAATCTAAAACTAAATAAAACAACAACTCGTAACAAAACAAAAGGTACAACTTTCATGTACGCAAGTGTATTCGCGAGCAAATTGAACGAGAACTACTGACGCACCAATACGCGCACCACTACGTCATACCCCGCGTCCCGCTGACTGCCGCTGACACCTAAAAATCGATTTCTGCGCATTGAACGACTCTTGCCAAGTTATTTCGCGACAACTATATGTTATTAGAACATTCCCGTAACCCTGGATATTCCAGAAAACGCGGGTCCTTGTAACCTTTTCTTAAACTTAACTTAAACCATAACTCGGTTTCGATGAAATTTATAATGCAGAATTTTAAAGAATAAAAAAAACAAAAATTCTAAGCCAGGTGGAAAATAATTATAAAATTTTGAAATAACATAATTACATGGAAAAGTTAAATTTCTATTACAAAGTTTGTAATTTTATAATTCAAATGATCACATAAAAAAATAAAGGTTAAAGTACTGGGGTGGCTGGGTGATTTAAATTATCTTGAATTGTAAATTCAATTACAAGTCAACTATTTGCTATATTTAAGAACACTGCCAACTGAATGACAAATTTAATTTAACTTGACTTTAAACTACGACACTTTGTTATTTTTACATTCTTAACGTTTAAAGCCAGTGATTAGTATCTTCTTTTGTTTAAAAAAAGAACTCTAGAAATCTTGTTAACACGTTCGCTGACAATACGTCGTTAGGCGGGAAATTACAATAGTGCGTTATGACGGTACGTCGAGGGACGGGCCACTTATTTTCAACCGACGACAAAAAGAGGAGGTTATCAATTCGACGCGTAGATTTTTTTTTTTTAATGTATGATCACCGATTACTCGAAGACGGCTGAACCGATTAGCGAAATTCTTTTTTTGATTGAAAGGGTATACTTTGAAATTGGTCCCATTTTCATAAAAGTCAGGATCTGATGATGGAATCCTGGAGAAATCGAGGGAACTCTTCAAATATTATAGGCACACCTATGACGTTTTGGGTATTTATTATAGTAACTTGTGCAGTTACTCTCAAAAAGTACCATTTGAGGAAGTGGAACTGATGATGAAGACCACAGATGGCCACCGAAACTACTCAATAATAAGTATTGAGTGGATTGCGATTCGATTACTTGAATATGGATGTTAAGCACTATATGCTCGTCACAATGCATATGGTGATGTAGAGCTGATGGTGAAGTACCAGGATAACTCCTCAACAATTAACGGCCCAGCATTTGGAAAAGCAATATTTTGTAAAAGGTTATAAGTAGTTGACATTTAGGCTCTTGTAACTAGGTAAATTAAAAATAGACCAACTAAAAAGAGTGTAATAAAAACTTTTTACCAAAAAATTAAACCGACTTCCAAAAAACACTGCAAAGTGAAAAATAACTTTAATTTCGGAAGTCGGTGCCAAAAACGAAAATACAAAACTAAAGACACCGACTACCGAAATTGAAGTTATTTTTCACTTTGCAGTGTTTTTTGGGAGTCGGTTAATATTTTGGTAAAAAGTTTTTTAAGAGTACCTACAATAAATTCTACTGTCGTAATGTGGTGTCAGGGTAAGTGCTCACTGTCAGCGATCGTATTAACCTCTCCAAGCTGAATATGCTTTTGTCTGGAGTGGGTTCATGAGAATAGTGTAATGAGTGGGGTTCGAACCCGCAAACTCTCGATCACAAGTCCAACACCTTAGTCATTAGGCTATTGACGCTTCTTTACTGTAATCTAAGGGTTTTTGGAACGTGTCTATGGCATAAAACGTACAATTTCCGATCGTAATATTATTTAAAGTTTTGCGAAAATTCCACATAAATAGTCTCTTAAATGAGAGATTGACACATGCTACTGAAATACTGAGGTTTGTTGATAGATTTTCACGTCGTCTACAGCTTAAAATCTAAAGTATCATAAGAGTCTCTGAACAATAAATACCCATATATCCTATTAATTTGCTATTCAGGTACAGTGAACGGTAGCATAAGTGAGCTTCGTTACACCCCCGCGAGTGAGCGCGATTACGGTGCATTGACCTGTCGCGGCACCAACACCGTGGGCAGGCAGGCGCAGCCCTGTGTCTTCCAAATTGTTCCTGCTGGTAAGTACATATAAATTTGATTATAAGAAGGATATATGCATAGAGTACAACGTGTAACGGAAACCCTGTATCTATCCAAAAGGGCTGAAGACAACAACTGGTATGGAGACTCTATGCACAGTTTCAGCTCAAAATAAGTGACTCAAAAAATTGACATCAAATTATCGGTTTCATATGTTTCTTGAATGCCAATCATAACAGACCCGTCACAATACTACGAGGGTTAATAACTTTCCACGTGACTTGGCAATAACCATGCAATAACACGAAAATTCTCTTCGTTCTTCTTAATTTGAAAGATTCGGTCTCTGGTATCAATGTATTGAAATTTCTAATAAGTTCCACACATGTAGACATAGGATTACAAAACCCTTGCCATATCATTTGTTATCATCCAAAGAAGCCATGCACTTGATATGTATATACCCTTTAAGTTACATGTTGTATATGCACAGTATATTTGATATCTACATCAAATATCCCCTACTTTCCGAAGTACATCTGTGCCAGTTACCGACCGCCTGGAGCTTTTTGGCATGGAGTTGACACCAGACCTCAACTTCGGCTCAACCATAGAGTCCAGAGCTCAGACTGCAGCAAAAAAGCTGGGAATCCTACACAAGGTGAGGCGGTAGTTCACGCCTGGACAGCTTCTAAATCTGTATAAAGCACAGGTCCGTTCCTGCGTGGAGTATTGCAGCCACTTATGGAATGGCTCTGCAAAATACCAACTTGCTGCATTGGACTCGATCGAGCGCAGAGTTAAAAAGCTTATAAGTGACGAGGCGCTAGTGGACAAGCTTCATAGCCTGGCTCATCGGCGAACCGTTGCTTGCGTGTCGGTTTTCTATAGATTGTACTTCGGGGAGTGTGCGCAGGAGCTCCATGACCTGATTCCTCCATCTCCCTTTCGCTACCGGTCTACCAGACGCACGGCTGGGTACCATTCACACTTGGTTGATACACTCAACATTTATTGTGCGTACAGCTAAGTTGTGGAATTCTCTGCCGGCTTCTGTGTTCCCTGCCACTTATGACCTTTCAGCCTTTAAAGCGAGTAAATAGGCATCTTCTAGGCTCGCTCGTCCCATCTTAGAACTCATCTATCGCTTACCATCAGGCGAGATCGAGGTCAAGAGTGGGCCCATCAGTAATGAAAAAAGACGTCTTCGGATTTTTCGTTTCTAGGATAACATTATCCTAGAAACGAAAAATCCGAGCACATGCTGGTTTTCTATGTTTTTCTTCACCGTTTTGGGAACAGTGGCCATGATACAACTTAATTTACCTGCCTGGGTTGGATTTCACGACCTGCAACTAAAAATACGTACCGTTAACTACTGGGCCACCACTGCTCTCATAATTAAGCATTATATGTAATTCTATGTAAAGAATCAAAACTAGTATGTGAGGATCGTACAAGGTCGCACTACGTGTCATGTAGTGTCTGAATTGATGCATTATTAATAGTCAGTTATCATCATGGCTCTAGTTTTTCCAACTAACTTTATAACACGCTAGAGAAATAGCTTTTATTTTAGAAAACTCGGAAAATACGTTCCTATGTTACATCTGCGTAAACCGGCCATCATTCAACATAATTTAGTGAAAAAATGAAAATTCTATTTTAGTGTTGGTACAGGGGCGATGTGGCAACTATTTTAATACAGCCATCGCTTCGCGTACATCGCTTAAGATGTAAAATATAGTTTGAGCCACGCATGAGCTACGTCAAAAACTCTTCCCAATGGCATTCAATAGTAAAAACCGCAATTTGTCGATATAAGAGGTGTTTTTAGATTTTGGGACGTTATACTATATGCAAATTTAAAGTGTAAAGGTAATAGGTGAAATAATAGGTACATAATTTAATTCAGAATCTGAGATACTAATAAAATCAATAACAAAATAATAAAGATCTAGTCTCGTCTTGGCAACACTAATGTTTATGGTAGGATGACAATGTTCTATTTTAATTTCAGATTATATAGTTATGTAGGACTTCTTTGATCAGAAATGGTTATTTAATATAATTATTAATAAAAATGGTCGTTTATAATTGTTATTCATTAATTGAATATTTTTATTTTAGACTGATTAGTCTCATATACAAGCAAACTTGACAGGTCTTTTAAGCTGGTGAAGATAGATCGAAATCATCTCGAATGAAAAATTCAAGAACTCCATAATACATAGTCATTTCAATTTTAAAATATTCTGAAGATAAGTTTAAATAAAAAAAGGTTCCATCCTGCCGTTTCGCTTATAGTTTAATAAAAGTCTGTAAAAGTTTAATGTCGAGTCACGACTATAAGCTTTAAAATCGTATTGCATATTTGTGCTAAAGGGACCCTCGTTAGTAACTGTCAACATTGCCTTGAATATCTTAACGTCTTCAACATTTTAATGTTGAAATTATGCACGACGATCTGAACTAATAAAGAACAATTCGAAGCAAATATTCCAATTTGCTCTCAACGAAGAAAGTCAAACATAGTCAATGAGACGACTAACATGGGGCCAAGTTTCCAAACTATTTTTGTTTAGAGACAAAATTATCTTTAGGTTAGATCCCAACTAGTTAGAAATTGGGCCCCGTCCCCAATAGACGACGTTATACGAATTATATTTAAAGCATTCGTATAGATTATAGACCGGGTTGGAATAGCTAATATTGGGCAATTAAGGAACCTTTCAGTGTTGATTTTGAGTTGGAGTTGAGTTGTACTGCTTGAGTGACGACTGTGTTATTATTACCTTTAATAACTGATTCTACCTAAATGTGATTTTAAATTCATTCGAGTGTGCCTATATATACATACTCTAAAGGTTTTCACTCGTCACATGGGGCTTGTGAATCGATAGCAGACAGTAAAGTACTATGATTGTTGCTAGACGAACCCTGGGTTGGAAACGATAGATATTGTGTTCTGAACCGACTAACTAGGACCTCAAAACTAACCGAATGAACCAAGCATGTTACTGGGTACCACTATCGGTTTGTTGTATACATTGACTATTTATGCATAGCAGTAAGGTGTCTTGTGTATAAAATAATATATTTTTATCAGGGCACAAGTTTACACATCTTGTAGTCATCATAATTAGATGCTTAACTTTTTTCCTACTGTGTTGGCGTCGGTTTGCAGTCTAAGGCCTGCAATACATATTGGCCGAGCGTAGGCCAACGCGAGCGTTGGCAAATAGGTACAGGGCAAGAAATAATGTACACACGTTCGACAAGTTCGTCGAACGCCAATGCAGACGACCAATGTAGAAGAGGGTCTGTAGAGCTGCCCACACGTTGGCCGAGCGCAGGCGAGCGCCTTTGATTTGTGACCAAAAACCGACATCGATCCGAAGTGAGGCAAGTGATCACGAGCAACGGCGAGCGAAGACAAGTTGCACCAAATGAGCTCTATGTACGTTGGCGCTGGCCTCCATTCGGCCAACTAGGCAAGTGACACCGAGCGATAGTAAGACAAGGCAAATATACCGTCTACATGTTGGTATTGGCCTTCACTCGACAACGCTCGGCCAACATGTATTGCAGGCTTAACTGTACGCAGCTGATTACTAATATTTTAGGCATTAGCTGGGTAACACGATAGCCTTTGGCAAGACTGAAGTCAGTTTTTCTGGCTTCTGACAACACGTAACAAACGGTCACCGCCTTAAGGAGCTTCTTTTGTAATCTCGATATGTGAAGTTGGTAACCTATCCTTGGAACGACAAGCGTTGTTTAACCTCTCAAGGACCGCCATTATTTCCGTCAACTATTAATTGAGCCCCGCTGGCACACAAATTTGTTACCAGCGGGGCTCAACTAATACTGGTTTACTGGCACGTTTTTGTGCCGCTGGGGCTATAGAGGTTAATCTTGAAAGTCAACCCGTTTGGCTGTTATTATTTACTCACGAGCTCCTCTTTTGTAGAATTTTACTTTGTTTCTGTTTTATTATGTGTAAATGAGTTCTCTGTCAGTCTGATCGCAGTTTTTCTACATATAAGTATGTCTTTTAACATATTGTTATTTAAGTGTGTTTCAATTTTTGGTGTACAATAAATTATATTCTATCTATCTATCTATATGCTCCAACCTAGTTTGGGAAACAGTTTCTCAGTACTGTACCTTTTGGGTAATCGGGCTCAGAAAAAAGATTGGGCACAATGTAAATTATAATTTGTCTGAAGCGCGTGAATGTGTTATTGGGTATATAAAAATCCTTTAATTTTTTCATGGGAATAATAAACAGCAATATAATAAAAATTTCACTCAGTACAGTGTGTGTGTGTCAGGATAGAATCATAGTAACAAATATACTACTCACTAGGCTATTCACAGATTACAATAAATATTAGCTAGCTGTTGATTAATATAATCAAATTCTTATATTAAAAAACTTACAACTATATATTTAATTTTTAAAATACTTAGTTTAATTTTTTATATTCATTTTTTCCAAGAAACATAACATCTATAGAACTGAACTGCTTATCATAAGTAGCAACTAGACGATGTAGTGAGGAATCCACTCCAATAAAACTTCTTTCCAAGCAGTCCAGTCTTTACGAACTAATTTATTCATAGCCCGTCCATCACCCCCGAGGAATTGCACGGTATCTTCAGGCAACGGTTCGAACTGGATTGAAGACTCAAGCCCAGAAGACCTTGGTGAACCTCTGGTAGTGCGGTGCGTCACTGGCTACGATGGAGGGCTGCCTCAGTTGGTGGTGTTGGAAGCATTGGACTCTGATAGTGGGAAGATTAGGTTCAATGTTACAGCTAATGAGACTGGTAAGCATTTTACATTGTGTTTTCTATTTGTTAGATTATTTGTGTGTAGGTTTACTGTGAAAACAATAATGTCTAACCAAAGTAATCATAGTTCAACAGTATAAAAACTTCATTATTATAGAGGTATAAGTCAAAAGTGATTAGGTTAAATCTAGGCAAGTGTGTTTCATTTACATCATAATTATTATCAGGTGACGTAATGGTCAAACGCGAGCGTAACATGAATAAAAATTGGCCAAGTGCGAGTCAGACTCACCCATGAAGAGTTCCGTAGTAACTACGCTAAATAACTTTGGAAGTGTATATCTTTTAAACGATAAACTTTATGAAAAAGTGGTTTTAGAAACCTCAAGGTCATTTTTAAAGACCTGTCTACACACGCATAGGTTTCATGAAAAGAATATTTTCAGGTTCACAGGAAGCGGAAGCCCCTTTATTTAAAATCGGAAAGCGGTTCACATAATACATCTACCTAACAAGTTTCACATGTATAGTTCTAATAGTTTCGGAATAAAATGGCTGTGACATACGGATGGATGGGCAGACAGACAGACAGGGAGACATGACGAAACTATAAGGATTCCGATTTTTGCCACTCGGCTACGGAGCCCTAAAAAGTAATACATATGTTATTTGCTGAGACTAAATTAAATCAATTTCTGGCATATTTTAACTTTAATTGTTATCAAACTATGATGACACGTGAGACATCTCAATGTTGTCAATTGAATAATAAGTACATTATAAAATTTAATCTTTCAAACGCAAGTGGGCTGAACTTCAAAAATGTATGAGACAAACATTAAACCGTGGTAATCATGTCTCAGCTATATCTTTAGGTACATCATATAGGCGTACCTCCCCTCTGTGAGGGGTACACATAGTTTCGATTTTTTGTTCCTAAGAAGTTCACAACAACCCACAACCAATAACTGTTCATAACTTCTCTCAATACTATCCCAAAAACGACAAACTGCAATTCCATTCAAATGCAATTAAGAAACATTTAACCAGTTCAATAATCTTACCACTTCTAGTTACTATTTTCCAGACTATTAACCTGCATTATATTGCAATCTTAGACGGTGTCGCCATATTCCTGGTACCAGCCGGCGTTCTCTGGTCGAGCGGCAATGCACTGAGATTAACGGTGCATTCGAGGAATGATAAAGGAGCTTCGGATCGCATCATGCTGCATGCCTTGGCGTATCAGGACCCTGAAAGGAGAACAGGTATGTTGAAAATCTATAACATTATTCATTATTAATCTATAAACTAAAACTAGGCTTTATTTCTACTGCCACATTGATCTGAAAAAAAAACGGGTTGCACTCCGGGAGTGCCGGCAGAAGTGAAAACTTGAATATTAACGTTGTGCATTTTTGATATTTTGGAATGGTTAGGGAATAATTTTGCACGAATTACTTTAATTATTAGTATAAAAGTACTATCATTTATGTGGTAGAATACAATATTTATTTATTGCGCTATCGTACACAAACATGACAATTTATATTACATTAAAAAGTTTGCGCAGGCATACATTTTCGCCGCGCCGGCTGTCTACTCTCCTTCCGTCTTACGAATTTTCGATCAGGTCACGTGTCCTGACGCGAGTTTAACATTTTTTACCCATTACAAAAAAAGTGCACAACGCCGCTAAAGAAATTTTCACTTCAAAAATGTTGAAAATCTATACTAATATTATAAAGCTGATAAGTTTGTTTGTTTTATCCTTTAAAAGTACCTGGAAGTAGCTTGAAGCTTGAGGAAGGTTATAGGTATGCTACTTTTTATCCGTCTGCAAAAGAAGGAGGTTATGTTTTTATTGTGATAAAGTCCACCATAGCGAAGCCTTCTGCAAAGCAGTTATGCAAGCGAAGGAGGTGGCGGGACGCGCGAGAGAGAGGCTGGTCTCAAAACCCTCTCAGCCCTTGCGCCCCAGCCGCCGCAAGAGACGCTCCGGGCGTCGGGAGTCGCAGGGCGACTCCCAGCCACCGTAGGCGTGGGCCTGTGGGCTGCGAGCAATGGGTAGCTCGTCGCCCGACTGAAACCAGGCCCGTGTAGACGGCGCGTCGTGTACCACGCGCGCCTCAAAGAGTGTCAGCAAAATTGTCGGGGCCCACAAGGGGGCCGTTGCCTGCCGGGGTTGTGGCATTGACGAATTCGAAAATTCATAAATAGTTCGATGGAACACGGATGGGTTTTAGTCAGTAAAAGTCGTGCCCTTCCGCTTTACCTAGATCGGGGGGCAATCATTGGATGATTCCTTATCCTCAAAAAAAAAAATAGCGAAGCCTCGGGCGACTGCTAGTGTAAGATGAAGGCAAACTTATCAAAATTTGTCAATCAGTAGGATCTTCAGCTCAATGAGTACCAAGTAGTTTAGAGCATTCCTTTTGAGAAACTGTATAAATGTAAACTTTAACACAAGAAATTCATGACACAAGAGACTGAATGAAAGTCTAGTTTTGGCCGAACTTAAAGCCAATTAATTATGAGAAATTCAGGTCAAAGAAGCAAAATAATAGCATTCAATTTTTGAGTACGAAAGATGATGCAATATATATAATGACATTTAATTTTAAAATAGGAAATATGATTAAATATAAATAATTTATTATTTATTATTAATTAATTTATTATTTTTTATTTTAATAAGTTAATTCCCAACAGTTGGCAAAAGGCTAAGCAGATGATAACTTGTTCTTAAATTGTTATTTTTTAAACCGTAAAAGCTTACATCTATTGAAATTGAAAAACATTTATTCGGAGATAAACACATACAATAAGATACAATACAAAATTATACACATAAAAATAATACTAATATTTTATTTTATTTATTAGGGAAAACGAACAATTATAATACCTAAGTATTAGGCTGCCCGCCCACGTCCAATAATCGGTGACCGATTTTTGTAGGAGATAAAAACTTTTTACCAAAAAATTAAACCGACTCCCAAAAAACACTGCAAAGTGAAAAATAACTTTAATTTCGGTAGTCGGTGTCTTTAGTTTTGTATTTTCGTTTATGGCACCGACTTCCGAAATTAAAGTTATTTTTCACTTTGTAGTGTTTTTTGGGAGTCGGTTTAATTTTTTGGTAAAAAGTTTTTATTTCACTCTTTTTAGTTGGTCTATTTTTAAATTACCTAGTTACAAGAGCCTAATTATCAACTACTTATAACCTTTTACAAAATATTGCTTTCCCCAATGCTGGGCCGTTAATTGTTGAGGAGTTCTCCTGGTACTTCACCATCAGCTCTACATCACCATATGCATTGTGACGAGCATAAAGTGCGTTACATCCATATTCAAGTAATCGAATCGCAATCCACTCAATACTTATTATTGAGTAGTTTCGGCGGCCATCTGTGGTCTTCATCATCAGTTCCACTTCCTCAAATGGTACTTTTTGAAAGCAACTGCACAAGTTACTATAATAAATACCCAAAACGACATAGGTGTGCCTATAATATTTGAAGAGGTCCCTCGATTTCTCCAGGATCCCATCATCAGATCTTGACGTTTATGAAAATGGGACCAATATCGAAGTATACCCTTTCAATCAAAAAAAGATTTTTCCAAATCGGTTCAGCCGTCTTCGAGTAATCGATGATCATACATTAAAAAAAAAAAAAAGAAAAAAATATACGCGTCGAACTGATAACCTCCTCTTTTTGTCGTCGGTTGAAAAATAGAACGCACTGATAGCAATAGCGCAACGCACACGTCCTACAAAAAGTTGTTCAGAAATAAAATCGGCGCATCCCGACCGATCCGATTATCGGTGAAAAATGGAACGTTCGGAAATGTAGCGTAAAACGCATACTACTCACCGACAGTCGGCCGCATGCACTTGCAAGGGAAGGACAAGTGTTGCGCTTCAATAATCTCTGAGAGATTATTGGATCAACCCAGAACTTTCTTTTCTTTCTTCTGTTCCTCAAAAGCCAAAGACAAACCTTCCTCTGTAAATCCACCTTCCTCCTTATATTCATGAGATTCTCTCTGTCCAGGACACGCTGCTCCATCGATAGTCACAGACAAAGTGACGGACGTAGGCGTTGAGCGACCACAAAATCGGTCCTAAGAATCGGAGGAAAAATTGGCCCGATTATCTGTCCTACAAAAAGTCTGACGTAGGCGGGAACTCTTAGGTTTTATAACATATACAAGAAAGAAAAATTGGATTCCAATTCGATCTGAAATTAGTAGCTGAATTGTGATTTACGACACAAGCAGTCGCTGGGGGCTTCGCTCCCTTGGACTCTATCACAACAAAAACATAACTCTTCTTCATTTGCAGTCAGGTAACCTATAACATCAAGCTTCAAGCGACTTCCATACTAAATGTCATCCAAATCCACCCAGTACTTTCGAATATTAGTGCGTTTAAGCAAACAAACAAACTTTTCCGCTTTATAATAAGTCTCTAATTTAATCCTTTGACAAAAAATTATATTGCCATAAAGAAATGCTTCTGTTAATTCCCAAACTACTGGAGCACACAGGTCACAACATTTACCCATGTAAAACATGTCCTTCGTATAATCTTCACAGAATTTCATATACCAGATTGGAACTATCTCAAACCCTTTTTGAAGGCCAACAAACTAATTTCATGGCGTATTACGTCCATCGCAATTTGCCATTGATAGGAAGACAATAAGCAAGCAATCTGCTGGATAGCCAGGCGTAAATTTCAACCTGCTTAATAGCGTTACACAAACATACCATCTCGCTCACACCCGCAATGTGAGACGAAGTTAGAGTGAGACAGAAAAGTGTAATTACGTTAATTCACCGTCTGACTAATATCGTAACATTCTATACTAATAATAAGGTAACGCGCTGTTGCGGTTTTCATATAAATATTTTGTTAATATTACTTAGGAAAGCTCACTTATTTTATAATCGAACTATCGGTAATGGTTTATCAATAATGATGTTACTTTGTATTAGAAACAATATGATTGATTTATGATTGTTGTGTTTTTTATCACTTTAGTTTGTATTTTTGTTTCCTTTGTGTAGATTTACTATCTTCATTTTCGAGGTAATTATTGGTAGTTTTGGACGCCTTTTGTTTATATTCAGAATAAGAATAAGTAATTCAACATTATGGGATTTGTGTGCTATATTCTTCTGATTCTGTCTGAAATAAAAGAATTTTAATTATTTTTTAATTAATTGCTTCTAAAGTCATTTAGTAAAAATCATCAATAGCAATCTGTATAGAGCTATTTTTAAATTGATTTTCCAGAGAAGAAAATTAT
Organism: Tholera decimalis; assembly: GCA_943138885.2. NCBI lineage: Eukaryota > Metazoa > Arthropoda > Insecta > Lepidoptera > Noctuidae > Tholera > Tholera decimalis. Next base: position 23,050,187 of record OW964565.2, read on the forward strand.
GAAAAATAAAGATGAACAAAATAGCTTATATATTTATTTTATTTTGTATAAAAAGTTTAGATTATAGGTAATTAATAAACTAATTTTGATATATTTACGTGGTCCTGAGAAAAAGGGCCTTGACCGACAGACCAACAGCGAGAAATAACCATATTTTGTGTAATTTAATTCAGACTTAATCACAATGATAGTGCGTGTTGAAAAACTATATATATAACTTATGTTTGACCCCATATATTCCAACTATCCAAACCAAATTTTATCAAAATTAGTTCTGTGGTTTAGCCGTGAAAGCGTAAATAGAGACAAAGAGATATTCACATATATCATATTTTGTATTTTGTGGTCTCTATAGCAAATATTTGTAAGAACAAATGCAATACATAAAAGTCACAGAAACTCGTACACTTAGCACTTAATATGCCTTTAAATAAGGTTCATTATTTTAAGGCAATACAGAAGAACACTGCGGTTGTATTTTTACGTAACATGAGCATAATGATGTGCTCGCTTAGAACACGCCTTTTAAAAATCCTTTGTAGCACAAAAGGGTGAATTTTAATGCATATTATTAAGATAATGAATTGCAAAATTGAGTGTTTCACTAAGCTGAGGATATTTTTTATTTTATTGATAATAGGTTCGCGTTTGACCACCATCTCACCTGATGGTAAGTGATGAAGTGGTCGAAGATGGAGCACGCTTACCTAAAAGTAACCTATTCACTCTTGACTTAAAGACCTCTAGGTTATAGCTATCGGGAAACACAGATTCCGGCATTATTTTTGTTATATAATAATACAGATCCATTTCTGAGGTTAAACAACGCTTATCAAGGTGGGTCGTTGGATGGATGACCAATTATCAAGATTCTACCGTGCCCCGGAGATAACGTGCTCTTTGACCTTTAGCTTTTTGACCTTGCTGTTATTTGTAAAGTTTTGAGTGACATTAGAGGTTGCCAGAAGTGTTAATATTTTCACAAGTCGCTGTTATACTCCTAGCCTATGATTGCATGCTATATGATCTATACTGGGAATTGTTAAGTAGTTTTAAAAGGAAATATTTTTTGTATATCTTGGTAGTTTCTTATACCTTGTCATTTCAAAAATTGGCCAAGTGCAAGTCAGACTCGCCCATGAAGGGTTCCGTAGTAACTACGCCAAATAACTTTGTTTTTCAGTGTTTGTATGAATTACAAAGTTATATTTGTGGTTTTAGAAAATATGCTGTATCTCAAAAACTGCAGACCCGATCTCGTTCAAACCAATTTTGGTTGAAAGTTTACATTAAGATCTACAGCATATATTTTTTAATTTTCACTCCATTGTTATAGAAGTTAGAGGGGGGGACATTTTACCACTTTGGAAGCGTATATCTTTTAAACGATCAACTTTATGAAAAAGTTGTTTTAAAAACCTCAATGTTATTTTTAAAGACCTTTCTATAGATACCACATACGTATAGGATTCATGAAAAAAAAATCAGTTTCAGTTCCATGTATGGGAAGCCCCCCTTTACTTTAAATATTTTTTTTTTAATCGTAAAGCGGTTCACAGAATACATCTACCTACCAAGTTTCACATGTATAGTTTTAGTAGTTTCGGAATAAAATGGCTGTGACATACGGACGGACGGATGGACAGACAGACAGACAGACATGACGAAACTATAAGGGTTCCGTTTTTGCCATTCGGCCACGGAACCCTATAAAGGTACTTAAATTGATCATTAACCTATTATTTCTTTGTTAATGTGTTAGATGGTGGTAACAGTCTGATGGCCGGTGTCTCCAAGGCTGCCTTTTGGTCTATCATCTTCACTGTGATTATCTGCGCCAGCGCGGCCATATTCACTGGATTCTTCTTACGCAGAAAAAGGTAAGAACATTCGCAATAAAATGAAATATTCCTACTATGCCAAAATTCCATTAAGTTTACGGAAGCTCGTCTTCTAATTTTAATGATAAAGTTAATATTTAACAAGTAATGTTACGTTTACGTTTTATGCTGTGGTCCGTGGGATTGTACACCATAACTTTAATGTGTAATGTTTGCAAACCCATATATTCAGCTGGGAACATCTATTGACTAAGGGAGTTGAATCGAAAGAGATACATATATCTTTAAACTTCTGAAAAAAAGAAATAATTGAAACACCTTGACACACAATGGAATTTTCTTCCGTATATATCGTAAATGCATTTTTACACACACTATAAGACCACAAACATTTGTTTTGATGCGAGAATCGAACCTCCAACACGAAGTGCGGCAGCCAATGGCCCAATCACTATGCCAAAAGTTATAAGTAATTTAAATAATTTATTCTCAATAAGACAAACAAGCCATTACATGAGTATAAAAACTAAAATATTGTAAATTACGAAACAGGTCACCGTAATTGGCTCGATCATAACATTATGGTGTATTAATATAAAGTAGGGCGCCACTCAATGAAAATTTTAATCCACAACTGTATTATAAGATTTCAATAATAAGAAATTGTCTACATCTTCCAAATAAGAAGTATTTGGCAAAAGACGAGATGGCTTCAAGTATTACCTGGCATAACTGGAAATTATTTTTTTAAAACAATAATTAACACAGATCGACAGTCTATCTGCTAAACTAATTGAACTACGATACCAAGAATTATTAGATTTAAATATTATCAGAACTTTGTACAAAGTAAATAACAACATTTATTTATACTTAATTACTAGGTTTATCACATTTCAAATTTTAGGCTCAAAAATAATTGTGAGAACTGAGATCTAATAAATTAATCAAATTATTTAAGGTAACAACACATAAAAATATAGATGAGACGTTGGCTTTTTCTATCCAGAATTTCTCATTAGTCTTGGTTTATGTCCGGTTGATGGTAATCAGTTCATTCACCTATATATCAGACTTCAGATGTGGACAAAACATTTTATAACATGATTATAAACTGAACATCACGAAAACCGAAAAGTCGTACCTTTTTTAAGACGTAATGTGATACAATGTACAAAATTCCATGACATAGGCATCGGTCGCTGTTGGCATAAAGCCTACTAGGCTGAATTGTAATAGGGTGAGTCACGTCAGCCGCATTCATGAGGACTGCTGGGTTAAATTTTCGACATGGTGGAAACCGGAAAATGGAAAGTGCCACCAAGGCCGACTCAGAAAGAGGTGGTGAGATGACCTCGAAGTGTACTACAAAGGCTGGTTTTAAGCAGCGCGCGGAATTTGGAAGTTAGTCTAACAAAGGCGTAAAAACAATAATTGCGCCATTATGTTTGGATGGACTTCTATAAAACGTTTACCGTCTCAAAGACGATAATTGAAATATTTTTAATTATATATTTATTATTTCTAAACTTATCGACAGTCCAAAGTAGCATGGCATATCATGAAAAAAATTCAACCCCAAAGCGGTAACGTGCCCAAAAGACTGATGGAATTGCCACGTTGTATGGCAATGTTTAGACTCTGACCAAAGTATAAGTCAGCCCTTCATCATGTGAACTGGTTGGCCAGCATTTCAAAAGTTTGTTTCAAATTACCGAACAGGGATTTTTATTTTGAAATAAAAAACGGATGTAGGTTTTTTGTCTAAACTTTTAGCCCTACCCTGTCTCTTCCTCATATTCGTTGGCAGTTGTTGTGGCCTTAAACATTACTAGTAAAATGGTGCACTTGGGTTAGACGAAGAAGTACTTACTTACTTCGGGAATAAAAGTTTCATTAGTACGTGTGTATGCAATCGTATTTCAGTGCAGTTAATTATCATTATTTTTATTCTTGTCAAATACAATCTATACTAAAAGTTCGAAAAATCTTAATAGGTAAGTCCTTGTGGTTTACAATGTAATTAATCTGACTAGATAAATTTAGAAATATTTGAAAATGTATCCCTTCGTGACAGCTACCTACATTACCTACATTTTCCAAGATTTGGCACATCATTAAACTTTCCAGCTTGCAGCAAGTTCCACGTCGTTACAATCTGAATAACGTCAACATGTTCATGTTTGCTCACGTTTCACGAACATAGCTACAGCACTATACTCGTTGCAATTTGACAAAAGCCTAACTCTCGTGCTGAGTTTCTTCGGTAGTCACGACGGGTTCTAAAATTTCTAGATTGCATGTAGGCCGCGGTATACATGAAGATAGGATAGAAGGCATTGGGAGTATTGCGGTTACAACAGTTATGCGGTTCGGCTTTCAAAATCTTAAAAATATTCCTGCTCTGTGAGTAAAGTGTGATCCAGTATTTTTTTTAATGTCGCGTTTGACCACCATCTCACCTGATGGTATGCGATGATCTGATCGAAAATGAAGCACCTAATCGATGAAGTAACTTGTTCACTCTAGACTTAAAGATCCCCTTATTAAAGCTATCAGGAATTAAATGTAACTGTATTTTGAAGTTTAGTTAGGTATCCGCTTCTTACTGCATTGCGCATTTACGTATAACAGCTTAATTGAAATTGGTACTAAGATAATGTATGTAATGTACAATAAATAGTAATAATGAAATATATTAGGCATATAAAATACTCGTACTTAGCTGGCTACCATTTAAGAGTTAGTCAAGTCCATCTTAATATAGACCTCCGCCCCGCTTGATCAGATTGAGCCCGCAGAAGCTAGCGTCAATTGGGGACCGCGCTGCATTTAAGTGCTTCCGTAGACCCGGGAATAAGAGTGCGAGAGAACTCGGGTTGGTTTTAGTCAGTTTTACTCAGAAAAACTCTTTCTTCCAGGGCGTAGAGCCTAAAAAATTGGCCGTCACTCCATATAAAATAGATACTTAGTGTTGTTAGTGCAACTTGTAAGACTGGGAGTCGATTTAAACATAGTCGGAAACAAGAAAGTTTTTCGTTCACTGGTAGTCAGTAGATCATCAAATCAAATCAAATCAAATCAAATCATTTATTCGTGTGACTTTTGGTAAATACAGAATGTCAGATAAAAATATGAAAGCGCTCAAAAGTCTACCCATTGGGCTTACACAGGTTAATAATGTTTGTAAATTGTTAATAAAAATCACAAATTGCTCAACTAATACAAAATCGGAAATTAAAACAATGTCAAATTATACAGATTAAAAATATACAACAAACAATGTCAGGAATTAAAACAATGCTAAATTATCCAGATTAAATATATAAATATCAAAGTCAAAAAAATAAATAATAAAATGTGGTTAAAGATACCAGTGGGAAATTACATATAAACCAGTCATTATCATTATATTATTAAATGTCACAATTAAATGTCAAAGAATTTATAATAATAATTATATTCAATAAAAATAATATATAAAAAAAAATTATAGCTCTATTTTGTCCTCCAGAAACTCCGAAATATTATAATAAGATCTACTTATGAGAAAGCTCTTTAAATGTTTTTTGAATAAAACTACGTTTAGGCTTTTCATTGTTTCTGGTATGTGGTCATAGATGATTGGCGCCATGCAAAAAACACTATTACGCATCAGTGCTGTTTTGGACTGCCTCGAACACAACATGTTGGCATGTCGTCGACTACGGTTAATTCTGTCGGATAGTTTGGGGAATAATTTTGGGTTGGTTTTAACAAATACTGCAACTTCAAATATATACAACGAAGGTAATGTCAGTATTTTGTGTTTTATAAAGAAGGGCTTACAGGTGTCAGTGCTTTTTAACCCAAACATAGCCCTGATGCACTTTTTCTGGGCTTTAAATATTACTTCCCTATTTGTTGAGTTTCCCCAGAATATAACGCCATATCTTAAGATTGAACCAGCCATACCATGGTATGCTGTAACAATAGCATCTGTTCCTATTACTGGCGCTAGTTTATAAAAAACATAAGCCGATTTACTGAGCCTCTTCGCCAAGTCTATCGTATGCGCTTTCCAGTCTAGTCGTTGATCTATCGTCAAGCCTAGGAATTTAGCCGTGCTTACTTGATTAATAATTTTATTGTCGTACTGAATTGTCAAAGGTATATTTTTACGTTGGTTAAATGTCATTAATTTTGTTTTGTCAATATTTATCTTAAGGTTATTGTTATTAAGCCATGTTATAATTGAGTGCATAGTATTGGTAACGTCAGAATTATATAATTGCTTGTCTTTACAGTCAATGGTAACCGTGCTGTCGTCGGCAAATAGTGTCATATGATGTTTTGTAACTTTTGGTAGGTCATTTATATACAATAGAAATAAAGGAGGGCCGAGTACGCTCCCTTGTGGCACACCATATGTGACTGTTCTATCACGCGAGCGATAGACCCTTTCGTTCTTCGTTTCAGGATCAACTTGGGATATTTCTACATACTGCTTGCGGTCCTTTAAATAGGACTCTATGAGCTGTAGGATATTTCCTCTAATTCCATAGGCTTCTAACTTATTAAGTAGAATATTGTGATCTACGTAGTCAAAGGCTTGTGTCATGTCACAGTAGATTGAACATACTGGTATATTGTCATCAACATTTGCTATTACTTTATTAAGAAAGTCGTATATGGCCATATTAATAGTTTTGCTTTTTCTAAAGCCTTTTTGTTCTTCAGTTAAAATGTCACGTGTTACTAGATAGTTATGAATTTGTTCATATATAAATTTTTCAAATACCTTTGAGAAAATAGGCACAAGTGCAATAGGTCTATATGACTCCGTTTTATCGCTTTCGCCTTTCTTGTATAGAGGCTTTACTACGGCAGTTTTTAGTTTACTCGGATATATGCCACGCGTAATGCTTAAATTAACTATATAACTCAAAGGGCTACTAATGCTATCTGCCACATATTTTATCGATTCTGTCGATATATTGTCATAACCTACACTCTTAGTATTTTTTAAGGATTTAATAATTCGTTTTATATCGTCCGCGTGGCAAGGTGCCATAAACATTGAGTTATTAGATTTCAGTATGTTTGAAGTAATTTGTTGTCCAGTATTATAAGCAGGTTTAATATTGTCAATGAAATAATCGTTAAAAGTATTAGCTATGTCACGTGGATGTTTTATTATTTTATGTCCCATTTTTATGCTCATAATTGTATTCTTAGGTAACTTTGGTTTTGACTGATTTATGATATCCCATGTCGCTTTTGATTTGTTTAATGATGATTTTATTTTATAAATATTTTGAGCACGCTGTGTAAGTTTAACTATCCGCTTATATGTAGAGGAATATGTTTTAAGTTTTGTTTTGTTTGCTTCACTTTGGTTGAGACGATATCGCCATAAAAGTGCTCTTTTCTGTTTACTGCAAGTTCTAATTCCACGAGATACCCATCGAGGTCTTTGGTGCAATCTTATTTTGATTTTTCTTAATGGGAAGCACAAACGATAGAACATGGAAAATGTCTCTAAAAATAGGCTGTAAGCATTATCCGGATCATCGCAAAGATATACATCCGAAAAAGAAATGTTTTCTAGACATTCTTTAAATTTCTTCATATTGTCTAAACCAAAGTCTCGTCGTGTTACATACCAATGATCTATGAGGAAAGTTTTTTTTATATTACACTTTAAGATTTGACTGGTATGGTCTGACAACGCCCATTCGATTACATCAGCTTTACATTTATTTCCAAGATTATGCGCAAAGTTATCAATGCATGAATTACTTTTTAATCTAGTGGGTTGTTTAATTTCCAACTTTAAGTTATAATTAAGTAGAAGACATTCCAAGGCTAAAGATATATTGCTACGTTTTAGTGTGTCTATATTGAAATCACCACATATTATAATATTTCGGTTTTGTTTCTTTGTAAGTAATTGTAATAATTTTTCAAAGCGATCAAAAAATAAGGTTAAATTATTTGTTTTTGGGATTCTATAAATACAGACCACAATGGTGCGCGATTGCAATAGTTCGATAGCACAACATTCAAATGATCTACTTATTGCTAATTCATTTATGTCAGGTAAATCTATCCACTGTAGTCCTTTTTTAACTAAACCACAAGTACCACCTCGTTTTATGTCTGTTCTACTAAAACATGCGGCTAGATTGTAGTTGGGAATAGCGAGATTGTCTTCATAGCCTGACATAATGAAATGTTCAGAGATGCAGATGACGTCAATGCTGATATTCTTCATATTAAGTTCTTCAATGCATACAGTGAGAGCATCTGCTTTGTTGAGGAGTCCTGCTATATTTTGGTGCATAATATGCAGATGGTTATTATAGAAATAACTGGTTACTTGGATTTTCTTCAGTCTGTAAAGTCTTCTTTCGATTGATTTCTATATTAGGTATGTCATATTTTTTTAAGCCTTGTATGAAGTTGTCAATATCTTTAAAAATAGTGTGCATGCCAGAGTTATTAAGCGATCCATTATGTTTTGAAAACATTGTGTAGTCATTTGAGAGATTTTTATTTGTGTCCAGGAAATCACGGTTATGTATTTTATATCAGTAAATAAATAAATAATTTACGTACACAAAACTTAAAAACATAATTTAAAAAAATTAGTTCAGTTTCTGGTAGAAAATAATAAACATAAACATCAGTTCTGCTTTAAGTTTCTGCATTATCTGGATAGTGATACGATTCAGTGCGTCCCTAGCGACGCCTTATGCCGAGGTCCCTACCCCACAGGGGGTGCCCTTAGCGTGTAGTCGTCTAGTTTATAAGTTCTTAATAAGTCCAGGTTAAAAGCTTTAATTATAATTAAACAAGGCAGCCACAGGCAAGTCAGGTAAAGCAGCCGAAAACCTCAAAAGTTGCCCTACGAGATGCCACAAAAAAAAATCGGTATATGCATTAACGTGCATCAAAATACTATAACTAAACATACTATAAAAATGAGAAAAAAATAAATAACTGAACTTTTGTGTATATTTTTTCTTTTTTTTTTGTACTGATGCATATGATATGCATTCAAGTCATCGAACATTCATTCATATATAACATAAAAGCACCTATCTAGCTACACATCAATGTAACTTAATCAAAATCGTGCAAGTAAGTACATATGTCACTTAACTGACATGCATTGGAACGCCAATGGCTCAATTTAACATTTGAGTCATGATTTAATCAAAGGAATCGATTTCGATTGACATTAAAATTAAATGAGTGCAGTCTACGGTGCTTACGTCAAAGTTATAGCGTGGAATGTTACTATTGTTACGAGCTGGGGTTCGGGATAGAAATAATTAACGCCAACTAAACCAAAATTAACACTTTAATTAATTAAACACAAAATAAAAATTTTACACAAATATTCGTACCACAACACTTGTCTCTTAACACTTAAATCGCACTGAAATTCACTTGTATAGCTTCGATTATATCGCGTATTCGCCTCGTAATAAGTCTGACTCTCTGCGCCCCTTTGTGATCTATGTATGGTGTATGAGATTATATATATTATTATTATTATAAAATCGACTCACTGTTTATACTACCCAGAACATTCCAGAGCTACTTACTAGAGCTACTGAGATACACAGTACCACTATTCGCCGCTAGATGGCGTTAGTGTCTCAAACATTCTAGATTTCTTTCGAAGTTTCTCGACGTACTTCGCTAAACGACTGGCGTAACACTATTATAAAGAATTTCATTGTAACGGTAGTCAGAACTGAATTTACTAGGTTTACTGAAATAAGTTTCTCAACTGCCACGCTGGTCGAGTGGTTGCAAGTGCGACTGCACAGCACGAGGGCTCGGGTTCGATTCCAAGGTTGGGCAAAAAGTGCTATTGGGGTTTTCTGTAAGGAATTTCTCAGAAGTAAACCGGAGTTTGCGGAGTGATACCCCTGTGCTTCGGAAAGCATATACGTTGGTCTTTTTTTTTTTTAACGTGGTAATATTATCAAATAAGTCCTCCCACCCCGGGCAGGGTGGGAGGGACTGTCAGACTTTTACTGACTAAAATCCACGGTGCTCCTTCAATAACCCTTTACGTACCGGGGTCACGGTAATGGGATAAGTCCCACGACCCCGGCAGGCTTCGGCCCTCTGCAGAGGGGGCCTCGTCATGTTGCTGACGCTCTTTGAGGCGCGCGTGGAACACAACGCGCCGTTGACCCGGGCATGGTCCATGGTCGGACAGCGAGTTGCCCTTTACTCGCTGTCCGCATGCCCGCGCCTACGGTGGCCGGAGATCGTCGGCCGACGTCCGACGCCGTGGGCGTCTACCACTGCGAAGCCGTTGGTCTTGGCTGTCATTTCGACATCTTCGGCAGTCGTTATGGGTATCAGAAGCCAGTAAATCTGACACTGGTCTTGCCAAGGGCTATCGTGTTACCCAGTTACTGGGTTGTGGAGGTAAGACAGGCAGTCGCTCCATATGAAACACAAATACTTAGCTGCATGCGGCTAGACTGTAAGCTGACCCCAAGATCCAAAATGCCAAAGGCCAAAGACTAAGCAGATGATGACTGAAATAAGTTTCTCGGAGAAGCTCAGCACCAGTTAATGAAGCTTTGTTTTCCTAGGATAGCGGTGCCGTCATATAGCGGCCGTAATACAGCGGTGAATGACGTCACTAGAACGTTGTCTATGTAAACAAAATGGCGCGGTTTCCTAGAGAGCGGTAACTGACACCGTAACGTCAAAAAGCGGTGCCGCCATTTGCATGACGGCCGTCTTGTCGGTGACAGATGGTTTCGTGAACGTTTCATTGATAGCGATGAAGCAGACTGTGTTAAAACGGCCGTAGAACTTTCCACATGTCGTCACCGTAAAGACGGCCGCCTTTTTGCGTCCGTAATATTACGGCCGCTATATGACGGCACCGCTTTCCTAGGAAACCAAAGCTTAACAGTCGCGTGTTGATATCTAAGATTACGAATCACTTGACGAGGTTGATTCGTGAATCTTCCGTACTCTTTCCGTCACTTCCGTTCGGTACTTTTGACTAACTTTGAGTCCCAGGACTGATTAGAATAAGCAATAGTAGTACTCACTCAATCATTGTAGCTTTAATAATTTTATATTTTAATAATTGTTTAGTTTAATAATTGTATATCTTAATAATTGTTTACTTTAATAATTGTATGTTTTTATAATAATTGTTTACCTTAATAATTGTATATTTTATAATTGTGCATTTTGGCGATATAATTGTTGTTTAATAATTGTTTTTGCAATTTTAATAACTTTCATGTAATTATTTACTTACCATTAATTGCTATTAATTATTATTTTGTTTTGACTTTTTTTATCGTATCTGGCAGTGCTGTGCACTTCTGTAAGGGACTTATTCACAATGTATAATAATCTATTCTTTTGTTTTTTTTTAATGCTGTAGTGAATACGTCGTTGAAGTGCCATAAATAAATAAATAAATAAATGAATCAAGGGTACCCATTTGCACATATCAATGTTCTTCCGTTCCTTGGTAAGCACATTTCTTTGCTGGTTCCGGCTGTCATTTCTAAATCATAAACAGTCAGTGCAGGTGAGAGTAGCCAATAAAAACACCAGTCTTGCTAAGCTGTGTAACGTTACTCAGTTACCGGGTGGAGTAATACTCAATCCCCCGATGACACACTCTACTCTGTGTTTAGCCTTTTCTCAACTATTTTGGAGTCTTCTAACCGGGTGCAACTGAGTACTTTAGAGGTAATAGAGGTAGAGTACTAGTGTCTAAATTTTTGGCTTCTGACTACCTATAACGACTGTCAAAGACGTACAAGACAGTCGGAACCTCCTTGGTTGATATACCGTCTCGTCGTACCAAGCGCTTCTCCTCCACATTTATTGTGCGCACAGCCAAGTTGTGGAATTCTCTGCCGGCTTCTGTGTTCCCTGCCACTTACGACCTTTCAGCCTTTAAAGCACGAGTAAATAGGCATCTTCTGGGCTCACTCGTCCTATCTTAGACCTCATCTATTGCTTACCATCAGGGATATCGAGTTCATATCTTTTAAAGGATTGACTTTATGAAAAAGTGGTTTCAGAAACCTCAATATCATTTTTAAAGCCCTTTCTATAGATACCACATACGCATAGATTTCATGAAAAAATATATTTTCAGTTACAGTTCCATGTATGGAGAGCCTTACTTTTAATATTTTTTAATTTTTTTTTTCTTAATATCTGAAAGCGGTTCACAGAATACATCTACTTACCAAGTTTAACATGTATAGTCTTAATAGTTTCGGAATAAAATGGCTGTGACATATGGACGGACGGACGGACAGATAGACAGACAGACAGACATGACGAAACTATAAGGGTTCCGTTTTCTGCCATTCAGCTATGGAACTCTAAAAACCTGCTGCTGCTGAATCTTTATATGTTACATCTTAACAACACTCATCCACGACTAGCTTTGCTTAGCCTTAGATAGACCCGTACCGCGGGTGTTATTTAGCCACGAGCTCTTCCTGTTACTTTGTGTGTAAAATATTTCTACTCAGGTGCATTTGGTTAGCTTTGAAATCGACTCCCACAAAGTTGAAAATGCTAAGCCACTAAAATCTTCGTTCGTCCAAAAAATATTTGAGAACTTTTATAATTCGATATAGTTTGTTTGTTTTATGAAATAATTAGAACATACCAAACGAATTGGAAGATAATGATAACATTAATAGATTAACGTGCTTCCTAAAACTCTTGAATAAGATGATAAAAACAAAACATTCAAAATAAGTGAGTAGAATATTTAAATTATTTAGTCTCAAATTAAGCAGAAATCTCATACAGCACATGGATGTATGTATCAAAGTAATTTATTTGCCACCAGCCATTTCTGCTTCCACGATAACAAAGAAGTAATGATAGAACTGTCTGTCGTAGCGGTTGCCCGAACAACGGAACAAATGTTTGTTTGACTTATACAAACTTACAAATGCCTTATCTAGATTATTACATTTACGAAAACAAAAGACAAAAAAGTGTTATTTATAACCTATTTGCAAAATGAACATAATTATTCCATTATTTCATAAATAGTTGTTCTGTATCTGGATGTTTGTAAAAATGCACCCACGATACAAGCAAAAACATGTGAACCGGTAACGTGCCTTCTCCACCACCATTTTTTAGTAAAGATTTAAACCTTAACTACTGTTCACCAGGAGTAATGCACCCACAAAGCAACAGTCGTCGGAGCTTCAACTAAACGCGGGAGACGGCCAGTACGTCGTGGCGTACACGCTAAAGCCTCCCAAGCAAGCACAACCAGACATATTGAATCCACCGCCAGGTAAGCTCCTAAGATACCTTACCAACATTGATTCTTTCATGAAAAATTGTCCTAGCATCTAGATAGATCATCATCAATCAAGTGAAGCTGAAGTCTGTAGAATAAGAAACGGTCGTGGAATGGTTGTTAAAAATGAAAAATGTTTTGGTCGTAATAGGGTTTCGGAATAGGTTACGTTTTTTCGGGTTTGTGACGCATAATCGTTACGTAACATTTACGGTATATATTTATTTTAAAATTGTCATAAAGTTCTACTTTTTTGCGAGACTATGTTGCGTTTCGGGGCCACTGTATGTCGTTAGAACAATCTCCAACCAACAATTAGAGCAACCCCAGCAAAGCAAAGCATTTACCTGCAAAGTATCGATTTCATCTTAAACCTTAAGGACTATTTTAAACTAAATAAAGCTAGTATAAATAAAAAATTTTGTACAATTTGTAATACATATTAAACAAAACCCTTAATATTCGTATTTTAAAACCAAACCCAAAAAGAATCACCATTTAGGCACATAATGTATGCGTTAACCATGTCCTCATGAAACTGAAGTACAATTGAAACTTATCCTCAACAGACATACGTCAAAGCGATTTTATTGAGTGAGATTCCGGTAATAAGTGGAGTATAAACCGGTCCCAGTGAAGATAGCCGGGGTGTTGAGCGACCGTTCGATCGTCATTTGCGGTTGTGGTCCGAGCATTCTCATGCTAAGTGTTGCTTGGTCTCTGTCTAATTTTATTGGTGGGGTTACAAAGCATTCATCCTATTTTAGATGAATAGATAGATCGGTTTTGATCGAATGCGGTCAGCCTTAATGATAACTTCGGTCATTTTAATGGTAGGTAATGCATTAAAGACATGGTTTCGTAAATAGATGATTCTCTTGTAAATAAGTTGTTTTGGTTATTTTCGGTAACTTACAACTTTTTCATACGAGTCTCCTTTTAAGTATAAACGGTTATTGGTTTTAAGCATTGACGGGACTCGACAGGGCTATTAGCTGCTGGGGATGAGGGTATGTTTCTAACGAGATATCGCAGCCCACAACGTAAGGGCAAGGAACAGGGTGGATTTTTAGTCTGTAGATGTCTGGCACTCCCTTCAGCTCCAGTGCGCAGGAGCACCATGACCTGATTCCTCCATCTCCATTTCACTACCGACCTACCAGATGCACGGCTGGGTACCACCCACACTTGGTTGATATACCATCTTGTCGTACCAAGCGCTTCTCCTCCACATTTATTGTGCGCACAGTCAAGTTGTTGAATTCTCTGCCGGCTTCTGTGTTCCCTGCCACTTATGACCTTTCAGCCTTTAAAGCAAGAGTAAACAGGCATCTTCTGGGCTCGCTCGTCACATCGTAGACCTCATCTATCGCTTACCATTAGGCGAGATCGAGGTCAAGAGTGGGTTCATCCGTACTCAGAGCAGGAGAGGTCATTTGGTATTTAGGGTAATAAATGATGATGATATTTCGCTTGCAAAATGGTTATAAATATAAGTAAACAAGATGAGACCGGGTTTCCTATTAGTGGGCTTTTAATATCGGTACTTATAACAAAACTGAGATTTATATTTCGAAGGGAAAATTATTGAATGTCTCCTCTTGGTCTTGGTGGAGTGGATCTCATTTGAACATTTTCGGAACACCGGCAAGCAATGGCCCTATAGGCGCCCGTCATTAGTGATACACTGCTCTTTGAGATGCGTGAGGAACTCGGCGCGCCGTCGAGCCGGGGAATACGAGATATGTACCTGAAAATGGTTACCCCGTTCCTTCAGGTGACCTTTCGTTCCGCGAACGCAATATCACGTTAAAACATTCCCACAACTCCGAACAACTGAGACATCTAACATCGAGCTTTGCGTATTCTTCATTGAAGTCTTTATTCAATTCTAAAGCAACTGCAAAAAGAACTAATTCACTCACCTAGGTAATTAATAGGTATGCCGCCACATTCTCAAACGAATAAAAATTACGTTGCGAAAAGAATGCCTTCCCTTGTGTGTAATATTCTCTCAACAATTGCGGTTTTTACGAGCATTTTCAAATGTAAAATTAATAAATTCATTATCTCTGGATTTTAATTTCTTTTAAAATTATGTCAGTATGGTACAAATCTTGCGTCAGTAACTTGTTCATGTCATAAGCATGCCTACAAATGCAATATTCAAGTTAATCCTAGATAATAGTATGAAAATCTAAAAATCGCTCTAAAATGTTCATTTAACGAGACACTTTTCACGTCGTCGCCGTAAAAATTATATCAATTTTTTTATAGAACACTGAAGATTTATGAGCGAAGTTCGGAATTAATATCGCGTTTTAAAGCTATAATATGGTTTTTAACACATTTTTATGAAGATTAAAACTGGTTTTACACCTGAAGTTTTCGAAGTAGATAATCTTTTCTTTGTTTTTTTAATCCACATCTTAAAACTCGTGACGTGACTTTCGATGTAATAATTTTGTTCATAAAATTGCACACGTAGGGTTATTATTTGTTTAGTTCATTATTTTTTGAAGTGGTTAAGCACCAATTCCTTTTCTACTTCTTTTGATGCTGACAGTATATTTAAGTGGTATGTTTGAGTCCGGCAGTGTGTGGTTTGGTGGCTTGTAGTCTCGTTTATTGCAGCGCCTCGGAAGCAGTATACATTATTCTACAATTCATATAGGGTCTTCAATTCCCTATGCCACGTTACAGTATTGCAGTATGTTAATTTTCCACTGCGTATACTTTCCTCCGTAACCGTAAGCATCTCTTTTCTACACCACAAACTGTTTCTAAGTGAAATAATCAAGCAGTATCAAATGGTTTGCACACAGACGGGGCTCCGCTGAGCACAAAGTGCGTTACAGAGGCGGCCGCGAAAAATGGCACATTCCACCCGACCGAGGAGTGGGGGGGCAACCGCGCTAGCGCAGCGCTCGATGATCATCAACCCGTGAGTATTATGAGTGTAGTTCTAGTTTATCTTTGAAAGGATAGAGGCGTTTCATACAACTACTAAAATTATGAAATAGTTCATACCTAAAGCATTAAGTCCGCTAATGTACCTTTTGTGTAGCATAAAGTTCGAATTGATAAATAAATAAGAACCTTGAGATATTTGTAGTTACAAATTTACAGGTATAAATTTGCTACAAGCACCTAAAAATGTAGATAGAAATAATGTGTGTTTAAATAAATCTGTTGTAGTATTTAGGTTTGAGTTTAAAATGCATGATTTGAAAAGCAAAATGCATTTATTAATTTGACTATTTTCTTAATGTTTTTTAAACAAAATGTAATGTGTCTCCGTTTGTTTTCCGAGTGAGTAAAAAATAACTAACTTAGGTAATGAAACTAATGTGAACTCAGAAGTAGAAAAAGTCGTTGAATGATAAAAAATGTGTTAGTAAAACAAATGTAAGGTCTACAGCGAATCTTATAATCAATGCAAAACTCAATGCTTATAATCTTGCTGAAAATACAAACGCAATTTTATATCTAAACACTGAGCTTTTCAGTGAGAGCATGACCCACATACCGAGTATTTGTACACCTAGACATGTTATTAAATTAAAAGCGTGCGCTAACCCGATGTGAAAAATCCAACTCATTAAAACGTAGGTTTAATTATGTCATAGACTAGACACTCGGCATATAATTATAGTAGGTACTTTGGAAAAGTCTACTCATGAACAGTGGAAAAACTGAAGTAGTTTTGAAGCGTCAGGTGTAAATTAATAATGCGATTTTACGAGTCGAGTCCATTAAACATTTTACGATAATTTTCGTGCTCACGGCATTTTAGTTTGTTCGTGTTAAATATGACAACAGATATTTGGTTTTCGGATTTTATGGACCTATACTAATAATATAGAGAAGTAAAGAAAACGTACAGTACAGCCAAAACATTAGAAAAATATGTCATTTTACAAAGTCTTAATATCATAGATCTCCATGATGAAACAAAACTTACCAAAATGAATCCATGGAAAGCTGGCCATGCATTACATAAGAATCTCGTTATAATTCATTAGCAGTCGAAACCAAAAAATCTGGCTCTAGTCTTGTCAAGGGGTACCATATTACTAAGGTATTACTAAGATAATCGAAGGTAATCGATAAGACTGACCATTTATATACCCCTTCAGTCCTTAGTAATAACTAAGGACTGAAGGGGTATATAAATGGTCAGTATATACAAAATACTAGTATTCATCTGCACCTAGTACTAGACTGTAGACTAACTCCAACATAATTATGAAAAACAGAATCAGGAAACACGATATCTGCATTTGTAAAAAGACATAAAACTAGATATTACATAACTTTGTGTTCTTTCCGCAGGTACTGTCACCGCCAAAGTCAGTTTTAAGTAAGCCTCCTATAAATTTAGGCACAATGACATTAAGTAGGAGAGAACATCTTATAGCTGAAGAAATACCAGGACCAGAGAGTTGTGTATAAATGTGTATAGATCTTTTTTGTAAATAGGAAATATATCGACGAGATTCTTCAAAAGCTAAGTAAGTTTACTATCCTCCAGACGATTTAATAAAATGTCTCTATTACGTGCAACATTCGGTAGTCAGGTTGAAATTCCAGCATGTATTGATCAGTATTCTAAGCGACTACTGATTCTTTAGCTCATTTGTTGCGACCGCCTGCAGCTTACAAATTGCGCTTGCAACTTAAGCAGAACACAACTAAATGAGAAATGACTTAGCTTGTGGTGGAGTCTCGTCTTAACTGACGGTCTGTTGGATTTTTGTTCATTGTTAAAACCAAGGTTACGTGTATTCTATATATTCTTTTTCACTCGCAAGTTTTTCGTATTAATGTAAAGTAAATAAAGTATTTTTCTTTTAAGCATTATTGTATATAAATGTTTTATTCACCTACCTAAGTTTCATCAGGGTTTTAACATTCACCGTACAGGAAAGAACTTTTTTGGCAAAAATGTTTTTGGCTTGTAGTTTAACGGCGAATAGACTTTCTACAAACCGTTGCCATTTTTTTATCTTTACACTGCCGGATACATTTAGTGGAATACTAAAAAGCTTTACGTTGTTCTGCATTAACCCCAACTACATGCCAAAAATACTTGTAGAAAATTAGTAGCAAAAGAAAAGTTTCATAAATAATTTTAAAAGAAATTTAGAATTACTTTACTAAAGAACATTAGCCTCGATAGCTTAATTCGGCAGACATTAACACCAGACTCGGATAAGACTTGGCCTAAGATGACTGTGTGACCTGTAGAATACTAATCGCTTGTCGGAACGGTTGATCTCGTAAACGCTGCTATTAGATAGAAATAAACCTGAGACTTGGCTTAGGACGGTATTTACTTACTTTTAAATTAACTGACAACGTATATTGTGAAATCAACCAGATTATTTTCTCAATTTTATCGTATGTAGTATTCTTGACAATTTTTTTCTCGTTATCCTAAATTTGTCCTACAGTGTACATCTATTTGTAAATGTTTGTAAAATAAAGTGTTGTAAATATCTTTGTATGTATTGACTGTGAAATTGTGATAAATAATTTGTAAATAATATAAATTGAAACAGTTAAAATATAAGAAATAAATTCTGTTAAGTGTGTATTTGTTTGATTTTGCGATTGATTTTTATTTGAATTCCACACCGTAGAGTTCAAACGATGGTAAAAATGTTCACATTTTACAAAGGTGAGCGAATTGTGAAAAAAGCAATTTGTAACATTGTGAAACGAATTTTATGTTTAACCCAAAATACTGTTTGAGGAAAATATTTTAATGTACATTTTTATACAAATTCTATCTTCAACATGCGGGGGTTATACGAGTGTGTAACCTTTTGGTATCAAAATGAAAACCAGACGTTATGGTAATTGAAAGCCATTTCAGTCAACAGTTGCGTTCTATGTCATAATATTTTCCTTGGTAGCCACATGCCTCGCAACAAGGTAAAAGGTATGTATAAGAAAAGGTTCACATAACACGTATTTTTGCTCAGTGCAGCCAGGAATTAATGGCGGACGGGCCTTCCAACCGCATGTGACTTGTATAATCTGTGTAAGCACACTACTCGCACAAGTGTGTACCAGGTTTAAGCACAATGGATTTATTTATTGTTTTCTTTCAGCTTGGTTCTTAGGTAAGTTCCCTATTTGTTATACACTTTATACACCGGCCCGCATATCGATGGCCTAGAAGACAAATGTGCTAATTACAAAATTTTGATATTGTAACATTTATTCCAAAAATTTTAATTGAGCGTTTTAATAATTCAGAAGAATTGAATAGTCAGAAGAATTGCAAACGCTATACCTATCAAATAAGTACAGATAGAAACGTTTTTACATAGAAAATAGTTAATTGTATTTAGTACTCCTAATTTTCCTTTTCACTGTATAGTAATTTAACTAACAAATTACGACTCGCCAGCACACAGATAAGCCCTAAGAGGCTATCGTGTATGGCAAAACATTTTTTAAATTTATTGTATAATGTGTATTGGATAAAAAAAAAAAATAGCATTAAAATGTTACATTATCAAAATTTTGTAATTAGCACATTTGTCTTCTAGGCCATCAATATAACAAATATGCTTTTATATGCAGAGTAGTAAATACTTTTAAGAAAGCAGTCAGCAACATTGACGGGGCCTGACAGGACCGTGGCCTGTCGGGGTTGTGGGACTGTTGTTATGAGATACCGCCCCTTAACTTAAGGGCAGCTGAAGGAATAGGGTGAGTTTTTAGTCAGTAGAAGTATGACACTCCCTTCCACTCCACCCAGAGCGGGAGAAGTCCTTCGACAATTTTTGCACCCGAAACAAAAGATCTACCACTTTTTTTTCGAGTGGGATAAAATTACGTCAACAACAATGTTTCCACAGTTAGTGTAATCGTATGAAAAAATCAGGTTTACCTTTATTAAGACCAGAAGGCGCTTTTCAGTTTTAGTTTTCAAGGTCGATTGTGTAGAATTTGTGATGTTTGATTAAAGAGTACACTCCAGCACCTAAAGGTAACAGCCTGACTTCAATAATGAAAAACAGGAAAAAACACGCCACATTATTTATACACGACCCGTACATACATACAGACGCATGTCTTATTTTTCATTTTTATTAATCTCGCCCGCTATCGATGCGAGCGTTACTTTAATCAAGTCGATCTCTTTCACCGAGATTCCAGCTGCCGGTGCCTTTAATTAAAATGTCTGCGGCTTGTCATCCGTGCCTCATCCGGAACTTGACCGCAGATATAAAACCCTCACAGTTTTGCTATCTACGTGTCTAAATTTAAAATGGATTCTCTTGGCTATGACTGTGGTTGGAGCGCAGCTGAATTCCGAAAGGAAGTTTATATTTTGGAGGTGACCCATTTTTTTGCAGTGATTGTGATTTGATGACTTGGATTTTTGCAACGAATTGTAATGTTTTTCCAAAGAACCACACTATTTTATTTATGTTTTTGAGAATAATACTCCATATTGAGTAAAAATTAAATGGTAATCATTTGAGTTATTAACGATTAAACCACACAATTTTTTTAATTTTATTTTGATAGGCTTGCGTTTGACCTCTGTTTCACCTGATGGTAAACGATGATGTGGTTAAAGATGAAACACGCGTGCCTAGAAGTAACCTATTCACTAGGCTTCCAAGTCCAGGTTCAGGTATTTAGCTTTATATTCTCTCTTCATCTATTCCAAATCATAAGAAGAGCTTGTGGCTGAAATAATAACATTTTCAAGGTTCAATAACGCTTGCCGTTATTGTTCTGAGGGTGGGTGTACAATTACATGTCGACATTGCTCTGTATCTTAAAAAACACAACAAATTTATTTGTATAAATAAATAAGATACGGAGTCACATATGGTTAGGCAGGAGCCAATCTCAATATAGTTGAGAAAAGGTGATGATTAAGAGGCGGCATTGCTATCGGCACCATTCCATCCATATGCACAAAACGTTTTGGAAATAATTTGATTATGCGTATATCTAAGGAGCGGAATTCTCTACCGCAGTCTGTACTTCCTGATTGTTATAACCTATACGTCTTTAAGTCAAGAATGAATAGGTTACTTCTAGGTAAGTGTGCTTCATCTTCGACGCTCACAAGGTGAGATAGTGGTTAAAATCGAGCCCATTATCAATATAAAAAGACTATCTAAGTCCCAACATCACGCACCTTTTCAGTCAAGTTTTGTCCTTTCGTAAAATGCGATTTAACAATGGAGATTTAGAATTCAATTATACAGGAAGGCAGGGACATTGACGCGCAACCGCTTACCATGAATTCTGGACCCCCCTGCGTTGAAATGTTTTGTCGGCTTTTTCTTAATTTAATAAAATTAAGAAAAAGCTGACGCAAAAAAAAGTAAATTCACTTGTTTCACTTAAAACAGCAATGTAAATAAAATTCAAAAGGGCTACCTGATCAGCTGTGTTGACCTCGCAAATGAACTCTAACAAAATAGCTGATGAGGTAGCCCTTTCGAGTTTTTACATTGCTGTTTTAAGTGAAACAAGTAAATTTTATTTTTTAATTAAAATCTCATTAGGTTAGATAGAAACAATGATTTTATACAGTTTTCAGTAAAAAAATTGCAGAAAATACCTGATAATTTAAAAAAAGCTGACGAAAAATTTCAACTCCTGAATAATGTACTGAATCCATGGTAAGAGGTTGTGCGTCGATGTTCCTGCCATCCTGTATCTATGGTCTTCTTCTTAGCGTGTCTAATCAAGCATATAGAACTTATGTTTGCCATCGATGTGAAATGATTAGCTTAATTGACAGGAGTCTATTGCCCAGGGTACATCGGACGTAACAGAAGGTAATTAGGGTCGTCACTCGGATGCTCCTTTCTTGCGCCCGTTGTTATTGCATTGCATACACGTACACATTTTTATAGGACAATCTTACTTCTCTCTCTTACTAATATTATAAATGCAAAAGTTTGTGATGAAGGATGTAAAGATGTATGTATGTTTGTTTGTCTCACGCAAAAACTACAAAACGGATTCGAATTAAATTTGGTAAGTAGATAGTTAGCATGGGATCAGGATTGACGTGGAAAACCCTCCCATGCGAACGAAATCGCGGGCAGAAGCTACACATACCTTATTTCAATTGATAAAAAATATTTATTTTGAAAATTGGTTATTAATAACACTTACATAACGTCGTTTCCTTTCGTTTTACGTCAGTTTAATCTAGATGAGGCTGGGGTTTCCTAGCAGTACCCATTAGTTCGTAATCTTTATACAGATGTCTGAACATTAGAGTCGACTGCAATCTATGAAATCACACACATTAATACCAAATACAAGACATAAAACCCGCTCTACCATATGCATTTAATGCATTTAGCTTAATCGTGGCAACGTGAATAATGCAGTTGCCTCCCAGGGAAATCCCGAAAGCGCAATAATGAACATCCAACGTAATCCTGCATTGGCTGGGTTAACCAATTAGGAGTGTTTTGTAACTTACATGTATGCTTATGCCTGTGGCCCTGTTCGACGATTGTTAATCTGCCTTTGTGATTGTAAATGCAGCGGTACCGAGCTGGAATTTGATAATGAATCGTCATAAACAAGAATTTCATAATGATATTACCGGTTGTCTGTGTATTGGTAAACAAAATAACAATAAGGGGCGCTCGTCAGTTATCGTACTTAAAACCGTTGGCTTTAGTGTAAATACGCTATCTAAACGGTGTAAGAAGTAAAAATCCGAAGACATGTATCCTGTTGTCCCACAAGACACACTAGGCCCGCATGGTGTGTTTTAGCCCATTCCCTACAATAGAGAGTAGGACTTCTTTTTTTGGTGAGAAAATCATCAAATGACGGGTGAAGCGGAAAGAAGTGTCAGACTTCTACTGAATAAAAACCCTATTCCTTCAGATACCCTTGTGGTCCGGGGCTGCATGCTGCATCATTAGGATATTTCCCGCAACCTCAGCACGCAATAACCCAATCGAGCCCCATCGACCTCATCGAGCCCCATCAATGAATGAAATTGGCCTATGTCCCAATAGTGACAGTTTTAGGTATAATACAACGTGTAACGGAAACCCCATACCTATCCAAAAGGACTGAAGACAACATCTGGTATGGAATCTCTATGCAAATTTCAGCTCAAAATAAGTGACACAGAATTGACCCCAAATTATTGGTTTCATATGTTTCTTGAATACCAGTAATAACAAACGTGTCACAGCACTATGAGGGTCATCACTTTCCACGTCACTAGCCAATAACACGATAATTCTCTTCGTTCTTCTTAATTTGAAAAATTTGGTCTCTGGTATCAATGTATTGAAATTTCTAATAAGATCCACACATGTAGACATAGGATTACAAAACCCTTGCTATGTCGTTTGTTATCATCCAAAGAAGCCGTACACTTGGTATATATATATACCTTTTAAATTACACGTTGTATAGTATAAACAAAGCATATTACTCAATAAAAAGGTTATTCACATAAAAAATAAGCAAAAGAAGCAAAACAAATCGCCTTGAGGAATGTAAAGAGGGTCATAAAGACACCTAGACGAGCCGCGACGGCGCAGACAATTCGCTAAAAGAGTGGAATTAAATTAATTCTTGTAATGAGCGGAATATTTCATTGAAATTACGTTCGTCAGCTTACATTTATCTAAGTTTAAGGGGCTTGCGTAAAGACGCGTTTCTTTTTGCTGGTGTGCCGTCGAGAATGAGCGAAAAATTCCCAAGTGTGTGCTCGTTTAGCTCGTAATTTTTCATTGAGCCTGAGAGTCGGCGGGAAAGCCTCCAATTAAGTTTCTCTTTACCGTTTGGCCCCGGAAAAAGGGGAAGAAAAATGAACAACAAAGGCAAAGGACAGTCACCGTCCGCTGCCGCACGCCGCCGCCGGTGCCCTATGATGGCAAATGACCTTTTCTGGCCGCACGAGTGCATTTCTTTCACTATATTATGTTTCTTGTAAATTGCAGCTTTTTAAGTAGCTTGATATCGTAGTTTACATTCAGATAGCGCCGTCATAAAGACATTATATTTCATTGCGATGACTTTTTCCATTTGCGCTAGCAATGTTTCTTTTTTACTTTTTACCATAAATCAAATGCTTGCAATGCAGGTACCTATATTTTTTACCTCTTATTATTTTCTTCCGACTTTACTGTAATTATGTACGAAAGGTGTCTGTTTAATAGCTTGGTCACTATATATATTATATAGATAAAAGCCCACGATGGTGTATTCTGGCTCACGATAAACACCAACACTTACGTTGATTAAAATGAAAGTAATTAAAATAATATTACCGAGCTAAATGAATTACTTTCATCCATCCCGGTGCTCATTTCTTTCCGTATACACAAGGGCTCATAAAACATTAGGCTCGGCTAATTCTATTCTTAGAAAAAGGTGTAAATGAAAGATTATTGGCGCTCTGACAATAAATCGACTCACCTCCAATGCTCGTAAAATTCGGTAGGTTGATTGAGTCAGTATTTTTATTGTTTCGGGCCGTGAATCAATGGTGAATGTTTGAGTAATAAAAGCGTTTTACGATTGTTTTCACGGGAAAATTTGTGGCGCGTGAAATGTTCTTCCGCAGTCATTTTCTCAGTGAACGTTTCTGTT
Organism: Tholera decimalis; assembly: GCA_943138885.2. Lineage (NCBI taxonomy): Eukaryota > Metazoa > Arthropoda > Insecta > Lepidoptera > Noctuidae > Tholera > Tholera decimalis. The sequence goes on from OW964565.2 coordinate 23,074,982, forward strand.
AGAGACACTTGACATTCTTCGGTTAGATGCCATTAATCGTTCACACCTACAGTTACCTTTACGTAACCGTATCAAAGGAGCTGCCCACGCTTGTGACAAAATTCTCTCTCAAAGTAATCGTACCCTCTTCCAGTTCCAAGTGATACATACTTGGCTTAAAACTTCTTGCCACTTGAAACTCGGATTATAAGTGACATTGAACTTTAAGTAAGCACCCACCTTTACGATGTAGTGACGAGACTTCGAAACGAGTCAACTTCTCGAATACATTAGTAAGGTAAATGTGAGAGCTGTAATTAAAATCAGTATACAAGGACTTCGAAATTGTGTTTGTTCGTGTATCGATTGGGACATGGAAATTATGCTGTAACTACAGATTAATGCAGAGCCGACTGCCTTGTTACTTATGGGGCCAATTATTGCAAAAGTTGTGAAGTTTGCACAAGGCAAGTTTTATGCAGTTTTTTCTTTTCTTTTATCTCTCGCCGTTATTTTATTCTTTCGTCGGACTGAAGAACAAGTACCTATCATCAACTTTATCTCGTTTCTATATAACGTTCGTTTTTTAATCCATTCGGTTTTCATTGCTTGTTTTTATAACTAAAGGAATGGAATGCTGGTAAACTTCACATAAGTACCTAAGTATATATCATTAGTATCTCATTAGTCTTTCACTAATTGATCAATTATAGTTGAGATGTTACTAATTTGAAGCACTTACTGAACTTAATTTAGAAACTTTAGGAGGCGCCTGGTGTCAAGCGAGAGTGGTATTTCTGTTACAAGAATAGTTTGAATTGTTTTTAGCCTCAATAAAAACTGCAAAAATCTGTTCGTCAACCTAAATATTTTTTTTTTGTAATTGAAAACCAGCTCATGTTTGACCACCATCTTACGTGATGGTAAGTGATGATGTGGTCGAAGATGCATATTCCAATGCGAAGATCTTTGTGGAGAACACAGTGGAAGAATCTGCACGTGCATTCTTTTGAACAAATATGTACTTATGTATCTTTAATTTTTTGTTATTCATTATCCTACCACATTGTGGTCTTTTTAACCCAAAGGTTGACTGGTAGAGAATGCCCTGTTGCATTAAGTCCGCCCATGTACCACTATTATACATAAAGTTTAAATAAATAAATATAAAGCTAAAGATACAATTTTCATGCAAGACAAATGTAAGCTCATATAGATAACCCTGTAGGTTACATCAGAAGGACGGGAACAGCAATTTGACTGCAATTTTAATGTCGTATTTAAAATGTTTTGAATATACTAAAGGGTAATTTGTGACTTGTGTAATTATTTAAAAAGGTTATAAATCACTTGTATATGATGACAAATATATAAATCACCTTGTTCTTGTTTTGTTTTTTCACCATTAAATACTACATAATAACGGTTTTGACATTTTACTTGACTCGACCAGATTCGCAAATTACCTTATGAAATTCAGAAAGGAGAATGCCAAGTTTCTGCTCGAATCATGTAGCGTCCGACAGACTTTCTAAATAGTTATTCAATTTATTAACACGTTTTCTATCTACAATTTAAATTAGAAATGTTGCCAATACCAAAACAATACCAAAATAAAATAATATTGATGCGAAATTGTACTTGCAAATCGATTACATATCATTATATACCTACGTCAGTGAATTTATTACTTACAAAAGTCATAACTCGTAATTTTTATAATAATAAATAATGTTTAGTTATATTTTTGAATATTTTATAATAATGTAACAATATAAAATATTTCAATTCAATTATCGATACAGTTTAGGCACACATGATCTTGTAGTTGTCACTGATAATTGTCAAAAGTTTTACTTCTCCCGCGTTTTATGACGAGCGACGAAGTGTCTTATGTGTTTTTTGAGTTTTGTGTTGTTTATTGCTGTGTTATCGGACTCCGATTTCTGCATTACTAATGACTGCCTTGGCTGCTGAAACTGAATTCAATAGTCAATATTCAATCATTTAATAGTTTATTTCATGTTATCGTTAAAATTATAAGTAATAAGTAGTCAACTTCAAAAAGCTATAACTTTTTTGGTGTACTTCTTATAGAATACTAATTATACAGTCAAATTCTATAATTATTTTTCTTTTTTACCCTTACATTATATTTCAAAGTAAGACTTTAATCAAGAGTGAATAGGTTAATTCTAGGTAAGCGTGCCCCATCTTCGACTACATCATCACCTAGGTACCATCAGGTCAGATGGTGGTAAAACGCGAGCTTATTATGAATACAAAAAATCGTTTAAGTAGTTATTTTTTACTACAATTTTGTGAAAAATATCTTAAATTAAAAGTTAGGGTGGAATAAATCGTATCAGTCTACTTTTATCGGAGTAAAAGTACGAATTATATTACCTTCCCAATCAGTAAAAATCTTAGATTCAATCCTAATACAATAATTTTGGTATATTCTTGAAACCAATAATTATATAATAATTATGTAAACGTGCTTGAAACATGTCTCATGGAATTTTTAACACAGTCTTAATATTTTGATATTAAAATATTAATTGCTCATAATGCCCGAACTAAAATGCCTAGCTATGTCTAAAAATTTTGTATGTCTGTAAAAATCTGAACGGATGGTATTGTTTTCCCTTTTCCTATTGTAAATAACAATTTCGCCATGATTATCTGTTTATGTGGTTTTGTGTCCATATCTCCAGCCTGTCTGTACCTTATAACTTACTCTAGTATTATTATACCTTAATAAATTCCCTATCGGCCAGTAGAACTGTCTAACATTGAGCTGACGAGAGAATTTTTGAAGAGCATTCCATTCCTCTCAAGTCGCAGGGTAAGTAGGAGGGGCTAATATTTCATACTGCAATTTCAAAGTTAATTTTTGGCATAGCGTATCTATATTAAACAAGCAACCCTAGTAGTTTGCTATGTCTGTCTATCTATACGCGTGCAGTTTTACCAGAGATTAATAGATATGTTTTGTAAAATAAATTGACACGTATAAATTAATATAAAATGGTGGAAATTTAACGAGTGAAATCAGCAGAACTGGAACTCATAGAGAAATTTTTGGTTCAGAAACGCCATTACCAATTTTTATTTTCAAACTTCTGATAATTATTGCTCTATAAGTTTAGATTAACGATAAGTGTTTGGAGTTTTCCTTTATGCAAGTAATGCCGATGTTGGCAAATCGGTAATCAGTCAGAAAAATCGTAGAATCCGAGAATATTATTATCATCATCTTTTTGCTCTAATCCCATTCACTTGTCGGCGTAACACGTTTATTTCTTCCAGTATTTTGGAATGCTAACTAAAAAAATGAGGCTGAATGCGTGAGGGGCAGACAACTCTCTTCCGCCGCGGGAGACGCCCTGAGCTTTACCGTCAGGAATCGCGAGCTGATCTCCGGCCACCGTAGATGTGGGCTGACGTGTAACGGAGGGGTAGCTCACTTTCCAGTAAGGACCAGGCTCAGGTCGACGCCTTAAAGAGCAGTCAGTAGCAATGACGGTGCGCGACAGGACCAATGCGTTTGCGGAAATGTTCTTACGAGATACTGCGGCCCCGGACGTAAGAGCAATTGAGGACCTTGCAGCAAAAGGGGGCCAGAACCAAATTTTTGCCGTTACTGTTTTTTTCACTTAAAGTTTTAACAAGAAATAGGGCTATCGTTTGATGTATGAACCAGGCAGATCCGATGAAAAACAAGCGCGCTCTTACAAAATTTGGATCTGGCACCCTATTCCGTTTGTTGCAAGAAGGCAGCAAGTCCGGACCGAAATAAATTAAATAATTGTTTAACATTTAATACCTGCGTCAAGTGCATAAAATGAGTGACTATGAACCGTTTAGCATTGAATGATCTGATCTTTGCCTCCTGACTACGATTCAAGTCCAAGTGATGATGGAAGCGATCTTAGTTTGTTAATATTTCAAAACCAAACTAATGAAGACAACGATGATTTCAACAGGGCCCTAAAAAGTGAAGCTGCTGGATCTGCAGATAACATTTCTAGTGAAGATGACGATGATCATGCTGAAATTGACTTTTAAATTAGTAGTTTTGGTTAAACACTCATTCGTTTTTGTTTGTTTTTCTTTTGATTGTTTCATCTTTCACGTGCTGATTAATAGTGGTTGAACAATACTAATATTGATGTCTTTTTTATATAAAATACAGAATAGGGTAGTATTTTTCATTAACTTTGGTGCAAAACGGAGGCAGCTCCAAACTTTAAAAAATCGTAGCAAATTCAAAAACTTATTTATTTACCTTAAAAAATTAGTAAAATATGTACACATGTTTTTATTATATTAAAACCATATAACTGTTAGACATTAGTGTAACCAATAATTTTTAAAACTTTTTTTTCTTAATACCTGACATTTTTGAAATTTGGACTTGCCTCCCTTTTGCTGCAAGGTCCTCAATTGAAAGAACAGGGTGAATTTTTAGTCAGCAGAAGTCTGACAGTCTCTTCTAATCCACCCAGAGAGGGGGGAATCATTAGATGATAGATAGATATAATCTTATTTATACACCATATCAGAAAACATATTAGGACTGAAATGATTTTCCCACCGAAAAAAGGAAAGCATTTTTCAGTAGTCATATAGCAAAACGAACAATACCAATAAAATGACATTTGGGTAAGTCACATAAAGTTCTTATTAAAACTTATAGGCGAGCGTTAAGTATTAACCGAAGAGAAAATAAAAAATATCTCCACGTCATCCTCTTGTTAACATTGTCTAATAAAATAATAATTACTTAAATACTTACGTATTCGGAGCTCGTAGCTAATAAATGACAGCCACACGGGGCACAAACCACCATTCATTAAAAAAAGTTTTGATTCTTCATTGTAACGTAATAATTAAAATAAATTTATGATTCAATAGTTTGTCATTAATCTTATTTATTATATCGTAGGGGATCCGGACCCGTAGGCGCGGGCCTGCGGGCTGCGAGCAATGGGTAGCTCGCCGCCCGACTGAAACCAGGCCCGTGTAGACGGCGCGTCGTGTTCCACGCGCGCCAAAGAGTGTCAGCAAAATTGTCGGGGCCCGTAAGGGGGCCGCTGCCTGCCGGGGTTGCGGAATTGTTCGAAAGCGTTACCGCGGCCTCGGAACACGAAGGGCATATGACGGAACACGGTTGGGTTTTAGTCAGTAAAAGTCTGACACAACCTCCCGCTTTGCACAGATCGGGAGGCAGTCATTGGATGATTTCCCATCCTTAAAAAAATTGGCCAAGTGCGAGTCGGACTCGCCCATGAAGGGTTCCGTAGTAACTATAATAAATATAATATACTTAATATATTTATTAGAAAAAAAAAAATCAAAAAACCTTACAAATTTCTTAAAACTAGCTTATTTACAATTTTTACAACTACGCTAAATAACTTTGTTTTTCATAGTATTTGTATGAATTACAAAGTTATGTTTGCGGTTTTATAAAATATGCTGTACCTCAAAAACTACTGACCCGATTTCGTTCAAACCAATTTTGGTTGAAAGTTTACATTAAGATCTACAGACATATATTTTTTTTAGATTTTTCACTCCATTATTATAGAAGTTAGAGGGGGAGGGACACACATTTTACCACTTTGGAAGCTTATATCTTTTAAACGATTGACTTTATGAAAAAGTGGTTTTAGAAACCCTTATATAATTTTTAAAGACCTGTCTATAGATACCACACACGCATAGGTTTCATGAAAAAAAATATTTTCAGTTCTAGTTCCATGTATGGGATTTTAAATATTTTTTAATTTTTGTCTTAAAATCGGAAAGCGGTTCACAGAATACATCTACTTACTAAGTTTCACATGTATATTCTTAATAGTTTCAGAATAAAATGGCTGTGACATACGGACGGACGGACAGACAGACAGACGGACAGACATATCGAAACTATAAGGATTCCGTTTTTTGCCATTCGGCTACGGAACCCTAAAAAAGGGGTACCGGACACATTCAGTGTCAATAAGTTCTTATATCTAACAACAAAATCGACAACACCTGTTCTTTGTAGTCATTTTGTTGATGATATTTATCACCAATATTAAATCAAAGCTTTTTTTAATTCTTCGTTTTGGAATTTAGAAAGAAATTAAGAAAAAGCTTAGATTTTTGAGTTAGAAAAGTAGATTACTGCAATGCTATTCTAACTGAGCCAATTTTTGACGCAGCTAGAGTACTTTACAAACTAGCTAAGCTGAGATTATGTATGTATATAAAAAGTTTTTAAGCCAAACAGGGTGGTATAGGTAGTATAAAGTACATCTATATATCTTATGGTACATCTATATTAGGCATTAAAGCTAGAAAACTAGGTAAAAATTTTTCAGATACAACTTTTTTTTACTAAGTCATATTATCTAAATTATAGACAAGCAAGGAGTTCTCATAAAATTTACATGGAGCTCTGTAATTCGTGGGCAACATACCCTCGAGCGGCGTAAACAGTGATTAAGTTAATTCACAGGGAGGCCGAGGCCGACGGCCCAGCGGCACAGCGCCGGTCGTCGATCATCGGCTGCCGACTAATAATCCCTCACTTTAATTGCTATGAAATCAGCTGCTATTTATACTGCATCCTGCTGTTTACGGCCAGCTGTTTTTCAACTCGATAATTAACTGCATTGTGTTACGTAATGACCCCATAATATAAATACGGCTTTTAATCCAAATCATAATGGATAATAGTTTGTTTTATGTGTTTGTTTTCTCGGACGTGATGTAGCAGCACGGATGCGTACTGCCGCCGGCAAAATCGCGAGGGGTTGACGGATCGCGACAGAATGGTCTATCGCCTCCGGGCGCACTAGTGCCCCTTTTCCCTAACACGACCTTTACACATAAAGAAAATGTGCAAGTTTACAACATGTAAAAAATAAAGCATAAGACCCTTCCTATAAAATATATTCTTCATCCCTTAGTCTAATTTCGCATAAAATTAAAGTGACATAGAACACAAAGGATCCTATTGAAGATTTAGCGCGAGGACATCTTGATAGGTTGCTACATACTTCGTGAGGGGCTAGATTTAGTCTTTGTTCGAGATAGCTCTATTTAGGCAGAAGAAAAAGATTTATTACCTTTGACGTTCACGATAGACGGGCAAAAAAACGAAGACATGACGACGGTCTGAGAACGTCTATTTTATGTTGAGTGTGTATAAATAGTGGGCCGAATACTTAGCACTATATGTGATATGATTTACAGGGAAAAGGTTTCCCAAAGAATAACATGCGGACAATTTTGCTCACCTACGAAATGTTAGTTAAATAAAAGAAAGGACCTCGGGTCGTAAATAGACAAGCAAATGCTGTATGTATTTTAACATCTTGATAGGTAAAAGACAAGCATTAATTAAGTAACTTATAAGCTAAACAATGAAACTAAGGAATACCTATGCATGCATTTTTCGTGTAAATTATAAGGTTTCGCAGTTTTATTTAAATATTTCTGTGCCAAAACGATACGAATTTGTAACCTGTTGTTGTTTGTAACTTGAGCTATTCTCTAAGAGGAAGTCACATCATTTCTGCAACAGGTGGACACAGAAGTCAAGACCTTTGATTTCTCAGTTAGAGTAATAAGACGAGAAGTTTTTATTCATATCTATTTCAAGATTTGTTCCTTATTTGAAGTCTGTGATGTATGTAAATTTTTGTCCTATGAATACCATCTTAAGAACAAAGACGAAATGGTTGGCGCAATAGTTAAGCGATACGGGGCTGTCTTGGAGAATATTTAAATTGCACTCACCGGCGCAAATGTGCACGGGGGAACACGGGATGGTTTTAGACAGAGTCCTATTCTCGTCCCAAAGTGTAGGCCACCTATTAGGATTGCATACAGAGAAAAAAAAAATAGCTGAGGTAATGTGACAAGTCCGCAATCCCGCAATTTTCGTAATATCTTACTAATGTTATAAATGCGAAAGTATGTGAGGATGGATGGATGTTTGATACTCCTTCACACAAAAAATACTGAACGGCTCTGAATTTAATTTGGTATTTAGTATTGAAATCCTGGAACTTTGAATATTTGTTCTTACTCTTTGGATACAGTAACCAATTTCCCTTAGGGGGATCATTCTGGACACCTTTCCCCTAAATTATGTTGACATATATGACAATGTTTATAAAAATCTCATATATAATGCTTACGCGTATGTTTTAAATCCCGATACAACTCAAACTGGAAACCAACTCTTTATTTTTGATAGGTCTCTGACCAGTCAAAAATCTTTTACAGATAATCGTGGTCCAGAGCCGAAGGTCTTGTCAGATGATAAATCTTCATTTGCCGTGTTCTCACATCCGACCTGCCTTCCCCAATTAGTTAGGTGGCCAACGGTAACACGCCCGGATTTCCGATGTGGTCACCTTTTCTGTTACCGGCGGTACGATTCAGCCACGGTTTATTTGCTTGACGTACAAGGTACCTAATAACACGGGTTGTAGACGTTTGTGCGATAATACAATTTGTAAAATCATTGGGGTCCGAGTAAAATTAACATTATTTTGGATACTGATTGGGATTTTATTGACAAACTGAAATTCGGTATACGTGCTTCGTTTTAACTTGGCAAAGGCGGTTGTTGAACTTTATAATTATTATACCTACTAACTGAAGCAAACGTTGCTTTATCATATAAATTATTTCTAGTGAGAAAATGTAATATTATATTTAGCTTTTTTTTTTCTAGAATGCATACAATAGAATAGAATAGATTTTTATTCGAAAATAATTCACAGACCTACCAGTCAATAAAATACAAAATAAAAATCTGTTAAGCCATTTCATAGGAATTCGATAACAAACACGAGATTTTTTTATTACATATTACAATATAACTACGTAGGAATCCGAATAATAAGCTATGTAGATATATAAATATCATTATTCATTACTAAAAATGGTTTACGATCACGATAAAAATGAATTCCAGACCACTTAACCCCAATTTTTTAGGGTTCCGTAGCCAAATGGCAAAAAACGGAACCCTTTTAGTTTCGATATGTCTGTCCGTCTGTCTGTCTGTCTGTCTGTCTGTCCGTCCGTCCGTATGTCACAGCCATTTTATTCCGAAACTATTAAGACTATACATGTGAAACTTAGTAAATAGATGTATTCTGTGAACCGCTTTCCGATTTTAAGAAAAAAATGAAAAAATATTTAAAATAAAGGGGGTCCCCATACATGAAACTAGAACTGAAATATATTTTTTTTATGTAACCTTTGCGTGTGTGTGTGTGTGGTATAGACAGGTCTTTAAAAATGATGTAAGGGTTTCTAAAACCACTTTTTCATAAAGTCAATCGTTTAAAAGATACAAGCTTCCAAAGTGGTAAAATGTGTGTCCCCCCCTCTAACTTCTATAATAATGGAGTGAAAAATCTAAGAAAAATATGTGTCTGTAGATCTTAATGTAAACTTTCAACCAAAATTATTTTGAACGAAATCGGGTTAGCAGTTTTTGAGATACAGCATATTTTTTAAACCGCAAATATAACTTTGTAATTCATACAAACACTATGAAAAATAAAGTTATTTGGCGTAGTTGTAAATAAATGTAAATAAGCTAGTTTTACGAAATTTGTAAGGTTTTTTTTTGTCAAATAAATATACATATTATATTATATTATAATAGTTACTTCGGAACCCTTCATGGACGAGTCCGACTCGCACTTGGACAATTTTTTATAAAGAATTTGTAATGTACTATTGATGTATCAAGTTGGCGTGACCTGGATGCTGGTGTCCCACAAGGCGGTATTCTTTTTCTCCGTTGTTATTCTATGCCTTAATGCATTAAGTCCGTCTTTGTACATTTTGTGTTGCATAAAGTTTTAATAAATAAATAAATAAATTCACGCTCTACTTTACACTGAAAGCATACAAGTATTTGAAATTAAGAGCGTGTCAAGCTTTACTTTTTATTTTCATAAAGACTGACATTATGCATTATTCAGAGTAAGTACAGAAGCAAGTCGTGTCTATATTTACGATTTAAAAGTTTAAGATAGTGGCTACATTCCTAAAACACACGAGCAGTGTGCCTATGTGTGTGGATAGGCACAATATTATTTATGAAATAATTAGGTTCTTCTGCTAAATTACATAATGTAATTTTGGAAATTGGTTGGTATTTTATATATAATTTCTTTATTTCGGATCAACAAATACAAATAATCCATAGTGTTAGTAGCAAAAATTACTTAAAAAACTATGTTAGTAAATTTAAATATGCATTATCAATACACACGCTGCCTCTTACAAACAGGCACGTGCCTTTGCGCCCAGTGCTTTACAAATGGACTATCCACTTTGCTACTTAATGTGCATAGGATGCCGTTGGAACTCCCACGCAACCGGCCAATAATTGACGCTGTTCTTTTCCTCATAATAGCATGAAAGTCGTCAACATGGGCTTCCGCGAACATCTGCGAAGCGCTACAGAAGCGCGGAAGCCCCATCAACATCCTAAACCCATTATTATACTGTACGCGTAGGACGTTGTAGGCCCGCTGCGTATATTTCACCCACAAGCTACACGTGTAGAAAGTTTGGCAAAATGCTTTAAAAAGCGAAACTTTAACACCCTTACTACAACGTGCAAACCTGCGGACTACCATATTGCACCGAACCGCCAACGCCCTACGCTCCCTCTCTATGTCCGCATCATCGGATAAGTCCTCCGTAACTATATGTCCCAAGTATTTAAACTCTGAAACTCTCTGCAGAGTTGTTCCGTTTAAAGTCACTGAAGGAACATTATCCAATGTGCTAGACCCACATTTAAAAATCATCATTTTATTTGGGGTTCTGTGTTTTAGAAAATATGAAATTATTTCAGTTTTCAGATGAAAATCAATGGTATGGAATGAACTGGTGTTTGAATTATTGTTATTAACCGAACCAAAAAAAGGACGAGGTTCTCAGTGCTTCAGGATCTTTTTAGGGTTCCGTAGCCGAATGGCAAAAAACGGAACCCTTATAGTTTCGTCATGTCTGTCCGTGTGTCTGTCGTCAGTCCATCCATCCGTCCGTCCGTATGTCAGAGCCATTTTATTCCGAAACTATTAAGACTATAGATGTGAAACGTTGGTAGGTAGATGTATTCTGTAAACCGGATTTCGATTTTAAGAAAAAACTTAAATATATTTAAAATAAAGGGACCCCATACATGGAATTAAAACTGATATTTTTTTTTTCATGATACCTATGCGTTTGTGGTATTTATAGACAGTTTTTTTAAAAATTACATGGGGATTTTTAAAACTACTTTTTCATAAAATCAATCGTTTAAAAGATATAAGCTTCCAAATTGGTAAAATTTGTGTCCCCCCTTCCTTAACTTCTATAATAAAAGAAAATCTAAAAAAATATATGTCTGTAGACCTTAATGTAAACTTTCAACCAAAATTAGTTTGAACAATATCGGGTCAGCGGTTTTTGAGATACAGCATATTTTCTGAAACCGCAAATATAACTTTGTAATTCATACAAACACTAAGAAAAACAAAGTTATCTGGCGTAGTTATAAAAAATGTAAATATGCTAGTTTTAAGAAATTTGTAAGGTTTTTTTCGTCAAATAAATATACATATTATATTATATTATTATAGTTACTACGGAACCCTTCATGGGCGAGTCTGACTCGCACTTGGCCAAGTTTTTTTTAAGTTTATGTTCTCCGATTACGCGAAGACGGCTAGACCGATTTTTAAAATCCTTTTTTTTAAATGTAGGTATACTTTCTTGTTGGTATCATCACGTCAGGATCTGATGATGGAATCATGGCGAAATCAAGGGAACTCTTGAAATATTATAGGCACACCTATAGCGATTTGGGTATTTTTATAATAACTTGTGTAGTTGCTTTTGAAAAGCACCATTTGATGAAGTGGAACTGATGATGAAGACCGCAGATGGCCACCGGAACTACTCAATAATAAGTATTTCATGGGTTGCGATTCGATTACTTGAATATGGTTGTTAAGCACTTTATGTTCGTTACAATGCATATGGTGAAGTAGAACTGATGATAACTCCTCAAAAGTTAACGGCTCTGCATAGGGAAAAGCAATACCTTGTAAAAGGTGATAAGTAGTCGATATTTAAGTCCTTGTACCTAGATAAATTTACAAACGGACCCATGAAAAAGCAAGTTTTTTTTAGATACATGTGTATTATTAGGGATTGCTGTATGTGCTCGTACAGATTATGTCCAAAGTTATTTAGGCACATTCATTGTGCTTACGGCTAAGAAGTGGAATTCTATGTTTCCTGATATTTTTAACCTGGGGACTTTAAGTCAAGATTCTTTCTTTCTTTTTTCTTTTTTTTTTTAAAAGATAACTAGTAATGTGGGTAGAACTCATATTACTAGCAATCTTGTTAACCCCTCCAACTAAGCTAAATATGCTTGTGTCTGGAGTGGGTTCACGGCAATAGTGTAATGGGTGGGGTTCGAACTCGTGACCTCTCGATCACAAGTCCGACACCTTATCCATTAGGCTATTGACGCTTATTGAATTTAGATTGAATTAATTACTTCTAGGTAAGCGTGCTTCATCTTCAACCACATAATCACTTACCATCTGTTGAGATAGTGGTCAAACGCGAGCCCAATGAGGCAATATTCTGAACACCAGGATTGGATTCTTGCAGAAGCTATAGGGAAAGATTTCTTTTAAGTTCGGGAAAGTGTTTCTATTTCTTCTATAAAAATATTACGTAAAGTTTACTACCGTTTTCTTTTGATGTTACTGCTTGCACTCAATGACCTCATTTAAAATCAAATTGTTTAACAAACCATGATATTATTTTCCGTCTACAGAAATTATTAATCAATTTTCTAGATGGAAGAAATTAACAAGCTTGTGGATAGCTTCTAGCTGAAATCCAATTACTAGACTCGGTTAATTGAATGGATGAACGACTTGTTTTGTAGAAATTTTGGATTCATATTTTATTTAGGTTAAATTACCTTCAGGATTATGGTAGAAAACACTACCTAAAAAATTAATTTTAAAATTCTCCGAGTTATTGGTATGTTTAACGTTTTGTTACTATGAGCAAAACATTGGCCAAGTTTGAGTCAGACCCGCCCATAAAGGGTTCCGTAGTAGGTACGTACAATAACTAGTTTTTCATGGTGTATATGCAAATATGCTCTATGAAAACATAAATAAAAGTTTTTTTTTAAATATGCTATGTATCAAAAATTGCTATACTCATTCAAACCAATTTTCGTTGAAAGTTGTCATTGAGATCTACAGCATTTTTTTCACTATATAATTTTTAAAGTAAGAGATAAAGAAGTGTCTTTCTTTCAAATGACTTTTAGAAAAAATGGTTTATGTACCTAAATGTCTACAAGTTTGATAAAAAAAATTGTTATCTGTCAGTTCCGTGTATGGGGAGCCTTTAATGTTTTATTTTATATAAAAATCGTAAAGCGATTCACAGAATAAATTAACCCACCAAGTTTCAAATATGTACTCCTAATAGTTTCGTAATAAAACGGCTGTGACATACGGGCTGATAGACAGACTGACAAGACGAATCTATAAGGGTCTTTTTTGCCGTTCGGCTATGGAACGTTGAGGACGAATTTTTTGTGCTATAAATTACTTTTTAGTTAAGTTTAAATAGCTTACAAAAAATTGGTACAATAAATATTGGTTTGAAAAAAAAAAGAACAAAAAATTAAAGGGATCTATAATAAAATTATCAACCGTTTAAAGTTTGTTTGTTTAAACGCGCTTATCTTCGAAAGTCCTGAGTGGATCTGGATGAAATTTGGTATGGAAATAGCTTGAAGCTTGAGGAAGGTTTCTGGTTTTAAATGACACCAAAAGAAGGAGGGTAATGTTTTCATCTCACATATAGAGTATGTAGGTACATTAATAAAAGTTTTTATCACACCTCAGTTTTCAGATAATTCGTGTGAATTTTAGAAAAAAAAAAAATTGGCCAAGTGCGAGTCAGACTCGCCCATGAAGGGTTCCGTACTAAGTATAATAATATAATATAATATGTATATTTATTTGATGAATAAAAAAAACTACAACAACGCTAAATTATTTTGTTTTTGATAGTGTTTGTATGAATTACAGAGTTATATTTGCGGTTTTAGAAAATATTCTGTATCTCAAAAACTGCTGACCCGATTTCGTTCAAACCAATTCTAGTTGAAAGTTTACATTAAGATCTACAGACATATATTTTATTTAGATTTTTTATTCCATCATTATAGAAGTTAGAGGGGGGGGACACATTTTACCACTTTGGAAGCTTCTTAACATAGTATAAAGCAAAGTCGCTTCCCTGTGTCTGTCCCTATGTATGCTTAAATCTTTCAAACTACGCAACGGATTTTGATGCAGTTTCTTTCAATGGAAAGAGTGATTCAATAGAAAGGTTTTCAAGTATATAACATGCATAATATAGTAGAGGAACACTGATATTTTTGGAGGTTTCTAATGTGATGTCGCAAATAAACACATTTTTTTTGCGCTTGCTTTGCAAACGCTGGCTGAACCCTACGAGATACATCAAAATAATGTACTACAGTATTGTACACCTTAAAAAGGTCAACAAAAAAGCTCAATGCCATCTGTCTATCTCTTATAGATAACCCACAACAACCATTTTTTATCCTTTACTTTTTACGAGAAATACGAGCATATTTTACGAAGCGATTTTAAGCAATACAGCATTAATCCTTATCCAGTGTAGTACCATAAATACATTGTCCATTTAATATTAATCAATATTGCCCTTTACAGAATATAATTTAAAGAAATAGTTTCGAAGATATTACAGATTTAAAATGCAAGGACATAGCGGTTGCGGCGCGGTGCCGGCGGAGGCACGGCGCGCGTGCCTATGTTGCTTAGATTTGAGCGTTGAATGTTTTTCCCATGGTAAATTATGTGTCGCACTTTCAAAAGTAATTACTAAAGAGAACATGTATGTCGAATGCCAAAAAGGCTGTCAACGATGTATATAAAGACATTCTATAGTATATTTAATATAAACATTGCACCCGTGCGAAGCCGGGGCGGGTCGCTAGTATATCTTATAAACCATTGACTTTATGAAAAAGTGGTTTTAGAAACCTTAACATCATTTTTAAAGACCTGTCTATAGATGCTACACACGCATAGGTTTCATGAAAAAAAAATCAGTTCTAGTTCCATGTATATCCCTTTATTTTAAATATTTTTATTTATTTTTTTTAAATCGGAAACGGTTCACAATATACATCTACCTTCTAAGTTTCACATGTATAGTCTTAATAGTTTCGGAATAAAATGGCTGTGACATACGGACGGAAAGACAGACAGACAGACGGACAGACATATCGAAACTATAAGGGTTCCGTTTTTTGCCATTCGGCTACGGAACCCTAAAATAGTTTAGTTGTAAATCCGGTGTACAATTAAGGAATGGAATTTTCTACCACATTGTGTATCCTGATAACTATGTAGCCATCATCAACTCTCGTCTTAAAGACCCACAGGTTGCCCTCGGGTCCTTTAAGTCTAGAGCAAATAGGTTACCGCAAAACACAATATACACAATTGTGTATAAATTATTAATTTATATCTTTATATTTATAATGAAATAGGAACTGTAACTTTAGTTTAAATCGTCGATCGATGCAATTGGACTTGTTCGGTTATGACTGGTTAGATAAGAAATACATTCAATTGAGACATTTTGATAGCACTTGTCAATACCATATACCATTAACTATTGGCAATTGCTTTCATAACGCTGATAGAATGTCATATGTATAGAGCCTAAGGGCAGAAAAACTAAGATCAATTTCCCCAGATTCAATCTACTTCAGAACATATTATCAAAATTAAATAACTTGCGATAACATTTTGAAATCACGGACACACAATTCAATTTTATTTGTATGTATAGGTTTAAAACCTATATCAAATTGTAATATAGTCAGTCATGCCTAGGGCTTCCAATCCCGCAGCCTGAATCCATCTCGGTATTTGCGGGACCACGAATTTTCAATCCCGCGGGATCTCGGTATTTACGGGATCCCCCATATTGAAAATATTCATATTTATATAAGGCAAATAAAACAATGAATTAATCAACTAACTCCACGTTTATTTACGTATTATTATTAGTAGGAGATCAATCAAATTACACCGTTTATTTATCACAAAAATACAATGAATGAATCAACTAACTCTACATTTATTTACGTATTACTATTAGTATGAGATTTATCAAATTACACCGTTTTTTCTTCACAAAAAACAGTAACAAATACTTAGCTAGCACTGACTGAAATTCGGCTATATTAGGCTACTTAAGCTGTGAAAAATGGGCGACATCGGCCCCCGCGTTGTTTGCAACACTATCGGCCGCCAGTCACCGTGCGATCCCGCTCGCGAGAAGTCGCATGCATGTTTTTTTTTCAGTCCCGCAAATCCCGCGGGTCCCGCGCCCATTATCCCGCATTACGCGGGATCCCGGGATTGGAAGCCCTAGTCATGCGAACTGCAAACACGTCAGTAATCCTTGATGGGGTAACGATCGCCAATCAGCAATGTTTCTCATTTCTATGCTAATGATATTTGGCCAATGAGCGCTGGCGATCTCGGGTCCGGTCCACGTTCTTGGTAATTTTTTTTTTTCTCTCAGTGCTGTATTGTTTTCTTTAGTGGACCGCACTCACGATTTATGATTGGAAAGTGTTTAAACATCATGAAATATTATTAGTTATAAAGTGAATTTAAGCAATGTGTGGTTTGTGATAACGGACTGTTTGCGGACCTCTTTGCTACTCATAAATTCTGTAAGCCAATAGCCGACAGAATTTATGACTAATACTGATAATCATAAGTGTTATTTTAACAGTGCTGTAAATAATTTAGCGAGCTACTGTGTACGTACGAGTTAGATAACGATTGTACCTTCAAAAGAACAAATAAAAAAATTAAATAGATACTTATTTAATAGACACGTGAATGAATATGATTCATTTGATGTTATCTAATATTAAGAGACATAATATAATCATTAGAAATTCTGTACTAAAAAGGTTTTATTTCAAGAATATATAGGGCTTTTGAATTACGAATAAAAAAAAAACGAATGTGCGTGTGAATCGTTTTCAATACGCCATAAGACTGTTGCTAGTAGACGTATAGAATAAATGGAGAATTCCGACAGTCATTGCTTTGGCCTTTTGTGTACATTAATCTGTACTTTTCTAAGCATCTGCTTTGAAAAGTAATAAAAATCGGCTTAGCAAGACACGTATGGCGTGGAATGCGAATAATACGCGAGTGGCATTTTTTTTTTGCCGCTGGTAACACGTCCGCGCCCCTTCCTTACGCTCTTTTGTAGGTGATTTTCGAATTCGCCGACAGAAAAAACATATTTGTCGAGACATATTCAGAGTCACGTCGAGTAAACACGTCTGAACATGCTCGCAGTTTTATTTCACGTCGGGGCAAACACTTTCTAAGATGAATTTCTCGCTTCACAAACAAAATGAAATATTTTAATATTTTTTTTTTCTTTTCACAGTGGCGGATACCTGTAGCTATATACAAATATCTGTGGAAATTTGAATCCGTAAGAGATATATATATATATATACTTTTTTTCTTTTGAGAATGATTCCAGGTATTGGTCATTTATTTGAAAAGTTACGTAGCTGGGATTGTCTTGCATATGTAGTTATACCTATATGAAACTTATACCTTTATTATGGGCTTCATATGAAGGGCTCTCTTCATATGAAACAAGATTCTGCCTGTAACTCTGCTCTAGAGAAAATTAGAAATCACAAAGATAAAAAGTATCCTATGTCCCATGGCGTTGTCACTAATATAGACAGCTGAGTTATTATTGCAAATCTGTAAGTACTAATATTATAAAGAGAGAAATGTTTTTTTTGTAAGTTTGTATGTAGGGGATAATCTCCGGAATCCGTAATGGATCAATAGAAAAAAAATCTACATTGGTAGTGAGGTGCAGTTTTGGTGAGTGCTTCTATAAATTATACCGTAATCCACGCAGTCGAAGTCGTGGAAGAGCTAGAATGATATAAGGATGAAAGTAAGTACCTAAGTAGTTCTAAGCCAATTCTTACCGGGCACGCCGCAATTGCGGCGGTAAGACCCCTCTTTGAGGAGTGGCTAGATCGGCGTCACGGCGTCCTGACCTACCGCATGACGCAGGTCCTCACCGGACACGGAAGTTTCGGGACGTACCTGTGTCTGATGGGAAAGGAGGAAAGGCCTGGGTTTCACCACTGCGAGGGTCGCCCTGAGGACACCGTAGAGCATACGGTGCAAGACTGCCCCGCCTGGGCAGAGCACCGACGTGTCCTCACGGCGGCGATAGGCGGAGACCTCTCGCGCCCGGCATTGGTCGAGGCCATGCTGCGGGGCGAGAGGGAGTGGGAAGCGGTCGCCTCCTTCTGCGAAGCAGTCATGCTTCCGAAGGAGGAGGCGGGCCGCGTGAGGGAGAGGATGGCGTCCTCCCTCCAGCCCAGCCGCAGTGGTAGACGCCCACGGCGTCGGACGTCGGCCGACGATCTCCGGCCACCGTAGGCGCGGGCATGCAGACAGCGAGTAAAGGGCAACTCGCTGTCCGACCATGGACCATGCCCGGGTCGACGGCGCATCGTGTTCCACGCGCGCCTCAAAGAGCGTCAGCAACATGACGAGGCCCCCTCTGCAGAGGGCCGAAGCCTGCCGGGGTCGTGGGACTCATCCCGTTACCGTGGCCCCGGTATGTAAAGGGTTATTGAAGGAACACCGTGGATTTTAGTCAGTAAAAGTCTGACAGTCCCTCCCACCCTGCCCGGAGTGGGAGGACTTATTTGATAATTTTACCACGTTAAAAAAAAGCCAATTCTTACACTTATAATGCATGTCACGAGATATAAGACTTATTTGGAAGCAACAGACTATTCACGGGCTGTATTTCTGTCCATTCTTGGCTCTTGTCAAACGTGTTTTTAAAGCCAGCTGGCTGAGAGCTGCGATGCGAACTATACCTACCAAACAATTTAAACCAAAAACTAACAATAAATCATAAAATCCTTTTCAAATCTCACAAACGATTCATTTTAACAACTCGACGTGTTGTTAAATGGCAACCAACATTAATCACGATGCACGGAGGTGTGAAGAATAAGGTTGAGACATTCAAGACAAGACATACGAGAGAAGAACGTGCCGACGGGCCGTGGACGGCTCGGAGACGGCACGGACACGGTAGTGGACGAGAGGGTACGGGGGTCATCTTCATCGCTCATGACAGAGCATCCGACCGGATATTATACCCTGACCGATTTAACTAGGTAGGTACACAAATACGATGACGTTGAAAAATACGCGGCCCACTCCGCGTGCAGATGGTAACATTATTTAGATGGTAAGCACTACGTGATTGGTTTCGTAAGGGGCTTTTTGACATGTAGTTGTCTTGTTTAAAGTTCCTTTTTTAGCCGTAACTTTTTAACATTTCGTGTAGGACGAAAGATTAGGTTTAACTTGTAAGCTCGAAGTTTAAGCACCTTAACATTGTGACGCCTGGCTTTGAAACTATATGAGAACTTTGTCTTAAATAAAAAATAGCTAATCAATAGATATAGTGTTGCACAACATGCGCCTTAACTTAAGCCGTCGTCTCATCGTCTTAGTTAACAAATCATTCTATGAGCAATGATGGCACCGTTATATTTTATAGTTCATCATAGCCAAATACGTTTTGGTTCCTAATTTTTTTTTACAGGTTACATTTTACAGGTTTATTTTTACCTTAAATATAATTTTCCAGATAAATAAATTTAATCATCTTAAAATGGCGACCACTACGAAACATGTTTCTTCGAACTGCTGACATTCCTACTGACGCACGCCGTTTGAATAAGAACGTGCACCTAATGCTACGTCACAATGTAAGGCCTTATCTGAATATTTACAGTTATTTGAGATTACTTATATAAAATTTGGTCAGAATTTAATTCTCAAAAATTACAATCTAACTTTTGAATGAAATCATTGAAACTTATTTATATTAAACGTTAACCATCCTATTGTAGGCATTATTATAAGATTCACAGTTATTGCACCTTATAAATAATTCATATTCAAAATACTTTTACAACCTTAATCTCAATTCTATTAAATATATGAAACGATATATTTTGACACCTCAGAAAGAATTTTAAATACATGGTAAAGTTAAGTACAATGTACCAGCGTTAAAATTAATTAAAAGCTTATTAGATATTCAAGTAATACAAGTTTTCAATTTGAACAATCGGTTATTAATAGTTTTTGTTAAACTGAAAGAGTCTAAAACTTTTATAATTTCGTTGTTCAGATTAATGAGTATTTTATCGACATTTTAGTTTAGTTTCTAGATATTTCTAGACTTTTTTGGTAGGTAGAGTCATGGAAACATATTTTTCTCGGCAAATCAACTTCACTAAGGTAAAAACTTGTAAGTAAATTATATACAACTAGCTGTGCCCGCGATTCGTCTGCGCGGAATAGTGACTTTCGGCAGCATTTTTAATTTTTTAGGCTAATGATTTTGAAAACAAAACTCTTACATAATTTGAATGTCGTATTTATTAATATCTAATCAAAAGTCTAAGAAATAAGTTTCAAGCTTCTAGCTTTAAAAATGACGCAATTTCCATAAAAACTTACATCCCCTATTTCAACCCCTTACAGCACTTTTTTCGCATTAAAAAGTAGCCTATGTCCTTTTTCAGGCTCCAGTCTATGTCCGTACCAAATTTCATTAAAATCGGTTTAGTAGTTTAGGCGTGATTGCGTAACACACGGACAGACAGAGTTACTTTCGCATTTATAATATTAGTAAGGATTAGACCTCTTAGTATTTTTTATTGATAATAGGCTCACCCTTGACTACCATCTCACCCAATGCTAAGTGATGATGTAGTCGAAGATGAGGTACGCTTACCTAGAAGTAACCTATTCACCCTTGACTTAAAGATTATAGCTATCAGGAAACAAAGACACCGGCAGCTAATTTTAGTCCTTTGCCGTACATACAATGAAAGTATTCCCAAAAGCTTTTGTGCGTATGGGTAGGATGTCTACCATGCAACAATGGCACATGACCAGTGCATCGTTGACTTAATCTCTTGGCTCATTTCTCGACAGACTCAAACGCGTCCTAATTTTATTTGACATTTGACAGATACGTCCCAAAGATGAGAGCATTACTCTACACTCGATAGAACTTGAGCTAACATTAATATATGAAATCGAGATTCAACCTTAAGATTGTATACTATTTTCCTATTTCCCGCTCTGGGTAGAGCTAAAGTCAGTCTCAGGCTTCTACTGACTTAAAATCCTGATCATTCAGTTGATTTAAAGATGATTTTTAAAATTGTAGTAGAATTGAGATATAAGATACAAGATACAAATCCTTTTCCGTTAACGTTTTAAAACTGGCTCAGAGGCTAATGTTTGAAAAATATTTAACCTCAAAACCAGTCAAACATGCGATGTAACATCAGCAAAAGCGATGACATGTACTTTCTAAACAGAAAATACTAATAATTAAAACATATAAGTTGACACTTAAAAAACATCAGAAGCTACTACGTTTCGAATTTGTTATTCTTTTGTTCTTTTCTTACTAACAACATTTCATAAATCGAACATGATCCAGCAATAAGGTAAAAACCTTTGAGAACGGACATCGTTAAAGTGACGAGGGCAGTCGCGACGATACAGGGTTCATATCCGGGGGCGGAAAACCCTGCCCGAGTATGCCCGGGTCTGCCCGGGTGATGGAACACTTTGCCCGGGCTTCCTGCCCAGCAACTTGTGTGTTTGTCAATGATACATTATTTCCTTCAGTCGCCTTTGCGGCCACACTTTATTGTCATTGTATAGTAAATTTCTGGAGTGATGAATTGTGAGTGTCGTTTTTGATTAATGAAACGAAAATTATCTAATATTGTTTGTTCTGAACTTCACGATTCTCTTTTTTAACTGCTAATAATACAAACACATACTGTACGTATTCACGATTATTGTAATAGAAAGGTATTTTGACCTCATAACCAGTGGACAGAAATGTGGTGGGTAATTTTTGATAGCTTATTTATTACAGATTTATATACTTATTACCAAAGATAGTTTCCAGTTAAATAGAATGTAGCATTTAAAAATGTTTAATGATTTGCAATGAACGAATCTACTGTATCAAGAACGATGTCAATTAGCAAACCGCTCATTGTCTTTTAAACGAAACTTGTATGCAGCAAAAGGTTCTGTAAAAACTTTCCAGGCATCGTACTATGAAAACTAATTCATTATCTCACTAGAGTCTTATGGACCATTGTAAAGTTATAAGTAATCTTTAGTTCTCATAAGAACATTGTGCTTGTATGTAATTTAACAATAGTTAGTAGTCGTGAATCATCAAATAAAAAATAAATAAAACATAAATAACAATGAAACAATAAATGGAAGAAAATAATCACCAACTCATCCGAAGGGTTGGTATAATGTGTTAGTTTTATCGATATCACAGCTGGCCAACTAGAAACCAAGGAACCCTCATACTGTGTGTGTACAAAGTACATTTTTACTTAACATTTTGTAAGGCACACAAAGAACTATTGACAATTACAATACGAACAACATATTTGCGCTTGAAAATATTGCTCCCTAAGGTTAAATATGGAATTAATTTCTGAATGGAAATCCATAATATCCGTTGAATTAATGTTTTAGACAGATAGATAGATATAATACTCTTTATTGCACACCAATAATTTAAACACAACTGATGCACAATTTATTTACCATTATAAACATAGTTATTTGACTGATGCACAATTTATTTACCATTATAAACATAGTTATTTGTATTATACTTTTCTATTATTATTATTAGGAATCTTCAATGGTTTACATGCCTAATTTCCATTATACACAAGGAAAATCCAATTTGATATGAAACATTTATTTTTAAGTATATTTAATTTAATTTTGATATGATTGTATTTATTTTTGTTACTGCTCCAAATGTTTGCATGCCTAATATAAGGTAGATTGTACAAGGATCTCGTATTTATGTAATTAAGACCAATCATGTACTCTACCTACAATCTATGCAAATAAATTTCTATTCTATTCAAAAAAATCTTCAACTTTTTAACTTGATCGACTGTTATCAAAGATGGTTTGTATAAATATCACTTCAGGTCGATAACAGGCATTTTCAGTCAAGAGCTCAGGTATAAACTCACCCAAATGTGCGTATAATGCCAAGAAAATAATTAATACTACGAAAGCACCGACAACAACGTCATCGTTGATTCGCCTCGACTGCCTCGAGCAAGCCACACAAAGAGGCACGATTTTGCCAGTCGATTTACAAGCAAAATCAACCCTTGTTATAACGCAAAGCCATACATTCTAAACTAATTCCCGTCATAAAGGCAATCGGATGAATGAGGTATGAATAAACGCGGAAACGGGTCACGGGGACCGAATTATCCGTTGTAGGCGCGGAGCTGGAGCCATAAAAAAGATACTTATATGTAGTTTGGGTTATAAAAATGTAGGCTTTAGTTTCATTAGGAAGTGATGGTCCAGTAGTTGAAGGTACAATTTACAAATTGGTGGTCACGGATTCGAATCCAGACAATGATTTAAATTACTTTCTATAATTTACAAAACGGTTGAGGAAATACCGAAATCAAGCGACATCCCCCAACCCTTAGGTTGTCCGGTTGTCCCATGCCCTCTCATAGAGATGACGCCTGTGTACCAGTCGGGCATATTTTATAGGCTGATTATGTAATATAGATTATGAATCTATGATGATAAGGTGTGTTTTTTGTTAATTTGATCTTCAATAAACCATGTTTTTGAGATTACTGTTATAAAATGCAAAACAATCTGAACTGAATCTTTACTGTACTGTTAAGGGATCCTTTGTTGTGGTCAAGTGTAATCACGCAAAACAATACCAACATTCAATTGCTTCCACAACAATAACCACCCTATCAGATTACGGATCTCATTCCCAACTCCCCGACTACTGATACCACGATAATACCGGTAATCATAGCATGGGTTCTCACTTAATTGTCGCCTGGCTCCACCAGCAGATATCTAAACGGCTCTATTGAAAACTACGCTTACATATTGTGAACTGGCTCGCTTCCAGCAGATTATCCGTGGCTTCACTGCAATATTTGTGTCTCACGTACTAGGCACTATTCAGGGGATCGAAAAACTTTTCTAATATTCTGCTTTGAGACGAAAACACTTGCGGGGGATTTGAAGACTGATCAACGTGTAAAAGCGTGGGTTCAGTTAGGTGGTAAATATGTGTTCGGAAAATTTATATTTTAGGATTATTTAAAGAGCTTCACGTGAAAATAAATTTGTATAAACAACTCGAAGCAAAGCGTTTGATCACTTTGTAGTAGTTTGATACAGTTGTTAGAATTTATTCAGATGGATTTTTGTTTGTATATGGCTATATTTAATGTCGAGGTTGAAGGAATTTTAGATTGCACAGTTTAGCTCTAGAATTACTAATCCAAATGAGATTGTTAAGGACTATCTGGGTTTTTTATTTGAGGTGGAAGACCTCTGTGATGTTAACCACCATGGGACAGGCTTGGATATCCTCACCTCCATGAGGATTTCACCTCGTCAAAAAAAAAAGCAAAGGGATTTGTCAGACTCTAACCAAATGAAAAGACCCCATGTTTGCTCGCACATATGCGAAAGGGGGCTGCGGGAGTACTTCACGGTGACTGGACTACCCCAACATCTCGGTCACATTAAAAACTCAATAATGATCTATACTACAGTATAGCGTAATTCAATGTTCATGCAACAACAAGGCAAAAAGGCGGACTTAATTATAATAGTTTATTTTCATACACAACAAAAAAAAAAACAATAAATTGAAGTTTATTTTACATGTTAGTATAAACTTAAATTAATGTTAATGGAAATAGAATGTAAGAAAAAGACAGATATAAAAAGCCGACCTCAGGTAAAAAGAAAAGGTTTAGAAGTAGAAGAAGAATGTTAGTGGAAATATGTAATTATTAAACTATTTCAAAAGAAATGACGTCAAGCAGCTATTGTACATTGTAGAATTCCGCGGAATCACCGATACAAGACACGGCTCTTTAAGAAAGATATCAATATGATGAGTCGGAATCCGCACAAAGAACGACATGAAGTTAGTGTTGTGGCGTAATTCCAACATCTCCACCCTTAGTGCCATACCACCCTTGTTTGACTGGTAAAGGGTGGTGAAGAGAACATGGCAGTTACACAAAAAGAAGTAAAAAAAATATAATTATATTATTTCACATGGCATGGCACCGTAGCAGACCACGAAGGAGATGGCGGTACTACCTAAATGGCTTTCTTAAGAATTAGAATGATGAGACGCAGAACCGGGACCACGGAATAAATGGAGGGAGGCCTTTGCCCAGCAGTGGGATACTACTTTTTTTTTTTTTTTTTCGTGGTAAAATCTTCAGATGAGTCCTCCCACCCCGGGCAGGGCCGGAGGGACTGTCAGATTTGTACTGACTAAAATCCACGGTATTCCTTCAATAGCCCTTTACGTACCGGGGTCACGGTAATGAGATAAGTCCCACGACCCCGGTAGGCTTTGGCCCTCTACAGGGGGGGTCTCGTCATCTTGCTGACGCTCTTTGAGGCGCGCGTGGAACACAACGCGCCGTCGACCCGGGCATGGTCCATGGTCAGACAGCGAGTTGCCCTTTACTCGCTGTCCGCATGCCCGCGCCTACGGTGGCCGGAGATCGTCGGCCGACGTCCGACGCCGTGGGCGTCTACCACTGCGGCTGGGCTGGAGGGAGGACGCTATCCTCTCCCTCAGTGGGATACTACTAGCTAACATAATAATACTAATAACATGGCACCGTATCGGTTCAGTTAATGATTTCGTAGATAGATAGATAAGCCGTAAGATGTTTTTATGTCAACCTTATACTTCACCTTTTCCCACATTTGTTTTCCTAGTAAATCCACCTCATCGCAATGTTTTATCTTTAAACAAACAAAAACTGTAATACCATGCAGTTTTAAACTCGAGATATCGCAGTATATTGGCCAGAACACGTCGGTCCTTAGTTCGTAACTCCAGTATAACGGATGTGTTTTTCAACTGGCACACAATTTAAAATACTTTTACATTTAAATATATGACCGGTTTAAAACGTCGAAAAACATCGTAGCAACCGCACCTTTTGTAAATATTGTAGAAGTTGAGAATTGTAAATAGTGAATTCTGTCAATTTGATCTGGTATTTAGACATTTTGGTTTTGATAGGATTTTGATACTTCCTTTTTTATTCGTACTAGGCTCGCGTTTGACTACTATTTCACCTGATGGTAAGCGATGATTTGGTTGAAGATGAAGCACGCTTGCCTAGAATTAACCTATTCACTATATATTCTTGGCATAAGAGGTTATAGCTATCAGAAAATACAAACTTTGGCAGGGAATTCCACTCTTTAGCTGTATGCACAATGGAAGTAGCTGGCGGCGAAAGATTACATGGTAATAATCGGTTTTAAATAAGGGCTAGGTACCTACTCACATGTCTAAGTAAGTCGGTGCTAAGATAAATTAATAGGTTTAATCACCTCGGTTGTGCCCCAGAATGGGACGTACTTTGCCTATCAAAGCTATTCATTAGCTTGGCACCGACTCCAGCCATGTGAGTAAGTACCTAGCCGTTATTTTAATTGGAATTAGACATTCAATGAAATAATCTTTAAGTTTATTTTTCGCTTTGTAGTGCAGTCATTTGTTTTGTAAGTTTTGAAGTCGGTTCAATTTTTTGTAAAAAAATATATATTAGTTACAAACACATAATTGGAGCTACTATGAATGTAGTAAGTTCTCATCCATTTCTATAAACCTAATATTTATTCAGTTTTACAAATTTCAAAATATAATGTTGTATCGTTAACGGATACGTAATATATTAACTGTTCACAGCTTGTTAATTCAATTAGATAAGAACAAACACTGGCAAATGAATGACGTGATAAATTGTGATCAAATTCACCAAGAATATAATTTCCAGAAACTGTCTGTAAGAGATTGCCCTGTGCGGTAAAATTGTTTGTGCACTAGTTTTTATTATACAATGTTTATCCTTCTTTTTTCAGGGGAAATTATCAAATGAATCCTCCTGCTCTGAGCTGGAGTAGGAGGGAGACTCAAACTTATTCTGACTAATATATACGACAATATATACAACGTGTAACGGAAACCCCATATCTATCCAAAAGGGCTGAAGACAACATCTGGTATGGAGTCTCTATGCACAGTTTCAGCACAAAATAACTGACTCAAAGAATTGATACCAAATTATTGGTTTCATATATTTCTTGAATACCAATAATAACAAACGTGTCACAGCACTACGAGGGTCAATAACTTTCCACGTCACTTGCCAATGACATGATAATTCTTTTCGTTCTTCTTAATTTGAAAAATTCGGTCTCTGGTATCAGTGTATTGGAATTTATAATAAGTTCTACACACGTAGACTTAGGATTACAAAAGCCTTGCCATATCGTTTGTTATCATCCAAAGAAGCCATGCACTTGGTATGTATATGTCGCAGTAAGATAGATAAAGCCGTAATATGGTTATATCCCTAGGGATAAAATTATATACCGTAACATAGTTATACGAAAGCGATTCATTACTATCTTACGGTCGCAATCTAGTAATATGATTATCTGACTGTTAACGCCATAATTTATTTCTTATATTTTCACGCCTAATTATTGGCAACTCTAAATAATATTAGTATCTGTGCAACGTAAATTTCCTTCCGCATTCCCTTTCCCTTCTGCAACCCTTATAATGCCTGAGCGAGAGCGAGAAGGAAGATCCGCGATGCGCGGACGCTGTCGCGTGCCGCCTTGAAAAAATAAACCGCCAGTTTCTCATCCGCTATCAAGACTTGCGGGTCGCAATTAAACCCTAAGTCAAAGAGAACTCATATTTCACCGCGAAGAACGAAGATTGTTATTAAACTGTGCAAGTGCGTGTCTTTGTGTGTTGTGGAAAGTGCAGATCCTCGTCCGTACATACACGACATCGTGGACGCGCCGCCGCCACGTGGCTAAGGAACCCCCGCCGTGTCTCCGCCATAGCTCACCAGGCAGGTACGATCCTCATTTCCCCACACCACCAGCACCTACTTGCATCATAGAACCGCCCCTGATACAGTCCACTAAGAAAAATTCGTTTTTCAAACCAAGGCTTTAAGCCGCCGCAACATTTTTTGGTCCTTCGAGCCGGATACCTTTTTTCTATACTCTTTCGATAACGGATATAATTATTCTATCCGTATATCATCATCCCGCAATTATATTTCATTTCAATCTTCGTTCCTTAAACTCATATAATAAACCGCTTTCATTTATTACAATACCTACCTACGTCGTCCTTGCGTACATTCAAAGGTATATCGCATCCCGCTCAACATAATATTTAATTTATGTAGGTACATAGGAAAATATAACCTACCTACCGCTCGCCCGCTTCGCCATCTTTCGTTTACGATAACCGTAGGTACTTACCAATACCACACCGCGCGCAGATCGTTGCGATTTATTTTAGCTAAGTATTATAAACACCTACAAAAATATCGAAAATGTCTAAAAAAGTAACCATTGAATCGGATGATCCGATAGAATCCGCCATTCAAATAGCACTGTCATGTCGTAATATGATTTTTGCCCGCATGCAGATCATTTACGATTTAATGGAAAAAATGAAGTCCGGTATGGAACCGCTAGAAAAGTTTATGTGTGCGTGTGTCAATATCGATGCGATGCGTACCGAGTTCCTCGAGGCATTTAATAAACATAATTCGCTTCTTCTAAAACAAAACCCTAAAAATACGATTGATGAACAGTCGTGGATTAGTTTTGAGGAATTATATTGCCGAATTAAATATAATCATTCGAATTACTCAAAATCAGCTCATACTTCAAATGGTAGTGGTGTCATTAAGCAAACAGTTCGCTTGCCTCCCATTGAAATTATGTCATTCGATGGCGATATTCGTAACTGGCCCCTATTCTACGCTAATTTTAAAAGCACGGTACACGAAAATAATACATTGACTGATTCGGAAAAACTATATTATTTGATGGGGAAATTGACAGCTAAGGCTCAAACCGCGTTCTCAGGAGTTTGCCCTAATGGCGATAATTACCAATTAATTTTTAATTCACTCGTAAACAAATACGAAGACAAACGTATTTTGGCTTCTGGTTACCTTAATCGGATGTTTGAACATAAATCTTTTAATACCGCATCTATTCAGAATTTCGAATCCTTTTCTGATAATTTTGTTTCCGCCGCAAACGCATTAAAAAATCTTAAAATAAATGATTTGACCGATTTGATCTTTTTCCATGTCGCTATAAAGAAGGTCGATTCTGAAACCGCTCGACTTTTCGAAATGGATTCGAAGGACGAAATTCCTAAATTCGAGAATCTAGTACAGTTTATTAAAAATCAATCTCGCATTTTACAAAATACTAAAGCTTTAGACAGCTCGAGCTCCACTCAGTCTAATAACAATTCTAAAAATAAAAAAACGTCTAAAACTCCACAACCGCAATCTTACACTGTAATTGATAAATCCGCAAAATGTTTGTGTGATGGCTTTGTCCATGAACATTTATTTAAATGTCCCGCCTTTTCTAAAATGACACCAAGTGATCGTTTCAAATCAGTGAAGCAAATCGAAGCATGCACTAACTGTTTAAGTATTAAACACAAGGCCAAATCCTGTCAGTCTGAATCTAGATGTAAAACTTGTAACAATAAACATCACACGCTTTTACACTTTAATCGTGAATCGCATGCGACTGCATTATCGAACGATATTGATAATACCGCACGTACACAAGCCGATTCAAACGCCACGGCTCGCGCTAGAGATAGCACTGCTGCTCCCGAGCAGCTGTCCTTGTCGCACGCACAGGCTCCACGCGAGCAACATGCGCACGATGCCGCCGCCCAGAGCGCCCCGCAATGTAACGCGTCCATTGCTGCGTCGAGGTTTTACGACTCGAACTCCCGCGTATCAAAGCCGCAAGGTAACACGAATACTACTATTTTGTTGTCAACCGCTACTGTAATAATTCGAGATGCATTTGATAAGGAACATTTAATTCGTTGTCTATTAGATAGTGGCTCACAAACTAATTTTATTACCGCAGAATGCTGCAAACGATTAGGTTTAACTAGGCATTCATCTGATACGCCTTCCGTTAAGGGTATCGGTGGTACGGAAAAATCCGTTAAGGGTTCCGTACAGTTTACTTTCTTTTCCCGCTTTAATCCGAACGTTACTTATAACGTTAATTCGCTAGTTGTCGATGCAATCACCGACAATCTACCTAGCGCCCCCGTAGATATTTCCGCTTTGCCTTACTTATATGGTTTACCGCTCGCCGACGAATCGTTCGGCACACCCGGTCGCATCGATGTGCTGATCGGGGCATCGCTTTTCCCGCATCTTCTGCTGCCCCGCGTAGTTAGCAGCAACTCCTCCGCGCCGCCCGCCATGCAGACGGTACTCGGTTACGTCATCATGGGCACTGTGCCCGTGTTGCCTGTGCGTCGTAGCGAGACTGCACTAGCTTGTTGCTCATATGTTTCGCACCCGCCTGACAAAGACTCATTAGAATCGTCGTTGAAAAAATTCTGGCAGGTCGATGAAGCGCCCGTCACTCCTTCAACGAGCAAATCGCTCGATGAACTAGAGTGCGAGCATTTTTATAATTCGACCACGGAACGCGATGAGGAAACAGGTAGATACTCTGTAGCCTTACCTTTTCGCAGCGATGTGTTCCAATTGGGAAACTCACTCGATGTCGCGAAAAAACGTTTTTTCTGCCTTGAAAGGAAATTAGAATCCGCACCCGAGTTGCGTACTGCGTATGATGACGTCATCCGCGAATATATTGATAAAGGATATTTATCGCCTGCTCCTCCTGATAGTTCAGACAGTAGTTGTCCTGACTATGTAATTCCGCATCACGCAGTTGTACGTTTAGATAAAACAACAACAAAATTACGCTCCGTGCTAGATGCTAGTGCTAAAACGAGTACTGGAGTATCTCTCAACGATGTTTTGCACAGCGGCCCGAATTTACAGGGCGACTTATTTACCATAATTTTGAATTTTCGCTTGTTCGCATTCGCACTGTCGGCTGATTGCCGACAAATGTTCTTACAGATTAAAGTAAGAGAAGGTGATCGCCGCTTTCAACGCATCTTATATCGCTTCAGTACAAACGATCCTCTGGTTCTATATCAGTTTAACCGCGTCTGTTTTGGTCTCAAGTCAAGTCCCTACCATGCGATCCGCACAGTTCGACAGTTGGTTCAAGACGATGGTCATCTCTTCCCGCGCGCCAGCGCTATCATCATGGACTCGCTGTATATGGATGACGTAGTCTGCAGCGTAAGCTCCGAATCGCGAGCCATCCAGGTTGCCCACGAACTGATCAAACTCTTTAGAGGCGGTCAGTTCGAGTTAGTCAAGTGGACTAGTAACTCTCAAACTGTACTAAACAGTATTCCGGCGTCGCATAGATTGACCGATCAACTAGAATTCGACAAGTCGGTAGAGCAAAAGGTCCTCGGCTTGCGCTGGTGTAGGTCAAATGATTGCTTTGAATTTCTTATTTCCGCACCGCCAGATACGTGTACTAAACGTGCTATACTATCGGCCGTAGCTAGACTGTGGGACATTATGGGTCTTGTCGCACCTGTAGTTCTCTACGCTAAACTGCTTATCAAAGAGTTATGGTTACTGAAGCTCGATTGGGATGACACCCCCCCGCGTCACATCATAAATATTTGGCAAACTTTTCGCTCTGCCCTTCCGCTTTTAAATGATTTTAAAATTCCGCGCCATTTAGGTATTGTTGAAAACTGTATTCTCCGCCTAATTGGATTTTCTGACGCCAGCGAAAGCGCCTATGGCGCTGTCATCTATGCGCATATTACTCGCAACGACGACGTGGTCCTTCAGCTGGTTTGTGCAAAGTCGAAGGTATCGCCGGTTAAACCATTAACTATCGCTCGACTGGAGCTCTGCGGTGCCGAGCTCCTCGCTAAGCTTCTTCGCCGTGTTCATGACACTTATAATCCGCGTTATAATGTTACCGCTATGTACGCATTCACCGATTCAAAGGTGACTCTTTGCTGGATAAATTCCTCTCCGCATCGTTGGCACACGTTTGTGGCCAATCGTGTCGTTCGCATCATAGACAACGTCCCCGCGGAGCATTTCTATCATGTGGCTGGTACTGAAAACCCGGCGGACTGTTTGTCACGTGGTTTAACACCTGACAAATTCATTGAGCACCCATTATGGCTGCACGGACCCGCTTGGGCTAAGCTTGATCCTTCCGAATGGCCCATACATAAGGTTAATGACTTGAATTCGGAACCCATTCCTGAAGAAAAGGTCCACGCGCACCCCATAGTCGCGGACTCAAGTTCAGACAATTCGCTTCTACTCACACTCGCAGAACGTACGTCGTCTTGGAACAAGTTGCGGCGTATTATTGTTTTCATATACCGCTTCATGAAAAAACTCCCGCGTCGAACTGACGCCGTTTCCGCTAGCGACCTCGAATGCGCTGAAACCATTTTGTTGCGTCATGTTCAACGAAAACACTTCTTAAAGGATTTTTCCGAGTTAAAAAATAATAAATTTGGTTCACCCGCTCTTATTAAACTAAAGCCATTCGTAGATGGTGATGACTTAATCCGCGTCGGAGGTCGATTAACTCATTCGGCTGAGGCCTATAGTACTAAACATCCTGTAGTGTTGCCCCGACATGATCGCATAGTTGAAATTCTCGTAGACTATTATCATAAAAAATATTTACATGCAGGTCCAGAACTCACTATGTCGTTATTACGCCATAGGTATTGGATCTTGTCCGCTAGACGAATTATTCGTCATAGAATTCACAAGTGCAATGCATGCCATAGGTGGAAACCGCGACCTCATGGTCCGCCCATGATGGGCGATCTTCCGAAATCTAGAGTAAATGTTGCTCTCAAAGCTTTTTCTCATACAGGGTGTGATTACGCTGGCCCTATACAGTACGTGCCCATACGCAGTCGAGGTGCGAAGAGTCGCAAGGGCTACTTATGTATCTTTACCTGTATGACCACTCGCGCTATTCACATCGAATTAGCTACAGATCTTACAACTGTTTCGTTCATAGCCGCGTTGAAACGGTTTTTATCCCGCCGCGGACCGGTACAATGTTTATATTCGGATAACGCGACCAATTTTCGAGGAGCTAATTCGTTTTTACGCGACTTATATACTTTCATAAATAAAGAATACCGCCCGCGCTTTGAAGAGGAGCTCGCTGAGCATCGCATTCATTGGCAATTCATTCCACCCGCGTCACCGCATTTCGGTGGATGTTGGGAGTCCATGGTGAAGGTCGTAAAGACTCATCTTTTCAAGACAATAGGTCAACAACTCCTCTCTTATGAAGAATTAGTTACAATTCTTTCTCAAATAGAGTGCCTGTTGAACTCCAGGCCTCTTACTGTGCTTAGCGCTGATCCGGTAGAGCCTAAGGCTCTCACCCCTTCACACTTTTTACACACTGTTCCGCTTAACTCATTGCCGGCCGCGGAAGTAGGTTTATCGTCTGACAACCTGCTTCAAAGACATTCTCTTATGGATAAATTAGTCCAGTCGTACTGGAAAAGATGGCGAAACGAGTATCTTCATAGTTTACAATCGCGCTTAAAATGGAATAAACCTGACGGAGACATGATTAAGGAAGGTACTGTAGTAGTGATTGTTAATGATAATGCGCCTCCTTTATCCTGGCCTCTAGGTGTTATTGATAAATTGCATACGTCTAAAGACGGTAGCACGCGAGTCGTTTCCGTACGCACTTCTAATGGGATTCTTGTGAGACCTGTGGTCCGCTTATGTCCCCTTCCTACTCAGTAATATCTTATTCAGTCCATTCCCTCTTTAAGTTAGATTTAAGTGTAATTTCTATTGTATTAATCTCTTTTAAAGGTGACTCTTTAAGGCCGCGGGGAATGTTAACGCCATAATTTATTTCTTATATTTTCACGCCTAATTATTGGCAACTCTAAATAATATTAGTATCTGTGCAACGTAAATTTCCTTCCGCATTCCCTTTCCCTTCTGCAACCCTTATAATGCCTGAGCGAGAGCGAGAAGGAAGATCCGCGATGCGCGGACGCTGTCGCGTGCCGCCTTGAAAAAATAAACCGCCAGTTTCTCATCCGCTATCAAGACTTGCGGGTCGCAATTAAACCCTAAGTCAAAGAGAACTCATATTTCACCGCGAAGAACGAAGATTGTTATTAAACTGTGCAAGTGCGTGTCTTTGTGTGTTGTGGAAAGTGCAGATCCTCGTCCGTACATACACGACATCGTGGACGCGCCGCCGCCACGTGGCTAAGGAACCCCCGCCGTGTCTCCGCCATAGCTCACCAGGCAGGTACGATCCTCATTTCCCCACACCACCAGCACCTACTTGCATCATAGAACCGCCCCTGATACAGTCCACTAAGAAAAATTCGTTTTTCAAACCAAGGCTTTAAGCCGCCGCAACACTGACTATACTAATCTAGTTAAATAGTTATAAAT
This sequence comes from Tholera decimalis, assembly GCA_943138885.2. NCBI lineage: Eukaryota > Metazoa > Arthropoda > Insecta > Lepidoptera > Noctuidae > Tholera > Tholera decimalis. The sequence goes on from OW964565.2 coordinate 23,109,786, forward strand.
TTACCACAAAATCAAATCTATACTTATAATAAATCTGTAGAGAGGTCAATTCTGTACATCTAAATATATATAACTCAAAGGTGACTGACTGACTGACATAGTGATCTATCAACGCACAGACTAAACCACTGGACGGATCGGGCTGAAATTTGGCATGCAGATAGATGTTATGACTTAGGCATCCGCTAAGAAAGGATTTTGCGAAATTCCCACGGGATCGGGATTTACACGGGAACAACTTCCCACGCAGGCGAAGCCGCTGGCACAAGCTAGTGAAATATATTTCCAAAATAACTATCAGGGGGTGATTAGGGATCGATACTGATGCCAAAAATGCAATCAGTAAAATTTTTGTCTGTCTGTCTGTCTGTCTGTATAACCGTTATAGAAACAAAAACTACTCGACGGATTTTAACGAAACTTGGTACAATTATTTTTCATACTCCTGAGCTGGTTATAGTATACTTTTCATCACGCTACTATCAATAGGAGCAGAGCAGTGAAGGGAAATGTTGGGAAAACGGGAGAAATTACTCCATTTTTTAAGCTTCCGTCGCGTGTGCAACCTTAATGGTTAAAGCTACACAGAAATCAGTTCATGTCGGATATTCTCCTTAAAATTATATAAAAGTATCCCACGACAGCATATGTCTATCTTTTATGGTTGACTCACAATAACACGTGTAACTCCCGATAGCTTAGCAGTTCAAAGCTTTCTGATTATAATATTTGTCTACTCTTACGTTTATAACACTCTCAGTTACCCCTAATTGAAAAAGTTAATATTATTAACTATTCCATAAAAAAGAATCATATAAATCGGTATAGAAACACCAACGTTATACATGAAATACGCTAATAATAAGCCATCGCGCGTGAATACTGAATCATGCTATAAGGATTATTTTGAGAATCGGTCGACGCGCTCTACGCGTCTCGCAGCCGAAGGTATAAAAAGGCGGGGCGTCCGAGCGCGAGCTTCTTCAGCTACCCCGTCCGATTACAATATATAAAATACTTTATTTTCAGACCAAAGTCCAGATAGAGATAAATTTACACATAAACAAAAAATAATCACACAAACAACGAATTAGGAATGATATAATTCGTTGCACACAAATCTATATACCCCCCCCCCCCCCCCCCGCCCGATCACTATGTTTGGCAAGCCAATCCCTTGGGAGAAGCAAGCCAAATACTTAGGTGTGATCCTCGACCAGTTCCTTAACTTCAGTGAGCACATAAAGTCGGTTCGCTCGCGAGCCGCTTTCGCTCTCGGTAGGCTCCAAGCCTTGCTGAATAAACACAGTAAGCTCTCCCTTAGATGTAAAATCCGAATCTACACGACATGCATACGTCCTATCATGACGTACGCCTGTCCGGTGTTTGCTCATGCCAGTCCCAATCAGATCCATAGGATGCAAGTCATTCAGAACCGTTTTCTCCGAAAGGCCACGGGCGCGCCCTGGTTCTTGAGGAATGAGGATCTCCACGTAGACCTCAAACTCCCGACCATAAAGCAAGTGTTGAAACGCATGTCAGTGCGTTACTTCACCTCTGCTGATACCCACACTAACCCCCTGATCGTATCGGCCGCCCGATACAGACCCTCCAAGATTTCTCGGGTTCGTCGCCCGCGTATCGTCCTAGACGAGCCCGACGACCCCACCACCATCCGACAAGAGAGCAGTAGGGAAACTAGCACTCTTAGAAAATACACATACAAAACGCGTTCCGTATTCCGGCCTCGCCGACGAGGCCTATCGCGACGTCCGCGTACTTGTAATGGAAATCCTCCCCGACCTTTGCCAGACGAGCCAGCCCGCGATGCTGATGATGACCCAGCCTGTCCCTTTGCTGCCCTCCCAAAATGACCCCGCTATGCCGAGGCCCGTACTCCACAGGGAGTGCCCTTAGCGTGCGGTCATTAGCTTGTAAGTATATTTTAGTTTGTAAGCCCTGGCTGGGGGCCTTTAATTTATTAGAGGTCACCACAGGACTGACCGTTTAAGTAGACGCACAGCCTTACTGAGCTGATCTACGAGTGGCCCTACCTAAAAAAAAAAAAAAATCTATATACCTATATAAAAGCAAGTCGTGTTAGTTATACTATTTATAACTCAAGAACGGCTGAACCGATTTAGCTGAAAATTGGTAGGGAGGTAGCTTAGAACCAGGAGACGGACATAGGGTATTTTATCCCGAAATTCCCATGGGATCGGGATTTACGTGGGAAAAGCCTCCCACGCGAACGAAGTTGCGGGCAAAAGCTAGTAAAACAATATATTGGTTTTTATTTTTATTACAAAATCAACTTTTTGCAACCTACTATTAGTTACAATACTTTTTAACAATAATACGTAGGTATTAAAGTTGGCAGTGATTTTATGGTGTTTACGCAAAATCGACGGAGCCCCGCGAAGCGGGGCTCCTATTCTTGGTGGTTTGAAATAAAAATAACCACGAAGGCTAAGGCGGGAGCGAAGCGGAGCGGAGCCTTCTAACCTAACCGAGTCGGGGTACTCTGAGTCGGGGTGTTAACCTCCGCCGCACCCCCGCACTACACTCCTACAATTATTTCACTAAACTTAATCCAGTAATATAATTATAACACTAAACTTGAATTGTATTATACTAATTATATTCCTAGTAAGATAGTAATGAATCGATTCCATTTATCTATGTTACGGTATATAATTATATCCCTAGGGATATAATCATGCCGGGGTCGTGGGACTCATCCCATTACCGTGACCCCAGAACGTAAAGGGCTATTGAAGGAACACCTTGGATTTTAGTCAGTACAAGTCTGACAGTCCCTCCGGCCCTGCCCGGGGTGGGAGGACTTATTTGATGATTTTACCACATAAAAAAAAGGGATATAACCATATCACAGCTTTATCTATCATACTGTGACATATACACCCTTTAAATTACACGTTGTATATACAATCAATTTTAATTGATATCAATTATATACTATCTAAATTTCTCAATTGACGAAACCAAACGATAATAGTACTTATCCACAAAAATAATTGCATCTACAGAAAAACAATGCAAAAAGTATTCAGTTTTTGGTATTCGAGTATTAGAAACACTCAAGTGAACACTAAAAATTAAAACGGTCGATTGCAAAATACTCCAGTGGCCATTCAGCTATGTTAGTTCCACTGTTTTTTGCCAAACAAAATTGTACTGTTGAATTGAAAATATATTTTCACATAAAAGTGAATCCAACTAGTTTTATTTTAGTGTACCGTTGATTATTATGGTTTTTCGCTTATGCATTCATGTTTAGGATAGTTTTTTCGATGGTGTATTTTTTTAAGTTGGAGGCGATTGTAATGGGTGCTGTTTTTCGTTTCGTTCTGTCTTTACTTTGAAATTACGGTAATATTTGCTCAGAAACCCATGCCTACTGTTGGTCAATAATCTTAGTTCAGCTCAATATGCAGTAGATTTTTAATCCGGATATAGGTATACTACTAAGAGATACCCACGAAATATTTTATTTGACAAGTAAAGTTTTCTAACACAACTAAAAGGGCACTGAACACACCCGTAAGCTCTTAAGATTCCGGAACAAACGATCCATGATGGAAAATTTCAACAGATATTGAATTAAGTATTGTTGTCCAAGGAATGCCAACATGACACGTGTTTCAGGGTACATACCTACGGGTCCAGACCTCTCGGGCACTACGTGACCTCACTGCGGAATGCGCCACTAGCCACTACACACCTCCGACACTGATCTATTGAATCATTTCAAGCGATTGTGCGCGCGATAATACCGCACTACTGGTATTATGACCCACGTTTAAACTGATTGTCCGTCCATGTTACATGAATTTGGAAATGTAACTTCCATTTCAAGTTGCTGTAAACCGCTTTGTTAACAGTTGATGTCATTGAATAGCACGACGGGTCGTATTAACTAGCGAACCAAAATAAATTATATCCATGAAAGCAATGCTAACGAGAGCTCAACGAGTGTAAAACTTTCAAACGAAAATATAATTTGAAAATTTTATTATTCAAGCTATCGAATCGTGAAAAGCTAAAATAAAGGCACTAATACACAGTTTTATTGCCCGCCATTTAAAAGCAAGCGGCGTTGGCGTGGCGAAAAACTAAAAATGCCCAGTTGCATTTCAAATTAACTCACTCCGACCTTTTGGAAAGCGAATTCAAATTTTTCAGTGGACACAGTAAAAATGCTCGTGAAACAGCTAACCTCTTTGCGGGTGAGTGGGGCAGTCGCGTTTATTGGGACAATGAAATTAGCATAGTAATGAAAATATTGGTCGCTTGTACGCGGCCGGGCTTCCTCCGCACCCAATTTATCAGCGGTCGAGAGTAAAACAAAATTACATAGTATGCCCGTGTTTACAGCGTGCACTGTCACTAAATTAAGTGGGCTCTGTTACGCGTTGCGGTCGCGTGTACCATCACTATTTTATTGCGAGAATCGATGAGTTTTTTGAGATTAACTGTTTCGTGTGTGAGATTTATTTGCGAAAACAATGCAATTAATTTCTGAAAGTAATTGAGTTTAATATTGTAAATTTAATCCCACCAAAACATCCAGTAAAAAATTAGCCATATCTCGCCTAAGCTGCTTGTTTCTCTATAAAAAGTAATGAAATCTCTAAGCAAAGCGAAGTCAAGTCTAAGGATCTTTACTGCGATTTCCTTATTAATATAGTTAGATTTTATGTAACAGACCGTTGAACACACTCTATGCACTTTTACTAGTTAATACATCGAAGTTACTAGTTAATACTTTTTATAGAGAAACAAGCAGCTTAGGCGAGATTTGGCTAATTTTTTACAGGATGTTTTGGTGGGATTTCACTTCTTTTTGTAGAAAGCTATTTTTACTTGATTAGTTTCTTAATTATTCAGACTCCAGTTTCATATTAATTTATAAGAAGGGGCTCGTCACATTGAATAACTTTTGTCAAGGCGCATTCCCATATCTCCCATAGTTCAGCTGAGCTCTAAGGGTTCTTCATCAGATACTTCATACCTTCAATTTTTTATACACATCAGTAGAAGGGACTCGTCACTCTGAATAACTTTTGTCAAGGCGCATTTCCATATCTCTCATAGTTCAGCTGAGCTCTTAGGGACTATATATATCAGATACTTCAGACCTTCAATTTTTTAATTTCAAAAGAAAGGGCTAACCACGCTTAATAAACTTTGTGAACATAGCATGTCGATAATTTCAATAGTTTGGCTGGTCTGTTACGGTTTCTACTCAGGGTCGTAAGGTATTCCAGATCTTCCATGATACTAGTTTTGATAGTTTTCCCTTCATAAAGGCACTAAACCCTACCTCTACGCCAAATTTCAGCTCTCTAGGTTTATGGGAAGTACTAGTTCTATCTTGATGATCAGTGAGTCTATATATGTCGAAATAGTACAACTTTGCTTTTGCATAACTTAGGAAATAAACAAGCTACAAACATGAAATTTTGTGGTTTAAGTGTGTGCTGGTAGCTTAATAGATAACGATAATTTCAGCGTTCTGGATCTATCCAGAGGTCCCCAAATAGGGGCCTGAAAATACGCCGAAATGGTTCCAGAAAAGGATGGTACGGCAGTGTATGCTTTGCGCTCGACTTGGCGGGGGCACTGCCGTGCCCCCAGATATGTTTTCAAATCACAGTTGTTACGTTATTTATAGCCGGTTTTTATTACAGGCAATGTTAACAATTTTCTATGAAAACAGGCACTCTAGTTAGACGAAGCACTTAAAAAGTATCGAGCAATCACAGCGAAATTAAAACAAGTTTAAAACGAAGTATAAAAACCTCTTTTTTCCATTCGATGTGGATAAAATAAAGTAAAAGCTGGTTGAAGGTGAAACGGTAATTAAATTTGATCTTTGCAAAAACGTCGGCAGGACGATTTTAAGCGAGTCTGAAACTGAGATTGCAATTAAAATATTAAAGAAAGGTTATGGTTAAACAAAACTAAAGGTTCTATCTAAAAATTTCGTCATAGATTTTAGCTCAGTCTATGGGCAGAAACTATGTGAAACTTATAATTCTACAACTTTAAGTATAAAACCTATTTGCGTTGTAAAATATTAAAACTTTATTGGGATTTGTTTTAAATCTGTCACAGTGGCACTCTAAAAATATTCAGCTTTATAATATCAAAACACAATATTCTAATAAATCATCTTAGCACCTTTATGCGTAGATGTGCCTCAAAAAAATTATTGTCTCACTCAATTTGTTCAAAACGAATTTAATCATGAGGAGTCACTCGGTATAAACTGTATGGATACTTGACCAGTTAATTGTACTTAACATTTTATTCAGCGAACTCTTACTTAGCCGCTTCGAGTCAGCAGAATACCCCAGAGCCATGAATAATGTAGAATGCACGGCACAATTTTAATGTATTCCAGATTTATTTATTCGTGTAAATCAAAGGGTTTTTGAATGCTACGGGACAATTTAAAATCATTTCTTTTTACATTCCGAATCTTTTTCAAGTTTCATTTCGTGACGATTCATCAATTTTGGATAGAGAGAAGAAATGGGGTTAGTTCTGATATTACGACTAGAACAAATTAATAAAACTTAATTAAAATAACATAAGAAATATGATAAAATTAAAACTAACATAAAAGTAATGTAATGAAACAAAACGGAGAGTAATAAAATAATAAGATTAACATCGAAAAACCAAAGAATTGTTATATCCAAACAAATCTTTTGTTTTTTTTTTTTAGTATCTTTTAAATGTATATTATTACTATTGGTTGTGTCTTTTGCTTGATGAGGAGAGTGATAAAATGGAAGGTAGGTATTCGTTGCGGGATCCAACACAATTGTATAGTTTTTTTCTGGATAAGTCGAGCTAAATTTAGGATAATTTGATATGATTTTTTTATTATTAATTTATTTGACTTTTAATATAATTATCTTTGAAAACTTTTTGTATGTAAATTTCTCCATTTGTATTTTATATTAGGAAGCCGGGCAATTGTTTGAATTTGTATATTTTTATTTTATTGTATATGGGTCTTGGACCTGAAATAAATGAATTTTAATGTAATTTAAATTTATTGATTATTTTGATGGTAATAGTGAGCGATTATTTGACACTTAGAAAACAAGTTTTGCGTTTTGTGCTGCGGTATCTTGTTAGATAACATAGTGATAACTACTATAAATCTTGAGAGCAAGAATGAACGGAACAGAATTGAATATAAAGTATTTGGGAATACTGCGGTCTTGTTGCAATAAAAAGAAATATAGATGTTAAGGGAGTGGCGTCTACTTGATTTGTATTCGAGTGTATTTCAAAATGAAACTTAAGTAGCCATATGGTTATTCTAAGTAGGTGATATATTTTGGAAATAAAATCATGGATATTTTATAAATACTGAGAACTTATATCAGTCAGCTCGATGTCTCCACGGTTTCCCAAAATAAAGGGTATTGACAGATAGACAGAAAGACAATAAAGTGATCCTATAAGTTTCCTTTGTTTTCAATTCGATGTAAGTGTATAAAGTTAAAACTATTTTAATGCCCATGTATTAGAATTGTCAGTACTTCGGCTCGATAATAGCCTCACCTCCAATAGGTATATCTTAATATTTGGCTTTGTAGAGTGTTTTGTACACGTGTGCATAAAATCATATCAATAAAACCAAAAGTCGCGCGGGGGTTCGCTCCCGTTGAAAAACATAAACATCCGATAACCTATAAATCTTAGCCTTCCTCAAGCTTCAAACTCCTTTCATAAATAAGTTCATCCAAATCCACCCAGTACTTTCGAAGATTAGCACTTTTGAACAAATAAACTTTTTTGCTTTATAATATTACTAAAGATATAAGATGGCATCACAGACCAATAGTTTCCTCTTTACCAGAAAATATCACCTTGTGCAGGATCATGACGTCATTACACCCTTTCTAATCATTCGGAGCTCTGCGTTACTCGGCGGGAGTTTAGATAAGGTCCCTCTTGACAGTGGCCGACGGTAGCCCTCCGGCGACCACCCGGCCACCGCCCGGCCCGATACCGTACCTCTGCCGGATGAATTTATCTTATTTTATTATGAAACTAGCTTTTGCCCGCGACTTCGTCCGCGTGGAATAGTTACTTTGGGCTAACGTTAAATTTAACCCCGATTTTGAAGCATTCTTCATTGGCGCTCCGCTCCTATTGGCCTTAGCGTAATGATACAATATAGCTGTGCCCGCGACTCCGTCAGCGTAAGTTAATGTATTGGTAATATTGTTTAGATCACGTTCACATGAGGCTTAAGTACCTAGAGAACGCTTCGACCGCGAGACGCGTCGAGCGCGGCGACCGATTCTCAAAAATAATCCTTATAGCATGATTCAGTATTCACGCGCGATGGCTTATTATTATAAGCATATTTCATGTACAACTTTGGTGTTTCTATACCGATTTATATGATTCTTTTTACGGTTTCGTAGCCGAATGGCAAAAAACGGAATCTTTATAGTTTCGACATGTCTGTCCGTCTGTCTGTCTGTCTGTCTGTCCGTCCGTCCGTCTGTCACAGCAATTTTATTCCGAAACTATTAGGACTATACATGTGAAACTTGATAGGTAGATGTATTCTGTGAACCGCTTTCCGATTTTGAGAAAAAAGTTAAAAAATATTTAAAATAAAGGGGGGCTCCCCATACATGGAACTAAACCTGAAAATATTTTTTTTCATGCATTCGATGCATGTGTGGTATCTATAGACAGTTCTTTAAAAACGACATCGGGGTTTCTAAAACCACTTTTCCATAAAGTCAATCGTTTAAAAGATATAAGCTTCCAAAGTGGTAAAATGTGTGTGTAGCGGACACAACCTCTAACTTCTATAATAATGGAGTGAAAAATCTAAAAAAAATATATGTCTGTAGATCTTAATATAAACTTTCAACCAAAATTAGTTTGAACGAAATCAGTTCAGCAGTTTTTGAGATACAGCATATTTTCTAAAACCGCAAATATAACTTTGTAATTCATACAAACACTATGAAAAACAAATTTATTCGGCGCAGTTGTAAAAAATGTAAAAATGGCTTGTTTTAAGAAATTTGTAAGGTTTTTTTTTTCAAAACAAATTTTTTGAAAAATGTAAATAAGCTAGTTTTAAGAAATTTATAAGGTTTTTTTTTCGTCAAATAAATTTGCATATTATATTATAGTTACTACGGAACCCTTCATGGGCGAGTCTGACTCGCACTTGGCCAATTTTTTTATGGAATAGTTAATAATGTTAACTTTAACAATTAGGGGTGACTGAGAGTGTTATAAACGTAAGAGTAGACAAATATTATAATCAGATAGCTTCGAACTGCTAAGCTATCGGGAGTTACACGTGTTATTGTGAGTCAACCCTAAAAGTTAGACATATGCTGTCGTGGGATATTTTTTATATAATTTTAAGGAGAACATTTCCGTCATGAAATGATTTGTGTAGCTTTAACCATTAAGGTTGCACACGCGACGGAAGCTTAAAAAATGGAGTAACTTCTCCCGTTTTCCCAACATTTCTCTTCACTGCTCTGCTCCTATTGATTGTAGCGTGATGAAAAGTATACTATAACCCGCTCAGGAGTATGAAAAATAATTGTACCAAGTTTCGTTAAAATCCGTCGAGTAGTTTTTGTTTCTATAACGGTTATACAGACAGACAGACAGACAAAAATTTAACTGATTGCATTTTTGGCATGGGTATCGATCCTTAATCACCCCCTGATAGTTATTTTGGAAATATATTTCATGTACAGAATTGACCTCTCTACAGATTTATTATAAGTATAGATTATGGGAATTCTGGGAATAAAGACGGTTTCTCCTGCACCGCAACCTGTTAAAATTTGAGCCTCGATTATATTTTGTTGAAACTGGGTTACTTTTAGCCGAGTTCCATTGCAAAGTTGTGGTGGTTTTAAATTTTGGAGCAGAATAATAATCAGAAAGCTTCGAACTGCTAAGCTATCGGGAGTTACACGTGTTATTGTGAGTCAACCATAAAAGATAGATATATGCTGTCGTGGGATATTTTTTATATAATTTTAAGGAGAACATTTCCGTCATAAATGATTTCTGTGTAGCTTTAACCATTAAGGTTGCACACGCGACGGAAGCTTAAAAAATGGAGTAACTTCTCCCGTTTTCCCAACATTTCCCTTCACTGCTCTGCTCCTATTGATTGTAGCGTGATGAAAAGTATACTATAACCAGCTCAGGAGTATGAAAAATAATTGTACCAAGTTTCGTTAAAATCCGTCAAGTAGTTTTTGTTTCTATAACGGTTATACAGACAGACAGACAGACAGACAGACAGACAGACAAAAATTTTACTGATTGCATTTTTGGCATCAGTATCGATCCCTAATCACCCCCTGATAGTTATTTTGTAAATATATTTCATGTACAGAATTGACCTCTCTACAGATTTATTATAAGTATAGATATGTTACAATAAAATAATGAATCCTTTTTTTTGCGAACTATGATAGTTCTACATATTTGTTTTGTCGTGTTATGGTCATGACCTTGTTTCTTTTTGTTACAACATTATTTCTTTGTTTATGTTTTCGGATACGATGTCCATGATCACGCTTGATGGTAAACAATGATTAATGTCTACGATGAAACGAGCAAACCCAGATGTTGGTGTTGATGTTATGATGCGTAATTATTGTGGTATCGGTAGGTAACTATTTGCTTGATGAGCCACTAAATTAGGTATGAGATCCGACTGTCATCTACCTATTGAGAAATTACCTTCGTTTTATCGTAAAAAGTCGCCTAAGGCAACAAAAAGAAACCTTAATTAACTCTGTGTAAGTAGTGGACTACGATAGGTTTGTTAATTGAAAAGTTTTCCATAAATTATTAGCTTCGAGCATGAAATTGTGAACATGAAACGCTGCTTAAAAACGAAAAATGTAAAGGTATTAAATATCAATTTGCATACGTTTACCAGAAGCCATTTATCGGCGCCGTAAGAAAGCGTGTAAACAGCGCCATAACTTTACAGCACGCGTAAAACTGTTCTAACCCTTAGCTTTTTAGGTTTTATCGAAGCATACCAGAATCAATTTGTTGAAAATCTCAAAAGTCACGTTCTAAGCGCGGCTTCACGCATAATCCACGGATTCCTTTAATGAATGAGCTTCATAAAAGCGTTTTGGTTTATTGTAAACAAGGTAAGAATTCATTAGCCACGCTGAAGTAACGGCGCGGGTCGCCTACGTGACTTCCAGGTGATAAAACTGGCAGACGACGTTTAAAGGCTGTCGCGCCCTTAAATTATTAAACGAAATTTTCCATCCTGCGTTTCATGAGATTGAAAGTAAGGCACTTGTGATATTTTCCACTCGACAATTTAGGTGTCTACTGCCTTCGCGAGTACTTAACATAAGAAGCTAGCGTGCCAAACGACAGTTACCTTACTCAAAACTATTTCGAGAATTGTTCCCCAATCCTGTCCCTCTCCATAAATAAAGCAGTAATCTTTTCCGCCTCGCTCAAATTGAATTTATAGTCAACAAAGCTGTTTCCTAGAGACCGCGAAAAGATAAACTGAGATTTGCCAGAGAGCAATTAAAACTTTACCTTAGAACTAACTTCGTTACAGGACTAGTGCTGCCAGCAAGAGATTATAAACGCAGTCAAGAAATATGTCCGCTTTACTTTCGAAAGCGAAAACGGTCGATCGAACCGTCCAACTGGTAAATTAAACTGGAGAATTACTGCCCTAATGAAAGTGTCTCATGTAAATTTACATCCACGCTGAGGCTACGAAACAGCGTGAACTTTAAGCACCAAATTAAGCGCATTGAAATTGAACTTCTTCAGGAAATGTATATTCTAAATAAGCCCTCGGGTTACCTTTATACCCAAAGCTTATTACATAAGATTTCGTCGACAGTATGCTTCAACAAATATGAGAATATTTTTTGGGTTTACAAGTCTCTCGCTATTCAAATAACGGATCAATGGTTCTTTATTTGAATACGTATATATTTCAAAGGCTAAGAATTTATACAATCTTAAACATGTTTTAGTGTTAGTGATGGGTGGTAGGGATTGGCAATTTTTTATCATAAGGGTGTGTAATCCTGATCTCTGTACGGTTCATATTTATTCCTTTTATAACGGAGAGGACTATAGAGTTTTAGTACAAGAAGGTTTTCTCAGACGCAGTGGAATATTTTATTTCAAGGTAGGTAGGCAATGACTTTGTTAGCACTCGCCTTAGGTACTAATGCGTTCAAACAATTTGATCTACTTAGGTATTTTCCAATTTTTCAACTGATTCCAGCTATTTTCTCCGTACATTTGTAAGTAAAATATGAATTTAGGAGTCCAAATAAAATGTTGATAAAGTCAAATTGCATAATTTTATCTTAAAGTTCTTCGGCTTTTCAAGAAATTGTAATCAGAGATCAATAAGCATTGAGCTAGGACGTGGTTTCTTTAAAGAGACTTCGTCAGAACTAAAACCGTAAAATGTAAAAGACGAGTAAACTTTTTAAAACAACTTTTTGGTATCCAAATTTACAAAAGCTAATTCTAAAAAAAATGGCCAAGTGCGAGTCAGACTCGCCCATGAAGGGTTCCGTAGTAACTATAATAAATATAACATACTTAATATATTTATTTGAAAAAAAAAAAAAACAAAAAACCTTACAAATTTCTTAAAACTAGCTTATTTACAATTTTTACAACTACGCCAAATAACTTTGTTTTTCATAATATTTGTATGAATTACAAAGTTATATTTGCGGTTTTTGAAAATATACTGTATCTCAAAAACTGCTGACTCGATCTCGTTCAAACCAATTTTGGTTGAAAGTTTACATTAAGGTCTACAACATATAGTTTTTTAGATTTTTCACTTCGTTATTATAGAAGTTAGAAGGGGTGGACACACATTTTACAACTTTGGAAGCGTATATCTTTTAAACGATTAACTTTATGAAAAAGTCATTTTAGAAATCTTATTTTCATTTTTAAAGACCTGTCTATAAATACCACACACGTATACGTTTAATGAAAAAAAATATTTTCAGTTTCAGTTCCATGTATGGAGCCCCCTTTATTTGAAATGTTTTTTAAATTTTCTCTTAAAATCGTAAAACGGTTCACAGTTATTATATTATATTGTTATATTCATCTACCTACCAAGTTTTACTTGTATAATCCTAATAGTTTTGGAATAAAATGGCTGTGACATACGGACGGACGGACAGACAGACAGACGGACAGACATGTCGAAACTATAAGGGTTCCGTTTTTTGCCATTCGGCTACGGAACCCTAAAAACACTACTTAAGCACTTGCCTAAGGTTGTGGTCTGACTACTTACGGAACTCGAAAAAATAATATCTGCTGAGATTTTATTTTATTCATTTGCCTGCTTAGTTCTAATAGGCAGTCAAAACTTATTGTTATTATACTGAATGTGCCTGCTATTAGATCAGCAATTTTAAATACTTTTCACAAAAAGAAAAATATGCAACTAGTTATTTTACATGTATTAAAAAAAGTATTTTAAATAATCTAAAAAACCCAACTGCTCCACTGAAATGCAAGAAACAAGCACATTTTCATTTAAAAAAGTGACAAGCTGGCGGGACCCATCCTATTTTTGTTTGTATTATAATTGTGTTGAATTGGACATTGCATTGCATTTTCATTTCAGTTGAGCAGTCTGGTTTTTAGATTCTTTTTTAATATTTCGTTTTTTTTTTTAATCTTTTTAATTTCAATATACTAAGTACCAGTTTTCCGGTTCTTTTATGCGATTTTATATTTGCGTTGTCGTTTCTAGTCTGGCTGATGGAAATTTTAAGGTCCCCTTTTCGCTTTCCCCGGTCGTGTCACATTGGCACTCCAGCGGATTCAAAAAGTGAAAGAGCAAAGTCCACATTTTTAAACTTTCTCATGGTATTATTTTTATCAGTATTATGGTAATGATAATTAAGATAACTTTTGTAAAATCCTTGTACCCTTTAATTTGATACCTATGTTGTAGGAATCAAAAATATTTTTTTTTTACAATTTCGTTGCATCGACGCCATTTTTTTTAACGTCACATAAGAACACTTGGGCTGCTGAGACTAATCTGACGACACCTCAATTATGTAAATCCATTCAGCTGTTCTGGAGATATGAGGTAGTAAAGAATATCACATACATACATACAAGATACGCGCAAAAACATAACCCTTCCTTTGCAGTCGGGTAAAACAACACAATGTGCAAAATATCATTAACTACGGAAGTTATTGTTTATATTGTTTATTTATGCCATTAATTTATTTGATAGGAGTCGGTCGGAGAAGGAATTTACTATCGCAATCCACTTATTCCCGTCTATCCACAATTCGCTCTTTATCTCCAAAACTCACAGCAGTTCAGCTCTATATTTAAATGTGGCTAAGTTTTTAAGATAATCAAAACTACAGGTACTTTACTTACATAATATATAAAGCACATTGAATTCCGAGTTATTAATTTAATAAAAAACGGCTAAGTGCGAGTCGCACGAAGAGTTCCGTACCATTATCTATTAAAACGGCAAAAAGTCATGTCTGTTGTATGGGTTGTATGGGACTTTTTTACCTTGTATTGCGATCTGTCGCCATTATGGGACAATGAGCAATAGGTGGCTCTTGTTTCAATAAGGGCGTGCTCAGGGTGGCGACCTGTGTCGCATCCTGTTCAGTTAAATTATTTATTTTTAAAGCGAATATATTAATACCTGTCAGTTGCCGTTATCATAATCGAGCAAAAAATCATGTTTTTTGTATGGGAGCTATAGTTATTTTATTCTGTTTTTTAGTATTTGTTATTATAGCGGCAAAAGAAGTACATCATCTGTGAAAATTTAAAATGTCTAACTATAACGGTTCATGAGATACAGCCTGGTGACAGACGGACAGACGGACTGACGGACGGACAGCGGAGTTTTAGTACAAGACTCCGCTGTCCATCCATCTGTCTGTCTGTCCGTCTGTCACCCTATTCTGTGACCCTATGGTTCCGTTTTACCCTTTGGGTACGGAACCCTAAAAATGACAGTTGAGAATTTAATAATAGAAAACCGAAAGCATTAATAATTGTATTGTGAGGAATATAATTAATGCTTTCAGTTATAAAATGCATGTGATGAATAGATAACGCATTAAACGTTATCATACGGTAACATTTTATACGTCTCGTGGTCATATTTAAACTAAGAAAACAAAACCAAGCACATTCGTGATTATTTTTGTCTCCAAACAAAACACAAATCTCAATTTAAAAGCACGTTTACCATAATTACTATCGTCATCAGTGGGACCCAACCCATATTTCTGTACATCCAGCCATACTAGCTATTATACTTAGCTTATAACTATTTGACGGTACACCTCATGCAATTTCGAACTCTAAATCGTTGGAACAAAGTTTAAAATTTTCGCCATATTTTCTAAAGCGGTATAAAAGTTGTTGCTCCGTGTAGGTAGTTCACTTCGGCAATTATCGGCATGTGTTCGCAGTTTCTCAATACCTTACTATTTCTAGTCTTGAGTGTTATTTGGGGAAAGTATATGAATCACCCGTGTATGTATGTACCTATATTCTATTAATTTCTGTTATTGGAAAAATGAACAGTTAGTAAGAACGTGGTTTTATAGGATTTCATGTAAGGGTTGGCAGAGAGGATGGTGTAAGTAAACGTTTGAAAAAATTGTGTTATTTTCCTTTATAATTAGACAAGACAGTGGATTTTTTTTGTATTATTGTGAAATCAGCTTACGGTTCAGTTAAAACCAAAGCTGCTTGTTGTAGGCAACTTTTTGTTTTAGGGCATATTGTTGAACCAGACCTATTTGGCGCAGCCAACAATATTATTGCTTTAATTTAGAAATTAATTGTCTTGTCTCTAAGGGTTTAATTTCTTATTTCTGTTCAAATAGTGATCATTGCGTGTGATAAGTTTGTTTATTTGTTTAAAAGCGCTAATCTTCGAAGATTGGGTGGATTTCTATGAAATTTGGTAATGAAGTAGATTGAAGATATAGGCTATAAGTTACTTTTTACCCTATTGTTAACAAAGAGGGTTATGTTTTGTTTGTGATCAAGTCCACAGGAGCGAAGAAATCTATATATTTATGTACTCCATTAACAGTAACATTCAAAGAATCGATATCACACTGTTGATATCTTGCTTACAAATAAATAAATAAATACAGTTTTTGTTTTGAATCGAACTTTCTTCGGATTGTAATGACCTGCCATATGTGATTCTATAAAGCGCCCCATATTATGAAGGTGTGTGCAAAATCCGTAAAAGAGCGTGAGCGCGATTCGTTTTTATGTCTTATTTTCAGATTCGACTATGTATTACATAAATATCACACTTGGTTTTGCCTAAGAGTTAACTTGAGGTGAATACATACTATAGTGCACTGTGCCTCCACACTTTGAGGGTTCCGTACCGCAAAAAATTCGGAACCCTTACGGAACACTTTGTTTTCTGTCTGCCCGTAAATTAATTTTTTTTCAGAAAGGAGTAGAAATAAAGAACTTAAATTTATATCAGATTGGTACTCGGGTCTACAGTATCTTACAACTGTATAAAAAAGACTTGTGAGTCAACGTAGTTAAAAGATATGATGAATATTTTGTTATTTTCATGGGAATCAAAACCCATAGGGTACAGAAGTGCCCTATGGGTTTTGAACGTTGACCTTTTTTCCGGTGGGAAAATCATCAAATGACTCCCACTCCCACTTTGACTGGATGATGGGATGAGGGAGACTATTGCCACCTAACAACATAATTCCAGATGGATCCCACAGTTACAACAAAGTTCGGCTAGCTAGTTAGTTGGTAGCTAGCCGAACTACGTAAACACATACACTTGTTTTTTAGGCAGTAAGAAAGAAAATAAGAAACTAATATTATTCGACGACACAAATAAAAAAGTGACGGTGTGTATATACCGCCAAGTTTTGTATATTCAATGACGTGTTTGTTCAGCAATTGCCAAGGCTCTTTCTATTCTATTAGGTAGGAGGAAGAAGGGTTGGTTTCTATATTTAGCCATTGAGCGTATTAGCTTGCCAAGGCTCTATACTTGTGCTTTTATTTGTGTGCTATTTCCTCAAAAAAGCATCACAAACATTAACCTACATGTTTTTCATATGATTTGACCAATACGAATTGAATCGAATGTCCTCTGAGTTTGTTACGGTGTTTCTTCTCAGAGTAGTCAGGTAAGAAACACCGGTCTCATCTAGCTAAACTTAAAACGGCAAAAAGATGTGATGTAAAAGTGTTATTTATAACCAATTTACAAATTACATATTTCATTTCGTTATCTTTTTTGCAAGGTGGCACAGCCGGCAGTGTTTTGGACATATCACCAGTGGACAGTGATGCTAACGATTTTCATGACGCAATACTTTAGATAGTTTTTAGATTTTTGTAATTTATGGTTTTGGCATCATACTATACTTACTTCCGAATATTATAAATGCAAAAGCGTCAATAGCCTAATGGATAAGGTGTCAGACTTGTGATCGACAGGTCCCGAGTTCGAACCCCACCCATTACACTATTGCCGTGAACCCACTCCAGACACAAGCATATTTAGCTTAGTTGGAGGGGTTAACAAGATTGCTAGTAATGTGAATTCCACCAACTATGCTAGTCATCTAATAAAAAAAAAAACAAAAAAAAAGTTTGTAAGAATGGATGGATGTTTGTAACTCTTTCACGCAAAACCTACTGAACGGATCTAAATGAAACGAAACATATGTTTTAAGGCATGGGCAATCATCCAAAGACTACCTCCGATCTGGGCGAAGCGGGAGGTTGTGTCAGACTTTAACTGACTAAAACCCATCCGTATTCCGTCATTTGCCCTTCGTGTTCCGAGGCCACGGTAATTCTTTCGAACAATTCCGCAACTCCTGCAATGTAGATAGCTGAAACCCTAAATGAACACATAGGCAAATTTTTATCTTAGAATCCCCACGGAATCTGTATAATATGTGCAGGAAAAACGTTTGTTTGCGTAAAAAATAGGAATTAAAACCAGAAATAAAGTTTCTTGTGTTACCTCCTAGCTGGTAGCATACCGTACATTCTACTGCATAGGTGCATAGGTGATACATTTAAGTATGTATTCCGTCTTTTCTGACAACAGTATGGCATCATCTCTAGCTGTTGGGGTACATTACATAGAGAGACCATCTACGGTATATGTACATACCGAATTACACACCGTAAAGGCAGTTGTCTCACCACCAGCGAGGAAAAGATTAACTGTCGGCTTATTTCTCGCTCAAGAAACGTACAATAAATATACTTTCTGTGTAAACAAGAGAAATGCGTGTATTAATAGTCAGTCGCTGACTGTTCACACTGCCGGCGAGTACTCGCTTCACTAGTTCCGTCGCTGAACGACAAGAGCTGTCAAAGATAATACTCGCTCAGCGGTCACTTGGTAGTCAGAACTCACGCTGAGCGACCAACCAGATGATAGCTCAGCGATTTCTTCTTCTTCTTCTTTCCAGACCGCCATTTGGCGAACGGGACCACCGGCTTATACTACTCGTTTTCAGATGCTAGCTCTATTCCTTACTCGTTCATCGTCGGTGATGAGCCAACTGCCAAACATTGACAGTCAGATATTTAAGGCATCTGTTATATTATTTACTAGCGACCCACTCCGGCTTCGCACGGGTGCAATGTTTATATTAAATGTAGGCAGCGTTCGCGAGAATCGTTAACGTACGGCAGTTTTTTCGACGCCTTACTCCACAATTTTCACTACCACTAAAAATCCTATCTATTTTCCGGGATAAAATATAGCCTATACGGATTCGGAAGAAACCCTCTAAGTAATGGTAAAAGAAATTTTGAAATCGGTCCAGTAGTTTTTGAGCCTATTCAATACAAACATACAAAAATACAAAAATACAAAGGTTTCCTCTTTATAATATTAGTATAGATAAGGTAGCGGAGATTTACTTTAGACAGCACTTTGGAGAATAAGTTAGGGAGAGCAAAGAAAAGCGTGAAGTCACAGTAATGAATGTGGAATGAGTGTTCTTTATTAAAATAGAATTGTGTATATAGAAAGAAAGAAAAAGTATTTATTGCTAACAGACAAACGACATGCTAACAATATTAAAAACTTATTTAGTTCCTTAGACTAGAGTTAGTAATTGGTATAACTAGTACTCACGCGGGGCTTCGCTCCCGTGGATTCTATCACGGTAAAAACATAACTCTCCTTTTTTGCAGTCGCGTAAAAATAGCCTATAACCTTCCTCAAGCTACAAGCTACTTCCATACCAAATTGCATCCAAATCCACCCAGTACTTTAGAAGATTAGCGCGTTCAAGCAAACAAACAAACAAACTTTTCCGCTTTATAATATTACTAGTATTCTCGCGGGGCTTCGCTCCCGTGGATTCTATCACGGTAAAAACATAACTCTCCTTTTTTGCAGTCGGGTAAAAAGTAGCCTATAACCTTCCTCAAGCTTCAAGCTACTTCCATACCAAATTTCATCCAAATCCACCCAGTACTTTCGAAGATTAGCGCGTTCAAGCAAACAAACAAACAAACAAACAAACTAACAAACTTTTCCGCTTTATAATATTAGTATAGATAAGTATAGATTGGTAATCTAAATATATATAACTCAAAAGTGACTGACTGACTGACTGACTGACATAGTGATCTATCAACGCACAGCCCAAACCACTGGACGGATCGGGCTGAAATTTGGCATGCAGGAAGATGTTATGACGTAGGCATCCGCTAAGAAAGGATTTTGTGAAATTCCCACGGGATCGGGATTTACACGGGAAAAACTTCCCACGCGGGCGAAGCCGCTGGCACAAGATAGTGTTTACATAAGTTAAACAGTGGTCACTGTGTGAGCGCGCTCTCAGGGCACGAGTCTCGTATGTCTGTTTACATTATATTTAATTTATAATAATATTCCTTTTTAGGGTTCCGTAGCCGAATGGCAAAAAACGGAACCCTTATAGTTTCGACATGTCTGTCCATCTGTCTGTCTGTCCGTCCGTCCGTATGTCACAGCCATTTTATTCCGAAACTATTTGGACTATACATGTAAAACTTGGTAGGTAGATGTATTCTGTAAACCGCTTTCCGATTTTAAGATAAAAATTAAAAATATATTTAAAATAAAGGGGGCTTTACATGGAACTGAAACTGAAAATATTTTTTTTCATGAAACCTATACCTGTGTGGTATTTATAGACAGGTTTTTAAAAATGACATTAAGGTTTCTAAAATGACTTTTTCATAAAGTTAATCATTTAAAAGATATACGCTTCCAAAGTGGTAAAATGTGTGTCCCCCCTCTAACTTCTATAATAATGAAGTGAAAAATCTAAAGAAACCATATGTTGTAGATCTTAATGTAAACTTTCAATCAAAATTAGTTTGACTAAGATCGAGTCAGTAGTTCTTGAGATACAGTATATTTTCTAAAACCGCAAATATAACTTTGTAATTCATACAAATACTATGAAAACCAAAGTTATTTGGCGTAGTTGTAAAAAATTGTAAATAAGCTAGTTTTAAGATATATTAAGTATTTTATATTTATTATGGTTACTACGGAACCCTTCATGGGCGAGTCCGACTCGCACTTGGCCAATTTTTGCATTGTATGAGCGGTTGGTTATCAAAGTGAAGGTATGCTACGTATCCTACAATAATAACAGCTGCACGGGTTGATCGTCGAAGCAATGCTTGCCGAGGTGGTCTGTAGAGGGGTGACCCTCTTAATATATTGTGATTCCCTCTGAAATCACGTTAAGCCACCGTCCAGGCTATTTGTATTTCTTTGACAGTCATTAAGGGTAGAAACCAGAAACTCTGACATCAGTCAGCCAAAGGCTATCGTGTTGCTACCTGCTTTTCAGACATAACCCCGTGGCTGAGGGTTATGTCAGAACAGCATTCGCACCATGTAAAAGATTAATATTAAGCTGTATCCTTTTAAGTTGCTGCATAGTTATGGTAGTACACCATACTGCGAGCGCTGGTGGACCGGTGGGACTCCCCGATGCTGGCTCGCTGGATACGGTTGCACGCAGTCGTATAATCATTTGTCACCATCATCGGGGATTCCACCCGGACATGCTGATTAATTAAATTAATTAGCTGATTAATTAGTTAGTAAAATTTAATTATTTTGATCTTTTATTATTTTTTTTTATTTTGTCGATAGTGTAGTTCATTTAATTAATGATGTTTTTAACTTTTTTTATGCTGTCTGTCAATTATAAAGTATATTAAAGGATTAATTAATAGATATTATTGAAAAGTATTGAATCAAATTATTCATATTATTTTTTTAACTTTTATATGGGCCTGCGAGCCTGCAATAAATGTTTTTTTTAATTTATTTTTATAGTTGAGAAACTTTTACTACCGGTCTACCTGACGTATCGCAGGATACTATCCACACTTGGTCGATATACCGTCTTGTCGTACTAAGCGCTTCTCTTCAACATTCATTGTGCGCACGGCCAAGGTGTGGAACTCTCTGCCGGCTTCTGTGTTCCCTGCCACATATGATCCGTCAGCCTTTAAAGCAAGAGTGAATAGGCATTTTCTGGGCTCGCTCGTTCGATCGTAGACCTCATCTTACACTTACCATCAGGTGTGATCGAGCTCAAAAGCGGGTTCATTCGTAATAAAAAAAAGGATTCCAGATGATGATTTATTACGGCCGAGCAGTAGCCGTGGTAGCCCCGTGTTTACAAGCATGCGTTGTAAATTGTGGGTTTGAATCCAGATAGGTACACTATTTTCTGTAACAAGTCAAGAGTTACTTCTAGGTAAGCGTGCTTCATCTTAGATCATATCATCGCTTACCATCAGGTGAGATGGTGGTCAAACGTGAGCCTAACATCAATAAAAAAATTGGCCAAGTGTGAGTCAGACTAGCCCATGAAGGGTTCCGTAGTAACTACGCCAAATAACTTTGTTTTTCATAGAGTTTATATGAATTACAAAGTTATATTTGTGGTTTTAGAAAATATGCTGTATCTCAAAAACTGCTGGACTGAACTCGTTCAAACCAATTTTGGTTGAAAGTTTACATTAAGATTTTCACTCCATTATTATAGAAGTTAGAGGAACCCACACACACACACACACACACACACAACACACACACACACACATTTTACCACTTTGGAAGCGTATATCTTTTAAACGATTGACTTTATGAAAAAGTGGTTTCAGAAACCTCATTGTCATTTTTAAAGACTTGTCTATAAATACCAGGTTTCACGAAAAAAAAAATTTTTCAGTTTCAGTTCCATGTATGGGGAATTTTAATTTTTTTCTTTTCCCTTTATTTTAAATGTTTTCTAATTTTTTTTTCTTATAATCGGAAAGCGGTTCACAGAATACATCTACCTACCAAGTTTCACATGTATAGTCCTAATAGATTCGGAATAAAATGGCTGTGACATACGGACGGACGGACAGACAGACATACATGACGAAACTATAAGGGTTCCGTTTTTTGCCATTCGGCTACGGAACTCTAAAAATATTCGTAGTCACTACTGCTCCCAAAATGTAGTGGGATCGAAAATATCGTGAGGAACCCGCCTGATGACAAACCGAACCCGAACGCATTAAATCGCAAGACATGAGCTATATTCATCAACCTACACTGGGCTCACGAGGTGGATTACAGCATATTCCCTCGTATATAGAGGTCTGTGTCCCCGCAGTTGGACCGTATTAGGGTGACTATAATATTTATTTCGGCCGGCATATAACGCTCCGTAAGTGTTTATATAAGACAAGGTACGTAATTTACGATTATATAAAACACTGTTCACTACTCCAAAACAAAAGCCAAACCCGACATATCTAAATAAAAACCTTATTACATCCCTCCCCAAAAATCATATTCGCATACACAAACCTACATTTATATAATACACACTATAAATATCTTGGCCGGTACACCTGCAGAAAAACGTTATGACTATAGACTAGCGGGGGTACTTTTTGACACGTGTCGCCTTATTACCTCGCGCCATAGAGTACTGAATCGTCGCTGCCGGCAACGCACACGAGATTAACTTTTTCTTAAAGATTATTTAGCAATGTGAGTAGAATTCATATTATTAGCAAACCTCTTCAACTAAGCTAAAATGCTTGTGTCTTGAATGAGTTCACGGTAATAGTGTAATAAGTGCGTTTATGGTAACCCGCGGCCTCTCAATCATAAGTCAGACACCTTAAGCCTGCAATACATGTTGGCCGAGTGTTGTCGAGTGAAGGCCAATACCAACATGTAGACGGTATATTTGCCTTGTCTTGCTATCGCTCGGTGTCACTTGCCTAGTTGGTTGCGTATAGACAAGCGCCAACGTGTATAGACCTCATTTGACGTAGCTTGTCACAACTTGCAGTCGCTCGCGATCACTTGCCTCACTTCGGAGCGGTGTCGGTTTTTTGCACAAATCAAAGACGCTCGCGCGCGCTCGGCCAATAAAAACTGACAGCGCCCAACATGTGGGCGTCTCCTCAAAACTCGTCTATATTGGCCATTTGCATTGGCTTCCTTCAAACTTGCCGAACGTCTAGACAGTAACGCTTACCTTGTGTCAATTTGTCTAGGCTCGCGTTGGTCTAAGGTCGGCCAACATGTATTGCAGGCTTTAACCATTAGGCTACTGATGCTTACTTTGAGGTTAAGCTACGTAAGCTGAGATCGGTCATCGATTGGGTAATCATACATAACATATCGTCTCGACTCTTTCGTGCAAAGGAAAACCGTAACTTATATAATAATAATATAAGCTATCTTAGTTAGATGTTATGGATTGTTAAGCCTGCGCCGAGTAAAATAACTCAAAACGGTCTTCACAACTAAAGGAATATAACCTATAATAGTACTTTAATTACCATACAAAAATATGTAATGAACACTAGAATAAATGTGTTAGCAAACATAGTTGGCAAAATTTAAAAATATTTTATAGTTTATTAAACAAAAATACATAAAGTTGGACAAAAATCCTTACAAAACATGCTCGTGCGTTGCTGAATTTTGATAGTAAACTGTTGAATTTTTTCATAAACTTCAATTCATATTATTCTCTAATTATCATAGTATCATTTACAGCTTTAACATTTCAAAAATGTCGCTTGGTTGTTTTAATTTTAATTTTTTCTTCTAATTTGCGAGCTATTTTGAACCATACGCAACGTACACCGGTCGAAAATTCAGTCGTCCACGGGAGCTCAGAGAGGGGTCACGTCTCATCGTGGAGCGTTTCGCCGGTAACGATAATTCGCGATCTATTGTGTACGTATGTATTGCAGCAATCCGTTGAATAACATAAGTCATATTTTTGTTTTTTTGAGTACGATCTATTATGCATACCCAACAATTACTTTTTATTGTTCAATATATATTTCTTTAACATTTTTAAAAAATATTTGTTTTATTATGGGAAAATGTAAAAAAAAATATTATTAGAAGAAAGTTGGCGCAAATTTTCGAAAAAATAAGCCATTCTCATAAAAAGTACGTATTTCTATTTTGTGATGTTATTATTGCTTTTTAACCGACTTCAAAAAAAAGGAGAAGGTTCTCAGTTCGTCTTAAACTTTTTTTTATGTATGTAACCTCAAACTCGAAGACAGCTGGACCAATTTGGAATTTTTTTTCGTTTGAAAGGGTATACTTTCTAGTTGGTTCCATTGTTATGAAATCAGGATCTGATGATGGGATCCTGGAGAAAGCGAGGGAACTCTTTAAATATTATAGGCACACCTATAGCGTTTTGGGTATTTCTAATAGTACCTTGTGCAGTTTCTCCCGAAAAGCACCATTTGAGGAAGTGAAAGTGATGATGAAGACTTTTTTCAAACATTCGATATGGGTATCGTGTAATGGGTTTTTGGGGGTGGTGATTGCAAATCTGGAATTTATTTTTAAATTCAAGATGGCGTATGCAACTTTTTCTCACAAATTCGATATGGGTACCGTGTAATGGGTTTTTGGGGGTGGTGATTGCAAATCTGACATTCATTTTAAAATCCAAGATGGCGGATGCAACTTTTTCTCAAACATTCGATATGGGTATCGTGTAATGGGTTTTTGGGGGTGGTGATTGCAAATCTGGCATTCATTTTAAAATCCAAGATGGCGGATGCAACTTTTTCTCAAACATTCGATATAGGTATCGTGTAATGGGTTTTTGGGGGTGGTGATTGCAAATCTGGCATTCATTTTAAAATCCAAGATGGCGGATGCAACTTTTTCTCAAACATTCGATATGGGTATCGTGTAATGGGTTTTTGGGGGTGGTGATTGCAAATCTGGCATTCATTTTAAAATCCAAGATGGCGGATGCAACTTTTTCTCAAACATTTGATATGGGTACCGTGTAATGGGTTTTTGGGGTGGTGATTGCAAATCTGGCATTCATTTTAAAATCCAAGATGGTGGATGCAACTTTTTCTCAAACATTCGATATTGGTATCGTGTAATGGGTTTTTGGGGGTGGTGATTGCAAATCTGGCATTCATTTTAAAATCCAAGATGGCGGATGCAACTTTTTCTCAAACATTCGATATAGGTATCGTGTAATGGGTTTTTGGGGGTGGTGATTGCAAATCTGGCATTCATTTTAAAATCCAAGATGGCGGATGCAACTTTTTCTCAAACATTCGATATGGGTATCGTGTAATGGGTTTTTGGGGGTGGTGATTGCAAATCTGGCATTCATTTTAAAATCCAAGATGGCGGATGCAACTTTTTCTCAAACATTCGATATGGGTATCGTGTAATGGGTTTTTGGGGTTGGTGATTGCAAATCTGGCATTCATTTTAAAATCCAAGATGGCGGATGCAACTTTTTCTCAAACATTCGATATAGGTATCGTGTAATGGGTTTTTGGGGGTGGTGATTGCAAATCTGGCATTCATTTTAAAATCCAAGATGGCGGATGCAACTTTTTCTCAAACATTCGATATGGGTATCGTGTAATGGGTTTTTGGGGGTGGTGATTGCAAATCTGGCATTCATTTTAAAATCCAAGATGGCGGATGCAACTTTTTCTCAAACATTTGATATGGGTACCGTGTAATGGGTTTTTGGGGTGGTGATTGCAAATCTGGCATTCATTTTAAAATCCAAGATGGTGGATGCAACTTTTTCTCAAACATTCGATATTGGTATCGTGTAATGGGTTTTTGGGGGTGGTGATTGCAAATCTGGCATTCATTTTAAAATCCAAGATGGCGGATGCAACTTTTTCTCAAACATTCGATATAGGTATCGTGTAATGGGTTTTTGGGGGTGGTGATTGCAAATCTGGCATTCATTTTAAAATCCAAGATGGCGGATGCAACTTTTTCTCAAACATTCGATATGGGTATCGTGTAATGGGTTTTTGGGGGTGGTGATTGCAAATCTGGCATTCATTTTAAAATCCAAGATGGCGGATGCAACTTTTTCTCAAACATTCGATATGGGTATCGTGTAATGGGTTTTTGGGGATGGTGATTGCAAATCTGGTATTCATTTTAAAATCCAAGATGGCGGATGCAACTTTTTCTCATACATTTGATATGGGTACCGTGTAATGGGTTTTTGGGGGTGGTGATTGCAAATCTGGCATTCATTTTAAAATCCAAGATGGCGGAAGCAACTTTTTCTAACACATTCGATATGGGTATCGTGTAATGGGTTTTTGGGGGTGGTGATTGCGAATCTGGCTTTCATTTTGAAATCCAATTTAAAACACATACTATATCCATATTGAATGTTGGAGAAAAAGTAGCATCCTTGGTGGATGCAACTTTTTCTCCAACATTCAATATGGATATCGTGTGTGTCTACTAAGTTAAATACACTGATAACCTTCAAGGGTTTATTGCTAAGTATAATTAACAAAGTAACGTAAGGGCTAAAATTATCGCTAAATGATGAAAATGAGTGCACCCGGTTGCTGTTCGAAATACACTAAGCTCGCGGCGAACTTAGTGCGACCGCATTATATCGCTTGCTCAGCAAACGTGGTCGATTGCAAAATATTGCATCACACATCGTGTAATAGGTTTTTGGGCATACCGATTTCAATCCTGACATTCATTTTAGAATTTACGACGAAAGTTCATTGGCTACTTTGTTAGCTTACAATTTACACTGGGTCATTGACAATTTAACTGATCCTAGGTTAAGTGACTATTCAGTATTATCTAGGGTATCTAATAATACTGAAATTAATTGTTTAAACCCTTAGATGTGACAAAGGAGAGGTATAATAACACAATTTTACTATATCATCAGAATATAAATCGTTTCTCCGGCAAAATATTAGATGAGGAAATGTTAATAGATAAATATGATATAGATATCTTATGTTTTTGTGAAACCTGGTTAAAACCAGATAGAATGTTGTTTAAAATTACTATTTTTCTGTTACTAGTGCATACAACAGGTCCTCAGTAGGAGGTGGTACTTTAATATTACGTAGTAATTCTCTTAGATATAAGGAACAAAAATATATCACCGCTTGCTCTGTTGATTGCTTGTGTGAGGTAGCATGTACAGAAGTTGAAGGCCAAACTTTCTTAAGTGTTTATAGACCACCAGCATCAAACTTGTCATCATTCTTAATGATAATGGGAGAAATTTTAAGTACCTAAGCTTATAAGAGATAATAAATTAGTTTTCGTTTGTGGTCACCTAAATATTGATTTGTTAGTAAATTCACCTGAACACTGCAAGCTTACTTCATTGTTTGGTTCATTTAACTTAAAATGCACATACAAGGAAGCAACAAGAATAACAGCAACATCAGCTCAATGCATAGATAATATTTATACTAATTGTGCCATAAAATACTCGTCTCAAATTAGTGGAGTTAGGTCTGACCATACAGGTTATAGTATCTGTTATTACAAATACCAAATAACTTACATTTTCTTTGTAATCATAATCCATAATTCATCCATCAAAACAAATATTTTCTTGTCATGACATTTTTTACGTCAAGGCTGACAAACTGTAATTTCTTCTTCTTTGTAGTCACTGAATGGCTAATAGACTAAAAAGGTTGTTCATACTTTTATTATATAATTGTTATTCACTTTTATCGATAGGACTAGCTTAATATTGTATATTATATTGTGGTTGTCTACTGATTAACGGCATTTTAAATTATAATTATAAATTTCTAAAACACACTCTCAGATTTTATCGAAGAGGTTTAATAAATTATGCTCGAATATAACTGGCTGATCAAATAACTGGCAAGATGGACTATTTTGGACTCTACAATTTGAATTCTGGTACAGAATGAGAATGGAATGGATTTTGAACGCTGAGCTGGGTATAAAAGGCGCTGGGGGCCATCTCCGGGGGTTCAGTCTTTGACCAGTTTCTGAAGAGTTTAGTTCTCGACGAGTTTCGACGAAGAGTGGTGGAAGAGGAAGTGCAGTACCCGCTGCCCTGACTCCTTGTTGAGAGCCTGCTGCCTTGACGCCTTGTTGGGAGCCTGCTGCCCTGACGCCTTGCTGGGAGCCTGCTGCCCTGACGCCTTGCTGAGAGCCTACTGCCCTGACGCCTTGCCGAGAGCCTGCTGCCCTGACGCCTTGCTGGGAGCCTGCTGCCCTGACGCCTTGCTGAGAGCCTGCTGCCCAGACGCCTTGTTGGGAGCCTACTGCCAGACCGCCTTGCTCAAGCTGCTGTACGACGAAGACATCGTGGAGGAGAAGGCGATCCTGGAGTGGTCTGCCAAGCCGTCCCGCAAGTAATATACTCTAAACCTCCTCCTCTTCTCTCCTGAGTGTGTCAGTTAGGTAGGTAGGCCGTTTTTTTATAAAATACTGTATATTATTAATATATTAAATTTAATGGTACATCTATTTTACCCTCTTTTATTGGAGAAGTAGAAGGTATCGTTACAGTTTGGCGCCCAACGTAAAATCATAGCTAGTCGGTTTAATTTTTTTTCAAAATTCCAAAAAAACTATTACTAGTAACTTTTTTCTTTGGACTCACTTTTTGGCTTAGACTCTTTTTTAATATTAAGTTCTAGGATAGGAGACTCACTCTTTACACTAACACTATACTAGACTCCCTCTTCACACGAACACTAGTTTATCACCTCTTTTACCACTAGTTTATTCCCTCTTTACCTTCTTTTGCTATCTATAATATTAAATTTCAGTCATGGATAGAATTATTCACTTTGAACTTTTAAATAAAGCTGAACTTGAGTATGAAGTTAAAATAAGACTTGAGGAACCAAAAGATACAGTCATACTTCTCAAGAAGCAAATTCTCCAACTCGCGCCTCTTACATTATCTCATTATATTTTAGATTCGGTGCTCCCAGTCAAAACTGACTTAGACGAACTAAACACTACTCTCAATTATATCGAATCCAAAATATTATTGGTAGAGCAGGGCAACAATAAACTTAACAAAAAAATTAGGACTTTTATTAACCATACATTTTTCAGATTAGATAGGATTGATATTGATTTAGATACCACAGAGGAAACTCGCTTCACTCAAACAAAGGAAAGATTTCTCGACTTAGAGTCAAAATTTAATTCTTTAACAACTGATTCCAACGAACTTAATCCACAACCTTTAGAAATCAACCGTCCCTCTTCGACTCCTAGTAGTCCTAATGAGACCATGTTTCATACGATGCTTCCCGACATTCAGTCTCAACCTTTAAACTCTATTCCTAATAATTCACTTAATGAGCTTAAACGAATAAAATACGATGGAAACTCTTGTCCGCGTTCATTTATCCAAAAAATTCAGGAATTTAGTATTTCTAGGAATATTCCTGGGGACAAATTATTAGATCATGCGTTTGAATTATTAACTGATAATGCGTTACATTGGTATCGTTTTAAACGTGACTCTTTGTTAACTTGGAATGCACTTTGTGAAGCTTTGATTACAGACTTTGGTGGTTTTGACTATGACCATAAATTATTAGAAGCCATTAATAGTCGTACTCAAGGCAAGGATGAACCTATTGTTATTTTTGTTTCTATAGTGTCTGGTATGTTTTCCAGACTCTCAGAAAAACTTACAGAAACTAAAAAACTCCAAATTATTATTCGTAACATTCGACCTTGTTATTCACTTTATATTGCTAATAATAATATTAACTCTATTCAGGCACTTATTTCATGTTGTCAAAAATACGAAGAGTTTTTGGACAAAGAGAAACGTTTCAGCGAACCACAAACTACTAATAATCCTTTAACTGTTGAATTTAACTATGAACCTACTAATTTAACGCCGAAACCCTCAACTTCTAACACGTTTCCTCCTAGAACAAATTGTAATAATCGTTTTAACAATAAACCTCAAGTTAACACGATCAATAAATTTAACTCTAATGCTTTTTGTGTACGATGCCGCACTAATGGCCACACACTAACTAATTGCTCGCAACCTCGTACATTAATTTGTTTTAGATGTGGCTTAAAAGATGTTAAAACTACTGATTGTCCTAACTGCAAAAAAACTAACAACTCAAAAAACTAAACAACGACTTGGGTAATAAATACTTTAATCAATCTGACTGGCAGGATTGGTTACAAACCATTAAAAATTTCTTCCATTGTTACAAAATTAGTTCATTATACGACAACGAAAAAGATTTTAACCGTCCTTTTATTGATATTTCTATTAATAACAAAATATTTTCCGGCCTACTAGATAGTGGTAGTTCGATTACAATACTTGGTAATAAATCCCACTTAGAAATTTTAAAATTAGGCTTCACGCTATCCAAGTCTTGTTCAATGACGATTACTACTGCCAGTAAACATATAAGTAAATCTCTTGGCTCAATCGACATTCCAATTAGATACAATAATCAAACTCATCTGATCCAAGCCTTCGTATTCCCAAATATATCTCCTTCAATTATTTTAGGAGTCGACTTTTGGAAAAAGTTTAACCTTGTACCACACATACTTTCTTCAGCTTTTAGGCTAAATACTAAATGTTCAGTGGTTACTGAAACTACTAAACAAGTACTTCCTTATAACAATCTTTCGTCAGAGCAAAAAACAATTGCTGATGACATGATTAATCGATTCAAAGCTATTTCCTTCGAAAGTAGAGGAGTACTGGGCCGCACTCATCTTATTAGTCATCATATTGATACTGGTGATACTCCACCAATTAAACAACGTTGCTACCGACTGTCTCCTGAAAAACAGAAAGCTCTCATTAAAGAAGTTGATAAAATGTTAGAATGGGGTGTTATTGAAAAATGCGAAAGTCCTTGGCTTTCTCCGGTTATCATTACGCCTAAAAAGAATGGCGATTCTGTGTTGATAGTCGTAAATTAAATTCAGTTACTCGTAGAGACGCGTATAGCCTTCCATTTGTCAATGAAATTTTAGATAACCTTAAAAATGCAAAATTTCTTTCAAGCATTGATATTGCTAAAGCATTTTGGGAAATTCCTTTGAAAGATGAATCTGATAAAGATAAAACAGCTTTTTATGTCCCTGGTCGAGGCATGTATCGCTTTGTTATCATGCCCTTTGGGCTAACCAATGCTCCAGCTACTCAGCAAAGACTTATGGACATGCTCTTTACTCCTGAATTTGATAATAAAGTCTTTTGTTACTTAGATGATATTATAATCATCTCTGAATCATTTGAGGAGCATATCTCTTATCTACTTAAAGTTCTGGAGAAATTAAAGTTAGCTAATTTGACTATTAACTTCGATAAAAGTCAATTCTTTAAAAATGAACTTAAATACTTGGGGTATATTGTAGATGAAAATGGTTTACGTTCAGATCCAGCTAAAATTAAAGCAATACTCGAATTTCCTACTCCCACTACTCGTAAAGAAGTAAGAAAATTTATTGGAACTTGTAGCTGGTTCCGTCGATTTATTCCCAACTTCAGCACTATTGCAACACCACTTAATAAGTTAACTTCTTCCGGTAAAAATGCCCCTAAATTCTTTTGGGATAAAGACGCTAATCTGGCTTTTAATAAACTAAAAGAAGCTCTTGTTACTACTCCTATACTAGCTTGTCCTGACTATGATCTCCCCTTCTCTGTACACTGCGATGCTTCTAACTTTGGAATCGGAGGTATGTTAACACAAGAAAAGGACGGCAAAGAAGTAGTTATAGCCTATATGAGCAAATCCCTTAATAAAAATGAGCGCAATTACTCAACCACAGAAAAAGAAACCCTCGCAGTAATAACAGCTATAGAACATTGGCGTTGTTATATCGATAATGGTAAACAATTCACTGTTTATACAGACCATGCAGCACTTAAATGGTTTTTAAAATTATCCAATCCATCCGGTAGACTTGCACGGTGGGCTCTTAGGCTGTCAACTTTTAATTTCACTTTAAAACACAAAAGAGGTAAAGACAATTTAGTCCCAGACTTACTCTCCCGTGATTTAACATCATCTCCTCTTGGTGTTAATCCTGTCTTACTTGAACCCCAATCTGTATCTCCAGCATTGGAACACTATAACAAACTACTTTTAGAATGTCGTAACAATCCTGATCAATATCCCAATTATACTATTCGCGAAAATAAATTATTCCGCTAGACTCATTCTCCTTACGCGCTGACTGAAGATTTCGCGTGGAAAGAAGTTCCTCATCCTGATCTTCGGGAAACCCTTGTCAAAGATAACCATGGGTCCCCAGATCAGCCCCATCTAGGAATTTTTAAGACTTATAAAAAGTTATCACTTCTATATTACTGGCCAGCTATGTTTAGGGATATCGCTAAAATAATTTCTTCTTGTGATAATTGTTTAGCTTATAAACACGCAAATCACTCTCCATTTGGCCTTATGGGTAAACCAAAAATTTGTTCCAGGCCTTTTCAAACTATTTCCTTGGATTTAATGGGTCCTCTACCTATGACTAGACGTAGGAATCAATTTATTTTAGTAGTTAACTGTTATTTTACTAAATATTCCCTGATCTTCCCACTAAAACGGGCTACTAGTACTAACATTATCTCTAACTTAGAAAATTTTGTTTTTCTGGTCCATGGTGTACCTCAAACTATTATTATGGATAACGGATCGCAATTCCAATCCCATGAATTTCGCAACTTTCTTGGGAGATACAACATACCATACATATTTTTTCTCCCCACTATTGCCCTCAAGTTAATCCCACTGAAAGATATAATCGTACTATAATCACAGCTTTGTCACCTTTGGTCGGTGAAGACCATAGATCTTGGGATATCCACCTTCCTAAAGTTCAATATGCTATGAACAGCACAACTAATGCAACCACTGGTTTCTCTCCTAACTTTTTGCTCTTTGGACGGGAAACAGTTACTTCTGGTTCACTTTATACGCCAACTAATAATCTTGAAGAAATAATTTTTCTACCTAGGGATATCTATGCTACTAACTTAGGTTTATTGTCTGTTACTTTCGATAAAGTTCAGACAGCCCTTCACATTGCCCATACCCGTAACTCTTCTTATTACAACGAACGTCATTCATTTAAAGAATATGACGTAGGAGATACAGTCTGGCGAAGAAATTATATAAATAGTCAGGCTGGAACTTATTTCAGCGCAAAGTTAGCTCCCAAATATATAAAGTCAACTGTAATTCAGAAACTATCCCCATTAGTTTACATATTAGAGGATCCTAATGGCAACCGAGCTAAATGGCATATTAAAGATTTTAAAAATTAATGTATATAATCATGTAAATATATTCACCTTTCGTACTATATTCATGACTCATCTCTATCTTCTTCTCTTCTTTTAACTATAGAGTTCTTTTCGGTTTATTGAAACTCAATAGTTTATTTCTTTCTTTAACTTTGTTCTTAAACTTTAAGAGGCTTCTCTTATATCTGAACTAATCAGATATTACTTAGAAGTGCGTTTAGGTACATATTACCAAACCTTCTCCCTTTCTAACTCTCCAAGTTAGTTTCTTACTATTTATCGACTCTAAAGTTGATCGAAGCGGATAGCAACTTCGTAAAAATAAGCCTTTGCTAAACCTTGTTTTTTATGTTATCGACTCTAAAGTTGATCGAAGCGGCTAGCAACTTCGTAAAAATAAGCCTTTGCTAAATCTTGTTTTTTATTTGATGGGTTTTCGACGCGAGCGGACTGACAGACTCCGAAAACAAGCCTACTGTCATGTACTAATCAGGTCGAGTAGTGATCATTGAATGTGAATCCTACCTGACCTAACTTCGTGAGATGTTGGTGTGATTGAATGAGGCATGTAAGTTATATGAATGTGGATAAACTTTAACCTTACAAAATTTTTGTTCTAGACCAAAAATTTTCTCGGGGTCGATGGGGAAATATAGTATCTGTTATTACAAATACCAAATAACTTACATTTTCTTTGTAATCATAATCCATAATTCATCCATCAAAACAAATATTTTCGTGTCATGACATTTTTTACGTCAAGGCTGACAAACTGTAATTTCTTCTTCTTTGTAGTCACTGAATGGCTAATAGACTAAAAAGGTTGTTCATACTTTTATTATATAATTGTTATTCACTTTTATCGATAGGACTAGCTTAATATTGTATATTATATTGTGGTTGTCTACTGATTAACGGCATTTTAAATTATAAATTTGTAAAACACACTCTCAGATTTTATCGAAGAGGTTTAATAAATTATGCTCGAATATAACTGGCTGATCAAATAACTGGCAAGATGGACTATTTTGGACTCTACAATTTGAATTCTGGTACAGAATGAGAATGGAATGGATTTTGAACGCTGAGCTGGGTATAAAAGGCGCTGGGGGCCATCTCCGGGGGTTCAGTCTTTGACCAGTTTCTGAAGAGTTTAGTTCTCGACGAGTTTCGACGAAGAGTGGTGGAAGAGGAAGTGCAGTACCCGCTGCCCTGACTCCTTGTTGAGAGCCTGCTGCCTTGACGCCTTGTTGGGAGCCTGCTGCCCTGACGCCTTGCTGGGAGCCTGCTGCCCTGACGCCTTGCTGAGAGCCTACTGCCCTGACGCCTTGCCGAGAGCCTGCTGCCCTGACGCCTTGCTGGGAGCCTGCTGCCCTGACGCCTTGCTGAGAGCCTGCTGCCCAGACGCCTTGTTGGGAGCCTACTGCCAGACCGCCTTGCTCAAGCTGCTGTACGACGAAGACATCGTGGAGGAGAAGGCGATCCTGGAGTGGTCTGCCAAGCCGTCCCGCAAGTAATATACTCTAAACCTCCTCCTCTTCTCTCCTGAGTGTGTCAGTTAGGTAGGTAGGCCGTTTTTTTTATAAAATACTGTATATTATTAATATATTAAATTTAATGGTACATCTATTTTACCCTCTTTTATTGGAGAAGTAGAAGGTATCGTTACAAGGTCAACTAGTATCCTTTGAGTTGGTTAAAAAGCGGCAATTAAATAAGACTATTAAATTTAGGCCGCTATCTAAAAAGAAATTAATGTTTTTAATGATAACATGTTAAGTAATCTTTCAATGGCCAATTTTGACTCCCATGACCCCAATGAAAATTACAGGATATTATTTTCTTCACTATGCCACGAATTTAGTAAGACATGTCCAGTTAAAAAATTTCAAATGAGTAATAAATCTAAATTTAATGAATGGGCTACTGCTGGAATAAGAATAAGCTGAGAAAATGTATACAACTTATACCATGAAAAATCATTGACTTCCGATGAAGCCTTCCATAATTATGTAAGAAACTACTCAAAGATATTTAAAAGAGTATGCGCCCTAAGCTAAATCTAAATCAGAAAGTAATAAAATTAGCATTTCTAACAATAAAATAAAAACTGTGTTGAAGGTGATAAACAAAGAAACTGGAAACACAAACCATTTGACTTTGAACATCGATGATCAGGTCATCTCAGATAAGTCAAAAGTGGCTGAGAAGTTGGAAAATTACTTTACCAATATTCCAGTAGAGGTTACTAAATCTCTAAATTCTTCGCCATTATTAGCTGAATCTTTTTTAAAGGAAAACTTCAATAAGGATATACCAACATTTTCATTTAAGCCCATTTCTATTGATGTAATTAAAAAGCATTCCAAAGTCTTAACATAACAAACACTGATGACTTATGGAGTGCATCTGTTAGGGTTCTTGGTAATATTATTGACTCAATTGCTGCTATCCTAACAGGCACATTTAATTAATGTATAGACAGCGGTAATTTTCCCGATTTAATGAAACATAGTAAAGTAGTACTAATTTTTAAGTCGGGTTGTAAGAGTGATCCCTCTAACTATAGACCGATATATGTGCTTCCAGCATTAAGCAAAATATACGAAAAAATCATGCTGGACCAGATGCTATCATATTTTAACTCAAATGGAATTCTGCGTAGTCGGCAGTTTGGTTTCACGAAAGGTAGGTCAACAACAGACGCAGTAGCGCTCATCCGTCACATTCTGGAATCTTGGGAGAAATCTCAGGATGCAATTGGCATATTTTGTGACCTCTCCAAAGCTTTTGATTGCGTTGACCACAAAACACTGATCTGTAAATTACACCATTACGGAGTTCGTGGATTCGTGTTCTGCTGACCTTGTTTTTTCATATTTATCAAACAGGCAACAAAAATGTATTGTTAATGGAGCGACATCTGCAGGATCCCTAGCCAAGATGAGTGCTCCGCAAGGTTCAATTCTTAGCCCTTTCCTTTTTATAGTGTATATCAATGACATACATGATGAGCAACTTATCGGATATTTTTTATTTGTAATTCCATTGTGCTGTATTAATTGGTCTATACGACAGTATAGACCAAAGTTTTAAATATAATTAAGCATATCTTAGAACTGGAAACATATCTTACAACTATATAATAATATAGGTTATCCATCAGAATTCCCCAGATCGTGAAGTACAAATACAAAATTAATCGGGGTTGGCAAAATATAGTATTAGACGTGAAATAAGCCTGTTTGAAAATGGAGGAATTAGTGGATATCACTTAGAAACAGCATATAAGTATCTATTGTCTATTCCTCCAACCAGTGTAAAACCTAAACGAGCGTTTTCAGCTGCTGCTTATGTTGGTAATAAACGAAGCAGGCTTGGAAGTCAAACCTTGGATGCATTGATATTTCTACGATTGTATTTTCAAAATTCGAAATAAGTTTTATTGTATTTTTATTTCTTACAAAGTATAGTATCTTTTTGTCATTTTTTCTTTTCTTACTATACTGTGATATGTGTAGTGTACCAAAATTAAAAATATATATTTTAAGAAATTACTCGTTTTTTAGAGTTCAGTTGCCGAATGGCAAAAAACTGAACCCTTATAGTTTCGTCATGTCTGTCCGTCTGTCTGTCTGTCTGTCTGTCCGTCCGTCCGTATGTCACAGCTATTTTATTCCAAAACTATTAAGACTATACATGTGAAACTTGGTAAGTAGATGTATTCTATGAAACGCTTTCCGATATTGAGAAAAAAATTAAAAATCATTTAAAATAAAGGAACATACTACTACCCCATACATGGAACTAAAACTGAAAATATATTTTTTTTTTCTTGAAACCTATGCGTGTGTGGTATTTATAGACAGGTCTTTAAAAATGACATGGGGGTTTCTGAAACCACTTTTTCATAAAGTCAATCGTTTAAAAGATATAAGCTTCCAAAGTGGTCAAATGTGTATCCCTCCCTCTAACTTCTATAATAGTGGAGTGAAAAAGCTAAAAAAATATGTATCTGTAGATCTTAATGTAAACTTTCAATCAAAATTGGTTTGAATGATATCGAGTTAACAGTTTTTGAGATACGGCATATTTTCTAAAACCGCAAATATAACTTTGTAATTCATACAAACACTATGAAAAACAAAGTTATCTAGCGTAGTTGTAAAAAATGTAAATAAGCTAGTTTTAAGAAATTTGTAAGGCTTTTTCGTCAAATAAATATAAATATTATATTATATTATTATAGTTACACACGGAACCCTTCATGCGCGTGTCTGACTCGCACTTGGCCAATTTTTTACATTTGAGACCAATTAGAAACCACATAGTCTAATCCGGGGATAGCCCCAGGGTCCCAGGATTCAGCATCAAGAATCACGTAATCCCGGGATTGAAAAACATGCTCGGGATTGTATTCTCTAGTTGCAACTAAGAAAGGATTTCTATCGAAATTCTATTTTAGTTGCCAAATGTGTCGAAAAAAAAAATAGAATTAATAAATTGTAAAGAATCAGATAGATAGCCCTACAGACCTCAATCTGAACGATAATTCTGTAAGCAGTTTTATGTTGATAGGAGCCGGGTTTTCTGGTTTAGAACAAGTTTCAGCTTCCTTTGACATTCCCTCTATGTCCGACAAATTATACGCCAAGTGCCATAACAAGATCTGTCTACTACGGGAATTAGCCAAAGAAAAATTGGCCAAGGGCGAGTCAGACTTGCCCATGAAGGGTTCCGTAGTAACTATAATAATATAATATGTATAACTACTACAACTACTAGTCTGTCTGTCTGTCCATCCGTTCGTCCGTATGTTACAGCCATTTTATTCCGAAACTATTAGGACTATACATATAAAACTTGGTAGATTGATGTATTCTGTGAACCGCTTTCCGATTTTAAGAAAAAATTAAAATATATTTAAATTAAATTAAAAAATATTTTCAGTTTTAGTTCCATGTATGGGGAGCCCTGGGGGGGCTCCCCATACATGGAACTAAAACTGAAAATATTTTTTTTTCATAAACCTATGCATGTGTGGTATCTATATACAGGTCTTTAAAATGAGATTGAGGTTTCTAAAACCACTTTTTCATAAAATTAATCGTTTAAAAGATATACGCTTCCAAAGTGGTAAAATGTGTGCCCCCCTCTAATTTCTATAATAATGGAGTGAAAAATATAAATATATATATACAACGTGTAACGGAAACCCCATATCTAACCAAAAGGGCTGAAGACAACATTTGGTATGGAGTCTCTATGCACAGTTTCAGCACAAAATAACTGACTTAAAGAATTGATACCAAATTATTGGTTTCACATATTTTTTGAATACCAATCATAACAAACGTGTCACAGCACTACGAGGGTCAATAACTTTCCACGTCACTTGCCAATAACACGATAATTCTTTTCGTTCTTCTTAATTTGAAAAATTCGGTCTCTGGTATCAGTGTACTGGAATTTGTAATAAGTTCTACACATGTAGACTTAGGATTACAAAACCCTTGCCATATCGTTTGTTATCATCCAAAGAAGCCGAGCACTTGGCATGTATATACCCTTTAAATTACACGTTGTATATATATATCTATAGATCTTAATGTAAACTTTCAATCAAAATTGGTTTTAAAGAGATTGAGTCAGCAGTTTTTGAGATACAGCATATTTTCTAAAACCGCAAATATAACTTTGTAATTCATACAAATACTATGAAAAACAAAGTTATTTGGCGTAGTTGCAAAAAATGTAAATAAGCTAGTTTTAAGAAATTTGTAAATTTTAGTTTTTTGTCAAGTAAATATACATATTATATTATATTATTATAGTTACTATGGAACCCTTCATGGGCGAGTCTGACTCGCACTTGGCCAATTTTTGTAAAATGTAAATATAACATTAGATTTATAGATTTCTTTTATTATTTTTTTCTTTTAAATTAAGTTACACTTGATACATATATTGTTATGAAATAAATTACGCTTATATTTTCTGCGAAGTAAGTTCGCTAGACAGCATTAATGAAAAAATGTTTTTTTGGTATGGCTCCACGTATATATAATAAAGTACCGAATGTTATTAAAAATATGACAGTACATCAGAATTTAAACGAGCACTAAATGAAATTTTAATAAACAAAACTTATTTCAGTCTGGTTTTATTATGACATTACATAATTATATTTTTTTTTATTTCATACTGGTTTTATTATTTAAATAAGTACTGCATACCCATCTACCCTAACTTGCTACTTACCCAGTTTCGAAGCGTCAATAGCCTAATGGATAAGGTGTCGGACTTGTGATCGAGAGGTCGCAGGTCTGAACCCCACCCATTACACTATTGACGTGAACCCACTCCAGACACAAGCATATTTAGCTTAGTTGGAGGGGTTAACAAGATTGCTAGTAATGTGAAATGTACCCACATTGCTAGT
This sequence comes from Tholera decimalis, assembly GCA_943138885.2. NCBI lineage: Eukaryota > Metazoa > Arthropoda > Insecta > Lepidoptera > Noctuidae > Tholera > Tholera decimalis. Next base: position 23,150,013 of record OW964565.2, read on the forward strand.
ATTCTTTAAAAAAATAATCTGAGGAGTTTAATATATAAAATCAAACTTTTATTGCAATAGGATGAATAGTGAGGGAACGGATAATGTATTACTACAGTAAAAACAAACGTTAATTTTTATATAATAGGTATAATTTATTAAATTTATTTTTGTGATTTATTTACGTACCTACTTGCTTCATTTAGATCCATCCAGCCGTTTGAGCGTGAAGAAGTAACAAACATGCAAACAGACACATTCATTCACAAACTTTCGCCTTTATAATATTAGTGTGATAAATAAAACCATCTAAATAATTAATATTCGTTTTTCAAGTTTATTCAACATAGCGACAAAAAATTAAAAAATGCAAAGTTAGCAAACTTCGTCGTGCAACGGCAAGCGGGCCTCGAGCAAACTTGTCATTGTGTGTGTGACAACGCACACGACTAGCCCGCTGCAGTAAATACCTATTTTCCGCGCGTCTCGTAGGCTCGACACCCTCTTAAGTTGTACAAGCCAGAAAATCTGACACCATTCTTCACTCGGAGTATTCCCCGAAAAGAAAAATCCTCACTGATGTTCATTGTCAGAGTTTTATTGATTAAAACTACCCCGTAATCCATCGCACACTAACTTCGTGGTCTGCGGAAGCACTTAGATACATGGGATGTTATGGATATGAAATTTCGGATCTGGATAAGGATACTGGAATAATATTATACATGTAATTATTTCGGACTATCCGTTAGTTTTGGATAGTTTTGGTTACGGGTATACTACTTTTTCACTATATCGAATAAATTAAAAGCATTATCTATCCTGCCGCAGTATTCAAGCCGGGAGTGTTCAATCGAGATCCGGATCAAGATATAATGACGGAATAGGCTGAAGAAAATTTATATACTTTTTGCGTCGCTGTACCTGATAACACGACGACGAAACGATGGTACAGTGGATAAGCGATTGGCTGCTAAGTTGACGGTCGCGGATTCCGTTACCGCATCAGAGCAATTCTTTGCATGACCTCAAATTGTTTTTTTCCGGGTCTGTTAGTAAAAATGTATTCAAGATACGGGCGAAATTCCTAGAGCTAAGCAAAGGTTTTTTTTTAATCTAGCTGTTACTGCCGCCGACTCTATGCTCCTAATCTTTTAAAGTCTATGGATGCGGGGCGACTGTACCTTATACAGGATAACGCTAGTATGTTATGTAAATATCTCGCTTTCGATGATTTAGTACAGCGGATAGATATATTACTGTTTGTGGCTGTCTTAGACATAATATGAAGAAGATTGTGTTAGAGTTAGGAGTCTCCTCCTCTTATTGTCATTTGTGCTGTTTTTTGAGTTTGCAAGTAATGAATAAAATATACTTTATTGACACATTTGAAACAAGACTTCAATATCTGCTTAGCTTAATTTGGGGTTGGCTTTAGGGTTGCCAACTTTTATTAGAAGAAATAGAGTATATCTGATTTCAAAGGAGGTAAATAAAGAGTACGGATTTATAACAAAGAATCTTTACTACAAAGAAGGCATTTTGGTAATTTTTGCAGCATATAACAAATTTTCATTGATTTTAGAAGAATTGTAATTGACCTTAGAATAGAATACAGAAAGAATTTCTTTTTGTATTCTATGTGTACGACTCCAAACATTCTAAATCTAAGTTAACATAGGTCAGGAGCTCATTTTTAATTAATTTCGTTTTAATTGAAGTATATGCGTGACTGCGCTAGTATGGTAAACATTGTGTTAAAGAGTATTTTAGCGTCCTTTATTAGTGTTATGGATTATAGAGTACACCTATATGATATGAGTACAATACTCTATTTTAGAGTACGGTTGGCAACCCTAGTTGTCTTCCAGTCTAACCGAATGCAACTGAGTACAAACTTTTACATGGACGAACTATACAACGTGTAATTTAAAGGGTATATACATACCGAGTGCACGGCTTCTTTGGATGATAACAAACGATATAGCAAGGGTTTTGTAATACTATGTCTACATGTGTGGAGCTTATTAGAAATTTCAATACACTGATACCAGAGACCGAATTTTTCAAATTAAGAAGAACGAAGAGAATTATCGTGTTATTGCATTGATATATGTTATTAGCTAGTGACGTGGAAGTGATGACCCTCATAGTGCTGTGACACGTTTGTTATTATTGGTATTCAAGAAACATATGAAACCCATAATTTGGTGCCAATTCTGTGAGTCACTTATTTTGAGCTGAAACTTTGCATAGAGACTCCATACCAGATATTGTCTTCAGTCCTTTTGGATAGATTTGGGTTCCGTTACACGTTGTATATCTGACCTCGCCAACCACGTAGCTGGGTAACACGATACTTCTTGGCAAGACAAGTGTGAGATTTTCTGGCTTCTGACTACCTATAACGACTGTCAAAGATGTATATAAATGACGACCTGGACCAACAGCGTACCATGCGATCCAAGACACGGAGAACTCGATATGTATAAGGTGCTCGCCCATCCAGAAACTGACCTTGACAAGTATTGCTTAACCTTGAAAATCGGCTGTTATTAATTAGCCACAAGACCTAAGCATTACTAGTTCAGAAATTATATTATTTAATGACCAACTGGATATTTCAGCAATAAATATTATCTTGGGAAATATCAATGGATTGTTGAAAGATTGGCACGATATTTTGTCTACCGAAACACGCTTCCTTTTTTTTCCGGTGGGAAAATCTAAAAAGTTTTTTTTTGTAAATAAAGCTGGTTATTTTGTAGCTAGCCGTAAATAAAACAATATTAGCTGTGAGACACTTATTTGGACCGTTTTACTGTGGATTAAATTACAAACAATATGTTATTGTAATGGACATTATGTGGGATCATCATTCTAGTAAAACATCCCGAGGGTGACGTAAAGTTGTGACGTGTTGAACATTTCAGGAGCTAGATAGTAAATAAATGTTACCGTTAAATGCAAAAAGTGTTATCTAATGAAATAAGTCTTGATATGGAGTTTCCTTTACACGTTGTATACATTTTTTACGGAACTATGTGGACGTAACAAACTGGTTGGTCGCATGATATTATACTAACTCATTTTTATTTTGTTAATTGATATTAAAAAAAATCGTTACAGAATTTTAGATATATTATATTGAAGGAAAGTTAAACGGATGCCGATTAATAAATTTTAGTAAAAAGAAAAAAAAAATGTAGGCTAAGACCGCCATAGTACTGTTATAATTGTACTGTCAGTATGTTCTTTCTATTCCTTATATAGACAGTATCACGATAAATCTAGTAGAAGTAGTTGCAATAAGCAATCATCTTAGTGGTGACCTTGTAACAATAGTATGCTCAGGGAACACTTGGGAATTCAGACGTTGCACAGAGCCAGCCCTCCATGTGCTGATGGTGACCACAAGATTTTTAGTTCGGTAAAAACCCACAATCCTCAGTCTTGTCCCTAGAGTACTAGTGCCTTTTGAATGTTAAACCATAAGCCATTAAAACATATATTGTGAAAATATCAAAATCTATAAAATGTACGTCTCATTTATTGCTGAGTCTGAGTGCTTGGTCTTTGCAAATTGTTACTGATAGCTTCATGTCTGGGTTTGTGTTCGCTTGACCGTATCAGGGTCGCCACTATTAAATGGGACTTACGACCGGGCGACCTGTTCAGACCTTCGCTATGTATTATGCATAAGTGTTCCACGGCTAAAGAAAAATAGATGCAATCTTAAACAAATGTATTTTTTTATAGTTGATAGGCTTGCGTTTGACCATAATCTCACCTGATGTTAAGAGATGATGTGGTCGAAGATGAAGCACGCTTGCCTAGAAGTAACCTATTCACTTTTGACTTAAAGACTCCCAGGTTATAACTATCAGGAAACACAGACTCCGGACTAATTCCACCAAAAACTAAATGATTAAACTTGCATGCAGTATGCAGCACCGCCCTCCCGCTCGCAAATACAGGATTAATAAAACACTGAAAATCTCTCAGGACTATGGTACTAACATCATAATCAACAACTTTTGTTCTATGACTTTTAAAAATTCGTCGTTTTTTAGTTCACCAGATTTTCATACAAATATAAAAATATTTAAATTGAACGCCCTAAATGTTACGAAGTCTATGCGAAGCAAAAGAAAGCGATTTATACTATCGCTTATAATTTTTAAAAGTCATAGAACAAAAGTTGTTGATTATGATGTTAGTAACATAGTCCGGAGAGGTTTTCGGTATTTTACAATTAACCCTGTATATGCACATGCAAAAGGGATGTAATAAAAAACATACAACATGCAAACAAACCTCACTCGACACGTTTTTCGCCTCTCCACGGAGCATCCTCAGGAGATGTTGACTCGTCGTGAATTTCCGTAAACTAACGCCTGATTCCATTCTGTATAGATGCAATCCTAATCGTTTGACAGGCTATAGATGTTAAATAGTTTGTGTAATAAGTTTAGCTATCCATACCTTAGTAGAACTACCACGCACCCACTCAGATCGCTACAGCTCTGGGTAGCCAATATCGCTTCAGCTTGGCTTTTAAACATAATTGGCAGGATGTGGGTGTGTTATTCACCCTTCCTACCTCTTCGGGAATTACAAGCACCATGTGATCTATGGAAATATGTATGAGAATAACTACACGACGTAGAATATAAAAATAAAAAAATCCGCCTAGTACGTACCGGATATTGCTACGGTCCTGTATCCTGTCGTTTTGGGGTAAGCAATATTTGACAAGGTTGGTTCATGGATGGGTCATATAAAGCTGCCATTTGTGAATATTTGACTTGGTTATGGACAGTCGGGCTTCTGAATATTTATGTCTAATCTTACCAGTCGTTTTATGTGAAATGCAAAAAGAGAAATGGTAGTCAAACGCGAGCCATTCTGAATAAAAATAAAAATGCTGGTAGTCAGCTGAACCCAGTTAGACTGGTAGCTGAACAGAACATAGAAGGGAAGGGAAAGACTGGGTAGATTAGATCTTCTTAGTTTAAATAAAACCCTTAATTAACAAAAAATACACATGAAATAAAGTACCCGCTGACAGCTATGTAATTCTATCGTCACAACTCATTACGCAGCCGTAATCATTCTTATCCAATCTCCATATTCTGAAGCCGGATGTTTGCGAACGTAGCCCCAAGATAAAGCATGATAAATGCTTATAAGTGTCGAAAAAATGTCATGTGACATCCCGGAACGGTAATGAGCGAGGGAACGAGTGAGTGAATGGAACAGTTTGCTAGGAACGAACGCTTTGTTTATAGTTCACGCGGAGTGAGTGAGCGGAGTTCGTGATGTTCTTTTGTTTGTGTTTTGAAATGAATGTGAGAGTTTCTTTTAATCGGTTTTGAGTGTTGGCGGTAATGTTGTGTGTTCTTGTTTGTTTTTTTTTTTTGTTTGAAGTAAATTTTTTATGACGGAGTTTACTTTTCTGAATTATGTTAGATGTTTTTCGCTTGGAAGTGGAAACGCTGAGAAACTCCGGGCTAAAATAATAACAGCCAAGTTCAGTCCATGGACGGATAACGATCTTAATGTATTGAGATTCATCTGTGCGTCGAAAAGCACGTAAGTCATTGATTCCACCAGTAATTTGTACAACTTTCATAGCATTAAGAAGATCTGAGCCAGTTACCTACTAGGTCTGCAGATGTTCCGCTTCGCATAAAATACTAGTACTTAGTTGCATCAAGTTAGATCAAAAGCCGATTCTAAGGTATACGGAAATTAAATTATACAATTTGTAATTTAAAGGGTATTTATACATACCAAGTGTACGGCTTCTTTGGATGATAACAAACGATATAGCAAGGGTTTTGTAATCCTATGTCTACATGTGTGGAGCTTATTAGAATTTTCAATACACACACAGAGACCGAATTTTTCAAATTAAGAAGAACGAAGAGAGTTATCGTTTTATTGGCAAGTGACGTGGAAAGTGATGATGACCCTCATAGTGACGTGAAACGTTTGTTATGATTGGTATTCAAGAAACATATGAAACCAATAATAACTTTGCATAGAGACTCCATACCAGATATTGTCTTCAGTCGTTTTGGATAGATATGGGGTTTCCATAACACGTTGTATACAGGAACTGAATTTTTCCTGGAACAGTCAGTAATAAATATCGATGATGAACTTCTACCTTTATTTACTCTTTAATTTGGTATAAAATAATTCGTATGTAATCTAATAATTATTGATAAGTAAAACTGTTAGTTAATTTTTTCAACTTTCTCTTGACCATGCACATAAATAGAAATAAAACCAGTTTTAGTGATTATTTTTCTCTAACTCTAAAATACTTCACGAAAAATATTTCAAAAATTCGAAATAATTTACGGGAACTATAACTTTTATTTCCTTACATATTTTAACTGAAATTAATTCATTTTTCATATATTTATTAATTTATTTTTTGTATGGTCAGCCCAACTTAATTTTTTTTTGTATATACATTTTCAAGCGGTTCTCAGAATACATCTACTTACCAAGTTTAGTATAGCATATTATAGGTAGTATAGTATAGTATGTACCTAGTAGTTTCGGAATGAAGTGGCTATGACATACGGTTGGACAGACAAACATGACTGGTCTATATGGGTTCCGTTTTTTGCCATTCAGCTACGGAACCCTATGTTGAAAACCGTCAACAACGCACGTCAGAACAGCGTCTAACACAAGCCACGCAAGATTTTAATTTATTTCTTATAGTGCCAATATTGCATTTAAATAAAAATAAAAAAAAAATAAAAATATTTTATTTCAGACCTCAAGATCCATAGTTTTGTTAGTATTTAAAAATGCATACACGGACAAATTCGATGCAGCGAGGCTTCGTGCGTGCTTTCTATGGAGGCAATTGCCTCCCTCCACGCTACCGCCCACTAACTATTTGTCACAAAATATGAAGCCACAAAAATTCATGAAATTGAGGTGGCTCGCCGACTTTCATGCTATTTATATCTGTAGAAGGAAGGAAGACCGGCAGGCGGCAATTTCGCCGTGTGAAAATATTTTCAAGCACTTTCCCTTGGCGATTTTTAATCCAAATTTTCTTTTGAATTATGCGATGTACCTGAAGCGGGGTGAAGCTTGATCGATGGTTGCTATCGTCGTTTTAAAAGTTACAGGTTAATTGGTAATACTAATTGTTAATTAAATGTGACTTGGCTTGACAAAGCATTCAATTAATCAAACTACAAGACGAACGGTGAGTCGCCATCCTTCTCATACGCACAAAATGTTTTGGTAATCTTTTCATTGTGTGTACAGCAAAGGAGATGAATTTCCTGCCGAATTATGCGTTTTCTAAGAGTTATAACGTGAGGTTTTTAAGAAAAAAGTGGTTGAATTAATGAAAATACTAATAAAAGTGTAGAAATAAGTTTTTCTAGCAACACTATCATCCTATATTCAGCAACCCGCACGGGATCCGTATCGTCTATTATGGCCCATAGACAGCAGCAGCATGTGTTAAAGGCTTATTTTGACTATCAAAGGGTCTTTACTGATTTCATGCATTATTATTAAACCAAAGAATAACAAAAGGAACTAAACTAGAAACATTGCTGTGAAGCAGAAAGAGCACAATGTATTAAGTTATCGCCACTACTCCTCAATACAATCGTTTTCACTATGACTCAAACATATGTATGTAATAAAAATATGAACTATACGTGGGACTTAAACTTGGCATAATATATAGGTACTGAGAATTGCTAATGTACCGCCTAAGCTTTCTAGGGATGCTTCATTTAGTTACCTAAATTACTTTAAACTACTAAATAATCAAATATTTGTTCTCATCGTTAAATATTTTATCGTAATCTTACTAATATTATAATTGTTTGAATGTTGGTATATTTGTCGATATGTGCTTGTATTGGAATCACGCAAAAATGGCTCAAGGGATTTGGCGGCAACTTCGCGCACATGTTGTTTACATCCTAGAATAAAACAAGCTATATTTATTCTGTAAAAAAAGTGGGAAGACTTATTTAAATGTACAAATTTAGATACATAGATGAATGGGTGTCTGTTACTCAAAGTGCCTGTATGGATCCAGGTGAAATGTGGCATAGAAATAAGTTATAGGCTTATGTTTCACTAAAAAAAAACAAATATTTCTGTTCGATATATTTAACTTAATATCTACGCGGATTAAGTCACATGCAACGGTTATTTGCCAGGAGTAGCGGACCCCAATGGCATCTGAAGGAACTGGGAACGCTCTGGGTGGAGGGACGGAACTCCCTTCCACTCCACACAGAGTACGAGGAGTCATTAGTTGATTTTCCCACGGAAAATATGATTAGCTTATATCAGCCACCATTACTGACCACAGTCACAAATAAATATAAATAAAATCAGTGTTACACGAACATTTCATAAAATTGATTTCATGAAACGGTTGAATTTAGCTCAACTCCAGTAATGACGGCCATGATAACAGGTTCCGAATACAAATGATATATGTTCGGAGGTAATTGCAGGCAGACGTGCCGACCGGACCCGATTGATGGACCGTGCCATAACTGATGGATATTTTCAGAAGGAACAGATTACTCCAGTACAGTTCATGGCTAAATTATAACCGCACGGGTTGATCTTCGACGGTTGCAGAGGTCTGTCCATGTATGGCTTTTTTTTAAAGATGCGAATTAATCCAAAGACTGCCTCGCGATCTCGAAGCGGGAGGGTGTGTCAGACTTTTACTGACTAAAACCCAACCATGTTCCATCATATGCCCTTCGTGTTCCGAGGCCGCGGTAACTCTTTCGAACAATTCCATATCCCCGGTAGACAACGGCCCCCTTGTGGACCCCGACAATTTTGCTGACACTCTTTGAGGCGCGCGTGGAACACGACGCGCAGTCTACACGGGCCTGGTTTCAGTCGGGCGGCGAGCTACCCATTGCTTGCAGCCCGCAGGCCCACGCCTGCGGTGGCTGGGAGTCACCCTGTGACTCCCGACGCCCGGAGCTTCTCCTGCGGCGGCTGGGGTGCAAGGGCTGTGAGGGCCTTGAGGCCCACCTCTCCTTGCGTCCCGCCACCTCCTTCACTTGCATAACTGCTTCGCAGAAAGAGGTGACTACTTCCCATGCCTCCTCGCATGGATTAACCAGGGCCGAGAGCGAGAGGTCACCGCCTATCGCCCCTACGTGGACACGGCGGAGCTCTGCCCAAGCGGGGCAAACCTCCACTGTGTGTTCCATCATGTTCTCAGGGCGATCATCGCAGTGCTGACACCCGGGTGTTTCCTCCCGCCCAATCCGACACAAGTAGCTCCCGAAACAACCGTGTCCGGTGAGCACCTGCGTCAGGTCCGTGTATGGTTGATCATGACAGTATACCGAGATTCCTCTGTCCTTCAGTTAGCACGTTAAGCCAACGATCGCGGCTGTCACTTATACATATTTGACAATCGTTACTTAAACGTTATGTAGTCAGAAATCAGAAAATCTGACTCTGCCTTACCAAGTTATATTGTTTTAAGGTGTATTTTTGACGCCTCTGCAATACTCTTCCCAAACGTAGTTGGAAAAAGGCTTAGCAGTTGATGAAACAGATTATTCCAATACAATTATTTCTTAACGGATTTGCTCTCATGCTGGTCACAAAATGATGCATAGGTACTTATTTATTTATTTATTTATTTTAGAAAAACTGATGTATTTTTTTACGAAAACATCGTGGAAACTAAAACAGTTTTTAATTTTCCAATCGGGAAATATGACAAAATAAAAGATAATAGAACACAAGAAACAGTCGGATTTCAAAACAATACCAGTCCGAAATGTCGCTTATACCCTATTTCCTTTTAACCGTCGATATATTGTCACTAAAACCCGCGTGAATACAGATTTTTGCTCATGGGAGGGGGACAAATATTGGAATTTTAGCGCAAAGGACCTAGAATTGTTCATTCGCAACTCATATCGTACCCCATACTCATACCCTTTTAAGGTTGTAAAAATGTATGTTCAAAGGATTTATACCTAAGTACGTATCGCAATAAAAGTTATTGCTAATATTTTACGATATCATAGGGTGTTTTAATCACACACAGACAGATATTAATAATGAGCAGATCCTTGATATTTTTTTATGTTTCCAAAAGTTAAGACGCCCACGCAGTTGTTTGTACGCTACGGCCCATTCTTTTCATGAAGATAAAGAGGAGAACTGTGTCGAAGCAGTGGAAAAGTTTTATGCTGGTTATGCTATATTTATTTTGTACAATATTATTAAATTACTAACCTATCATTAAAAACCTGTGTACGTAATACCTGCTTGCTGATAATTCTTTATTTTAGTGCATCCTGCAAGAACGTGACCGTAAAAACAGAAGAGACCATTTTTAGGGTTCCAAAACGGGGGAAAAAAACGGAACCCTTCTAGATTCGTCATGTCTGTCTGTCTGTCCGTATGTTACAGCCATTTTATTCCGAAACTATCAAGACTACACATGTGAAACTTGGTAGGTAGATGTATTCTATAAACCGCTTTCCAAATTTAAATATAAATAAAAAAAATATTAAATTAAGGGGGGCTCCCCATACATGGAACTGAAACTAAAAATATATTTTTTTCATCAAACCTATACGTGTGAGGAATTTATACACAGGTCTTTAAAAATGACATTGATGTTTCTAAAATCACTTTTTCTTAAAGTTAATCGTTTAAAAGATATACGTTTCCAAAGTGGTATTATTTATGTAGATTTCTATTTTATGATATTTCGATTTTATGATATTAGGTTTTTTGTTTTATCACTATTATAATAATTATTTTTCCAATATAATTTTCACGTACATATTTCACCTTCCACTCTATCTCTTTACCACTCATGGTTGACTGGTAGAGAATGCTTACGGCATTAAGTCCGCCTTTGTACCATGTGCATAAAGTGTAAATAAATAAATAAAATGTGTGCCTTCCCCCTCTAACTTTTATAACTCTTCATGGGCGAGTCTGACTCGCACTTGACCAATTTTTTTTGTGTTTCAAGAGTGTGCTTTTTATTTCAGCTATGTATTTTTTTTATTCAGAATATGCTCGCGTTTGACCATTTCTCATCTGATGGTAAGTGATGATGTGGTCGAAGATGGGGCACACTTGCCTAGAAGTAACCTATTCACTCTTGACTTAAAGACCCCCAGGTTATAGCGATCAGGAAACACAGACTCCGGCAGGGAATTCCACTCCTTAGCCGTATGCACAATGAAAGTATTCCCAAAACGTTTTGTGGGTATGTTGCCAGATAGTTGCTGTCTTACGCTGGTCTTTCGGCCTTTGAAGAACCTCTCTGTCCAGTGTCTATATTGTCAAAGAATATTGTGCATAAAGCCTAAAGAAAATTGGAAAAACAAGCTGTGCATATTATCAGTGAAAGGAATAAAAGAAAACGCTAAGTCAAATAAACATTCTCAAAATCCTGACACATAACCTATTATTGTAAACAAAACAAAATATAAAAAATTGACACTAAGAATAAGACATGCGATCAAATAGATCACATTTAAAAACTGATAAATATTAATCAAGCAAGTTTTCCCACGGGCACGCCGCAATTGCGGCGGTAAGACCCCTCTTTGAGGACTGGCTAGATCGGCGTCACGGCGTCCTGACCTACCGCATGACGCAGGTCCTCACCGGACACGGAAGTTTCGGGAGGTACCTGAGTCTGATGGGGAAGGAAGAAACGCCTGGGTGTCACCACTGCGAGGATCGCCCTGAGGACACAGTAGAGCATATGGTGCAAGACTGCCCTGCTTGGGCAGAGTACCGACGTGTCCTCAGGGCGGCGATAGGCAGAGACCTCCCGCGCCCGGCACTGGTCGAGGCCATGCTGCGGTGCGAGACAGAATGGGAAGCGGTCGCCTCCTTCTGCGAAGCAGTCATGCTATCGAAGGAGGAGGCGGGCCGCGTGAGAGAGAGGATGGCGTCCTCCCTCCAGCCCAGCCGCAGTGGTAGACGCCCACGGCGTCGGACGTCGGCCGACGATCTCCGGCCACCGTAGGCGCGGGCATGCGGACAGCGAGTAAAGGGCAACTCGCTGTCCGACCATGGACTATGCCCGGGTCGACGGCGCGTTGTGTTCCACGCACGCCTCAAAGAGTGTCAGCAATATGACGAGGCCTCCCCTGTAGAGGGCCGAAGCCTGCCGGGGTCGTGGGACTTATCCCATTACCGTGACCCCGGAACGTAAAGGGCTATTGAAGGAACACCGTGGATTTTAGTCAGTACAAGTCTGACAGTCCCTCCGGCCCTGCCCAGGGTGGGAGGACTTATTTGATAATTTTACCACGTTAAAAAAAAAAGAAAGCAAGTTTTCCCAGTTCTCAATCAGGAATTAGAATTAACCAGGAGTTAACTAGACCACAAATAGTTTAATCGCAAAACAAATAATACATTTCGTAGCTCTAGGAACAGTTTAAAAATCATATTTATTATTATTTATTCTATCATAGAACTTGTGGCTTAATTATAACAGTCACACGGGTCGCTCTTTTAGTTTAAGCTATGTTTGCTAAAGTTAGTTCGTGATGGGTGAGTATCTTATATCTTAACATATTCTTCTATGTTTTAGAATCATGCACTCATCATCATCACTCATACGTGCTAATAAAATATTACCATTCGAAAACAAAATGTTTTTATTTTATTTTAATATTAAAATATTCACTAAAAATGTTAAATTGATACGTAAAAGAAACACTCTGTACACGCGTATGCATTCATAAATAAATTGTGACGTTGCCGTCCTTCAAGTAATTATAGCAGTGTGGGTAGAATTCATACTACTAGCAATCTTGTTAACCCCTCCAACTAAGCCAAATAATTATGCTTGCCTGGAATGGGTTCACGGGAATAGCGTTTGAACCCGCGACCTCTCGATCACAAGGCCGTCACCTTAGCCATTAAGCTATTGCCGTTTATTATTACATTAACCAGGTAACACTGGTTAATTTACAGACAGTCAAATCTATTCGCAAATACGCTCAGGATAGTGTTGGTGTCCCGAAGGCTTTTTTTTAGTAGGAAAATCATCGAATGACTTCTCCCGCTTTGGAAATGTCAACACCAGTGACGGGGCCTCATAGGGCCATTGCCTGCCGGGGTTTGCGGGAAAGTTCTACCGAGTTACCGCGGCCCCGGAAATTTAGGGCAGCTGAAGGAACAGGGTGGGTTTTTAGTCAGTAGAAATCTGACACACCCTTCCGCGTGACCCTGTTCCTTCAGCTGCCCTTGCGCTCCGGGGCGAGGTATCTCGTTAGAACATTCCCGCACCCCGGAGCTTGCATCTCACAGATACGCATAGCTTGCGCATCGTTTGCTTCGCTTTGCTATGCTCATACATTCCTAGCTCACTTCTGTCACACAGATAATATGTGTGCGAAGGATAGCACACACATCTCGCTGTTTCTAATAAATCTATTGTACTAATATTATAAAGCGGAAAAGTTTGTTTGTTTATTTGCTTGAACGCGCTAATCTTCGAAAGTACTGGGTGGATTTGGATGCAATTTGGTATGGAAGTAGCTTGAAGCTTAAGGAAAGCTACTTTTTACGCGACTGCAAAAAAGGAGTGTTATGTTTTTACCGTGATAAAATCCACGGGAGCGAAGCCCCGCGTGAGTACTAGTAAATTATAAAATAAAAATAAAAAGCCTTTTCTTTCCTAAAATTAAATTTACAATTTCACTGAAATATTTGATTGTTATTATATTAGGAACCCCTCTCAGGTGAAGGCTTTTTCGAATACCTATATATTAATGGTAATGTATATTTTTTTCGTATCCATCCCGTTTGTTCTAATTGCTTATAAGTCTGGTGTTTTTACGCTCATTGCCCTGACAAAAACATCGAAATAAACATGATGTCAAAGTCTCTTTCGAAGTCCAATCTATTTTGGTCAAATCAATCTAACTACTTTAACAGACGGCATTCTTGGTCTATCGGCGCTGTTAGCCTATTTGGCGTTGGCCAACATTTTCATGCCAACATTCGTGATGACATATAATGTTGAACTATATTTGTTGGAGACTCCCTTTATGTAAATTATGCAGATATTCGAAAAGCGCTGGCTCTCAGGCTAACAAATGGAATACATAACATTAGAGTTTGTTAAGGTTTAATTCTAAATGAAGTATTTAAAACATAACTAGACTACTTTTTATATTTTATTACGGATGAGACAGCTTTTGACCCAGATCACTCCTGATCGCAAGCGTTAGTTGAGGTTTAAGATGGAATGAGTGAGCCCAGAAGATGCCTGTTTATTCTTGCTTTAAAGGCTGACGGGTCATATTATGTGGTAGGGAATACAGAAGCCGGCCGAGAGTTCTATACCTTGGCTGTGCGCACAATAAATATAGAGGAAAAGCGCGTAGTACGACAAGACGGTATTTGGACCAAGTGTATGTGTTTCTTGTCCTTTTATATAGGATGATAACAAGCCTATTACGTTTTCACTGCTGGGAAACAGACTTTCTCTCTATGAGAGGGAATCGGTCATTATCCAAGATACGGGCTCAGTGAGTAGCATAGGTTGATGATTATAGTAGCTAAAAAAACTCTTCACATTTAATTTAATGTTTCGAATGTTGCGTAACTTTCGAAAACAAAATGAGTGTGGATTTTAACAAATGAAAAACTCCATTAATCAAATTATTTGTTGATTGATGCTTATATATTCCAACAACAATTCATTTCGGCCTCATTTAGTATAAATAGGTATAGGAAAAAACGACATTTATTATCCGATAATACTGAAATAAACACTTAAATAGGTACTACTGAAATTAATGCATAGATATTATATTATATAAAGCTAGATTACCACTCACTGACTCACTCATTGACATAATTGTTCTCCCAGATGGTGGATGGGGAGGTGGGTATATTTTGACAGATTCGTAAACAAGTAACTCTCAAACCTACGGGAAAAGTGCCAAACCCCCCCTTTTCCGCCCCCTTCTCCCCCCCCCCCTATCGTATCTCGGAAACTACGAGACCCGTATTTTTTTCTTTTTACGGATTCGTATAGAGGAGGCTCGGTAAAGTAAAAACCATTTTTCAAAGTCCCCCCCCGCCCCCCTTCTCCCCCCCTTTAGGCAGATCTCGGAATCTAAGAGACTTGGAACATTTTTTTTTTCAGATTCATTTAGAGGGGCAATGCTTTAGTCGAAATACTTGTGCAACCCCCCCCCCATCACCCACCCCCTCTTTTTTTTTTTTTTTCACAAGCTCGCGAGGTGCTTGCACCTCGCGCAACACGCAAATACCAATTTCTTTTTTCACAAGCACGCGAGGTGCTTGCACCTCGCGCAACACCCAAATACTTTTTTTTTTCACAAGCACGCGAGGTGCTTGCACCTCGCGCAACACGCAAATACTTGATTTAGAGGGGCAATGCTTTAGTTTTTTTCACAAGCACGCGAGGTGCTTGCACCTCGCGCAACACGCAAATACTAGTTATATTATATAAAGCTAGATTACCACTCACTGACTCACTCATTGACATAATTGTTCTCCCAGATGGTGGATGGGGAGGTGGGTATATTTTGACAGATTCGTAAACAAGTAACTCTCAAACCTACGGGAAAAGTGCCAAACCTCCCCTTTTCCCCCCCCTTCTCCCCCCCCTCTATCGTATCTCGGAAACTACGAGAACCGTATTTTTTGTTTTTTACGGATTCGTATAGAGGAGGCTCGGTAAAGTAAAAACCATTTTTCAAAGTCCCCCCCCCGCCCCCCTTCTCCCCCCCTTTAGGCGGATCTCGGAATCTAAGAGACTTGGAACATTTTTTTTTTCAGATTCATTTAGAGGGGCAATGCTTTAGTCGAAATACTTGTGCAACCCCCCCCCCCATCACCCCCCCCCCCCTCTTTTTTTTTTTTTTTTTTTCACAAGCTCGCGAGGTGCTTGCACCTCGCGCAACACGCAAATACCAATTTCTTTTTTCACAAGCACGCGAGGTGCTTGCACCTCGCGCAACACCCAAATACTTTTTTTTTTCACAAGCACGCGAGGTGCTTGCACCTCGCGCAACACGCAAATACTTGATTTAGAGGGGCAATGCTTTAGTTTTTTTCACAAGCACGCGAGGTGCTTGCACCTCGCGCAACACGCAAATACTAGTTATATTATATAAAGCTAGATTACCACTCACTCACTGACTCACTGACATAATTGTTCTCCCAGATGGTGGATGGGGAGGTGGGTATATTTTGACAGATTCGTAAACATGTAACTCTCAAACCTACGGGAAAAGTGCCAAACCCCCCCTTTTCCCCCCCTTCTCCCCCCCCCCCTATCGTATCTCGGAAACTACGAGACCCGTATTTTTTTCTTTTTACGGATTCGTATAGAGGAGGCTCGGTAAAGTAAAAACCATTTTTCAAAGTCCCCCCCCCGCCCCCCTTCTCCCCCCCTTTAGGCGGATCTACGAATCTAAGAGACTTGGAACATTTTATTTTAAGATTCATTTAGAGGGGCAATGCTTTAGTCGAAATACTTGTGCAACCCCCCCCCCCCATCACCCCCCCCCTCTTTTTTTTTTTTTTTTCACAAGCACGCGAGGTGCTTGCACCTCGCGCAACACGCAAATACTTGATTTAGAGGGGCAATGCTTTAGTTTTTTTCACAAGCACGCGAGGTGCTGGCACCTCGCGCAACACGCAAATACTTGATTTAGAGGGGCAATGCTTTAGTTTTTTTCACAAGCACGCGAGGTGCTTGCACCTCGCGCAACACGCAAATACTAAACCCCCCCATCTCCCCCCATCACCCCAACCTTTTTTTTTTTTTTCACAAGCTCGCGAGGTGCTTGCACCTCGCGCATCACGCAAATACTTGATTTAGAGGGGCAATGCTTTAGTTTTCTTCACAAGCACGCGAGGTGCTTGCACCTCGCGCAACACGCAAATACTAAACCCCCCCATCACCCCGGCCCAATTTTTTTTTTTTCACAAGCACGCGAGGTGCTTGCACCTCGCGCAACACGCAAATACTAGTTATACTATATAAAGCTAGATTACCACTGACTGACTGACTGACTGACTGACTCACTCATTGACATAATTGTTCTCCCAGATGGTGGATGGGGAGGTGGGTATATTTTGACAGATTCGTAAACAAGTAACTCTCAAACCTACGGGAAAAGTACCAAACCTCCCCTTTTCCCCCCCCTTCTCCCCCCCCCCTATCGTATCTCGGAAACTACGAGACCCGTATTTTTTTCTTTTTACGGATTCGTATAGAGGAGGCTCGGTAAAGTAAAAACCATTTTTCAAAGTCCCCCCCCCGCCCCCCTTCTCCCGCCCTTTAGGCGGATCTCGGAATCTAAGAGACTTGGAACATTTTTTTATTCATATTCATTTAGAGGGGCAATGCTTTAGTCAAAATACTTCTGCAACCCCCCCCCCATCACCCCCCCCCTTTTTTTTTTTTTTTCACTAGCACGCGAGGTGCTTGCACCTCACGCAACACGCAAATACTTGATTTAGAGGGGCAATGCTTTAGTTACTTTCACAAGCACGCGAGGTGCTTGCACCTCGCGCAACACGCAAATACTAAACCCCCCCCATCAACCCCCCATTTTTGTTTTTTTTTTTCACAAGCACGCGAGTTTCTTGCACCTCGCGCAACACGCAAATACTAAACCCCCCCATCTCCCCCCATCACCCCTCCCACTTTTTTTTTTTTTTCACAAGCACGCGAGATATTTGCACCTCGCGCAACACGCAAATACTAAACCCCCCCATTTCCCCTTATCACCCCCCCACTTTTTTTTTTTTCACAAGCACGCGAAGTGCTTGCACCTCGCGCAACACGCAAATACTAACCCCCCCCCCATCTCCCCCCATCACCCCCCCCCCCTCTTTTCTTTTTTCACAAGCACGCGAGGTGCTTGCACCTCGCGCAACACGCAAATACTAAACCCCCCCATCGCCCCCCATCACCCTCCATTTTTTTTTTTCACAAGCACGCGAGGTGCTTGCACCTCGCGCAACACGCAAATACTAGTTATACTATATAAAGCTAGATTTTATACTATATAAAGCTAAATTACCACTCACTGACTGACTCACTCACTCACTCATTGACATAATTGTTCTCCCAGATGGTGGATGGGGAGGTGGGTATATTTTGACAGATTCGTAAACAAGTAACTCTCAAACCTACGGGAAAAGTGCCAAACCTCCCCTTTCCCCCCCCCTTCTCCCCCCCCTATCGTATCTCGGGAACTACGAGACCTGTATTTTTTGTTTTTTACGGATTCGTATAGAGGAGGCTCGGTAAAGTAAAAACCATTTTTCAAAGTCCCCCCCCCGCCCCCCTTCTCCCCCCCTTTAGGCGGATCTCGGAATCTAGGAGACTTGGAACATTTTTTTTTTCAGATTCATTTAGAGGGGCAATGCTTTAGTCGAAATACTTGTGCAACCCCCCCCCCCCCCCCCATCAATCCCCACTCTTTTTTTTTTTTTTTTTTCACTAGCACGCGAGGTGCTTGCACCTCGCGCTACACGCAAATACTAAACCCCCCATCAACCCCGCCCCCCCACTTTTTTTTTTTCACTAGCACGCGAGGTGCTTGCACCTCGCGCAACACGCAAATATTTGATTTAGAGGGGCAATGCTTTAGTTTTCTTCACAAGCACAACTAGCAGCAAATACTAGTTATACTATATAAAGCTAAATTACCACTCACTGACTGACTCACTCACTCATTGACATAATTGTTCTCCCAGATGGTGGATGGGGAGGTGGGTATATTTTGACAGATTCGTAAACAAGTAACTCTCAAACCTACGGGAACAGTGCCAAACCTCCCCTTTTCATCCCCCTTCTCCCCCCTCCCTATCGTATCTCGGAAACTACGAGACCCGTATTTTTTGTTTTTTACGGATTCGTATAGAGGAGGCTCGGTAAAGTAAAAACCATTTTTCAAAGTCCCCCCCGCCCCCCTTCTCCCCCCCTTTAGGCGGATCTCGGAATCTAAGAGACTTGGAACATTTTTTTTTTCAGATTCTTTTAGAGGGGCAATGCTTTAGTCGAAATACTTGTGCACCCCCCCCCCCCATCACCCCCCCCCTCTTTTTTTTCTTTTTTCACAAGCTCGCGAGGTGCTTGCACCTCGCGCAACACGCAAATACTAAACCCCCCCATCAACCCCCCACTTTTTTTTTTTGTTTTTTCACAAGCACGCGAGGTGCTTGCACCTCGCGCAACACGCAAATACTAGTTATATTATAATATTCATGCTTAAATAAATACAAAATTCTGCAGCCGCTGAAGCCATTTTGATATCATAATTGGTTCAGCGTCTGCAGAATTTGCGAATGTACAGGGGGATATTGGAACGAATGAAATAAGGGGTTGAAGGTTTGTATAAAAAGTCGAGCTAACGAAGCTAGTTATAAATAATATAGTTGCTAGATTTTGACAAATAGCTTAATTTCATTCAGTCAAAGGATTGTTTACGGTACCACTATTATTTAACAGGTTAATAATTTAAACTAACTCATAACAACATTATAAAATTATTTGAAAAATTTTAAACTATTTATCCCTTCAATATTTAATATTCTACATTATATCGTCAAATAACGATAGAAATATAATTGGTGTCATACTAGATTCAGTGAACTTTAATCTCATTCAGCAAACAGTTTTATTAATATTAAACTGTTTTGCATTATCCTATTACAGTAAGTAAAGAGCTGACCAGAAAATACGTGGAGGGCGTTTGTCCTATTTTGGATTTGGGCGGTTCTTAATCCTGATTTTATTTCACAGGGTTTCTTAAAAAGTCATGCTAGCGAAGGAGAAGGCTGAACGCGTGAGGGAGAGACAACTTTCTTCCTCAAGCCCCAGTAGCCGCGGGAGACGCCCCTGGTGTCGGGAATCGCGAACTGATCTCCGACCACCGACGAAGGCGGAAGGAAGTCCGGTAAGGACTAGGCCAGGATCGACGGGCGTCGTGTTCGACGCGTGGTTCAAAGAGCAGTCAGCAGCATTGACGGGGCCTGACAGGGCCATGTTTTGCTGGGGTTGCGAGAATATTCTAACGAGATACCGGAGTCCCGGATCACAAGGGCAATTAAAGGAACAGGGTGGGATTTTAATTTTTAATCAGTAGAAGTTTGACACTCCCTTCCGCTCCACCCAGAGCGGGTGACAATAGTAGATTGTATCATAAGGGAGCAAAATAATATTTTTACGGCGGGGGCGCTTTTTAGGGTTCCGTAGCCGAATGGTAAAAAACGGAAGCCTTATAGTTTCGTCATGTCTGTCTGTCCGTCCGTCCGTATGTCACAGCCATTTTATTCCGAAACTATTAGGATTATACACATAAATAGGTAGGTAGATTTATTCTGTGAACCGCTTTCCGATTTTAAGAAAAAACCATGGAACATGGAACTGAAACTGAAAATATTTTTTTTTCATGAAACCTATGCGCATCGCAGGCCGCGCTTCGCCCTCCGGTAAGTAGTAACCAGCCTTAGTGTGCTGAACTACGAGTGGCCCTATCAAAAGGCTGTCAACGCTGTAATAAAGACATTCTATAGTATATTTAATATAAACATTGCACCCATGCGAAGCCGGTGCGGGTCGCTAGTGTGTAATAATGGAGGGAAAATTAAAAAAAAATATGCTGTAGACCTTGATGTAAACTTTCAACGAAATTAGTTTGAACGTGATCAAGTCAGCAGTTTTTGAGATATAGCATATTTTCTAAAACCGCAAATATAACTTTGTAATTCATACAAATACTATGAAAAACTAAGTTTTTTGGCGTAGTTACTACGGAACCCTTCATGGGCGAGTCTGAATCGCACTTGGCTAATTTTTTGAATTCAGAGCAAAGTGAGGGATTCTTTAGTAGAATCCTGAACGTAGCAAGAGATTCAAAGTACTTCGCCCGAGCCAAAAATATATTTTGCACCCGAGTGATACACTCTACTTTTCTTCACCTACTATAAGGAAATAAAAGGCGCATCATATTTTAATCCATCACATTTCTTGCGTCAGTTCTCATACTTTCAGGACTTAATTCTATACTTTCACTGTCATAATTCATTTTATTTATTCACAAGGCAGTAATTGCCTTGTGAATAAATGAAGGTTACAATCCACTTATAATAACAAATACACATAATTTAGGTTTTGGGCTGATTGTGACCCAGAGCGTAATCGCACAACATGACAACAACAAATATAAATTTAACTACAAGCAATAGGTTACAGAAACAGTGTTTAAAAACTAAATTAGTGTAAAACAGTGTTAAGTATATATAATAAAACATTAACAGAGAGTAAGAGCACTTACAAGTCTTTTAAAAGCAATGGTACGAGCATCGAAGATGTCAATACTGATACTGGTATCCTTCGATATTTCATTATAAATGCGACACATTCTAACGATAGGGTTGTAATAAGAGGTGTTATTATATACCAGAAGTGAAAAAGTTCTTGGCATTCTGGAGGTATATCTAGTATTGATATTAATAGAGGACAGCAGGGTGGATGAGTTCAGTGTCGAGTGTAGGATCTTATGAAGGTTTATTAAATCTTGCTGCTTGTGACGAACATGCAAAGGTGTTAAATTAAACTTACTAAGGCGATCCGGATAAGTTTGTAGTGTTCTTGCGAAGCCACACCGGTAGGAGACCCATTTTAAACACTTTATCAACCGACGACCAAAAGAGGAGGTTATCAATTCGACGCGTATATTTTTTTGTTTCTCTTTTTTTTTTTTTTTATGTATGATCACCGATTACTCGAAGACGGCTGAACCGATTTGGAAAATTCTTTTTTTGTTTGAAAGGGTATACTTCGAAATTGGTACCATTTATCACCAAGTCAGGATCTGATGATGAGCTCCTGGAGAAATCGAGGGAACTCTTCAAATATTATAGGCACACCTATGGCGTTTTGGGTATTTCTTATAGTAACTTGTGCAGTTGCTCTCAAAAAATACCATTTGGGGAAGTGGAACTGATGATGAAGACCACAGATGGCCACCGAACCTACTCAATAATAAGTATTTCGTGGATTGCGATTCGAATACTTGAATATGGATGTTAAGCACTTTATGTTCGTCACAATGCATATGGTGATGTAGAGCTGATGGTGAAGTACCAGGAGAACTCCTCAAAAATTAACGGCCCAGCATTGGGAAAAGCAATATTTTGTAAAAGGTTATAAGTAGTTGACATTTAGGCTCTTTTAACTAGGTAAATTAAAAATCGACCAATTAAAAAGAGTGAAATAAAAACTTTTTACCAAAAAATTAAACCGACTCCCAAAAACACTGCAAAGTGAAAAATAACTTTAATTTCGGAAGTCGGTGCCAAAAACGAAAATATAAAACTAAAGACACCGACTACCGAAATTAAAGTTATTTTTCACTTTGCAGTGTTTTTGGGAGTCAGTTTAATTTTTTGGTATAAAGTTTTTTTTGAACGCTGTCGATTCTGTCAGAGTGCACTGCATAGTACGGTGACCAAATTACCGAACAATACTCCAATATGCTTCTTACAAGACTTTTGTAAAGTAATAGGAAGCTATGAGGGTTTCTAAATATTTTGGTAGTCCTGTAAACCGAGAAGCTTAAATGTCTCTGTCTCTATTCGTGATGCTGTCGTAATGGTCTCTGAAAGAAAGTTTCTCATCCAACAACACGCCGAGATCTCTGGCTACATGCTTTCGCTCTAATGATTGGCATTCGAGTTTGTAATCATATATATTCTTAATCATTTTTTTTGTGTAAGTTATAACAAAGCATTTATTAATGTTTAAATTCATTCGATTAAGAATGCACCAGTTGGAAATGATATTCAGATGGTTTTGAAGGAACTCACAGTCGGAAATGTTATTAATGGACATGAATAACTTCAGATCGTTAATAAAAATGATGAAAAGTAAGGATCCCAAATGCGATCCTTGTGGATCCTTGTGCTTGAAGAACTAATTTTTATACAACATTCCGTAAAATTTGACGAAAACGCGGACTGTTGTAGTTCACGCGTTTTTAATTTGATTTCGTTTTTTTTTATTCAGCCGACGACGGTGCGACTATGGGCCGTTGTACCAGCCAGTCTTTATTCAAACAATATGCAAGTAGTTCGATTCGCCTACTCGTACTTTAATCTTTGCTTTATGTGACCAGATCAACTCGTTGTTTCTCCATCCTCTTAGGGATACGTAAGTACAAATGCTTTTATAAATGGTTTAGGTCATAGGACCTTCAGGGAACTTGACTTAATTAAAAATATATAAATAATGAAATTGCAGTAAAAAATACGTGTTAATCGGTGTATTTGTTGCATTGTACAGTACTGACATTGGCAGATAAATTAGACATAATATTTTAAAATAGCCTCTGGAGGCTTTGTGCTATACAAATAAATCAAACTAAATATTTTGTTGCCAAAATACTCATAACAAACTCATAAATAGGAGGAGTAATACAGTTGTGAAAAGGATGTTAATTGCAAATTAATAAAATATCAATTCATTACTTTCCTTTAAACTCATTGAAGTAAGAGCTTAAAACGAAAATAACTTCTGAAACTGAAATAAAATATGAATCCTGCTAAAATTTCATTGCGGAAATGTCCAAAAAAGAAATATTTCCCTGAATAATATAATTGGCCACTTTTTGCTAACCAGTGCCTACTTCCAGAGAATTAATTTAGAGTTGAAATTTACAAAGAAGTAACCGGGCCAGCAATAAAATTAAGTGAAGAAAAACTTTTTTACGAATCTCGTCTTAGCTGGTGAAGTGGCCACGGTTATAAGCAAAAATTCAAGCCACCGACCTCAACTGAATAGTAGGAATCTCCATGAATTTATAGTGCTGCGAAAAACTTCAGGAAGGAACAGTGTCCCGGATTCTTGGGCCATAAAAAGAAAAATAAGCTGAAAATAATAAAATGTCGGCACCAGCTCCAGGTAGTTTTTTGCGAGCCGAGGATAGTAAGCTATTTCTATTTTTTTTTGTTGTGTTAAGAAATGTAAAGTCTCCTTTGAGCTTGTAAATTACGTGGAAATAAGACGGAAACAATGTTTCATGACGATGTATCCGTAGTACCGATAACTATTTTTTCACTACCGTGACTATGTATTTAACGAAATACAATTTTAATTACTGTGTAAGGTTTAACTTGAAAGTCACGTAAAATTTCTCAAAGATCGTTATGTAATTATTACGATATCCAATATGGCCATGGGTTTTGCCAACAAAACTCTACAAAAACAATAATAGTCACATTGTTAATATTGGTGGTTTGTGGGTGTCTGTCTTGAGTGCAAAAATTGTAGCGACATCTTTACCGCCAAACAAAATCTACAAAAATAGCCTGACAACTTAAAAACCTACATCGCGCTGTCACAGTTCTTTGACCAAACAACACTCACCACACACGTACACAAAAACCATAGAATACGGGTAGGTGTATTCTATGGTGTTTGTGTACGGGTGTACCATAGAATACACCCACCCCCACACTCTTTTTAATTATTAAAAGTGCTATGCTCCACCGTGTCCTCCAGGTGATCCTCACAATGACGACACCGGGGCGTGTCCTCCCGCTGTATTCGAAACAAGTACCTCCCGAAACAGCCGTGTCTGGTCAGGACCTGCATCAGGCGGAAGGTGTGGACGCCGTGGCGTCTCTCCAGCCACTCCTCAAAGAGGGGACTTATCGCCGCGATTGCTGCGTGCCCAAGAGTTTCAATCCCTGTATTTGCTAAGTTACTGTTAACCCCAGATCAATTTATACCTACCAGAAATATGACCTCTATATCCCTTGTGTATGTACTTAATTAAAACTTAATACTTAAAATGTAATGTAACAAAGCTGTTATTGTGTAAAAGGGTTTTTGAATAAATTATATTATTATTCAATTATTACATTTTATATACATATTATTTACATTTTTAAATATTCCTATTAAAAAAAAAAAAACATTTAAAAATATAAAAAAAAACAGTAGCCCTCCGGTATCGGGAACAGGGTCCAAGCTATCAGTGGTCAGGGCTCTTGAGAGAGGAACCTCCTAACAATTCACGCCGTATCCTGAATTACTGCTTTCTGGATCAAGCCCTTGATCCAGCTGCCCAATGAAAGCCTCCTAAGATGTTTGTCGAGGCTCTTGGCTATTATGCCATTGACTGAGACGTCTATTGGCACAATGATTGCTGTATCCACATCCCACATGTCAACAATCCAAGTCAAGATACTTAATTTGCTTATCTTTCTCGGCTTTCACGAGGTTCTCGTCACGAGGGACCGCTATATCAACAATCACTGTGCGACGCTCTAATCGGTCTATTACCACTATGTCAGGCTTATTGGCAACAATAGTCCTGTCAGTGATGATAGACCGATTTCAGTACAATGTAATATTGCCATTTTCGACAAATGGGTGCGCCACATGCCTATAGTACGGTACTTCTAATTCCACAAGATTATATTTACAAGCAAGTTGCTGGTAAACAATCCTAGCTACAAGGTTGTGTCTATGCAAATAGTCTCCATTAGCCAGACGAGAACAACCGGAAATAATGTGATGAATGGATTCATATTATGTCGGGCATGTCACAAACCGGGAGAATTCATTATTGTGAAGGATGGTACGGTAGACATAATATGTCTACCGTACCATCCGTATTTCCGATAGTTATTCATCATCATAACTTCGTCCATAATTGCACAGACAAAACCTTCGGTTTCCCCGAAGAGGTCACCAAAACATAGCCAGGCTACGTACGCTAATGTATCTACGTCAGACCCATGAAGGGTCCGGTAATAGCGTCCGTGGAGCTCCTTGCTGTGCCATGCTTCTTTGCGGTCATTAGATTTAATACTACAGGTTTGCGCCAATTCTCGCTACCTAAGGAGAGCGGAGTGAGGCCTTTGTCCACCGCTACCACATCTCGATGCATACTCACGTCACTAGGAAATATTCCCTAAGGCTGCATACCTCGCGGTTGTGCAGGGTCTTTTCATTTAAAAAGCCACGACCCCCGCACTTGCGCAGGATATACAGCCTCATTACCGATGAACGTAGGTGATGCATCCAATTTTCAGTCAGCGTTGTGCGGACCCACCTGTCCAAGGCGTCAAGTTCAGTCTGAGTCCATTTGAGTTTGCCAAAAGCGTACATCAATACTGGCATGACCCAACCATTGAAGGCACGCACCTTGTTTCCGCCAGATAGAAGTCTATTCAGTATTTTATTAAGGCGGCCAAAGAAGCATTCCTTCAATGATTGTTTCACATAAGCAACATTGATGCCTAGTGCCTCAAATATACCCAAATAATACTTGTCGGTTTCAGTTGAGCCAAGGGAGCTTAGGTGTATGGAATTCGAGAGTTGAGTTCCCACGGATTCCATAATCTCCTCTCGCTTTACATGCATAACCGCACATTTGTCTACCCTAAATTTCATCCTGATGGCGCTACTGAAGGTTTCTGTTACCTGCAGTAGCTCCATCAGTTGCAAGTTGCTGGGGGCAAAACTTTCAAATCATCCATGTAAAGCAAGTGTGATATGACCTGACCACCTCTTCTCAACTAGTAGCCTTGCCCCGAACCCTCCATCAGTGTACTGAGCGGGTTGAGAGCCAGACAAAACCACAGTGAGCTTAGACGTCGCCCTGAAAAATGCCACGCTCAATCCTAATTAGTTCGCTGTTTTCCTGGATCTGTCGACATCCTGGATAGCAGAGGAACATCTGCCATTGCCCCATACATGACTCAAGAAAAGCGCGTAGTATCACGGGACCCGTTCCTAGATCCATTCTGAGAAGCAGCTATTTGAATTTGTATCAATATGATTATTAATTTTGGCTTTAAAAATGGATGTAAGAACTTTATAGACTGTCGGTAAGCACGTGATCGGTCTATATTTTTTAGTTTCCGCAGTACTGCCTGATTTATGGAGCAGGTGGGTTATTCCTGTAGTTAGGAATTGAGGTAGCGATCCTAATTCTAAGGCAGACTGGAACTGAGCGGCCAAGCAAGCATGCGATTTTTGAAACCATTTTATCTAGAAATTGTGCAGCCCGTTCGGCCCTGGAGATTTCCAGTTGGATAACGGACGGACTGCACGGGTTACATCTTGGGGGCTGATCGTAATTACCCCCATTTCTGGTATAGGATCGCCCGTGCGCTTGATCTCACTCATCCAGTCACCCTCGGTGTGACTGACATGCACCGACTAGATGATGCGGCAGAACGAACACATGGCGTCATCATCCGGTAGGCACGTATCAGTTACACCTTGATCAGATCACTCCCAGGCCATATAAACCCACCTTTCATTGCTTTGGAATGTGCAAATCTGAGTGTATCGCTCCACCCACCGCTTATATCGACGAATTTGATTTGCCCATGCATAGACTTTCTGTTTCAGGAAGTCGATACGCTCTGTGATGCGGGTCAGATAATCCCGAGAGCTGATATCAGTCCTCGCGAACGCTCGCCTCCCAAAGCGCATCACTCTAGGACGAGTGTTGCCCTGCCGGCTGCACCATGATTCGAGGTGTAGTCTATCAAGTACCGTGTCATCCAACATACGGTTACGCTGGATGACCCGCACCTGCTCCAATAGTCGTTGGGCCGAAACGTTGACAGCTGGTTCATGGTTCAACTGGTGGATTATTATTAAAATTTACCTTTCTAAGTATTTTGGGCAGGTATCCGCATCTTCATGACTAAACGTGTGCTTTGCCTATCGGTAATACAACTGTACTAATAAATCCACAGAATTATAAATACATCTTACGATCCATCCCAGCTCCTTCAGAAAGGCGACCTAAGCCTAGGTATTTTTAATATTTCCAGATTTGCAGGAATATTCTAACGAAATACCGCGGCTTTGGAACGCATTGGCAACTGAAGGAGCAGGGTGGGTTTTTAGTCAGTCGAAGTCGGACACTCCCTTTCTCCCCACCCAGAGCGGGAGAACTCATTTGATAGTTGTCCCACCGGAAAAAAGTACCCTTCGTGGAATGTCCTTTAATAATCAGCGACCACAGTGCAGCTTAGTAGCAGATGTGCCGCTATTTTGTTCTGCTCCATGCAGTATTTGCAGACTAGGCTGTCTGTAACTCCTTTACACAAAGCTTTAAGCCGATTTAAATATATAGAAGCTTACATCACCTATCTGGTTGGTGAAGTCTACCTTTTCAATGGAGGAGGTTCACCGAATTTTACACCTACTTCGCACATCGACTATACTTAATCTCGACGCAATACAGGCGAAAATATGCATACACAAGGACTTTATAAACATTTCATTCGCGCACAAAATTCAACTAATCTACCAAACTCAAAGTGTCACGCCACTAAAGAGTGGGTATTAAAACGAATTACCGCTAAAACTGAGAGACGGCTGGTATTAGAGTATTTATGCCGATCAGTCAGCTTGTTGCTACGTGGTCGGAATATTGGCATCACAACTATTATGCAATCGCCGAGTTGCTGTTTCACAGTGAAATAAAAGCTGCTGCAGTAGCGTTCGTTGAGGAATGCATCAAGAATCTCGAAGGAGGCGACTCGCGACGTACACATAAAGAACAATGGCGAAAGCTTAGCTGACTTTAATTTGAGCGTCTAAAAGTGACTCATATACGGAGGCAGTTCTATTATTTTTCTACGTTTTTTCAAAGTATCACATTACCTAGTTAAGTCCGGATAAAAAAAAATATTTTAAATGAAAAGTTATTTGATTTTTTCTTTCACAATTAGTGATGCTATTTTGTATTTTTTCTGCGAAGATACAGTAATTGCAATATTATTGTAACAAATTCTGTTTAAGTTTGTTATTGTAACAAAAAGGAGTAAATAAATTAACAATAATGTTTATTTATAAGTGGAAGTGTTCTTTGTAGGGAGATTTAGATTAGATTATGTAATTCCATCGCACACTCCCCGAAATGTAACCGATAGAAAACCGATAGACTTGCAACTTGTCGTCGATGTTCAAGGCTCTGGAGCTTTGATTCGACCAGTGAATTATTGCCAATGAGTCTCTTGGCCCGTTTCTCGATAGACTCAAGCGCGTCCAGTTGGTATTTTGGCCTTAGAGCATTTAACCTAGCTCTAAGTGTTTGGCAGATCCATCCCAAAGATGAGAGCAGTACTCCATACACGACCGAGCCTAGGCTTGATCAGTTTGAGCATCTGTTCGATTCGATTCAATTTAAAATACTTTAAACAGAAAGAAAGCGGCACTATCACCCGAAAATTAATAAAAAGGGTTCCGTAGTAACTACGTAAAATAACTTTGTTATTCATAGTGGTTGTATGAAATACAAATTTATATTTCCGGTTTTAGTAAATGTGCTATATCTCAAAAACTACTGACCCGATCTCGTTTAAACCAATTTTCTTTGAAAGTTTTCATTAAGATATTTATATTATATATTATATATTTCATATTTATTTTATTTTTTTTTGATTTTTCACTCTAAACGATTGACTTTAAGAAAAAGTGGTTTTAGAAACCTTAATGTTATTATTAAAGACCTGTCTATAGATACCACACACGTACAGGTTAGATGAAAAAAATAATAATTTCAGTTCCATGTATGGGGAGCTCCCCTTAATTTTATTTATTTTTTCCTAAAAATCGGAAAGCGGTTTACAGAATACATCTACCTATCAAGTTTCACATGTGTAGTCCGAATTGTATCGGAATAAAATGGCTGTGACATACGGACGGACGGATAGACAGACAGACAAACAGACATGACGAAACGAAACATTAAAAATTAGTCACAAAAATCATATACTTTTTATTCAATCCGCAAACGTATCGAGCTAGCTGTAAATATTAACGAGAAAGCATCGGCGCTTATAAGTCTGGGGGGAGAGCAAATGCGTGTACACCACAATAATATTTTATTAACAACGACATTATATTTAGCAATAACGTCGCACACGAGTTTTTCGTACGATTTTTTTGTCGCATCGCAAACTGAACACAATCGGATATCATTAGGGTTATTTATGTGTGTGTCGTGTCGCGGACGCAGCGGGGACGCTGCGGGGACGTGACTTCAATTCGCAACGCCTGCTATCTCGGACACTTACTTTTTTCCATTGATTGCCTTTTTTAGATTTTCCTCTCTTCCCTTTTTCCCACCAGTTGTCCCTTGATGTATGGCGGTATTGAAAATAATTTGTCGGTAACGTGGGCAGGGTGAGGCTGTTATAATGTGGACAATTATAGACACTGTCCGCGTTCCTAAACGATTGTGTCGTCCAATATTTTTTTCGGAAAGTGTTCGGACATTTTGCGATAACGTTTTCAATGTTCTTTCCATAAAATTGAGGACTACAGTTATTGTTGTGAAAGTATTGAAAATGATTCGGATATTGGCACAACAGTGTACATTTTTTTCTCTTTTATGTGTGCGGATATTTTATTCTTATCCTAACCATACCGTCGTTTTCCAAAAGAAATTCAAACATTATATCATAATAGTGACAGGAAAGTAGCCCTACACCTCGTAAAAATGATCTAAAATAAGATTAGCAGGAGGCTGCGAGCTCTTCATAATTTTGCGTTCAAAAACTCAATACTTGCTCATTGGGGATTCTTGCAACGTACGATAAAATAGTATTATGGTTACCAGCCTTCCCGTGTCGAACCACACTTAAATGTTACCGAATCGTTTCGCGTAATAGTGCGCTATCTAAATATGTAGTTTGTTTTATTTTGCGAGTAATATTTCTATTTAGTTTAGTGCAATAGGGAAGATGCAATATTTTTATTTATGTTTTCATTTTAAAGAATTCCATGTAGAATAGACCACAAATATATTAAAAAATTAAATCTTTGTAATTAATCGGAAAAAATGCGGTTTGAAATTGACAGTTTAAATTTTCGCGCGAAAAAGGACCTATAGTTCCGATGACGTCATTCCTGTCTGTCACTGGTCGTACTTGTTCGTCGCTGGCTAATACTTATGCATATTTTTTCGACTACCGAGATTTTTTTTGTGAAAATTTAAAGTGGACTATCCATCAACATCAGGCGATTATAAAAATACCACTAATATTCTGAAAAAAGCCGTGGTGACTCATGTTTTGTACCGATGTGTCCAACTACTTCAACAAAGTTTCCAAATAAATTGTTTGTGACTGGACCTTCTGACCCAAAACTGAGAAAGAAAAGTGGTTTCAAGCTACAAAGAGAAATGACAATTATTGGAGAATAATTGTGACCACCATTCGATGCTGTGAAGATCACTTTGATGTAAGTCGGCGAATATACTTGTTATATTTTGTAGTTAATCTGCTTGTACGCAAAAACACATTAGTTACCTACCTAATACTTACAAAACTTATCTATAACATCATTTTAATTTTACAGTTGTAGAACGACGTCGACAATTGGATAAAGTTTAAAATGTGTGCAGGAAAACTTCCTGAAAAAAGGTGTGGTACCTCATATTTTTGAATGCCAAAACAGAATGATGCCGCTGAAACCTAGATCAGTAATAATGAAAAAGAAAAAACGTGAAATTCTTGAAAGCATTGAAAATACACCGGGTATAATTTTGATTTATTCTTTCAGATTTATTCTTATACTAGAGACAAATAAACATTCAAACTTTCAAATTTATAATAATATAAGGATAATGCTTTTTAATGAAGAACTAAGTATATTATTATGTCTTTCATGTTTTAGATCCATCTTCAGTGTTCATTAATCACAGAAACACATGGTTCTCAAAATATTAAAATATCCAATGATAAAGGTCTACAGGTGTCTATATATCCTTATAAACAAACGATCGAAATAACTGATATATGTCGAAGCCGCTGAATAAAATACAAAGTTAAACAACTATGATTTTATACATATCGTAGTAATTTAGTCCCTTTCATTTCTACACTTGAAAACTCTGCACTTTCGACAAAAAAGTTACAACCATGTCAACACTAACT
The DNA here is from genome assembly GCA_943138885.2 of Tholera decimalis. Classification (NCBI taxonomy): domain Eukaryota; kingdom Metazoa; phylum Arthropoda; class Insecta; order Lepidoptera; family Noctuidae; genus Tholera; species Tholera decimalis. The sequence continues at coordinate 23,182,008 of OW964565.2, forward strand.
TTTGGTAAATAACTTAACTTAAATAACTTAATAACTTTCCTAGATTCCTGGAGTCTGCTTTGATAAACCCAACTTCCATTTTTATTAAAAAAACGCAATTAGTATTCCCGTAAAATAATATTCACTTTTACAACCATAACCTCAAATAAGTTGTTATAACAGGAGTGACGTCACTAAACGCTGATTGGTGTTTTGAAATACGCTTCGTTTCAAGTCATTTTTAAATCGTAAATATTTTTAAAAATCAACATTATGTAAAATAAAAATGTTACAGTGGCCCTTCTTTTCTATTTTTTTAACATTTTAATCATAAAATTTTCATAAATATTATATTTGCATCTTCCCTATTGTAGTTGTAGACGGTAAGGAAGCATTCTTTAGTTGTTTTTAGGGTTCCGTAGCCGAATGGCAAAAAACGGAACCTTTATAACAACTAAAGATGTCTGTCCGTCTGTCTGTCTGTTTGTCTGTCTGTCCGTCCGTCCGTATGTCACAGCCATATTATTCCGAAACTATTAGGACTATACATGTGAAACTTGGTAGGCAGATGTATTCTGTGAACCGCTTTTCGATTTTAAGAAAAAAAATGTTTAAAATAAAATAATGGAACTAAAACTGAAAATATTTTTTTTTCATGAAACCTATGCGTGTATGGTATCTATAGATAGGTCTTTAAAAATTACATTCGGGTTTCTAAAATCACTTTTTCATAAAGATAATCGTTTAAAAGATATATTCCTCCAAAGTGGTAAAATGTATCCCCCCCTCTAACTTCTATAATAATGGAGGGAAAAATCTAAAAAAAATATTTGTCTGTACAAAACAAACATTTGTTTGTAAAAAATAATTTCAATCAAAATTGGTTTGAATGAGATCGGGTCAGTAGTTTTAGTAATACAGCATATTTTCTAAAACCGCAAATATAAATTTGTAATTCATACAAACACTATTAAAAACAAAGTTATTTGGCGTAGTTGTAAAAAATGTAAATAAGCTAGTTTTAAGAAATGGTTTGCTCACAATCCACGGGTTTTCCTTCTTCCTCGTCTCCGATTTGAGAGCTGTGGTGATAATATAAATTACACAAAGTTTGCTCATTGTACTGACTGGGTTCGAACCCACCACCCACTTGCAAGTAGGCCCCGTAACCACTGGGCCGTATCTACTGCTCTTCTAGAAAAAGCGAATATCAAATCATAAAGCCTTATTGAGTTCCCAATCAATACTAATTAAATGCGAAAGTCTGTCTGTCTCTCTGTCTGTTACGCTTTCACGGCTAAACCACAGCACCGATTTGGATTAAATTTGGAAAGAAAATAGTTGAAGACCCCTTTTTACAAAAATCAACCCCTAAAGGATTGAAATAGTGGATGAAAGTTTGTATGAGTAATCTAAACCGCTTTTTTTTTATTGAAAATAGGTTCGTGTTTGACCACTATCTCACCTTAATAAATATATTATTGTATCATAGTAAACGCACTATATTATTTTTGTCTGTAAAATATATAATAATATTAAGTAGTAGAACAACTATAATTTAGACATTCAGTGACATGATTTTGGGAAGTATATTATTTATTTATTTATTTTTTTACAATAGTGATACAGGGGCGGACTTAATGCAACAAGGCATTAGTAGGTGGGCGTAAAAAAATATGGAAATACTATACAAATAATATATAAAATACCTATATAGGTACTAAAATAATAAACGAATACGGTGCTTTATAATAATCTTTGAATTCATAATAATTATGACGAAGACTAAACTAAGAATGACAGTCTTTTAAGTAGTGGTTACTAATTTTACGATTAAAATAAAATTTTAATTCAGCCTTCTTGACGTCGTAAAGGGGTAGTAGGTATGTTCCAGAGTTTAATAGTAGTAATAATGTAGGAATTAGACATAAACCCGGATCATTGAAATGGGTGCGTTATTGTAAGTATATTATAATAACGCACTCATTTCAATGATAAGACACCATGTGCCAGCGAATTTGTTCACCGCGAGTTTCGGGATTTATAGAGTTTATTATTATTTTCGCTGACAACTTCCAGGTAAAATTTTATTGTAATCCTATTTAATAAAGTTTAAAGAAATTTTGCTAGTTACTTTGACGGACCCCTCTTTAAGGTATATTTGTATGGCATTTCGTAGAAGTTAAAAGGTGAGTGTTAGAATCAAACTGGATAACTATTTATTGAGAGATCTATTTGTACCTCACACTCTTTCGAAATGGTAATTTCAAGACTTAGTTGTGGTCTGTGAAATAGAATGACGCTATTTTGAACTAACTACTTACCTAAAACGATCCCTAAAATACAGCTAGTAAAATTGAATGATTTATACTTAGTCATATAATTTTAAAATATATCATCCTTTTTTTCAGTGCAAATTATTAATCGCTTCTCTCATTCGACCTGGAGGGAAAGGGAGTACCAGACTTTTACAGACTACGACAATCCACACTGTTCCTTCAGTTGCCCTCGTGTTCCGGGGCGCGGTATCTCGTTAGAACCACAGAACAGATAAAAGAGGTTAGAAAGGAAATAGTTCCTGATTTGTATGAGAACGCGTGTCGCCGCTTATCTCCCACTCTTTAGCTCCAATACAAGCAAGAGGCCCGTTAAGTATGCGAATTACGCACACAAATAAATTACACACACTTAAATCGAGAGCTTGCTACTGATTGTAACTCACTGTCTATAAACATACGTCGTGCGTCACGGCCTCAGGTCATCAGGGCAAAGGACGAAAGGTCAATGGTTGAAGTGTGAAGGACGCAACCGCATCCATACATTGTAAGCGGACTTGGTCATTGCGTTGATTAAGCGAGTACACATCGGGCAATGTATATTTTTTGTAACTTGTTGAAATAATGTTGTTAATGTTCGGAATTTCATAGTGATCAGAATATTTTTATGTTTTTTACAAATAAAATTGTACTTAAATATTATTTTCGATGGAAAGATATACCTTCTCGCTCTATACTTGCGGTCTAACTTTTTGTTTTACAGGTTATAATTGCACAACACGGCATTTTAAAGCAGAGCTCTGTGTTCCGAAGTAATCCGAAGCGCACTAAACGCGGTCGGTCGAGCTATGATTTTCGTATCATAAATGTGGCGCGCTCGTCACGCCCACATTACCATTCCAACCTTATTCATCTATTCCGTGGTTAGAACATTTCCACAACCCCAGCAGGCAATAAATGTATTATACTAAAATTGTCATTGGTCAATAAAACTGATAAATTCCTATCTATGTTATAATTCCAAGAAACTACATAGCAAAACCCATAACAAAAGCGTCAACCAGCTTAAAACTACGCAAATCACAAACATGTGACTTTCATTTCGTATTCTCCCGACTGCGAGCAACTCAGCTTACATAAAAACAAAAACCTTGATTGAAACCGAATCCCTTAAAACCGAGAGAATATGTGACAATTAATGTACGACGCAGACATCTGACTTAACGTAGAATTCATCAACATTCCACCGATTAATAAAGGTGATCTTTTAACCGTGATTTTCATCAATCTTGAAGCATTAACATGGTGCCTGGATAGTCTTGCCAGCACTATCCCTGGTGACCTGAACAAATGCAGGTGCCGCCTAATTACCAACGAGGGAGAAAGGGACGGTGATATACACTTTAGAGTGTTAGAAAAGGAGGCGGGACACCGAAGAGTCAATCCGTCACTGTCGTATTGGGTAATCTTGTAAAGCCAGTGATAAATCCGAGTGAGCCGTCGAAAACACCATGATTTTTGCGTTTGCTATTATTAAATAGGAGTTGACATACGTCACTTTGCGTTTGCCCGATAATATGTCTCTAGCATTATCGTACGTGACTGTATGATGTGAAGATCAGGAGCCCAATTTGGGTTTATTTATTTACAAAACCTTGTGCTGAAATGTTCTTTGATTGATAAGTCTTCTGTAAACATTGAAAACTGAAAAGCTGTAGTTGATTACTAAAGTAACGCTTTGTCGATAAAATATATTGTGATTGTGGCAAATTTTTTGTATACATAAACTGTTTTGACTGGCGAAAGGGAAACTACCCAATTCTTATTTTTTTTTATTTCTTACTGTCTATGACTGCTTAACTGTAAAAAAAACTCTCAAATCCTTCTACAATTAAGAAGTTTTTTTTTAATCGATCTTGATGAGATATGACCGCTAATATGTACAGTAGAAACGGTAGACATTTTAAATTCCGGGAATCAACATTCAAGTCCTCGCATGGCATATCTACATAAAACATGTTTTAAAGATAGTTCGCTGAGCTTTATTTGAAACGATAATGCACCTAAGCTCGTCAGGCATTCTCTTAAATACGGCAAAGTATAAAATCCGCTTTAGCTGCATCGATTATCTCATACAGGGTTATATTGCATCGCCAATATTGTGCTTGGTAATTTAAGCCAGTGTCACAGAGGTATAGGAGACGCTTCCGTGTAAATCGATGCTACTGTCAAGGCCTTTGAATTTAAATCTGCTTATTCCATATGGAGTTTTCGTACGTTCACTAAGCTTCTGGTTCAATAAGGTTAATAGAGTTTTGGATGACAGACTGACAGTCTTTTGTTTTGGTACCTTGACGCATGTGTAACCTGCATTGTCAATCTATAATGTTCCTAAATGTTACTGACACTCTCTAGATAACATTATCTTGTTGCCATAATTATACACGTCAAATTTATAAGAATAACATTAATAGTTAAAAAAACCAAAAACACGCTTTTAAGACTAATGTAATGAGCAAAAATTATAAATGTTTACTAGTTGGCAGTCCAAGGTTCCATCAGCCAACTTCCAATTCCATCGTCAGACCAGCTCGATGTTACCATAATATTGTATTTTCGTCTAATCTACATATAATTGCCAAGTTTCATGATGATACAACAATTATAAGTACGTTTAATCCAGATTCTTAAATTTTATTGTATATTTAGTTCGTTACAGATCGACCTAATAATAAATCTATGGATTACGCGGTAATTAAAAAAGGTTAAGAAAATCGATAACGGATTTTCTTTAGGTTTGTTATAACCTTGAAACCTGATCGTTTTCAAAGTCCATTATGTGGCCTTTCTCACAAGTGCAAACACGACTATGATACGATATTCCATCATGGAATACCAGTGCCTATCTTCGGGCTTCATCATCAGACCTTGAAACCTAATCGTGGTCAAAGTTCATTACAAGACTTTTCTAAGAAATCCAAAACAGCTATGATACGATTTTCCACCATGAAGTTCCAGTTCATATCTTCCGGCTCCATCATCAGATCAGTTCGACAGTACCATATTATTGTATTGTCATCAGAAATACATACAGCTGCCAATTTTCATTATACTACGACCCTTGGAAAATGGTTAATTTAGTTACCTTAGATTCCATTACAGTTACATACAGGTCGACCTAATAAAAGCGTGTTAAATGGTTTATTTGTAGGTTTTAATCTGTCAAGTATGTATGAGGAGCACGTGGCCAAATACTTAAATAAGCTATTAGCAGTAAAATATTGTAAATAGCTTATTTATGTATGAGTTATATTTTAAAAATAATTAGTCTAAAAAATTAAAAATGCTGCCGAATGTCACTATTCCGCGCGGACGAAGTCGCGGGCACAGCTAGTTGATATATAAATAGATTAATAATTATTTCTGAACTCGAATTATTCGATCGATCTGAGACTAGAATAAGAACTGGACACATTCGAAATGGACCCGCGGGAAAAGTCATTTATTCTCAAAACCCAATCACATTTTGAATAGGTCAACTGGACCAACTGCCCAATTTCATTACTAGTACAGTCACGGAGTAAATCCGAATCTTTTAGTTTAATTTTATGACTTAACATAAACAAATACTATTAAATTAGGTATTAATACTTATGCACCACTCTTTTTTACTAACACTAATTTATATCCTAAATATTTTGTTTACTTTAAAACCGAAGCCTATTTCTGTTGCGTTTTATTATATCATGACTGAGTAATTTTGCGCTGGACAGTAGGTAAACACGGGTGTTTTAAACAAGAGACGTTTTTTTTTAAATATTTTAATGTGGTTCTAGTTAACCAATTAAAATAAATTACTTATGTGTTCGAATGAAATCATGGGTACAAAACCGAGCTGGTCTAGCTGACCGAAGAGACAAGTGTCATCATTCCATCAAATTCGGTTGCCGAAACAACAAACTATAAGAGATTAATCACGTAACATTTTGACCGCGTTTGTCAATCTCATAGATCCTCCAGAAATAAGTCACATTTTTTATGTCTCACCTGATCTTTAAGGAACTACTTTAAATAACAAAATATCCATATTTCCGCTTGCTTTCCTCATGCAGGATGTGAGACATCATTGCTTGTATCCGAGACTATAACCTGTCCCTGATTTTTATCTACAAAAGCCCTTCCCTTTTTTTACAACACATTTTATATCACAAGCCTTTGTGCGGAGAAACTGTACCTACATATTGGTTGGACATTTATAAAAATCTTATACTTAAAACGAAACTACTTATTTCTAAAGGCAAACTTGCAAAAATGGTAGATTTCCATTTAAATCATATTTTTTTTGCAGATTCGCTTTATAATTTTATTTGCTTTGAAGTAATTAACAGGATTTCTGATGATCAAAGTTGGTAGTTTTAAAAACTTTTTCGTTTTATAATTCAGTGCGGAGCTCGCAGTTGCAGCGGTCCGCGAATTGAACTTTTAAAAACATAATTATCGTTTGGCGATGTTAACTTGTACGTAAACAAGTTGAACTGCGTATAAATTTCAAATAGAGAGGATTCCCTTAGGAGTTTTTTATAAACCGTCTTCAAGGATGTTTTCAGAATATTAGAGATCTTTTTTTTTTATTAATAGGCTCGCGTTCGACCACCATTTCATCCGATAGTATGCGATGATTTGGTCGAACATGATACATGCTTGTCTTGGAGCAACATAATATTCACTCTTAAAACACAAACATTGATCAAAGTCAAAATATAATATGTAGTTTAAATCCAGCAATTCGATTATTATTGACACAACGACGCGCAAACTAATGCCATGGATTCAATAAGTACGCGTTTGGTTTGAATTTCTCCGTGGCTTTTCCTATATTTTAATTATATAACAATACATTTTACTTTAGTGACGAAGTAGATGTGTCATACGGCGTCCCACAGGTTAGTGTTTTAGGGCCTACCCTCTTTCTCCTGTACATTAACGATCTCTGTAATATGGAAATAAATAATGCCAAAGTATTCTCTTACGCCGATGATACATCTATTGTGTTCTCTGATTCATCTTGGCATGAAATTAAGCTGAGTGCAGAGGCTGGAATGGCTCGGGTATCTGAATGGCTGAAAAGTAACTTACTTTCCCTAAACACTAGTAAAACCAACTACATATGCTTTAGTATCAGTAACCGAACACAACCTGTTGAAGACTTAGATTTAAAAGTACACATATGTGGAGACATGCCTACTACAAGCTATAATTGCCTATGCATTGAGAAGGTCACTAAAACTAAATATCTTGGAGTTATGGTAGATCAAGCACTATCCTGGTACCCTCAACTTGAGCAAGTTTCTGGGAGAATAAGGAAACTCAGCTGGATCTTTAAAACCCTCAGACATGTTGTTCCAACTAAAATAGAGAGCTGTAATAACCATCCTATAAATCTCTTAAATGAACTATATGTAGCACTTGCCCAGTCTGTACTATTATATTGTATCCCAATCTGGGGAGGTGCAGCAAAAACTAAATTTATAGGCATAGAACGGGTGCAGCGTGCATTAATAAAAAATATGTATTTTAAAAATAAAAGATTCTCCACTACAAGCTTATACCAAATAAGTGATTTACTCTCTGTGAGGAAACTGTATGTAACCCAAACCATACTAAAAACATAAAACCTTACCTTTTGATAAAGAAAAATCTAAAAGGAGAAAAGATTTAGTTGTTCAAGTTCCCCAAAGTAAAACTAGGTTTACATGCAAACAATTCAACAAACGCTCTGCTCAGCTCTATAACAAAATTAATAAAGAGGTTTATATATATAATAAAAGTTACCACGACTGTAAGAAACGGATTATAGAATGGATAAAAACACTTACCTATGAGGAAACCGAGGCACTCCTGGAACACGTTGAGTAGCCGAAATAAATGACATATATATACCATAAATTAAAACACCACACACCCGCACACCACTCCTAATCACGCAACTCAACACACACCACACCACATCACATCACACTACACCACATCACACCACACGCCACTCATCACACCACATCGCGCGCAACTCCCACTACGCATTACCACACCACACTATAGGTACACATCAAACACACATACTGGGAATAAGATTTATAATTAATGTACATAATTTAAAGAGTAATACAGTTATATTTTTTTAAATATTTAATTTTTTTTAAATTGTTTTGTTTGTTACATTGCATAATTAGTATAATTACCCTTAAGGTCACAGTCCACTATAGTAACGCTAGTTAGTATACGTGTACTACAGTGATATGAAAGAACGGAGCCTTCTAATACAGGCATTGTTTGCTTAACTGGAGGCTCCGAACACGTTCAAATGTGATGTAATTTTTATTTGTCACAATAAACTATTTTGTATGTATACAGTCTGTTTAATTTAAACCGTATTAAATATTAATTTCTGTTAATATTTTACTCTTACAACATTTTAATAACATTTAAATCGCTCAAATAGATCATTCTAGTATTATGGATACGGGAGGAAGCTTTTGAGGAAATAAAGCTTTGTATTTTATTTAATATTTTCAGGCTCGTGTTTTACTACGACCTCGCCTAGTGATAATGTGGTCGACTATATAGGTGACGCTTACCTAGAAGTAACATGACTCAAATACACCAAAATTGTAGCTACCTAATAGCACATAATATCTACGTAATAAAAACGATGTTTATTTTAAAATGCCAGTAGCGTTTCTCTTTGCACGTCACCAGAATATACACTTTTAATTTAAAAATATCAATGCTATCGGAATCCGCCAATTGATGCTCCTGATGAACTAAATGCCACCGAGCGTCAGATTTGATTTGATTAGAAATCTGACGCTCGGTGAATAATTCTACCAACATTGCTAGTTCTCTAAAAGAATTGGCCAAGTGCGAGTCAGATTCGCCCATGAAGGGTTCCGTAGTCACTATAATAATATAATTTGTCAAAAAAACCTTACACATTTCTTCAAACTAGTTTATATAAATTTTTTACAACTACGCCAAATAACTTTGTTTTTCATAGTGTTTGTATGAATTACAAAGTTATATTTGCGATTTTGGAAAATATGCTGTATCTCAAAAACTCCTAACCCGATCTCGTTTAAATAAATTTTGGTTGAAAGTTTACATTAATGTCTACAGACAATTTTTTTTTTGATTTTTGCTCCATTATTATAGAAGTTAGAGGGGGGGGGGGGACATTTTACCACTTTGGAAGCATATATCTTTTACTTTATGAAAAAGTGGTTTTAGAAACCTCAATGTCATTTTTAAGACCAGTCAATACCACACACGCATCGGTTTCATGAAAAAAAAATGTTTTCAGTTTTGGTTCCATGTATGGGGAGCCCCCCCTTTATTTTAATAATTTTTTTTTCTTAAGATCGGAAAGCGGTTTACAGAATACATCTACCTACCAAGTTTCACATGTATGGTCCTAATAGTTTCGGAATAATATGGCTGTGACATACGGACGGACGGACGGACAGACAGACAGACAGACATGATGAAATTATAAGGGTTCCGTTTTTTGCCATTCGGCTACGGAAGCCTAAAAATTATTAGTCTGAGGATGAAACTACGGGCAGCAAGTGCCTAATACTAAAAGTGATTAAAATTCTCCAGGACCATAAGTTTTCAAACCTTGTATCGTCGATTTTTTATTTTATTTAACATGCTCTATATTAGAATAGACGAAGGGATGGTTATTAATGTTTTAATAAAAAATTCCTAATGGATTTAGTCATAGATAAAATAAACAAGGAGATGTGGCCGACAGACGAAATTATATCGGAACCGTGTGTCTCCAGTTAGGCGCTGGGCGGGGCAACAACTACACATGCAGTTTAATAAAATCAATAGATACGCATTCGCGTACACACCCGAATTTCTTAATTCAGAACGTACTATACAATCAATAATAAACCTTATTCCATCAAACACAGCGTGTATTTACCATGCACCGTAGATCTTACCCACACAAAAACATTGGTCGCTATCGTTGTGCTGTGCAAAAGCAATTTATTTTCAACCGACGACAAAAAGAGGAGGTTATCAATTCGACGCGTACATATTTTTTTTATGTATGATCACCGATTACTCGAAGACGGCTGAACCGATTTGGAAAATTCTTTTTTTGTTTGAAAGGGCATACATCGAAATTGGTCTCATTGTCACCAGGTCAGGATCTGATGATAGAATCCTGGAGAAATCGAGGGAACTCTTCAAATATTACAGCCACACCTATGGCGTTTTGGGTATTTCTTATAGTAACTTGTGCAGTTGCTCTCAAAAATATCATTTAGGGAAGTGGAACTGATGAAGAAGACCACAGATGGTCGCTGAACCTACTCAATAATAAATATTTCGTGGATTGCGATTCGATTACTTGAATATGGATGTGAAGCACTTTATGTTCGTCACAATGCATATTGTGATGTAGAGCTGATGGTGAAGTACCAGCAGAACTCCTCAACAATTAACGGCCCAACATTGGGAAAAGCAATATTTTGTAAAAGGTTATAAGTAGTTGACATTATGGCTCTTTTAACTAGGTAAATTAAAAATCGACCAACAAAAAAGAGTGAAATAAAAACTTTTTACCAAAAAATTAAACCGACTCCCAAAAACACTGCAAAGTGAAAAATAACTTTAATTTCGGAAGTAGGTGCCAAAAACGAAAATACAAAACTAAAGACACCGACTACCGAAATTAAAGTAATTTTCACTTTGCAGTGTTTTTGGGAGTCGGTTTAATTTTTTGGTAAAAAGTTTTTTACATATACGCTAGTGATTGACTAAATCGTAAGGTTATCGATTCTTCCATTTATTATTGTACAATTTTTTTTGGGCTCCTGAAAATGAAAAACGGCATATCCAGAAAATATTATAATAAAAATAAACATATTATTAAGAACATAACAAAACCTAATTACAATTAAGTACTCTTTAACTCTAAGTTTACTCACTGACCTGTGAAGTGAAGGTATTTGTGTAGCATTTGACGCTTTGATATTACTGGGGTGGCATTTTTTGGTCAAATAGTGTAATCTGAAATTCATATATTTTTCCATGACTGTTTTGGTAAGAAATATTAGGTGATTATTCATCGGGGACTGCTCAAACAGGTGAAACTTAATATTATCAAAGACATCTAATCCTATGAAATGTGACAAAGCCTTTGTTATGAGTTTCTGTTTGAAATTTTTACTTTTAAATGTAAATTTATTATCCGTGAGACAAACTGTTTTCAGACTATTTCTGTTCTTTTACAAATAGTTTAGTAGGTTATAATAGGTTTTTGTTATAAGAAAAACCCTAGTTCGTAGAGAAATTGTAAAATATGTGAAAAAAAAACACACACCCATGCATAACAAATAAAATGCATGAATGTATTGACTTATTTTAAGCTAAATTCACTAATATATTATCTGAATCATGCCGATTATTATAACGCATTCGGAGCTTCAACGGAATTTCAAACTCGAAACCCAAAAACACCACCGATTATTAACCTAAAATTTAAGTAAATTTCTTTACGAACATTGGTTACGCATTTCCCTACTATGCTGTAAAATAATCAAAATAAGCAAAAAACATTATTTACATCGATCTTCCAACCGGGTTAAAACGGTTGACAGACTGAAAAATAAACTATTGTAGCGACGGCGACGTCAGAACTCCTTACGCATGCTACGGGCGTAAAATAAATTGTTTATTCTTTTTACCCGACTGCAAAGGAAGGGTTATGTTTTCGCGCGTATCTTGTATGTATGTATGTATGTATGTATATATGTAATATTCTTTATTACCTCATATCTTCAGAATCGCTAAATGTATTCACATAATTGAGGTATCGTTAAATTCGTCTTAGCAGCCTAAGTGTTCTTAGATAGGTGACATTTGAAAAAAATCAAACATGGTGGCTGTGCGATGTCATTATACATAACGAAAAAAAAATATTTTTTTCGAATACTGCGTTTTGGGTATCAAATTAAAGGGAACACAAGAATTTCAAAAAGGTATATCATGTTTATCATTAGTGTAATAATAGCAAAAATAATACAAAGAGAAAGTTTAAAAATATGGAACCATATCAAATATATATTACCATACCAAACCAAATCAAATGAAAATTTTTTTCTCGACTAAGCAACTCTACATCTTACATCAAAATATTGCCGGGTTATTGGGAAAATCTGACAATCTTACAATTTGCCTACACGAGCTACTTGACAAGCATATACAGGTTGATATTTTATGCATTACTGAGCATTTTATGATGGCAGGATATGAAAAACATCTTAACATGATGGATTATTGTTTGGCGGCCAGTTTCAGCCGCAAGGCAAGCAAACGAGGCGGAGCGTGTATTCTGATAAGGAATGGACATCAATGGAAGGAACTGGAAAAAATAACTAAATTATCTACAAATGGTGTTTTCGAATGTTGCGCCATCGAGCTAACGACGTACAAGACTGTGATTGTTTGTGTATACAGGGTACCAAATGCCAGTAACTTTAATGAGTGTATGGAAAAACTGGATATATTGTTACGTATGCTTGTAAAAAAGTCCTATAAAAATATTATTTTAGCTGGAGATTTTAATATAGACGTATTGTATTGAAATAGGCAAACAATCGAATTTGAGACAGTGTTACTTAATTACAACTTAAAACTTGTTTTATATGAACCGACTCGACTTGGGAGTCAGACATGCATTGACAACTTTGCGCATAATTTTAGCAAGTCCTGCAAAGCTTCTGTACTAGAATTAGCTCTCTCTGACCACACGGCTCAACTTCTCAAATGCCATATTAAAACTGTACATTCTATAAAGCAATGGCGTATACTTAGACGTGATTATAATAAAGAAAATGTAAATAAATTTAAATCATATTTGAGTTGTTTGACATTTTCAGATGTTTATGAATCTAATGATCCTAATATAGCTTACAATGTATTTACACAAATGTTTTTGTTTCTATACAACCAATGCTTTCCTAAAATACCAATTTCTGTGAAAGTATTCAAAAAACGGAAGTGGGTATCGCGCGGTATTAAAGTATGTAGTGCAAAAAAACGACATTTATTATGGCAGTATCGTTCAAAACCTACGCAGCGAAACAAAACCCTATTCAATAAATATTGTAATACATTTAAAAGGGTCATCTATTTAACGAAAAAACCACAGAATACGTATAAAATACAAACGTCTAGAAATCGATCAAAAACGACTTGGCAAATTATTAATGAAAATAAACTAAATAGTCCTAAGAATAGCATTAATCAAATTCGTATCAACAATACATTAATATCAGACCCTAAACAAATTACAAACCTGTTTAATGATTTTTTTATTGACAAAATAAAACCAATTACGGCAGGGACAAATGCCACTAACCATATCCTGAACAGAAAAGATTCGATGTTTATGGCTCCCAGCTTGCCTACAGATATATTCAAAATTATTTTAGCCCTCAGAAACACGAATAGTGTAGGTTATGATGGTGTTAGTACAAGAATTATTAAAACTGTCGCTGACATTGTATGTAGTTTACTTTGTCATATAATGAACTTGAGTATTTCTGAAGGAATGTTCCCTAATGCTTTGAAAAAATCTATAGTAAAGCCATTACATAAAAAGCAAGAAAAAGACCTGATGCAAAATTACAGGCCAATATCATTAATATCCATTTTCTCTAAGATATTTGAGAAATATGTTGCACGAGAACTTAGCAAATATATAGATAAATATGATATTCTTTGCAATGAGCAATACGGCTTTAGGAAAAATAAAACAATTAATATGGCGGTTTATGATTTTTTACACAAAATCATGATCAATATGGATAAAAATACACCCATCTGTGCAATTTTCTGCGACATGACGCAGGCTTTTGATTATGTTCAGCATAATATACTATTAAAAAAGCTCGAAGCGTATGGTGTCAGAGGAAATGTTCAAAAACTCTTACAATCATATTTACAAGGAAGGAAGCAAATCACAGAAATAACTACGATTAATGCGAACACTAAACGAGAAGTAATTCTTACATCTAGGGAGCGAAACGTCAACTATGGCGTACAGCAAGGAAGTGTATTAGGACCACCGCTTTATACACTTTACATAAATGATTTTCCTAAATGTATAGAACACAGCATGACACTTTTTGCAGATGATAGCACAATAATCATTCCTTGTGAAAATAAACTTATGTATGAAACTGATATAAATAACACACTGAATAAAGCTATACTATGGTTAGAAAATAATAACCTTAAAATCAACTTAAATAAAACAGTAATAATGCACTTCAGCCAAAGACAGCTGTTAAAATACCCAAATTTTAAAATAAAATATAATAATAATATAATTGACGCAGTAGATTCCACTAAGTTTTTAGGTTTAACGGTGGATCGAAACTTAAATTGGAAGCCACACATAGAGGACATTAGCAAAAAACTTAGTAGCAGCGCATTCGCACTTTATAAACTATCGCGGACACTAAATACTAATGCTCTATTAACAGCTTATTATGGCATAGCAGAGCCTATTATCAGATACTGCATTATCTTTTGGGGACTTTCTACAGACAGAGAAATCGCTTTCAAAGCTCAAAAAAAAATGCCTTAGATCCATATTTAAATTAAAAACAACTGATAGCTGCAAACCGTTTTTCATACGGCACAAAATATTGACTTTACCATCAATTTATATTTTTGAAATCGCGCTATTTGTTAAAACTAACCCTAATCTATTTCCCCGCATGACAGCTGTGTTTCCTAGAAATAGACGTGATAACAGTCAACTCTGTCAACACAGGTCTCGGACTGCACTTATGCGCAAGAGTGTTTTTTGTATGGCTCCCATTATTTACAACAAGTTTCCTAAAAGCTGGAAAGAGCTAAGCTCAGAAGAATTTAAGAGAAAAGTAAAATCATTTTTAGCTAGTAGAGCATATTATGATGTAAATGATTTTTTAATGGAGTCGTTTAAATTGACATAAATTGCCCTTTATACATTGATTTAGTTTTAAATATATGTTAATGTAACAATGATTTGTGACTAAGTACCTACTTTTTTAATTTTTTTGACCAACACTGACTTTATATTATTGTTTTAATTTTTAATTTATTTAAAAAAAATATTGAATGTTTGACATCTTCCTATTGTAACGTTCTATAATAATTAATTTGTTAATTGATATAATTTAATCTGTTTACTTATGTCAGAATTGTCAATTTTAATGAATATTGTAATATTTTATTTATTTTAATCATAAACTTTTGTTAAAATTTGCACACCATGACAATATGGTAAACATGTTAGCACGACTTCATATACTTGTAACACCATGCATGCATTTTTGTTGTTTATAAGATATATGTACACTCATGTTTGAGCAAATAAAGTTATCTGAATCTGAATCTGAATGGACTTAGCTCTTTCACTTTCTAAATCCGGTGGGGTGCCATTGTGATACGGCCGGAAAAACTATAAAAAAGTTAATTAATATTTTAACTAAAAAGTTGAAAAAAAAGTATTTTAAAAATCTAAAAAACCCGACTGCTCAACTGAAATGCAAGAAACAAGCACATTTTTATTTTAAACCCAACCCATTAAAAAAAAAGATCAATTGGGTCTCGCCTGCTTGTCACTTTAAATAAAAATGTGCTTGTTTCTTGCATTTCAGTTGAGCAGTCGGGTTTTTTAGATTTTTAAATTACTTTTTTTTACTTTTTTGTACACTTGACTTTTCAGCGTATTTTTCTATCTGTCATCTCGAGTAAAATAAAAGTTAAACATATTTTCTTAGAGGTTTCCGTATGTTATAAAACCCCTAAACTATAATAGCAATTTTTCATTCGTCAATCGACTTTGTTGTTTATAGCCTACGTTAGTGGATCTGCACAAGCACATCACTAACTCGTCGCAAGAAGCGGCGGCCCCACTACGCGATGAATCCGCGTAATACAGTATCGTTTTGTTATTTTTACATTGCTTGTCCAATTACTTAGTGACGAACTCAGGTAGTGGTTAAGGAGCAATGTATTTATAGCAAAAGTAGTACAATCGCTGTGATATTTGAAAACAAAAATAACATAGTAAAAGAAAGAAATATTGTACGATTTATTGTTTTTCATGATTTTAAAGACAAATAAAGTTTTGGTTTTGGCTTCTGTTTTTACAAGATACTACTAAACAACTCGGCATTCATATAAGTTATCACGATCGCCTTCGAAAGCGCACTAGTTCGCGGAGACGGCCACTTGCCTGTGATACGAGCCCTGTGGCCATATCGCGCGGACACCGATACGCCCCCTTACCACTTCTCCTGTATTTCATATTTCTATGGATTTAACACACATAAGTTTATAAAATGGGAAAAGAAGTCAATTTAGCAATGTTATATTAATCAGATGTGTATTATTGCTTTCATTTAGAGGCTTAGAATTTTTTAATTCCCACTTTGTATGTGTCGTTTTTTTTTTCCAAATAAAAATGTTTCTTTTCTTTTAACCTACCTATCTTCTCAGTTTTTTTTTCTTAGTTACGATAAAGTTATGTAACAGTCATCTGATATAGTGGTGTGTGTTTTTCTGATCGCACATAATGAAGCAACAACGGAGGAGCACAAGGATAAATAATTGCCGCACGGGTTTACCACGCATTCCAGGTCTAGCAACGCTTGCTGAGGTAGTTCTGGGGATGGGTGAACATCTTAACATATGGAGATTCCTCCGTGCCCTGGAAAAAAAAAACATTAGGACATTGGACTCGGCTGTCATTTGAACATCTTTAACAGTCTTATGGAATGCCAGACTGCACAGGTCATTTATATAGCCTTTCGCGTGTCTTAAGTTACACAGTTCGACATAAGAAAAAATTGGCCAAGTGCGAGTCAGACTCGCCCATGAAGGGTTCCGTAATAACTATAATAATATAATATAATATTATGTATATTTATTTGATTCTTAAAACTAACTTATTTTCATTTTTACAACTACGCTAAATAACTTTGTTTTTCATAGTGTTTGTGTGAATTACAAAGTTATATTTGCGGTTTTAGAAAATATACTGTATCTCAAAAACTGCTGACCCGATTTCGTTCAAACCAATTTTGGTTCAAAGTTTACATTAAGATCTACAGACATATACTTTTTTTAGATTTTTCACTCCATTATTATAGAAGTTAGAGGGGTGGGGGGGACACATTTTACCACTTTGGAAGCGTATATCTTTTAAACGATTAACTTTATGAAAAAGACATTTTAGAAACTATAATGTCATTTTTAAAGACCTGTCTATAGATACCACACACGCATAGGTTTCATTAAAAAAAATATTTTCAGTTCTAGTTCCATGTATGGGGAACCCCCTTTATTTTAAATATTTTTTAATTTTTTTCTTAAAATCGGAAAGCGGATACATACTAAGTTTCACATGTATAGTCTTAATAGTTTCGGAATAAAATGGCGTCACAGCCATTACGGATATACGGACGGACGGACAGACGGACAGACATATCGAAACTATAAGGGTTCCGTTTTTTGCCATTTGGCTACGGAACCCTAAAAATACTCCAAATGTCTTAAGTCGGACAGTTACACTTAAGGGCTTGGTCAGGATTGGTCGAAAATATCTGTGGTTTTGTTAAAATTAACGTTAAATAATTAAAGTTAAATAATGAACGAAAAAAAATGTTTACAAAATGCATGTGTTTTTTGTTGTGACGCCGCAGACTTTTTCGTTGTGTTATCAAATAGTTTTTATTACTTTTTACAGTGTCTAAGTGGAATAATTTGTGTTAACAATGCCTACACATTATTGTGTTATCGTGTTTTTTTTTCGTGAATATTTGTTTTTTCGTGTGTATGACTTCGAATGTGAGTGAAAATTATAAAAGTGAAAACATATCACATCACTGCCAGATAAGGTCAGTTTGATTTGCTTATTGAATCATATAAATAGTTAGATAAACTCATAAAGAAGCCAGGAAGGTATTATATATACTATGATAATGGCCATAAATTGCCGATTTATCATTTTTTCTGAAGTCCTACCCAAAAATCAAAAAGTACATTAAACATGCGACGCTCGAAAAATAATGTAGGGTCCAAAATACTGCCTTGTGGGATTCCAAAGCAACCATTTTTTAGCTCAGAACTCATGTACTGATTGACTTATTTCTACACACTGATGGTAAGGTAGTCTAACAA
This sequence comes from Tholera decimalis, assembly GCA_943138885.2. Lineage (NCBI taxonomy): Eukaryota > Metazoa > Arthropoda > Insecta > Lepidoptera > Noctuidae > Tholera > Tholera decimalis. The sequence goes on from OW964565.2 coordinate 23,200,517, forward strand.
TAGATGCAGTTGGGGTGTGATACGTGATTTCGAAAATGAAGCACCGAAGAACACATCCCCGTAAGTTCACGAATACGAAACACTTAACAACGAATGCACGCTACCACGAAAAACCTTACGCCGTAGCCATGGGATCTCGAATAACTAAACCTCGAAAGTCATCGTAAATATTCGTAGAAAGTTGTTAGAAATAAAATAAGTAAGGTTCCATGTTCCAAATACGTGAATTTTATTTAATATAGATTTTTACAAAGCATGACAAGAACAGACAGATGAGTGATGAGTGACACATAGAACAATTCAATTTTAAAATGTTCTTTCTTTTAAATTCTCATTTATCCTCTTTCAACACTCCTCCTTAAATGAGATCCTAGAGCCAGTCCAACTCCTCCTCAAACTTGCATTCCTTTCATACATCTTTCATGCTTTTCTCTGCTAAGCCCTTTCGTAAAAACATCTGCAGGCATCTCGTTCGTCGGAAGATAACTTAGCCTTACCTTGCCCATTCTCACCATTTCCCGAATGTAGTGATGCCTCACATCTATATGTTTTGTCCTTCGATGATGCATTGGATTCTCAGCAATTTGAATCGCAGACTGACTATCACTTAATAATTCTACGACTTCATTAATTCCAGTCAATTCGGCTAGAAGTGCAGTTAAGAATGCAGACTCTCTACACCCCTCTGAAAGTGCCACATATTCAGATTCTGCACTTGCTACTGTCGTTTGTTTACGACTTTCCCATGCTATGGGACCACCTCCAAGTATAAATACAAAACCAGTGTATGATTTTCGATCACACACATCGCCTGCGTGATCAGCATCTACATAACCAACAAGCTTATTCCCCGTCTTTTTAAATGTTAGTCCGAATTCTTTGGTTGCATTCAAATATCTTAGCACACGCTTTGCAGCTGCCCAATGTGTTTTGTTGTAACAGCTGTTAAACTGGCTCAAATAGCTAACTGCGTATGAGATATCCGGTCTTGAACATACGGCTAAGTACATTAACGAACCAATTAGTTCTCTGTATGGCAGTTCCACTGGTGGAATGTAATTTTTATCCTGTGGTTTTACAAGTTTAATCCCACTTTCAACAGGAGTCTTTACACTCTTACAGGAACTCATTCCAAATTTCTTCAAAATTCTCTCAAGATACTCAGTTTGGTTGAGTTGTATAGAGTTGTCCTGACGTTTGATTTTCATTCCAAGAAAGACATCTACCTCACCTAGATCTTTCATCTCAAATTTTCTTTTAAGTTTTTCTTTCAATTTTATTCTCTCCTTCTCATTGTTCCAAAAAATAAGAATATCATCTACATAAACTGCTATAATCATCATACAGTCATGCTTCTTTCTTCTGTAAACACATGGTTCAGTTTCGCATCTCTTGAAACCTATGTCTAACAACACCTTGTTCAATTTCTCGTACCATGCTCTGGGAGCTTGCTTTAGACCATAAATAGCTTTCTTCAGTAGACAGACATGTCCTTCTTTACCTTTTTCTTCAAAACCTTTCGGTTGTTTTAAATAGACCTTCTCTTTTAAGTCTCCATTTAAGAATGCGGTAACGACATCCATCTGATCAACTTTTAGATTATTTTCAACAGCTAGCGCCAAAAGTAGCCTCAAAGTACTGTGGCGTATTACAGGTGCAAAAGTTTCGTTGTAGTTAACACCTTTTATTTGAGAAAAACCTCTGGTTACGAGTCTCGCCTTGTACCTTATCTTCCCCGGCTCTTTTTTTATTCTAAAAATCCATTTAGAATCTACGCAGTAGCCATGTGCTTTTTCTACTAACTCCCATATTTTGTTTTTCTTTAATGCATTAAGCTCTTCTTGAATAGCTTTATGCCACTTATCTTTATCAACTCTTAATAAAGCTTCTTCTATACTTATAGGGTCTTCCTTTATATCTTCTGCATAATAGAGAATGTAATCATCGAAATTTTTCAATTTCCTTTCTCTAAGAGGATATCTTCTTTCAGGAACATCGTGCGTATTTTCAAATTCCAGTACAGGACCTTCACTGCCTTGCACTTCAGTTTCAGAAACATCTACTCCTTCAACTGTATTTTCCACACACTGTTGTTCACAAGTGTTTTCCAAACTATGTTCAGAACTATTACTGTCCGGCTGTTCAGATTCAAGAACTTCCAATTCTCCACATTCAAAAAATTTATCATTTTCTTGTCGCTCTTCATGTTGTTCTACTTGACGAGCTTCATTAGGAGCATTAACTTCTTGGATCATTAAAGGTCTCTCCCAGACGTCATCCGATGGCATCATTTCTACAATTTCTTTAGTATCGTTTGCATGAACCTTGATTTGATTTTCAAAGAAAACTACGTCTCTTGCTTTGTACAAGCAATGGGTTACAGGGTCTAAAAGTCGATAACCCTTAGTTGTTTCACAATAGCCGACAAACAGTAGTTCTTTAGTCTTTGAGTCAAATTCGTTTCGTTTCTGTTTCGGAACATGCATAAACGCCCGGCAACCAAATACCTTTAAATGCCTCAGGTCAACCTTTCTTTTAGACCATGCTTCTTCAGGCGTCATCCCTTTAACAGCACGTGTAGGACTTCTGTTTTTCAGATAAACCGAAGTATTGACCGTTTCAGCCCAATACTTCTTGTCAAGTTTTGCTTCTTCAAGCATGCTTCTGGCTCGTTCTACAATTGAACGATTTGCCCTTTCACTCACTCCATTCTGTTGCGGTGTGTATTCCACTGTCAGCTGGTGGGTAATACCATTACTACGCAGAAAATTATTTACACGTTCATTGACGTTGTCGGTTGCGTTGTCCGTCCTAATCGCCTTGAGTTTTTTACCAGTCTGATTTTCGACAAGTGTTTTAAACTCTACCAACTTCGAGAAGACCTCACTTTTGTTCCGCAAAAAATAAACAAATGTTTTTCTCGATTTGTCGTCAATAAACGTCAGAAAATATTTATACCCCGCAAATGAAGAAGTTTCTATTGGCCCACAAACATCGCTATGTACTAGTTCAAGAAGTTCAGTAGCACGCATACTCTTCTGTTTCGGAAAAGGTAATGTGGTTTGCTTACCTTTCAAACACGACACTCATTGTACTGAATCTGGATCCTTGAAACTAATACCTCTAGCCAGTTTGTCACGTAGTATTTTCATGTTGTCAAGTCCCAAATGTCCAAGTCTGCGATGCCATAGCTGGACTTCATCATCAACTTTTGTTTTTAAAGCTGAAAACATGTGAGGGTTAGAATTAGGCTTTACTACATAAATCTCTTTCTGTTCCTTACATACCAACTCAGCCTTGCCATTCACTTCACATTCTTCTGACTTATACAACTCACAACCTCTTTTCGAAAATACTACCACAAAATTTCGATTCACTAATGTACTTACACTTAATAGATTCGTAGCTAACTTGGGCACAAAAACAGCTCCCTTTACACTCACGTTCAACTCATCTGAACAGACATCACCTCGGCCTTCACCTTCCACCCTGTTATCATTCGCGCATGATATTTGGACTGGCTCATTCAATCTCTCATAGTTGTTTAGCCAATCTTTCCTGTTGGTCATATGAAATGACGCTCCAGAATCCAAAATCCACACTTGCGAAACGTTTCTATAGGTATGGAGTGCCGTATGTGTGGTATGTGCATGATTGTAATGCTTCTTGGGGCAAAAACGAGCTTTATGTCCTTCCCCACACACATAGCATTCAATCTTATTATTTGCTATCTTTCCTTTACCCTTTCCATTTGCTTTCCAATAGCTTTTCTTTTTAGCAGCACTCAAAGCATTCTGTGACGAATCCTCATATGTTGAAGTAATGTCAATCTGTAGCAATTTAGTTTTAACGTAGTCTGTTGTTAACGTTATATTGCTATTTTCGATAGCCATCCTCATCGGCTCGTACTGTTCTCCTAGTCCTTGTAGCATAAGTGCAGCCAGTAGCTCATCATCTATTTCTTTGCCCATATCTGCTAGCTGAGTTAGCGACAGTATCTCAGTGACATAGACTCGTGGGCTACTATACATGCTCAGCTTCTGACTAACTAGTCGTCCTAGCAATCGACATCTATTATTAATTCCTTGGTCTTCGAAGGCAGCTTTTAACGCACCCCAGCTCTGCTTGGCTGTAGTTGCTTTCTTCACATGTACCAAACAATGTGGTTGAACCATTAACAGCATCTTTGCACGTACCTTCTTATCCATCTTAAGACCAGCAGCAGTTGATAGGGTTTCTTCTATAAAATCCCAGAGATCTTCCATTACTAGAAAAAGTTCTACTTTCTCTTTCCAAGTAGCGTAGTTCGACGCTCCATCCTGTTGTAAATAGTTTTAATCTCCATACGTTAAACCTCTTATATTGTATCTTAGCAACTGTTGTTGTCTGTCAGTTTTTAAGAAAATGTCCTTATGTTTTTATCATCTTACTAAATATATATATCTGCGCATATCTCTGAAGCTCCCTTTCGTTTTATTTCCAACAGGTTATGGGCCCAGTCCATAGCTGTGTTGACGCTAAATTTGTAGGGAGTGAGTAGAATTTGTTTCTTCTCAAGATGCAGAAAAGTGAAACGGTCACCATACAAAAATTGATGGGCCAATCCAACTATGGAACATGGTCGTTTGCAATTCAAATGTTTCTAATAGATCATGATTTATGGGATTGTGTTGGAGAAACATTTATTGTAGACACAGAAGCTGAGAAAAAGCGAGATGCCAAAGCACGAGCTAAAATATGCCTATTAGTTGCCGAAAACGTGTACCCCCTCATAACTAACGCTAAGACGGCACGTGAGACATGGTTAGCTCTGCAGAAAGCATATGCAGATGCCGGTTTGATGAGGAGACTCTCCCTTTTGAGAAAGATGTTCAGTTTGAAACTGTCAAGTTTTAAAAATATGGAAGCATATGTCACTGAAGTACAAGCAACTCAACAAGCCTTGCATAGCATTGGAGCAGCTCTAGATGACGAATTTGTCGGAATCATCATGTTGGCAGGTTTGACAGATTCATATAATCCATTAGTGATGGCAATCGAGCATTCTGGTGTGAAAATAACAACGGAGTCGATTATATCAGCGCTACTAAAGGAGGGTCAACGCCAGCAGTCCCCTGATGTTCAAAAGATTGATGATTCAGCATTGGTGACTGATACAGCTGCAAGTGGCAGTGGAGGACGGAATCGAAGAGGAGAGATTATTTGCCATTCTTGTAAGAAAAAGGGTCACTATAAGTGGCAATGCAAGCAGTTTAAGGTCAAGCGTCAAGATAAAAACTCGACCGCAAATATGTTGGCCAGTAATAATGTTAAATCGGACTTTTTAACTTTTTTATCTGCTCCAGGTAGCAGTGGTAGTTGGGTTATTGATTCTGGCGCTACGTCTCACATGACGCCTAATCGCACACTTTTGATTCCGGCTAAATCATGTTCCAAAATAATAACATGTGCAAATAATCAAAAGATAGTTTCGATCTCTGAAGGTCCTGTGAAACTGAGCCTGCGTCATGAGGGTCGTAAGTTAGGAATAAAATTAGATGATACTTTAGTCATTCCTGAATTAATAACCAATTTGATGTCCGTAAGTAAGCTTGCAGATCAAGGTAAAGTTTGCATTTTTGATAAAGATTATTGTAAAATTTTCGATTCTAATGTATTTGTAGATGGTAAACCTTTAATCTGCGCACCACGTAGAAACGGTCTTTATGTCGTAGATATGGATAGTGATAGGGCAACGGTCTTTTTAGAAGGTAAGGGTTCAGAAAATTTCAAACTGTGGCACCGTAGGTTGGGCCACCTATCTGCTCCTCAAATGGAGATTTTGAAAAAGATTGTCATGGGCCTACACTATGATAAAAGGGTTAAGAAAGATCCTTGTGTTCCTTGCAGTCAAGGGAAGCAGTGCGTGCAGAAGTTTGCTAGAAAAAAGAAAGGTTTCAGAGCTTCTGATATTCTGGAATTAGTTCATACTGATGTAGCTGGTCCTGTCAATGTGGAGAGTTATGGAGGTAATAGATATTTTCTATTGTTTGTCGATGATTTCAGCCGAAAGATTTTTGGATATATTTTGAAATCAAAGGATGAAGTGCTACAGAAGTTTAAAGAGTTTCAAGCTCTAGTAGAGAACCAGACCGGTAAGAAGCTTAAGCGGCTGAGAAGTGACAATGGGACAGAATATACTAATAAGACTTTCCAGGCTCATTTAGCCAAGTGTGGGATAGTCCATCAGACAAACGTCCCCTACACACCACTAGTATTCGAACGATTACTGAGATGGCAAGATGTATGCTTCACGATAGTAATCTTGATAAGAAATTTTGGGGGGAAGCAGTTGCTACTGCGATTTATTTAAAGAATCAATCGCCGACTATGGCTTTTGTGAGAAAGGTTCCCGAAGAAGTCTGGACAAACTGCAAGGTGGATGTGTCAAACTTGAGAGTGTTTGGCTCCACAGCACAGGTACTTATAAAGGATGGTAGTCGAAAGAAGTTCGACTCAAAGACCTGTGAGCTTGTTTTCGTTGGTTATAGCGAAACCACAAAAGGGTATCGATTTGTTGACTTACAGAATCCGCGTCGAATAATAACCGCACGTGATGCTGTTTTTAATGAGATGACCAAGACAACCAACCTGGAGGATGAATCGCTAAGTGGTAAGCATTCTAATGTGACTTCTAAGATAAAGTCAGTCGAAGTCAAAATTCCTTTGTCTGCTAAGTTGGACTCTGATGAGGAGAGAAGTAGTAGAGAATTAGAAGAGTCAGGAACGATGACGTCGGCAGAAAATACTACTGAAGAATATTTTCATGACTCTTTGGATTCGGAGTTTCCGAATCCAGTGGTGAATTCTGAACCAGTTGGGGAAGAGCAGCCTGTTGCTAGGCGCTATCCTATCAGGATTCACAAACCTAAAAGATATGATGACATGGTATATAATTACCACATACAAAACGATCTAAACCCAAGCTCGGTTAAAGAAGCGATGGAGCGTTCTGATAGGGATTTATGGAAAAAGGCCATGAAATAAGAATATGATTCCCTGATGGAAAATAAAACCTGGGAATTAGTTGATCGTCCAAAGGACGTTAACGTTGTAAAAAGCAGATGGCTATTCAAATAAAAAATTGGTGCTGATGGCACAGTCCAACGGCACAAAGCCCGACTCGTCGCGAAGGGGTATTCGCAAAAGTTTGGAGAAGATTACACAGAAACTTTTGCTCCCGTTGTTAAGTTATCTTCGATTCGTTTACTGCTGGGTTTGTCTGCAGAAATGAACTTAAAGGTGCACCATATAGACGTTACCACAGCGTTCCTTAACGGCGATTTGGAGGAAGATCTGTATATGGAACAGCCTGAGAGTTTTGTCTCGAAGATTAACCAGGGCAAAGTATGTAAGCTGAAAAAGGCAATATATGGCCTTAAACAAGCTGCACGTTGCTGGAACGTGAAGGTACATGACCACATTATTAAAAGTGGATTTTCTAGGTCAAATTATGACTCTTGTGTTTACATTAAAAAGGGGAAGGACTCCATTCTTGCTATTGCATTATACGTCGATGATTTTTATATTTTTGGAAGCCTATTGAAGGATATTGAGGACACCAAGAAGGCAATAGCAAAGGCTTTCAAGATAAAAGACTTGGGAGAGGTAAAAGATTGTTTGGGAATCAATATTTCTCGGACTGATGGGGAGATTCACCTTTCTCAGGCCAATTTTGTAAAGAAGATCCTAGAAAAATATGGAATGCCAGATTGCAAACCCGTAGTCACTCCAATTGAGCCTAACCTACGGCTTGCAAAAGGGGAGAAGACTGAGGATCTTCGCTACCAGGAAATAATGGGTTCTCTTATGTATTTGTCCTGTGGTACAAGACCGGACATAACATTCGCTGTCAGTTATTTAAGCCAATTTAACTCGTGTTGGTCAAACGAACACATGGTGGCACTGAAGAGGGTACAAGGTACCTGAAAGGTACTATTGATTACAAATTATCTTTTAAAAAGACTGGTAAACCGTTGGTTGCGTATGCCGACGCAGATTGGGGGAGTAATGCGGATGGGCATTCGTTTACCGGCTATGTTCTTGTTTTTGGTGGTGCTGCAGTGCATGACACTGCAAGCACACAAACAGCTATGTATAGCGCTGAGTACAGCTGAAGCTGAGTACATCGCTATTTGTGAGGCTTCCAAAGAAGTAGTTTGTGTTAAGGGTCTTTGTGAAGAACTGACAGGAAATTTTGTAACTATTGATATATTTAGTGATAGCCAAAGTGCCAATAAGATGGTCTATAATCCTATTGGTAAAAGGTCTAAACATATTAATATAAAATACCACTATGTTAAGGAGTTAGCTGAATCCAAAGTGATATGCATCAAATACTGTGAAACTGGTTCTATGCCAGCTGATGCCCTAACTAAACGTTTGGGCAGTGTTAAGTTTAAGTTTTGTTTGCAACGTAATGGGGATTCAGTGGGGGTGTTGTAAATAGTTTTAATCTCCATACGTTAAACCTCTTATATTGTATCTTAGCAACTGTTGTTGTCTGTCAGTTTTTAAGAAAATGTCCTTATGTTTTTATCATCTTACTAAATATATATATCTGCGCATATCTCTGAAGCTCCCTTTCGTTTTATTTCCAACACATCCAGCTTTTCGATGCTTTCAACTAATCTCCCAGATCGGTGCGGCGCACCGCTACCATCGCCAACTGCTGCGCGTACGTTATCCATTATTAACAATTTTTCAAATGTTAATATTTAAACGCTCATGCTACCATGTTAGAAATAAAATAAGTAAGGTTCCATGATCCAATTACGTGAATTTTATTTAATATAGATTTTTACAAAGCATGACAAGAACAGACAGATGAGTGATGAGTGACACATAGGACAATTCAATTTTAAAATGTTCTTTCTTTTAAATTCTCATTTATCCTCTTTCAACTAAAGTCTTTGTTCATTTAACAATCAACCAAATGAAACAATAACAATCAACAAAAACTAACATTATTTATTGAGAAAAAAAAAACATATAGGTGTGTCATCTTATGTGTCAATGCATTCGGCAGAAAGAAATGGAATTTATATAACTATAAATAACGATAAATAAAAATATATAACGATAACAGAACTCATATTGCCCATTGGTTGATTGACACACATGTTTTTTTTTTCAGATTCTGATCTGTTTGGTTTTAGCTTGGGTTTTAGTTAGAGTTTAGTTATTCGAAATAGCATGGCTACGGTGTCCAGTTTTTCTTGGTAGTGTGCATTCGTTGTTTAGTGTTTCGAATAGCGAAATTAGAGATTTAGTTATTTGAGATCCCATGGCTACGGCGTAAGGTTTTTCGAGGTAGCGTGCATTTGTTGTTAAGTGTTTCTAATAGGCGAAATTAGAGATTTAGTTATTCGAGATCCCATGGCTACGGCGTAAGGTTTTTCGAGGTAGCGTGCATTCGTTGCTAAGTGTTTCGTATTCGTGAACTTACGGGGACGTGTTCTACGGTGCTTCATTTTCGAAATCACGTATCACACCCATGCAGTTGTAATCCACGTAATTCCATACATTCCAGTTTTTTACAAAAGCAAAGAATAAGAATTTGTGTGAAAAGCTTTGGCTGGGTAGTTAGTATTCGATCCATCCTCCAGAAAGACGAGTGAAGACTTAGAGTTTTTCTTACCATCTCACTCTTCGTAACCCACCTAGGTTTCCAAAAATATTTTAAACTGATTAAAAGTATACAGAACGAAATGAGGCGTTAATTTTGCTTCAGAAAAAAGACGTGTGCAGACGCGGCGTAGCAGTCAACGAGTCAACATCTCCTGAAGTCCTGCCGATGCTACGTAGAGAGAAAAAATCTGAAATTCGTGTTCAGTGTGGTTTGATTGCATGCGGTATGTTTTCTGTTGCATACCTTCTGCAGGTGCATATAATTGCGGGCGGGAGGGCGAGTGGCGATGAGAACGATGATCAATCTTGCATGCAGTATGCATACTGCATGCAAGATTGATCATCGGTTTTCGCGGAATTTACCCTAGATATTTTTCTGAAGTGTTAGTCCGAATAAAAATATTGACGTGTAAACATGTTATATTGAACCTAGTCAAGTATTAACACGCAAGTAATTCATTAAGTATTCTATTAACAGTTATATTGTCTATGTTTACATAGAGATGTGTCACTTTTCGTTTTTCTTTTCTATCACTTATATATAAAAGAACGTAATCAAATTCACAACTCAATATGATGGCGATAAAATAAAGATAATCTGTAATTTATTATCTCGCTGATACTTTATTGGAAGTCAACCCTTAGAAGACATGCCGTTTATCGTTTTATCAAAAAATTGAGTAAACCGAGACATCAAAGCTGTATCTAAATCATTTTGATCGTTTTATCTTTGGCAACGACTAACTTTGATCTTGTATTTCGGCTTTATTTATAATTTTTTTTTTGCAGTTCGCGAAAGAAAATATTTACTGATGTTATCTAATCTTGCGTTAAGTCATCAAAGTGTTTAACGAGGGAACAAATTTTGAAAGCTCGAAACTTAATTGAAAGCAAGGTTAAGCTGCGTTAAGCGGGGCTAATTTTATGATTGGTCAATATTGCTCACTCAATAATTTAGTGATTTCTAATAGTCTCAATGATCATTATCATGATCATCTAAATTTACGTAGGTTGGTGAATGCCGGCTAGATGTTTCGAAGAGAAACATCGTATGGTTTTACCCAGAAGGAGGCTGATAGACTCTTTCGTTGGAGGACATCCATGATGATTTCCACACGTAAAAAGGCTACCTAATGCGTCTGAGGCCGCGCTGAAGAGTTTTTAGTACCTAGTACCGCAACCTGACGTGGTTTTAATCAGCAAAATTCTTCTAATCACCTTTGCCCATATTAGAGCATCCGTAAGGAATTCCAACTCAAGAAAAAAAGGCCAACGGCCGACTGTATACATCTTCTTAATTTGAAGATTAAGTTACACTCAGAATTATCAATAAAGAGAGGTGGTGAGATTACTTTATATACATTTGTATAGCCTTTTCCCAGTTATGTTAGTGTCGGTTTCTACTGTTTTCGTCTTCCCGCATTCCCATTATTTTTCAACGACATATATACCAACGATATCCATACAATGGGGTAGATGAGATAGAAAAATCATCTCCTCATAATATTTTTTTTTCATGATTTTATTTTACCATTATGTCGGTGTTTAATACGTACGTCTATGTCAAATATCAGCGTTCTAGTAAAAATAGTTTCTGGGCTAAGCCGCAGTCAGACGAATGGACAGACGGAGGGACAGACGGAGATAGCGAAATTAAAGGGTCCCTTATCGAGTGCGAAAGTAAAATAGAACAGCTTAACTTGATTTCCGAGGCAAGGAATTGAATATTTGGTATATTAAGATGGTACCCATCAATGAAACATTACTTAAAATTTATGATTGATAATTTCGTAACTTATTTTATTACTTATTTTAGTATTTAATCATATATATGTATAAAAAATAAAAAAAATATTTATTTGCAATAATAAGTCTATTCACGAAGCGAATGACGTATTCAAATATTTACAAAGCATTGGTGTTATAAAGGCAGGACGTGGAGGGTTGCAGCTCTTTTTTACATTTAAATGATAAATGTGTGTAAAAAATATAGAAATTCATATGAATATTGTACGTTATTTCACAGTTTATTGTTGACTTGTTTGGCATGTATTTGGTTGTATGGACAATTGGAACGACGAAATGATTTTGTGAACTGATAAATGCCTAAAAATGCAAATTTTTACTCCCGATTGTTTTCTAGTTTAGTTCTAAATTTACCACTGCATAGCAAACATGAAATACGAGTTGCAAGTCATGGTTTTGAATCCGGGCAGACGCTTATGCGTACTTACCATTAGGTGAGATAGTGGTCAAACGCGAGCCTATTTTTTTTTTCTTAAGAGCCTCTTGACCTCGACCTCGCCTGATGGTAAGCGAAAGATGAGGTCTAAGATGGGACGAGCGAGCCCAGAAGATGCCTATTTACTCGTGCTTTAAAGGCGAAAATTCCACAGCTTGGCTGTGCGCACAATAAATGTGGAGGAGAAGCGTTTGGTACGACAAGACGCTATATCATCCAAGTGTGGGTGATACCCAGCTGTGCGTTAAGGTGTCCCGTTCATGTATGGGGGAAAAAAAATGAGCTACGGCTACGCAAGAGGTATCAAAAGTTGCGTTTTGACACATATATTACGATTATTATAAAATTTAATTATATATCCGGCATCTTGAGGCCTCTACCAGTCCTTGAAGTTTTTCAAATTTGCTATTTTTAGGGGTTCCTAATATAAACTATAAATCATACAAAAATAACATTTAAATGGTTTTTATTAAATTTAAGGGTACGACAATGAGTTAAAGCAAGGTTTAAAATAGTTGAAAGACAAAATAATCAATGGCAACTTTAAAAACTGAACTGGTTTTTGTGACCAAAATTAGGCATTTCTGAGCGAGATTTTAATCTGTTCCTAATAAAACCATCCCGAGCTGTAGCGTCCGTGACGCTTTGAGAAGCCTCCGTCACTAGTTTTACACATCTTTCCACTGACTGTGTGTGGCAGGGAAAGTCAATAATGTCGAGGATGTGTTCTTTAGCCTTAATTCTAAGTTCATCGTTGGAGACGTGTCGCAAAATTGGTGGAGCTGATATTTCACACTCTTGCCAAAATATTATATCGGTGTAGTCTCGCGCACAGAAGTTAAGCTTTGGTGCTTTAAATACCCTGCGAGAGTTGCTCTTTTCTGCTTCTCTGGCCTTTAATATTTTGCGAGATGCAAGCTCTCGAATATGCTCTCTATCGTCGAATAACATGGCAATAAGCAAGTTTTCTGGGTGCGCAAAGAAAGCGTTTCTTTCGATCACCGAATTTACAAAAGATCTCTGACTATCAGGCAAAAATCGAGAGTATATAACCATTTGAAAAATATGCTTGGCTCCATCTTTAAATGATGAGTTTTACTTGATTAGGAACCAAACAGGAGCGTAAACTTTGACCACGTAGTTCACAAGCAGCTGCAAATTATTTGACGGCGAAACAGTACTTACGTAAAGTCTGAGTATGCGATTGGCAGTAGTGAGCCATCTCGAATGCGCAATTTTTCCAGGTTGGCGGTTCGCTAGCTCAAGGGAACAGGAACCAGCCATCACAGCATGACACATTTCGTACAGATACTTTTGATCCGTGCTTAGTTCCTTCACAATATTATCAGGTAATACTAGCAAATTGCCAGACACTGCACAAAAAGACGCTAGAGGTTTACTTTCACAAGCAGCTAGCTGTTTTCCAATAGGTCCTGAATATTCTTTTGGCCCAGATGTGCTACCATCCAGAGACATGAACAAATGACGAAGCGGTAATTCATTCGCGTGAAGCATACAAACACACCAATGCAACGGTCTCTTTAAATAGTTTTCCAGGTATTGAATGACACCTCCCTTTCAACCTGTATTCGTAGCAGTACCATCGCATCCCACACAGATCACCTCTTCCAAGTTCAACCCTTGATTTTCTAACAAAGATATGATAGAAGAGACGATCCTTTTGGCAGTGCCACGACTTGGCGTCATATGTCCCAAATAAATAGATCCCGGCTCTGTGAGAACTGAAATGTGTTCTTGCAAGACTTCTCTGCGGTGGTACAGATCGCCTATTTTCTCGTTTATGAGTGTTTTGTCCTTTCGTCCATCAAAGTAGATACTTTTTATTACAATCGTATCAATGTCTTTGCTGGCCTTGGTCCGTGCTTTTGAAACAGCTCTACGAATTTTATTCTTATCAATAACAAGACTTAGATCTTCGGAAGATACCAATCCTACGTCAGCTAAAACCGCCGAAGCGACCGCAGCTGCAGATCGCGTTGATAGTCCATACCGATCACATACCTTAGCTACTGTTGGCAGCGCCAGAGTGTTCCGATTCAATGAAGTAGATGGAGTCTCATTTACAGGCACGTCACTATTCGCAGAAAGCTCTGTTACAGGCGACTGCGGTCGAGGTGGCAACTCGCGCACCGGAACAGGATTGGTTTTTAGTGATGCACTGGGAAAACATGCGTGCTCTGACTCTTTCCGATTCAAATTTTCTTGTCTCTGATGTTTCTTTAAAAGTCTTGCTGTTTCTTTTGTGTATATACCGCTTATTGCCATTTTTCTATCACTTCTTTGATCCAGTAAAAAGTCTCTTTCAGAAATAGGAACTTTCTTAGGTTTTATGCAGGAACAAATGTCAAACGAAGTGCACTTACAAGCAGCAATATCGAAGAGCTTGTTCGACGATTCCAAAAAGCACTTCACTTTGCTTTCGTAACTATTATTTCTTTTATTTTTGGCATATCTTATCAATGACAGGTATTTGTCGAAATATGATAACTTGTACGTTGGAAACGATAGGAATCGAAGCTTCGGTCCAAATCGTATCAAGTTTTCCAGAAACGATTGAAAAAACTTCTGTGTTAGAAGGATCTTTCCCATTCTTCTGTAGTTTTAGTTCATTTTTAGTAAACCAAATGAATTTGATAACGTCACTTATCACTGGTAACTGGCGATCGTCAAGTTCTTTATATGATCCCAAAATAGCACAAGTAGTCTCACTTCGTCTTGAACCCATTATTATATATAACAAAAACACGTATTTTATCACAAGGAAGTGCAGAGCGACACCTAACAGCAATAAAACCGCAATAGAAATGAGACGAACTGCCTCACAGTAGAAGTAGAGAATTTAAGAAAAACAAGTCAAAACATGAATTTTGCGAGTTTGTTCCAAACCAATTCCTAACAAAAAAAATCCTGTCGTTGCCTGCAAATCATAACTTAGGGTTTCACTATCAATGAAATAAAAAATAAAATGGGAATAATGTACATAAAATAGAATAGACGACATTGACTGGAGGATAATTTAAGTGATAAAAAAATAAAAAAAATGCTGGTAGAACCCTCGAGATATTTTTTTATGTTTTTTTTTTTATTATTTTTACGGTAATCTAAAACTAATAATGCAACTTTTGAGGGGGCTTGAGTAGCGAAAAGCAAAAAAACAATTTTTCGGGACACCCTACTGTGCGTCTGTTAGACCGGTAGTGAAAGGGAGATCGAGGAATCAGGATGACCTGATTCCTCGATCTCGAGCTCCTGCGCACACTCCTCGAAGTACAATCTGTAGAAAACCGACAGGCAAGCAATGATTACTTTTCTTTTTGTTGATGACTTAAACACTTTTTATGAAATACACTAACAGTCTGATAAATATTTATTTACCTATATTAAAGACAAAATTCAGGCATCAAAGTTGTTCGAATTGTTTTATTTTTTATAGAGAACTAGCACTGTGGAGAATTTATATTACTAGCAATCTTTTTAATATCTCCAATTAAGCTATATTTATGCTCGTGTCTGGAGTGGGTTCACGGCAGTAGATTAATAGGTGGGGTTCGATCCCGCGACCTTTTTATCACACGGCCGACACATTACCCATTAGGCTATTGTCGCTTGATTGCACTTCATCTATATACAACGTGTAACTTAAAGGGAATATAGGTACATACCGAGTGCACTGCTTCATTGGATGATAACAAACGATATGGCAAGGGTTTTCTAATCCTATGTCTTTCAATTCGGCCTCTGGTATCAATTAAATTTCAATACATTGATACCAGAGGCCAAATTTTTCAAATTAAGAACAACGAAGAGAATTATCGTTTTATTGGCAAGTGACGTAGAAAATGATGACCCTCATAGTGCTGTGACACGTTTGTTATCTGGGGGCACGGCAGTGCCCCCGCCAAGTCGAGCAAAAAAGCGGCACGGCCGTACCATTCTTTTCTCGAAGCAATTCAGGCCATTTTCGACCCCCTATTACTTCGTTGTGGATAAAACTAGAAGCCTGAATTTTCAGTAACCAAATAGGCATTGTATAAACACGGTGTAGTTCAAATTTCATTCAATTTGAACCAGTAGTTTAAGAATTATAACGAGTCAAAGTTCCTTAATTTTGTTAATTTTGTCACTCACTGACTGACCGATCATCAAAAGTCTAAGGCACTTCTAGCAGACATAGAAGCTTCAAATTTAGAATACAATTAGTATTTAGTATATGAATCAAGGAAAAACTATAATATTTTTCAATTTCGTTCCAGTTTTCTAGATACATCAACTGCATAAATAACTTTGTAATCCCATATAAATATATAGGATTACAAAGTTACATTTGCAGTTAATTAATCAGTGTACCTGTATAATATAATGAAATAATAGATGTAGATGGGTACTTTTTTTTTCTCGATGAAAAATATCATCGAATGACTTCTTCCGCTCGGGTGTATCAGAATTCTACTGACTAAAAACCTACCCTGTTCCTTCGGAAGCCCTAAAGTTCCGGGGCCGCGGTATCTCGATGGAACTTTCCCGCAAACCCCGACAGGCAATGGCCCTATGAGGCCCCGTCACTGGTATTAACATCTTTTTGAGGCGCGCGTGGAACACAACGCGCCGCCGACCCGGGCCTGGTCCTTACCGGACGGTGAGCGACTCCTGCTCGCCATCCGCAGGCCCGCGCCTACGGTGGCCCGTAATCGACTCGCGATCCACGACGCCCGGCCCGGGGCGTTTCCCCCAGCGGCTGGGGCGCGAGGAAGAGAGTTGCCTCTCCCTCGCACGTTAGGCCTCCTCCTTCGCTAGCATGACTGCTTCGCGGCAGGAGGTGACTGCATCCCATTCCCTCTCGCTTCGCACCATGGTCTAAACCAGAGCAGGGCGCGAGAAGTCGCCGCCGCCGATCGCCTCTATGAGGATACGACGGTGCTCCACCCATGCAGGGCACACCTCGACCATATGCTCCACCGTGTCTTCCAGTGTAGATAGATACCAAGATATAATAAATATGCTCGAAGGTAACTTGTTAAATGGTCAACGGAATAAAAAAGCAAGAAGTATTAAGAGTATTGGGGAGTATTAAGTAGAGTGAATTGCCCGAAATTGCATAATTACTTACTTATGGATTAACTTTAACCGAGACGTTTGACGAGTGCGGCATTAATTATTACTATGTAATGCAAAAGACGTACGTGCGTATTCATATGTGCGTATCAAAGCCTCCGAAAAAAAACCATAGAGACAGGGAGTGGGCTTTGAAAAAAAACTTTAGCTGAAGTTCAAGAAGTAGTACCGGAAACTAAATAAATTAATAGTTTAAAAAACCAAAACACGCTTTTAGGACTAATGTAATGAGCAGAAATTAGAAATGTTTACTAGTAGGCAGTCCAAGGTTCCATCAGCCACCTTCCAATTCCATCGTCAGACCAGCTGGTACCATAATATTCTATTGTCGTGTAATCTACATATATTTGCCAAGTTTCATGATGATACAACAATTAGAAGTACGTTCAATTCAGATTCTTAGATTTTATTCCATATTTAGTTCGTTACAAATCTACCTAATAATAAATCTATGGATTACGCGGTAATTCAAAAAGGTTAAGAAAACTGATAACAGATTTTCTTTTGGATTGTTATAACCTTGAAACCTGATCGTGTTCAAAGTCCATTACATGGCCTTTCTCACAAGTGCAAACTCGACTATGATATGATATTCCATCATGGAATGCCAGTGCCTATCTTCCGGCTTCATCATCAGACCTTGAAACCTAATCGTGATCAATGTTCATTACAAGACCTTTCTAAGAAATCCAAAACAGCTATGATACGATTTTCCATCATGAAGTTCCAGTTCATATCTTCCGGCTCCATCATCTGATTAGTTCGACAGTACCATATTATTGTATTGTCATCAGGACTACATACAGCTGCAAATTTTCATTACGCTACGACCCTTGGAAGATGGTTAAATTAGTTACCTTAGATTTCATTACATAGTTAGTTACATACAGGTCGACCTAATAAAAGCGTGTTAAAAAGGAAGGCTTTTTTTTTTAACGTGGTAAAATCATCAAATAATTCCTCCCACCCCGGGCAGGGTGGGAAGGACTGTCAGACTTTTACTGACTAAAATCCACGGTGTTCCTTCAATAACCCTTTACGTACCGGGGTCACGGTAATGGGATAAGTCCCACGACCCCGGCAGGCTTCAGCCCTCTGCAGAGGGGGCCTCGTCATGTTGCTGACGCTCTTTGAGGCGCGCGTGGAACACAACGCGCCGTCGACCCGGGCATGGTCCATGGTCGGACAGCGAGTTGCCCTTTACTCGCTGTCCGCATGCCCGCGCCTACGGTGGCCGGAGATCGTCGGCCGACGTCCGACGCCGTGGGCGTCTACCTCTGCGGCTGGGCTGGAGGGAGGACGCCATCCTCTCCCTCACGCGGCCCGCCTCCTCCTTCGATAGCGTGATTGCTTCGCAGAAGGAGGCGATCGCTTCCCACTCCCTCTCGCCCCGCAGCATGGCCTCGACCAATGCCGGGCGCGAGAGGTCTCCGCCTATCGCCGCTGTGAGGACACGTCGGTGCTCTGCCCAGGCGGGGCAGTCTTGCACCGTGTGCTCTACGGTGTCCTCAGGGCGACCCTCGCAGTGGTGACACCCAGGCGTTTCCTCCTTTCCCATCAGACACAGGTACCTCCCGAAACTTCTCATTCAAAAGCTCATAAGACAGAGAGAGGGCTTTAAGAAAATTCGTTGTTGGTATACAAGAAGTAGAAGGTACCGGAAAGGAAAAAAGTAGGACTTTCTACAAAAAGCAATGAGATCCCATAAAAAACAATACTTGTCAAAAAACCAAGTCTCGCAACTTAGTTGTTTTACCGTAAAAAGTTGTGAGATCCATGTAATACCAAGTCGGTTATTAATTTATTCAGTCCCTACTTAAGGGACCTTCTGTCTTAAGTTGTTACGTAATTATCTAACCTAACGACATCTTATAGTTACCATATCAATATTAAAAAATCTTTACCGTTTTAAATAAATAGATTGACTTGGCAATCGCAATAAACAATTTAATTGATATATGTATTACTTGTGAGATATAACCAATAATTTGGGGTCAATTCTGTGAGTCACTTATTTTGAGCTGAAACTTTGCATAGAGACTTCATACCAGATGTTGTCTTCAGTCCTTTTGGATAGATATGGGGTTTCCGTTACACGTTGTATATAAAAAAGTGGTGTTAGTTACATTATTTATAACTCAAGAACGGCTGAACTAATTTGGCTGAAAATTGGTAGGGAAGTAGCTTAGAACCAGGAAACGGACATAGGATACTTTTAAATTCAAACGGGATCGGGATTCACACGGGAAAACCTCCCACGCGAACGAAGTTGCGGGCAAAAGCTAGTTATTAATAAAAAATGTTTGTATACTTTAACTATTACGAAAATTCCACAGGATTACGAGGGATTTACTGCGTTGAATCCTATACAAACGCAGTAACAAGCACAGTTAGTTGTTGCGAAATTGTTCGAAAGAGTTACTGCAGCCTCGGAACACGAAGGGCAAATGATGGAGCACGGATGGGCTTTAGTCAGTAAAAGTCACACCCTCCCACTTCGCCCAGGTCGGGAGGCAGTCATTGGATGATTTCCCATACTTACGCCAATATAGCAGAGTAAATCAAAGCATACTGTGGAGGTCTGCTATGCGAGCGGCCAGCCTACCGCACTGGCTGGCATAGTTAGAAATGTTTGAATTTAGATTGCAATATTGGACATCCGAAGAAATTGTTTTTTAACAAAAGGGAGAACGGCGTGGGCCGCCGCGCCGCCCGGATAGCAGACTCAATATTAAAATAACGTGAAAATGTAATGAGAATAATCTTCCATAAAAATGTAAACATAATATTATACAAAGTATAAAACCTACCGCGTTTATATTGAAAATCCCGAGTACACACACGTCTCCGTTACAATACCAACCAAAATATATGAAATACCTACCTTTAACAACGTAATGTGTAACTATCTACCAATGAGTAAGTTGTGCAATAAATAATATTAGTTGAATGTGTCCGATTCAATAGAGTTGTTGAAATACTTACTGTTGCAGGTCGGTAAATCATTGTAAGTTTGTTATTGTCTTAGTTTAGTAAAGTGAGGTTGGAGTCTCGATATCCTACAGTTTGTTTTTAAGTTTGAGTTAGTACTAACATTTTTTATTTTTTTATTTGGAGTTTTGGTATTAAGCTTGGTACTCTAATAAATAAGAACTTAGTGGAGTTTTGCGTCAGGCTTCAAGAAATTCAATGGTGTTTTGGAATTAATTTGTCAAACTCTCCAATATTACTCCAGCGATGATCTTTGGACACTGGTTTTTGGTTTCCTCTCGCGTGTCTTAATTTACACAGTGCGACATAAGAAAAAAATACTCCAAATGTCTTAAGTCGGACAGTTACACTTAAGGGCTTGGATAGGATTGGTCGATAAATATCTGTGGTTGTGTTGCAAGTAGCAATACGTTCTGCATACACCGCTAAAATGAACGAAAAAATTTTACAAAATGCATCTGTGGTATTTGTTGTGACGCCGCAGACTTTTTCGTTGTGTTATCAAATAGTTTTTATTACTTTTTATAATAGTATTTATTAATTTTTTTGAATAATTTGTGTTATAATTGCCTACACATTTTTTTTTCGAATGTGAGTGAAAATTATAAAAGTGAAAACATATCACATCACTGCGAGATAAGATCAGTTTGATTTGCTTATTTAATGATATAAATAGTTAGATAAGCTCATAATGAAGTCAGGAAGGTATAATATATATCATGATAATGGCCATAAATTGCCGATTTATCATTTTTTCTGAAGTCCAACCCAAAAATCATAAGGAAATTCAACATGCGACACTCGAGGGGTTAAATGACAACTCAAACTCATCACTATCTTGCACTGATAAGCGACAGTCATGAAAATAGTCAACCATCATTCGCTTAGCCTTTTTCAACTATATTGGGGTCAGTTTCCAGTCTAACCGGATGCTGTTGAGTAGTTGAGCATAGAACAATTTGATAACAGTGAGAAATCAAATACTAGTTCAATACGATGTAAATACACGGCAAGCCAAATTAACCTCTAGAGCCCCAGCGGCAAAAAAAAAATCGGTTGTCTGTAAAGTCAGTTTACTGACGATAGTTAGAACGTGACAACGTCATAAGAAAATACTGATGGAATGGTTGCATTTTTCAAAAGAAAATTTTGATTTTATTTGTTTGATAGATATTTTGTTGTAACATTGTTCGACTCTGCCCCTGAACGAGATGAAGATGTAGTTGTCGCTTCAAGAAAACCACTGGCAATAGCCAAATTAGCAGCTTGGCGTAATCTGTTGTTGCGTTGTCTTTCGTTTTTTGATTTTCTCGCAGCAGCCGCCTGAGCAGGAGTTCTAGATGCTGCGATCTGCTGTCTGTACTCACGTTTTTTTTTGTGCTTTCGTTTTTAAAGCAGCGATTATTGGCTGCGCGAATGGCGTTGCTAAAGTATATTTAATATCGAAAGAATCATTACCTTTATCGCCGCAATTATCGTTGCTATAAACAATTGACACCACATTCACTTTTCACTGCACTTCATACTTGAGGAAAACATGTAAATGTATTATTGTATAGCAGCTGTCCACGCGGACGCATCGCTCACTCAAGTAATAATAATATAATATATATTTTATTTTAAACACAGCCAGAAAATTACACGTGCCTTAGGTAATAGCTAGAATAAGTACATCAATTTGACAGTAATACATAGCCTGCTGTCTCCCAAACTAGGCAAAAACCTGTATCTTGGGAGGCAGTATAAAAGTGAATTTTTATATTCTTTATTCATAGCCCGTGTAAGACGGTGTGAACTTCAAATAGATTAGGTCAAAATAAAAATATAAAGAGAAAACATACTACAAAAAAAATACAGAGAATCGAATACAAACAAAAAAAAATCCCTAAAATATAAATCATTGTTAAATAAATTAATAATATAGAATGCCATTTATCTATGTTTATGCTATACAAGTTAGTGTATGGGTGTAGTTGTAAGTGTGTGTGTGCATGTGTGAGTGTGAGTGGGTGTGGGTGGGTGTATGTGTGTATGCGTGCTTGTTTACTGGTGCGGAATTTATATTAAAAGCGATTCTGTTTTGGTATAGTCTAAGGTGAATAACCAAGCTTTCAACTTGTTCTTACATTCGTGTCTGTTTAACGCATGGATATTAAGGATTCTGTTTATTTTATTATAGAGTCTGGTGCTAACAAAGGGGTATTGTCTATGTGCAAAGGCGGTACTGTGTGGTTCTGAGCGAAATACTATGTCAGCTCGACGTTTCTTAGTGGTAACGAGAAGACTGCGATGTTTCCTCAGTATGGTATGAAACACAAATAGTTGCCGGACAGTTAATACTTCACTATCACGATAGAGTTGAACTGTTGGGTATCTATACGGTTTATGAAACATAACTTTTAGAACCGCTCTTTGTGCAATTTCTAGCTTTAAAAGTGATGTTTTATCAGCAGCCCCCCAACAGACTATACAATAGGAAAGTAAAGACTGACACAGAGCGCAGTATACTAGTTTGAGAGTGACTACATCGGCAGACTGCCTCAGATTTCTATAAACATAAATGAGCACTCTAACTCTTTTGACCAAATAATCAATCTGCATATGCCAGTTCAGATAACGATCTATATAGACACCTAACTAGCGTATATAGGTGGACAGGAACAGTAGGAAGAGGAGTTCAGGCACGAGTGAACTCTGACATTAATTGGATCTTTAGGTTGCGAGAATTGAGAGACTGAGAAAGGTATTATTTTAGATTTCTCTGCATTCAATGTTAGGAGGTTTTTTGAAAGCCAATCACTAACTATATTGAGATTTGTCTCTGCTAATTGTGTGGCCTCATCCCAGGTATCTCCATGTATCAATAAAACAGTATCATCAGCATAAGCAAAGACAGAACAATTTTTAAGGGAAAGGAGACAGAGATCATTTATGTAGATAAGAAATAATGTCGGGCCAAGAATGCTTCCTTGGGGCACACCGTATTCTATTTTAGCTTCTGTACTCATAATATTATCTATCATTACATGCTGCGAACGATCTTGAAGATAGTTCTCGAAGAGTTTTAGAGCACACCCACGGATCCCAACATCGGACATCTTCGCCAAAAGTATAGGAACTCAAGTAGGAGAGAGACAGATGTCGAACGCTGCCGAACGCGGAGGCCGATTGTGCCTCTTTGTCGCTCGTTTCACGCTCTCGCTTGCACTTCAAGCCTGCTGACCTCGCTCTGAGGCGTTACATTTAAGAATGGAACGCCTCAGAGCGAGGTAAGGCCGCATGAGTCATGTATTTTCGTGCGTGCAGCCAGCTTCATCGAATTATAAGACGTTGTCACGTCAAAACGTGCCAGTAAACAAGTATTAGTTGAGCCCCGCTGGCACAAAATTTGTGTGCTAACGAGGCTCAACTAATAGTTGATGTAAATAATGGCGGTCCTTGAGAGATTAAAATCACTTCAAGTGCCACGCAAAAATAACTCGTATGGCAGACGTACCGCTTCTTTCACAATACCCAATTTACTAAACCAAATACCCGTAGATATTAGAGATTCAATGAATAGTAAAAACATAAAGCGTAAGCTGAAAGAACATTACATCAACTCAATTATAACATAGCTATTAATGGCGCGTTGATCAAATCTCAGTTCATGGGCTTGCTAAGAGAGACCCCAGAGGTCTAATTGTGTGCTTTGTATAAGTATATTTATAAGGAACTTGTAATCTTTGACGGGCCTGTTGGTAGAGTGGTCAGTGGCCCTGACTGCTATGCTCAAGGTCGTGGGTTCGATTCCCACCCAGGACAAATGTTTGTGTGATGAGCACGATCATTTGTTCTTTGTCTGGGTGTAATTTGTCTATAACACGTATGTATTTAAAAATATATATGTATGTTTATCAGTTGTCTAGTACTCATACCACAAGCTCTGCTTAGTTTGGGACTAGATGGCGTTGTGTGAAAGATGTAAAAAGAAAAAAAAATCTATAAAATAAATAAATAATTCGTGTTTTATATGGAGCAACAGCCTGTCTGACTTCCACAACCCAGTAGATAGGTAACACTGGGTTATGGAGCCACCTTTTGGACTGGTTTGACCTTTTGGCCAGATCAGTGTAAGATTTTCTGGCTACCCGTGTCGACTGTCAAAGATGTCCGAATGACAGCCAGGACCAACAACTTAACGTGCACGTGAATCGCACGCTAAGCACGGGGGTGTCTCACAGCCCACACTGAAAAAAGTTTTGAGTAGCAAATAACAAACAATTACAAAAAAAATTGTGACTACATAACTACAACGTGTAACGGACGCCCCATATCTATCCAAAAGGACTGAAGACAACACCTGGTATGGAGTCTCTATGTATAAGTTTCAGCTCAAAATAAGTGACTCACAGAATTGACCCCAAATTATTGGTTTCATATGTTTCTTAAATACCAGTAATAACAAACGTGTCACAGCACTATGAGGGTCATCACTTTCCACGTCACTTGCCAATAAAACGATAATTCTCTTCATTCTTCTTAATTTGAAAAATTCGGTCTCTGGTATCAATGTATTGAAATTTCTAATATGCTCCACACATGTACACATAGGATTAGAAAACCTTTGCCATATCGTTTATTATCATCCAAAGAAGCCGTGCACTTGGTATGTATATACCCTTCAAATTACACGTTGTATAGTTCCTAGTAGACAATTCATTTTTGTTATAAACAAAAGCAGTTGATCAATACGTAAATTAAATTTGATTGTTAGTTATCAAGGTTTGGCTATTTGTTATTAACTAAACTAGTTCTGTAAAATACTTTTTTCAGTGCAAAAACTCAAATAGCACTTTTTGCCCGCCCGGGAAACGAATCCGACACCTCATGCTCAGCTATTGATAGAACCAAAAGGGCAGCTAAAAATAATGACAACCGTTTGACCCTAATTGCGTTTAATTGTGAGAAACATTTGAACAACTTAAGGGTACACACTAGTAAAAATCCAAACATTATTGAAATTATTATCAATACATTATAGAAAAAGAACTAGCTTCTGCCCGTAGCTTTGCTCGCGCGAAATGATTTTTTGCTTATTATTTGTAGTACTAGTAGACTACTTTGTGTTGTTCATTTCATCAAATTTCTTCAATTTGTATAGACGTGAGAGTTATAAGATATGATATATTATGAGATATATAATATTATTTGGGATGAGATTCACTAAATAAACTTTAACAATGCCGAATTTCAAACTTCCTTCGATGTGATTTTCACAAACGGAACAAAGTATTTGCTTCATGTATCACCTAGAGATAAATAAAGTATCAATACATATAATAAAACAGTATAAAAGTTTGTCGGTACTGTAGAGGTCTGCTATGCGAGTGATCAGCCTATCGCACATAGTTTGAATTTAGATCGCAATGTTGGACATGCGAAGGAATTGTTTTAAGAAATGGACAGAGCGGTGTAGAGTAGGCTGGGCCGCCAGCAGAAGCAGACTCGATATTAAAATAAAGTGAAAATGTAATTAGAATAATCTTCCATAATGTGAATATAATATTATACAAAGTATAAAACCTATCGCGTTTATGTTGAAAATCCCGAGTACACATACGCACCCGTTACAATTGGTGGAGGCGCTTTTCCAGTTCGCGTTTAGAAAAGTATGCGAAAAAAAAATGTGAAATAGGTTTCTTTTCAGGAAAATAGAAAGTAAAGAAGGAAATAAATAAAAGGGAGTCACTGCCGAAATACCGCAGTGAGGTATCCAGTATCATTAGTTATTTGTTTAGTATCATGGAGCGAAAAAAATACATGTGCAAAAAAAATTAAGGGGGCTTAGTAACGGTAATAGAGCAAAAAAAAATTGTCTGTCGGAACTACTTTTTACAAAGATTTGAACGAACCATTTTTGTTACATAGCTATTAAGGCTGGGCAATAAAAGTAATTGATTTCAGAAACTGGAACACCTGATGCAGAACTTTACACGAGAGAAGCCGCAGATAGAAGTTAGTCTTCGATGAGACCAAAAACCAAAAAGGCTTTGAAGACTCAAACAAAATTATATCTTGCAGGATCTTGTGTGTATACCATGTTTAACCTCTAGAGCCCCAGCGGCACAAAAACTGCCAGTAAACAATTATTAGTTGAGCCCCGCTGGCTCAAAATTTGTGTGCCAGCGGGGCTCAACTAATAGTTGACATAAATAATGGCGGTCCTTGAGAGGTTAAACAAATAAAGATATCTCTCTTTCTCTCTCTCTCTCTCTGTGTATTACAAAACCTGAGTTCAACGGAAACGATGACGCCTTAGACAAGGCAACCATAATTATTAGTTACTAGCATCTGCTTGCCAATTCGTTCGCGTGGGAGGGTTTTCCTGCGTAAATCCCGATCCCGTAAGAATTCCGTGATAAAATGTAGCCATGTGTTATTCCAGGATGTCAACTATCTACTTACTAAATTTCATGCAGATCCATTCAGTAGTTTTAGCGTAAAAGAGTAACAAACATCCATCCATCCTCACGAACTTTCACATTTATAATATTTGTTAGAAGTAAGAAGATAAGATAAGAAGAAGTAAGATTAGTGAAAAAAGACTACGTTAATCAAATAAATTATTATTAATCAAATAAATTATCATAAGAAACAAATCAAGCCGCTTTTCAGTTTTGGGTGGGGGAAGGGGAATCACCTAATGACTCCTTCCGCTCTGTGTGGCGCGGAAGGAACTGTCCTTACAATCCGGGGCTGCAAGACAAGTACTAGGTCTGGTGGCTTGTTTTCGATGAAATTTAAATGAACTCCATTTATTGCACTATGGAAGGACTGAGATTCGTAATCTCCATTGCATCAACGTAACTAGTGCAGGTGGTCACTAGATTGAAATCGTATTGCAAGTAACCTTTTTTATTGTGGGAAAATCCATAAAGGAGAATGGAATGTCATAGAAAATACATACATAAAACTTTAATTGGATAGCAGAAGACACAACAAGCAGCTCATGATTTTACACATAAATTACAGAAATACGTATTCAACCAAAATTAAAATAATTGGAAAAAAGTTACAAACAAAAATATAACACGTAAATCGGTGTGATGTATGTGTGTGTGTGTGTGTGTTATGTCCGACTTGTACTGACTAAAACTACGCAGTTTCAGAGTCGGGTGCCCTGGACACAACCACATTAACGCCCACCCGTGGGTATCGGCCCGCCATTGGTAGCGGAGGCCTACTACCGTCTTATTCATATTCACCTTATTCGGCTGATTCTCACGATTTAATAAGCCGTACTAACCACATAAAGGTTACATTTCCAGCGTTACACGCACGCCTCAAAGAGTTACTGCAGCCTCGGAGCACAAAGGGTAAATGACGAAACACGGATGGGTTTTATTTAGTCAGTAAAAGTCTGTCACACCCTCCCGCTTCGCCCAGAACGGTAGGAATCATATGATGATCTTCCCCGGAAATAAAAAATGGAACATTAAATCTATCTGATTACTCTTTAGGACTAACAAGACAGGCGACATTTCAGCCCCGCTGCTTGCACCCTGCTTGAATGGTAAGCGCCCTTTGTCGCTCAGTTGCTCTTGTGAATAACAAGCTTGTACCTAAAATTGTTTTAAAACAAGCATCTGGTTGAGCGATTAACTACTCGGTTCGATTCAGCACGCTACAAAATTATATAGAGTACTCGTACATGTATTTGTTCCGTGCCTGGTTAACTGTGTATGCGAGTTTCTATGTTTGTAAATGCACCTAACACTTAAGAATTTTTTTTGATAAAAAAAATATTTTGCTAGTCCACCTATTCCAGTTTTTAATTTGCAACTTCTTTGGTAGGAAAAATATGTTTTTACCCAGTCAACAAACACGAATAATGACCTAATATGTAAGGTTTAATAATTATATTAAACCTACAAGAATAATCGGTAGATAAAATAACGCTTAGTTTAATTTGTAGCTATCTAGTGTTCCCAGAGGATGCTAGTACCTGGTCTTGGTTCTTATGTTTTAATTTTTTGTCGTAGTTACTAACATACGAGCTTCTGCCTGTGGCTTTGCTCGCGTGTAAAGCTTTTTGTGTAGAATTCTTAGCTATATAACAAAAAAGTCTCATTCATATCCGTCTATTACTTCCGGAGATTAGCGTGTACAAACATACAAACAGACAAAAAATCTATTTTATACTCTTTTTCTATTACTGCTTCTGATCTCCTCAATTTTTTTTTTTGTTGTAAATTCGATCAATGTACAAACACTCTGTTTTTACTGTTTTACTATATGTATTGATTGATATAATATGATACGCGAAATCAAGATAGTTAAAACAATGAATAACGTTTCCACCCCTTTGACCCAGGGTTAAGTATTATAGGTACGAATAGGTACGAAGCTCACCTGTCTTCGGAATTCTATTGTTTTAAATTCAAATTCAGATTAAAATGATTCCCCAAACTCAACTCCTAGTGAGATAATTACGTATACTAGTACCTATTTGAAGTATTTCTCCAATACGTATGCCGAGTCTTTAGTACGGTTCGTCTCTCGTCTGTAATAAGATTTGCAGTATTTAACGTTCCTAACGACTATGTATTAAAACATCGCTTGAAGAAAATTAAGTTAATTTGCAAGACTTGATTCCCTTCTGAGAGTTTATTCATCAGTATATCTGTATAAATTGAAGTATGCTGTCGAAATTGTTGAAATGATTTTTCATGCATAAAATTAAAAAGTAGGTATTATATATATAAAATAATAAACTTATAAATATTATTAACTAGCTGTGCCCGCGACTTCGTCCGCGCGGAATAATGACTTTCAGCAGCATTTTTATTTTTTTATGCTTATGATTTTGATAACTAAACTCACACATAATTTGAATGTCGCATTTATTAATATCTAATCAAAAGTCAAAAACTAAGTTTCAAGCTTCTAGCTTTAAAAATTAAGCAATTTTTATACAAACTTTCATCCCCTATTTCAACCCATTACAGCCCTTTTTCGCATTAAAAAATAGCCTATGTCCATTACCAGACTCTAAACTATGTCCGTACCAAATTTCATTAAAATCGGTTCAGTAGTTTAGGCGTGATTGCGTAACACACAGACAGACAGAGTTACTTTCACATTTATAATATTAGTAAGGATTAATAAATCTAATATGTATTAATATAACACTTATAAATAAACAAATATTTTATAGATACTTAAATAGCTTCTGCCTGCGAATCATTCGCGTGGTAGGGTTTTCCCAGGTGTATTCCGATGCCGTGGGAATTCTGAGATAAAAAGTAGCCTATGTGTAATTCCAGGATGTCAACTATCTACTTACTATATTTCATTCAGATCCGTTCAGTAGTTTTTGCGTGAAAGAGTAAAATACATCCATACATCTATCCTCACAAACTTTCGCGTTTATAATATTAAGTAAGCTAAGTTGTACACGTACAGTCACACTTTTTTTTTAATATTTTATTGTATTCTATTTTTAACTTTATACTAGGTTTATAATACGTGAAGCAAAAACTTTGTTGAAAGTGAAAATCACGCCGACGGAGACGTGTGAAATTTGGCACAGTTAAAGTTTATCTTTAGAAGAAAAAAAAATGTATCACTTCAAATCATTATCTATGGTACAGTCAGCACGGAAAGGTACAATATGTTCTAAACATATAATTATGTTGGTCGCAACTTTCACAAGTGTTATTTGTCTTACGGTCTTTCTTGGTTGGACTCACTTGGAACCTTTTGCGAACATTATCATTTTGTGCCGAAGCTTTCTCCGAAGACTCACCAACAAGTTTTCAAAATCAGAGTCAGCCTCTTGTGCAATCGGCAATATAAGGCTGGTTTTAGGAACCTTAATGTCATTCTCTCTCTCACTCTGATTACGACAGGGTGTTTCAAATGTATGTTTTACATGGACAGCCGCAGTTGAGTTGAATTATTTATTTCAACAAAAATTAAACAAAAATACCTACAATTAGACATATGTATGTAATGTCATTAAGTATTTCTCGAGGTCGTGTTTCGCCGAATGATACTTTACGTTACCAGAGCTAGCTCGTTCTTTGCCCAGCTAATAAACATTGGCCATTCAATACACAGACATTCACAGGACGGGTCTACTCAAATCTGTGTGGTTCTTTCCTCAAAAGGCCATTTCAGACTGTACTCTGCATAATCTTCATAAATTATTGTGAATATGTGAACTATGTAGGTTGTTTTATTCGAGTTAAACATATTTTTCTGGCAGTTTGAGTGCTTTTTGTGGCCTACCCAAATTTATTTGTTTGTGTATTTTATTTGTTCGTCTAATCGTTAAGCTCCTTGTTCTGAGTTGAGCTATACGCCATCTGACAAATGCTTGCACTGTATTGGCAGGCCCACTCAAATCTGTGAGCGTCTTTCCTCATCGCCTCAGACTGAAACCTACAAGGTTCTTCAAAAGAGACGGACTTCTGAGTTTGTTTCGGTGTTTCTTCTCAGGCTAGTCAGTTAGAAAACAGCGGCCTTAACTAGTTAACATTTACGAAAAATAAAAACGTTTTTAATAACCAATTTGCAAAATAAAGATTATTTATCTTTTATCAACGCGGCGATGTTGCTAGTCTTCTGAGCACGTTACTGGATGACAGCAATGTGAAGGAATACTTCAACGCCTAAGATAATTTTAATTCGCAATAGAGACACGATGTTAGTGAATCTGAAAAATATATTAAATTCATCTTCTATCGAAATAGACACGGAGGAGAAGACACAGACAATAAGAAGCAGATCAAACAAGAACTATTTTTGAGCCGTTTGGGGTTGAAACCTTGGGGTCGTGGGGTCCGAGTGCTCACAAATTATTTAAAGATCTATCCAGACGCAATTTGACACTTCGCGTGACACAAAGGCTGGCTTTTACCTTGGACAGAGGTTAAGCATTGCCATACAACGTGGCAATGCTGCCTGTATTTTGGGCACATTACCAGTGGACAGCGATGCGCACGAATTTCTGGATGCCATATTTTAGTTTATTTTTAGATGTGTATATATAGTTTAGGGTTTTTTAGTTAAGTAATGTTTTAGTAATTATTTTAAAGTTTTAATTAAAGTGAATTTCATTTTTCAAAAAAAAAAAACAAGAACTTATTAAAATGTGAAAAAAAAAACATACATTATCATCATCCATCCAATCTTTCCTAACTATATCGGAGTCGCCTTCCAGTGTAACCGATGCAGCTGAGGAACTAGTGTTCCATTTCCTGTCTTCCTGTCTGAGTTCCACAACCCAGAAGCTAAGCTAAGTAGGTGGCAAAATTAGTGAAGATTGGAAGAATTCAATCTTGCTAACCCCTCCACTCATTACACATAAACACTCCCGCAAAGCCCGAGTCTATAAAGGAAGTGGATCGGGCTGATGACAGTTTCGTGACGGTGCAGAGGAGGAAGCGCCGTCAGATTCCGTAAGAACCGCTGCGGCAAGGCTCCTATGGAGCCCAACGAGAAACTGCGTGCCGCGAAACCGAATACTCCGGTGTACATTTCCCGTCTTTACTACACCACTGACGCGAAAGACATCATTACGTACGTGCGCCAAAAGCTGAAATACGCGCCGAGAGTGCAGCTGCTGGAGTCGCATCGCAATGTCAACTTCAAGGTATTTGTGGTGCGCATACCAACATGTTTCTTGCCTCAGGTGATGGAGGAAAACTTTTGGCCGCAGGATGTGGTATGCCGCCGGTTTCGCGGACAAGTGCCACCGGAACGCACAAAGACCTAGTGCAATTTAGTGATACTAACATAGTAATAAGTTTTATTTACTAACACTACTGTTATTATAATTAACTAGTACTCTCGCGGGGCTTCGCTCCCGTGGATTCTATCACGGTAAAAACATAACTCTCCTTTTTTGCAGTGGGGTAAAAAGTAGCCTATAACCTTCCTCAAGCTTCAAGCTACTTCCATACCAAATTTCATCCAAATCCACCCAGTACTTTCGAAGATTAGCGCGTTCAAGCAAACAAACAAACAAACAAACAAACAAACAAACAAACAAACAAACAAACAAACAAACAAACAAACTAACAAACTTTTCCGCTTTATAATATTAGTATAGATATGTATACTTTAGGTTAAGGTATCTATGGGTATCTATATGTTATCTATGCGTCTTTGTAACCTGAAAATAAATGATTAAATTAAAATTAAATATTTAACTTGCTCCCCGAGGCATAAAGCAATCTCAATATATTAACAAAATCACCATCCACGGACCGACCTCTGCAAGTATTGCTTAACCTTAAGGCGTGGCTAAATAATAACAGACGAATGGGTTGTCCATTCGTCTGTTATTATTTAGCCACGAGCTACTCTAAAGAACTACATTAATCAATTTCAATAAACAGACACATCAAAGCAAAACACGATAATAATATCGAGGAACGAATCCCCGTTGCATTTAAAAAGCCTTTGTAACTTTAAAACAGATTATTTGTTATAAAGGAGCGATAAATTAGGCGGCTCATTTGAGCGAATGAATGGCTCGGTAATAGACTGAGACTGTCGTTGAGTCCCCCACAAGAGAAAAGTAGGCGAAAATCGTTTCTTTGTTCTTAGTAAATCGAGGAATGGCGTCGTTTGTCAGTCCTATATCACCCTGATTCGACGTTTATAGCGAAACCTGCAGCTTCTAACTGCTTCGGTTGATTTTGGAGTACACGATTATCTTATTACGTTTCACATTAAAGCTTAAGTGTGTTTCGTTTCATATGTTATTGTGGGTAGCCGAATGGGATCAATTATTGTTGTGAAATTCACTGCATTTTAATATGTCGATACGATATAATATGCAAACATATTTATTGTATCAATTATTTGGCAGAAATTATCTTACACATTTCTTAGTTATTCTCTTATCTACTTAGCCTTCTCTCAAAGATGTTGGGTTAGGCTTTCAGTCCGGACCGGATTTTTTTAGTTTAACCGAATGCAACTGCATCATCATTTTAACGATTTTACTAAGAAATGTGAAATGTGTAACCGTTGGTCTCGGGTGTCATTTGTACATATTTGACCCCCGTTACGGGTAGTCAGAAGTCAGAAAATCTGAAACTGGTCTGGCTCAGCTGAGCATTAGTGTTTTACAAGGAGCCTCTGCATATCTGACTTCGATAACCCAGTAGCTAGATAACACAATACCCCCTAGCCAGACCAGTTTCAGATTTTCTGACTTCTGACTACCCGTAACGGGGGTCAAATATGTACAAATGACAGCCGAGACCAACGATTACACGTTTCACATTTCTTAGTAAAATCGTTAAAATAATAACCAGCTATCTAAAATATATACCTGCCTACGTAGGTACATAAAATACTAGTAATCACGCGGGGCTTCTAATTTCGTGTAAATGCAAATATGTACTTAAATTGTTTTTATTTTTAGTGTTCCGTAGGCGACGTAGCCGAAAAAATTAAAAAATGATATAAGGTTTTCTAAACCACTTTTTCATAAAGTCAATCGTTTAAAAGATATAAGCTTCCAAAGTGGTAAAATGTGTGTGTGTGTCCCTCTAACTTCTATAATAATCGAGTGAAAAATCTAAAAAAAAATATTTCTGTAGACCTTAATGTAAACTTTCAACCAAAAAACATTTTTGCAAAAAATAAAACCGACTTCCATATCAAAACACTACAAAGCCAAAAATAATTTTAATATCGGTAGTCGGTGTTATTGGTTTTTTATTTTCTTTTTTTTCACACCGCCTTCCGAAATTAAAATTATTTTTGGCTTTGTAGTGTTTTGATATGGAAGTCGGTTTTATTTTTTGCAAAAATGTTTTTATTTTCGTGCTTTTTAGTGGGTTAGTGAATTTTCCAAATCGGTTCGTAAATGACGGATTTATGCGTGAACAAAAAACGCAATGCAGAGTAAACGAAAAGATCATCAACATAAATATTTTTTTAGACTTTTGTTGATTTTTCGGAAACGGCTTGTCCGATTTCGATAAAATTTTCATGGGACCATTTGGGAAGTATACCCTTTCTAACAAGATAAGAATTTTTCAAATCGGTTGGCAAGCGACGGAGTTATGCGCGGACAAACATAAAAAAAAAATATACAAACATCCGAATTGAGAACCTCCTCCTTTTTTAGAAGTCGGTTAAAAATTAGTTTGAACGAAATCGGGTTAGCAATTTTTGAGATACAGCATATTTTCTGAAACCGCAAATATAACTTTGTAATTCATACAAACACTATGAAAACAAAGTTATTTAGCGTAGTTGTAAAAATGTAAATAAGCTAGTTTTAAGAAATTTTTAAGGTTTTTTTTATTCGTCAAATTAATATACATATTATATTATATTATTATAGTTACTACGGAACCCTTCATGGGCGAGTCTGACTCGCACTTGGCCAATTTTTATTTTTATTATTTGGTTTCTTTCTTTTTGTATACCTACTTTGTGTTGTGTGCTTTGAGGCATGTGCCGAATTATTTTTTTCTTTCTTTTTTCTTCGCTCCCGTGGACATTATCTCGATAAAAATGAAAACATGACCTCCTTCTTTTTTCTCGTTCTCCCTTTTTTTTCCGCAAGCTTCAAGCTATTTCTGTGCCAAATTTTACGCAAATCCACCCAGTAATTTCGAAGATTATCGCGTTCAAACAAACAAACTTTTCTGCTTTATAATATTAGTTCATGCAGGTAATTCATCGCACCACAATTTCGTAACTCATAAAATGAAATTCTCATTCAGAACTAAAAGGAACCTCAAATCCATTGCTTTATTTGTTCCAAACTTCGTTAACCAATTTTAATGAATGCGGTTGGAATGTCAAAGTGGAAGCATTTTGTAATTTTTGTAAAGCAAAAGTAGGCCGGTTTTTTTTTCTGGTGGGAAAATCATCAAATGGCGCCTGCTCTGGGTCTCCACCCAGAATACAAGGGAGTGTAAAACACACCCTGTTCTTTCAGTTACCCTTGTGGTACGGGACCGTGGTATTTTTAGAACATTTCTGCAGCTCCTGTGGCGTGGTGGTTCAGGTGGTAGAATTAAAAGAAGATGACCACAGAAGTTTACAGCATTTATTCGGTAGAGGGGTGGATTCAGTTCACCAAGGTGTTCCTCCACTGGTTGTAGGTTTGTGGAAGGTACTGCCCTGGGCTTAGGCCGCGACGCACGCAGACCGGCGGGCCGACCCCGAAGCCGGCAGCGACCACGTGTCAGACGCAGAGGTTATGCAGGGCAGGCCACGCGAGAGGATGTCTCTCCTGCGGTTAGCCGCGGAGGCAGCGTTGACACCCAACTCGCACGTGGCAGGCGCAGAGGTTATGCAGGCAGACCACGCGACAGGGCGTCTCTCTAGCGGTTATACGCGGAGGCAGCGGTGACACCCGTCGCGTGGCAGACGTTGAGGTAGTTGATATTAGAGATGAAGGCAGTAAAAAAAAACCCTGGAATCAACACGAAGGGTGCTTCCGTAAGCGTGGTGCCAGGATTCGTGAGCGCCAGCGATGCGTGCGTCTCCCAGCCGTAAGCCCAAGGAACAGCTTCAGGGAAACGAAGGGAAACTCACCATCGTGGCGGTTCACAAAGGTTAAAGATAAGCGTGCGCATGCCGCGTGCAACAATATAGAAGGTAACCGCGTGGCAAGGCGTTTAAGCTCGTAGCTGCTATGACACAGCAGGAAAGGAATGCTGCGACCTGCGGACGCTTCACAAATTTAGAATCACTAGTGGAAAACAGATGACAATGAAATAGCACAGTCATGTTCTAGACGGAAGCCATCTTGACAACCGGGCAATTATATAAATTTACAAACGCTGCAGATTATGGCGAAATAAGAGGATTGCGATTGGCAAGATGGAGAAAAAATGGCAGACACGTTTGAGCACTTACCCTTGGCACAGAGGGGTTTCAATATTAGTTACTTGTAGTAATAGGCGGTGTAAAAAGAACTCAGCAGACCGGGGATTAGAATTTATAGCCGGCACCGCATAAGTGTTGTCACTCAGTGAAACCATAGACATTAGGGATGAGTGTGGTAATCGATTCTAGTTTAATCGACTACCACGCTACACTCCAACAGTCAATGACCTTATCGAGCCCCGACAGTGACAGGGCTGACTGTTCCTTGAGGCGCGCCGTAGACCCGGGCCTGGTCCTTACCGGGTGGTGAGCTACCCCTGCTCGCCGCCCGTCAGCCTGCGCCTACGCTGGCCGGAGATTAGCTCGCGATCCCTGACGCCCGGGACTTCCCCCGCGGCGGCTGGGGCGTGAGTAAGAGAATTGTCTCTCCCTCACGCGTTCAACCTCCTAAGTCGGCTGCTGAATAATGCTATGTAGCTATGTATTAAGGTATGGTCAGACGTTTTAGGACACGGATACGTTTCTACACCACACATTTTCTACGATTTTCTGATGATTATCTGGCGAAAGCCAGTCATTCTATTCATTTAATCGCAAGTTTTGAGTCTAAATTGCATTTACCAGAACATGGACACTGTCGCAGTGACAGTAATTTCGAAGTAGATTTATTAAGAAATCGCATGAGTGAATATAATGCGCAGTTGAAGTTTATTAAAAACTAGCTGTCCCGATTGTTCTGCCTTATTTCTCTAAAAACAAAAATTGTTTTTTTATGTTAATAGCTGCCTCGACAGATTTCGTTATGTCAAAAGTGATTGGCCTGTCGCAGTCTAATAAAAATAAAATAACATTGAAAGACTTTAGTAATATTTAATGTGGTGATAATTTAAGTCTCTTTCCATCCAAAATACTGCACCAACTTATTTTCCTTCCTTCCTTCCTTCTTATCACTTATTTTCCTTCACGATTACTGATCATCATTAAGTAAAATAACACATTTAATTACATTATAAAAATTACTATAAAACAAATTTGAGGGATCTTGTTATATTATTTTCATTAATGACATGCAACCTCTAATCAACTTGAAAGCATATAAAAGATAAACCTAACACGCTTTTGTTTTGCTTTGATTGACGTCAAATGTTTGACAGCTGGGGACAGAGTGGTTTGTATGGGAAAAGAAAATTATTGTTTTTACTGTTTTCCTCGTACTTTTTACGTTTTTTCTCTGCATAAAAACTTTCCTCAGACTTCATCAAACACAACACAAAATAAATGAGTCAAATCGGTTCAGTCGTTCTCGAGTTTTGCGCTTAGCAACACATTTAGCGATTCACTTTTATTTATATAGACTAGATTTTCAATGTATGCGTAAAAGGTTAAAGATTAAATATTGATTAAATAAAAATCAATATTAATTTTATTATTGTGAAAGATTAGATGTATGTATGGATGTTTATTACTCAATCTCGCCAAGAAGCTAAATAGATTTGGATGAAATTAAACAGGGAGATAGAGTATAGATTGGGGTAGCCAATAGGCTACTATTATATGTTGGACATCCCACTCATACGCACTAAACGTTTAGGGAATACTTTCATTGTGCGTACGGCTAAGGAGTGGAATTCCCTGCCGAAGTCTGTGTTTCCCGATAGCTATAACCTAGGGGTCTTTAAGTCAAGAGTGAATAGGTTATTTTTAGGTAAGCGTGCTCCATCTTCAACCACATCATCACTTACCATCAGGTGAGATGGTGGTCAAACGCGAAACTATTATCAATAAAAAAATGTAAGATTTTAATGAGGTAAGAATCCATACGAACATTGTCGCGGAAATCAGTTTATAATACGCTATGAGAC
The DNA here is from genome assembly GCA_943138885.2 of Tholera decimalis. Taxonomy (NCBI): domain Eukaryota; kingdom Metazoa; phylum Arthropoda; class Insecta; order Lepidoptera; family Noctuidae; genus Tholera; species Tholera decimalis. The sequence goes on from OW964565.2 coordinate 23,238,269, forward strand.
TATTCTTAGAAATTTCTTGTGAGATTTCTGTTGCATTTTATGACACTTCGCATTATCATTCTTACTTTTAACTGTTTTGTTATATAAAAGTGTATTTGTACATTGAATTATATTTGAACAAAAGTATAAGTGAGGGGGATTAAAAAAAGAAAGAGCAAGAATAAAAAAGTATCTGTTTGTACATAGTAATCTCCAGAACTACTTGACAGACTTAAATGAGACTTATTTTCTTATAGAGCTATTGAGTCTCGACAATATAGAAGCTATGATTTTGGAAACTGGAACATCTTACGCAGAGCTTTACACGCAAGCGATTACGAAGGCAGAAGCAAGTTTATAAAAATAAACTTATTTTTCACCGAAAGTAATTCGAGGAACAGTCCCTAACTTCAAATTCGCTTCTATATTACAACTCGTACTTGATATACGTATTTTAAAATTGACATTAATGTCAAATCGTAAAAAGAACCGCAGCGAGAGGAATGCAAAGTTATTACTTTTGTATGTATCTACTTCCAGCTGAAAATACGTTTCGTTTCTTCCATTTTGGCATTAAACTGTAAAAGTCGACTCAAGTGAACTTTGGCAATGGATAAAACATCGTAGCGTTGACAGTGAATGAACTTGAATGAATTGAAAGGTCCCTAAAAATATAAATTAGAAAATTTACAGGAATAATTGAATTATTATAACTGGATTTGTAGTGGGTATGACTTAATGAGCGCCATCTAGTGACAAAAACAGGAAACTTTTTATTTATCGTTCGTTTTCTTTTAAGACATTGATATAAGAGGACGTTGTGAATAAAAACTCGTCCTGACTACATTAGATAGATTCGCTTTTTTTTCCTTTCACATAATTACGTTACTTTTGTTTAGGTTATTGTTTTTTTTTGTATTGGTTAAGAATATGAACTGGTTAGTTCACAAACAATAACCACTACATTTTTTTTTAGAAAGAACTAGATATTGTCCACGGCTTCGATCGCGTGAAAAGTTTATTTTTCAACTACAGCATAAATCACATCGACTCCGTTGGTCCGCTTTGATGTGAAAGAAGAACAAACAAATACATTTTACATTATGATACTAATATGAATTATCCAAATATGTAAGAGAGATACAGCTTACAAATAGTAGATTAAACGAAGAAGGGGTGTTAAAGGTGTAAAATAATCATAAGAAACTAGATAAAACTACAAATTAAGGTCGCGGGTTCGATCGACAACCATTACACTATTGCCATGATAGAAACATATTTATAATTTGAAAAGATTGCTAGTACTATGAATTCTATCCACAATGCTAATTCTCTTTTAAAAAAATGTTAAACTTGGCATACTCCTGCAGCGATAATAATATCAAAATCCTTATCAAAATATTATTGTCACCAAATTCCCTTATAATTTCTAAGATATACAACAAGTAACGGAAACCTTATATCTATCCAAAAGGACTGAAGACAACATCTGGTATGGAGACTCTATGTAAAGTTTCAGCTCAAAATAAGTGACTCGCAGAATTGACCCCAAATTATTGGTTTCATATGTTTCTTGAATACCAGTAATAACAAACGTATCACAGCACTATGAGGGTCATCACTTTCCACGTCACTAGCCAATAACACGATAATTCTCTTCGTTCTTCTTAATTTGAAAAATTCGGTCTTTGATATCAATGTATTGAAATTTCTAATAAGCTCCACACATGTAGACATAGGATTACAAAACCCTTGCTATATCGTTTGTTATCATCCAAAGAAGCCGTGCACTCGGTATGTATATACCCTTTAAATTACACGTTGTATACCCTAACTTGTTTAAATGCACCGACCGTATCGAGCTTCTGGGGGTAACACTAACTTCTACCCTCAATTTTTGCCCGTTTATCGAGGCTAAGGCTCAACAAGCATCAAAAAAGTTGAGAATCCTAGCAAAGGTGAGACTGTACTTCACACTCGAATAGTTGCTCAATCTCTATCAAGCGCAGGTTCGGTCGTGTATGGAGTACTGCTCTCATCTTTGGGATGGATCTGCTAAATACCAGCTGGACGCGCTTGAGTCTATCGAGAAGCGGGCCAAGAGACTCATTGGCAACGATGCACTGGTCGAGTCAAAGCTCCAGAGCCTTGAACATCGACGACGAGTTGCAAGTCTATCGGTTACATTTCGGGGAGTGTGCGATGGAATTACACAGTCTAATTCCGCCAAGCCCATTCCATCATCGGACTACGAGACAAACGGCGAAGCGCCATCGTTACATGGTGGACATCCCACCCATACGCACAAAACGTTTTGGGAATACCTTCATTGTGCGTACAGCTAAGGAGTGGAATTCCCTGCCGGAGTCTGTGTTTCCCGATAGCTATAACCTAGGAGTCTTTAAGTCAAGAGTGAATAGGTTACTTTTAGGTAAGCGTGCTCCATCTTCGACCACATCATCACTTACCATCAGGTGAGATGGTGGTCAAACGCGAACCTTTTTTTAATAAAAAAAAAAACTTAATTCTTTACAAATTACCCTAATTTTACTTACTACTTACATCTGTTTTAAATAAATAAGTTACGGAAGAGCCACACAGGTTTTACCAAGAAGGTAGTTAAAAAATAAATAAACCATTATGATTATTAAGCAAATTCCTGCCATAGACTATCGCTTTTTTCATTAAACTCTATACCAGCGATAAAAACCAACATGGCGGCGTTTATACGTCAAATTTCGTTCAATAGAAATTAAAGTGCAATTTCTTGCCCCGTCGACAGAATATTAATCAAATAGCCACATATCTGTGAGGTTAAACTAGGATGTGATTTATGAAGTGAACATTTTTATCGAAACAATCGATCGGTATGGACGGGCTGGTGCGTCAAAATAGTCATTTATCATAGTTATCTCACTCATCCACCCGCATTGTCTGCCCGCTGCATTGGACCTCTTTAGAATCCGCTGTAAAAATTCTCTGTTGTATAATGTACTTGTGTTGGACTAAGAGGGCTACATAAATCTTTTATATTTGTCGGATTTTTAGTGAGTTGTCACTTAAAATGAGAAACAATCATTGCATTGTTAGGACACGGCGGATCATGTGTTTCTGACGCCAATGACTTACCAAAATTGTAGTCTTCAGAAACGATCGGTCGAAATTTCAAAAATCATCACAATACATTAAACTTACGGAACATTATCATACAACAACAATTAGTTATAGTATTTTTTTTATATCAACGACTACCTTCTGCCTGCAATTTCGTTAGCGTGCGAAGTTTTTCTCGCGTAAATTCCGATCTTGTAGGAATTCATTTATTGTACACCTTACAATATTTTTATGGATACAAAATAATTTAACTAGTAAAGAATGGGTGGTCTAATCAAACAGACTACTGTGTTGTTATTCTAGGATGTCAACTATCTACTTACCAAATTTAATTGAGATCCGTTCAGTAGTTTATGCGTGAAAGAGTAACAAACATCTATACATATATACAACGTGTAACGGAAACCCTATATCTATCCAAAACGATTGAAGACAACATCTGATATGGAGTCTCTATGCAAAGTTTCAGCTCAAAATAAGTGACTCACAGAATTGACCTCAAATTATTGGTTTCATACGTTTCTTGAATACCAATAATAACAAACGTGTCACAGCACTATGAGGGTCATAACTTTCCACGTCACTTGACAATAAAACGATAATACTCGTCGTTCTTCTTAATTTGAACAACTCGGTCTCTGGTATCAATGTATCGACATTTTTAATAAGTTCCACACATATAGACATAGGATTACAAAACCCTTGCTATATCGTTTGTTATCATCCAAAGAAGCCGTGTACTCGGTATGTATATACCCTTTAAATTACACGTTGTACATCCATCCTCATAAACATTCGCATTTATATTTAACAAGCTTTTGCCCGCGACTTCATTCGCGTGGGAAGTTTTTCCCGTGTAAATCCCGATCCCATCGGAATTGCGGGATAAAAACTATCTTATGTTCTTCCCAGGGTCCTAAACTATTCCCATGCCGAATTTTATCTACATCTATGATCTAATTTCATGTTTGAACCCCCCCTAGCTAGTTTGGCGTTGTACGAGGTTTAGAATTCGTTAGCAGAGTCAAATGTATCATGGAGACATATCGATCGTTTAAACGTGAATGATTCAGAATATTGTCCTTGACTATATTTGTAAATTAGAATAGACATTCTGTCAGCGGTATGAATCAATTTATCAAAACGTCAATGTCCGGGATTGATAAACGCTGTCGAAATGAAAAATCATTTATTGCAGGCCCATGACCCATATAAAATTAATTAAAAAATCACGTTACTAAATGTGACGTAATTAATTCCTTGTATTTTGACATTTCTACCATCGCATTCGCTGTTAGAATAGCACTTTAATAAGAGTGGATTCGTAAAATTATAAGAGCCTAACAGAAACAAAAACAATTTAAAATAAAAGGCAGATAGCGACGTCAATGAGGCATTTTATACGATACCAGGTAATTATGTATAAATGATAATTTCTACCTCCTCCCACGCACTGTACCTATACTGTCGATCAGGCACAGCTGAACCCAAGACAGGAACACGATTGTTACAACTACGTTTATTTGAAGTACATCGTGTAGAAAATTTAAAGCTGTGTGTTTTTGACATGGCATGCAGCTTTAAATTTTGACTGATGATGAAATTGAGTACTTGAAATGATGACTTGAGTACCTAGATGATAGTGTATTCATAATTTAAGTATTTATTGCAATCCATTGTGTATAGGTAGAATACAATAAAAAACAATTATGGACCTGTCGGGCACAACTTAATTAGAGAGGAAGAGTTCTTTATAGTGGTAAGGTTTAAGTTGATAAGACCAAAACAGTCCAAACTTTCTAGTTTGATCTCGTTTCAGGAACAAATAGTCAAAACGCATTAGATTTTGTGATATTCATTATGGTTTCGTAAAAGTTTAGGTACGTTTCTCGAACCTAGTGTACATAAAACAGAGCTTCACACAGTCACAATATACAACGCAAATAATGTTTCAATCAACATAATAATTATCAAAGCCCATAAGGAATACGCAAACAAAATCCAACAAGCTTCTTGGATCTTCAAACTAATCATTTCCTAAAAGCTTACCCAAAAACTAGATTAAAAGGAAAAACCTCATTTACCGTCCGCCCAATGACAATGAGTTTATTTCCCGACAAAAACTAATAAACGGTAAGAAAGAGGACATTTCCTTTCGGACATGTTTCGAGTTGGTAACTATGGGATATTATAGATATGTACAGAAGGCTAGGTTCATACAAATAACGTAACCACACACACACACATATAGACGTGTCACTTTTAGCAAGTGCAAGCGCACACGTAAATATGTTTATCAAATTGACAGTTTCATTGAATGACTCTTCACCCTAGTATCTCCAAGAAGAAGAGTTTTCCGGGTTTGCGGGGAATTTCCAAAAGAGACACCACAAATGGCCTCAAAAACCAAGGGCAACTGAGTGAATAAGGGAGATTTTTATTCAGACGGAATATGATACTCCCTTCCGCTCCATCCACAGCCTTCAACAGGGAGGAGTCATTTGATGATTTTCGCCGATAAAGATAAGCAAAGAGTTTACATATTTCGCACCTATGCAAACTAACACGATCACGGATGGATGTAAGATGCAAAGTAACAAACACAACACATCCGCATGCATATTTGATATGATTGCGAATACTTATAATAGCTTGCACGACAAGATTTGATCGCCTGTTGTTGGCTTTATTCCACCCGAGCGCCGCGCGCCGTCTTTTTAAGCCAGTCCACATGCGTGCACTAGTATTACGCTTTAATAATTACTTACTTGCAGTTTTTGTACAGCTAAGGAGTGGAATTCCCTGGCGGAGTCCGTGATTCCTGATAACTACAACCTGATGGATCTCCAAGTCAAGACCAAATAGGTTACTTCTAGCAAAGAGTGCTTCAATATTGACCACATCATGGCTTACCATCAGGTGAGATCAAAAGCGAGCGAGCAATCAATTCAATAAAAAAGTTCTCATTGATTGTATCGAGTTGGCCTTCGTTGGTTCTTTATTTCGTGACTAGGGGACCGAAGAAAGGCCGATCACGTTCTTGTTTTGTACTTTCTGTAGGACATCATACCTAGTTAGTCTTCTTGAAAGGTTATTTCTTAGCTTTACAGCTAAAGACAGTTTTTTGTGGGAATGTTTGTGACACATGCTACAAAGGTGTCGTCTTGTCAATACTGTGACCAAATGAGGTTTTTATTCATGTTTTTTTTTGTTGATTTGGGTAGATTTTTTTTTTGGTTGAATAGGAACTTTGTGCCTTTGAAGAATTTGTTTAGATATCTACCTACTCATTTTAATCTTCTAGCAGTCGCGCTGTGTCAAATCGACCTCCGTTGATACATGTTCGTTCTACTCCTCATTTTCAAATCATGTCAAACTTGCCATTTTTGACAACTGCAGCATCTCCGTCTTTTCTGCGCTACTAAAATGATTCAGAATGCATTTATTTAAGTCGATTTAAAATTTAAAATAAAAAAAATAAGAAAACAAGCAAAAATTTAAATGCATAAAGTTTTCCTTTCATTTTATTTAAATAAACTGTGTTTTATTTAGCTAAATAATAAAGAAAACAATATTGTAGGTTAGTATTAGTTTGTATTCTAAATCCATAAGGTTAGGCGTGATTACTACAATCACAAAAGAATACACGCTCGCTCTGGGGTTAAAATCTAGCATTTTTATCAGTCTGCAATTGATAATTTGGTTTTTCAACCGACGACAAAAAGAGGAGGTTATCAATTCGACGCGTATATTTTTTTTTTTTTTTATGTATGATCATCGAGTACTCGATGACGGCTGAACCGATTTGGAAAATTCTTTTTTTGTTCGAATGGGTATACTTCGAAATTGGTACCATTATCAACAAAGTCAGGATTTGATGATGGGATCCTGGAGAAATCGAGGGAACTCTTCAAATATTATAGGCACACCTATGGCGTTTTGGGTATTTCTTATAGTAACTTGTGCAGTTGCTCTCAAAAAGTACCATTTGGGGAAGTGGAACTGATGATGAAGACCACAGATGGCCGCCGAAACTACTCAATAATAAGTATCGAGTGGATTGCGATTCGATTACTTGAATATGGATGTTAAACACTTTATGCTCGTCACAATGCATATGGTGATGTAGAGCTGATGGTGAAGTACCAGGAGAACTCCTCAACAATTAACGGCCCAGCATTGGGAAAAGCAATATTTTGTAAAAGGTTATAAGTAGTTGACATTTAGGCTCTTGTAACTAGGTAAATTAAAAATCATCCAACTAAAAAGAGTGAAATAAAAACTTTTTACCAAAAAATTAAACCGACTCCCAAAAACACTGCAAAGTGAAAAACAACTTTAATTTCGGAAGTCGGTGCCAAAAACGAAAAAACAAAACTAAAGACACCGACTACCGAAATTAAAGTTATTTTTCACTTTGCAGTGTTTTTGGGAGTCGGTTTAATTTTTTGGTAAAAAGTTTTTTACTTAAGGCTCACGCTACAATCTACATGACCTAAAGCTATTAAGGGCGAGGCTCAAAGACTTACGACACACAAATACGTATTTTTAGTATCGTCTTTACAAACTTCTCTGTCTTTTGCGATTTTCGACCATGTTTGCCCCGCGAATATAATCAAATCGCCACCCCCTCTTTACTTCACTTTCTTTAGGCGTCCAGTGAATAACGTTATTTTTTTTTCCACCTCTCTGGGTGCATTTGTTCGTTGTGGTCTGCCCACTGCCCACACCCATAAATTGGCTGTTTTAAGACCCATACGATACGTCCATGAAAAAATCTTTGTACGCCCCTAATAACTATAGAGTTATTAAGGGCGTACAAAGATTTTTTAAAACCCAATAAAGCCGCAAGAAACAATGTTGATTCTGACACTTATAAAACACAAATAACATTGACCTAAGATGTTAAGAAGCTGATAACAGACAAATTTTCTCCTCGGTTACCCAAAGTAGGTCGCGATAAATAACCCTTACCCTCCCCACCGCTGATAATAAATAAGCAATTCCTTTGCAATAATTCGCATAAAACTAATGGTTTGAAAACGTGACAACTCAAGCGAGAACTTGCGATAAAAGTAATCAAAGTGTCGTTAAAATTATTTTAGTACGCCATCGTTTGGGAACAATCCCTATTCTCAATCGACTGATGAGCCAAGATAAACTATATTTACCGGGCTCAGTTCATAGGCTATGCGTCCAGTTACTTGTATCCTACTAATTATATCCTATATCCTACGTATAATGCTTATAACTTTTATTTGCGCATCCCTGGTGCGCCGGTTGAGGGTTACGGGCTAGTCCTAACATAGTCCTACGTTGTGTGGCGAGCAGGCTCAACTAAGTGTTCGAGAATCGTTGCTGCAAGCTCTCCACGTCAGTGTTGAGCTTGTAGCTTCACGAACCAATATTGTAATTTAGGTTAAGCACTAACATAGGATAAAATAATTTTGTTACTAACCATATAAGTCTTGTTAGTTGAAATAAATGAATAGATAAACTAGATAATTATGTTATTTTGCAAAATTTTACTACATATTTTAGAAGCGAAAAAAAAATGGCCAAGTGCGAGTCAGACTCGCCCATGAACGGTTCCGTAGTAACTGCGTAAATATTACTTTGTTTTTCATAGTGTTTGTATGAATTACAAAGTTATATTTACGGTTTTAGAAAATCTATACTAATATTATAAAGCTGAAGAGTTTGTTTGTTTGTTTGTTTGCTTGAACGCGCTAATCTCAGGAACTACGGTTCTGATTTGAAAAATTCTTTCAGTGTTAGATAGCCCATTTATCGAGGAAGGCACGATATATAGCCGGTGAAAAGTTGTGGAAAAAAAAGAAATTCATTCTTGACTTAAAGGCCCCCTGGTTATACCTGTATGCACAATGAAAGTATTCCCAAATCGTTTTGTGCGTATGGGTGGGATGTTCACCATAGTGACGATGGTGCATCGCCGTTTGTTAACACATTACTTTGAAACTCCTCTTATATTTTTTTAAGCTTTAAAGCAAAAAAGAAACATAAGGAAAACAGCAAATACTCATCAGCTTCTGCTATGCCATGGGTGGACCCAAAGCACGGTGCTGACTTACAGTGATGCTCTTGACATTGGTTACAGCATTGGTAATGAGGCGCCACTTTAGACGTTTAGTGGCATGGCACTGGATTATGCTGGTTCAGGAACTTAGTATTATTTCCAGCAAAACCCCCGATTCAATTCTGAATTCAAAATAGGTATACAAAATATTTTATTTCGAAAATAGAAAGTTACATTACATAAACGTGTTGGGAGTATCCTTTTAAGTCAACGATGCCTGTATTAGAATAAAACAGTGTCAATTTTCATGTTTAAAATCATTGTAATCATTGGTATAGTTTGAATCAATGATATTATTACCGTACTGGTTTGCTGTTACAGATTTCATAGAAATAATTTTTATCGTCGTATTGGACTTCGGTTTTTTAAACAGAATTTTATACATAACTTACGAATTACGATAGTATGGTGAAACCATAAAATTACTGTCAAATTATGCTGGCTAGTTTTGGATTTAATAGGAGTGTTTTAAAAATAGAGCTGGAATTATTATTTAAATTTAGGAATTAGTGGTTTTTCAGGAGTATGCTACGGGGACATTGTTTTTTTTAAGGATGGGAAATCATCCAATGACTGCCTCCCGATCTGGGCCAAGCGGGAAGGTGTATCAGATTTTGACTGACTAAAACCCATCCGTGTTCCATCATATGCCCTTCGTGTTCCGAGGCCGCGGTAACTCTTTCGAACAATTCCGCACCCCGGCAGGCAACGGCCCCCTTGTGGACCCCGACAATTTTGCTGACACTCTTTGAGGCGCACGTGGAAGACTACGCGCCGTCTACACGGGCATGGTTTCAGTCGGCCGGCAAGCTACCCATTGCTCGCAGCCCGCAGGCCCACGCCTACGGTGGCTGGGAGTCACCCTGCGACTCCCGACGCCCGGAGCGTCTCCTGCGGCAGCTGGGGCGCAGGGGCTGTGAGGGCCTTGGGACTCGCCTCTTGCTCGCGCGTCCCGCCACCTCCTTCGCTTGCATAACTGCTTCGCAGAAAGATATAAGTGCTTCCCATGCCTCCTCACTCCGGTCCATGGACTGAACCAGGGCCGGGATTGAGAGGTCACCGCCTATCGCCCCTACGAGGACACGGCGGAGCTCTGCCCAAGCGGGGCAAACCTTCACTGTATGTTCCACCGTGTCCTCAGGGCGATCCTCGCAGTGGTGACACCCGGGCGTTTCCTCCCACCGAATCCGACACAAGTAGCTTCCGAAACAACCGTATCCGGTGAGCACCTGCGTCAGGCGGAAGGTGAGGACGCCGTGACGTCTCATTAGCCACTCCTCAAAGAGGGGACTTACCGCCGCTACTGTGGCGTGCCCAACTACAGGGACTCTAGAAGGTAGAATAACTGTTTTGACTCGCACCGCTAGACTCAGCGTGTTTAACATCACCTGCTTAACCTTTCACCTGCCTAAGCTTTTCTCCTGGTCCTGGCTGTCATTTGTCCATCTTTGACAGTCGTTATGAGTAGTCAGAAGCCAGAAAATTTGACACTGGTCTTGCCAAGGAGCATTGTTATTATTATAAGACCAGATAGGCTGAACGACCTATCCAAACTCCACAATTGGCAATACCAGTGTGAGATTTACTGGCTTCTGACTAACATCAATACTACTGAATGGATTTTAATTATTTTAAACTTTACAATAATATATGTAGGTGTAGCTGTAGCTGTGTGTATACATCACACCATAACACATCCCTCGCAAGTCGGTCCCTCAGTGCTAAACAGACTTCTCTATCTACTACGGTCTTCAGGTTTATGGAGAGTATCTGCAGTACTTCGGCCACCTGATCAGCCTATCGTCTGGGACTACATCCTCTTGGTCGTTTAAGTGTCAAGTAAGTCGAAAAAACTCTGTTATCTGACAGCTTTTTTCGTGTGTTCTGCAAAAACTGCTAAATTCACATGAATATAATGTATGGTGAATTTTTTTCTTTTAAATAGTTCTATAAAAAAATACGTGACAGCTATGTTTTATTTGTAAGCCATCATTGCTAAAATAGTTAACCACAAATACAATAAAATTTGATAATTTATTTCAAATGCACTTTTTACAGTAGGTAACAAATATCGCTATAATAAAAAAATTGTTTCAAATATTATATCTATGCGGAAGAAGTCGCGTTACATAAAATATTTACACGTCTAAATGGAATCTTAAAATGATGTTTATAAAATATTTGTATAAAAGGAATCAGCAACTACATAATTTTATTCATTTGCATAACTTAACCAAAAAATCAGAGGTGTATTACATACATTTAGTTATAAGTTATTACTTAGTATTTCATCGCAAGTTAACGTATTTATCGTTATTATGAGTAAAAATATATATATTGTTTATTTTATTCAAGAGGAACAACAAACAGCCACAAAATAAAACATAGAGACAATAAATACACAAAACATATAAACAATATTGCAGCCCACAACGCTGTTCACAGATTAATAATTGAATACGATATCTACAGTGAAAATAATAATCGCTAGGGTTACAAATGTATTATACATATGATAATACTAACTTATTCAATTAACTTACTGTGATATATATATTTAATGCATATGGTGTAATGTATATAGCTATATGTATATAATACTCAAACAAAAAAAAATACAAAATAAGGAATAACATTCAAGAAAGCTCCTTAAGTATAAGACTTTTAAACCGATATGGAGAACATGTAAAAATGTCTATACAACGTGTAGTTTTAAGGGTATATACATACCAAGTGCATGGTTTCTTTGGATGATAACAAACGATATGGCAAGGGTTTTGTAATCCTAAGTCTACGTCTGTAGAACATATTACAAATTCCAATACACTGATACCAGAGTCCGAATTTTTCAAATTAAGAAGAACGAAAAGAATTATCGTGTTATTAGCAAGTGATGTGGAAAGTTATTGAACCTCGTAGTGCTGTGACACGTTTGTTATGATTGGTATTCAAGAAATATATGAAACCAATAATTTGGTATCAATTCTTTGTGTCAGTTATTTTGTGCTGAAACTGTGCATAGAGACTCCATACCAGATATTGTCTTCAGCCCTTTTGTATAGATATGGGGTTTCCGTTACACGTTGTATATTTACAAAAGTCCTATTGTAGGAATGTAGCAAGCCAGAATTGGACTTGCAAGTACCCACTGAAAACAATGTGCCAGCGCGCACCTTTCGCTTATTGACTGCCCTAGGAACTGTATAGCATAACATGTTGGAAAGTTCAATGCTCTCGAATTTATTTCTAACAATACTATTATAAATTCATAGCTTCTAAATACTTACGTCTATTTTCAAGTGTTGTGAGCTTATACTTACTTTGCAAGCAAATCTTGCTATATAAAATACTGTAATAATACTGTAAGCCTACATACCAATGTTGAGACCATTGGTATGTAGAAGGCAACTAGTTATATCAATGCGTTAAACTCATCCAGGCTATAACGGATGGTGAAGCAAATATAGATGTGAAGACAAAGTTCTTAGCGGAACGTAATAATGTACGGAGGAAAATAAATCATTGTAAAACCAGTTATTACTACAACAAATTTCAAAATTGTAAAAATCCCAAGAAGATGTGGAAAACTATTAATTTTCTAACAATGAATACGACCAAAGTGAATACGTCACCTCCTAAACTCATAATTGATTCGCAAAATGTAACAGATGGTGAAGAAATCTGTAATATATTCAATGTTTATTTTGCTACTATTGGTTCAGAGCTGGCCAATGGAATACCATTGGAATACCACTAAAACTCAGGTAACACACTAATGTACACAGACGGACACAAGCACACAAAAACACTTACTCAATTAAAACCTTGCTCAGTTGACGAAGTAGATAAAATTATCGAAAACATGGATATTGATACCAGTACAGGCGTAGATGAAATAAGCACAAAAACACTAAAATGTATAAAACGTGCTATAATTATACCCCTGGTTAGTTGCGTTAATAAATGTCTCGATCATGGTGTATTCCCTGATAGCCTAAAGTTGGCAAAAGTATCTCCTATCTTCAAATCAGGCACAAAAACAGACCCCAGTAACTGTAGTTACTGGGGTCTGTTTTTGTGCCTGATTTTAGATATCATATATATATATAGATATCATAGATTTTAGATATCACTGGAAGCACAGATATTGGCCTGTAGGCCAATATCTGTGCTTCCAGTGATATCTAAAATCTTTGAAAAAATTATTTAGAACCGCTTAATTGATTACCTAAACGAGAAAAACTTTGTGATAAAACAACTATATGGCTTTAGATCACAATCGAACACCCTATCAGCAACAATCGACTTAATAACAACTATAAAAACAAATATAGATAACAAAAATATAGGCTTAGGCATTTTTATTGATTTAAAAAAGGCATTTGATACGGTTTCCCATTTAAAGCTCTTACAAAAACTTTCTAACTTAGGTATCACTGGGACGGCATACAAGTTATTTGAATCTTATCTATCAAACAGGTACCAAATTGTTAAAATTGGTAATTACGAGAGTACTCCGCAAAAAATTGTATATGGCGTTCCACAAGGATCTATTCTGGGACCGCCGTTATTCCTTATTTATGTAAACAACATAAACCAAATAGGGCTAACAGGGTATCTATCATTGTATGCAGATGATACTTGTCTTTTCTACTTCGGGCCATCCATACGCGATATCATTAGTGAAGCACAAAATGATTTACACATAATTAATGAATGGTTTCTACACAACTTGCTTACCATTAATACTTCAAAAACTTCCTATATGATATTTGCGGCCAAAAATAAAAGGATACCAATTCACGCGCCATTGGTCGTTAATAGTCTAAATATTAAACAGTCTATAACGACTGTCGCAACCGACGGCCGGGCACGCCGCAATTGCGGCGGTAAGACCCCTCTTTGAGGAGTGGCTAGATCGGCGTCACGGCGTCCTGACCTACCGCATGACGCAGGTCCTCACCGGACACGGAAGTTTCGGGAGGTACCTGTGTCTGATGGGTAAGGAAGAGACGCCTGGGTGTCACCACTGCGAGGGTCGCCCTGAGGACACAGTCGAGCACACGGTGCAGGACTGCCCAGCTTGGGCAGAGCACCGACGTGTCCTCACGGCGACAATAGGCGGAGACCTCTCGCGCCCGGCCTTGGTCGAGGCCATGCTGCGGGGCGAGTGGGAGTGGGAAGCGGTCACCTCCTTCTGCGAAGCAGTCATGCTTCCGAAGGAGGAGGCGGGCCGCGTGAGGGAGAGGATGGCGTCCTCCCTCCAGCCCAGCCGCAGTAGTAGACGCCCACGGCGTCGGACGTCGGCCGACGATCTCCGGCCACCGTAGGCGCGGGCATGCGGACAGCGAGTAAAGGGCAACTCGCTGTCCGACCATGGACCATGCCCGGGTCGACGGCGCGTCGTGTTCCACGCGCGCCTCAAAGAGCGTCAGCAACATGACGAGGCCCCCTCTGCAGAGGGCCGAAGCCTGCCGGGGTCGTGGGACTCATCCCGTTACCGTGGCCCCGGTATGTAAAGGGTTATTGAAGGAACACCGTGGATTTTAGTCAGTAAAAGTCTGACAGTCCCTCCCACCCTGCCCGGAGTGGGAGGACTTATTTGATAATTATACAACGTTAAAAAAAAAAGCATAGAAAAATATCTCGACCTACTGTTAGATGACAAACTGTCCTGGAAACCTCATATTGATCATGTTAGAGCCAAACTTGTATCACTTTCTGGAGCTCTTCGCAAAATGGGAAACTGCTTACCTCCTAAGATTAAACGCACCATCTACAATTCATTAGTAAAAGCTAATCTTAAAAAAATTGTAACCAACTTTCTACTTGCAACAAACTATTTTGATACAGAACGCCTGCTCTCTTCCGAATATAATTGCCCCTGAAACCCCTCCGCAAAACCACAACACATACATTTACATACACTGTCACCTTTGCACACACTCTCACTGTTATACGCAGACACATACTTACAAACACACACACACACACACACACATACACACGCACAAAACAATGACATTTTATAAAATATATAAATGCATGAATTGTAATTGTAGATTAATTTGTTTGTTAATAGGATTATGCTAACTTACCTTGGCAAATACTTGTTCTCCTGCAATTTCTTAATGTGATAATTATTATAAGTTTGGGCTTGTACCAGCGTCCTTAATACAAGTTATTTTGATAACTTAGTAAGGGTGCTGGGTGCTACACCTAACAGTTTTTATTAACCCAATTGAAAGTGTAACTTAGGATTATTTCTGTTAATATTGTAATATTATGCGATTAAATTAAAAATTAAATTAAATTAAATTAAATACCTTATTGAGATATATATACAGAGGACCCAAAATAAAATAATAAAACGTTTATACTGTTATGACTTTTTAACACCTACCAAACAAATATATGAAAAAACTAAACTTTTTAATTTATTACAGCTATATAATTACTATATGTATATTAGTGAAAAAAATATTAGATGAAAGTACACAAAGCAATATTAAACTAGCAAAAAAAATTTATACACATAACCTAAGAAACAGAAATGACTTAGTTCTGCATTTTCCTAGGACAGTAAAATATGGTAAAAAGAATTTTGTGTATGAAGGTGTCTTATTATACAATAAATTGCCAAATGAAATCAAAGAATGCAAAAGTATTGAAATTTACAAAAGAAAACTAAAGGATTATATTATATTGCATACCCAATGAATACATACACTTACTTAAATACTTATATTTATAAATATATATGTATATATACATGTATATAAATGATAAAGAATACATTCATTATTAACTATACATGTATTAACATTACATAGTTATATACACCTCATGAATGTAATTGTACAAGTATAATATTGTATGTGTATATTATGAAAATGAAAACTAAAATAAAATATTCATGAAATTGAATCAATCTATAATTGTTAATCTTATATTATGCATGAATTAAAAGGCTTTTTTATTTTTTTATTTTATTTATTTATAATATTGTATGTAATTATTTGGGAGAACGTGCGTGTGCTGACTGTATTGTGGATCAATAAACTTATATTTATTTGTTTACATTGTACTTACTGCATACTTATTTTATGTAACATGTATTTTATCTACACTAAATTAAAATTAATAAAACATCTGAGAAAAATAAATGGTTGCTGATCTCCGAGACTATACTGGTTTACGCACACAAACATGACACATTTGGCCTGACGTTTTAAATAGTTAGAACGTAGTTATGAGGGTACTTGGCTTCTAACTGGCCAGCTATGAGTTCAAACCTTACATAGACCTACCCTTCTAATGTTTTACAATTGTTTTTTCTCCATCTTATGTTTAAACGTAAATTTAATGTACTTTTTTTATTATTACTATTGCATGCTGCGTCATTAGACGACGATGAAATTATTGTTAAAACATCAAATCTCATATAAGTAAACTGTACAATGTTCTTTTTGAGAAATAAAGATTCTTTAAACCTATAACAAAAATGATAACTATGAATGAGCAATGCGCTAATTTGACTACTTCAATTCTTACTCCAACCTTATCCGATAAAATAAAATTTATTTCACGGCCAACTTAATTTCGTAAATTCAATTGCGCCTGTTTGTATTCATAGCCCATTCAAGAGCATGATATTATTATATAACACACATTCTTACTATACAGTGCGATGCTTATATTCATAGGCAATTTCGTTGGGTTTATGTGCCCGTTTAAGTTGAATCTCCAGTAAATAGTCGTAAATTCATGGCGGGCTCTACGCGCGCCATATCGAAGATCGGTTCAGAGTGAACGTCAAATATTTGTTTCATTTTTTCGTTTTCACGAAACAGTTTTCAAATTTATGACACTCGACTTGTCTAGTGCCCTGGCCCAAGGGGTTTAACCTGAAATGGACGCGCGGCCGCCGCCGAGGAAAATATATTTCCAAGTTTACTGGTCCATAAATAACTGTGGAGTGACAGGGCGATGATAAACTCTCGAGCGAGAGTTCATCTCACGTCGGTTACTGAATATTGAACGAACACAACCCTAATGTAATGCGCCAGCCACACATACAATAATTGTGCTAATTACCAATGTATGGACGCGTCACTCGCCCGGCTAATTGGACGGATCATGCCACCAATGATCGTCGTCATTTTAGATACATATTTAAAGCTGCATGGATAGACTAACTCGTTAATTAGTGTATAATAATGAAATATAATATATTTATTTACAATACAATATCAGTTTTTATACAGGTATATCACAAACAATTGAAAACAGCAACCATTGTCGAACTTGGCTCTAGTTTAGTCCAGTCCTCTACTACAGGCCCTATTGGCTTAAAAGAAGGCTCCAATCACAATATAATAAATATGTTAAAGAAACGAAACTAGTTTATATTTTATTCTCGAACTGGGCTGTCCCCTGAGTATTACTATTTGGCGCCACTCCGCTTAGGAAATTCTTTAATTTATTTCTTTACTACTAAAGAAACAAATTAAGATCTAAAAACTTAAGCTAAACAAACATACAGTGATTAGTGGGTATGGTACTTTTCTTTTTAAATGTTGTTTTGTATGAGTGTGTGTGTATTTTAATCTGGCTGCTTCGAAATTTGCAATTATAAAAAAAATGTATTTAACCAATTATTATTATAACCAACTAGCTGTCCCGGCAGATCTTGTTCTACCCTATTTGTCTAAAACAAAGTAACATTGATTTTTTATGTTAAAAGTTGCCCCGACAGATTTCGTTCTGTCAAAAGTTACTGACCTGTTACAGTTTAATAGAAATAAAACAACATTGAAAGACTTCAGTAATATCTAATGTGATGATATTTTTACACAAATCGCTGCGCCCGCGTCTTATAGGCGGCATGGGTCTAAATGTAAACGCACTCAACAAATAAACACACAATTGGTTTTCAAAAGAAGCGAAAATTGTATAACAACCAAGAAAATGCTTCGCACCGAGGAAGCAATGAACCGTACGTCAGTTATATTTTTCTTGTTAATTTTTTTAAAAGAAAAGTTCTAAGTCCTTCAGTCTCTTTCCATCCAAAATACTGCACCAACGCTTAATTATGTTTTTATTACTTATTATTATCAAGTAAGTTAACGCAATATCTTACACGATTTAAAAGGCTATAAAACAAATTTAAGGAAACTCATTGTATTATTTTTCATTAATGACATGCAACTTCTAATCAACTTAAAGGTATACCAAAGGTAATCCTAACGCGCCATTGTTTTGGTTTGATTGATGTCAAATGTTTGACAGCTGGAAACAGAGCGGTTTGAATGGGAAAAGTAAATTGATATTTTTACAATTTTTCTTGTTTTTTTACCTTTTTTTTCCTCCATAAAAATCTTCCTCAGACTTCATCAAACACAACAAAAAGGAAATCAGCCAAATCGGTTCCGCCGTTCTCGAGTTTTATGCTTAGCAACACATATTTTAGCGATTCATTTTTAGGGTTCCATAGCCGAATGGCAAAAAACGGAACCCTTATAGTTTCGTCACGTCTGTCTGTCTGTCTGTCTGTCCGTATGTCACAGCCATTTTATTCCAAAACTATTAGGACTATACGTGGGAAACTTGGTAGGTAGATGTATTCTGTAAACCGCTTTCCAATTTTAAGAAAAATATTTAAAATAAATGAATCTCCCCATGGAACTGAAACTGAAAATATCTTTTATCATGAAACCTAGTTTTTAAAATCACTTTTCCATAAAGTGATCCTCCCCCCTCTAACTTCATAATAATGGAGGGTGAAATCTAAAAAAAATATATGTCTGTAGATCTTAATATAAACTTTCAACCAAATTAGTTTGAACGAGATCGGGTCAGCAGTTTTTGAGATACAGCATATTTTCTAAAACCGCAAATATAACTTTGTAATTCATACAAACATTATGAAAAACAAAGTTATTTGGCGTAGTTGTAAAAATGTAAATAAGCTAGTTTTAAGAAATTTGTAAGGTTTTTTCATCAAATAAATATACATATTATATTATATTATTATAGTCACTACGGAACCCTTCATGGGCGAGTCTGACTCGTACTTGGCCAATTTTATTTGTGTAGATTTACAAAATAAATGTTTCATTTCATTTAATAAAAAAGTGTTTTTAGGAAGTCTTGTGTGTATTCATAAACATTGACTACCTTCGTACAACTCATTCTTCTCTTCTTTCTCAGATCTGCTAGAAGATTTTTGTTGAAAGAAGCAATACCTTTATTCTTTTATTTCGGTAAATTAACTACGGGTCGCCCAGTGGTCGAAATTCGTTTAAATATTGTGTTTTTTTTTTATTGAAAATAGGTTCGCGTTTGACCACTATCTCACCTGATGGCAAGTGATGATGTGATCGAAGATAGAGCACGCTTACCTAAAAGTAACCTATTCACTTTGGATTAAAGACTCCTAGGTTATAGCTGTCGGGAAACACAGACTCCGGCAGGGAATTCCACTCCTTAGCCGTACGCACAATGAAGGTATTCCCAAAACGTTTTGTGCGTATGGGTGGGATATCCACCATGTAACGATGGCGCTTCGCCGTTTGTCTCGTAGTCCGATGATGGAACGGGATTGGCGGAATCAGATTGTGTAATTCCATCGCACACTCCCCGAAATGTAACCAAAAATATTAGCTTTTTTTTCTCTATAAATTGTAAAAGTGCCAAATTTCAATTTTCTCTTTAAGTGTATTAATAATTATTATATCGGTGGCCTTGTGGTTGTAAGAGCGACTGCTAAACAAGAGGTCTTGGGTTCGATTCCCGAGTCGGGCTCAAAGTGCTGTCGGGTTTTTCTGTTACAAATTTCTCAGTAGTACCCCGGAATTTGGAAGTTATTGGTGTTATAACCCCCGTGCCTCCGAAAACACGTTAACACGTTCGCTGACAGTGAGCACTTACCCTGACACCACATTACGAGATCAGTAGAATTTTCCACGACTTACTCTTAAAAATAAGTGGCCCGTCCCTCGACGTACTGTCATAACGCACTATTTTAATTTCCCGCCTAACGACGTACTGTCAGCGAACGTGTTAAGCAGTTAGTCCTGCGCCTGATCTTTTTCCGGTCGTGTTGGATTGCCATCCCATTGGACAATGTGAGTAAAGGAGTAGAGAGTGCACCTGTACCTGCGCACTTATTGTGCACTTAATATTGATTATGAGATTGGCCGCCGTGGCCGAAATAGCTTGGAGATCTATTATGGTTATAACGGTACCTAAGTCCGTATTTTACACGGGCACGCCGCAATTGCGGCGGTATGACCCCTCTTTGAGGAGTGGCTAGATCGGCGTCACGGCGTCCTGACCTACCGCATGACGCAGGTCCTCACCGGACACGGAAGTTTCGGGAGGTACCTGTGTCTGATGGGAAAGGAAGAAACGCCTGGGTGTCACCACTGCGAGGGTCGCCCTGAGGACACAGTAGAGCATACGGTGCAAGACTGTCATGCTTCCGAAGGAGGAGGCGGGCCGCATGAGGGAGAGGATGGCGTCCTCCCTCCAGCCCAGCCGCAGTGGTAGACGCCCACGGCGTCGGACGTCGGCCGACGATCTCCAGCCACCGTAGGCGCGGGCATGCGGACGGCGAGTAAAGGGCAACTCGCTGTCCGACCATTGACCATGCCCGGGTCGACGGTGCGTTGTGTTCCACGCGTGCCTCAAAGAGCGTCAGCAACATGACGAGGCCCCCCCTGCAGAGGGCCGAAGCCTGCCGGGGTCGTGGGAATTATCCCATTACCGTGACCCCGGTACGTAAAGAGTTATTGAAGGAACACCGTGGATTTTAGTCAGTAAGAGTCTGACAGTCCCTCCCACCCTGCCCGGGGTGGGAGGACTTATTTGATAATTTTACCACGTTAAAAAAAAAAAGTCCGTATTTTACAAGTGTATTGCGTGAACAAAATAAATAAATACCATAAAAGAAAACAGTTTTTGTGTCGCAGATATTATTATTCATTCGACATAAATAACGCGCAGCTCTCCAACTTAGTTTCGTTTAACATTATTCAAATGTCAGCGACTGTTTTCCTGAAGTACAAGCGCAACTCTTAATAAGAACGAACCCAAAATGTATACATGAATCTGTTTACAATGTTGACGAACAAAGATAGCGGAGTCAAACAATCCAAACAGAGCTATGAACCGAACAAAATAAAACTATTTCGGCGAAAGTTCCTTTTTATTTAGCGCAACGGATGTACCCTATTTTGCAGCTCTCCAAAGAAACAGAGTCCACTGAAAATCTGCACTAAATACTGTTTTCAAGTAAAGTTCCTTTGTCTTGGCACTCTTTGTTTACTTTACAATTGTGAGTGAAACAATACAAAAAGGTCCAAAATTCGCTAACAACCTAAGCCCCAGTAGAAGTTTTAATTGCTTCAGAATAAGTCCACACGTAACCGTGGTCGCCGCCGGATTGGACAAGTTCGCTAGAAGAACCTAGCTTGATCCCATTTGCCTAAAATGTTAGGCCACTCTAACTTGTGACTGGCAGATAAAAGACGAGATTCCATTTGGATCTCGAGACAATTCGAATAGTTCCTATTAATACTAAACCTACGAGATAAACAGGGCCGGTCAACGGTTTAGCGAAGGCCACGCCTATAGTTTATCCTTACGGCTGAAATGATGATTGTGTAAGTGTTTCGTTCCACAAACTAACATTAAACTGTTTTTCCAACTGTGAGTAAAGTACTAGAGGGATAAGAAAATATAACATAATCTAACATAATATTGCAATTGATAATACGGCCGCCTTACTTTTCGTGCGACAGCCGCATTTTCTTTATTGGTCTTCTAATTCAGAAACTGAGAAAGAAAGTACTACATTTAGTACTAAATATTCATGATGTATACAACATATGAAACATTGAACCTTTTTTTACGATTCTGTTAAGCACCAAATCAATCAACGGTACTAAATCACTTATCCAATATCACATCTCTAATAATCTCACACAAACCCTGAAATAACAAAGTATACGAACCCCGCAGGTGTGGTACAGCAATAAATTCCTAAGTAAATAACTAGTGCATTTATTAACACTAATAAACTTGGTAACAGGTCCTCGTCGCCTTTACGACGGGGAATGAGTTTTGCAATTGACGTACAAAAATACTACGGTATTCGCCGTTCCTTGTAACGGTGCCAACCGCGGAACGTTTTGTTATGAACTGTTACTTTGTTGGAACCACACTGTTACTGGCTGTTATGTGGTTTGGAGTTCGAATACGAATGTATATGTCTCATGCGTGAACTTTTTGTGGAGCGAGTCTGGTCATGAGTATGTCTGAAAAGTTAAAATATAAAAATCGTGTTTCTTTCAATCAAAACTATAATGACATGTAAAAATGAAGTGACATTGCTATCTACAAACTTTTAGAATGTTTCCAAAAGATTTTAGATATCTATCATACTAATAAAAGCAAACAAATTTCTAAACTTCTTCCAGATAGTACATTTACTTAGTTCATCCAAGTCGATAGCTTTGTTCAGAATAGTTAGATAATAAATCTGTATAAGACTATCAGTTGACCTAAAAAGGTTTTAAAACAAGTAATAGGTACTAAAGTTATTCAATCTTTTTCTAACGCCAGGTATTCCAATTAAAATTATCTTTCTGTCATTCTTCTTTTATAACACTGATAAAAGATAAAGGTATTCAGAAGTCTAATCAATTGATAATGGATCTGTCTGTCAAAATTCTTTGAGATTAATTTAATAATTTCAAAAGTTTTCAATCGCACATATTTTATGATAACAAATCCATTTGTTTAAGTGTAGTTTTAACTTCTACTTTATTGCAGTAGGACGAACATACCGACCTCTGCTAGAGCTTAAAAGAGCTGTTCTTTTTTCAAAGACATTTTTTATGATTCTCATAATAACTGTTAGTTATTTTAAAAATAATATTGTTACTTTCAATGTTGACAATTTGTTGATTGTGAGATGAAATTTTAATAGTTTAAGTTTTTTTAATAAAATTACTTATTAGTATTATTAATTTATTACAACTTTATGCAACACAAATAACAATTATAAACTTACATATATATTTATCATAATACATACCAAATACATATAATATATACTATATATTAATAAAAAGTCATAGAAAGGGGGTTATGAAAACTCTGCTTCCACTATTTGTTTCGAAAATAATCCCGCAACTTTCTCTTAAACGCATATTGACTGGTGGCCGTCCTGATATCAAGAGGTAGTGCATTCCATAGAAGAATAGATTGTATATAAAAGGAAGAATGAATAAAATCAGAAGTATGAGAAGGATAGAGTAAGAGAAAATTATTGGAAGAGCGCAGACTTTTAGCGTGTGAAGAACATAGAAATTGAAAATGAGAAATAAGGTAAGAGGGAGGGGTAGGAGAGTTTAGCAAAGAGAAAAGCGTAGTCAAGGCACACAAACTTCTTCTCTGGCGAATGGGCATCCATTTGAGCTCGGTACCTCGATACGTGGTCATTTTTTTTTAAATTGAATATGAACCGGATACAGCTGTTAAGAAGACTATCGAGCTTATCCAGCAAGACTGCATTTAAGTCAAAGCAGCACACGTCACCATAGTCGATTATAGGGAAAATTAAAGTCTGCACAAGCATTGTCTTGGTTTTTGCAGGTAAAAAATTCCTCAGACGGTACAGGCATCGCAAAGTCCCGTTCACTCTTTGACTGACACTGCAAACTTGACTTTACCAGCCAAGCACAGAATCAAGATGCAAACTGAGATCTTTAACGCTAGAGCTAATGGGTATGACGGTGCCATTGAAAATGATTGGAGGGAGCGAACTAGTTGCCACTCCGCCGATCATACGTGAGCTTCCAATCACAATGGCCTGACACTTTGAGGGGTTTACAGACACCCCAAATCTATCAGACCAGTTTTTGATAGCAGCTAGATCTCTGTTTACATCTCCTACTAGTTAGGGTTCATTTTGCTGATGAACCTTAATATAATAATTTTCGTCTTTGCCTCAGGATTTTATTTAAAAAGATCCTACACCTCCTTACTACAATAGTGTGAAAGTTTAAAAGTCATGAAAGCTTTATTCATATTAGCCGTATTTTGATGAAACTATACAGCAATTATTATTGTAGAAAGGGTGTTTTTTTAGAGGCCGAGAACTTTAAATTGAAATAATGAACAGAAAAATGTTTATAATAAGCATGAAATTGGCTTCATTTGAGAGATATTTTTTTGACATTAATGTTTGAATATAATTTCGGGCATGTGGCCACCGCGGCTGGCGCGTACATGGCGTAATCTGGATGTCCAATTTTCACATACTCTTTTCAGTAAATCGGGCTGTATTTCAGCAATGACGCATCGAATGTTGGCTTCTAAGTGCTCAATTGTTTCTGGTTTGTCGGCGTAGACATGCAACTTTACACATCCCCAGAGAAAATAATCTAAAGGCGTCAAATCGCATTAACGAGGTGGCCAGTTAACAGGTCCATTTCGTGAAATTAATCGTTCGTCAAACGTTTCTTTCAGTAAATTATTGGTATCGTGCGCTGTGTGGCATGTGGCACCGTCCTGCTAAAACCACATATCTGCCACATTAATGCCATCCAACTGAGGCACAAAAAAGTTTGTTCTCATGTCTCTGTACCGCTCATCATTGACTGTAACGTTTTGACCATCATAATTTTTAAAGACATATGGACCAATGATTCCACCGGCCCATAAAGCGCACCAAGCGGTGACTTTTCCAGGATGTAACTGTGTTTCGACAGTGGCTTGTGGATTATCATCGCTCCAAATGTGGCAATTATGCTTATTGACCGTG
Organism: Tholera decimalis; assembly: GCA_943138885.2. Classification (NCBI taxonomy): domain Eukaryota; kingdom Metazoa; phylum Arthropoda; class Insecta; order Lepidoptera; family Noctuidae; genus Tholera; species Tholera decimalis. The sequence goes on from OW964565.2 coordinate 23,263,294, forward strand.
TTTTTCAAAATAAATTTGAACAATTTGCAACCATTACTCGGGCGTGAGTCTATCCATGATGAATTGCAAAACCAAACTAACCTCAAATTGACGTAGAACTGTCAAATTGGCTGTCACAGAAAACAGTGTTGCCAATTTAGAGTTCTCCGCCTCTAAAAAAAAACACCCTTTAATATAACTTATAGCCTTATAACTTATATATATATATATACGTCAATTCATTCAAGTTAAATTTACACTAATATTGTTACTGTCAAAATGTATGCAAATAAAAGGTGTATTTGATTTGAAATTTATTTTTATCCTGAACGAAATAAATGTGAATATAGAAATAATAAGCCACCCAATAATAATACCTACGTGCTCCTTGAAAAAACCTTAGTCGGGGCTTCCCTACACGCAGTACCTATGTGAGATATCATTCCGATCATTGTACTGTACACACAAAGAGATGAACACGAACCTCGAACCATACCGTAGGACATGAATTAAAGATGCACCGTCATGTATCTGTCATTAAGGCTATGGCGGATACCTACCCTGCCAACCATTGTTAAAGGGCTCATTTGTTGGTTACATTTAAATCGGTGTAGGTGAACCGAACCGGGTACCTATGTTCGGTTAAACAAAATTATAATGTTTTATTGTATAAAGTCATCATCATGTCTGCTGTCTGTCATTCACCTACATACGAGGTGTAACAGATTAAGCGCAATACCTCAGACACTCCAATTATAATATTAAATTATAAGTCTAAAACAATATGCGTAGGTAACTAAATAAATTGAAACCAAACCTAGACATTTTTAACCGACTTCTGAAAAAGGAGGAGGTTCTCAATTCGGATGTTTGTTTGTTTTTTTTTTTTAACCGACTTCTGAAAAAGGAGGAGGTTCTCAATTCGGATGTTTGTTTGTTTTTTTTTTTTTTTTATGTTTGTTCGGGCATAGCTCCGTCGCTCGCCAACCGATTTGAAAAATTCTTTTTTTGTTGGAAAGAGTATACTTCCCAAATGGTCCCATGACAATTTTATCGACATCGAACAAGCCGTTTCTGAAAAATCAACAAAAGTCTAAAAAAAATATTTACATTGTTGATCTTTTCGGTTACTCTATATTGTGTTTTTTTGTTCGCGCGTTTTTAGTTTTTTGTAGTTGACATTTTGGCTTTTATAACTAGATTAATTACAAATTGACCCACTAAAAAGCGCGAAAATAAAAACTATTTGCAAAAAAATAAAACCGACTTCCATATCAAAACACTACAAAGCCAAAAATAATTTTAATTTCGGAAGTCGGTGTGAAAAAAAAAGAAAATACAAAACCAATAACACCGACTACCGAAATTAAAATTATTTTTGGCTTTGTAGTGTTTTGATATGGAAGTCGGTTTTATTTTTTTGCAAAAAAGTTTTTTATAAAATGGTTATCCTCACTAAACGTAAAACGTATGTACGTCATACAATATCCTTACACAGACGCATACACTCATGCAATGTTAGCGGCCGACACCCACACGAGCGCATTTCCTTGAGTTTTTAGGGTTATTTTAATTTGTCATGATACTGTGTTTTCATTTTAAGTTAAATTAAATATCTTTCCGTCAAAATGTAACACCTATTTTTTATGACGGAAATCGATTCAGAAGCCGATTCTGAACCAATTACTTTCAGGAATTGCGTTTATTCTGTTGTTCGGTCCGACGTGAAACAGAACGCACCCTTTTGACATAAAGAATTTGATTTTGACATTACTTGACTTTGACAGATAGACTTTGGTTTCTTGTTGGAAAATGTCCGCCCTTGGGACTTTGATTTGATTGTAATTGGTAAAATATCGTTGGATTCGCCTGTTGAGACCGATAATTGGGTCGCGAATTATTTGTTGTTGAAGTGAAATCCCCACTTGTCGAAAACCCCGGGATATTGTCGGAACATCGCCTTATTGCCTACCACGCGTAGCGCGCGCTTGCTGGAAACGAGTTAGGCTGTGATGCTGTGGGACCCGCGCCATCTGGAGATTGACGCCTTGGGAACGTCCTAGAACACACTTGACTTACATCACACGTTTCAATTACTCATCTCATATTACATACAAACACTTTGGACGTGATCAAACAGATCCTAGGTTGCCGTCTACAGCTCAGGTGAGTGTTATTTGTAACTATTTGTAAGGCCTCGGAGGCTATAGATTGTTGTCGGCCGGAGAGCCTGTAGATTATTGTGTAACCTTGTTTATTGTAAGCAACGTTTATAGCTCCGCGTATCGTGGACAAGTTTAGGACACCCCAGTTACCGTTGCACTGGGCCTATTGCAGTCCTGAACAAAGTGGTAGCAGAGCGCGGCTCTTATAATATAAGATCCACTGGTTTAATTGGAAGTTTTGAATATTGTTGAAAACTTAAAACTTGAGTTTAATTACTTAACACAACTTATAACTTAATAAGTTTTGAATATATTACCATGTCATCCGGGCTATCTAATTGAAGTTGAATCAATTGAAGTTGTATTTGTAATTTGTACTGTAGCCCTTTGTTGAATTGACAAGTAAGATTTATTTGTGAAATTAGGAATTGGTTGTATTTGGTACATAAGTTGGTATATTGTTGTAAAAGTTGTTTGGTATTTGTGGCAATTAATAATTGAATGTCATTGATCTGAATTTAAAAGGTTATCTAAATAATAATTACACATAGTCTAACATAATAGGACTTGAATTGTGTGTATTGGTTATTGCATTTATAGTAATTATTGGATTGTTGTTAGAGATTCTCCGGCTCAATATTATACAGTCAATTGTTGTGCTTCTTGATATTTATTTGAGGTTGATCCAGCATTGTATTATACATTCAATTGTTATTTATTTTGTAACTAGCCATCCTTAGCAAGCTAGATTCATACTTGGAATAAGTACAGGGTCGGATTTGGACTTGAAATAATTGAATTTGAATTTTTAATTTGTTGAGATTATTTGGTCGACTAACAAGTCATTGCTGTTTGTTTAATATTTGATTGTTGGTTGTTGATTGGTGTTTTGTATTAATATTTGATTGTTGCAATGGCCTCATTAAGGGCAGTCAGGGAGGCTGCTGCGGGATTGACCTCACAGTTGAGATGGTTCACATCGGCAGCTGCAACTGTTGAGCGTGTGGAATTGGAAGAGCTCACCCTTGCTCGGTATGGGCAAGTGATTGAGAGGATCAAGTCAGCTGATGCTGCGCTCACGCGCTTCAACGAGTACATCATGGACGTGGATTTGGGGGTGATGGATCAGACAGCCCGCGATAAGATTTTTGGTGACTATGACCAGATTATCCACCTGGGGGATGTCATATGTCTACGAGCGCGGGAAATTTTGAAGAGCCGGGTGCCTGATGCGGCCAAGCCGCAGACCCCTGTTGTTGTAGGCCCTGGACTATTGAGTAGGCTGCCCACCCTGGAGCTGCCACATTTTGACGGTCGCTTGGACCACTGGCTGGGCTTCCTAGATCTCTTTGAGAGTCTTGTCGATGCACGCTCGGACCTCGGACCTGCCCAGAAGCTGGCCTATTTATTGTCTGTCCTGGAGGGCGAAGCCAGAGCCTTGGTGCAGCACTTGCCGGTGACGGATTCCTCTTACCCGACCGCTCTGGAGCTTCTCTCCCGACGGTATCAGAACAAGCGCTGCCTGGCTGATGTGCACATCGACCAGATTTTGGGGCTACCGGCCATTGTCAGCACGTCGACGTTGCGCACTGACTTGCTGAACCCGTTGGTTTCAGCAACCAACGCTTTGAGACGCTTGGAGTTACCGGTGGAACATTGGTCCTACTTGTTGGTGCACATAGTGCTGCAGTTGCTCCCCGCGGAGTTGAGGTCACGTTTTGAGCAGAAGTATGGTGGGGATAGTGCCACCCATCTTCCCCCCTTTGACGACCTCCTCAAATTTTTGGAAGACGAGTGTCGGTTTGCGGATAACACTCGTGGCGCCACGGGGTCACCCCCACTACATTCTCAGCCCAGAGACCAGGGACGGACTAGGGCTCGGGGGCCTGTTGATGTTCCCCCCGCCCCCCGTTTTGCTGGCGCCCAGAGTCCTCGGGCTACGGGGCCTGTTGATGACCCCCCCGCCCCCCGTTTTGCTGGTGCCCGGAGTCCTCGAGCTAGAGGGCCTGTTGATGATCGCCCCGCCCCCAGTTTTGCTGGCGCCCGGAGTCCTCGGGCTAGGGGGCCTGTTGATGTTCGCCCCGCCCCCCGTTTTGCTGGTGCCCGGAGTTCTCATCATTGTGACTTTTGTAAGGCAACGGGGCATGTCATGGCGCGTTGCCAGGACTTTTTGAATTTGCACGTAAGTGCCCGCCGCCGTATTGTCAACGCACGCCGTTTGTGCTTCTCGTGCTTGGGGGCCCACTTTCATCGGGACTGCCCCGACCCCCGCCCGTGTAGAATTTGTGAAGGGTCCCACTTGGAGATTTTGTGCGCCAACGCGAACCGCTCCAGCAGACCTGCTTCTGAGGGGGGTTCGCGCAAGGGGGGGTACCCCGGAGACGAGCGCCGGGCTGAGACCCGCGATTCTGTACGCCGCACTCCACCCCCCGCGCAAGTTGAACGGGAGCCCCACGAGCGCCATTTGGTCTTCCCTCGTCAGGGAGAACGCGCATTGGCTGCTAGGCAGCAGTGGCCGGGTCGGCGCCGCTGCCTTTCCCCTCCGTTGGCGGAACGTCCCCGGCTGGAGTCGCGCCCTCCGCCATTCGGGCATCCGGTGGGATATGCCCCTCCAGTGATGGCGAGCGGCTCGGGACACCGCGCAGACGAATACTTGGATTGTTGGCCTCGTCGTGAACGAAGGCAGCCTGGAAGCGGCGATCGGTCGCCGCCCAGGCATCACTAAGAGATTGACGCCTGCCCCGCTAAAGGACCCCCCCGATCAAGACGGTTTTGTTGCCAACGGCCTCGGTCAAGGTCTGGGGACCCTTGGGTGACTCGATTGTGGTCTGTGCCATTTTGGATACGGGAGTTCGGGGTTGTCTTTTGTCGTCTTGGTTAGCGGGACAGGTTGGCCTGAAGGTGAATGACCTTTCAGGCAAGATTTGGGGAATTGGCGAACCGGCTGACACCACTGTTGAGGGAGGGACCTGGTTTGAAATCACCCTTGTGAGTTGTCCGTACCCTAAAATTGGTGCTCCTGCCCTTGTTATAACTGAACTTGGTAGGGACGAGTCACTTCGGGAAACCCTGTTGGAGGACGGTTGAGGCACTCTAGCCTTCCTTACGGGGCCCGTCACCCCCTTTTGTTGCCCAAGAAGGGCCACTTGGTTCAATTGTTGGTGACTGATCGTCACACTAAGAACTCGCATGCCGGTTGCAATGCGCTGTTGGCAATTCTGCAGCGAGAATTTTGGATTTTGTCGGCTGATCGCGTCAATGAGACGAGGCCCTTTGCTGGCGTCGTAACGGATTTTGTTGGTCCCCCTGTGTTGAAGACGTCCACCCTTCGTAATAGCAAGATTGTTAGGGCTTATTTGTGTGTTTGTCTGCCTGTCAACCAAGGCAGTCCATTTGGAGCTGGTAACCTCCCTCTCGACAGAGGCCTTTGAGGCGACTTTGGAAAGATTTGTGTCTCGCCGTGGGTTACCTTCGTTGATTAGGTCTGATTGCGGTATGAATTACAAGGGTACAAGTAACAATTTGAAGGAGGTATACGCCTTCCTTAATGAGAGCCAGGTTGATATTGGTAATAGTTTGGCCCGCCGAGGGGTCACTTGGTTGTTTGACCCGCCAGCCTGCCCCCCATTGGGGGGGTATTTTTGGGGCCGCGGTGAAAGCGGCAAAGGGACGCTGGCGGAGATTGTTGGGAGACACCGTTCTCACCTTTAATGAACTAGCTACGGTATTTGGCCGCATTGAAGCTGTGTTGAATTTGCAACCTTGTCAAGACTTCCAATTGATTAGCGGACGGGTAGGCCCGTCCGGGGGGGTAGATGTTCGGTCCAACGTGAAACAGAACGCACCCTTTTGACATAAAGAATTTGATTTTGACATTACTTGACTTTGACAGATAGACTTTGGTTTCTTGTTGGAAAATGTCCGCCCTTGGGACTTTGATTTGATTGTAATTGGTAAAATATCGTTGGATTCGCCTGTTGAGACCGATAATTGGGTCGCGAATTATTTGTTGTTGAAGTGAAATCCCCACTTGTCGAAAACCCCGGGATATTGTCGGAACATCGCCTTATTGCCTACCACGCGTAGCGCGCGCTTGCTGGAAACGAGTTAGGCTGTGATGCTGTGGGACCCGCGCCATCTGGAGATTGACGCCTTGGGAACGTCCTAGAACACACTTGACTTACATCACACGTTTCAATTACTCATCTCATATTACATACAAACACTTTTGACGTGATCAAACAGATCCTAGGTTGCCGTCTACAGCTCAGGTGAGTGTTATTTGTAACTATTTGTAAGGCCTCGGAGGCTATAGATTGTTGTCGGCCGGAGAGCCTGTAGATTATTGTGTAACCTTGTTTATTGTAAGCAACGTTTATAGCTCCACGTATCGTGGACAAGTTTAGGACACCCCAGTTACCGTTGCACTGGGCCTATTGCAGTCCTGACCATCTGTTATACGTTGTATATGTGATACAGGTTTTCCTAGTACATGAGCTAAGGCAACACGACTTCTTGTCTAACCAGCTCAATTAGGCAGTGCGCGCACTGCGTTGCGTTTTGGAAACGCAAAATCTGTGAAGTATGGAGTGTCATAGAAGTGCGCGCACTGCGGTGGAATAAACGCGTGCGGTAGAGTCACCGGTGGCCCTGGTCATTCTACCGGTGCGGTAGAACTACCGCAATTGCGGCCAAGGCAAGTGGCCGCAAGATAGTGCGCGCACGGCCTTACACGGAACAATGTGCCAACCTGAGTTTGAAAACATGACCTACATCAATTCGTAAGTCGAATTGGTCTCTGTAACTCGATCTAACCGTGGTTCCCGTACAAACTTATCTAGAAAAAGATCTGAAAATTGTTAATATGTAGTTAGTTAGGTACTCGACATATCGTTTTCAGATCTTTTTAACCGACTTCTAAAAAAGGAGGAGGTTCTCAATTCGAATGTTTGTATTTTTTTTTTTTTTTATGTTTGTCCACGCATAACTCCGTCGCTTGCCAACCGATTTGAAAAATTCTTTTTTTGTTGGAAAGGGTATACTTCCCAAATGGTCCCATGAAAATTTTATTGAAATCGGACGAGCCGTTTCTGAAAAATCAAAAAAGTCGAAAAAAATAATTTACCTTGATGATCTTTTCGTTTACTCTGTATTGCGTTTTTTGTTCGCGCATAACTCCGTCATTTACGAATCGATTTGGAAAATTCACTGACCCACTAAAAAGCACGAAAATAAAAACTTTTTTGCAAAAAATAAAACCGACTTCCATATCAAAACACTACAAAGCCAAAAATAATTTTAATTTCGGAAGGCGGTGTGAAAAAAAAAGAAAATACAAAACCAATAACACCGACTACCGAAATTAAAATTATTTTTGGCTTTGTAGTGTTTTGATATGGAAGTCGGTTTTATTTTTTGCAAAAAAGTTTTTCTTTACTCTTACTGTAATTTTAGTAACTTGATTTTTTTTTTATTGATAATAGCCTCGCGTTTGACCGCCATCTCACCTGATGATAAGTGGTGATGTGATCGAAGATGGAGCACGCTTACCTAAAAGTAACCTATTTACTCTTGACTTAAAGACTCCTAGGTTATAGCTATCGGGAAACACAGACTCCGGCAGGGAATTCCACTCCTTAGCCGTACGCACAATGAAGGTATTCCCAAAACATTTAGTGCGTATAGGTGGGATGTCCACCATGTAACGATGGCGCATCGCCGTTTGTCTTGTAGTCCGATGATGGAACGGGCTTGGCAGAATTAGATTGTGTAATTCCATCGCACACTCCCCGAAATGTAACCGATAGAAAACCGATAGACTAGCAACTCGTCGTCGATGTTCAAGGCTCTGGAGCTCATCCAGCTGGTACTTGGCAGATCCATCCCAAAGATGAGAGGAATATTTTATTTTATTATTCCAGATCAACGAGAAGTATCTTAAGTAAATATAAATTTGATTTCCTTGTGAAGTGCGACATTATCGCATGTTATAATATACAACGTATAACGGAAACCCTATATCTATCCACAAGGGCTGAAGACAACATCTGGTACGGAGACTCTATGCACAGTTTCAGCTCAAAATAAGTGACTCAAAAAATTGATACCAAATTATCGGTTTCATATGTTTCTTGAATGCCAATCATAACAGACCTGTCACAGCACTACAAGGGTTAATAACTTTCCACGTGACTTGGCAATAACACTAGAAGAATTATTTTCTTGATAATTCTCTTCGTTCTTCTTAATTTGAAAGATACGATCTCTGGTATCAATGTATTGAAATTTCTAATAAGTTCCACACATGTAGACATAGGATTACAAAACCCTTGCCATATCATTTGTTATCATCCAAAGAAGCCGTGCACTTGATATGTATACACCCTTTAAGTTACACGTTGTATATTGATTACGTTGATTTAAAAATAAGACTTTTTCACACCTAAAAGTGACCTTAGACATGAGTATTTGATAAAAAAAAACTTGTTAAAAAAATAAAGCGACTTTAAAAAGTTTTTCTCGCTTTTTAGTGGGTGGGTTTGTAATTAACCTAGTAACATTAGCATTAGATTATTTAGTATTGTTAATGTGAGGACAATGTAGGTTATTCTTTCTTCGTTGTTTTTACTTTCACTATAATTTATTTAATGATGTCAAGCAGATTGAGTACTTCTGTGGCCTACCCAAATGTCCTTTGGTATTTTTTGTAAAATTGTTGAGCTCCTTAAGTTCTAAGTTGAGTTACACGATAACTGACAAATGCTTGCACTGTCTGGACAGGTCCGCTCAAATTTGCGTGGTTATTTCCTCAAAAGAATACCACAGACATGAACCTACATGCTTCTCATATAAAAATACAAATTGTTTGGACTTTAAAAGAGACTTTGACCTCTGAGTTTGTTTCGGTGTTTCTAGTCAGTTAGGAAATACCGGCCTCATCTAGCTAAACTTAACACGCAAAAAAAACATGACGTGTAAAAGTGTTATTAATAACCAATTTACAAATAAATATTTCATTTAATTTCATTTCATTTACAAAAGCCTAAATATCACCTTCTTATCAACTTTTGCAAAATATTTCTTTTCCCGATGCCGAGCCGTTAATTGTTGAGGAGTTCTCCTGGTACTTTATTATTAGCTTCACTTCACCATATGCATTGTGACGAGCATACAGAACTTAACAACTATATTCAAGTAATCGAATCGCCAGCCATTTTCGAGTAATCGGGAAACATACATAAAAAAGATTCCGATAAACTGAGAACCTCCTCCTTTTTTAGAAGTCGGTTGAAAAGGGTATTCACAAACTAGCGGATCTTGTTTTTGGTAAGTTCCAAAGAAAAAACATAAAAATGTGTTCAAAATCACAAAAATGTGATCATATCCGATGATATAAATATCTACATGTATTCAAGATACTGTTGCGATTACCAAGTATTCTGATGATTAGGGAAATTGTATTTTTCCGTTTGAGCTGACATGAAAGTGGTCAGAGTGATATAGCGAAAACATCCCCCTAAACCAGGCAGCCTTGACTTGTAAAAGTGTTATTTATAACCAATCTACGAAATAGATATCATTTATCACAGCCAGGTAAAACGTTTCATAATTCAAGGCGGTACTGTATTACCCAGTTACTGAAGTGGAAATAAGAATAAGAAAAAACTATAATGTTTTTGCGACAATTTTTTTTAACCATAGTATAATGTCTTGCAAAAATGCTATTATTTTCGTGACTTTTAATGAAATGAGTTTGTTTCGATGTTTCTTCTCAGGGTAGTCAGTTAGGAAACACCGGCCTCATCTAGTTAATATTTACGGAAAAAAATGACGTGTAAAAGTGTTATTTAATAACCAATTTGCAAAATAAAGATCATTTATCATTATCATTTAATAGCTTTAATTTTGCTTTTGGCTTAATTCATTTATAAACAAACCCCTTGTCAGATTTTTAGGACTTCTTTTGACGACGTTACATATTGTCAATTTTACTTTGAATATACTTTATACTTTGTTTATTTTTTTATGCACCTGCCATGTTATCTCTTCACCACCCATGGTTGACTGATATTTTATTTTATTTATTCACACACAAATTTAGACAACCATACAGAGTAACTTAATAATAAACACAAAAATAAACAGATCGTTGAGTATGAAGGTACAATGTAAATATGGTTATGATTTGGCTGTCTTTAGACTGATTCGCCCTATCCACTCGTACTAGTATAAAACTGTATCACGAGGGGATAGTCTTCCTCAACCCTTGAACAACAGATTCCCACAAGGTTCCAGTTAAGTCACATAGCATCAGTTTGATTACGTACTGTATAGGTAATTATATTAATTAGGTTACAAACGATTGTAATTGTCTGTGTGTGGGTGTATGTATATGTGTATATGTTTTTATGTATGTGTGTATTTCTGTATGTGTACAGTTAAGAGTGCTTTATTATTTATTTATTTATGTGCCTTGATTATAACATCGTTCTAAAGTAGTTTTTCAGTGCTGTCGTAGTCTAGTGCTTTCAAATATTTTTCAATAGCTTTTTTGCATGTTTGGCTATCAAGATTCTTCAATTTTACATCTTTGCTTATTTTGTTGTAAAGGCTAGGACCGAGGTAATTGTGAAATTTGTGTGCAAAAGATGTTCTAAATTTGGGTACGTTATAAACAATATCTAGTCGCCGCCTTTTAGCAAAGTGCGGTTTTATTTTATGCTGTGCCATGATCTGTTGCTTAATGAATAATTTTCTCACCGTAAGGACTCCTAGTTCTGAGTAAAGTAGGTGTGTCGGATAAGTGTACTTTTTGCGAGAAATTACTTTAAGTACTATGCGTTGGGCTCTTTCGACAGACAACATGGTTGTTTTTGAGGTTCCGCCCCACACATTCAGGCCGTATACCAGTATGGATTGATATTAAGCTTAATGCCTAAATGCCTATGGTATTAAGTCCATCTTTGTACACTTTGTGTTGCATAAAGTATACACCTAAAAATGTTAAAATTAAAACAGCAGCTCTGAAATTAGATTCCATTTTTTATGTTCCCAAACATTATGTACATCCGAGGTATAGTTACTTAGAAGTTTTTGGAGTACCACAATTCTCTTTAAGTGTGACGTAATACAAATATATAGAATCTGAATTTCAATATATATGATCCGATTCAGCCTGTCCCTAGCTGCACTTCTCCTTTTTTGTTTTTTTTGGGTGGGAAAATCATCAAATGACTTCTTCCGCTCTGGGTCAAGCGGAAGGGTGTGTCAGATTTCTACTGACTAAAAACCCACCCTGTTCCTTCGGCTGCCCTAAATTTCCGGGGCCGCGGTAACTCGGTAGAACTTTCCCGCAAACCCCAGCAGGCAATGGCCCTATGAGGCCCCGTCACTGGTGTTGACAGCTCTTTGAGGCGCGCGTGGAACACGACGCGCCGCCGACCCGGGCCTGGTCGTTACCGGACGGTGAGCGACCCTTGCTCACCGTCCGCAGGCCCGCGCCTACGGTGGCCGGAAATCGGCTCGTGATCCCCGACGCCCGGGGCGTCTCCCGCGGCGGCTGGGGCGCGAGGAAGAGAGTTGCCTCTCCCTCGCGCGTTCGGCCTCCTCCTTCGCTAGCATGACTGCTTCGCAGAAGGAGGCGACCGCAACCCATTCCCTCTCGCTCCGCACCATAGTCTGAACCAGAGCAGGGCGCGAGAGGTCGCCGCCGCCGACCGCCTCTACGAGGACACGGCGGTGCTCCGCCCAAGCAGGGCACACCTCCACCGTATGCTCCACCGTGTCCTCTAGGTGGTCCTCACAATGATGACACCCGGGCGTGTCCTCCCGCTGAATCCGAAACAGGTACCTCCCGAAACAGCCATGTCCGGTCAGCACCTGCGTCAGGCGGAAGGTGAGGACGCCGTGGCCTCTCTCCAGCCACTCCTCAAAGAGGGGACTTATCGCCGCGATTGCGGCGTGCCCAGCCTTCGGTTGCGACAGCCGCACTTTCCATGCTGCCGTGAGATCGCGCTGGCGTTCTATCCGCTGAGCCGCGACTTGCCGCGGTAGCGGAGTTTCACCCCGGCTTAGCACCTCTGCGCGCCAATTATGCACGTGCGCGAGGGCTACCGCTTCCAGATCCCACGGCAGCAATCCGGCAAGGAGGTTCGCCGCCTCCCCAGAGATCGTGCGGTATCCCCGGATCATCCGGATAGCCATGACCCTCTGAGACGCGACTAGCCGGCTAGCTGGTCGCCGCTGCAAATTCAGCGCCCACACAGGGGCCGCATAGAGGGCCATGGACCGCACGATCTCCGCATAGAGCCTCCGGTAGGAGGCGTTTGGCCCCCCTAGATTGGGTAGGAACCGCTTGAGTGCAGCCCCCGCCCGGTCCAGTCTTGGAGCCAAACGTCGGAAATGCTCTACGAAGTTCCACCGGCTGTCGAGGACGAGTCCCAGGTACTTCATCGTCGTCTCGACGCCGATGCGAACCCCTCCCACCGTTATCTGGGAACCCGAAGGTGGTGCGTTCCGACGGCCATGGAAACACATGGCCTCAGACTTGTGCAGGGCCACCTCGAGTCCCAGTTGCCGGATCCTTTCTACGACTGTCGCAACCCCTCACATCGCCAGTTCGGCCGCCGCCTCGTGCGACCCCCCATGTGCCAGGACCAGCGTGTCGTCAGCGTAGCAAACTACACTGACGCCTGTAGGGAGGTCGGCGCGCAACACCCAGTCGTAACCGATGTCCCACAGGGGTGGCCCCAGAACCGATCCCTGTGGGACACCGCACGACATCTCTCGCCGATTCCACTCTCCCTGGTGACCAGGGTAGATGACGGCTCTGTCCGTCAGGTAGGCCTCGACCACACGACAGAGGTAGGTCGGCATCCGGTGATACCGGAGTGCCTCCCGTATGCAACTCCAGGGCAGGGTGTTGAAGGCATTGGCGATGTCGAGAGACACCGCCAAGACGACCCCACCCCGGGACACCGCAGCCTCTGTCGAGAGAGCCCTCACACGCATGATGGCATCCACCGTAGAGCGCCCCTTGCGAAAACCAAATTGGCTATCCGCAAGATCCGGCCCCACCCTCTCCAGGTGCCCGACGAGGCGGTTTGCAGTAATTCTTTCAAAGATTTTGCCCACCTCGTCGAGCAGCACAATAGGCCGGTATGCGGACGGAGTGTCCGCAGGGCGCCCCGGTTTCTTGATGAGGACCAGTTTTCCCGTCTTCCAACGAAGCGGGAACTGGCCCCTCTCCAAACATGCGTTGAAGAGACCTAACAGTCGAGGCCCGAGAGCCTCCGAGGCCAGGACCCAGGCTTTGCCAGGTAAGCCGTCGGGTCCCGGGGCGGTATTCTTGGCATTCAGCCTACGTACCGCCACTCTCAGGTTTACCTCGGTCACCTCTGGAACGTTGTCGTCGTCGTCACTGTGGCCCGCGTCGGACACCGCAGGTGGCGGAGCCATGGGTGGGGCAGTATGCCCACCTTGTGAGGGGAACAAAGCGCTCACCACGTCCTCTACTACCTGGGGCCGGAGACTCTGTGTCAGCGGGGGAGCCCAGGTGCGGAGTTTGTCCCGCACCATTTTATATGGACGTCCCCACGGATCCCGATTAAGAGTCTCCAGCATCTCCTTGCGGGCCAGATCTTTGGCCCGCCGGATCTCTACTTTGAGGACGGTCTTCGCTGCCCTATACCCCTCGTACAGCTCCGCCTCTCCAGCCTCCGCATTTTCAGGCCGGATGCGGAGCCTGCGGTGTCTGGTGTACCGGCGTCGCGCCACGACGCAAGCTTTGCGAAGTAAAGCTAGCTCCTGCGACCACCAGTACATCTGGCGCCGGCCACGTCCAGGCCGGACCCGAGGCATTGCCATGTCACATATTTCGGACATGGCCTCCTGGAACCATTCCGCCTCATTGTTGATGTCGGCAGGCCTGTCCGGTGATGCCACCCAGGCCTGTACAATTGAGGCTTTCAGGAGAAGCTCCCGGTCCAGCTGCCTCAGCGCCCACCGCGGGCCACTCAGGGCCTGTCTGACCGGCGTGTCTGGGGTCTGGGCGGAGACGTCGAACCGGATATACCGGTGATCCGAATAGGTCTCCACCCCCTCCATGACTTGCCAGTCAACGACACGTGGCGACAGAGCAAGGCTGGCGAATGAAATATCCACTACTGACTCACCCTGCATCCGCACGCACGTGGGGACAGAACCCCGGTTCAGGACGACTAGGCCTGTCTCCAGCGCCCAGTCCTCTACCATCCTGCCCCGTGTGTCCGTATACCGGGAACCCCAAACCAAATTCTTGGCGTTGAAGTCCCCGAGGATAAGCACAGGAAGGGTACGGAACCCGGCGACGACGACACTCAGCTCCATGAGGGAGGTGTGGAATTCGGCGAGAGTTCGGTTCGGAGAGAAATACACTCCCACCACGGCAATCTCCCCGAACCGGGCTGCCACGCAACCCCGGCCTCTTCTGATACCCTCGAGGGATGGGGTACCGGCGGCGGCCGATGAAATTAGCCGCTAAGGTCCTCCACCCAGTCATCCCAGGGCGGGACAAAGTACGGCTCGGCGATCACGGCGACATTGATCGACCACTGCGCCATGCTTTGAAGCAAAAGATCCTGGGCGGTGGCGCAGTGGTTGATATTCGACTGGAGGAGGCAGAATGGAGCCGTTATTGACAGTCCATTTCAGCCCCCTCCCCTGAGCCCTCGGACGGGCCCGCCGCATCATGTGCGGCGTCGACAGCAACGGCAGCAGCGGCGGCTAATGGAACGGCAGCTGCAGTGGAGACGGCAGTGGCGGTGCGCTTATCATTACCCCTGGCCTTGGCTGGGGGAGCGCAGGCTTTGCTCCCAACCCGGTGTTCGGCTTGCTTGCCGGCCGCCGCACATATTGGGCAGTGCGGCGCGGCATTGCACGAGCCAGCCTTATGTCCGGGCTGACCGCAGCGGAAGCAAAGGCAGCTGCAGTCAACCTCCGAGGTGCAGTGGATTCCCACGTGCTTACCCACTTGGCAACAGAAGCACCTCAGAGGTCTGGGTTCCAGCAGTTTGACCTGCGCAGATACCCAGCCCACCAGGAGTCTTCGGCCCTCGTTGAGTTTTTTGGCCGTCGCCACAGGGCAGCTTATCAAAAGGGTTCGCATGCCCGTGTGATCAGGGCGTAGAGTGCCTGCCCGAACTTGCTCGGTAGAGCACCCCCCTGCCCTAACGACGGCGGCCACCACTTCCTCCTCCGTAACGGAGTCGTCCAGGCCCGTAATGCGCATGTCTGCACACTTGGTAGGCCTGGACACTCGAGCCTCGTCCACGTTTAAAGACGCCCTGAGCTTTTCAGCTAGGGCGTCAGCGGTAGGGCCGCTAGCGGCACCGGGAATCTCTAACATCCGGGCCCCCGTTGCAGTGATACGGAGCCAGACGCCCTCAGTGATGCCGAACTCCTGGAGGTCCACCGCTTTCTTTACTTTCGCAAGCACGTCGCGATACTGCACGCCCTTTGTGGCTGCCTCTGGCTGCAGTGTGATAACTACAGCTGCCGTTTTTGGGGCGCGCAGCCTAGCCGCGACGTTGCACTCCTTCCGTCGCTGCCGTTTCTTAGCCGCCCTGGCTGCCTTGCCCACCTTTTTCTTCTCCCCAGCCACTTGCCATTCGGCGTTGTCTGCAGGAGAATCCGCAGGGTTAGGCGGGGGCGGCTTATTTGCTACCTTTGTCACCTTAGCCGGGGGCATCTTCGCCTGTGACGACTTCGCTGGGAGCGCCTTCACCGGGGGCGTCTTCACCGGAGGCGGTTTTGCTGGACGCGCCTTCGCTGGGGGCGCCCTTGCCACGGGCACCTTTGCCGGGGGCACGTTTGTCGAAGGCGCACTAGCCATCGTCAGCACGGCCGGCCCAGCCGCAACCGCCGCAGCGGCCGCGTATGTGCCTTTTTGCGCCAATGCCGGCTTGCTCACCGCTAGCGGGGGGCGTAGAACAATGCCTTCCAGTACGGAGATCCTTGACTGGGAGGCAGCCAGCTCCTTCCAGATCGATTAGAGAACCTCCACTGATGTGAGCTGCTCTTGCCCCTCTTTGGGCGTCTCCTCAGGGCGGGCTCCGCGGAGTGCCTCTAATTCGGCACAGAGTCTCTCGTTCTCCTTTTGGAGAGACTCCGTGGCCCCTGCCAGTCGGGCAACCTCTTCCCGCAACTTTGTCACTTCGTCCGAAGCCGGTGGGGTCGAAGCAAAGCCGGAGGCCTTTGCTGCCGCCAGTATGGAGGCCGTGGCCTCTGATATAGCCCTGTTTTTAGAAGACTTCAGCTTCTTCAGGGCCACCTTCTTAAACGCCGCGGTCACGGCCTCCTCCAGCTTGCCGAGCGCTCCCTTCTCGGGGTTGGCTTCCTCCAGCTCGCCAATCGAAGTGGTCTCGGAGACGACTACTCTTTGGCTTGTCTCAGCCTGCTCAGCCGCCTTCTGAATTGCGAGCCCTCTTCCTCTGCTTTTGTCTTCTCGGCCCTTACCCCGCTTGCTTGTTGGGATTTTTCGAGCCGAGACAAAATTTTCCTCACCCGAGGATGGCTCCTGGCCTTCCTCCTGACGTGGGCGCTTGCGGAAGAACTTACTGTTCTCCGCTCGCCCCTTCAGCCTGTCGCGCCCGGAGCCCTCAGAGCTCCTCACGCTCAACGTCTCAGATGCGGAGTCGGAATCCGACCCCACACCCCTCCTCTCTTCGTCTGTGTTTTTTTTTGTGTAAAGATTCCATATTTGTTCCCACGAGTATTTAAAATTTCCAACCAACCAACCAATATTTATGTGGTTCGCACTAATGACTCCCCCTTAACCCCCCCTGTAGCTACCCATGAGCCAAGCTACCAACCTCCCTCGCCATGCGCCGCTGCTTGGAGGTTTGGGGTAATTTTATAGAGGTTTTCTTCCTCGCGATCCGGGCAATTAAGCCAAGACCCTTGTCTCCCGTCAAAAGTCACGAGACATGACCGCGACAAACAACGGGGCTACGAGACTAGCGGTGGCAGAAGCAGAGCTTCTGCCTGCCCGGCGGCAGGGTTAGTGCACGTCGAGCCCGCTCTACCTCCAACGCTGAGCCCCTCTGCTGCACAGAGGGACACGCGTAAGAGGGATCCTCCTTCTCCGTTGGCCGCCTCTGGGCCCCTCCAGACAGAATATTAGCATACGGACAACAAGACCCATTAGGTAGATGATTCCTAAGAAGGAGTTGTTGCCCGTATCCCAGGGTGCATCGGCCCGGAAAACTGGTCTTCCTCCCGGACGTGTCCGCAAAGGAACTCCAGCTCTCGGGCACACGGGGAGGTTTTCTGTCCAGCACCCCAGCTGCCCTGCTCCTGCGACGCCCTAAGCTGAGGTCTGTATCCTAAAGGAGGAACCCTTAGCGTGTAGTTGCCTAGTTTGTAAGTTTTTTAATAACCCCCAGCTAGAGGGAAGTCTTAATTATTTATAATTAAATATAAATAATTAAGGCAGTCACAGGCAAATCCGGTTAAGTAGCCGACAACCGTAGACGTTGATAAAAAAAAATTAATATCAATCATCATTGGTGCATCTAGTTCCACCTCAACTTCATAATTACCAATAAAAAAAACTTTTTAGCAAAAAATAAAACCGACTTCCATATAAAAACACTACAAAGGCAAAAATAAGTTAAATTTCGGTGGTCGGTGTCATTTGTTTTGTATTTTCTTTTTTTTGACACCGCCTTCCGAAATTTAAGTTATTGGAACGAAGTTCCTTATCGCGCGTTGCGAAAGGGAGCTAGATGGAAAAAATTAAGACGAAAAGTTGTAACGACACTTTTTGCTATATTAAGCTATTGTAAGCCGTGCGGCGTGCGCATGTTTCTCTGTCTGTCTCTCTCTCTCTCTCTTATAGAAAGCAAGCTTATATTACATTATATTTGCTAATAATCAAAAAATATTATTATAACTTAAAAAAAATTATTACAATTCCTTCACTAATTAATCGAAAGGAACTTCGTTCCATCCGGGTGTCCCTTGACACCTCTCAAGTTTTTTTTTGCCTTTGTAGTGTTATTATATATATGGAAGTCGGTTTTATTTTTTGCTAAAAAGTTTCTTTCTCGCTTTTTAGTGGGTCGTTTTGTAATTTATCAAGTTCCAAAGCCAAAATGTCAACTACTTATCACCTTTAACAAAATATTTCTTTTCCCGGTGCAGAGCCGTTAATTTTTGAGGAGATCTCGTGGTACATCACCATCAGCTCTACTTCACCATATGCATTGTGACGAGCATAAAGTGCTTAAAATCTATATTCAAGTAATCTAATCGCAATCCACGAAATATTTATAATATATTAGATATTGAGTAGTTTCGGTGGCCATCTGTGGTCTTCATCATCAGTTTCACTGTCCGAAATGGTGCTTTCCGAGAGCAACTGCACAAGGCACTATAAGAAATACCCAAAACTCTATAGGTGTGCCTATAATATTTGAAGAGTTCCATCGATTTCTCCATGATTCCATCATCAGATCCAAACGTGACGACAATGGGACTAACTAGAAAGTATACCCTTTAAAACGAAAAAATATTTTTTCAAATCGGTCCCGTAATCTGCGAGTTATGATGTAACATACATTAAAAAAAAAGGAAAAAAAAAGCTCAAGACGAATTGAGAACCTCCTCCTTTTTTTGAAGTCGGTTAAAAAGAAAACACTCGACTTCCTCTCAGTCTAGAATTCACAGTTCTTTCTCTCTCATAATAACAATTACAATATAGAATTGGAACTACTACATTCAGTAGTTAAGACTGGCAGGTAACGAGTGCCAACCAGCTGTGGTTCACACGTCCTCTAAGAAATACTGCCAACCTTATTAACTGGTATTACCCGGATTTTGTTCCGTGTTGCCAATATACTTAGCACTCTGTGTAGTGTGGCACATGTGTTAGTAAAAGTAGATGTACTCGTATGGTTATAGTCGTGGCGTTTTCTTGGATACTGAAGGAATCAAGCCATGTTATTTTTACTTATTTTGTGATCGCGGTGAAAACTTCAAAAACTTTCTCGGTCTTTGCAAATAAAATGAAGTAGTGTGGGATTTTTACCTCTCAAAAACCAACCCGATTGGTCACCATCCACACATCTAGGCAAGCCCCAGGTCTCCTTATGGACCGTTCCGGAGATCCCTGTGAAACGACTGTCAGGACACCTCCCTTGGGAGACTGTAAAAGGTATGCCCTGAGCTACACTGTATTCGATAACATGGGACTACTGTGCCAAATGTGAATGGGTATCAAAGAACATCGTGCACAACAATGTTTTTAAAAACAACATTAAACCTTGTTGTGACCAGGGACCGAAAGGTTAACCCGTATGAGGGTTTTAACCGGGTTAATTTTTAGGATTAGGTTAAAAAACCCTCAATAAAGGTTAACCCGTATTATAGGGTTAATCAGCCTATAAGAACCGGTTTCGACATAAGGTGCATTTTAGCACATAAAACATCTGCAAGAAAGTGACAGAGATAACTACCACGCGGTGTTTGATCGTGTACCGCCATGACTCTCGTAGTCACCGCGCAGAATGCATTGAACTTTGAGCCCTATTAATGTTGCACAATACTGTTTTTAATATTGACTAATGTTCGACGCTAAAATATTAAAAATAATATTTCGATTCTAGCGCATTTCACCGACCGACACGGTTGAATTGTGAGTATGTTTGTACTTGTACAAATGTACACATCGTCGTTTGTCGTAGGTACTTAGTAGAACTTTGTTATTTTTAACCGACTTCAAAAAAGGAGGTTCTCAATTCGTCTTGAACAATTTTTTTTTATGTGTGTTAAGTACCTCATAACTCAGAGACGGCTGGACCGATTTGAAAAGTTCTTTTTGCGTTTGAATGGGTATATTTTCTAGTTGGTCCCATTGTTACAAAATCAGGATCTGATGATGGGATCCTGGAGAAATCGAGGGAACTCTTCAAATATTATAGGCACACCTATAGCGTTTTGGGTATTTCTTATAGTACCTTGAGCAGTTGCTTCCGAAAAGTACCATTTGGGGAAGTTGAACTGATGATGAAGACCACAGATGGCCACTGAAACTCCTCAATAATAAGTATTTGGTGGATTGCGATTCGATTACTTGAGTACGGATGTTAAACACTTTATGCTCGTCACAATACATATGGTGATGTAGAGCTGATGGTCAAGTACCAGGAGAACTCCTCAAAAATTAACGGCTATGCATCGGGAATAGCAATATTTTGAAAAGGTGATAAGTTGTTGACATTATGGCTTTTGTAACTAGATAAATTACAAACCGGCCCATAAAAAAGCGGGAAAAAAAATTTTTAGCAAAAATTAGAACCGACTTCCATATCAAAACACTACACAGCCAAAAATAACTTTAATTTCGGAAGGCGGTGTGAAAAAAAAAGAAAATCCAAAACCAATAACACGGACTTCCGAAATTAAAGTTATCTTTGGCTTTGTAGTGTTTTGATATAGAAGTCGGTTCTAATTTTTGCTAAAAAATATTTTGATCTCATAATTAGCACATACATAAGTAGCGTTATTACCAACCTGTTTTGAAGTCAAAACTTCTTTAGCATCATTGTGATTTGAAAGTTTATGAAACAAAAAAGTGACAGTAAAAAGAGACAGACACATAAATTCATAAGAAAAAAAAGCCAACATTGAAGGTTTCACTTCTACCACGTGTGAATTGCCCACATGTTTTTTTATTTTTATACCTACGTGAACTTATAGTGATCTGATTAAGTATGCCTAAAACCAGGCGTCCGTCACTCGCTCAAGGCCACGCGTTATATGCCTATCGCTTCGCGTATCGCCGTCGGTACATCCGACAGTGGGCTGCCGCACGCCTGCCTGAACCTTTTTAAATAATTTTGACAACGTCATAATAGATCGACCTAAAAACAATTGATTTTTCTCCGCTTTGCTACTGTTTACATTTTGATTACTTATTTATTACAATTATTTACGCGGTTTCGGATATTTTAGACATTAAAATTTAATAATCGGGAAATCAGGGAAGGAAAAAATGCATCTATCATTTTATTAAACTGAAACATATTTGATCAACAAATAAAAAAAAATGTTTTTCTACAACATTCGTTTTTTTACCAATATCATCATAGGTACAACCATAGAAATATAATATTATATTTATGGGTACAACCCTAACACATTCGTGGGTCGCGCGGCGGTTAAAACTATCTCAACTCTCTGTGTACGGAATTATGGTACATTTCTTCTCGCTGCAAACAGCTGGTATTATTATTATTAGGTACCCGCGCTCGCATTGAGCTGCATTGTGCCAAGATATCATCTCCATGAGCGGTGTCTATGAGTGCGTTGCTCGAGTGCGCTTTTAATGTAGATTGACTTCTGTACCTATCTATTTTGTGGCTGCACAGTGGGACGGCACCACGTGCCTATCAATTATTGGCCATTAGCTTAGATGTAGCGCTCGGCGGCTATGTTGCTTACTGGTTTTGCATTACAAGATAAGGACCAAGCTAATACAATCAATGTACAAAATATAAAATCCCACCAAAATATCCTGTAAAAAATTAGCCAAGCCTCGCCTAAGCTGCTTGTTTCTCTATAAAAAGTAATGAAATCTCTAAGCAAAGCGAAGCCAAGTCTAAGGATCTTTACTGCGATTTCCTTGTTAATATAGTTAGATTTTATGTAACGGGCCGTTGAACATACTCTATGCACTTTTTTTTTACTAGTTAATACATCGAAGTCAACGGCCAAGTCACCGTGCATTTATGGACATAAATGTACAATATATTAAAAACGGCATTATAATCATACGCACTTTAGCAACAGAGGAAGTCTACAGGAGTCAAGCAAATTCAGCGTATATTCACCAAACTTTACTGCATTAACAGAAAATCCTGATGACATAGTTTGCAGAATTATGTATAATCTCTTGATCAACTCTTCATCGATACCCGTGATTTCTGCAGAACATTGATAGGTTTGGAAGAATCTCCTTGCCGTATTTCCGTCATTGCTGTTTCCAGAATCTTGACGAGGCTTATCAATGTGTAAACCAAGCAATTTCCGGAAGCGAGTTTGAACGTGCTTTCTTTTTCTCTTCTTTAATCTTTTATTTTCTGGAGTCGATTCAGCCCACTTTTCGAATCCTAGGTTATAAAAAATATGCAGAATCATTTCCATAGATCTTATCCAAGCATGTAAGGTAGACAGCCCGTATTTAAACGTATCTTCATTCTCAATTCTTGCAGTTACTTTTGTTATATTGTGCATCTGTCTAGGAGTTGCTCAACAAACAGTACATGAAGCACTCGATGGAGTCTGCGTTAACACTTGAGCAACTTTCCCGTCGATCATTGTCATAAACAGCTCATGTCTTACTCGTGTTACCTTCTTTTGCTGCAGGCGTTCGCGTTTGACTTAATTCATTAATTTTTGCTTCAAGTTCAATTACAACAGCTGTAGTTTTTTCAGGAGTTTCTTTTGCTAATTCCAGAGAAATGGGTCTGCAATATCTAACTGAAGAACATGTTGGATTTTGCGATATAACTACTTTACTTTATTCATCCATTAGTCTCAATGGTACAAGTGAAACTATAAACATATTAGCATCCGATATTTGTTCATTTTCTTCCGGTAAAACTTGTTTATACTCACTTTGTCCCGAGGATCCATCGCAACCCCATTTGCTATACAGTTTGAGACGGGTGAACTTTTTCGAAACCGAGTCTATGTTTAAAATACGACAGGCAGTATGACCTAAGAGTTCTTGAAGGTTCACTTTAGCACTTATATTCGTTACGGATATGCTTGACGCAAGAGGATAGCAATCCTTCTTTGCTTCAGCCAAAATTTGGTATGATGGAAATACCGAAAATAAGTTTTTCTCAACAAGTCTCAGCCTCAGGTAGGAATATTGAGCTTTGGATAGATCGGTTTCAATATATATACATAATGCTTCTTCTTTGGTATGGGAAGGTACACCATCTGGACTTCGTAAAATGACTTTTTCTCCTCCTTTTCTGTATTTCTCGTAATACTCACAATCGAAGCTTCATCATTTTCACCCATAGATCGTAAACCTTGAACATAAGCGTAATGCACATGCCCCATTCCATACTCCTGGAGTAATTCCAAGTTTTTACGTTTTTTTCGTACTCTCCGAACACATCAGGATTTTCTTTTTTTTCACGTACTCTAAACTCGCCATTTAACCAATTTGTGTTTTGGCTCTCGAAGCAATCTTGTTTTCTTTGAGCTTTCACGCATTTTTAGTTAGAAATCGTAATCAAATTTCTTTGAATACTTTGCATAACCGTGCTCACATCTGTTGTTGATAAATGGAAATTGTCCAACAAATATTTTTCAATATCTGAAGTACTTTTCCCGCTTATTATCTGAGCACATATATCGCGTCGAAAACACACAAATTCACTAATTTTAAACTTGTTTCAGATTTTTCACAGTTACCGAAGGAAGGTATCCGGACACTTTGATGAACACGCTGCAAACCCGAGTATTTATAGGACCCTAGTTTCAGTAACTTGTGCAAAACCAATAAGAATATTGATAAAAACAGTTTTCACACTAATACTTATTATAATTACAACAACAGATAAGAGCTATGCAACATGATTTTTATCATACGTGTGGTTAAAATGGTCACCGCAAAAAAAAAATATCGTGTGAAAATATAATTATTTAGGTCGACATTTTTGCTTCTAGTTCGAAATGGCGCAGCAATGACGCAGGTTTTTTTTGTATTACTGAATAGGTAAGGTATCTAAACATGTCATTAACTTGACATCGGGAGCCATCGGTAACAAGGAAATCTCAACTTGAAAATTAAATAGACGTAAAATTTCCGTATGACAATTAAAAATTATATTAAAAAATTCGAAAATATATTTTTCATCACAAAATAACGTAGTTATGAACTAGAAATCTTGAGCAATTTAAAAATGTACATTCCCTTATATATACCCTTATACTTATACATTCCCTTGAAGAACATAGAAAATATCTTAAGTTGAACTTCCATAACAAGTACCTAGTCTAGTTAATATCAAATTATCAAAGTATAAAGTGTGGGTGTAATTTTATGAACCCAAAATTTTTTTGTATTTTTGTGTTACTATTATATCGGATGGCTTTATGATCTTAGAATGTAAAACAATCAAAACAGTTTCAGTAACACGACTTTTGTCCCAACTAATTTTGAGATGGAAAATACCGGTTGGTCCCATAGTGCGTCGCGCCGTGCGCGTCTAACTCTAGTGGCGTGCTGCGTGACCTGTGTTGCGCGCCGTATCATTGCGTATATATGCTACTAAGTGTCCAACTTGTAACTTGTTTTTAAATATTTTTGGGGCAAAAACAAAAAAGGTTTATAAAATATTAGATTCGATTTAGTTACTTATTCCGAACGAACTATATTCACATTTCGCATATACTAAACATAATGTTGTATACTTACGGGTAAAACATTCCCACCTCGGAACACCTTTCAGTTGTGAAATATACAGAACAAAGTAAACCAATAAATATAGTAAAATAAATAAAAAAAGATACCTAACCTGTTCTACCGTCTAACTATCTACTTACTAAAAAAAGACACCTACCTACTTACCTGCCTACATTTCTCAATTTGCTTTTGACATTGAATTTTTAATTTTCACCATACACTTACCTACCAAACATTTTCATTCCACTGTGCATGGTTACGCACATAATTTTGAATAAGTTCAAAATTCAACAAAAGAGCGACAAATAAACGCGAGCAACAAACAGCCGCGTGTGACGTAAGATACCGCGACGCAGCCGAGATTGTGCAACTTACAGGTTCTGTCTCTTTCATTCAGATTAATCAGCAATATTTTATAGATTAACCTTAATAGTATACGGGTTAACCCGTATAAAGGTTAATCAAACAAATGGGTTAAACGTCTAACCGGTTAACCTTTAAATCCGATTAATGGGTCCTTGGTTGTGACAATAGATTTCTCGCTCGTTCCTTGCCCAAAGTATAGGTATTGCCATTCAACGTGGCAGTACTGTGAGACTTCTGGGCACGTTTCTGGACAACACTCGTTAAAGATGAAGGACTACTACTGGCTTTGGCATCTAAGTGTATTTTTACCCGACTGCAAAGAAAGGGTTATGTTTTGTTTTTTATTTAGATATAGAAGTTATACTTTTGTAGTTTTAATTTAAGTAATATATGTACATTAATGAAGTAAATTAAATCAAAACATTGAACTGCATTCAAATGTCTTACCTCGATTTGTTTATAAAATTGTCTACAAGCGATAAATAGTAAGTATGAACCTTCTATAATCTCGCGTTTGATCAATACTTGAGATGAGATTGAAGCAAAATATTGACAAGAAAGAAAACACTAAGGTGTGATGAACAGGCGAACAAGAGTCAAATAGCATTATTTGGAAACAATAAAAAATACGTGTCATATTGGACCGAAAAAAAAATCCAGCAGAAGCCATTTCCCGAAACAAAAAACATTAAAAGTCCTACATTCGTGCCATTCCTGACACTTTTTCACATAAACCTAAAAGATTATTTTAGGCATCCTCTCATAGGAACAAGACTCCCATTGTAACTGGGTTTGTCGGGAACCGTATTTGTTTTCATCGAAAACAACGAACTGAGTGACAGAAAAATTTCGCACTATAACCTTTGTTTGAAGCAATTTTTTTTTGAACCCTTTGTGTCAATGCGTTTTTCTCTCAACTCTAAACTGTCAGCTGATTTCAAACTGGTTTCTTTTCCATTCGCAAAATATTTTGAGTAAGGACAAAAACCCACAAAAAGGAGGTACATCTCTAACCAGATAAGTTTTTTAGTAGGTCAATGTACTCGCGTGACGTGTTTCGACCACAATACACACGAATGTTTAGTAGATCAAACTGAGGAAGTCTCCAAATTTGAGGCTTTTACATTTGATTATCTCGACTAATTGAGCTTTGATATTAAGTACATTAATTACATAGAATTGTTATATGATTTAAGTGCTATTAGAGTCATAAGTTTATTTTTCCTTTTATTTTGGATCTCAAAGGTTAGCCCCAGTAAGTAATTTACAAATAAATACTTTTATTTGGGTTGACTCATTAAAAAAACAAAATAAAATAAAAAAAAACCCAGCTAAAAATTAAAGCTGTTAAAAACCTGTAATACTTTGTTTCTATTACTTTTTGTGTGCCTGTGCGAGTGAGTGTGTGCTTGTGTCATATCAATCAAATGCTTATAAAACAATAAAGATTGGAAAACAAAGTGAAGTGAAATTAGATCTTATTTATTCTTATTATTTTTATTTATAGATTTAGTTTCCGGTTCTTCTCCATAAAAATCGACCAATTTTGAACCGTGCACTAACTTCTGACGTTTTGAAGTTCCTATGTAGGCCTCCCCATTTTAATTAAAGCTCGTAAAGTACTTCCAAAGGTGTTCTGGAAGATATCGCTCTCAGCGATAAGACCGCCATTGTAACCAATTTTATTTACAATAATGTTATTAAGTGTGATTTAATTATTGGAGTACAATAAAGAATATTCTATCTATATATATCTATCTATCTAAGTGAAATAAACTAGTTTGAGTTTGATTCTGTTGTACCTACCTATTTCGTTGCTTTATAAAGTAGGTACTTACAAACCAGCATTCTACGAAAGTTATATGTTCGACAGTACACCCATTATGTGAAACTTCTGTCATTTTGCTTGTATGCGGTTGCGGTGGAGCCAGTAAACATAGCTGCTTTAGGTTCAACAATAACGTAGCAAGTTGACTCGTTTCCGCTTCCACGAAACTTTTCCAAGTTACTGCTGGCAACATTACCCACCTCGGATTCGAACTTGCTACCTTTTATTTTGTTTTGGTTGATACGTTACCCAAAATGGACGATACTTTGCCTTTGCTTGCTTAATACTTAGCTAATTACACATTGAAACTGGCCCTCTATGGGGCCCCTATGTGGGCGCTGAATCTGCAGCGGCGTCCCAGAGGGTCATGGCTATTCGGACGATCCGGGGATACCGCACAATCTCCGGTGAGGCGGCGACCCTCCTTGCCGGACTGCTGCCGTAGGATCTGGAGGCGGTAGCCCTCGCGCACATTCACAATTGGCGCGCGGAGGTACTAAGCCGGGGTGAAACTCCGCTGCCGCGGCAAATCGCAGCCCGGCGGACAAAGCTCTGGCGCGATCTCACGGCGGCATGGAAAACGCAGCTTTTAGTTTTTAGTCAGTCGAAGTCTGACACTCCCTTCCGCTCTACCCACAGTGGGAAAATCATCAAATGACCCCTCATTTGATGATTTTCCCACCCAGAAAAATAAAGGTATTACAAGTTGTTAGCAATCCTTTAAAATAATAACACTTTTAATGAACTGAGTATTGATAGACAAGTGGCTTTAAAAAAACAAAGAATTTTACAGTACAAATAAAAAACGAAGAACTGATTGTACGACTCTTGAAACGTCATATAAGGCAGGTTACCTAATTAAGTTATTCGGAGTTAATTGCGGGACAAAACTCTACATTCATGCCAGACATGTTTTCAGGCAAATGAGAATAGGTACAAGGTTCAGTTACTTTTCATAGTCTAGGTAACTTGAAAAAATACTTGAGAAATCAGGGAAAATTATTTATATTTACGCTATTACTGTTGTTTCTGCGACTTCGTGGAAATTTTGATGAACGTATCATATGAAATTTTTACATTTCTCCTGAATATAAGTAACAAATGTGCTATTTCAGACTATAGTCTATGTCTGTACTTAATTTCATCCAGATCCGACCAGCCATTCTGACGATATTGAGTAACAAAATATCCCTACATCCATTCACACAACTTTCATCATCATTTTTATGTATAAATAAATGAATAAAAAGATAAACAAAAAAACTACAGTTTCGTATTTATAATATTAGTATAGATTGACACCACTACGATTCCTAACATAAAAGTACTTCGATAGACAGACGGATGACGCACACCTTGATACCAGACCAGAAGAGAAAAATATAGTAATTAGTTAGTTATAAATATACATTATCTAGTACTATCTAAAATCGTAATTCAATTATTGCTCTTGATAGAGGAAAAAAAGAATTACTAGTGATTTATAGTTTCTTCAGTCTGTTGTAACTATTAATATTATAAATTCGAAAGTAACTGACTGTTTGTCTATTTGTTTCATTCTCACGTCTAAACCACGATTTTGATAAAATTTACAGGCACAGAGATAGATTAGTCCTTGGAAAAAATTAGCCCTTGGATAGATAAGCACTTGAAAAAAATTTCATATGAGCAAAGCTACAAGCAGAGGCTCTCTAAAAACATTTCGAAAAAAAAATATTTGCTTTAACAAAATATTTCCCAATCTTCTTCCCTGCACGACTCTTTTCGCTTGTAGACTTTGAATAAAGACAGTAAATGTATTGCAACTTATCTTACGGAATGTGTGTGAGTCAAAGGAAGAAAATAAATTACTGGGATGTCGGTAACCGAGGGTTACATCGCACCAATTTACGCAACCGACGTTTACAACTTTTGAAACAAAACACATTGCTACACAGTTTTTAGGGTACCACGAACGTTTGGAGAGGAAAATCATCAAATTAATCATCCCACTCTGAGTGGTGTAGAAGTCTTCTACTGACTTAAAACCTACCCTGTTCCTTCAGTTGCCCTTACGTTACGGGGCCGTGGTATCTCGTCAAAACATTCCCGCAAAACTCGTTTTTTTTTATAGGTAGTAATATTTTATAAATTTTTTATACATAATTTTTTATTTTTGTCTTAAATTTTTACAATTTTCTCTTAATCTATGTGTAATTATAACAACGGGAACACAAAACAGCATAAAGAGATAACGTTGGCGACTGTACTAGTATGAACTGTATCACAGTCGACGGCACCTTCCACCCTAATGTATTACAATTGAAATTCATTTTTTTAAGCACAACATTACTATTATAGTTGTACCAGGTTTATAACAAAAGCTTACTTAGTCTTCAACACAAAGCATGCACGCATACATGGTGGAGTGGAGTTTGTTACTTTCTTTCACAAAATATTGTACGAATTTGGATGAATAGTGGCATTTATACCGTTTATAACAAAATGTTTTTATTTACGAAGAGAAAGTCGTGGACGAAACCTAGTGAAGTCAAAAGAACACAGAACATTGCTATTTAGAAAAAAATTGCAAATATATAGGCTTCCTATGACCATATCCTAAATACATACCTACTAAACAACTCTACAAACTATAAGCAGATATTTCTATATTTGACCAAACACTAATATTGTGTGACGGATAGTCGGCAAAAACATTAATATTCTAAAAGGATATTTCAGGGTAAATGATATTTCCAGCTATGTCCTTGTTAGTAATTAATTACAAGATACATCTCGTATTATTATTTTACTTGTGTACCTTCCTATGTTTAGTGGGAGTTTGTGGCTGAATAACAATAGAAGCACGGGTCGATTTTTAAAGCTGCGGGCACGAAACTTGGGACGGCCGAGCGATGGCGGGGCGGCGCGACGGCGATGTATACAAAAGCATTGCCATGTATTTACACATTGCCGTCGCGCCGCCCTAATTTTAACCTCTAGAGCCCCAGCGGCACAAAAACGTGCCAGTAAACAAGTATTAGTTGAGCCCCGCTGGCACAAAATTTGTGTGCCAGTGGAGCTCAACTAATAGTTGACGTAAATAATGGTGGTCCTTGAGAGGTAAAGCAACGATTGCCGAGGTCGGTCCGTGGAGGGGTAGTAGTAGTTGGTTTCCTGTCATTTGTACATCTTTGACCGTCATTACTGGCAGTCAGAAGCCAGAAAATCTGACACAGGTCTAGCCAAGGTTATCGTGTTATCCAGTTACGGAGTGGAGGTCAGATACGCAGCTGTTCCATGAAAAACACAAGTCTTGCATGCGGTTAGATTAAGAGACCCCAACATAGCTGGGTAAAGGCTATGCAGATGATAACAACACGTAAATAAATAATATTAAATCTTTATTTATTTTTTGTTGCCTTATATTGCTGCGGCGAAACTGTTATTTTTTATTGCCTTATATTGCTGCGGCGAGACTGCCACTTCAGATTTCAAGCTGAATTGCCCCGTTCATAGATTTCGTACCAAAGATGCAATACAAAACAACATGTTGTTTTGTCAAATTTCAAAAATAAGAATTGCGTAATATTTCTTTTTATTGGAATAAATGTCAGTTATAATAGTACGTTTCTATAGATGCGTCATATTTAGCGTAATATACATATCTAGTATTATACGAAATATCAATTTGCAAACAAAACTATTTGAATCAAAAACCTAACCGCGTAAAACAACAAAAAAATTCAAAATAAAACCCTTTTCAAGCAATCTGAAGGCATCCATATCTGTGATTGAACTAAAATAAACGGCAACAATAGCATCAATCCTCTTGAAAACTGTTCTCAAAAAATAAAGAACAATTTATGTTCTTTATTTTTTACGGTCAGACTGTGTGATAAAAGTCATGTTTTTATTTTGAATTTGTTTCTCGTGTATCCGATACAGAAAATCACCACAAATTATGACCACGCATTTTTGAAACATCTCTATAACTAATCTTTACATCCTATTTATTATAAATATAAAGTTTGTCTTTCTTGCAAGCCAGTACTGAGCAACGGATCGATGTGATTTTTGGTGCGCTGATATTTAAAGGGCTGGAGGCATTTTTCATTCTTTCGCTGAAAAAGAAACCACTATAGTAAAATCGCAAGCTAAGTATTCTGTAACGTACAACTTAACTGAGACATTAATGAATGTCAAGTGATTTATTTATTTATTTACACTTTATGTACATAGGTACAAAGGCGGATTTAATGCCGTAGGCATTCTCTACCAGTCAACCATGAGTGGTGAAGAGATGGAGTGGAAGGTGCAATATGTACGTGAAAATTATATTGGAAAAAAATAATGATAATAATAGTGATAACACAAAAAAATCTAATATCATAAATTCCTTCCGCTTTAGTTGTAGTGAAAGGGAGTGTCAGATTCATACTTACCAAAACTACCCTTCTATTCTTTCTTGTTTTCGTTTCTTCTTTTGACAATACATTACGCGGTGGCCACCAGCGTTGGTATATTCAACTGCTGCATTGGTAAATCATGGTACGGTGGACAATACTCCGGCATGATCTCACAGCAGCGGCTTGAAAAGAGTAGCTGTTGCAAACGGGTGGGTTATAAGTCAGTAGAAGTCTGAAATTCCCCGTTGGTTTGATTATCAAGTAGGTCTTGTCTTCTCTAGGCCTAGTCTTATCTTATTCAATTTGATAAAAATATTAACGTGCAAAGGTGTTATATTTAATCTATTTACAAAACAACCATTATTTACCAATTCAGATGATATTTAAACATAAAAACATAAAAAACAAATTAACACAATATTTTATACAAAATATAAATACCTAAAAATATATTATAAGAATCAAGAATAACACCTGACACCAAAACAAAAATCTTATTTAAGAAAAAATTAACTATTAACAATAAACATTTTACTTTCTGGGAACAACCTGTATCGTCTAACATTCCACCACCACTTTTGTTATAAAGACGGCCGGCCAGAATGGTCACCCATGTGTGCTCGTTAGTTTTAGTAAATATCTGTTACTTTTTTAGCTTATACCCCCAATGTAATTTAATTATTTGAACAAGTATTTCTTAAGATTGTAAATTTATGTAGTCGATGTTTTTGGTGCACGGTAAAACTCTACTGAGTTTATGTTGGCACCAACTTAAATATAGATAATGTGTGTGAACTATGGAACAAATAAATAAATAAAATATACTCAAGCCACACACCCAACATATTAGCACAATTGAAGAAAAAAATAAAAAAAAAAATTAAAAAAAATAAATAAAATACTATTTATACAAAAGGTTGTCAACCTCTGACTATCGTGTCTGAAAGATGAACGGACTCATTAGAGCAAGTCACCGTGATCTTTGTGAAACCAATTTCTTTTCGTAGAGACGTACCTATCACTACTTAGCGAGTTTTCTAAGAGTCAGCATCTATATAGTCTTCGAGTGATTGAAGCAAGAAGCTAAGAGCAAAAGATAAGATGAAAAATAAGTACCTCTTCCGAGTTCAGCGTCCATCAGTTTACTGTATTTCGTCGATGCATGGGAGTTCCAGGGCCTTGTTGGGTGAATCTGGACATTCATCTTCTGGGCTCGCTCGTTCCATCGTAGACTTCATTAATCGCTTAGCATTAAGTGTGATCGAGATCAAAAGCGGGCTCATACGAAATAATAATAAAAAATCGAACTTTCTGTGTTTCACTAACATTACTGCATATTGAATCTTCTTGGGCATAATGTTGCACGCATAAATGAATCGCCTTTTCAACAGAATATTATAATAAATCAAAACTATTCAAATAAACAGAAACTTTATTCCTCGATAACATTAATTCATATAAACATTAATTTACAGACTGCATACTGCATAATTTCTCAAAACGGCATGTCACATATAGACGGATTCCAGGTTAATCTTATGTTTTAGGAATTCTTAATACCCTTAACCTTTCGCAATGCGAATATGGCACTAATTGATAAATTCATGGAAAGGTGACTTGGATCATTGAGGAAAACTCCTGTCATAAAACTGTGAATTGAATGTGGGTTGGGTCGTTTTCTTCCACATAGTGAATACCAGTGCACCAATAGGAGTTAATTTATCTGAAAATAGGGGATGAAGATGGTTGGTTTATATTCTCGCTTCTACCCCGCGTCTTCACCCGCATGAACTGTGAAAGTAGTGTCTTGGCTAAATAAACTTATTCTACTTCATCACGTTCATTACAGAGTGATCGTAGTCGTCACATTAGGGGTCTCTGTAGCATCGCTGCGGGTGACGCCGAAGGTGTTGGAGATCACGAGCCGATCTCTGACTAACGTAGTAGACGCGAGCTTGCGGACGGCGGGTTAGGATTACTCACCGTAAGGTAAAGACCAGGCTCTGGTCGGCGCATCATAGTAGCAATGATGAGTTGTGAGAGTACTCTGACGAGATACTGCGACTTCAAAACGCAAGGGCGACTGAAGAAACAGTGTGGTATTCTAGTCAGTAGAAGTCCGGGAGGATTAATTCGATGATTTTTCCACCAACAAAATGTGTAGCCCTGCTTCATAATCCTTCGGCTATTGCTGCTTTTCTTTAACATACCTAGAGGAGATTAGATAGAGAGAGACTACAAGATTTGGTCTATACATGCGCCAAGATCCATCTAAAAATGTTCATCGATTAAGGTACAAAGAGATTGACATACAGAGTAACTTTAATATTTATTTTAATAAGCAAGTTAGTAGGTTCATTGAGTTTAATAATTATTGAAGGCATTGCTGCTGTAGCCTCCTTATATCACAGACATCATGCCGTTTTGGTCCAACAATCTCTGAATAAAACATTCGATATAATTATGTAGATCAAAAAATAATTTGGGGGATTAAGAAACAATAATGGAGCAAGAATTATAAAGAATGTCAATCTGTTTATCTGTTTGTACACGCTAATCTCCGAAACTACTAGACGAATTTGAATGAGACTTTTTTTTATACATTTATTAAGCTATAATTGATTTTGGAAACTGGAGCACCTGTTGCGAAACTCTGAACTTTTTACAGCGTTTGCCTGTCCCATCTAAGACTTTTGACAATTGCCTTCATCGCGCTGCCACTGTCAACATGTCGCATGTTTAGATCCTGGACGTGCTTGAGTCTATAGAGAAATGAGCCCAGAGACTCATCGGCAACGATGCACTGGTCGCGTCAAATCTCCAGAGCCTTGAACATCGGCGACAATTTACAAGTCTATCGGTTTTCTATCGATTACATTTCGTGGACTGTGCGATGGAATTGCATAATCTTATTCCACCAAGCCCGTTCCATCATCGGACTAAAAGAAAACGCCATTGTTACATGGTGGCATCCCACCCACATGCACAATCGTTTTGGGAATACTTTCATTGTGTGTACGGCTAAGGAGTGGAATTCCCTTACCATCAGATGAGATGGTGGTCCAACGCTAGTATATTATCAATAACAAATAAATATACTCACTAATGAACCCACCCTTAAATAATACTTTCAAAGAGGTCTAAGCACAATAAGTTTCCCAATTCCTAAAATATTTATAGTAGTATAAGTAGTTTCTAAGATTATGTCCACTGAGAACAATAGAGCACTATTATATTTCCCAAGTGCATTGTACTCTAATGTAGATTTTTTAATATGTCACTTTCAGTTGCCTCGTTTTATTAAATAGCCTAATATAAACAGTTGAGACCCAGGTCGAGACGCTGCAGTTTTCATCTTTATGAAAAGCAAAGAAAGCGCAAATATTACGTTTTTCTTAATAAGCAGGAGTGACTTGAAGCCGCTGCATTTTGCTTATTAAATTTTGAGGCCCTTAGTTAATTAAATGGACAAAAGTCTAGACGTAATAAGAACTATTTAGTAAGCTTAATTTTTGTAAGATAATAATATTGTTTAATAACAACTAATTTTCGTTATGTTGTTGTCCTTTGAGATAATATGAGGCTTTTTAAAACTAAAAGAAACAAATTAAAGCACTTCACTAAACGTCATAAACAAAAAGAAACATTAATTTCTAGGCTAATACCTAGTTATCTTAGGTTACAAAATATCTGACAAGGGATAGACCAGCCTATTAGTAAAAAGTGGCCAAGAGGGAGTTGGACACGTCCATGAAGGGTTTTCATAGTAAATTTAGTGAACATTTTATTTTAGAATCTAATCGACTTGGCAATGCCGCCAGTCTTTTGGGCACATTACCAGTGGACAGCGATGCGCACGAATTTCTGGATGCCATATTTTAGTTTATTTTTAGATGTGTATATGTAGTTTAGGGTTTTATATTTTAGTAATTATTCTAATGTATTCAATAATTAAAAAAGTAATAAGCTTAATTTAATCGACTTAAATAAAAATAAGATTCAATTATAGAATAAAATTTACCAACTTACCATCTTAAGAATATTGTCAATATACTGCAGCAACTTTAATTTTACTATGTGATACTTCCTGCAGCTGGACACTGATTCCCAAAATACAAGCTCAATTTTAGTTTGGAAATCAGTAGCATTAACTTAGCTCATATTCGTGCAATACATGAATATAAGCCATGTGTTAGATTAATGTAAGATGATTGTATTGACTGCTGAGCTAATTATACATTTTTGCTTATATAACTCGATTAAGTGAGGGATTTCTTTTCAACCGACGACAAAAAGAGGAGGTTATCAATTCTACGCGTATATATTTTTTTTGTGTTTAAATTAGCCTTTGCATCACTATGCGTTAATGATACTTTTTTATTGATCTATATTTATTTAGAGGATTTTACCTAACAATGGTACGTCAGCCTCATAATACCCTAATCTAATTAATATTAATGATACTTAGCTATATTAATGATAACTAGACTATAGTCAGACTATAATGATATAAGTGGGAGGACGTGGACTATAGTCCACCACGTGGGCTCAGTGGGTACTGGTGAATGGCAAAACTCATCGCATTATTGGTAGGTACTTACTAGCATATACCCATATTTTCTTACGATAATCTGGTTAGACGTGTTGGGACGTGATAAAAACACGTTCTTTAACATTGTATTTGAAGAACATGCAATCTCGATTACAATGCGATATGGGCCTACCACACGCACACTTCACCACAGTTTTGCCTGCGCAAGCTTCTCGCATGAAAAAACTGTACACGGACGGCATTACCACACTGCACAGTTAAGTACGCGCAGGCCACATTCTTGTCGAAATCGTCGGCGTGGAAATAACAATGTTTCCCAGTGAAGAACCATGTTTTCTGCTAATATTTTTCAAGGGTTTGCTAGTGAACAAAAAAAGACAATGCAAAAGTCAATGCCTAAACGATCAACGTGGACAAAAAATGGTTGTTGAAGAGAAATATTCATTCACATATAAATCTACTCAAGGATTTAAGAGATGATCCAAACGACAACTAGCCTCGACTGTGGCTTGAACACTGAACGCCCAACCACACACACAGGCAAGTACGCGCAGGCCGGGCTTGCGCAGGCAATATTTCAAGCAAGTCGAAAAATGCGCAGGCCGCGCTGAGGGGTTGGCGCATGATTCAGTTTTACCAACCGCACGCACAGTGTTCCGTGTACAAACCGGCTTGCGCAGGCAGAACTGTGGTGAAGCTTGTGCGTGTGGTAGGCCCATTATGCGACAAAGAAAAAAAAAGTATTTTTTAGGATTTACCGAATTTATTTCACTCATGCAAATTCTTATACAGAAATGTTTTATTGTTTTTTTATTAATATTACTTTGCTTTTACCTTTCAAATAAAACTGAGCTAGGAGATTAAACATATGCAATACAATATTTTATATGTTCGGAACAATACAACCCAACAGCGAAGCACTTTTGCTTTCGTGCATTTTTATAAAACTAGCAAAAGTAATTATTAAACTCAGTACGTATTCGTCCGTCGATCGCGTAACTCACACCAAAACTATACAAACCATCTTTTAGATTAAATCAACTTAGCTTTCTTACTTACAAATATATTTAGTTGTTTAAACCATAAAACCATAACCAAACTAAACTAGTATCATTTAAACCAAACCAATATCAAACCGTAACCGTCGAATAAACCAAAACCACAAAAATATCAACCAATTCAGAAGGTTGGTATTGCGCAGACCGATACCAATTTTCTACATTATTTATACGCAACACAGTAACACTTTCAAAATTATAATTTCAACTGAATTTATGTAGGTACTTAGTGTCACTCGGTATTAGGCCGTGCGCGCACTGCCTTGCGGTGGCCGCAATTCCGGTAGTTCTACTGCACCGGTAGACTGACCGCAGTGCGCGCACTTCTATGACACTCCATACTTCACAAATTTTGCGGTGCGGTAGAACTACCGGAATTGCGGCTACCACCGCCACCACGTTTTGGAAACGCAAAATCTGTGAAGTATGGAGTGTCATAGAAGTGCGCGCACTGCGGTGGAATAAACGCGTACGGTAGAGTCACCGGTGGCCCCGGTCATTCTACCGGTGGGGTAGAACTACCGCAATTGCGGCCACCGCAAGGCAGTGCGCGCACGGCCTTAGGGCAGCTCGTAGAGTCGTGGCTAATAACAATCGGATGTGTCGATTTTCACGTTTAAGCAACGCTTACCACAGTCGTCGCGTGGATAGATGACTCTCAACTTTTCGAGATTCGTCCATGTCGCGGAAAGCACGCTGTTGGACCCAGCTGTCATTGTACATCTTAGAAAGAAAGAAAGAAAAAGTATTTATTGCCAACAGACAAACAACATGCTAACAATATTTAAAACTTATTTTAGTTCCTTAAGAATAGAGTAAGTAAATTGGATCTTAAGTATATTAGTAGGTAAGGACAAAGATTAATATATTAACAACTAGCTTCCGCCCGCGACTTCGTACGCGTGGGAAGGTTTTCCCGCGCAAATTCCGATCATGTGGGAATTTCGGGATACAAAGTAGCCTATGTGTTATTCCAGAATGACAACTATCTACTTACCAAATTTCATTCAGATCCGATCAGTAGTTTTTGCGTGAAAGAGTAACAAACATCCATCCATCCTCACAAGCTTTCACATTTATAATATTAGTAGGATTAGTAAGTAAGTAAGTATTAGTAAGAAAGATAGTATATAGTATAGTAAGAAGAAGTAAGATAAGATTAGTAAGAAGTAAGATTTAAGAAAAAAAGGAAACAACAAAAACAAGATAAATGCACGTCGTGACCGACGCAACAAGGTTCTCACTCAGCATTATGCTATGCCATAGGCGTGCCCATAGCACGGCACTGGTTTTCAGTGGTTGCCTTAAACATATGGCGTACGGGTAGTCTGTAAATCTGACATCAGTCTTGCCATGGTGTAAGCTAAGTAGATAATGAGTGTAATTTTTTCCAAATTTAAAATATTTTCTTACGGATCGGACTAGATCAACAAACATTCAGCCTTTATATGTTTTCAAACTAAGATCTCAGACAAGAAAGCGTTTTCCAAGTCCTTACACTACTTTGGACATAAAGTCGAATGAAAGAGTGTTAAAAGCCTAATGGCTAAGACGTTGGACTTATGATCAAGAGGTCGCGGGTTCAAATCTCATCCATTACACTATGAACGTAGATCTATTCTAGATTGTATCTAGAGATTATGCATATCTGGCTTAATTGGAGTAAAGATTACTAGTAATACGAATTTTACCCATATTGTTATATGTATATACGCATATTCTCTTAAAAAGGTATGAAAAACATAATCTAAATATATATAACTCAAAGGTGACTGACTGACTGACATAGTGATCTATCAACGCACAGCCCAAACCACTGGACGGATCAGGTTGTTGGCATGCAGGTAGATGTTATGACGTAGGCTAAGAAAGGATTTTACGAAATTCTCACGGGATCGGGATTTACACGGGAAAATATTCCCACGCGGGCGAAGCCGCTGGCACAAGCTAGTTAGGTATATTTCCACTAGTGTTTGGCCGGTTCTCAAAATTCAACCATTATTTATTTTTTACCGAAAGATAAAAGTCTTTCACTACACTCCATGTCAGATGGAAGAAGAAAAATTCCTCCATCTGAGATGGAGTGCAGAACGTTAACATTTTTCCATAATAATGCTTAAACCATAGTTGATACAACTGCGGTATGTTGGGGTCGGTTTTCAGTATAAAGGTGGATTTCAGGTAATACTGGAAGCCGATCCCATTAATTTAGGAAAAGGCTAAGTGGATGATGCAGCTGCCAGTAACCAGTTTACCTGTTCAATCTGTTCAAAAAATCAATCGACGAAAATAAATTATGAATATCTCTACTTGCTGCATACGTTCTTCCCTGTCAGCTTAACAATGTTCCAATTAATTTAAAAACAGAATTAAACGCAGACACGTCATAAATTTCACATCGACGCGCTCGGTGTGCTTCATAGACGGAAAAACCTCATATGATAGGAAATTGGAAATAAATTCCTTTAAGCTTTCAATTACCTCAATCGGGAATATCGAGTTTCCGGAGACATATATTTAAATCCGTGTACTGCTGTAACTTTAGACGTGCTGAGTTATGTGAGGAATTATTGTATTTGCAGCATTTAGTTTTACAAGTGCGTGTCGAGTGAAAAGATTACTATTATTTATTTATTTATTTATTTACTTTATTTACTATTACTATTACTATTATTATTACTATCTAATTCTAATATTTTATTTATTTTGTAAAATGTAAGAACAGGTTTAAAAATAAATAAAATATTTTATATTATTATATTACTCACGGAATTTCAAAAACTGTTAGGTCTATGAGTAATTGAAGTTAATTATAATCTGGCAGAACGGTAGATTATAGATAGGACATTACAGAAAGGTCAATATTTGGTTTTATTATTTTTAGTTTGGTTTACATTGTCTAGGCTTTTTTCAATGTATTTAATCTTGTAAAATTAAGTGTACACATAAAAGTAAGTGAAGTACTTGAAGGACGGCAACATCGCAATTTATTTATGAATGCGTACTCGTGTACAGAGTGTTTCTTTTACGTATCAATTTTACATTATTAGTGAATATTTTAATATTAAAAAAAAAACATTGTGTTTTCGAATGGTAATATTTTTTTTAGCATATATGGATACTATACTATTGCGGGTTAACGGGAACGCCCTCTGTTAGTTAACATACTGTATATATATTTATATAAGTATTTATTTTATTATAGGTATCTGTGTTTATATGTTTTAATATCGTTTTGTAATATCACTTCGCCACCTTTCGTTGTCTCGTAGAGAAGAAAGTGTTCTATCGCTACGAGATAAAGCTGCCCCGGAACAACAGGAAAGGATAGAACACAGTAAATTCTCTTTCCTCCGCTCCACTCAGAACGTGAGTATATTATAGTACATTTGACGGTTTTTCCCCGCGAAAAAAGGGTGGTCATAAGTTAAATTCTCGGCAATAACAGTTAAAAAAATAAAAAAGAACCGTATTTATTATATTTGTATTTGGCATTGACGTCTCTATATGCTGAAGATTACACCAAGTTATTTTGAGCCTGTTTTATAGGCTTGCAATAAAAATATCATAACATTTGACAGCTCTAGGCGCTGTTTGAAAATATTTTATTGATGATTCGCTATCGCTCTATCAGTTAGCAAACGAAATATTTCATGCTCTCAATAATTGTGCATGATATGTATGGTAAAACGTGAAACTGATTTAAGCCAATATTACGTTACAATAAGACAAGCACAAACCCTTCCTTCTTTCAAAAACATGGTAAAAGATCTCTGTCTCTCTCTTTAATTTGTTACTATTTTTTATACAACGTGTAACGGAAACCCCATATCTATCCAAAAGGGCTGAAGACAACATCTGGTATGGAGCCTCTATGCACAGTTTCAGCACAAAATAACTGACTCAAAGAATTGATACCAAATTATTGGTTTCATATATTTCTTGAACACCAGTAATAACAAACGTGTCACAGCACTATGAGGGTCATCACTTTCCACGTCACTTGCCAATAAAACGATAATTCTCTTCGTTCTTCTTAATTTGAAAAATTCGGTCTCTGGTATCAGTGTATTGAAATTTCTAATATGCTCCACACATGTAGACATAGGATTAGAAAACCCTTGCCATATCGTTTGTTATCATCCAAAGAAGCCGTGCACTCGGTATGTATATACCCTTTAAATTACACGTTGTATAAGTGAATAGTACACCATGGACTACCCGCGTATTTATTTTCTCGTGTTGTAGTTTTTAAGTTCTCATTTAATTCTGTTGTGGTCTACAATAAAGAGTATATCTATCTATCTAGTCATAACATTAATTTTAAATTCAATGCAATTCTATGCGTAAGAATACTTTTTAAATTAGCAAATAAAATAAATATTGCATTTTAAAATTGATTATCATCTGCTTGGCGTTTTCCGGACTATGTTGGGGTCAGCTTCCAGTCTATCCAGATACAGCTGAGTAGGAGTGTTTTACATAGAGTAACTGACTATCTGACCTCCACTTGGCTAGACCAGCGTCAAATTTACTGACTTCTGACTACCCGTAATGAGTGTCAATGAAGTCTAAATAACAGCCGGGATCAACAGCTTAAAGTGCTTCAAGGCACGGGGGTAGCAACACCGCCAACTTCCAAACTCCAGGCTTCTACTGAGACATTTCTTACAGAAAAATCGGTTGTCTGTAAATTCGGTTTACTGACGATAGTTGAACGTGACAACGTCATAAGAAAATACTGATGGAATGGTTGGTTGCTATAAACAATTGACACCATATTCACTTTTCACTGCACTTCATACTTGACGAAAACATGTCAGTTGTCCACGCGGACGCATCGCTCACTCAAGTAGGAGAGAGACAGATGTCGAACGCTGCCGAACCCGGAGGCTGATTATGCCACTATGTCGCTCGTTCGGCGCTCTCGCTTGCACTTCAAGCCTTAAATGGAACGCCTCAGAGCGAGGTAACGCCGCATGAGTCATGTATTTTCGTGCGTGCAGCCAGCTTCATCAAATTATAAGACGTTGTCACGTCAAAAACCCGATAGCATCTTTTTGCTCGACCCGGAAATCGAACCCGGGACTTCGTGCTCAGCTGTCGTGCTTGCGACCACTCATTACCCTTAACCTTTATTTAATTACCATAGAAGAAAATTTCTCGTCTAACATAGTAAACAAACATAGGTAACGTAATTAAAACGGCTTTGGGTCAGAAAACCCACACGCACCCAAACTGGAGACGCGCAAAACCCTTGGGGTCAATTCCATGACTAGTCAAAAACTTTACTCCCCTGATTAAATGCACGAGTGATTCCTTTAAGCTATTATTAATGGTAAGTAAGACACTGGCACACAGAGTAAATATTATCAGAAAAGTCACTCAGCACCTTTCTATAATTTGTTAGGTTGCTAGTGTATATGATCTCACCTGATACAAGGATGCCGTTGACTATGGATTACGTTTTAGTGCCATATTTTCACTAATTTAAAGGCGATATTCGAAATCAGTGAATAGTGATACGGTTCTCAATTCTTTATTGCGTACCATAATGTTACATAGTTCTTATGCATAGTTATACAGTATACTAACTAACAGAAGGCGTTCCAGTTAATCCGCAATAGTATAAGCGACCCGTCATTCATAAATAAATTGCGACGTTGCCGTCGTTCAAGTACGCGTGTACAGAGTGTTTCTTTTACATATCAATTTAAAATTTTTAGTGAATATTTTAATATAAAAAAATATAAAAACATTTTGTTTTCGAAAGGTAATATTTTTTTAGCATGTATGGATGTAATACTATTGCGGGTTAACGGGAACGCCCTCTGTTAGTTAACATACTGTATAAGTCACAATTATGAACCTTGTATCACAGCATAAACCAATGTAGGTTTGGAACTTTACTACTTACTTTAGGTTTTTTACTGCTGTCAAGCTTTTTGCAAACAGAATTTGAATATTTGAAAATAGATAGATCGACCATAACATAATTAAACAAAGACTTAACAACTACAAAGGATGTTACAATGGGCGGTCTTATCGCTTAAAGCGATCTTTTACAGACAACCTTTGGACGAAATTAATACAGCAGGAGAAAATAAATACGCGGGTAGTCCATGGTGTACTATTTACTTATATACAAAATACAGTAATAAATAAACTACATATTCATTACAATAGTTTAGTTTACATATATAGGGTATGTGCATGAATTTTTTTATTATTTTTGCTAGAACTAGTACAACCTAGCATATCGCCCCGTCAGCTTGGGCAGAGCACCGACGAGTGGGAAGCGGTCGCCTCCTTCTGTGAAGCAGTCATGCTTCCGAAGGAGGAGGCGGGCCGCGTGAGGGAGAGGATGGCGTCCTCCCTCCAGCCCAGCCGCAGTGGTAGACGCCCACGGCGTCGGACGTCGGCCGACGATCTCCGGCCACCGTAGGCGCGGGCATGCGGACAGCGAGTAAAGGGCAACTCGCTGTCCGACCATGGACCATGCCCGGGTCGACGGCGCGTCGTGTTCCACGCGCGCCTCAAAGAGCGTCAGCAACATGACGAGGCCCCCTCTGCAGAGGGCCGAAGCCTGCCGGGGTCGTGGGACTCATCCCGTTACCGTGGCCCCGGTACGTAAAGGGCTATTGAAGGAACACCGTGGATTTTAGTCAGTAAAAGTCTGACAGTCCCTCCCACCCTGCCCGGAGTGGGAGGACTTATTTGATAATTTTATCACGTTAAAAAAAAAAAAAAAGCATATCGCCCCGTACCCGCTTGATGTTGAGTTTTGGGACACCTGTATATACCTATATAAAAGCTGAGACATGTTTATGTCTCAGCTTTTATATAGGTATATATCTGTCCTTACAGACAGACATAGATATCTATTACCATAATATAGTGTCGGTTCTTACTTATTATTCTATACCATATCCCACCTTTGTTGCTAAGTTTCAAGTAAGGGAACACTGCAGGAGTCAGGCCCTCAGAACTGTACAAAGGGGTCACTTGGCAAGGAAATGTCAGGAACACACATCAATATTAAGTCCAAAACTTTGGGATCGCTAAGTTCGCCGGTTCAAGTGAGATGTTGACTTGTATGTTTAAGTTGGGATTAATCAAGGGTGCTTAGGTTTGTGATATATGACACCTTATTTTGTGGTTAGCTTTTAGGTTGTGCATATCGGGATACAAAAGCGGTTATTGTTAATTGGTATGTTTGTTTACAACACATAATTAATAACATTATGTAACGTGTAATTTAAAGGGTATATACATACCAAGTGCATGGCTTCTTTGGATGATAACAAACGATATAGCAAGGGTTTTGTAATCCTATGTCTACATGTGTGGAACTTATTGGAAATTTCAATACATTGGTACCAGAGACCGAATTTTTCAAATTTAGAAGAACGAAGAGAATTTTCGTTTTATTGGCAATTGACGTGGAAACCCTCATAGTGCTGTAACACGTTTGTTACTATTGGTATTCAAAAAACATATGAAACCAATAATTTGGGGTCAATTTGCATAGAAACTCCATACCAGATGTTGTCTTCAGTCCTTTTGGATAGATATAGGGTTTCCGTTACAGGTTGTATATAGTCCCCCTGACCGGTTTCGGCCACATTAGCGATTTGCGCAGCTGATAATTCTAGTGCGCGTTAGAACAACGGCCTTAACTGCTTTTCAAGGCACGCATATCACAATGCCAACTTTAAAATACCGGGCTACCACTGAGAATCTCAATATCACTTTGCCCGACCTAGGAATAGATCCTGAGACCCCTTGCTCAGCAATTATGCTTGCGGCCACTAGGCCACCGAGGCAGTCAATCAATAGTTGCAAATGTCAAAAACACCCTTTTTTCTTAATCATATTGTTACGCCAGTCGCTTAGCTAAGTACGTCGACTTCAACCGACATCTAGAATGTTCGAGACACTAACGCCACCTGGCGGCGC
Organism: Tholera decimalis; assembly: GCA_943138885.2. Taxonomy (NCBI): domain Eukaryota; kingdom Metazoa; phylum Arthropoda; class Insecta; order Lepidoptera; family Noctuidae; genus Tholera; species Tholera decimalis. Next base: position 23,308,054 of record OW964565.2, read on the forward strand.
GTAGTAGTACTGAGTATCTAGAGTAGCTTCTGGAATATTCTTGGCAGTGTAGGTGGTGAGTCAATTTTACAAGAATGTTCTAGAACTCATAGACCGGGGTATAAATAGATCGCAGAGGAACGCAGACGATAGTCTTATTTCAAGATACAAGGCGATATAATCGAGGCTTTACAAGTGAATTTCGGTGCGATTTAGGTGTTGAGTGACAAGTATTGTACTGTGAATAACTGTGTTACTTTTTATTTGGTGTTTATTTAAGTAAAGTGTTAATTTTGGTTTAATTGGTGTAAATTACTTCTATCCTGAACCCCAGCTCGTAATAATATTAAATATTTTCTAACATTCCATTGCCTACGTACCTACTTACATATTTACCTATGTGAAAAGCTTTTTAATAAAAATATACCAGTTAATGCCTGTCCATGATATTGTATTTATTCATTTAGATTTTGCTACAAAGAACAGACTTAAATGCTATCATAAATGTTAATGAACTCGTACACCTTGTGCTTTCTAAACTTGTAGGGAATCTTTGTATTTTAAATATTACATCCATCCATCTCTCAGACCCTCAAAGACTTATACATATAAAAAAACGCTATGCATCAACATTACAGCTCTGTAAAAGTGCGCACGCACTACATATAAGTACTAATCTTAACATAATAATTTACATAAAGTGGTATACCTAACCGTTGTAAATAATTAAGTTATCAGCGTGCAGGATATACATAATTATGTAGAACCGCGTTTGTTAACTTTTCTATGTGGTCTTTTCAGCATACAGGACACACTTGTAGGGTGATACGATATAAGTTTTATTTAAGTACCTTGAAAGTTCCTTAGCTTCAAAATTAGTCAGCGTTAACTCTGGCTAACATGATTATCCCCACTAACGGCTTGAGCAGACGATACAAAAAGCATTTATAAATAGTAATTTAATCTTGAGTAATTGTAATAGTATTGGAATAAAATGTTATTTTTTCTACTCGGTATTTCCAAAGTGGTAATATTTAAGAGTGTTTTTCTGTATCTGACAAAAAGCAGGTAAAACAATAATTTCCACACTGAAGCTCTTTATTTTTATAGTCAGTGGAAAATTTATTGAATCCCAAAGTACATAAGTCATAGGAAGATATGATAGGTTCTACAAAGTTCAATCCCACAACAAATACGTATTCCATAGTTATTTGCCGTGTTTATTCTGAAAGAACTCGGCATAAACACACAAAATGCAATCTCAACGCGACTACACGTATGAGCGACTTGCATTAAAGTTTTGAACGTGTAAACAACGACATATAGATCGGGAAGAATTTATGTAGAACTTGCATGGACGTTTTGTAAACAAGTTGACAGATTTGTTTACATAGACATGGTCGTACCATTACTCGTGGGCACGAAAGTAATGCTAAACAAAAGTATCGCGTTTGTGAAGCACCTTCAATTATGCGGTGAAAGACAATTTAGTTGCAGTATTGGGACTGTTAAATCTAGTTTAGCAGCTATTTAGAGTTAAGTATAGGGGACTTTTTGGCTGAATAACAACTGTGCCATAAACAAGGTAATAACCAATTTTGATAGGTTTTTGATGGTGGTTTTAACACATTTGAAATTGTTGAAAAGTTCTTACGAGATACCAGGGCCCCAGACGCAAGAGCTGCTAAAGGAGTCAATAAAAGTCAGACACTCACTTTTGCTCCAGGCAGAGCAGGAAAAGTCATTCTATGATTTTCCATCCGAAAAAAAAATCTAAACACTTAATTATTCAATTATCAGCACAAATAATTAACACAACTTTGAAAGTAGTAGTATAATTCAAAGCCCTCATGAAAATCTCTGAATAACTTTCAAAAGTAAATGAGTACATTTCATCGGTTACAAGTACCATAAAACAAATACATACATCCACATCATTATCACCCAGAAACTAAAAGCGATTGCGCCAATGACTATTATCGACTGTATAAAGCCCCATATCCCATTACAGTGATACAAAAAGAGTGTTTTCGGTTCGCTTCTCACATTATCCTACTTTGCACGACAATTGGTCTGACAGACACCGATATCGTCTACTCGCACGCCAGTTACAAATAACACAACGTGTTTCGTGAATTTGGCACAAGTCTCGAGGCAGTGTCTCTAATTAAACCGGGATCAGATGTAGCGGTTACATGGGCCCACTCGATGCTGCCACGTTTTTGGTTTCAAGCCAACAAGCTTCTTGTTTAAATGATTCGCTTGTTAAGTTTTATGTTTTTATTCGGCTCAGACGGCTAATTATGGAGTTTACTTCTTTCCAGTTTTGCCGTTTTTTCTTGGCCACCACTGTGAGCGGAATCGCATTTGTAATTGATACATCACGAGCGAATGTTGCGTTATTTTTAATTTAAGTTTGTGGACATTTGCATTACAAATTGAGCTTCGGTTTAAAAGAATGTTAACGTAAAATATACAAAACAAAATGACGTAGAAATACATTTAACATTGTTCGCAAAACGTAAATCAACATTTGCAGTAAAAATGGTAAGTTTGCTACAAACATTATACCGAATTCAATATTGTATTGAATTGAGTATTGAATTGTCGTACCTTTAATTTTATATTGGAACAATATTAAGCTGTATTATTTGAATATTAAAATATGGTTTAGATGATTTATATAAACGATAAATCATTTTAATGTACATATCATATTTATGTAGATCTTTCAGTAGATGCCATCGGGGTGATTCTGACCTGATTTTGGCTTTTAACTAGGACCTAAAAGTGCGGCGATGCTAATAAATCTTGGAGGCAAGCAGCGGTAGTTATGACACTGTAGTCGGTATACTCAATGCATGGTACACACGCTAAAGAAGTACCACAAACTACACCAATGGGAACAATATTATATTTCACAGGTTATTTTATAAAACCATGTTTTGCAAAAAAAGGGTTATAAATTAAACTCTTTTTTTGCAAAAAATGGTTTAATAATAAGAAAGATTTAAAAAAATTGAACTATATCAACCTACAGCTGTTTTTCCAAGCTTATACAACGTGTAATTTAAAGGGTATATTTGGGGTATATACATACCAAGTGCATGGCTTCTTTGGATGATAACAAACGATATGGCAAGGGTTTTGTTATCCTAAGTCTACGTGTGTAGAAATTATTACAAATTCCAATACACATACCAGAGACCGAGAGAGATAGATCCCAGAGAATTTTTCAAATTAAGAAGAACGAAAAGAATTATCGTGTTATTGGCAAGTGACGTGGAAAGTTATTGACCCTCATAGTGCTGTGACACGTTTGTTATGATTGGTATTCAAGAAATATATGAAACCAACAATTTGGTATCAATTATTTAATTCAGTTATTTTGTGCTGAAACTGTGCATAGAGACTATGGACCAGATGTTGTCTTCAGCCCTTTTGGATGGGTATGGGGTTTCCGTTACACGTTGTATTTCCTTAGCTTTCAAATAGGTATGCGATCAAACGGATTTTAGTATGACAGAAAACTTTCCAGGAGCATCAGATTATGGGACTATTTTGCGAAAAGACGATTTGTCGGTTTTTCTTGAGACTTTTTACTTTATTATATACACGTACGTATAGGCTTTATAAGCTCCAGAAGTACAATGAATAGTACAATCGTACTGATTGCGCGGCGACAACCTTGTTGCTGTCCAGTTATCCAAAATATTGTTTAGTGTGAAAGTTTGTTTCTGTTTGTTGGCAACAGTTTATGAGGGTGGTGATAGATTATTGCCCCACCTGTCATATTGTTGTGGCAATATATGAGTTATTCGTTCATCAAGATGACAGTATTTTGATCACAAAGAAGACCTATATTTTATACGCTGTTGTATTGACAACACCTTTGGCGATGTGGTAATTGGCTGCTGTACTGCATGTCCCAGGTTTGATTCCCGGATCGGAATAAATATTTGTATGGCCTAGACAAATAGTTGTTCCGAGTCTGAGTATTTGTGAAAGCGCACTCACGATAGGCGAAATTCTTAGTACGGGGAAACATTAAAAAAAAAATAAAAAAAAAACTACTCGATTACCTGTTACTCAGTTCAGGACGTATTCTTATAAGCAGATACATAATTCAAATTTTCTAGTATTTAAACTTATGGTGAAAAGTTTTATAAATACAAAAGCATTACAACTTTTTAATAATCGACACTACCTCCTAATGATCGACTCTTCTTTTTGTATCTTGAATACTTAGTAGAAATAGTAATTTGCATATCGACTTTTATACCAGGTTTTTATCTCATAGTCCATGCTTTCGAACATCTGTTTCAACTGCAAAATAATAATAATTCACTGCTTTTTAGGATTCAGTAGCAGAACATCGAGAAACCTTTAAAATGATAAACGATCTTTATGTTGCAAGTTGGTCATTAAACAACACTTTACAAGTCATTTTTTTGTCGATTTAAACGTTTTATAATGATTAGACGAGGCTTATGTTTCTTTAATGACTGTTCTGAGAAGAAACACCGAAACAAACTCAGAGGTCAGTCTCTTTTAAAGTCCATTTAATCTGTACTCGTCAAATCATATGACAACCATGTAGGTTAATGTCTCAGGCAATCTTTTTTTAGGCTATTGCATAGCTTTTATTGCGGGCATTGAGCGCGGCGACCGAATCAAGAAATTCCGTAATGAAAATAAACCTAACACCCCCACTCCTACCGGCACAGCGGTGCGGCGTTGAAAGCCGTGCATCGTCTAACGTCGTTTCAGTTCGGCAGACTTCAGCACGGTGTTTGTGTGCGTGCGACTAGACGTATGCGTGTAGACTAGCTGCTAACTGCTCATAGCTGAGTCCACGAGTGAGTTCGAGCCCGCGACTAGTTGAACCTTAACGTGTATGTATATGGTACGACTGTACGAAGCTCGCATGGATCGAGACGTGCTGCTCCGAAATCGGACGAATACGTAAGCAGCTGTTTGTGAGAAAGTATATAGGTATCTATCATCTATGTACAACAGTGAAAAGCTGTACGCGTAAAATTAGTGTATAAAGTGTTTTGAATATGAATAAACAAATTGCATTTATTACTGAAGAAAGTGATGAAAAAAATACTGCATAAATAAAATAAATAAATAATTATAATCGCATAAGTTGATAAAAAATGCTATGCGATAGCTTTACCGCGGCAGTCCCCGAGTGCCACACTCATTTGTTTTTTGTTTTTTTAATGCACACAGATTTGAGTAGGCCTATCCAGGCAGTACAAGCTTTTGTCAGAAAACGTATAACTCAACTTAGAAGTTAAAGGAGCTCAAATATAAATAATATAGTTTTGCGAAGTTTGTCTGTCTGCGGTTTTACTCAGACTATCGATATTGATTCAAGCAATCTGTAATTAAGCTTTGTTATAATTTTATTAAGGACTACAAAATAGTTGAACAAAATCAGAATTATGTTTTTTACCTGCAACTTAGTCCACGTGGATTTCGAAATACTTTATAGCAATCACCAATAAGACTACCAATGCTTATTCTTTCAGACTGTACACAGCGGATTTTAATGTGGTTTTCATCAATAGATGCAAAATTTAATTATTTTTGTCCACTTAAAAATGAACAATAGAATTATATATCTTAAAAAGATTTACCAAAGATTCCGCGATGCCTATTACCTAAGGGCATGCCACAGTAAATTGACAATAATACTTCTAATAAATAAGTGCTATTATAATGTTGCCGACTATTTAAATGACAAACTTTAAAAGTACTCAATTGACATGCGATTTATCTTTATATAATTACTAGCTCTGCCCGCGACTTCGTCCGCGCGGAATAGTGACTTTCGGCAGCATTTTTAATTTTTTAGGCAAATTATTTTGAAAATGAAATTCATATATTATTTGAATGTCGTATTTATTAATATCTTATCAAGTCTTAAAAATAAGTTTCAAGCTTCTAGCTTTAAAAATGACGTAATTTCCATACAAACTTTCATCCCCTATTTCAACCCCTTACAGCCCTTTTTTCACGTTAAAAAGTAGTATATGTCCTTTTTCGGGCTCTAGACTATGCCCGTACCAAATTTCATTAAAATCGGTTAAGTAGTTTAGTCATGATTGCATAACACACAGACAGACAGAGTTACTTTCGCATTTATAATATTAGTAAGGATATGGATTTCTGAACTTATTGACATTATTGAAATATTTAAACTTATTGACATTATTATTATTATTTTACATATTGTTTCGAATGAACATTAATCAATTATTAATTATTATCTCTTACGTAAATATTATTATTTTGACACAACTTTCATTGTTTTATAATTTGAATTTTTTTTTTCGTTATTGTATTTGTACGCCTTTCTAGGCAAAACATGTTGATACTTTTTTTATTGTAATCGTTCCAACTGATTATGAAACTGACACATGTTTTTGACAAATAAATTTATCTTATCTTATCTTAATAGATTATTCACGAAGCTGTTGAATTCCTTCATCATATTCTGCTCTGCTTTTTAGGGTTCCGTAGTCAACAAGGAACCCTTATAGTTTCGCCATGTCCGTCTGTCTGTCCGTCTGTCCGCGGTTTAGCTCAAAAACTATTGGTACTAGAAAGTTGTAATTTGGCATGAGTATACACGTTAATGACGCCAAAAAAGTGGTAAAATAAAATTTTGAAAATAACAATTATTAAGGGTATCTCCCCTACATGTAAAGTGGGATAATAATTTATTTTTTTCGTCCTTCCCATAGTGTGGGATATCGTTGAATAGGTCTTTCAAAAATAGTAGGGATTTGAGATAACCGTTTTTTGATTAAGTAAACTGTTCGTGACTTATCAAGCTTTAAAGTACTAATTTTCGTTAGAGTCAAGTGTCCGCCCCCTCTAGCAACTAAACGGTTGTAGTTAGAAATTCAAATGTCACGGCAGTAGTACCTATGTATAACGAAGTTTAAAGGAAAGCTATCACACATAAGTGGGCTTTACAAGTTTACGAGTAATAGTCGACCAATTGTATTTGACTCGAAAATTTCGAACAACTCCATAGAAATGTCGATAGATGGCTCTAAGCGTCAGTTGTATTGCGCTAGTTTCATATTTAAATAAGTCTTATAAAAAAAACTTTTAACAAAAAGAACCGACTTCCAAAAAACCACTAGGTACAATGTGAAAAATAACTTTTATTTCAGAAGATGGTGTCTTTGGATCTGTATTTTAGTTTTTTGCCACCGACTTCCGAAATTAAAGTTATTTTTCACATTGTAGTGTTTTTTGGAAGTCGGTTTTTTTTTTCAATTCCCATTGGTTCCAGCTGACGCTGTTTCAATTCACAAAAGCCAGGGATCCACATTAGAAAAAGTTGTTGTACATGTGAGGCCCGGTATTTCAAGGTCAATGTTATATGTCGCTTGCTCACGTGCCACATGTGCTGAAGATTTATTTATCGTTACTGAATGTTTTCATCCTCCACGTCCACCCTCCGACCAAGATTCAGTCGTAATGGAAATGGAAAAGCTGCGTCGAAGTCCTCTAACACCTATGTACCGATTTTTGAGGGAGCCCCTCAGTTCATACCAAATTATGTTCCATAATGTTCAATCCTTACGTGCACACTTGCAAGATACTGTAAGCGATCCTCAAATGATGGCTTCAGATATCTACGTAGCAGTAGAAACGTGGAGCTGTTCTCAAGATTCTTTTTATATAACTAATTTTAAGTAAATAATTAGTACAAATGGCCCTAAACAGTCTAGTTCAAACCCAGGTTTGCGGGGGGGGGGGGGGGGGGGCAAAAAATTATATTGAATATAGCAACCTACGGTATTACATTGACATTGCTAGAGGTGACCATTGTGAAGCAGTAATTTTCGAAATAAATGCAGTAAAGATTATAGCTTTTTATAGATCATGCAAATGTCCCAACAGTCGCGCAGTAGGTTTTGTAAGTAATTTACTATCGCATAACATTTGGAGATTTTAATGAAGACTATCTCCGTAACGACAACACTGCAGTTTTCAAATTAATACGTGACGCTGGTTACCAGTCTTTATTACAACCACTTCCCTCTACACGCGGTGGTACTCAAATAGATCATATTTTTTCAAACTTCCCTTGTAAAGTTGGATTTTATAATTCCTTCTTCAGTTACCATCACCCTATGTGGGCCCGTTTTTAGAGTGAATTCAAATGAATATGTTTTTATTTATTTATTATTTTGCTATATAATATCAAACAAAGCTCCCCCAGCAAACTACTTCCTAAATTTTATTTTTTTGTGACGATTGAGTAGTGTAGCTCTGTGTCCTGTATCCTGTATCCTGTTCAAAACACCGGCTATGACAAGTTTTATACAAATCTCTAAAAAAAATTAAAACTTCCGTGCAAAATTGTCGGATCAGGTGAGGATTTGTATAGGAAGTCAAATTAGTTAGGTAGTCATGTTTGGCTTTTAGTTAGAGCATGGTATGAAACGATCAGTCAGCGAATACGACACGCACTTGGCTGTTATAAAAACTACGGAACCCTACACTGCGCGTGGCCCGACACGCACTTGACTGGTTTTTTTTTCCAACTATTTTGGGGTAGCCTTCCAGTTTTACTGTTTGCGGCTGAGTATTAGTGCTTTGCATGGAGCGATTGCGATAAGAATAAGAATAAATTTATTTTCATTGTTACAATAATTTTCTTCATTTTATAATAACAATTATTTAATTTGTAACCGTGTGACGAATTCTTATGTTGATCGGTGGTCCCCAAACTAGGCCACACCTGTATCTTGGGAACCTGAATTGCGGTACACAGTCATAATATAGTATTTATCAATAGCGTGGACATATTAAATTCTAATGTAATTAGTTCTAAAACATTAAAATTAACAGTGAAAAAAAAAACTAAGCCAAAAATAAGAACATTCGAGAAAAAAATTAAAAGTACACAAATGGTATCTGTGTTTGTGTGTTGTGAAAGCTGTCTGTATGTAGACTGTAAAGTGTGTATTGTGTGTAAGTATTCTCTGTATATGCGTGTTTATTGTAAACTAGCTTCCGCCCGCGACTTCGTCCGCGTGGAAAAAAATCCCCCGATTTTGAAACATTCTTCATTAGTGCTCCGCTCCTATTGGTCTTAGCGTGATGATATATAGCCTATAGCCTTCCTCGATAAATGGGCTATCTAACACTGAAAGAATTTTTCAAATCAGAACCGTGGTTCCTGAGATTAGCGCGTTCAAGCAAGCAAACAAACAAACAAACTCTTCAGCTTTATAATATTATATACTAGTACTCACGCGGGTCTTCGCTCCCGTGGATTCTATCACGGTAAAAACATAACTCTCCTTTTTTGCAGTCGCGTAAAAAGTAGCCTATAACCTTCCTCAAGCTACAAGCTACTTTCATACCAAATTGCATCCAAATCCACCCTGTACTTTCGAAGATTAGCGCGTTCAAGCAAACAAACAAACAAACTTTTCCGCTTTATAATATTAAGTATAGATATTATTATAGTATAGACTAGCAGACGCGCAGGATCACGATAAAATCATAACCTCCTTCTTTTGCAGTCTAGTAAAAAGTAGTATGTAACCTTTCTCTAGCTTCAAGCTACTTCAATACCAAATTTCATCTAAATCTATTCATTACCTTCGAAGATTAGCGTGCTTAAACAAACAAACTTTTTGCTTTACAATATTAGTATGTTCGTATTAACAAACAAAATTTGTGGGTACTCCACGAAGAATAGTTACGACATTAGTCAAAACTACCTTCCTTGGAGAAAAAAGTACGAGCTCGATGTAGTAATGCAGCTAATTACCTAGTAGTACCACTTACGTTAGCAGTTGTCATTTATATATTTTTATTTACTTAAATCGCAAATGTGTTTAAGTTTAAATTACTTTAATATTTGCAGAACGTTTTGTTTTAGTTCGGTCTTAAAAACAATAAGTTTACCCGCACGCCTAATTTGTTTCTAAAATCAACATATATAAATTAAAATGAATCGCTGAAATGTATTTATGTACGCATATGGAAGTTATACGCGTATATCGACCGACTGCACTAGAATGGATATACATACGACCAAATGGTTCGTGTAATATTACACACGGTGAGCTGCGCGCTAGTACTTGGCTTGACACGCTCCCGCGTGTCTAGATTTTCTACGACTGCTACGGTTATGTAATTGATTTATTAATCGTAAGTTCCTTTTTTAAAGTTTAAATGTAATAGTAATCCATACTTAATATTATAAATGTAAAAGTAACTCTGTCTGTCTGTGTGTTATCTTATCACGCCTAAACCGTCATCGGTTTTCAATTTCATCTAAATCGGTTCAGACCGATTTAGATGAAATTTGGCATGGGAATAGTTTAGGACCCTGGGAAGGACATAGGATAGTCTTTATCCCAAAATTCCTACGGGATCGGGATTTAAGCGGGAAACCCACGCAAACGAAGTCGCGGGCGGAAACTAGTAATAAATATATCATACCGATTGAAGACTTTTTGAAGTACTTTTTATTTTTAATATTTGTAATATTGTGTTAGTCTCCTTTATTATGTTTTGTTTTCTCAGAAAAACAGATGAGTCTATTTTTGAGAACAAAAGGGATCATTCGCACAGGTAGGCGTATTGCCTGTTTCAAGCTAAATATCGTCAAGTGGCATTTGTTGGGGGTCTAAGTGGGTGTCTAGGGCTCTTGATATTGTATCAAAGAGGCTTCATGTTGTTCGATGTTCAAAAGTGTATAAACCTCCTTTGTGTTTGGTTCCAGACTTCTATTCGATTTCTAGCTGTATATTGACTTGAAGACGTTTCAATCGACTTCTGTTTATCAGCGCTTTCCAAGAAACGTAATTATGAATCTACATAATTGTGTATTTTAAAAAGCGCTGATTTTGAAAGCATTGTTTACGGTATAAATAATCGAAACATAACTTGAAATGATTTGATTTTTTGGGTTTAGAATGATTTACTTTATACATAATCATTGGACGTGACCTGTTGGGGTTAAAGGCTGGACACTAAAGGAAATGCCAATTCAAGGATATTATTATTTAAACTACCCATTTCTTTATATATGGGAAGGTGTTTCAATAATATTTGGTAAGATGTGTGATCTCAAGCAAGGCTAAAGGGTAACTGTTTCACACAAGAAATTTCAGTCAAGTGTTGACACGAAATTCGGATCATTAAAACAATAGTTATAGATTAGAAAGAAAAATATAGATTTTGAATTAAGATAGATTTGCTTTTACTACATACAATCAGAATATTCTATTTAAGTCACATTCATACTGTTCTATGTAAACTATCTCTATCTCTTTAATAATGCATTTAAAATACAAAGTTGAATCTGCAAAAATAATTTGAATGACTAGTGAGTCATTCATTTTATATTTGCTCTGTTCTGTTCTGCTCGCGGAATCGTGTAAAGCCGAGTGCCAAGAGTGACGTATCGAGATATAAATTATTCTATATAACTATGTTTAATGTTTGTTACAGATGATCACATAAAATAAAATAAATACAATATAAATATAAATAAAAGACAGTATCTAATCATTCACAAAAACTTTGCCATATAACGAGTTTTATGAAATTAAGCCTAAATGCTTTTCACAGCCTGTCAATGAAATTTCGACGCAAAATCGTAAAACCATAAACGTAGAGTTAAATAACCCAATCCATATGGTAATATGGATCGGGTTATGTAACATTACTTTTACAACCCTTTTTATTTGCACTTACTAGTGCCAGATACTATTGCCAGATAAATAACGAAACATTTTAACGTAACAATGGCAGGTTAATACGATCGTGGATGCAGCTGAATTTTAATAATAGATTAACCTATACTACATAGTATATGAAGCACAGAAGGCCAAATTTAACAAACAGGTGAAAACGTCACCTGCACAAGGCGCGTAAGTTACTTTCATCAAAGTTAGGTTTTCAAAAAATATGGATGTATAACATCTGTATAAAATGAGAAACTCAGTTTTACAGATAATATTCTTAAAAACCTATAGGTTAATTTTGTACTCAAGGTCATTCTATAATCAAATATATTTACATAGACATTAAGTTTATATTTAAGTATAAATAGATGAGTAAATATAAGGATTTAAATAAGGATTTCGAAACCGGTCGAAACTGTTCCGTGCAATTAATCTTTATTTTATAATATTTTGCGTAATTCCTTTTTGTCCGTGAAGAATTTGTTTGCGTATAGGGTTCCGTACCTAAAGGGTAAAAACGGGACCCTATTACAAAGGCTCCGCTGCCTGTATGTCTGTCTGTCACCAGGCTGTATCTCATGAACCGTGATAGCTAGAAAGTTGATATTCTCGCTATAAGAATATATAAAATAAATATTTATTTCTCCCTGACTCTTACATGACAAACGTGTTTTTTTTTTTCGTTTTTATGGATAATGGTACAGAACTTTGTACGCGAGCCCGACTCGCACTTGGGCGGATTTTTAATCTATTATTGTTTTCTTACGTGATTGCCTATAGTGAGTGCGCTCTGGCATTGAGTTAACGTTTCGTGTGTCTTTGCATGCGGACGTTCACACTCGTATGGAGTTAACCTTCTGCAACAATTCTATACTATTAGATTAACCTCCACGCAAACACGGACCGGCCATGTTATCTTTAGTGTAAACATAAATTTAATTAATTCTGCTATGACATAAACACATAAACTCGCGTTTGACTGACGAAACAGTTACATGTTACATAGTTTGTAGTCACTTCGTTAGTAGACTAGTTGTATTAGTTATTAAATTTGCATTATAATAGCTAATTATATTGGTTTAATGGCTCGTTGATCGTCATGGTGAGCATGAGATCCGGGTCGGCGGCGCGTCGTGTTCCACACGCGTCCCAAAGAGACATCAGCGCTAGTGACGGGGCCCCATAAGGCCATTGCCTGCCGAGGTTGTGGTTACGAGATACCGTGGCCCCGGAACTTAAAGGCAGCTTTTTTTTATTAAAAATAGGTTCGCGTTTGACCACCATCTCACCTGATGGTAAGTGATGATGTGGTCGAAGATGGCGCACGCTTACCTAAAAGTAACCTATTCACTCTTGACTTAAAGACTCCTAGTTTATAGCTATCGGGAAACACAGACTCCGGCAGGGAATTCCACTTCTTAGCCGTATGCACAATGAAGGTATTCCCAAAGCGTTTTGTGCGTATGGGTGGGATTTCCACCATGTAACGATGGCGCTTCGCCGTTTGTCTCGTAGTCCGATGATGGAACGGGCTTGGTGGAATTAGATTGTGTAATTCCTTCTAAGCTGAAGGAACAGGGCGGGTTTTTAGTCAGTAGAAGTCTGACACTCCCTTCCACCCCACCCAGACCGAGAGAAGTCATTCGATGATTTTCCCAACCGGAAAAAATTGTCGCGCATAAATTGCTATAGAGTTTTTCAATAAGAAATTTCTCAGTAGAAGTCCGGAGTTTGGAAATTGGCGGTGTGATACTTTCGTGCCTCGGAATGCACGTTAAAGCGTTGTTCTCAGCTGTTATTTGGAAATTTTTGACGGCCGTCTCCGGTAGTCAGAAGTCAGAAAATCTGACATCGGTCAGACTGTCGGTCGGTCTACCAGATAGGCAGTCGCCTCTTTTTTTATTTGGTTATGGGGTTGCTGGAATGTTCTCACGAAATATCACGGCCCCGGACCAGAAGGATATCTGGAACAGGGTGGGTTTTTACTCAGTAGAAATTTGACACTTCCTTCCTCTTCACTCAGAGGAGTCATCTGGAGGAGTCATGATTTTCCCACCGGAAAAAAAAAGCATCCGGGTAGACTCTTTTTGTCATAACGAAAGCTTGATCTCAGGAAACTGGCAACAGCTTAGTACTTTATTCTTATTGCAATCTTTGATCAGGCGTAGAAAATAGCCGACTTTATATTACGTTTCATGATGAGTAAGAAAAATATGAAATCTACAAACTACTGACAACATTGTTGAGTACAATCACATGCCAAGAAAATGGCATACGTCAGTTTGTTACCGTCTCACGGAATTATAAACTTGCGCAATATTGCTCTTTATGGTAACTTTCATTACGACTGTAAAATTCATTACCAACTTGCATAGATGGGTAAAGTAAAGCAATATTATACAAATATGTACAATTTTGGAATTTAGCTAAATAAATTGCCTGTTGTATGAACAGCGCACTTAAATTAAAATTTATTTTAAATACATTATTGTTTTAATAAATTATAATTAATAACACAAATTCTTTTAACATGGTTCATCTTTCTTGCTAATGCCAAGAGCAGACAAAGAGAAGCTAAACAAAATTAATTTTCTTATCTCCTTTGACTTTTGTTTTAGCAATAATTAAACTTCATTTAGTTTGATAATTAAGTTAATTGCAATTTAAACTAGCAATTACAGTCCCGTCCTCCTTAGCTCCTCAGTGTTACGTAGCTTAAATGATGGGGACCTAAATAAACAAAAATATTAATTGCGTATTAAACAATATGTTATCTTGTTACAAAGATGTTGATAAACTGGAAGTGCCGTAACTCCGCCATTTTCTGCCTGATATTGAACTTGCTTAAACTTTAATCGTAAACCTTTGTTTATTGGGTTTATTACCACGAGATTACTTTAGTCTCAAAGGTTGTATATTTAAACAAACTCAAAAGAGGCGTATAAAGAACATGGTCGCGTAAATCTTAAATATGTTTTCATTTTAAACTCTAAGGTAACAGTGCCTGTATATTACAGATAAAAAAGTTCGCCGTCGAGTTAGATGACTTCAGATTAATTTTATACCTACCAGATATAATTCATCGCATAGAATATGAGATTAAAACGAATGCTTAGTCATTAAGATGTCACCTTATAGGGTACTCATACTGTAGCGGTATTTGTAAACCCAGTTTTCTTATAAACGGATTATTTACTGATCAGGCTTAAACAAAGTAAAAGACAAAGCAATTTATTGGATTCAATGCGGTATAAAAGATGTCCAATGACACTTATATTTCACTATAAGTTTGATCTTCTTCTTATCGTGTGGAAAGTAAGGTCTAACGACCCCAAACAGTGTCAGAGTTTCTAGACCGCCTCAAGGGCCTCACACGTGGTCTATTTTGACGACCGCCATTTGGTGACCGGAACCACCGTTTTATCACCTTACTACGTGCCTGCCGACGCACGGAATCATCTTTTTATCAGACAATCAGGTAATTCAGGCCTGCGATGTCCTAGTCAAACTGGAAACAAATTTACAAAGTATGCTTCTCGCGGGAAACGAACCCACGACCTGGTCACAAGGCAAACGACTAATCCACTCGACTGCGTAGGTAGTTAAGTTAAAAGTTTGATGATAAATAGTTGTTTTTAAAGGTAACTAGCAATGTGGGTAGAAATCATATTACTAGCAATCTTGTTAACCCCTCCAACAACAAGTTAAATATGCTTGTGTCTGGAGTGGGTTCACGGCAATAATGTAATGGACGGGGTTCGAACTCGTGACCTCTCGATCACAAGTCCGACACCTTATCCATTAGCCTATTGACGCTTAATATACAACGTGTAACGGAAACCCCATATCTATCCAAAGGGGCTGAAGACAACATCTGGTATGGAGTCTCTGTACAGTTTCAGCTCAAAATAAGTGACTCAAAGAATTGAAACCAAATTATCGGTTTCATATGTTTCTTGAATACCAATCATAAAAAACGTGTCACAGCACTACGAAGATCGATAACTTTCCACGTCACTTGCCAATAACACGGTAATTCTCTTCGTTCTTCTTAATTTGAAAATTCTGCCTCTGGTATCAATGTATTGAAATTTCTATTATACTTCACACATGTAGACATAGGATTAGAAAACCCTTGCCATATCGTTTATTATCATCCAAGGAAGCCGTGCCCTCGGTATGTATATACCCTTTAAATTACACGTTGTATATCACCTTTTACCAAATATGTCGGGGTTAGCTTTCATTCTAATCGAATGCAGGTGAGTGCTAGTCCTTTTAGATGCAGCTGGGTTAAACGATGTGGCAAGACTGGTGTCAAATTCTCTGGCTTCTGACTACTCACGAATGACTGTCAAAGTTACACAAATGACACTCGGGACTTATAAATTAACGTGCTCTCGAGGCATAAAGGAATTTCGATAAATTCGTCACCCATCCATTTCCCGACCTCAGCAAGTTATATAAAAAACTCATTTAAAAAATCTAGAAAACCCGACTGCTCAACTGAAGTGTAAGAAACAAATACATTTTTATTTTTAAAAGTGACAAGCAGGCGGGACCCAATTGAACATATTTTTTTTAAATGGGATGGGTCCGCCTGCTTGTCACTTTTAAAAATAAAAATGTGCAGTCGGGTTTTTTAAATTTTTTAAATAAGAATTTTTTTTTCAACTTTTTAGTTAGAATATTAATTAACAATTTATTAGTTTTCCCGGTCGTGTCACATTGGCACTCCACCGGATTCAGAAAGTGAGTCCATATTTTTAAACTTTCTCATTGTGTTATTTTGCTAGTATTACACTAATGATAAACATGATATACCTTTTTGAAATCCTTATATTAAGCCCTTTAATTTGATATCCATATTGTAGTATTTGAAAAAATAAAATTTTTTCACCATGTATCATGGCTTCGCACAGCCACGATGTTTAATTTTTTTAAATGTCACCTGTCTAAGAAAACTCGGGCTGTTAAGACAAATCTAACGATACCTTAATTGTGTGAATCCGTTCAGCGGTTCTGGAGATATGAGGTAATAAAAAATATTACAAACATACATACATACCAAGATTCGCGCGAAAAACATAACCCTTCCTTTGCAGTCGAGTAAAAATAAAATAAAAACTACAAAAAACAATAAGGTAACATATCTGTTATTTGTCTTTTATTTAGGGTTCCGTAGACGAATAACAAAAAACGGAACCCTTATAGTTTCGTCATGTCTGTCTGTCTGTGCGTCCATCCGTATGTCACAGCCATTTTATTCCGAAACTATTAAGACTATACATGTGAAACTTGGTAGGTAGACGTATTCTGTGAACCGCTTTCTGATTTTAAGAAGAAAAAAAATATTAAAATATTTTTAAATTAAGGGGGGCTCTCGATACATGGAACTGAAACTGAAAATATTTTTATTCATGAAACCTATGCGTGTGTGGTATCTACAACGTGTAATTTAAAGAGTATATACATACCGAGTGCACGGCTTCTTTGGATGATAACAAACGTAGGATTACAAAACCCTTGCTATATGCAAGGGTTTTGTAATCCTATGTCTACATGTGTGGAGCATATTAGAAATTTCAATACATTCATACTAGAGACGGAATTTTTCAAATTAAGAAGAACGAAGAGAATTATCGTTATATTGGCAAGTGACGTGGAAAGTGATGACCCTCATAGTGCTGTGACACGTTTGTTATTATTGGTATTCAAGAAACATATGAAACCAATAATTTGGGGTCAATTCTGTGAGTCACTTATTTTGAGCTGAAACTTTGCATAGAGACACCATACCAGATGTTGTCTTCAGTCCTTTTGGATAGATATGGGGTTTTCGTTACACGTTGTATAGACAGGTCTTTAAAAATGACATGGAGGTTTCTAAAACCACTTTTTCATAAAGCTAATCGTTTAAAAGAAATACGCTTCCAAAGTGGTAAAATGTGTCCCCCCTCCCCCTAACTTCTATAATAATTAAGTGAAAAATTATAAAAATATATATGTTGTAGATCTTAATGTAAAATTTCAATCAAAATTAGTTTGAACGAGATCGAGTCAGTAGTTTTTGAGATACAGGATATTTTCTAAAACCGCAAATATAACTTTTGTTTTTCATAGACACAAAATTATTTGGCGTAGTTACTACGGAACCCTTCATGGGCGAGTCTGTTTCGCTCTTGGCCAATTTTATAATTAACTAGTACTCACGCGGGGCTTCGCTCCCGTGGATTCTATCACGGTAAAAACATAACTCTTCTTTTTTGCAGTCGCGTAAAAAGTAGCTTATAAGCTTCCTCAAGCTTCAAGCTACTTCCATACCAAATTGCATCCAAATCCACCCAGTACTTTCGAAGATTAGCGCGTTCAAGCAAACAAACAAACAAACAAACTTTTCCGCTTTATAATATTAGTATAGATGAAATACAATTTTACGTAAAATAGGATCTAGAAATTTTACAGGCCTTGGCTATCTTTAGAAGATTTAGATGATTCAACAAACACCCAAAGCACTCTCCATGTCTCAAGGCACTCAAACACGTCTGATTAATACTACGCTTACGTGTAATGTCGCGAGTAAAGCCATATACAGCCTATTCTATTGTCCGTTCATTAAAGCCGTAATGTGTTCGCATTGAGTGCTAAGTGATCGTCTAGATTAATATCTGGTTATATATCTCTGTTTAGGTTAGGTACGACAGATATAGGTATCAGGAATTGTCGTTATGCGGTAATATCATCTGATCTGTATCGCTAAGTCGAGCAAAAAGCGGCACGGCCGTACCATACTTTTCTCGAAGCAGTTCAGGCCATTTTCGACCCCGTATAACTTCGTTGTGGATAAAACTAGAAGCCTGAATTTTAAATAAATATATTTACTTGGCAATCGCAAAAACAACCTAATTTATATATGTATGTATTACTTGTGAGATATATTGTGTTTTCATACGATGGCCGAATCAATCTATTTATTTAAAACGTTAAAGATTTTTAATATTGATATGGTCACTATAAGATGTTGTTAGGTTAGGTTAGACAAAGGCCTCCTCTCTGTGAGAGGGAATGGGCCATAATCCACCACGTAGACCCAGGGCGGATTGGTGGATATTAATTTGTTTTTTTTTTATTGATAATAGGTTCGCGTTAGACCGCCATCTCACCTGATGGTAAGTAATGATGTGGTCGAAGATGGAGCGGACTAACCTAAAAGTAACCTATTCACTCTTGACTTAAAGACCTAGGTCATAGCTATCGGGAAACGCAGACTCCGGCAGGGAATTCCACTCCTTAGCCGTACGCACAATGAAAGTATTCCCAAAACGTTTAGTACGTATGGGTGGGATGTCCACTATGTAGCGATGGCGCATCGCCGTTTGTCTTGTAGTCCGATGAGGGAACGGGATATCGCATATCTTCGAAATTTAGGTCCTAGGACATAGGTAGGTACTAGTTTCCTCGTGATGTTTACCTTCACCGATTTAAGAGCAGTGAAGATGATATAAATTACACTGTGGCAGCTACACATACAAACCGCACCGACCGTGCCGTCCACAACACTGAGGTGCGTTAAGCTTTGTTTTCCTAGGATAGCGGTGCTGTCATATAGCGGCCGTAACACAGCGGTGAATGACGTCACTAGAACGTTGTCTATGTAAACAAAATGGCGCGGTTTCCTAGAGAGCGGTAACTGACACCGTAACGTCAAAAAGCGGTGCCGCCATTTGCATGACGGCCGTCTTGTCGGTGACAGATGGTTTCGTGAACATTTCATTGTTACCGATGAAGCAGACTGTGTTAAAACGGCCGTGGAACTTTCCACATGTCGTCACCGTAAAGACGGCCGCCTTTTTGCGTCCGTAATATTACGGCCGCTATATGACGGCACCGCTTTCCTAGGAAACCAAAGCTTTAAAGACCCTCGCCGTATTTACGTGCACGCTCCTCTATAACACACAGTGGCGAGACGATCGAAACACCGCGCACCGAACAATCCGGCGCCGCTCGCTGATTGGTCAAACGCCTCGAGTATGGGCAAAATAATAAATCAGTGGTAAATACACATCAATACTTTTATTCTCCTCGAACCTACAACATACTTGTAAAACACAAAGTAATGTGCCAGACGGGGCTCGAACTCACGATCTGCAATTCACAAGTCTAGCTCACAACCACTGGGCCACCACTGCTCGATATATGCAGCAAAAATTTTTCACATCTAGTAAGATTACATTTATGTAGCACCCTCGTTGTTGGGCAGGAGTGGCAAGTGTGGACAAGTACACAACAGAGCTAATTGTTAGCGACGAGGAGGGCATCGGCAAACAGACACAGAGCTCTGCCACCAGCGGTTTTGTTTGCTTTTTATTAACCATATTCATCCTTATCCATGCAAACATGTCAACTCTACAGGGTAACAGGACTGTTTGTACAGAAAGCCACTAATAGATAATTTATTAATAGCTTTCAACATTTTCGTACCATCGTTACTTGTGGTCGGTGCTAATATTTTCTTTACTATCCGTAGCTGTTATAGCGACTTCGTTCGCGTGGGAGGTTTTTTTGATGTAAATCTCGGTCCCATGGGAATTTCGGGATAAAAAAGAGCAGCCATTATGTTGCCCTATAGGTAACAGCATCATCTGCAAAGGAAAGTCCAATTAAAATCGGTTCTACTGGTCCAGAAATTAGCTCGGTCACAGAAAAAAAAAGTTAGTGCTTTAAGGTCGTGTTTAATACATACGCTAAAGTAAACACAGTCATTTTAAAAACACAGACATAATTACTGTTCACACAATCCAGGCATGCTTTCTTTTTACTCATAACTCTTTTAGTAACATGCGTTTCATGACACTTGTTCCAAGTTCATTTTCAAGCTATTTATTTTAAATTTTTTCATCAACGGCGCTCGCGTTGCGTGCTAAGTGATCGTCTAGATTATTATCGAGATGCATTTCTGTTTAGGTTAGGTACAACAGATATATGTATTAAAAATTGTCGTTATGCGGTAACGTTGAAGATAATTTTATTTAATGCCTTTACGCTTTTGAGGTTAAAGAAATCTGTCAGAATATTTTTTTAATTCGATCAGTTCTTTGTTTGCAAGTTGTTTTTACTATATTTAAGACATAATCATTTCCATAAACACTCCTCACATAATCCAAACATGCTTTCTTTCTACTCATAACTCTTTTACTAACATTCGTTCCATGCCACTTCTTACCCGCTCATACCAACACGAGCGATTCCTTTTCATTTTTTCATCAAGGGGCACATTTAACCTTCCTCTAATATACTCATTTCTCACTTAATTTATTCTCTTCACACCACACATCTATCTTAACATTATCTTGTCATTATTTTGTACTGTGCTGATTGTTTTAATCAAGCGTTTTATCTATAGGTAAATTAATACGTAAAGCAAAACTTTAGACCCCTTTTGACGAACACTGCGCATACGGAGGAGTACGAAATTTGGGACAAGCTTGTATGGAGGAGTGCAGAAACCTAATATTTTGATATAATACTTTTCACCGGTTCTTCTCCATAGAAAACGACCATTTTTAACCGTACCTACATATGTTTTAGGGTTGCGTAGCCGAATGGCAAAAAACGGAACCCTTATAGATTCGTCATGTCTGTCTGTCCGTCCGTATGTCACAGCCATTTTATTGCAATATTATTAGGACTACACATGTGAAACTTGGTAAGTAGATGTATTAACCGCTTTCCGATTTTTATACAAAAAATTTTAAAAAGCGATAAAATTAAGGGGGCTCCCCAAACATGGAACTGAAACTATTTTTTTATTTTCATCAAACCTATACGTGTAGTGTCTATCTGTATACTTACATGGTGTCTATAAACAAGTCTTTAAAAATGACATTATGGATTCTAAAATTATTTTTTTAACGTCAATCTTTTAAAAGATAGACACTCTCAAAGTGGTAAAATGTGTGTCCCGTCCCCTCTAATTTCTATAATAATAGAGTGAATAATCTAACCAAAAAATATATATGCTTTAAATTTTTGAAATGTAGCACATTTTCTAAAACCACTAATGTAACTTTGTATTACATACAAACACTATGAAAACAAAGTTATTTTACGTAGTTAGGTACAACGGAACCCTTCATAGGCGGAACCCTTCCAAAATAGTTTGCTGAGAAAAACAGGTAAGTACTTACTTTTCATTTTGTATATTTGCTACATAAAAACTTCTTTTCAGCCATATCTATAACAGTTCAACATTATAATCTGAACAATATACGTACTACAGGTAGATTGTCTTGTTAACTTTCCCCTTTTAGTTGAAGGGCATCCGTGGGTGGCAAGTTGTTTCAATGTGATTTTATTAATAGTTTTTAATCGGTTTAAATGGGTTTGTTTAAACAACTCAAGTAGTAGAAACGCTCTGACTAGGTATTTAAAGAAAAATATTATTATGTGTCCTTTATTAGTCTTTATTAGTCTCAAAGAACGACGGTGTCTTTGGTTTTGAATTTTCATTATTTTTCACTTTGCAGTGTTTTTTTGATGTCGGTTTAATTTTTTGCTAAATAGTTTTTATTTCTCTCTTTTTAGTTGGCCGATTTGTAATTTACCTAGTTACAAAAGCCTAAATGCCAACAACTCATAACCTTTTACAAAATATTGCTTTTCCTGGTGCAGGGCCTTTAATTGTTGAGGAGTTCTCCAGGTACTTCACCATCAGCTTAACTTCATCATATGCATTGTGACAAGCATATTTTGTCTTAGTAACCGTTTTCAAGAAATCGAATCGGAGCCCATGAAATACTTATTATGGAGAGTTCTGGTAGCCATCTGTGGTATTTATCATCAGTTCGACATCACCAGTTAGTGCTTTTTAAAAGCAACTGCACAAGTTACTATAAAAAACACTCAAATCGCTATAGGTGTGCCTATGATATTTGAAGAGTTCCCTCGATTTCTCCATGATCCAATCACCAGATTCTGACTTGATAACAAAGAGACTACCTCTGAAGTATATAGTATACTTCAGTGGTGGTCTATTTCAAACAAAAATAGAATTTTACCAAATCCGATCAGCCGTCTTCGAGTAAACCAGTTATCACACATTAAAAAAATTCGCGTCAAATTGAGAACCTCCTCCTATTTTAGCTCCTCAAAGCGAATAAGACGAATACATTTACATGTAGCCATCCACCGACATAGCAACAAAATTTTCAAAAATTCATTTTTAATAAGAAAATTCTCACTCTTTTCTATTGTTACTAGAAACATCAAAGGCTTGTTCTCAACAGGTTCTGGCAAAAAGTCTATGTGTTAAAATATAAATATTTTCAAGTTAGAGGTTTCTTAATTAAAACATCAAATGCAAACTGTTTTCATAATACTTTGATTCTGTTTTTCTACGAATAAAGTTTAATTTATTATCAAGCCGTTTTAGTCAAATGATTTTTCTATGAAATTTCTATTTCGTCTACATTGATTTCGCAAATGAATATGAAAGTTATAATTGAGTTCTAAAACACGAATTCAGGTAAATTTGAATCGGATTGCTCGCCATCCGGCAAGGACCAGACCCGGGTCGACGGCACATAGTATTTTACACGGGCCTCATAGAGTAGTCAGCAGCAAGGAGGCCCGATACAAACCACCCAAACTTCGGCAAAACCCCGGCAGGTAATGGGTCATTGCTTGCCTGGGTTAAGGCACTGTTCTAATGAAAGTTCGAAGGACTGGGCGACGGAGGCGGGCTGACAATGCCCTCTTCCATCCCCCGTAATGTGGCTTGTGGGTGTCAGACTTGGGGAAGTCTGGCATCCGATCATACAGGCCCGAGCAGGTGTCGCGTAGTGTTACCGCGCGCCTTTCTAAAATTATGACAGGGTGAGGAGATGCTCACTCCTCCCCTCATCTGAGATGGGGTAAACGACCGTCACTGCTGGGGTGATTGTGGAGAATGCTAACGTGTCCCCGCACCCCAGCTAGAAGTGAAGGAGAGAAACACCATGTGGTTTTAGTCAGTAAGAGTCTGACAGACCCCTCCGTCAACCCCAGGGCGGAGGACATCCATGAGAATTTCCACACGCAAAAAAAAAAAAAAAACTGTTCTAATGAAAAAGACAAGTGCTACTAAAGTAACAGGGTGGGTTTTTAAGCAGTAGCCGGGAAACAACCCTGTAGCTGGGTAACACCTGTGTTCGGTCCGACGTGAAATAGAACGCACCCTTTTGACATAAAGAATTTGATCTTGACATTACTTGACTTTGACAGATAGACTGCTTGGTTGGAAAAAATGTCCGCCTTTTGGGACCTGTTGAGATAATTATAATTGGTAAAATATCGTTGGATTCGCCTGTTGAAACCGATAATTGGGGCGCGAATTATCTATTGTTGAACTTTGTACTCCCGGATTGACGAGAATCCAGGGATATTTCTCGGAACATATCGCCTTATTGCGTCACCTCGTGGCACGCGCTTGGTTGAAACGAGTTGGGTGTGATGCTGAGTTGGAACCGCGCCATCTGGAGACGGCGCCTTGTGAACGTCCACACACTTGACTTACATCACACTTTTCAATTACTCATCTCATATTACACACATGCCACACTTGGGGCGTGGCCTTGGGAAGGTCGAAGCTTGGAGAACCCAGCACAGAAGGTTAGTGGTAATAATGTATTCATAAAGCCTAGTAGAAGTAGGCCTTTGTAAGAACTTTGTTTGAAAAGCAACGGTAGGCTCCACGTATCGTGGACAGTTCCGGACACCCCAGTTATCGTTGCACTGTGCCTATTGCAGTCCTGAACAAATTGGTAGCAGGCGTGGTTCTTATAAGATCCACTGATTCAAAGTGGTAGCAGGCGTGGCTCTTATAAGATCCACTGATTCATTCTGGTAGTAGGCGTGGCTCTTATAATATAAGTAAGATCCACTGGTTTAATTGGAAGTTTTGAAAGTAACTTTGGTTCGATTACTTAACACAACTTATAACTTAATAAGTTTTGAATATATTACCATGTCATCCGGGCTATCTAATTGAAGTTGAATCAATTGAAGTTGTATTTGTAATTTGTACTGTAGCCCCTTTTATTGCATCGACAGGTAAGATTTATTTGTGAATTAGGAATTATCAGGTTAAGTTGGTATATTGTTGTAAAAGTTGTTCGGTATTTGTGGCAATTAATAATTGAATGTCATTGATCTGAGTTTGAAAGGTTATCTAAATAATAATTACACATAGTCTAACATAATAGGACTTGAATGGTGTGGATTGACTTATTGCATTTATTTGTTTATTGGATTGTTGTTAGAGATTCTCCGGCTCAATATTATACAATCAATTGTTGTGCTTCTTGATATTTATTTGAGGTTGATCCAGCATTGTATTATACATTCAATTGTTATTTATTTTGTAACTAGCCATCCTTAGCAAGCTAGATTCATACTTGGAATAAGTACAGGGTCGGATTTGGACTTGAAATAATTGAATTTGAATTTTTATTTTGTTGAGATTATTTGGTCGGCTAACAAGTCATTGCTGTTTGTTTAATATTTGATTGTTGGTTGTTGATTGGTGTTTTGTATTAATATTTGATTGTTGCAATGGCCTCATTAAGGGCAGTCAGGGAGGCTGCTGCGGGATTGACCTCACAGTTGAGATGGTTCACACCGGCAGCTGCAACTGTTGAGCGTGTGGAATTGGAAGAGCTCACCCTTGCTCGGTATGGGCAAGTGATTGAGAGGATCAAGTCAGCTGATGCTGCGCTCACGCGCTTCAACGAGTACATCATGGACGTGGATTTGGGGGTGATGGATCAGACAGCCCGCGATAAGATTTTGGGTGACTATGACCAGATTGTCCACCTGGGGGATGTCATATGTCTACGAGCGTGGGAAATTTTGAAGAGTCGGGTGCCTGATGCGGCCAAGCCGCAGACCCCCGTTGTTGCAGGCCCTGGACTATTGAGTAGGCTGCCCACCCTGGAGCTGCCACATTTTGAGGGTCACTTGGACCACTGGCTGGGCTTCCTAAATCTCTTTGAGAGTCTTGTCGATGCACGCTCGGACCTCGGACCTGCCCAGAAGCTGGCCTATTTATTGTCTGTCCTGGAGGGCGAAGCCAGAGCCTTGGTGCAGCACTTGCCGGTGACGGATTCCTCCTATCCGACCGCTCTGGAGCTTCTCTCCCGACGGTATCAGAACAAGCGCTGCCTGGCTGATGTGCACATCGACCAAATTTTGGGACTACCGGCTATTGTCAGCACGTCGACGTTGCGCACTGACTTGCTGAACCCGTTGGTCTCAGCGACCAACGCCTTGAGACGCTTGGAGTTACCGGTGGAACATTGGTCCTACTTGTTGGTGCACATAGTGCTGCAGTTGCTCCCCGCGGAGTTGAGGTCACGTTTTGAGCAGGAGTATGGTGGGGATAGTGCCACCCATCTTCCCCCCTTTGACGACCTCCTCAAATTTTTGGAAGACGAGTGTCGGTTTGCGGATAACACTCGTGGCGCTACGGGGTCACCCCCACTACCTTCTCAGCCCAGAGACCAGGGACGGACTAGGGCCCGGGGGCCTGTTGATGTTCCCCCCACCCCCCGTTTTGCTGGTGCCCGGAGTCCTCGGGCTAGGGGGCCTGTTGATGATCGCCCCGCCCCTCGTTTTGCTGGCGCCCAGAGTCCTCGGGCTAGGAGGCCTGTTGATGTTCCCCCCGCCCCCCGTTTTGCTGGCGCCCGGAGTCCTCGGGCTAGGGGGCCTGTTGATGATCGCCCCGCCCCCCGTTTGGCTGACGCCCGGAGTCCTCGGGCCAGGGGGCCTGTTGATGATCGCCCCGCCCCCCGTTTGGCTGGCGCCCGGAGTCCTCGGGCTTGGGGGCCTGTTGATGTTCGCCCCGCCCCCCGTTTTGCTGGTGCCCGGAGTCCTCATCATTGTGACTTTTGTAAGGCAACGGGGCATGTCATGGCGCGTTGCCAGGACTTTTTGAATTTGCACGTAAGTTCCCGCCGCCGCATTGTCAACGCACGCCGTTTGTGCTTCTCGTGCTTGGGGGCCCACTTTCATCGGGACTGCCCCGACCCCCGCCCGTGTAGAATTTGTGAAGGGTCCCACCTTGAGATTTTGTGCACCAACGCGAACCGCTCCAGCAGACCAGCCTCTGAGGGGGGTTCGCGCAGGGGGGGGTACCCCGGAGACGAGCACCGGGCTGAGACCCGCGATTCTGTACGCCGCACTCCACCCCCCGCGCAAGTTGAACGGGAGCCCCACGAGCGCCATTTGGTCTTCCCTCGTCAGGGAGAACGCGCATTGGCTGCTAGGCAGCAGTGGCCGGGTCGGCGCCGCTGCCTTTCCCCTCCGTTGGCGGAACGTCCCCGGCTGGAGTCGCGCCCTCCGCCATTCGGGCATCCGGTGGGATATGCCCCTCCAGTGATGGCGAGCGGCTCGGGACACCGCGCAGACGAATATTTGGATTGTTGGCCTCGTCGTGAACGAAGGCAGCCTGGAAGCGGCGATCGGTCGCCGCCCAGGCATCACTAAGAGATTGACGCCTGCCCGCTAAAGGACCCCCCCGATCAAGACGGTTTTGTTGCCAACGGCCTCGGTCAAGGTCTGGGGACCCTTGGGTGACTCAATTGTGGTCCGTGCCATTTTGGGCACGGGAGTCCGGGGTTGCCTTTTGTCGTCTTGGTTAGCGGGACAGGTTGGCCTGAAGGTGAACGACCTTTCAGGCAGGATTTGGGGAATTGGCGAAACGGCTGTCACCACTGTTGAGGGAAGGACCTGGTTTGAAATCACCCTTGTGAGTTGTCCTTACCCTAAAATTGGTGCTCCTGCCCTTGTTATAACTGAACTTGGTTCAATTGTTGGTGACTGATCGTCACACTAAGAACTCGCATGCCGGTTGCAATGCGCTGTTGGCCATTCTGCAGCGAGAATTTTGGATTTTGTCGGCTGATCGCGTCAATGAGAAGAGGCCCTTTGCTGGCGTCGTAACGGATTTTGTTGGTCCCCCTTTGTTGAAGACGTCCACCCTTCGTAATAGCAAGATCGTTAGGGCTTATTTGTGTGTTTGTCTGCCTGTCAACCAAGGCAGTACATTTGGAGCTGGTAACCTCCCTCTCGACAGAGGCCTTTGAGGCGACTTTGGAAAGATTTGTGTCTCGCCGTGGGTTACCTTCGTTGATTAGGTCTGATTGCGGTACGAATTACAAGGGTACAAGTAACTATTTGAAGGAGGTATACGCCTTCCTTAATGAGAGCCAGGTTGATATTGGTAATAGTTTGGCCCGCCGAGGGGTCACTTGGTTGTTTGACCCGCCAGCCTGCCCCCCATTGGGGGAGGGGGGTATTTTTGGGGCCGCGGTGAAAGCGGCAAAGGGACGCTGGCGGAGATTGTTGGGAGACACCGTTCTCACCTTTAATGAACTAGCTACGGTATTTGGCCGCATTGAAGCTGTGTTGAATTTGCAACCTTGTCAAGACTTCCAATTGATTAGCGGACGGGTAGGCCCGTCCGGGGGGGGTAGATGTTCGGTCCGACGTGAAACAGAACGCACCCTTTTGACATAAATAATTTGATCTTGACATTACTTGACTTTGACAGATAGACTTTGCTTGGTTGGAAAAAATGTCCGCCTATTGGGACCTGTTGAGATTATTATAATTGGTAAAATATCGTTGGATTCGCCTGTTGAAACCGATAATTGGGGCGCGAATTATCTATTGTTGAACTTTGTACTCCCGGATTGACGAGAATCCAGGGATATTTCTCGGAACATATCGCCTTATTGCGTCACCTCGTGGCACGCGCTTGGTGGAAACGAGTTGGGTGTGATGCTGAGTTGGAACCGCGCCATCTGGAGACGGCGCCTTGTGAACGTCCACACACTTGACTTACATCACACTTTTCAATTACTCATCTCATATTACACACATGCCACACTTGGGGCGTGGCCTTGGGAAGGTCGAAGCTTGGAGAACCCAGCACAGAAGGTTAGTGGTAATAATGTATTCATAAAGCCTAGTAGAAGTAGGCCTTTGTAAGAACTTTGTTTGAAAAGCAACGGTAGGCTCCACGTATCGTGGACAGTTCGGACACCCCAGTTATCGTTGCACTGGGCCTATTGCAGTCCTGAACAACCTGAGTTTTCTTGTGTTTTAGTCATCATCGCCTGCTTCGTCTTTTCCCACTTAAGTCGGAGTCGGCTTCCAGTCTAACCAGATGCAAGATCGACTGCCTATCTGACCTACACAACCCAGTAGCTGGATAACACGATACCCCTTGATCAGACCAGTGTCAGATAATCTGGCTTCTGACTATCCGTAACGTCTGTCAAATATGTCCGAATGACAGCCGAGGCCAACGGCTTAACGGGCATGTAGCGCGTGTAGGGTGTTCAAGTAAAACTCCAGATGAATATAGAACTGTATCGAACGGTGTACTGAATAGCAGTCTTTATTAAATAAATTAGGTTCACTTTATAGCCTATAGCTTTCGCGCCAAATATTCCTAAAAAACATCTAGCCAATAAGACCACAGGATTTCATTCTTCGGTTCCACATTCCATCCGTAGGGGTCGCGTCGATCGCAGCGCCGCGCCCCGCCTCGGGCTGATGGTGGCCGGCGAGCGGCGGCCGGCGGCGCTTAGTTTAGTATGCGCGCGCGCTCGCAGCGTGCAGATGTATGTGTTCCAGGTGCGGAAGCTACAGTACTCTCCCTCAAGAGAAGCGTACGTTTTTCTTAACCAGTCTTCCGCTTCTCGTAATATAGGGTTGATTTGCAGGTACAGTGGTAGTGGTTGAACCATGGTGAGCTGCAGATGTATGGGAGTGTGCCGGCGACGCCTGGGTATTTTCATGGCTTGTCTCTGTTTCGCTCACAATGTCTTGCTGTTGATCCATGCTTAGCTGATTATAATCGATAGTTGATGGACAAATAATCTCTTCGAGTCTTGATAAAGCATCGGCGACTGTATTTTCTTCCCCTTTTATGTACTTTATGCTAGTACAAAAATGACTTATAAAATGCAGTTGTCTTCCGCGTCTCGGTGTGTCGGAGGTACTTGCGGTTCTTGTGAGGGCATAAGTAAGAGGTTTGTGGTCTGTATAGATTATGACGTCACAGCCCTCTATTAATCGGCGAAAGTGTTTAACAGCTGTATACATCGCTAATAGTTCGCGATCGTATACACTGTATCGGCGTTGTGTTTCACTCATAGCCTTCGAATAAAATGCTAGTGGTTTCCAAACATTGTCCACGTTTTGCTGAAGAACAGCACCAAGGCTGTGATCTGAAGCATCTGTCATGATGGCAAGGGTACTTCCTTGAACTGGATGTGTGAGTATGGTGGCCTCTGCGATGCTTTGGCGGCATTTCTCAAAGGCTTGCTCTGCGTCCGTTGTCCACTGGATAGGCGTGTTGTCGTTGCGTTTTCTATTATGTAGGTATTTGTTAAGTTCGCACTGGAGTTCTGCTTGTCGTGGGAGACAATCTCGGTAGAAGTTGATCATCAGGAAACGTCGAAGTTGGAGAATAGTTTCTGGTTTTGGGTAGGTAGATATAACTTTAACTCGTTCCACTGTTGGTTTTATACCCGTCGCCGATACTTCATAGCCGAGAAAATCTATTGTTTCTTTACCAAACTCGCACATTTATATGTTTAGTGTCAGACCGTAGTTGTCTAACCGCTGTAGAACTTGATGAAGAAGTTGTTTGTGTTTTGTTTCGTCTTCTTCACACAGGAGAATATCGTCGATAAAAGAGAAACAACCATCTATGCCTCTCAGCACTTCGTGCATGAATCTTTGAAATGTCTGACTTCCGTTTCTTAGACCAAAGGTCATGCAGTTGAATTCATACATTCCAAATGGTGTTGTGATCGCCGTTTTCTGCGCGTCGTCCTTTGCAATTGGAATCCAGTAGTACGCCATTTTTAAATCAAGTTTGGAGAATACTTTCTTGTTATGTAGTTGGTACGTGAAATCTTGAATGCGAGGTACGGGATAGCGGTCGGGTTGAGTGACTGCATTCAGACGTCTGTAGTCACCACACACGCGTAATCTACCGTCTTTTTTCTTCACAACATGTAGGGGGCTGGCCCATGGGCTTTTTGATGGTTTGCAGATTCCCATTTCTAACATGCGGTCAAACTCTTCTTTGGCTGCCTTGTACTTGTCCGGGGGTAGCGGGCGGGGGCGCGCGTAGAGTGGGGGGCCGGTCGTTTCAATGTGGTGGACAACGTCATGTTTCGGTGGCTCTTTCAACGACATTGGCCGTAGGACATTAGGATATTGCTTCAAAATATCGTAGTATCGTTGGTCGTTGCTTATAATGTGAACTGATTCTGTGTTCGTAGAAACTTCTAATGCGTCGATAGATAGTTCGGTTATCTTGTCAATTAACTTTTTCTTGTCCAGGTCCACCAGCAGTTTAAAGTGACGAAGAAAATCAGCTCCCAGTATGGAGGTTTTTACGTCTGCAACGATGAATGACCAAACAAAGTCTCTTCGTAATCCAAAGTTTAGTCTGATAGTTTTCTGGCCGTAGGTCTTGATTGGCGTATTGTTCGCGGCGTATAAACTGTAGGCACTTGGAGTTTTGTTATTTCTATGACTGGCGGCCAATACGGAGATATCTGCGCCTGTGTCCACGAGGAAACGTTCGTGAGTGTTACGGTCGTGTACACAAAGGCGATTACTGGTGTGCGGGACACCGACGTCCGCCACGGTCGGTGTCGACTTTAGTTTTCCGACGGCTTGTTTCTTCTACAGCAGGGCGATTCACAGCGCTTCGCTTTGTCTCCGAAACGGTAGGGGTAGCGGCATTCCCAGTTGGGGTCTCCCGGTTTCAGTGCTGATCCACGATGCGTTGACTGCGAGCGTGAACGGGAACGAGCCCGAGGATTGTACGTGCGGCGACGGTGTCTGTGGAATGGCTGACCTCGACGTAGCTCGGCGATCTCTAGAGTGAGTTTCTCCACTTGCTTCGCCAGCGTTTCTAGCTGTGTCATGGATTCCGTAGACGACGAGGATGATGCTGGTACTGTGACTGCGGCAACGCTGGGACTCTCTGTGTACTCCACCATCTTATCTGCCATCGCATCCAAGGTGTCTAACGATGATTCCTTGTTGACCGACAGAACGACTCGAACTTGTGTGGGTAGGTTCAAATTCAAATTCAAATTCAAATTCATTTATTGTTTGTTACATGTCAAAAAAAAAGATCTTATAATTATCATGTTTGTATCAATGTAACATACCTATAAGGTGTACAATATTCATAAATGTGATTAGAATTTAATATTACAGAAATATACTCATTTGATTTAGTCACTCTTATACATTAGGTAGTCAAATTATACATTCAATGTTATTAAATTATGAGTCAAAATAAAAATGTAAAAGTAATAATCATTGTAATAAAGGTTAAATTATTTTAGAATATTAATATAAATTAAATAGTAATTCAATGTCAATTAAAAATACCGCCTTACACCAAGTTTTTGTCATTTAAAAAATCTTTTATTGAGTAATAAGCTTTATCTATCAGGAGTTCTTTGAGCTTAAGTTTAAAAATATTGAGGTCTGAAATATTTTTAACAAAATTTGGTAGTTTATTATAAATTTTCACTCCTATTCCAAATATACTAGATTTAAATTTAACTGTTCTGCACCTAATTCCCGACAGTTCATTTTTATGTCGTGCACTTTTTAGTGTTTCATATTTACTTAAATCGCCTTTTATCATTGCTGCCGCTTCATAAATGTATAATGAAGGCAGAGTTAAAATTTTAAGTCTCTTAAACACTTCTTTGCATGAATCAGTCTGTTTAAGTCCGCTCATACTTCTCACACATTTTTTTTGTGCTCTAAAAGCATTTTCTCTATTAGAGGAATTACCCCAGAACAAAACACCATATTTTATCGTGGAACCCACATATGCATGGTAAGCGCTTAGTAACGCAGTTTCATTTACAACTTTTCTTAACATATAAAGGGCATAGGACTGTTGGTTTAATTTGTTACAAACTTGATCAACCTGGATTTTCCAGTCCAGTCCGTGGTCAATATAACCTAAGAACTTTGTGCTATTAACTTCTTAACGTTGGTGAATGGTGATTTAACCATTCTATTTTTAGACCCTCTTCGGTAATCATACCGCTCGCGAGTTCTCGCATCTTCCTTAGCAGCTGGGAAGGCTTTTGATCTCCCAACTCTAGTCCGCTGATAAGCTTCTGGAAATTCTTGACGTCTGATTTATCGTAGGCTTCGAGTAGGCGTTGTTTCACTTTTTCATATTTTCCAGTTGCGGGTGGATTGTAAAGAATATCGGTCAAGTGTTGTAAGTCGACCGTTTGCAGTTGTTGCAGAAGATACCGGAACTTCTGGTCATCTGAAGTCTTCAATGGGTCAATCACAGCTTCAAATTGGATGAACCAGGCACGGGGTATTTCTCTCCAAAAAGGTAAAAGCCTCGACTGCACGGACACTGCGCTCACGTCGTAACTCATCTCGGCCTGGATTCTTGGCTGTTGTTCTTCAGACATGGTCACTTGCTCCAAACAATAAGATCTCCTTACTAGTGTTCCGTTTTTTGAAACGCGGGGTCACCAATGTAGCGCGTGTAGGGTGTTCAAGTAAAACTCCAGATGAATATAGAACTGTATCGAACGGTGTACTGAATAGCAGTCTTTATTAAATAAATTAGGTTCACTTTATAGCCTATAGCTTTGGTGCCAAATATTCCTAAAAAACATCTAGCCAATAAGACCACAGGATTTCATTCTTCGGTTCCACATTCCGTCCGTAGGGGTCGCGTCGATCGCAGCGCCGCGCCCCGCCTTGGGCTGATGGTGGCCGGCGAGCGGCGGCCGGCGGCGCTTAGTTTAGTACGCGCGCGCGCTCGCAGCGTGCAGATGTATGTGTTCCAGGTGCGGAAGCTACAGGCATTACGAGGCGCGTGCTTTCCGACTACTAAACTCCGGGCTACTACTGAGAAATTACACTATAGTTAAGGAAGGTTGAAATTCCGAATTCGTCACTGCCTTTAGGACACCGGGAAAAAGGAAGAATAAAAGGGGTAGCAGTTTTATTAACTAATTGCGCCGACGAGAACATATTATTTTTAATGTTTTTTTAAATACATTTTTTCACTTTTAAATGTATTTATGTATTATATCCATTTTATTTATAATACCGAATTAACGAATAAATTCCTCTTCTTTCTTTAACATTCTTCTGAACAGATATAATTAAAAATAAATGATGGCAATAACCATAGAATAATGGCAAGCAGTAAAAGTGACCACTTTTTTCTTCCACTAAGTGCACGATGCGCGAACTTACCCCCACTACGCCAAAACATTGCCAAGTTATTTGGCGTCAGGTATACTAGGCCAAGTGTCCACCCTCCCGCTTCCCCGCACTGTCTCTCTCGCTCACTCGGCAGGTCTGAACGTGCACTGTCTCCGTGTCTCCCCACTCAGCCGATATGATTGTTGTCACTTCGCTTCGTTCAAATCTTTTTACGATCCATCGTGTCCGAATTGTTGTCTCATTGGAACTGAACTGACTGTACTAATTTCAAATGATGTGTGAACAGCTACTCGCTTATATCACTGTCTCGACCGAGAAACATTTTACTGTCTCGCCCGTTTGCTCGGTACGTGTGATCAAGGCATTTCAGAAAAACCCAATAGCACTTTATGCCGACCCGGGAATGGAACCCAAAACCTCATACTCAGCAGTCACGCCTGTGACCACTAGGCCAACGAGGCAGTCAGGGGATTAGATGATTATGTCTCAGAAAAATATATTTGAATCCAGTACAGGTAGGGTTTAAGGAGCTTTATCATACATTTTCAACTGTCGCCACGTATACAAGCTCAGTACAGTTACTCCTATAAATTTTCATCACATAATTAGAGCAAAGAAAGACAAATGACGCTCTTGTCTGAGTTCTTGTTGTGTTGATAGCCGGTCCCGCTAGCGAACCGCCTTGGTAGACTGGCTAAAAATAGCACGCGTTCAATTATTATGTTTTTGATATATATAAAAACTTTTTACCAAAAAATTAAACCGACTCCCAAAAAACACTGCAAAGTGAAAAATAACTTTAATTTCGGTAGTCGGTGTCTTTAGTTTTGTATTTTCGTTTTTGGCACCGACTTCCGAAATTAAAGTTATTTTTCACTTTGCAGTGTTTTTTGGGAGTCGGTTTAATTTTTTGGTAAAAAGTTTTTATTTCACTCTTTTTAGTTGGTCTATTTTTAATTTACCTAGTTACAAGAGCCTAATTATCAACTACTTATAACCTTTTACAAAATATTGCTTTTCCCAATGCTGGGCCGTCAATTGTTGAGGAGTTCTCCTGGTACTTCACCATCAGCTCTACATCACCATATGCATTGTGACGAGCATAAAGTGCGTAACATCCATATTCAAGTAATCGAATCGCAATCCACTCAATACTTATTATTGAGTAGTTTCGGTGGCCATCTGTGGTCTTCATCATCAGTTCCACTGCCTCAAATGGTACTTTTTGAGAGCAACTGCACAAGTTACTATAATAAATACCCAAAACGACATAGGTGTGCCTATAATATTTGAAGAGTTCCCTCGATTTCTCCAGGATCCCATCATCAGATCCTGACGTTTATGAAAATGGGACCAGTATCGAAGTGTACCCTTTCAATCAAAAAAAGAATTTTCCAAATCGGTTCAGCCGTCTTCGAGTAATCGATGATCATACATTAAAAAAAAAAAAAAAAAATATATACGCGTCGAATTGATAACCTCCTCTTTTTGTCGTCGGTTGAAAATAGAGTTTGAATAATGGAACGAACGAATTATTATTGTTGCAAAAATTGCTGTTATTAATTTAATTTAACGTTAATTCATAATTTAGATCTTAATTTAAGCTATTAATTGGCTTAGTTTGAAAATTACTACTAAATTACCAGTATTAGTAGTCTCTGATCGACTAATTAAACACAAAATAGCAGTAGATGAAGTTTTAAAAATAACAAAATATTAACGTGGAATAAACCTCAAACACCGTTTCTTAATTGTCCGCTACTAAGTATCAAGCCTTAATACAACATAACAGTCTTGCAATCACACGCACATAATCACGGAATAATCGTCCTTAACACGACGATATAAGGACGGAAAACTTCTAAAGGGGTTGAATGTTGTTGTTTTTTTTTTCGGTTTTATGGCTGGATGTTTTGAAAGTGCAAGAAAGGAGGCCGTTTATCGTCGCCCCATGTGGGACGTATGTGTTCCGAACTAGAGTCACAGTGAAGCACCTTACAGTAGTTTAATGAGAGCCTTTTTAGCTTTCATGCACACGATTGTATGCATGACAAGTAGAGGAGAGTAACAGTTTAAGTTATGGAAAAAAATACGAGTAAGTGCTATCAATTTACAAAAAAAAAAAAAAATGTTTTTGTTTATTGAAAACTTTGCATTTGAATAAAATGATAATTGAAAAGTAAAGTAAAAATTGAAGTCGGCGATAAACACACGTGCGAGTATGCGTATATTTATATAAAGACTAAACATCCGTAAGGAGTCCGACTTAGTATATGTACACTCAATGAATATAGCCTCAAAACGTTTTGTTTTGTACGTATATAGATGGAACCTCTTCTTTTCAGCTTACGCAGTGACTTCGTTCGCATGGGAAGGTATTCCCGCGTAAATTTCGATTCCGTGTGAATTCCAGGATAAAAAGTAGCCTTTCATTTTTCTTTTTTTTTTTCAAATTTCATTCAAATTCGTTCCGTAGTTTTTGCGTGAAAGAGTAACAAACTGCCATCCATCCATCAATCAAACTTATGCATTTATAATACCTATTAGTAAGATTAGTAAGATAAGATTCCCATCATATACTGAAGGTGTATCGCCATAAGTCTTAGTGTGTGATGAAGGGACGGGCTGCAAAATTTTATTTTTACTAAAATTTATTTTTATTTTTTGTCAAAGTGCGTGCGATCTTGAACCACTGTAGGTAGTTACTCTGTGGTTCTATATGTAGTAATGTACGAGCCGTGAAAGGTTTACGTACTTTTGCGTTTTGTACCTGCAGATTGTAAATAGTGTTATGGAGGAACTTTCCTGATGAGGTCCGTTCGATGTTACGTTTGTTTTTTTTTTCTTTTCTTATGAGTAGAACATAATTATTAGGGTAAGTTGTGTTTTTTTTGCTTCATGGACTAGTATGATTTGAGGAAATGGTAAAAATTACTATAAAAATTTTGGCTTAAAATCATTGACGATTAAATTAAAAAACAATTAAAATACCTAAAAAGTACCTACTCATCTGCTTAGCTTTTTATTTATTTAGACTTCATGCAGATAGGTACAAAGGCAGACCTAAGGCCGTAGGCAACCAATGCAGCCGCCTCAAGTCAACGTACACCTTTTCCCAGCTATGTTAGGCTCAGATTCTATTCTAATTGCTAGAATCTAATTCTAGTCGAATTGTCTAGCAACAGCCTATATAACTTCCACAACCCAGTAACTGAGTAACACAATACCGCTTTGTAAGATGGTGTCAGATATTATACTTAGCGTCTGACTGCGACCAACGGCTCAACGTGCTTTTACAAGTATGGCGGAATCTCGATATCGTCGCCTTAAAACCTCGTGAGTACATTTTTGTCAAAAATTTTTTATTGCGTTTCCAGAGAGCAATCCTAGCAACGTTGTGTATATTGCGTATGTTCATTCGATACTCGAAACGCTATCTATGAAAGTAAGTGAGAACCTCGTAAATACTCGCATCGCGTCGTCAGTTTAGCGTAATCAAGCCATGGATTTGGCCATTTCTGAACTGTTCGATATTATATATAATATTTTTCATATTATACATAATATCGAACAGTTCTGGGTATAAAAACGGGTCAAATTTACATAGGAATTAATAAAAAAAAAACATAAAAGATACCGTACAAAAATTTGATAGCACGCAGATTTTTCTTCCTCCTGAAAAGTTACTCCTTTTTCACTTACGAGGTTTTCACTCTAAGGCGCCATCCACCCATCCACCACTCTAGACCCATCCATATACGGACCTTGGCAGGCTTGCATAACCTTGAAGATCAACCCGTGCGCCTGTTAAAAGCTCAGCTCCTATTTCCGTATAGTCAGGGCCGGATTAACCATTAGGCGGAGTAGCCAACTGCCTAGGGGCCCCGCATCAACTAGGGGCCCAGGCCCAGTGCACGCACCAAGAAAACATGTTTCTTCGAACGAGAATATGATGTGCGTGCGAACTTAGGGACCTCACTGTTATCTCACAAAATAAAAGTCGTTAGATTTAGTAGTAGAATTAAAACAATTTTAGAACAAATCTGGGAATAAGTAAACAAATATATTAAAAACCACAGCCCTTAATGGGCATTTCCTAAGTTCACACACGATTTGGTCAGTCAAAGTAAGAAAAGGGGCCCCGAGAATGCCATTGCCTTAGGGCCTCTGACAGGGTTAATCCGGCTCTGCGTATAGTTAGTGAAAACCTAGCCCAAGTCTATTACAAACGTCGTCGAGTGTAGTGTTACAAATTTGAGAGGTATATTTTCGACAGGGTTCGCTAAAGGTTGACTTGATTAGCTTCATAAAGGCGACTAATTTTCTACATTGTAGCAATAGGACTTTGAGAGGTCCCATTGACCCAGAAAGGTAGATTTTAGAGCTAGATTCAGTCTGGGGTATGCACTTACGACCTATTAGGGCGTTTTGTGGAATCTTTCAACAAGTAGGTAACCACTACAAACAGAATTTATAAATGCACAATTGTAGATGTATATATAAATTTTAACAGTGTTTATTCAGGGTTTATGTTAACTGAGATACACTAAAGAAATAAATATGTAAAACTGCAGTTTTAGCAAAAAACCATTGTATAAAATAATTATTTAAAATAGTACTTTAGCAAAAAAAACCCGGTCAAGTGCGAGTCAGACTCACCCGCCGAGAGTTCTGAACTATTTGGTATTTTTCATTTTAAATAAGAATTTATGCGTGGCGAAATATACATAAATAAAATATGTTTATGATTATTCACATCAAGCACTTTACATATGATGATATGATACCTCACTTGAACAGAATACCTCAGCTTAGATTTTAAATTTCGCCTCCCTAAAAGGTATCATTTTTAACCGGAGGAAAAGGAGGTTTACAATTCGTCTTGAACTTTTTTTTTTTATGTATGTTACCTCATAACTCGGAGACGGCTGGACGATTTGGAAAATTCTTTTTGCGTTTGAAAGGGTATACTTTCTAGTTGGTCCCATTGTTACGAAATCATGATATGATGATGGGATCCTGGAGAAATCGAGGGAACTCTTCAAATATTATAGGCACACCTATAGCGTTTTGGGTATTTCTTATAGTACCTTGAGCATTTGCTTCCGAAAAGTATCATTTGGGGAAGTTTAACTGATGATGAAGACCATAGATGGCCACTGAAACTACTCAATAATAAGTATTTCGTGGATTGCGATTCGATTACTTGAGTACGGATGTTAAACACTTTATGCTCGTCGCAATACATACGAGTATGGTGATGTTGAGCTGATGGTCAAGTACCAGGAGAACTCCTCAAAAATTACCGGCTATGCATCCGGAAAAGCAATATTTTGTAAAAGGTGATAAGTTGTTGACATTATGGCTTTTGTAGCTAGATAAATTACAAACCTACCCACTAAAAAGCGTAAAAAAATTTTTTTTACAAAAAATAGAACCGACTTCCATATCAAAACACTAGAAAGCCAAAAATAACTTTAATTTCGGAAGGCGGTGTGAAAAAAAAAAGAAAATCCAAATTTAATAACACCGACTACCGAAATTAAAGTTATTTTTGGCTTTCTAGTGTTTTGATATGGAAGTGGGTTCTATTTTTTGTAAAAAAAAAAAATTTTATGAATTAATTACAAATGTATAGTTTTCAGATTTTTCCTTGAAATTGTACTATAAAACTACTTGCTGAATTGTATAGATCTAGGTCAATGAGAAGTACCGTATAATTTTTGATTCACTTGAGAGTGTCGAAATATGCATTTTATACAGTATAAACCCGCGGGTACCTTTTTACCTGACTGGAAAAGAAGGGTTATGTTTTTCGCGCGTATCTTGTATGTATGTATGTATGTAATATTCTTTATTACTTCATATCTCCAGAATCGCTGAACGGATTCACATAATTGAGGTATCGTTAGATTCGTCTTAGCAGCCCAAGTGTTCTTAGATAGACGACATTTGAAAAAATCAAACATGGCGGCTGTGCATTATACATAAAAAAAGAAAAAATATTTTTAGAATACTGCAATATGGGTATCGAATTAAAGGGCTTAACACAAGGATTTCAAAAAAGTATATCATGTTAACATTAGTGTAATACTAGCAAAAATAATACAAAGAGAAATTTTAAAAATATGGACTTTCTGAATCCGGTGGGGTGCCATTGTGATACGACCGGGAAAACTATAAAAAAAATTAATTAATATTTTAACTGAAAAGTTGAAAAAAAAAGTTATTTAAAAAATCTAAAAAACCCGACTGCTCAACTGAAATACAAGAAACAAGCACATATTTATTTTAAAAAGTGACAAGCAGGCGGACCCATCCCATTAAAAAAAATCAATTGGATCTCGCCTAGATTTTTTAAATAACTTTTTTTTACGTTTATTTAGAAGCTTGATTTTTCCGCAGCTATCCATTAAAGTTGTTAAAAATCGACTTGAGTATATAGTTTTGATTTCAACTCGATATCTCCACTCGTTCCTGAAATAAAGTGTATTGACAGAATGATAGACGGTCCGACAGACAGACAACAATGTGATCCTATAAGGGTTCCGCTTTTCCTTTTGAGGTACGGAACCCAAAAAAAAAAAACGTAATTGCTTGAAAATTTTATGCACTTGTAGAAATTGAAATGATAAATGGTATTTATTTTGCATATTGATTATAAAACACTTTGTTTTACTTGACACGTATGCTTTCGTAATTTTAAACTAAAAGAAACAACGAAACACACGTCAAAGTATCTTTTGAAGTTCCTACAATTTGTGCTGGTCAAATCATATGAGAATCATGTTACATAATAAAGTATATCAAATTAATGATAGAAATTGGACTCTTCTGTGTATGCACAGAGGGTTGATTCGGCTTATTAAAGGGATACGTTCAGAAAACCCTAAGGCCAACTGTTACAAAATGCATTAAGGTCTGGAGATACTTTTTACTCGGGAAAAATGTTAAAATAACGTTGATATGTATTTATTTTATAATTACCTACTAATTTTACTCAACTACATAATATAATGATATCTTAATTAATAGTTATTATTCACTGACCTGTGTATCATTGTTCCACATGTTCATATTATCTATTACAGGCTATATTACGCGCAATTAAACCTGCTTACGCATATTATCAACATGCATCATCGCATGTTTAACAACCTCTCTAACGACAATTTAGCTTACTAGAGTATGGATTGTGTCATTAATTTATATTAATGGTGAAATAAATCAGTTTTTATAACACTCAAAAGACCACAGACCTGAACCTACATACTTCTCATGTGATTTGACTATAACGAATTTTATGGATTTTAAAAGAGACGTAGATCTCTGAGTTTGTTTCGGTGTTTCTTCTCAGAGTAGTCAGTTAGAAAAGACCGGCTTCATCTAGCCCAATTCAAACGGTAAATATTTCTTTTCATTTCACTAATTGGAAAATAATAGAGCCTGAAAAAAGTGATCAAATGAAGTCAAAGCATGCATGAGCAAGTGTTCAGATCGTCTCGTTAGCGTGTTTCTCAAAACCGTCGCTGCATTACTGTTTTTGGCATTTTTCATAGATGCAAACACGTGACTGTATTAATAAAGTATCACTACTATACTTTATAAAACATAGCTTGATCTCTGCGACAGCTGTCAGTAGAATCACGCCTATAAAGTCCTGAATTTTACAATAGTACAGACAGTACCTATCAATGTCATACTTTATGGGCATGCCGACCTAATTAGTGATGGGCGATGATTCATCGAGCCACAGACTATAAACTTCGATATTTTAAATAAAACTTAATTTAAAATTAATTTATGTTTTAATTTTATTGTATATTTTAATATGATAACATTATTTAAATTTGTACATACTTGATCAAAATAAAAAAGGGTAAAAAAAATCCAATTTCTATCGATTCAGAAACCGATTCAGATATGGATTTGGGGTGTACTCCTAAAAAATAAATGCATTTAATATTAAAATATTCGTTTAATTTAGTAACGTTTGTAATTAAATTAAACCCAAGTACATGTTACATTAGCATCGATAATAGTAAGAAACGTCGATAATTTCTATAGATTTTTTTTATATTCTGACAAACCTAGGAATGTCAGTTTGACATAAGTCGCAGAGATCAAAATATCTTTTATGCAGTATAATAGGACTAACTTTTTTAGCCGTATTGGAACCAACGATGCTGAAAGTCCGAACGGCATGTCATTGTTTTCTTGTAAGATGGGAAGGGCCTTTAGTGTCGTCCGCAACTTTTGTCATTCAATTATTATTTGCCATCTCATTCTCCTAGATCACAATGTTGTGTTACGGAAAACGTCAGCAGCGTAAATATTACTTAAATATTAAAGTTGTCTTACTGGTAACTTTATTTTTTTAGGGTAGGAACTCTGGGACCTTATGGCTGTACACAGCGTTTTCAAAGAAAATTTTAAAAAGACTTTTTGACACTTCTGTGAGCTAATTTCGGACCTACTACTTTAGCCAAAAGCTAAGCATTACCAAACAACGCGATGACGTCACTAGTTGCTCTGGTACATTACTTACCGACAGCATTGCGGACGAATTTTTCGATGTTACGAATATTGAAGTAAGTTGTTTAGTTTAAATAGAATATTAGGTAATATATGAAAAGTAACTTGAGAAAACACAATTATTATGAAATCAAAGACAGGTACTTCAATTTAATTTATAGAATTAGATTAAAAATAATAGAGAAATCTTAATAAATTATGAAGACCGTTGGCCAAAGTTAGCATAAAATATGTGTGATGTTTGTACATACATAATTATGTAACTATAGTGTCCGTGATACACCGGCCGGCAACTCGTGAGTAACCCGACCCTCTGCTTCTCTTCAGCAGCAATAAACACGTTGACGCAACTCGACGCGTCATTGCTTCCCAAGACCTTATTGAAATTATTTGCTTACCTACTAGCATGTCGAGGTTAGTAAAATTAATTATATTAAATCATTAAATTTGACCACAAAAGAGCGGCAAATCTTTTATTGAAGATTGAGCCAATTTATGAAGCTAAATAAAATCTGTCAGGTGAGACTTAACGTCTGGCAAGGAAGGTTTGGTGTAATTCAAGAATTAAGTGTTAAAATCTGCGTGCATTTTAGATTCGTTCAAATTCAAGTTGTAATATCATCTCAGTGTCATTTGATTAAAAAAAATTGGCCAATTGCGAGTCAGACTCGCCCATGAAGGGTTCCGTAGTAACTATAATAATATAATATGTATATTTATTTGACGAATAAAAAAAACCTTACAAATTTCTTAAAACTAGCTTATTTACATAAATGATATTCTATTCTTTTCTACTCTAATCTATTCTACATTTTACAAATACGCTAAATAAATTTCTTTTTCATAGTGTTTGTATGAATTATAAAGTTATATTTGCGGTTTTAGAAAATATGCTGTATTTCAAAATCTGCTAACCCGATTTTATTCAAACTAATTTTGCTTCAAAGTTTACATTAAGATCTACAGACGTATATTTTTTTAGTTTTTTCACTCCATTATTATAGAAGTTAGAGGGGACACACACATTTTACCACTTTGGAAGCTTATATCTTTTAACCGATTGGAAACCCTTATATCATTTTTGAAGACCTGTCTATAGATACCACAAACGCATAGGTTTCATGAAAAAAAAAATAGTTCTAGTTCCATGTATGGGGACTCTCCTTTATTTTAAATATTTTTTAATTTTTTTCTTAAAATCGGAAAGCGGTTCACAGAATACATCTACCTACTAAGTTTCACATCTATAGTCTTAATAGTTTCGGAATAAAATGGCTGTGACATACGGACGGA
Source organism: Tholera decimalis (assembly GCA_943138885.2). Taxonomy (NCBI): domain Eukaryota; kingdom Metazoa; phylum Arthropoda; class Insecta; order Lepidoptera; family Noctuidae; genus Tholera; species Tholera decimalis. Next base: position 23,351,904 of record OW964565.2, read on the forward strand.
CGGACAGACAGACAGACGGACAGACATATCGAAACTATAAGGGTTCCGTTTCTTGCCATTCGGCCACGGAACCCTAAAAACGTGTCAAATCGAGATAAAGACTGATTATAAAGGCAATGGGTTCCTTAAAAATACTTAAATATAAAAGATTGTCCTCTGAATTCTGCGTACTTTCAAAGTACAAATTTTGATACCAAGAGAATGCGAAGTAACGTTTGTTGCTCTGGGTGTTTGGACTTTAAGTATACACGTATATGAGTGTTTCTAATTTAGCCTAAGGCCCGTAACGTTTTTCGAATGGCGTGCTTTTTCAACCGATGACCAAAAAAGGAGGAGGTTATCAATTCGATTTCTCGAAGACGGCTGAACCGATTTGGAAAATTCTTTTCTGTTTGAAATGGTATACTTTTAAATTGGTCCCATTGCCACCAAGTCAGGATCTGATGATGGGATCCTGGAGGAATCGAGGGAACTCTTCAAATATTATAGGCACATCTATAGTGATTTGGGTATTTTTTATAGTAACTTGTGTAGTTGCAATCGAAAAGCACCATTTGTGAAGTGGATCTGATGATGAAGACCACAGATGGCCACTGGAACTACTCAATATATAAGTAGGAATAATAACTATTTCATGGGTTCCGCTAAGGTTACTTGAATATGGTTATTAAGCACAATATACTCTTCACAATGCATATGGGGAAGTGAAGCTGATGGTGAAGTACCAGGAGAACTCCTCAACAATTAACGGCCCAGCATTGGGATAAGCAATATTTTGTAAAAGGTTATAAGTAGTTGAGATTTAGGCTTTTGTAACTAGGTAAATTATAAATCGACCAACTAAAAAGAGTGTTTTTTGGGAGTCGGTTTAATTTTTTGGTAAAAAGTTTTTTTTGCGCGTTGATTACGTGTGAATGAATGTCTTATCTGAGTAGATAGTGGTGGGGAAGCTTGATTGTATTTTTATCTGAACGGTGAGGTACCCTCAAGAAAGTATTCTTCCTATTATTACACACGTTATCAATGCCTCCCTGCAGAGTGGGGTATTTCCCACAATCTGGCGTAAGGCCTTCATAATCCCTCTCCCAAAAATATCCAACCCCAGCCTGCTAAATCACTACAGACCTATCTCTATTCTTCCTTTCCTATCTAAGATTCTGGAAGCAGTTGTTCTTAAGCAAATATCTTACTTTGTGTTTGGGAATAATCTGTTATCCCCTTTCCAATCAGGTTTTCGGCCTGGCCACAGCACAGCCACAGCTTTGCTTAAGTTTACAGAAGATATAAGGAATGGTCTGGAGAATTCGAGATTAACGGTATTAGTTTTAATTGATTTCTCCAATGCTTTCAATACCGTTGATCACGATATCCTCCCGGCCATTCTGTCACACATTGGGGTATCTTCATTGGCACAAGATTGGTTCTCATCTTATCTTCGTGGTCGCCAGCAAGCGGTTCGTGCTGATTAGATTTTTTCTGAATGGTGCACCCTGAAAACTGGCGTCCCACAAGGCGGCATACTCTCTCCACTTTTATTTCCTCTTTTCATAAACTCTATTACCCCTATCCTCAAATGCTCTTACCATTTGTACGCTGATGACCTACAGCTCTACGCGCAAGCTGACGTTGACAACCTGGACAACTGCATCTCATTGCTGAATGCTGACCTTCTAGCTATCAGTGATTGGTCAAGCAGGTTTGGTGTCACTGTCAATGTCAGTAAGTGTCAGGCTATCCTGATCGGTAGCTCATATTTCCTGCGAAATTTGGACACCAGCCAACTTCTCCCGCTTAACTTCAACAATACTGTCATCCCTTTCTCGCCACACGTAAAAGACTTAGGCCTATATATTGACGACAGGTTAAGTTGGAATAAGCAGATTGCACAGGTTAGCCAGAGGGTAACATTCACACTGCGATCTCTCTATAGATTCAAGCATTTCCTTCCTTGTAGCACTAAAACCACATTGGTCCAATCACTTGTGCTTTTATATCATTGATTATGCTGATGTTTGCTATTCTGATCTTTCCCAAGAACTTCTTAACAAACTGGATCGACTTCTCAACAACTGTATTCGTTTCATTTTTGGCCTTCGAAAATATGATCACGTTTCTTCCTTCCGTTCTCAGCTTAAATGGTTGCCTATCCGTCAAAAGAGATCCCTCAGATCCCTCTGTATGCTCTTCACTATTATGAACAATCCTTGTGCTCCTGTTTACTTAAAACAAAATTTTAAATTGTTGGGCAGTTTTCATGATCTTAACCTTCGCGCATCCAAAAACTTACTTCTTCACATTCCTTCTCACCGCACCGGGTTTCTATCTAATTCTTACGCTATTTCTACTATTAAACTCTGGAATTTGCTACCCCTTGACATCAAGAAGGCTGAGTCAAATTTTCTTTTAAGCGCAAAATTAAAAACCACTACTTAAGGGGCTGTTATTCTTAATTTGTTCTTCGTCATAATTATTATGAGCTCTCTTATTCAGAAAGAATATTATAAAGCACCGTATCTATTAGTTTGTCATTTTAGCATATATGTGTATTTTATTAGTATTATTATATATTAGTATTATATTTATTAGTATTAAATATATTATTTCATTCCATTTTCTTGTACACCTACCACAGTGTGTTTTTTTTTAACCCAAAGGTTGACTGGTTGCGAATGCCTTGTTGCATTAAGTCTGCCTTGTAACACAATTGTACATAAAGTTTAAATAAGAATATTACTGAGTATTTGTTTATAAATAAAAGGAGTTTTCAAAAAAAAACTTCCAAGAAATAGTTTTGCCTGATATGTTTTATCTGTGCAACTTATGTTTTGGTAATGCGACATAGTTTGAGCAAATTACGAAGGTGACAGCCGGAGGACTTAAAAAAACCCGAATTTAACTTAAATAAAGTTAATTAATTTAAAATTACAATAAAATGAATGTACAATTTATTAATCTTAAGTCTAAACTCGGACGATGCTAGTACCGAAGTGTCTCAATTATTTATTCTAGAAATATAATTCAAATCAATTTAATAATGCTTATGCGGTATCACCAGATTGAAAGTAGGTGATCGGCGGCGACACGAGGCTTGTAGTCAGCAGAGGCTGTGTTGCAATTCACGTGGAACCATTCATTGAGGTCAATAGCTAACATGTCGCTAGTCAGCTGATTCGGTGTAGGCAGAGCACGTAACAAGCATCATAAAAAAAGATAAAATGTAAATAATGTTATTTCGTAAAGCTATCTATCATCAGATTATCATTGCCGTAAAGTATCATGATTGCGAATATAATATAAGAAGTTAAGCTATATCCAATGAGAGACAATAAAATCGTTATCTACAAAAGTAACGGCAGGTTTTAATCAGTAGAAGTCTGACAGTCCCTTCCATGCCACCCAGAACGGGACTAGTTATTTGATGACTTTCCCCCAGAAAAATAAAATAAAAAATCCAATACAATTACAAACCCAATCATTAACACGCAGAGTAGGTTCTTCCTTACAACTGAGAGAGACGTTACCGCCATTCTGATTCATTTAACTCTTTAAATCTCTTAGCCATCGAAATGTCACGGACTGTTTTCACGAATTGCAGAACCGTAGGTAAACAATAAAAAACTTTATACCAAAAAAATTAAACAGACTCCCAAAAAACACTGCAAAGTGAAAAATAACTTTAATTTGTTTGTGTCTTTAGTCTTGTATTTTCGTTTTTGGCACCGACTTCCGAAATTAAAGTTATTTTTCACTTTTCAGTGTTTTTTGGGAGTCGGTTTAATTTTTTGTAAAAAGTTTTTTTGGAAGTGGGTTTAATTTTTTGGTAAAAATGTTTTTTGAATACTTTCATCCCCTATTACAGCCCATTGGGAGTAGATTTTAGAAAAAGCAGCCTATATTAGATCCCGGAAAGAGGAGCTGGTGGCTAAATAATATCACCCGCCTGGGTCGTTCTTCAAGGTTAAGCAACGCTTACCGAGTTTAGTCCGTGAATGGGTGAATCGAGTTTTCTCCGTGCCTCAGAAAACACGTTACGACGATGGTCCCAGCTCTCATTTACATCATTGACAGTCGTAACGGGTAGTGAAGGGGTCCGACACGATGGTTTTCGGACCCGAGCCCATCGTGCCGCTCCCCTTCACCCAGCTGCGCACATGGCTTAAAGAACACACACACGACCAAGCTCAGAAATGGTGGTCCTCGGCACCAGGCTGCAGGCAGTCCAAAGAGGCGATGCCAAACCTAGATAATAAACTAACCAGGCGCCTCCTACACCTGGACAGAAGAAGCCTGCGAATGGTGGCGGGGACCATCACCGGGTACTGCTCACTGAACAAACACTATCACACAATAGGTATAACGGACAGTCCCCTGTGCAGGGCATGCATGGGGACGGAGGAAACGGTAGGACACGTGCTCCTAGAGTGCACGGAAATCACCGAAATACGGAAACGAACCCTCGGGTCATTGAATTCCCTTACAGATATCCTGAATAGACCGAAAGACCTGATCTGCTTCTGGAAGGAGGTTGGCTGGATGGAGTGACGGCCGACACGGCTCACGCACAATGGTCTCGTGCAGAGACTAAGTGCGGAAACCAAACTACAGAAGAAGAAGAACGGGTAGTGAGATGCCAGAAAATCTCATTACAGTCTTGCCAAGAGATATCGTGTTACCGAGCAAGTTCTGGATTGTAGAGGTCGGATAACCAGTCGCTCCATGTAAAGTACAAGTACTCAGCTGCATATGGTTAGATTTGGGTTATGGTTAGGTTTTTGATTCTGGGTCATTACTCCGCGGATCAGCCATAAAAGCGTAACAGACTCACAGAGAAACTTTCATGAGGATAATCTTAGTTTTTAAGGTATAAAAGTCCTATCCAGGGTCGCCAGGCCGGTCACTCTCTTACCGATCGTAATGAGTTTCTGAGCAAAAAATACACACACACATATGTATAAATAAATATTATTAATTATTTATATTCTATACAAAGCTGGTTCACATCCGGTAGTCACTTCAACACTAGGTCCGGTTGAAAACCAGCGTCAGGCACTAGTTGTCTGGCATTTTGCTGAACCGAGCCTTTTTGGCGCAGTCGCGAGGCACACGTAATTTGTCTATTTTCGTGTAAATGCAAATATGTACTTAAATGGTTTTTCTTTTTTTTCATATTTGGTTTCTTTCCTTTTGTATACTTTGTGTTGTGTGCTTTGTGGCATGTGCCGAATAAAGTTGTTTCTTTCTTTCTTTCTTTTCAATCAGTCGTAATAATATGAGCCATGCCAAACAATTTTCATTCCGCGAAACAAATTGCCAAATATGACCCGTGATAAGCCAGAAGTCCAATTATTTCTTCCTCATAATTTCCGAAGTGTTTACCTTAACAGTAAACACTTACACTTACGGTTACAAAAAAAACTGATGTATTATTTACTGTATTGGTAATTGGTATTACAGGAAAAATCAAAATAATCCGTTCTACGGTTCTTATATCAACACAGGGCGGGCTATTCTGAGACGATTGTAAGCAATTTTCAATGTTACAATATCGATGTATTGTAGTCTTAAGGTGTATAATCCTTTGTACTTGACGACGCATTACAAAATAGGTCCCAGACCGTATTTGGTAATCTGTAGGCTGTAATATGGAATATCTGAATTCAGCCAGGCGTGTGTGGCTTTGTTGGCAGGTACAGCTAGGGTCACACAGGTTACCTGTAAACGTAGTTCAAATAATAATTCTTCTTAACAGGTTACATGAACAGCAAGTATTGTTTTAAAACTGTTTCAGATAGTGAGGTCTGAAGTGAATCTTGGATGGAATCAACATAATAATGAAAGGTCTTTTCAGTATCTCAAATGACTAACACAAGGTTTGAATTGTCGTTCAAATAATGTATAATTCTGCTGCCTCAAAAAAATTATACCCTACAATACCAATTTACAGAACTCAAACCCTTTTTCCTCGACAGTACCATTTAAGACAGAAACGGTCCAATAGTGCGGAACACCTTGAGGTTCGAGCGATATGCACCCATTGCCATCCAAGCACAAACAGGACAAAACCTCAGACCCTTATGTATTCATAGCGCACTACCGAACGCCTCTCCAGATAACCGGATCCGCGCGAAAAGCGCTTCATAGTGCGAACCTTACTTCCATCCAATATAAATTAAATATTTCATTTTTGGAATTGGAACGCGTGTTTTTATGACAGGTCCGCGTTTTCAAAGAGGTATCTTAAGGTAAATGGTTCAATAGTGCGGAACCATAAGGTCCGGGGAGGCATGTGTATAACACAACCTCACAACCCCGGGATTCTTTGTATTCATGGCGCAGCGTGCCGAACAAGCCGGATTCGGATAAGCCGATCTAAATGGTAACGTGGTGTACACTGCTAATGCTTTCTCGACCAATGTAGTTATTTTTGCTAATCAAGTGAGGGGTCGGTTTGTTTTTTGTGTGTTCATCAAGATGAAGGAAAATAGATTGAGGGATTTTATCACCCAATTGTAGACAAGTAATGAGGTTTTTTTATTGCGTGTCCGTGGACTGAATAGAGTTAATTACTGTAATTATCTCTTGGTAAAGTTCTTGTGGTGACCCAGATGTTAAAGGATCCAAGACGTAAGCACTCTATATGTTACGAACTTTCTAAATTAATCTTGGACAGTTCTTAGATTATCTTTGATGGAAAAATCTTAAATATTGTACAGAATGGAATCAGGTATTACTTTGGGGAAATCTATACCAATCTATATAATACTACAGAAATTACTCAGTGTTAATTCCGCCAAAAACCAATGGTTCAATCTATCAATAAAATACAAATAGAGGTTTCTATTTTTTATCCTTTTTATAACATAGGTTATTAAAATTGTTACATCAACAGTGAGAATCTTACCACTTTTCATATAACACCCACACTATGTTCTCCTAAGTTTGAAAACTGTAATCTAATAGGGCTGTCACCGCAGCTTGTTCTTCAAGTCCGTTTAACGAGTAACAGACACCAAACAGTTTATTGAGAAGAAGGTACATCGCATCTTTAGCTGACGTATTTACTAATAATTAAGGTTTTTTCAAGCTGCGCGTTCTAATAAAAATGTTTAAAACTAACAGTTAAATTTTATTAATCCGATATCGTTTTCCATTCAATATGTTTTTGATTAATCCGTGTGGGTTATAATTATGTGTACCTATATATCTTAAGAACATTAATGTAATATCCTAACATCTAACTGTTTTTTGTCCCTAATAAATAAATAAAAAAACCACTTAATATTAGTTATTACATTGAATATGCTGTATGTGACCTAAATAGATAAACTACACGTAAGTTTTTACTCGTACCTAATTAAACAATGCACCTGCCATGTTTTCTCTTCATCACCCTTAGTTGACTTATTTAGAACGCTTGGTGCATAGAGTGTGCCTTGTTACCTATGTGTATGATATCTAAATAAACGGGTAGGTACGTGTTGCAATATATAAAATTAAAAGAACTAACGTAAAATAACATACGTTCAAAATCCCTAAAATCTAAATACTTAATCATTGTTTCACCTATATTCAAAATACCGAAAGTTTGAAATGTCAAATGGATATCGACGGTTAAAAGGAAATAGGGTATAAGCGACATTTTGGACTGGTATTGTTTTGAAAGTCGGCTGTTTCTTGTGTTCTATTATCTTTTATTTTGTCATATATCCTGATTGGAAAATTAAAAACTGTTTTAGTTTTCACGATGTTTTAATAAAAAAATACATCAGTTTTTCTAAAATTCTAAACATAGAACGGCTCTCCTAAACATTTCTTTTTTTGTCGCTTATACCCTATTTCCTTTTAACCGTCGATATGTTACTGAAGTTCATAAAGCTAAAACTTAAAATTCCTATGTACAAAGTTTCTTAAATTGGTTTACCTCACCGTTAATTGACCAAAATTAAAAATACCGATCTAAATACCTGCGTAAAGTTCAAAATCCGAATAAAAACACAATTTTATTTTAAATTTTTCATCAAATATGAATACAATAATTGTAAACAATAATACCAACTAAAAAAGTAATCAAAGAATTTTAATTCCTATACTAAGTCGTAATCAATGTTAATCATAATTTTATTTTCTTAATTAATTAACCAAATAAAAAACAAATTAAATATTAAGCAGAAATAACAATTTAACACGGTTTATTTGGGTACGTATTTGAATGTCGAAAATTAAAATACCAACGGGTAAAATGTGATGTTCAAAACGTTCAATGTTTAAATGCTCACCAAAATATTATTTTTGCCTACCAAAATCGATAAATGCTCACCAAATCTTGTTTCCCTGAAATAGTAACATTAATACCCAAAATGACAGCTCTAAATAGCTTTAGCACCCTAAATCCTAACCCTACACGGCCGACTTCAGGGGCACTCCGAGGTTCAGTTTGGTTAGGTTCCTTTAAACTGTTGAAATAGCGGGGCTCCGCCGACAATTTCGTGGAGTTTGACCTCATATAAACCAAATGATTCACCAAAAATAGAGGGGATGTGGCTTTAATTTACACTGTTCTAACCTAACCTAACCTAGGACATTTGATAGTCTGTACTTCGATATTTAGGTCTTTCAGGTTGGTGTACCAAACTTACATGTTGATATTTTAAACATTAGATATTTAGTCCAATCAATTTTTTAAACTTAGATAATTCGTAGGTAGGTGTTAGTTGTTTAGGTATTTAAAAATATTAGGTATTTAGATTTACGTTAGTTCTTTTAATCTTAGATATTGCAATACGTACCCAAATAAACAATACAGTAAGAAAAGATATTATATTATTTTTATCATATACTACCTGTGCCCGCTTCTTCATATTAAACACTAGTTTAAAAAAAAACGGAACCCTTATAGATTCGTCATGATTGTCTGACGGTCTGTCTGTCTGTCCGTATGTCACAGCTATTTTCTTCCGAAAGGAATATTTAATAAGGAAAGATTAGGAAGATATACACTTCCAAAGCGGTAAAATGTATGCCCCTCTCTAACATTTAAGCAGAAAATGCCAAACCCAAAACGATAATTGGACCCAGTTGTGCCAAAATGATCCAACCCACAAATTCACAGTATCGAGTAATCTGTGCCAGCCTACCTAACATTAGCCTTGTTTTCATGTAGGAAAAATTCACTTTGGTAGCAATTTTCTAGGAAAAACTACCTGTCTGACGAAATATATATAGGAAAATAACATTTTAATGTTTAAGCGTAAATAACTCAAAATATTTTCACTGTGGGTTGGATCATTTTGGCACAACTGAGTCCAATTGTTAGCTATACAAATATTATTCACCAACCCGTACTGAGGTAACGTGGTGGAGTACGGCTCATTCCCTCTCATAGAGAAGAGATCTATGTTCGAGCAGTAGGAACGATATGGGCTAGTTATGTTATCCAAATATTTGCTCCGAGCGGGAACCTAAAGCTTTGGTTTCCTAGGATAGCGGTGCCGTCATATAGCGGCCGTAATACAGCGGTGAATGACGTCACTAGAACGTTGTCTATGTAAACAAAATGGCGCGGTTTCCTAGAGAGCGGTAACTGACACCGTAACGTCAGAAAGCGGTGCCACCATTTGCATGACGGCCGTTTTGTCGGTGTCAGATGGTTTCGTGAACGTTTCATTGATAGCGATGAAGCAGACTGTGTTAAAACGGCCGTGGAACTTTCCACATGTCGTCACCGTAAAGACGGCCGCCTTTTTGCGTCCGTAATATTACGGCCGCTATATGACGGCACCGCTTTCCTAGGAAACCAAAGCCCCACCCACGAAGCGCAGCAACTAAAGTACGGCCAACAAGAAGTGATACCAAAATTAAACAAACTTTCAAGGGTTTAAAACATTTTTATTTAGGGAAATTACTTATATACACACATTACAAATTACATGGATACTATTCTGATCACTGTATGTATTAGAGATAGCTGATTCCAGAAATGATTGAATCAGTCTAACATATTTATTTTATGAATAAACTATTTTTTGTAATATCAATCATGTAGTCACTATTTGTTCTTCAAATTGTTCCCTACGATTTGATCCAGACAATTTCACAACTTCTCAGCAAATATATTTTGTATTCCTTCTTGTAGGGTTTTTTAAAATCTTCAAATTTAACTTGTTCACAAAATGTCAGCGGTGGCTGGCGCATCAAATATTCCTTACTTCTGCACTGACCGCTCTCCTTACCCCGAATCTCGTAACGGTAACAGTCGTCGAGCAACGGATGACATTATTGTTTACGAAAGATAATGACAAAGATAATAATCGCTAGCTATCGCAATCTAACTCGGTAACGGTCCAATTCTTTACATTTGGTACATACTTCCAATCAACTACTCCGCTAACACTCTCGTCAGTCTGTCCACCTCACTCTTGCTGACGTATTCTCTAAATATTAGACATTTGCTGTCCTTCAATATCTGACTGGCTTGACAACTGACTCACTTTCAGGATTCCTTTATCAAAAGCAACCTCGTGCCAACAGAATTATGTTACTAAGCCTGAAACTATTTTCATTATTTAGCCTGGAACATTTCCAACTATACATTTCAAATGTTAAACTTAATGTAATGAAAAGCTCTTGAATATTTATATACACGTAAATAAGGATAACTACTGAATAAAGATGATGATGATCTTGGTAAATAGAATACGAATTACCTAATAAATTATTCTAACACAAGTTACTATAATAGATGTTATTTATCTTATAACTAGCACTTCGCCCGTGACTTGGCCCGCGTGGATTTCGAAATCATTATACCTCATATTTTTAGGGTTCCATACCCAAAGGTTAAAACGTGACCCTATTACTAAGACTCCGCTGTCCGTCCGTCCGTCAACAACAAATACCAAAAAACAGAACAAAATTAATATTTAAGGGGGCTCCCATACAACAGCCGTGATTTTTTTGCTCATTTTTGCTCGATAACGGCAACAGGTACACGCTTGAAATATTCACAGAATATTTAGTTACATATTCACTTAAAAAAATTATAAAAATAAAAAAATATTTAAGGGGTCTCTCATACAACAGACTTGATTTTTTTGGCGTTTTTGTAGATAATGGTACGGAACTCTTCGTGCGCGAGTCCGACTCGCGCTTTGCCGGTTTTTTAGAATAGTATCATTAGTTCCGAAGACCTTCCTATGAACTTACAATCCAATTTTACATTTTTATAATATTAGTACAGATTATACGTCTAGCTCTGAGGGGCTCGTGGCTAAATAATAATAACTCGACACCTGGCTGTTTCTGCCTCTTCCGAGTTTGTCTTTCGACAAAAGCCTCCACTTGACCCTATCTTTAGCTGCCCCTATCCACTCCGGACCTACTACCCTACCGACCTGTGTAAGACCTTCCTTCTTCAAACCGTTATCGCATCACATGAACTGTTTCCCTGAGTAACTCTCAAATCAATGTTGGGACTTCTAGTTGTGCCCACTACTTCGTTCGAATGGGCTGTTTTTCCCGCTTGAATTACGATCCTCCTATATGTATTATTATAAAGCGGAAAAGTATGTCTGTTTGATTAAACACGCTAATAATATATATACAGTATGTTAACCAACAGAAGGCGTTCCCGTTAACCCGCAATAGTATAGCATCCATACTTGCTAAAAAATATTACTATTCGAAAACAAAATGTTTTTATTTTTTTTAATATTAAAATATTCACTAAAAATTTTAAATTGATACGTAAAAGAAACACTCTTGATACGTAAAAGGACGGCAACGTCGCAATTTATTTATGAATGACGGGCCGCGTGTGTGGCGATCTAATTGATGTGCTTATACTATTGTGGGTTAACGGGAATGGACGCCCTCTGTTAGTTAACATACTGTATTTAGTTACATATTAGTGTAACAGAATAAACGCAATTCCTGAAAGTAGTTGGTTCAAAATCGGCTTCTGAATCGATTTCCGTCATAAAAATTTTTTTAGCAAAAAATAGAACCGACTTCTATATAAAAACACTACAAAGGCAAAAATAACTTTAATTTCGGTAGTCGGTGTCATTCTATTTTTTGCTCGAAAATTTTTTTTTCTCGCTTTTTAGTGGGTCTGTTTGTAATTTATCTAGTGACAAAAGCCAAAATGTCAACTACTTATCACCTTTTACAAAATATTGCTTTTCCCGGTGCAGTGCCGTTAATTTTTGAGGAGTTCTCCTGGTACATCACTATCAGCTCTACTTCACCATATGCATTGTGACGATCATAAAGTGCTTAACATCCATATTCAAGTAATCTAATCGCAATCAACGAAATACTTATTATTGAGTAGTTTCGGTGGCCATCTGGGGTCTTCATCATCAGTTCCACTTCCTCAAATGGTGCTTTTCGAGAGCAACTGAAGAAGGTACCATAAGAAATACCCAAAACGCTATAGGTGTGCCTATAATATTTGAAGAGTTCCCTCGATTTCTCCATAATCCCATCATCAGATCCAAACGTGATGACAATGGGACCAACTAGAAAGTATACCCTTTCAAACAAAAAAAGAATTTTCCAAATCGGTCCAGCCATCTCCGAGTAATGAGGTAACATATATAAAAAAAAAAGTTCAAGACGAATTGTAAACCTCATTTTTTTGAAGTCGGTTAAAAATGTCTAGGTTCGGTTTCAATTTAATTAGTTACGGATGTTGTTTTAGACTTATAATTTAATATTCTAATTGGGGTGTCCGAGGTATTGCGCTTAATCTGTTACACCTTGTGTATGTTTTATACGTAATAATGTCCACGAGAGCGAAATTCGGCGCAACTGTTAATTTACGGATAAACGGGACAAAAAGAGTTACAAGGTTATGTTACAAGGTTAGTTTGTGAATAGAAGCTACAAGCTGAACAGAACACTGACGTGGAGAGCTTGCTGCAGCGGTTCACTAAAACGCAGTCGAACCTGCTCGCCACACAACGTAATTATGTTGGGGCTGGCCTCAAAATAATCCTGTTTATAATCTATTTTATCATCCAGCGAAAGTCCCATTAAGATTGGTTCAGTCATTTTACATGTAAGCCCAGACAAACAAAAAGACGGATGGAAATAGATTTTCATAGTTTAGTTTCAATTATAATAGGTATAATTTAATCATATCGGAATATTTAAGCAAAACTCAATTATACAGACACGAAAAATTACCAAAAATCACAAAATAACTTAGTCTTAATAATTATTTCGTGAGTCATTGTAATTATTGTATCTTCTTTTTAAATTAGCATATATTATTGGAAATAACATTTTTTAAATTCAAATTATTGATGTAAAGTGATGGCCTAAAACACAAGTTTTTTATAAAAAACTTGTGTTTTAGGCTGATTAAATTAGCCATGTAGCAACATTACAGTAAGTACTATAATTTACTTCTGGACTATTTGTACATATCTGTTGACATGCTACTTAAAAATGTGTTTTTTATATGTAAGTATAGATATATATTTTGTTGAATTTAATGCAATTGGGCTATATACGATTTGATTTGATTTAACTAAGGTAATTCTCATACATATTACTTAAATAGAAGTTAACCACGAATTAGATTATTAACCTTGAACACTAATAAGATTAACTCTCGCGGGTATCATCAAAGCAAACAAGCATTCAACTGTGAACTAAGTAGGTACAACATATTACGTACCAATGATAAACACAAATTATATTATCATGGATATTTATCATTCTAATTAAAACAGTAGGTATTGAAATCCAGGGTCGGCGGCGCGTCGTGTTACACGTGCCTCAAAGAGTCGTCAGCACTAGTGACGGAGCCCTATATAGAGCCATTGCTCTTCAGGGTTGCGGGAATGTTCTAACGAGATACTGCGGCCCCGGAACTTAAGGGCAGCTGAAGGAACAGAGTGGGTTTTTAGTGAGTAGAAATCTGACTCCTTCCGCTCGACCCAGAGCGGGAGAAGTCATTCGATAATTTACCCACTTGGAAAAAAAGGTATTGAAATCCGGCCCTGGTTCATATCATGGTACGGGACGAGGGGGAATGGGATGCAGTCACCTCCTTCTGCGAAGTAGTCATGCTAGTGAAGGAGAACGCGATCTGAACGCGTGATAGACAACTTTCTTCCTCGGGAATGTTCGAACGAGATACCGAGGCCCCGGAAAGTAAGGGCAGCTGAATAAACAACTGGCTTTTTAGCCAGTTGATTTTTCCACCAAAAAGGAATATACTACAGTCTTTTTAAATTGATCAAAGTTTTGTCCATCCCAAGCTTTTTACATTTTTATTAGAGTTTAAAAAATAAACGTTGCCCCACACTTTTTTAGTTATTTATTTTAAATTCAGAATCAGCCCACTCGCGACTTCGATCTCGTCTGATGGTAAGCGATAGATGAGGTCTACGTTGGAATGAGCGAGCCCAGAAGATGCCTGTTGCTTCAAAGTTTGAAAGGTCATAAGTGGCAGGTATGAATTTGTTCTATGTCGTGGGTGCATTCGAATATTTAATTCACTGTAGGTTATACAAACATTTATTCCGGTACGGGAATCGAACCCGGGACACGCAGCGCATCAGCCGATCGCTCAACCACTTCTCTAAGCTCGCCAACTTGTCCGTTAAAATGAGTTATCAGTGGTAACGCCACCATTGTATCAATATAACTTCTGAAGGAGGTATATTCAATATTGTCTTCCAGAACACACTCCGAGCATTTTTCTAAGGTAAAAATAAAAGCAGCACGTCCACAGAGAAGTTATAACTATCATTAACTGTTTCCAAGAGCACACAACTTTCAACCGCTACCGCAGATAAAATAATTACTGCAATATCAGTCCAACGCACACTCAATAGCCCAGGAGTGGTGACTACAATAAAACTAACATCCCAGGTTCCCGTAGCCAACTATTTTCTACCATCAGACTCAGCTATTGGAAAACTTTTTCGATCTCCAGAATAGTGCGCGGTACGTGGGACATAAACGGTACAGATGGGTTCTCTTTTATTATTCCACACACAATGCTTAGACAAGCTGAACTGTTTTATTGTTTCGCTTTGATACATTTAAATTGATTACTATTGTTCCTGATACGGTTAATGTTCGTGTTTTATTGCTGGCCCGGATTTACTTTGTGGGAGTTACGGAGATTTGAAAGTCATTTAAAAGTGCGGATATGTCTATTGATTCTAACCCTTCATCGTTTTTGCAAAATACACCTTATTTCATGTTTATAAATTGAAATCAAACTCAAATGAAGTAGATAAATCCCTGATGATGTGTCATAAATAATGTATAAGCAGGAATAACTTGAGGACATTGGCATGCAACACGTAACGTTACATAAGCGATGTTGTCGCCACAGCGGCAGGTGTCCCCGACACGTGCATGTCATTAAGCGAGCTTCATTTGTGTCGATGCCTTCAATTGCATGTGCACGCCCGTGTAATGGCTCATTTACATTACGCGCTTAAACGCCCACTGCGATTACACCTCCGAATACTACAAATGACTCATGTAAACGACCGCTCGTTTAACCAATCCCAAACAGATTTCTGAAATCCAAAATATCGACTTAACAAATCTGATTCAGACAGCTCCATCTTACCTTGTTTATTCCCTAGAGACATGCAAATATCGACTCGTAGTCCAACAATACCAGTGCTGAAATATTTAAAATTATAATTCCGCCGCACCTCTGTGAATATTGCGAGCGATTCCCACACTCGTGAAAGTCGTTAACGAAATCTAACACATGCGGGACAGCGTATAATGTAAATGAGCCATTATGTAACTCGCCTTGGGACGCTAAGCGATGCTATCAGAACTTACGTCCATGGATTAGTCGAAGCGATCGGTAACTATTACTAATATGGCCGCAAGGCGCCCCGGTATGTTGGATAAATAGCAAATCTTTTCACAATATGGTATTACGGGCCGTAAAGTAAGATGTTTCATTCTGAAACCTTACCTTTAGGGAGTCCTGTGTTCTTGGGAATGCCAAGTTAGTGGATGCCGTCGTTTTCAAACCCACTGGCGCAAATAACATTAGCATAGTTATCGAACGCGCTGGGATGAGACCTCCGTAAAGGTCCCGCCGGGGCTGGGACGGCTCTTAAACCCGCTTTTCCGATAATGACTATCGATGATTCTACCCCGAATGCGGCCCGAGCACAATATTATTACGTACTTTGGCCGTTGTGGGGAATTGCGAAATATAACATGCCCCTGGTATTCAGTTATTTGCGCTAAGGAATTTTTCTTGCGTATCTCGCCGAACCAGTGCTACTTACCTGCGAACGAGTAGTTTTTAGTTCTGACTGAGATTGGAGTAATGGTTAGATCAACTTGTGCGAATTCGAATAAAAACATTCCGTGTATAGCTTGACTTTAGAAAACGTGGACGTAATTAATCTTACCCTTTTGCGTATTAATGATACTTAAATTACCATTAATTTAAAAGTTTTTCTTTATGCAAAACTGTCTGGTCCGTTTTCAATATAAACTGAATTTCTGAAAAACAACGATTGGCTACTTAGGACCTCCATCTTTAAAACCAAGACAAAATCAGAGCGCTGAAATTATACGATACGCACAATCTTTACGCTGGTCGCTGAGTCCTCAGGGTATACCCAGAAGCAGGCATAAGCAGAGTTGTGCGTTCATAACTCTTTGTAAAATAGGCCCGCTGTCTAAATAACTCGTTCATCTAAATTATCGTGTTTGATTTTACGTGTTTGTAACTGAATAGGGCCCTTGGGCAGTCCATTTTGTTTGCCCATTTGTATTAGCCCCGTTCGCCTATATTTGTTCACTGAAATCTGAATTGACTGAACTATGAGGTCGATTTCAATTTACTGATACATTTTGTACTATTTTAAACTTATTTTAATTGCACAAAAAAATTAAATATTTTTATTCGTACCACTTGCTCAAAAAAGTGACATTCTATGCCACAAAAAGCGAACATAACAAAAGTCATTTTTAATCTGTTAAAAACAGAGAAAGAAAATTGTACTGAATTTCATTCATCCTCTAGGGGGAGAATGTGATTTAAAGGAGAATGCCGAGGCTTCCTTCAACACTCGGCCAGAACCGACAAAGATGAACTATATATCATAAAAAGAAAATAATTATAGAATTTCACTATATAATTTGTTTCTATAAGAAGTACACCAAAAAAAGTTATAGTTCTTTGAAATTGACCACCTAATACTTCTAATTTTAACGATAAGATGAAATAAACTATTAAATGATTGAATACTGAATTCAGTTTCAACAGCCACGGTAGTCGTTAGTAATATAGAAATCGAGGTCCGGTAACACAGCAATAAACAACACAAAACTTAAAAAAACACGCAAGACACTTCGTCGCTCGTCATAAAACGCGGGAGAAGTAAAACTTTTGACAATTGTCAGTGACAACTACAAGATTAAGTGTTACCAGCACTATATAACTATTCTAAACTGTATCAATAATTGAATTGAATTACCTATTTTAAATTATTATAAAATAGTCAAAAATATAACTAAACATTATTTATTATTATAAGAATTAAGAGGACTTTTGTAAGTAATCAATTCACTTACGTAGGTTAATAATTATATTAATGTAATCGATTTGCAAGTGCAATTTCGTATCGATATTATTTTATTTTGGTATTGGCAACATTTCTAATTAAAATTGTAGATAGAAAACGTGTTGATAAATTTAATAACTATTTAAAATTACTTTTAAACGGTGTACTTCTACAGATTTTATTTATACTCTATAATTCTTACTATTTTATATAATGAATTATCATTAATTTAGAAAGTCTGTCGGACGCTACATGATTTGTGAGCCGAAACTTGGCATTTTCTTTTGGAATACTTACCGAAATTTATACTGAACTACATCTGTGTTTACACCATTGAGTTTGTATATAAAGCATTATTCATCTTTTTAACCGACTTCAAAAAAAGGAGGTTCTCAATTCGTTTTGAACTTTTTTTTAACCGACTTCAAAAAAGGAGGTTCTCAATTCGTCTTGCGCTTTTTTTTTATGTTACCTCATAACTCGGAGACGGCTGGACCGATTTGAAAAATTGTTTTTGCGTTTGAATGAGTATACTTTTTAGTTGGTCCCATTGTTACGAAATCAGGATCTAATGATGGGATCCTGGAGAAATCGAGGGAACTCTTCAAATATTATAGGCACACCTATAGCGTTTTGGGTATTTCTCGGCGGTGAGAAAAAAAAAGAAAATCCAAAACCAATAACACCGACTTTTTTTTTTTTTTCTCTTTATTGAGGGCTTTGTCGCTTTGCGATTAAAGTTATTTTTGGCTTTGTAGTGTTTTGATATGGAAGTCGGTTCTATTTTTTTGCAATTTTTTTTTTTTGATAAAGGAATACGCATTTATTATGCAGTTATGATTATTAAATAAAATTACGAAAACCGACGAGGCCGTATGAGCTTGATGCCTTTGCTTTTCCGACAAAAAATATTAGTCTAGGAATTTGCCGCGTTTGTATTTTTTTCGGACCAATGTTTCGAATGATAACTTTTACTTTTAACTGTCATTATTTTTAATAAATGCTTATCTCATATTATTATTGTGTTAATTTTTTCGCAAATTGTACGAGAAGTAGAGTATTTTCCTCGGTGATAAAGCTGTCTTAGTCTTGGGTGAACTTAAATCCCTCGCTACACTCAGGACTCGTCTTAAATCCCTCGCTTCGCTCGTAATTTAAGTTTTTAACACCCTCGCTACGCTCGGGAGTAAACCTCGGGTCCTTCGTTACGCTCACGATTTAAATCGTCACCCGCGACACAAGACACTGCTTTATCCCCTTGGTTAATAATCTACTATTATTAAAATGTGGTCAGAAAGTGGGAATTGAATACTGAGCAATGTAAACAATGCTCCCAATTATCAGATCTATGAAAAAATATTCATATAAAAAATCTTTATATTTTATTAATATGAGTTATTTCATTAAAACACAGCAAATTATTTCATTGTGCAAACAAGCCGGAATGGTTAATAATAAAATATTGTTGATGTCATTCATTTCAATGCGTTTGTTTAATTAATTGATTCACTTTACAAATAAATATTAATAGATTTAATGCATATTTAACTACGTAGGTTGATGTTATGTCATCATGTTGTTAGTTCTTAGTACAGTACTTGGAAATCTTATTTTATTTGAAATAATGTACCTACTTTCATATTGGTCTCATTACCATCAGTTTCTGCAGTCCTAATCACAGAACTTAATTACCAGAAGGTAATCAGACCACAGATGTCAAAGAGAAATTTAAGAACTGATATTTTAAAGACATTTTAGCATTATTAGATTTTTTATAAACAAGTCGAGTAATTCCTTTCATAAAGTGTTTTAAATGTTGAAGTGGAACTGACGAAGGTCATAGATAGCCAATAGACTTTGGTAATGATAGGTGCTTAAAGTATGGCGATGAGATATCGCTAATAAAAATAGTTTCGCAAATATGACAAAAAAAATAATATAAGATCCGGATAAAATCGCGTATTATTATGTTGGACTCTTTAGAATTCTTATGAATCTAATTTACCTATGAGTAAATGTTTAGCAATAGTATTCTTTAGGCACAGAGTTTGTATGTTGCCAAGTTTCTTTGTGGGGTGCTAGAATCACCAATAAAAATCGAAAAATAAAAACACCCAATTTTTTTATTTGGAACTGGAAACGGTCACACAGGCACTGATATTTGTACAAAAATAAAACGCTTTATAGTCATAAAAGTATATAATTTAGTTTTTCGTCGAAGAGACTATAGTAAATCAATAATAAAAGCTGGAAGAAATTTCTTAGGAAAACAGGAGCACCTTTATGCTCTTTTATATTTTTTTCTTTTGTAAGTGTCATGTGTGTACATAAATAAATAAATAAATAAGCACCCATTGGCAACATGCCACTTATGCCAGGATTTTTAATTCAGTGCAGTAAGCTGGCATAAGCTAATGTCACTATTTAAAATAATGAGACCATACTTAAAATAATAGTGATGAATTCATTCAATCGAATAATAAATGAGCGAATTTTAATCGTGAGGTACATAAATGAATAATAAAATGTATCGATTCATCGATTCGATCGATTAATTTAGTTACTTTTAATTTCGTAGTCGTCATTATCTTACAACACTGAAACTGTCAGTCTACTGCATCGAATTAAAAGTCTTGGTAAGAGCTTGCGACGCGTCAATCAAAAGCTAAAATGAATAAGAAATAAAACAAAACGATTTAGAAACAAAATCCTCGCCTTTGACAAATCCAAACAGATGGGCTCCCACTAAGATGGAAAATTTTCGATTAATAATCTTTTCTTCGCATTAAAGGAAGGCTATGAAATAAAGGATTGAGCCGGCGTGAGATTCAATTTGTTACAATCCTTCAGGAAACGGTTTCAAATGAAACATTTTGTGTTCACGAGGAAGTTAAATTGTATTTCTTACAAGAACCTCGTTTGTTAGGCTTGTTTGTATCGGTGGAACTTAACGTAAGCTCCTTTAATTCTAAATAAATACTTTGAATATATTTTTTACTAAGTCGATTTAGGATGTTCTGTTTGAAGTTCCGGAATAAACGTAACACGTTTTTCATTTATTTTCTTCGAGTACATAAAATATTTGAGTAAATGAATGCAATATGAAATCGTGTTAATAAAAAAAAAAATAACGTGTGCCTGTAATTTTCCAATCATCGTTTTATGCTTCCCTTCCAAAGGTAGCGGAGCGTGAGATATTGTAAAATATTTAAACATAATAAGACTAAATCTGCGACCATTTCACTGCTTGTTTGATTAAAATGCGAACACATTTGCGATTCAAATCTTTCTTTTTACTGATCATAAAGAATTCAAATGTTGAAGTTAATATTTTCGACACGTCTGTTCTTGGTTGCGGCGCTTTTTTTAAATATTTTTGTTCTTGCCTCCCAGCAGGCGCCTGTGATTTATTCCTGTAAGCTTCATTTTATCCGTTACAAATGTAGTGACATTGGAATTATTAACGCCTATTTAATTATACCGTAATATACGAGTCGGCAGACATAATTTTCTTGTCGTTCTGAAATGATTTATTGTTGCGTGGCACTTTATTCGGGAACACTTAGCGTCGTTTGCGGTGATAAGTTAAGCACGTAGCGGATAGTTGGACTATATGAAATTATATTACATTTATTTCAGATGGTATTATGGAATTAAATTCAAGTATCAACTTCTTATTGTACTGATTAAACATTGACACTTGTGTAATGTTAATGTATAATTAAGTTAATCTCTTATTATGTTCTTATTTAATAGCCAGTTGGTAATGGCCCATTGCTGAACAAAATCCTCTCTCTACTATCTTTCTACTATCTTCTGCGCGGCACTCCGTTCGCGTGGGACGTTTTTCCCACGTAAATCCCGATCCCGTGTGAATTTCGAGATAAAAAGTAGCTTATGTGTTCTCTATATCTACTTACCAAATTTCGTTTAGATACGTTCGTTAGTTTTTGCGTGAAAGAGTAACAAACATCAATACATTTGTACATCTATCCTCAAAAACTTTAATATATAATAAGTGAAGGTAAAACTTGTATCCATTTTAACAAAAATTACGCTGAGAGATGTATAAAATTTGGTACAGTTACGGTTTATATGGAGCAGGAAAGCAACAAGATAATTAATCTTTCAATTAAAATTTAATAGATTTTCTCGGCTGAATATAAGTGGGTCTCGTCCAATAACCAACCGTATTTAATACATAACTTTGAATCTTAAGTTAGCACAAACAAAATCCCTTGGCTAAAACTAAACTAAACCAATGCTACAGATGAAAAATATGTATACCGTATTTAGGGAGCCGTGAGATAAAAGGTAAACAAACCATAAAAAGGGTACTTTAAATTGATGAAGTGAATATATTTTATAAAAATAACTACGGAAGTAAAACGCTGACAACATTGTTAATGATATTTTAGAATGATGTCTGTAGAACTTATGAAATTCTTTCAGACTTATTTCGTAGTATTATAGTTATTATAGTACAGCGTGGCGCAAGCTGACGCGACGCTCGTAACTTTGTTGTCATGAGTGATAAACTTGTGCCAAATGAACTGCTGGAATTCCTGCAGCAGAAACTGGACGTGATGGACGAGGTGTCCGCCATCCAGATCTGTGTCACGAACTTCAGCGAGGACGACATTGCTGCTGCAAAGTTGCTGCTGTTCAGCTCGTTCGATAAAATCGACCAGATAGTGTCACGTCGGCGTGACGGGACAAAGAAAAGTGTGCAAGATATCATCACGCTTCTGAAGGCTACCGATTCTGACGACGTGCCGACGTTTGTGGTAAGGGATCTGTACAAGCTACCGCCAGTCACTTTCGACCATGTCGATGTTACAAGCCTATTGAAGGACATTGTGTCGTTAAAGGCTAGTCTATCTGATGTGCAGAGAAAGTTGGAGACATCCCAGAAAACCGTCGCTGATCTGCGCACAGAGCTCGACGAGTTGCGCAACACTGTGGCGTTAATTGGGTCACCGGCGCGTGTAAGTAATGTAAATACGCAGCGAGGTGTCGGCTACCTAGACACATCGGTCATGAGTTTCGCGTCAGCAGTTTTGTCGCCGGTACCGAGTGCTGAGACTGCGGTGCGCGCCGCAAGCGTGCCTCGCAGCCCCGTTCCTGTCCCCGTAGCTCCTCCCCGCAGCGCTGCCCGATCGACTACAAAATCTGACCCGTTGGTCATTGTGAGCAACCCATCTGCTCCCCCCGAAAAGCCCGAGCCTATAAAGGAAGTGGATCGGGCTGATGATCGCTTCGTGACGATGCAGAGAAGGAAGCGCCGTCAGATTAGCTGTAAGAACCGCTGTGGCAAGGCTCCTACGGAGCCCAACGAGAAACTGCGTGCCGCGAAGCCGAATACTCCGGTGTACATTTCCCGTCATCACTACACCACTGACGCAGAAGACATCGTTACGTACGTGCGCCAAAGGCTGAAATACGCGCCAAGAGTGCAGCTGCTGGAGTCGCATCGCAATGTCAACTTCAAGGCATTTGTGGTGCACATACCAACATGTTTCCTGCCTCAGGTGATGGAAGAAAGCTTTTGGCCGCAGGATGTGGTATTTCGACGGTTTCGCGGACAAATGCCACCGGAACGCACAAAGACCTAGTGCAATTTAGTGATACTAACATAGTATTAAGTTTTATTTACTAACACTGTTGTTATTATATTATGTATACTTTAGGTTAAGGTATATCTATGGGTCTTCGTAACCTGAAAATAAATAATTTAATAAAATAAAAATAAATGCCTTAAATTATTTTCTTAATTTTAATTAATTATTTATTAAATCATTTACATGTGAACATTTTATATTAAAATGTGACGTTTTGTCATCAGTCGGGTTATATCCGCCATCTTTACTATCGATCAACTTGTTGATACGAGAGTGCTGCTTCCAAATATTTTCGTTGAATTCTTGTTATTCCGTTGTTATTTTTGTTGTTTTCTTTAAGTTTCTTACTTTGTTAAGTTTAAAGTTATTTGTTGATTGTTTTGTTTTTGTTATATTGACGTTTTCGTGCTTAAAAACATGAGTGAACCTGGACTAAGCAGCGCTTGCACTTTTTCTTCTGCGAAGAAAAAGCGATCAAAGAAAACTCCAATGCATTCAACGGAAAAGGTGGCTGTTATTAATGTGTTTAAACACGTACAAGACACGTGGCCGAAGGATTCGTATCCGTACAAAACCGATATTATCAATAAAACCGCTGAAAATATGGGAATATCACGAGCCATTGTAAACAGGTTTAAAAAGGAAAAAAAAAACACATACTGCCTGAGATCACCTCCACCACCATCACCGAGACTATCGAAGATTAACACTTTAGACAATTTGGATTTGGGTGCAATACGCCGTAAAGTAGGTACACGTTTTACTTAAACAATGAACTGCCTACCATTGATAAGGTGCTGGAGGTTGTAAATTCAGATGATATATTGCCCGGTTTTAAAAGAACTACATTTTATAAATTATTAATCTAACTCCAATTTAAATATGTAAAACGTAGCCGCAAGAGTGCCTATTTGACAGAGATAATATAGTGTTATGGCGTATCAAATATTTAAACACCATAACAAAATTAAGGAGTGAAGGCAAAACCATTTATTACACAGATGAAACTTAGCTCAGTGAAGGTTAGTTTAAACATATTTTAAGACTTCAATAATATACTTCAATTATTACATATGCCTGTATTTAATTACTGGAGACCTGGATAATAGTTCACTTGAAAGTATAAAATGATTTTAAAGTACTTAATTTTTTATAATTATGAACCAAAGAATTTATTTTGTAATTAATACTCTAAATTAACATTAAATCTGTTACAGGACACACTATGAACAAAGCTTGGCACGACAAGCCAACAAAGTCAATTAAAGAAACTCATCGTCAAGGTTTATCCACTGGTTTAAAAAATCCAAGTGGAAAAGGAAAACGACTAATTGTAGTTCACATAGGTAAAGTTTATTACAACACAAACATAACATTCCACCTGGATTCCCCTGGGGTGGGCAGTGGTATATATTATATGAAATGAAATGTGGGTGACATTTCATCAGT
Organism: Tholera decimalis; assembly: GCA_943138885.2. Taxonomy (NCBI): domain Eukaryota; kingdom Metazoa; phylum Arthropoda; class Insecta; order Lepidoptera; family Noctuidae; genus Tholera; species Tholera decimalis. The sequence continues at coordinate 23,376,547 of OW964565.2, forward strand.
TTATGTTGAAATCCCATAGAATAGGGGGCGAGTAAATTTTGATACATATATAAATCAAGTTTCCGGATATTTATAATTCAATCATAATTTATTTACAGGCTCAATCAAACTCAGGCTTTCTGGAAGGAGGAGAATTGATATTTGAAGCAAAGAAAAACGACGGGGACTATCATTCTGAGATAGATTCATACAACTTTGAGAAATGGTTCAGCCAAATTCTATTGAAATTAGATGCTAACTCTATTATTGTCATCGTCAATGCACCATACCACTCAAGAAGAAAAGAAAAACAATCCTACATCTTCAAACAAAAAAAGTCAATTGCAGGTATGGCTGAAAGTGAAAAACATATCCTTTGATGAAACAGAAGTAAACGCTCAGCTACTTTAAAAAATAAAACAAATAAAAGACATGTATCAAACATACGTTGTTGACGAAATGGCACAAGAAAATGGAATTAAAATTTGACTAGCTAATGCAATTAAAAACATAACAGTAGAGGCTTGGCAAAAGTGAATTGACCGTGTGATAAAAGAAGAGCAAAAGATGCTAAAAATTGATGGCATAATTGATAATGAAGTTGACCGTTTCGTTATTCATGTTGGTGAAAGTTCTACAGAATCCTCCGAATTCTCCGAATAAATAATTCAATAAGAGAGATCTTTGGTTTTATTATCCTCATAGTTAAGTACCTTCGAATAAAACTTGTGCATTTATTTGTACATGTGAACTATGTAAGATAAAGTACAGAAACTAAATGCACAGTTTTTGATCATGGAGTCAGGCTTTCAGAGAATATACATAAAAACATCATAAGAACAGTATAGCTAGCTGCTAGATACACAAATAGGAAACCCTACATTAAATTAAATAGAAATAAAAACAGTGAAATAAAAGTTTGAGAAACCTTGTTTTCTTTGTTTATACTTTGTCTCAAGCCCAGATGAATAGGGTATAATGTTATTTCTGCCAAGAACCTATTCAAACTTGCATGCAGTATGCAACACCGCCCCACTCGCCCGCAAATATTATGATAAATATACTATATATACAACGTGTAACAGAAACCCCATATCTATCCAAAAGGACTGAAGACAACATCTGGTATGGAGTCTCTATGCAAAGTTTCAGCTCAAAATAAGTGACTCACAGAATTGACCCCAAATTAATAGTTTCACATGTTTCTTGAATACCAGTAATAACAAACGTGTCACAGCACTATGAGGGTCATTACTTTCCACGTCACTTGCCAATAAAACGATAATTCTCTTCGTTCTTCTTAATTTGAAAAATTCGGTCTCTGGTATCAATGTATTGAAATTTCTAATATTCTCCACACATACACATAGGATTAGAAAACCCTTGCCATATCGTTTATTATCATCCAAAGAAGCCATGCACTCGGTATGTATATACCCTTTAAATTACACGTTGTATATATATATATAATTTTTTTTTAGAGAACTGGCAATACACGTAGTATTATAAATATTTTAGAATAATTCACATTACTAGCAATCTTGTTAACTCTTCCTAATAAGCTAAATATGCTTGTATCATGAGTATTGAGTGCTTGTATCATATCTGGAGTGAGTTCACGGCAATAGTCTTATGAGTGGGATTGGAATCCGTGACCTCTCTGTCACAAATCCCTTAGCCATTAGGCTAGTGGCTAAAATGTTGCAATATAAGCACTAGATATTAGTTTTATATGAATTTCCGCAGAGTAATGCCTGATGCCATTCTGTATAAAAGTAAACGCCATAGCCTAGCCACAACCTATTACCACCCACAAAAACAACTAAACGTATTTTGATCTTATTTACGCAAAATAGATACTCGTATAATGTTTGTATCGAGACCTACAAATGCAATACCTCTCAAGTAAGCACGCACTCAGAGTTTATTGCCCCCCCCTCCCGCCCCCAGTATTCACCCCCTCTTGCCCCGCATTCGCCCGGTCGATCGGATGAATATGGCCCGAAGGAAATGATGAGAGTGCCGGCCTGCTATCAGCGAGCTGTCGCAAGGTAATGTCATCCAAACATCATCTAAACGTCGGGCTAGGAAGCTAGCGGGTTTAGACTTCGTGTCAGGTATTTTAAGATAGTAGTTTTAGGTACATTACCAGTAATCAGTCCACCAGTAAATTAGTAATATATCTTGTAATTTTCGAGATCATTTCAAACCTCCACCACCACCAAAAAAGAACTGCTTTTTCTGGCTTCTCACTCCCATTATTACTGTTAAAGAGGTTCAAGTGACAGCCACACCAACGACTTAACGTGCTTTCCGAGGCACGGGGGTATCACACCACCAATTTATAACACCAGGCTACTACTGAGTAACTTCTTTCTGCTCAACAGTCACTCTTGCAACTTCTAGACTAACACGGCAATTGTGGACAGAAGCTTGTAGGGAATAATAAATTTCCTTAGCTTTTTAGGGTTCCGTAGCCGAATGGCAAAAAACGGAACCCTTATAGTTTCGATATGTCTGTTCGTCTGTCTGTCTGTCCGTCCGTCCGTATGTCACAGCCATTTTATTCCGAAACTATTAAGACTATACATGTGAAACTTAGTAGGTAGATGAATTCTGTGAACCACTTTCCGATTTTAAGAAAAAAATTAAAAAATATTTAAATCAAAGGGGAGTCCCCATTCATGGAACTAGAACTGAAAATATTTTTTTCATGAAACCTATGCGTGTGTGGTATCTATAGACAGGTCTTTAAAAATGATATAAGTGTTTCAAAGGCCACTTTTTCATAAAGTCAATCGTTTAAAAGATATAAGCTTCCAAACTGGTACAATGTGTGTCCCCCCTTTAACTTCTATAATAATGGAGTGAAAAATCTAAAACAATATGTGTCTGTAGATCTTAATGTACAATTTCAATCAAAATTAGTTTGAATGAAATCGAGTCAGCAGTTTTTGAGATACAGCATATTTTCAAAAACCGCAAATATAACTTTGTAATTCATACAAACACTATGAAAAACAAAGTTATTTAGCGTAGTTGTAAAAATGTAAATAAGCTAGTTTTAAGAAATTTTAAAGGTTATTTTTATTCGTCAAATAAATATACATATTATATGATATTATTATAGTTACTACGGAACCCTTCATGGGCGAGTCTGACTCGCATTTGGCCAATTTTTTTCGCAAGAAAGAAAGAAAAGTACAAAAACCATGTCCCATTATAAGTACGCATAAATGGGTGCGGTACTTACTCAAAGTAAACGGAGTCACGGTGACAGCTCCTATAACAGTAAAAGATAAATTTGACCTACTTATTGTTTAATTTGAGCGACTAAAATGAACAACCCACGCTACTAACGCATGTTGTCAAGCAAAGACTTGACAGTATATAATATTTCAAGGTTTTCATAAATATCGTTTATTCTGTGTCTCATTTTGGCACGTGCCACACATAACGCTTTATGTTACATGATATCAAGTTCTAAAATATAATAATTTTTACTAAGCTAATAAAGTTAAAAACTTCTTTACTAAAGTTAATTACAGCAATACGCTTTATACGCAGCGCGCTTATAGTACGTATGGTGAACGAATTACCGGCTATATTATATCAATAATTATAATGAGTCTTAAAAATATGAAATGTAAACTTAAGCAATATTATATAAGTACTAGTATTTGCGTGTTGCGCGAGGTGCAAGCACCTCGCGTGCTTGTGAAAAAAACTAAAGCATTGCCCCTCTAAATCAAGTATTTGCGTGTTGCGCGAGGTGCAAGCACCTCGCGTGCTTGTGAAAAAAAAAATAAAAGCGGGGTGATGCGGGGGGGGTTCACAATTATTTCGACTAAAGCATTGCCCCTCTAAATGAATCTGAAAAAAAACTTTCCAAGTCTCTTAGATTCCGAGATCCACCTAAAGGGGGGGAGAAGGGGGGCGGGGGGGGGGGACTTTGAAAAATGGTTTTTACTTTACCGAGCCTCCTCTATACGAATCCGTAAAAAACAAAAAATACGGGTCTCGTAGTTTCCGAGATACGATAGGGGGGGGAGAGAAGGGGGGGGGGAAAAGGGGAGGTTTGGCACTTTTCCCGTAGGTTTGAGAGTTACTTGTTTACGAATCTGTCAAAATATACCCACCTCCCCATCCACCATCTGGGAGAACAATTATGTCAATGAGTGAGTCAGTCAGTCAGTCAGTCAGTCAGTGGTAATTTAGCTTTATATAATATAATTATTTAGAGATCATTTTTAATATTTAAAGAGCTAAAGGTGTTAATATTCATTAAACCCATACATGTAGAAAGCATAATTGCATAATTCGATATTGAGATAATTATACTCACGAAAATTAACTCATGATAGCACAAGTTTAAACCTTAGTGGTTCTTGGTTGCTATTTAATATAAATAATTCTAATTATGTAGTGTATGTAAGTATGTAATGTATTATTTTGTACTCAATATTCAATTATTGATGCTGTGATATGATGTTTATTACATGATTGCAATAAACATTTATTTAATTTTATTAAGAGAATATGGAGCATTGCATGTATAAATGGTAAATAATCTAAAATACATTATTGTTTTAATTTAAAAATGAAGTTTACTATATCCCACATTGTGCGTGCCAAATAAACACGTTTTCATTCTTTTTCTTTCTTCCGGACTTAATTATATCATGAATAAATGAAGTAAATTAATTCATTTCAATAAATGTATCATGAATAAACAATTAATGAGTATGGACTAGACCATAATAATTCATTTTTAATAATAATAAAACAATTTTTTTAATACAAGAGGTTTTAGAAATGGTCCTATTTATGGGTGATGTTCCTCGTCTAATTTACAATACAGAGCCAATCGCAAACTAACTTATCTGAAGGTTTCTTCACTGAACTATAATAAACTGCTTGAAAAGTCTATTTTTTTATTTATCTGTGAAACAGATTATGGTGCTGTAAGTTAAGCATAAAAACAATATGTCAATCTACCCTCTACTTTCTTTACCGTACTTTTAATGACCGCACCGGGCCAATTCAAGTCAGTGTCTTTTATATAAGTATGTGCTATTTATTACTGTTGTCACTCTGTACGTTATTTGAAAACTCCTTTTATGACTTCACTATCTAATATACATACATACATTTCCTTCTTTCATTTATAAAGACAGTATATTATATTAAAAGTATACCATCTACAGGCAAAGACGCAATGCAATATATAGAAACACGCTGACTATTTTATTTAACTTCGCTACGATGTAAGTGCTACGAGCTTGCTACGAATTCCGTAGCACTTGCTACAAACGTCAAAGCTACGATGGGTTGTTACTGTTATAAACCATACTGCATAATGTTGTACATTTATTTATTGAATTATCAATGAAACTGACTGCCACTGGTCTAGTGGTGCAAATGCTGACTGCTAACTGACTGGGTTCGATTGACAGCTAGTATTATTGAGAGTTAAGTACGTATAGCCGTTGGTAGGACAGCTATAGGACCTGATCACTCCACTCATTGGTCAATATCATCGAACTAAGAAAGTAAAAAACATAAATTCACCTAAATTAGATATATTTTTTAATGATAATAGACTCGCGTTGGACCATCATCTCACCTGATGGTAAGTGATGATGTGGTCGAAGATGTTATTTATAATAAACAACCAGAGTTTCCACGAATAAACGCTTACTTATTTACAACCTTAAGCAACGTTACATTTCAATAGATTGTACCTATAACAGACCAGAGAGAAATAATGCTGCGTATATAAACCTACATAACAAACAAATTCAGTTTTTTTGTTTTCTTAGCCTACGTTGTGTCCCACTGTTGAGCGAAAGGCTCCCCTTCTTCCTTCCAAACCAGTCTATCTTGGGCTTTTAGGACCATTTTTGCCCCATGAATATGCTCAGAGCATCATTTGGTGCGGCGCCATGGTCGACCTCGACGGCGTTGTCCTCCTTCAGGCGTCCAGTGGGTGACGATCTTTGCCCATAATACCGCACGCTTAATCTAATACTGTCACTATCCAAAATTCTGCCAAATCTACTTTTTAATGCCATCTGTTGGGAAACGTAGAACTATGCGTCATCGCGCTTACACTACTCTAAAAGTAACAGAAATAACTGCTATACGGGCAGTAGTCCGCTTCATCACTAAACAAAAATGTTCCCATTCTCATTCCATTTTTTGCCTCTCCTGAAAAGTTGACTTTTTGGGATAGTGACAGTATTGGAATAAGCGTGCGATATGTTTGAGTCGGCTTGAATGGAGTATTAGTGTTTTTACATGGAGCGACTGTTACCCGGTAGTTGGGTAACACGACACGCCTTGGTTAGGCTTATTTTAGATTTTCTAGCTTCTGACAACCCGTAACGACTGTCAAAGGTTGGTTGACCAGCTAAATATATCAAGATTAATTCATGCCTCAGAAAGTGCGTTAAGTTGTTGGTCCCAGCTGTAATTTCTTAATCTTTGACAGTCGTTAGGATCATCATTATCTGCTTATCGTTTTTCTAACTACGTTGGGATCGGCTTGCAGTTTAATAAGATTTTTTTTTATAGTTGGTTTGCGTTTGACCATAATCTCACCTGATGTTAAGCGATAATGTGGCCGAAGATGAAGCACGCTTGCCTAGAAGTAACCTATTCACTCTTGACTTAAAGACTCCCAGGTTGTAACTATCAGGAGACACAGACTCCGGCAGGGAATTTCACTCCTTAGCCGTACGCACAATGAAAGTATTCCCAAAACTTTTCGTGCGTATGGTTGGAATGTCCAACATGTAACGATGGCGCATCGCTGTTTGTCTTGTAGTCCGATGATGGAACGGGCTTGGTGCAATAAGACTGTGCAATTCCATTGCACACTCTCCGAAATGTAACCGATAGAAAACTGATAGGCTTGCAACACGTCACCGATGTTCTAGGCTCTGGAGCTTTGTCTCGACCAGTTTGTCGTTGCCGATGAGCCTTTTGGCTCGTTTCTCTATAGACTCAAGTGCATCAAGCTGGTATTTGGCAGATATTTGATACAGCTGAGTAATAATGTTTTACATAAAACGACAGCCTATCCGATCTTCACAACCCAGTATCAGATTTTATGTCTACTGACTACCCGTAACAACTGTCAAAGATGATGATGTAAAATGACAGACGGGATCAACAACGTCTTAATATGCTTTTGGGATACGGGTACGGAATAATATATATATATAATATATATATATAATATTATATATATATATAAGCGAAATACCACTCACTGAATAATCACGAAATCTTAGAAACTATAACACCTACAAACTTGAAATTTGGCAAGTAGATTCCTTATAGGGTGTAAACATCCGCTAAGAACAGATTTTATGAAACAACACCCCTAAGAGAGAAAAACGGACATTGGAAGTTTGTATGAAAGTCTTATGTTTTTGAAGTGAGAGACTTGAAATTAAAAATATATGCTCTATAGAGGGTGTGAAAGTGTACTTATAATGTATCTTTAGAAATCAAACCCCTTTTGGGGTTAAAATGGGGGATGGTAGTTTGTATGAAAGTCCAATGTTATTGAAGTTAAAGTAATTATGGCAGAGGGTTTTTAAATGGTATTTGGTATGGAAGTAGAGATTATTGGCTACTTTTTACCCGACTGTAAAAAAGGAGCAACAAAGTCCACGGGAGCAAAGCCCCGCGAGACTTCTAGTATTGATATGTAAAGACGGTTACCTATACACAGATCGGCCGGGGCAAACTTTGTATAACCTTAAAGATTGACTTAAGGGGCTGTTATTACCTTATAAGTTATTTCAGGATGTCAGCTACCTACTTACCAAATTTCATTAAAATGCATCCAGTAGGTCCGGAGATTGGCGTTTATAAACAGACAAACAGACAGACTTCTTTTTAAATTCTTTGCCGTGTTACCGTGTCACCCTTTTTTACTGTTTTATTATATGTATAGATATAAATAGATAGATAGAGTGTACTTTGTTGTACACCAATAATTGGAACACACTTAAATAATAATAGTACTAAAGATCTATCACTACTTGTTTGTTTGCATTGAAATATAGATTAAGTAGTATTTAAGTATAGTAATAAATAGTATTAAGTGCTTTGTAAATACCTGTCTAACAATAATGTAAGGAATCCATGAGAACACTGCCGACAAACTGTACTGCAGTTTGGCAGAAGATATACGTATGTATCCAAATGTAAACTTTCTTAATATATATAAATAAAAAAAACACGTGTAGCACTCGGGGACTGCCGCGGTAAAGCTATTGCATAGCATTTTTTTATCAACTTATGCAATTATAATTATTTATTTATTTTTATTTATGCAGGATTTTTTTTCTTTGATATTAATTCAAGTTACCGGGTCAATTATACCACATTTTTAGTTTTAAAAATATCTAAATATAATATAAAAGAACAGACGCCAGCACATGAAGCTACCCAAAACTGTCAAATTTTCCCAATCAACCTTGAACCTAATTTCTTTAAAAATAAAGTTGAATATCTATTAAAGAAATTTGACAGATTGTTGTAGCTTGAAGTGCTGGCGTCTGTACATTCAATAAAAAAGAAATCATAAAAAGATATGATGAGACCCTGGGTTTGATCCAAAATACTGACGGTTACCAATCCGATTATTTACTAAACACGCTAATAGAACGTTAGTAACCCGAATTGAAATAACTGACCGTATTCGACCTAATTAGGTTTTATTTTCGTTACGGAATTTCTTGATTCGGTCGCCGTGCTCAAAACCCGCGATAAAAGCTATGCAATAGCTTAAAAAAAACTTATACTGCCTACGTTTTTATTATCATTTGATTTTCTGTCTGATAGGTATTTCTAGTTCGCTGGTTATTCCCTGCTCTCTTTATTTTTATGAAATTAAATTTCGTATCGCCCATCCAACGTATCCTGGAAGATATCGCTATCAGCAATAAGACCGCAATTGTAACCATAAGTTAAGTATTATTTTAATGTAGGTTAGGGGACAGTGTTGCAACTATTGTCTGTGATTTTTATTTATTTAGTGTATTTTTTATTTTTATTCGATTAAAAATCGGTAAGCAGTGCAATATACATCAACATATACAACGTGTAATTTAAAGGGTATATACATACCAACTGCATGGCTTCTTTGGATGATAACAAACGATATGGCAAGGGTTTTGTAATCCTAAGTCTACGTGTGTAGAACTTATTACAAATTCCAATACACTGATACCAGAGACCGAGTTTTCAAATTAAGAACGAAGAGAATTATCGTGTTATTGGCAAGTGACATGGAAAGTTATTGACCCTCGTAGTGCTGTGACATGCTTGTTATGATTGGTATTCAAGAAATATATGAAACCAATAATTTGGTATCAATTCTTTGAGTCAGTTATTTTGTGCTGAAACTGTGCGTAGAGACTCCATAACATACCATATAGATGTTGTCTTCAGCCCTTTTGGATAGATATGGGGTTTCCGTTACACGTTGTATATGTATTTTATGGAAATAAAATTATCTTATCCTATCTCACCCAGTTGCGTTAAAATTTTCGTGTACAATACAGTATTTTTATGTCTATTTATCTTTCTAAGAGCTTCTCTCTTGTTAATGATAAACACTACTTAAAATTAATGACTTACTTCATCATAAATGATTCACGTATTACATTGAAAATGTTCACAGAGCATCTAATGAAACACTTTTAATCTTAGTGCTCATGAGCAGAATTTCAGCAGCCGTTCACGGTTCGCTGAACACAATATAGAGATGCCTCATAGTATCAAATTAGTAAAGTCTTGCAGCAATAATTAAACGCTAGCATCCCGAGTGAGGAAACTGCGTTTGACTAGTTCAAATTAAACTAAGTTATAGGGAACAAATTAACTTGTACAAACTATTTGCTGTACATTTGACAACGTTTTAAATGTACTTTGTAGGTTCTCAGTTATCTTGAGATCATTTATTTTTAGTTAGGGTTTCTCGAGTTTGAAGTTAATTAAATACGTTGTAATTATTTCCCTTTTGAAATTATTTAGTAGCAGTCGAGAGCTCCGAGGCGTACTTCTAATAGGACCAGGAGTTTGACTATATGTGCTGATATTTAATCAATCAATCAATTCATTTAACTCAGGCAAACTTAGCCCATACAAATAAAATACTTAGATACTTTAACAATAACTATAAATAAACTAATACATATTACTTAAAATTGCTGGAAAAAATCTATATCTATACTTAATATTATAAAGCGGAAAAGTTTGTTTGTTTGTTTGCTTGAACGCGCTAATCTTCGAAAGTACTGGGTGGATTTGGATGCAATTTGGTATGGAAGTATCTTGAAGCTTGAGGAAGGTTATAGGCTACTTTTTACGCGACTGAAAAAAAGGAGAGTTATGTTTTTATCGTGATAGAATCCACGGGAGCGAAGCCCCGCGTGAGTACTAGTAATATATAAAACTCTCATATCACAGTGTTAGTTGCCATACTTTTACGATACTACATTACATATGATTTTTATGATATTTTATATGTATATTCGGTAGGTCTGAGAATCGGTTGCAATCTATTTTTCATACCACTAAGTGAAAAGAATCTATAAACGCGGGCGAAGCCGCGGGGCCGAATCTAGTAATATATAACATTCTACTTATTTTAAGCCGGTAAAAAATCTTATACACTTCTAAACTACATACCTAGGTATGTTTATGTTTATTGCGTACATAAAGATGATACCTGTAACATCTCGTTATCTTAAGTAAAGGGCGTGGTGTAACTGTTTACTGTGTATAGAGTCCAAACCAATTTCTATTTATAGAGGTACGGTCAGCAAACAAAGTTTTATTTTAACCGACTTCTAAAAAGGAGGTTCAGTATTCGACCGGTATGTATGTATATATTTATGTATGTATGTATATTTGTATATCCGCGATTTTCTCAAAAACTACTGATCCGATTTCGGATCAGTAGTTTGACTACATGTGCTGATATATTCCATCAATCAATGAATTCATTTATTTTCAAACTTGGCCCATACAAATAAAATACTTACATACTTTAACAATAACTATAAATAAACTAATACATATTACCTACTTAAAATTGCTGGAAAAAATTGTTTTTTCAAGAAAGTATTAATGTAATAAAGTATGCAACGTATGATTTATTTATTTAAACTTAAGGTACAATAGTGGTACATGGGTGGACTTAATGCAACAAGGCAATCTCTACCAGTCAACCTTTGGGTCCACAATGAAATTTATGCATTTTAATACTTACGTAATATACTTATTATGTTGGTAATATTCCTCTCCCCACCCACGTTACAAAAGGAGAGTCAGTTCCTAGAGTAGTGTGTGTGAGGCAACGTAAAAAAAGAAACAAAAATACGGAGCTAAAGGCTTGCGTTGCAGACGGTACTCTACAAGCATTCAGATCTCGTTTCTTCGTATTAATTCTGTATTTTTCCGAGCCTATCTGCTCACCCATCATACCCGCATTAGATTGAATTGGGTCGCTTCCATTCAAACGTACGCAGCGTATAGTTTTCATGTTTATTTTTCCAAAAGATATAATCATTAGGATATTTATTAAATGAGTGTTATTATAGAATATTTTCTTGTACACTCCAAGTGTAAAAAGTTTGTCTCCCTCTTCTTCCAGATTTGATAAAATGACAACGCTTGTATAGTAGATACCTACTTGAAATTGCAAGTTGTATTGTATTTTTTATACTGAACCTCAATAAAACCGGCCAAGTGTGTGTCACTCCACGCACAGTATAGGGTTCCGAAGGAACTCATAACATTAACTAGGACAATCAAAAGCAAAATCTTGCTATAAAACTACGAAATTATTGATGCACGCATTATAAAGTAGTTTTAGTAAATAGTTCTTAAAGTTAAGTTAAGGCAAAATGTATTAGTTTTATTTTCCCTTTAACTTTATGAGAGATGCCATAAATTAAAACATTTCCCAATTTTAATAGACAACTTTGTACTACTATTAATATTATAAATGCGAAAGTAACTCTGTCTGACTGCCACACTTTCACGCCCAAACTACTTAACCAATTTTGATGAAATTTGGTACAGAGATAGAGTTTTATCTCGGAATAACATCATATCCCCGCAGGATAATGTCGTGTATTCCACGCGGGCGAAGTCACGGGTGGAAGGCTAGTATCAAATAAAAGCTTCGCAGCATACCTGTGTCCTTTCAGCATACATGTGACTGACAGACGTGCAGGGCAAAACTACACGTTGGATTTGTTGTCTTTCGACAGAACTCTAAAAACTTATCAAGCTCGAACTCTTATACAAAGAAGCCTTTTTTCTATTAGAAGCCTTTGCGTCTAGATTACAAAATTATATAAGACTAGGTCACCGGCATTATAGGTATTGCGACTATCGAAAAATACGATAGTGTGTTGTATCATTATTGCTTGTATCCTTTTTTATCATTTGGTGGTTGGTTAGTTTCTTTACTTTATATGTTTGTACTTATCTCAGCTATACTTCCAAAGATTTACTTTTAGCCAATTATAGGGCTATACTATACGGGCGGTTTCGTCCGCCGCGGGAATCCGCTTCTGAATCGCACTAGACACAATTTAATATAGAAGTTATATGCTGCGTACTACACTGCGCGGTTTCCCACCGTGGTTCACAGGCGGGAGAAATATGACCGCCGCATGTAGCGTCAAACCGCCGCCGCTGATAACCGCCGGTTCAAACTACACGGGCGTTTTCCCGCTATTGCGTCATTCTGCACGGGACATTGTGCAATACGGAGCGTTTTATTGTTGAAATACAAGATCGACCTGCTTTGTATGATGTGAAGTCGAAGAAATACGTCAATCGGGGATTAAAAGCGAAATTATGGATGGAGATAGGACAAGAAGTGGTGGCGATTACTTAACACTGGTTCCACCCAAACATTGCGCTTTACTTTATTTTTTAATAATTGTATTGATAATAGAGCTGCAAGTGCAGTTATCATTGGCGGATCCATGTTGAAATGAACAAAAGACAGCGATAAACCGCGTTCCGTGTAGTTGGATGGTCTGTGGCAGCTTTGTTGAGCGGATTCCCGCGGCGGGAGAATCGCCCGTGTAGTATTAGCTAAAAACTTACAAATAAATAAATTAACGACTGAAATCTATAATAAGTTTAGAAAGATACAACTATTCAGAGGAAATTCTGAAAGTCAATAATCTAATGGTCAAGGTGTCGGATTTTGGATTCGGATTTTGATTTTTCGGATCGAGAGGTCGTGGGCTCGAACCCAACCCATTACACTATTGCCGTGAATCCATTACAGAAACAAGTATATTATTATTATTAGCTAGCAAGTAATGTGAATTCTAACCAAATGGCTCTTTAAAGAAAAATCTTATTGGTATAATTTGGTAAAGCCGTGATAATGATTGTGTGATACGTACTTCTTTATTTAATATAACAAAATCAAAGACAGATAGTTTTGGGCAAATCCACCGCTAAATGCAGCATCCGAATATTTACAGATTCGGTTTGGACTATATATTTAAAATTAGCCCTTAAAACCTCGTTAAGAATCACGGACCTGCGGACGGCGAGCAGCAGGGGTGGCTCATCGTCCACAAAGGACCAGGCACAGGTAAGAGGCGCGCCGTGTTCCACGCGCGTATCAAAGAGCAGTCGGCAGCGTTGCTCGGGCCCGATAGGTACAATACCTGCCGGGATCGTGATAATATTCTAACGAGATGCCGCAGCCCTGAAGTGCAAGGTCAACTAAAGGAACAGGGTGGATTTTTAGTCAGTAGAAGCCTAACACTCCCTTCCACTCCACCCTCAGCAAGAAGAATCATTTGATGATTTGAAAACCTAAATTAACTTACCTACTTTAATAAAAGAAGAAAAAAAATAACAACGTAACCTTAAGATAAACTTTATTGACAAACTCTATTACAATGAAATAATAGTAGATTATTAACCAAGGGGATAAAGCAGTGTCTTCTGTCGCGGGTGACGATTTAAATCGCGAGCGTAACGAAGGACTCGAGGTTGACTCCCGAACGTAGCGAGGGTGTTAAAAACTTAAATCACGAGCGAAGCGAGGGATTTAAGACGAGTCCTGAGTGTAGCGAGGGATTTAAGTTCAGCCAAGACTAAGACAGCTTTATCACCGAGGAAAATACTCTACTTTTCGTACCATTTGCGAAAAAATGAACACAATAATAATATGAGATAAGCATTTATTAAAAATAATGACAATTAAAAGTAAAAGTTAACATTCGAAACATTGGTCCAATTATTGATAGAGAGAGTTACATTTTTGTTTGGTACATTTATTGTTGATGAGTTGATTTGAGTATTTCTCTGTTCTTGCGTCTGAGGAACTGAGATAGTGGTGGTGGTGCATTAACTTATTTATAAAAATAAATTAAAATAAACTTGACGTTTATGTATTTGAAGAAAACAAAAACGCGGTAAATTCCTAGACTAATATTTTTTTGTCGGAAAAGCAAAGGCATCAAGCTCATACGGCCTCGTCGGTTTTCGTAATTTTATTTAATAATCATAACTGCATAATACACACATCAAAAGTGTCTAGGGATCAAGCATTTTTATGCGGATTTCTTGAGATTGAGATGTGGCTTTGTAATAAATTTATGATTTTATAAATTTATATGGATCCTTTTTGGTGCATTTCATAATTTGAAACAGGAACTGTTAATCAAATTCGAGTAAAATATGAAAATCAGCTGTCAATATTTTCCCTATAAAAACATACAATGCATTGAAGACATTATTAGTGCTACTTTTTCCCTACTACTGATTAAAACCAACGTTATTATGGAGCGGCGACGTCATTTAAGCAGGGAAGAAATGCTCAGAGCCGTGGGAATGATAGAAGCTGGTTCCCGGCAACGTACTGTGGCTTTAGCTCTGAATACAAGTCAGAGTGTTATCAGTTGACTTTGGACACGTTACCGAAGCACTGGTACCGTGGCTGAGCGCCATGGAGGACGGTATCGCTGCACCACACGGAGACAAGACCGATACATTCAAATCTTAACTCGAAGAGCTCCATCAATAACCGCCATGATGTTAGCCGTGAGGCTTCATCACTCTTCAGGGAACTTAATTAGCGACCAAACAGTCAGAAACCGCTTGCATGAAGTGAACCTTCATTCCCGAAGACCGCTACGGGTACCACCTATAGCAATGCACAATCGTAGGATTCGATATCAATGGGCTCTTGAACACAGAAATTGGGCAGAAGAACAATGGCGTTTCGTGTGCTTTTCTGATGAGTCTCGTTTTGGTATGAGACCGGATACAAGACGTATACGACACTGGAGAACCCCTGGACGCCAACAGCGATTAAAATCCTGCCAGGAAGTCCATCCTTATAGTGGTGGAACCATCATGGTATGGGCGGGTATTTGGATCGGCGGAAGAACTGAGTTGATTTGGATCAGATGCAACCTCAACGCTCAAATTTATGCTCAGACGATTGTATCTGACGTCATCGTTCCTCTACAAGTGCAAATCGGTCCCTTATTTCAGTTAATGCATGATAATGCACGACCGCACACCGCAAGAGTTGTAAGACAGACTCTCGCCGCAGCTAACATCAATGTCCTGCTCTGGCCTGCTCAGTCGCCAGACTTGAACCCGATTGAGCATGCATGGGATATGCTACAGAGAAGAGCTCTGCCGAATATGGAGGGTACCTATCCAGTCGCAAGAAGACCTTTTTTTGTTGTTGCAACGAACATGGGCGGCCATTCCACAGCGTGATTTGGATGAACTCATTTTGAGTATGCCAAACCGATGTTCTTGTGTTGTTAGTGTTCGCGGTAGAAACAAGGATTATTAATTGTTTAAGTTACCCAATAAAATTTTAAAGAAAACTGTTATTTCAGTCTTTTTTTCGAACTTTAATGTTAGTGGTCCAAATGTCAAAAATCCCTTTATTAGGAAAATGGCAAATTTCTTTATTAATGCAAAGGTGACTTGGTTTATCGTTACTGTGACAAACGAAAACACTTTATTTGATGAATCCTTACAGAAAATTTTAATTAATATCAATCAGGAGAAAAGTTATTGCAAAAATATATGTTGATCCCTAGACACTTTTGATGTGTGTAAATGCGTATTCCTTTTTCAAAAAGATGTATAATGCTTTATATACAAACTCAATGGTGTAAACACACACCTAGTTCAGTATACATTTCGGTAAGTATTCCAAATTTAAATCACATTCTCCCCCTAGAGAATGAATGAAATTCAGTACAATTTTCTTTCCCTGTTTTTAACAGATTAAAAATGACTATTATTATGTTCGCTTTTTGTGACATAGAATGTCACTTTTTTGAGCAAGTGGTACGAAAAAACTATAACACTATTAGATACAGTATAATAATTCATAGGATTAACACCTCTTTTATGTACTGCTCCAATTTAATATTTATTTTTATTCTATTACCCTATAACGTTCCTCTGATTATACACTTCTATGAGAGGAAATGGTCCATAATCCACTACGTGGCTTCAGTAATAGGACAGGCTTGTTTTCACATGACGTTTTGTTTTAGCGTTTAGAAAGCAATAGTGATGATGAAAATTACGAAAAGTTATGTGCTCGCGTTTGACCACCGTTTTTCCTGATGTTAAGCGATGATGTGGTCGAAAATAAAGCACGCGTACTTAGAAGTACGCGTAATTCACTCTTGACTTAAAGACCCCTAGGTTATCGCTATCAGGAAATACAGACACTGGCAGGAAATTCTATTCCTTAGTTGCGTAACTGCCTCATTGGTCTAGTGGTCACAAGCGAGACTTCGGGCTTCAGGTTTTAAGCTATTGCATAGCTTTTATCGCGGGCTTTGAGCGCCGAATCAAGAAATTCCGTAACGAAAATAAACCTAACACCGCCCACTCCGACCGACACAGCGGTGCGGCATTGAAAGCCGTGCATCGTCTTTGTCTAACGTCGTTTCAGTTCGGCAGACTTCGGCACGGTGTTTGTGTGCGTGCGACTAGACGTATGCGTGTAGACTAGCTGCTAATAAACTTATAGTTTCAATGATAAAAAATTCTGAATAACCTACATGTATTCAAAATATTTTAAACAATATTAACTTAGAATAATATTAACTAAAAAAAAACTGATTTCTTATCGGTCACCACGCTCAAAAAGGGTAACTTGAATTCAAAGAAAAAACTTGAATTAATATCAAAGAAAAAAAAACTGCATAAATAAAATAAATAAATAATTATAATTGCATAAGTTGATAAAAAATGCTATGCAATAAGTTTACCGCGGTAGTCCCCGAGTGCCACACTTATTTTTTTCTATAAGGAATTTCTCAATAGTAGACCGGAGTTTGGAAGTTAGCCGTGTGATAACCCTATGCCTCGGAAAGCACGTTATTCCGTTGTTCCCGGCTGTCATTTCAACATCTTTGACAGTAATTATGGGTAGTCAGAAACCAGTAAATCTGACACTGGTCTGACCAAGAGGTATCGTGTTATCCAGCTTCTGTGTTGTGGAGAACAAACAGCCAGTCGCTCCACGTAAAACACTAATAGTTAGCTGCGTCCAGTTAGACTGTAAGCTGATACCAACATATTTATTTAAAAGGCTAAGCAGGCTATTGAACTGTATACACAATGAAAGTATTCCCAAAACGTCTAGTGCGTACGAGATGCCTTGGTTTGAACTCTACAACTTTATAACTCGTAAGTTGTGGCTGTACCCACTAATGGCTCTTATGAGCATATATACATATTTGGTTTTATTGCTGAGTAGCCTTTTAAGGAAGGATTCTCTGTTATTCATTGACAGGAACCACGCGACCATTTGACACCGCGAAACTCCAAAACCTTTAATTTAAATCAACAAGTTCGCTGATTCAATTTGATAACATAATTCTATAAGTTACTAATTAATCTCGGCGTCATCTCGATTCTAAATTGGAAGGTTTGTGCGGTTTCAATTTGGTGATAATATTTTGATTTGTTGTTTTGGTTGTTAATTTACAAAGTATTAGTAGGTAATAGGTAATTAGTAGGAAAATTAATAAATAAATAAATATATTTTATATAGTATTCATATTTTATAGACAGTATTTAGAGTTCAACACCACCCTCTCGCCCTTTATATTTGTACATGTTAAAGGTGAGGCGAAGCAACATGCAACCCAAACCTATACCTCCTTGACATCTGTTTCGCTCCTACACGAAAAGATTCGTCGAACGCTTGGGCGTAAAAAAATGATATTGTAACGCCAGTCGCTTAGTGAAGTACGTCGAGAAACTTCGACATAAATCTAGCATGTTCGAGACACTAACGCCATCTAGCGGCGAGTAGCAGGAATGAGCATATCTAGTCGAGACACTAACGCCATCTAGCGTCGAATAGCGGTACTATATTCCATATATATATTTCGAGTATTTTCTAGGCAGTATAAACAGTGAGTCGATTTTATAAGAATGTTCTCGAACTCATAGACTGGGGTATAAATAGAGCGCAAAGGGGCGCAGAGAGTCAGTCTTATTACGAGGCGAATACGAGATATAATCGAAGCTTTATCAGTGAATTTCAGTGCGATTTAAGTGTGATCTAAGTGTTAAGTGACAAGTGTTGTGGTGCGAATAATTGTGTTGAATTTTTATTTTGTGCTTAATTAATTAAAGTGTTAATTTTGGTTTAATTGGCGTTAATTACTTCTATCCCGAACCCCAGCTCGTAACAATATCAACGAATAAATTAATATAGATTTCAATTAATGCAAGATAAATTTAAAAAATAAGCTCAATTTAACATATTGAAATTACAAATAAAGAATAAGATTTAGAAAAATCTGGCACGATTTATTGCCAACTTGGCGCAAATATTACAAAACATCAAACCATTTCTACTCAGAATTCTAAATTGAAACATTAAATCTAGCCAAAGATTAACTTTATTTTCCCCTTGAACTCCGACGACTCCATAAATGAAAAACAAAAAACGAAAAAAAAACACAACTCATTTTTATTTAATTTATTTAATTACCTCCCTAAACATCTCGGTCAAAACGTCTCGGTGCCAAAGATAAAAGAGAAAAACATAAAAAGGAACGGACGCATAAAATTAACATAGAAATGTAGAATTAGTATCTGCTTTCGGACACACAGACAAACTGCTTGACCGGTCAACGCTTCGGTCTAAAATCTAAACCAGGGATAGTAAATCTTGGGCACGCCGCAATCGCGGTGATAAGTCTCCTCTTTGAGGAGTAGCTAGAGAGACGCCACGTCCTCACCTTCCGCCTCACGTAGGTGCTGACCGGACATGGCTGTTTCGGGATGTACCTGTTTCGGATACAGCGGGAGGATACGCCCGGGTGTCATCATTGTGAGGATCATCCGGAGGACACAGTGGAGCATACAGTGGAGGTGTGCCCTGCTTGGGCGGAGCACCGCCGTGTCCTCGTGGAGGCGATCGACGGCGGCAACCTCATGCGCCCGGCATTGGTTCGGACCATGCTGCGGAGCGAGAGGGAATGGGGTGCAGTCGCCACCTTCTGCGAAGCAGTCATGCGGATTAGACCGAACGCGCGAGGGAGAGGCAACTTTTTTCCTCACACCCCAGCCACCGTGGGAGACGTCCCGGGTGTCGGAAATCGTGATCTCCGGCCACTGTAGGCGCGGGCTTTCAGACGGCGACCAGGGTAGCTCACCGTCCGGTAAGGACCAAGCCCGTGTCGGCGACGCGTCGTGTTCCACGCACGCCTCAAAAAGCTGTCAGCAACAGTGACGGGACCTCATAAAGCCATTGCCCGCCGGAGTTGCGGAAATGTTCTAACAAGATGCTGCGGCCCCGGAACTTAAGGACAGCTGAAAGAACAGGGTGGGTTTTTAGTCAATAGAAGTCTGACACACCCTTCTGCTTAATACTGAGCGGGAGCAGTCATTCAATGATTTTCCTACCCAGAAAAAAAGGGTTAGCAAATCTACATTAAGAGTTAGTTTGTATTGATAAACGATGTTTATTTTGCAAATTGGTTATTAAATAACACGTTTACACGTCATTTTTTTCTTAAATGTTCATATTAGTTGCAGCCAGTGTTTTTTTACTGACTACCCTGGGAATAAACATCGAAACAAATTCAGAGGTTGAAGTCCCTTTGCGAAGTCCATACAATCCGTACTCACCATTTGAATACCATGTAGGTTAATGTCTACGGTCATCCTTTGTGTAAAGAAACACACAATTTTGAGTGGGATTGTCAAGTGCAAGCATTTGTCAGGTATCGTATCGCTCTACTTCGAACTTTAAGAACCTCAACGATTCTACGAACAAAACTAACATAAGGAGGTTTGGGTTGGATGCATAAAGCACACAAACTGACTGATAATATTGACTAGACCAATTTGGCATCTATTAGTTATATTTTTCCTCAAGTGAGTGCCTAGCCTTTTCCAGCTGCGGTAAGGACCAGGCCCGAGTCGGCAGCGTGCCGTGTTCCGCGCGCGCCTCAAAGAGCAGTCAGCAGCATTGACGGGGCCCGTTAGGGCTACTGCCTTACGGGGTTGCGGGAATGAGAACGAGATACCGCGGCCACGGAACGCAAGGGTAATTGAAGGAGCAGGGTGGGTATTTAGTCAGTAGAAGTCTGACACTCTCTTCCGCTCCACCCACAGCAGGAGTCAGTCGATGATTTTCCCACCAACAAAAAAACCACTTCCCAGCTGAGAACTAGTACGATGTGATTATATTCTGAATATATATATTCTGAATTCCATATACAAGTAACTAGGTGAAACAATATCACTTGGCAAGGCTTCTTAGAACTGCTATTGTTACTTTACATCGATCTCCAGATTTATTCCGGGGGAAAACCATCAAATAGATTCTCCCGGTCTGGATGGAGCAGAGTGTCCGATTTCTACTGACTAAAAACTCTCTCTCTTCTTTTTAGTTGCCCTTTTGTTCCGCGTCGCGGTATCTCGTTGGATAATTTCCGCGATCTTGGCAGGTATTGGGCCTATTGGACCCCGTCAATGGTGCTGACTGTTCTTTTACACATTTGTATGTATAAATCAGAAAAGGTACCCGTATGTTAATTCCGCTCTTATCTTCTTCTTATTTAGTACCCAACCAAATAAAAGTTAAGGCAGTTGTCATATTTTTAAATCGATTCTCGAACCACGACGTTTAATAATGGAAATTATTATTTATTTTAAAATATATAATATCCTGATTAATCGTTAATGGTACTTTTGTAATAAGCTTTTCTACTCAAATGTCTAGATGTATTAATCAAATATTACCACCTCAATTATTAAAATGATTACATCTAAGCGCTCAAATTAACACAATACCCACAATTCCTAGTAGTGTCTCACTGGTTGGCTATCCCTGACCACAACCATTACTGTTACAAAGGCTCTTTGTAATCTATCCATCTTTAATTAACTATCTCTGGTCAGGCCAAAATGCTGTAATTAATTTTCAAACTAACATACCATAATTACAAATTAGGTCAAAATAGGCTTTTATTCGTCTCGTCGGGTTGGACAGTTAGACTGCATACCATTCACAATAGCTGTTCATCTTTGAAAGGTTGCGATTGACCTAAACAGATTCTTGTAATGTAAAAAAATGAGCATCTAACTGGCTGACTGTTGGTGCCATAAGGTTGATTTACCCAGTGGTCGAAATTCAAATATTTGAAATGTCAATGTCATGTTCAAATCCTTCTCCATAAAATTTCATAATCCGCCGTCTGCGCGATTTTCGTTAAAAAGAGTACAACTACTTAGTGTCACGTATTAATATAATAAACCTATAAATAATAATGATTTATGTATTTCATTTTCACAAGTAATTAAGCATTTTCGTCCTACGTCATAAAACGTACATTACATATATTCATGTTTAACAGATATGTTTGTTTAAATTATCGTTATCAGGTGTAGTGATCAAAACGTGAACCTATTAATTTTTTTATTGACAATAGGTTCGCGTTTGACCACCATCTCACCTGATGGTAAGTGATGATGTTGTAGCCTATTCACTCTTGACTTAAAGAGCCCTAGGTTATAGCTATCGGAAAATACAGACTCCGACAGGAAATTGTTATACATATTATAAAATAAAAAAAATTTAGAAAAAAATAGAACCGACTTCTATATAAAAACACTACAAAGGCAAAAATAACTTTAATTTTGGTAGTCGGTGTTATTTGTTTTGTATTTTCTTTTTTTTTTGACATCACCTTCCTAAATTATAGTTATTTTTGCCTTTGTAGTGTTTTTATATAGAAGCCGGTTCTAATTTTGCTAAAAAAAATTTTTCACGCTTTTTAGTGGATCGGTTTGTAATTTATCTAGTTACCAAAGTAAAAAAGTCAACTACTTATCACCTTTTACAAAATATTGCTTTTCCCGGTGCAGAGCCGTTAGCCGTAGTTTTGAGGAGTTCTCCTGGTATATCACCACCAGCTCTACTTCACCATATGCATTGTGACGAGCATAAAGTGCTTAACATCTATATTCAAGTAATCTAATCGCAATCCACGAAATACCTATTATTAAGTAGTTTCGGTGGCCATCTGGGGTCTTCGTCATCAGTTCCACTTCCTCAAATTGTGCTTTTCGAGAGCAACTGCACAAGGTACTATAAGAAATACCCAAAACGCTATAGGTGTGCCTATAATATTTGAAGAGTTCCCTCGATTTCTCCATGATCCCATCATCAGATCCAAACGTGACGACACTGGGACCAACTAGAAAGTATACTCTTTCAAACAAAAAAACAATTTTCCAAATCGGTCCAGCCATCTGCGAGTAATGAGGTATATACATAAAAAAAAAATTCAAGACGAATTGAGAACCTCCTCCTTTTTTTTGAAGTCGGTTATTACTTAGACCACAAATTTTCCGAGGATTGCTACGATTCTAGCATAGTTCTACTTAAGTATACACACGTGTAATAATTAAGCTAAGTACATACGCAGTGACTTGAACATTGGATTTATAACCACGTTTCCCAATAATTAACCTTGACATATGAACTGTAAATTAACTCCTACGATCATAGCAGACAGACATAATAATATCGTGTCATAGAAATGGTACTCGTACTAATGAATCTTTGTAGAGTGTAATCTTAGCTTAACTTTTGCGGCTTAAGTTTCAGAGAATACAAATTAATAGTTGTTACAAACAGATAAATTCAATAACAGCGCCTTTGACATTTCCGTAATGAATTTGAATTGAACTCCCACATTTCACTTAATTAGATTACTCTCATTTGTTATACAAATCACGTACCTATGTGATTTTTTACAATAACTGTAGAATGTCATCATCCTTTGTCAGTTTCGTCAGTTTATTTGTAAAGTAAAGTAAGTGCTGTAAAGGAGTAAAAAGTAGCTCCAAATGGTTCGTATAATATTATGACACACGACGCATCACTAGTTCCTTTTTTCAACATGTCAGGAGTCGTTACCACGTGCTTAGATAGGCACGTACAACACAGTTATTTTTAAATCACTGATAGACACTTCAATGTATTTATACACTAGCTGCTGATGCAACTTCGTTTGCGTGGGAGGATTTCCCGCGTAAATCCAGATCACGTGGGAATTCCGGGATAAAATGTAGCCTATGTATTATTCCAGGATGTCAACTATCTACTTACTAAATTTCATTAAAATCTATCTAGTAGGCCGGGAGATTAGCGTGTACAAACAGACAAACACAAACTTTTTTAATGTTTTTGCCGTGTTACCGTTTCCACCCACTCGGGGTGAGTGGGTGGAAACGGTAACACACCCCAATTATTATTAATGTATAAAATTTAAATTTACAGACACATTTTTTTTTATGTTTGGTATATGTATACAACGTGTAACGGAAACCCCATATCTATCCAAAAGGACTGAAGACAATATTATTATCTGGTATGGAGTCTCTATGCAGTTTCAGCTCAAAATAAGTGACTCACTGAATTGGCAACAAATTATCGGTTTCATATGTTTCTTGAATACCAATAATAACAAACGTGTCACAGCACTATGAGGGTCATTACTTTCCACGTCACTTGCCAATAAAACGATAATTCTCTTCGTTCTTTTTAATTTGAAAAATTCGGCCTCTGGTATCAATGTATTGAAATTTCTAATATACTCCACACATGTAGACATAGGCATAGAAAACCCGTGCCATATCGTTTGTTATCATCCAAAGAAGCCGTGCATTCGGTATGTATATACCCTTTCAATTACACGTTGTAGATATATGATTATAAATACATAGAGGTATTGCTATTCATTGCATTTGTAATTGTAAAATGACTTTCACTCATTTTCAGAATCAGAACATTTACATATTTGTGTTTTTTTTAAGTTTTATTTGTACCTTAATTCAGTAACTTACTTTTATTTAATGATACTAGGCTCGCGTTCGGCCACCATATCACCTCTTGCTAAATGATGATGTGGTCGAAGGTGAAGCACGCTTACCTAGAAGTAACCTATTCACTTGATTTTTTGCATTTAGTCATCCTTATTTATTTCACAAACTTTTCTCACGGCTCTGCTATGGCATTATACAGTATAGTTCATAATCCATTTCTCAGCGACGAAAATGGCATTTGATACCTTCTTTATTAATTTAATATTATAAATTAACTTTCTGTCAGCAAAGAATCGTTATCGGCTCAGTACTTACACAGATTACCAATAAATTACTGCAATTACTAGACCGCTTTAGCAAAATTCTATCAAATTATAATCAGTATTTGATCGTAAAAACTTACCTATGGAATAGGTACGATATTATAAGCGGCAGGTTTGCCGTTTATTATATCGATCGAGACTAGAAATACTCCAGAAACATAACTTAGAGAGCATTATGAAATGGTGTAGCTGAAGTTATTTTATGTTTATTCATGTTTTAGTACCTTTTGGGAGTAATTAATCTAAGTTGAATGTTAGTACCTAGTAAAATGGCATTACCGCCGTGTTGCGGGGGCGCGTGTGAGGCTTAAGATGATAACATTTCTGATAACACAACACAAATTTATCTTTGTATTTTATTTTTATACTAGCTGGTGCCCGCGACTTCGATCGCGTGAGATGATTTTCTCGCATAAATATTGATCCTGTAGGACTGATATTTAGATAGCTATCTATTTGCGAAATTTCATTCAGATTCCTTTAGTACTTTTTGTGTTAAACAGTTACAAGCATCTTTTCATCCATACTCACAAACTTTCCCATTTACAATGTTAGTAAGGAGTAGTGTTGCCTGGTGTCCCGATTTTCGCGGGACGTCCCGATTTCAGGGGTTTGGGGACGCGTCCCGATTTGCCGCTGATCGGGACACCAAATGTCCCGATTTACAATCCGAGTTGACACTTTAAAAGATTCTTATCAGCTGCACGAAGCTGAATTTGCTACCGTCTTGCATCATGTTAGAGCAAGATGTCAGCAGGTTGTCAGTTCTTCTGTCCGTAGAACGTGCAACTAAATTTTTGGATGTACTGTAAGATTATTACATATAATTGGGAGATGAATGTCCCGTGCGCTGTGGCAATTCTTCAATTCTGTTGAAAAGGAGCCATGCTTGGCATTTTACAAAGCTGCACTAAGATTTTACAGGATGTAGGTAGTAATATAACTTGAAAACGAAACATTGCTATATTTTGAAGATCACGAAATAATGGTAAAATTAAGTAAGCAATTGAGGCAGAGGATTGAAGATGAGTTTGTGGCATTCACGTACAGCAACGTGCAGTTCTTCATTACATAGAGACCAAATATGAACTCAATGACAGCAAATTAGATTTTTTCAAATCACTTTCTCTAACCACTCATTACTTACGTGTCATTTATTGAAAATCTAATAATTAATGTGTTCTTCGATGTGGATCAACGTTATGAAGAAATGTGTTCAGTCAAAACTTGGTAAAGCAGCAGTACAGAACAATGATCTTACGCCGCTACAAAACAAGACTTCGCAAAACTTCTGAAGTTATTTTCTTTTGTGGCGTCAAATACCGGTATCAAAGGTGGCAAGTGCGGCAGCGGAAAGAGTATTTTCACAAACCAACTTAATTAGGTCAGAGAGGCGAAACCATTTGACACTGGAGCATGACAAAGCCGAAATTAAAAAAAAAAAACTAGTATAACTTGCGGTGAATTTCACAACTACCTACGTAATAAAAAACGTGGGCCTTGTACACGAGTAATTTATGGACCAAGTACTCCAAAAGATAGCTAGACGCCTTGCATGTGCAACATAAAGAGTGTCTCAGCGCCGATTCCAAAATTTGAATATTTATAAAAAATACTAATATTATATTTATAATATTTTAATAGCAATAAATTATGGTTTATTAGTGCGGATTTTATGTACGGAATATTACATCGTAAAGATGTCTTCCATCACGGCGAATGCACTCTTCAAAACGGACTAGCGAATTTGCAGAGACACGCCACAGAAAGTCAACTGATATGGCCTTCACTTTTGTCGTTATTTTAGTCTTCAGTTGCTCCAAATTCGTAAGAGGGGTATTAAAAACTCTTGCTTTGAGATAACCCCATAAAAAAGGCAGCTGGGGTTAAGTCGGGAGATCTGGGTGGCCACAATATGTTAAAATATTATGTCCAAAGCGGCTTATGAGTTTTCAAGGAAACAACGCTCTTAGTGTATCCATGGAGACCCTAGCTGTGTGGGCTGTGGCCCCATCTTACTGAGACCATACACCTGACTCGTCAACATCCTCTTCTTGAAGCTGCGGTACAAAAAATTGTTATTCATGTCCGTATACCGCTTGCTCGTCACTGTAACCGTAGCATCTCGATCATTCTCGAAGAAAAATGGCCCGATGATTTTCTTCGACAATATTGCGCACCATACAGTAACTTTGGGGCTGTGTAAAGCTTTCTGATGTTTTTGTTTTGGATTGCTAGATGACCAATAACGGCAATTTTGACGATTTACATACCTTTCGAGGTGAAAGTGTGACTCATCGCTAAATTAAACATTGTCCATCCTATTTTCCTCCGAAAAAATTCTAATATCTTCTGACGGTACATTTTTCGCTTGTTGTAGTCTTCTGGTTTGATTTTTTGAACTATCTGAATTTTATAAGGATGTAATTTTAAGTCTAAGGCCAAAATTCGTTGAATACTTGATCGATGGAGGCTCAAAGAAGCAGCATGTTTTCTAACTGATCGTCGTGGACGCTCCGCGACCGCAGCGGCGACGCGGTTGATGTTTTCAATCGATAGCACAGTAAACATCCTGTCGCTCTAAACTTTGCTACCCATGACTTAATTAACTGAATACACGGGGCATCACTTAAACGGCGGATTTGAAAGCGATTACAAAACTTGCGCTGTGCTTCACTCAATGAAAACTCGCTGCAAAAATACGTCTCCCCTGCGTAAGAGCGGTGCGCGCCAGACCACTGCGACATAGCTACTAAAAAATCCGCACTAATCATCTACCAAACGCTACCAGTCCCGTCCTGCTAGCCCCGCTGGTTGCCAAGATATTCAAGTTTAAAGTTTAAAATTGGCGCTGAGACACCCTTTAGTTTCAGGATGTTTTTGACTATTGCAGCACAACAGAAGCGCTCTAGATACTTTTAAAAAACTTATGTTTTTTTTGTTCGTCCCGATCTACAACCCTAAATCCCGATTTTTTTTACCTTCTGTCCCGATTTAAAACAAATCTGACCTGGCAACACTAGTAAGGAGTAAGATAAGATAATTTACTTTTCACTTCAGTAGCTCAAACATGTAGGTTTTGCTGTCTGAAATCAGTGAGCAAAATGCGATTTTGCTCACTGAGTGAGGCAAAGTAACTTTTTATTTTTGTTTTCAGAAAGCCACTCTTATTCAGCCTTGGGTTAATCATAACAATTCGAAACATTCACACTATATCTCTTTCCCGCAATTAGAAAGAGAGAGAGAGACAAAGACCAGCCCTTTCGAAGTTCAGATTTTGAATTCGACCTCAAAGACAAACTCGTTCGGAATTTCGAAAAAAACTAAAGAAATTTTGCAAAAAGATAATTATGTCTTCTAATGTAATTTTTCAGAAGCAGTTTTTCAGAGACGGTGTTACTATCTTATTTTTTAGATTTGTCACAGACGAGGCGATCATGTGGAGTATTTACTCAATGTTGAAAGCTACTTTAAAAAGAAAACATAACGTGCATATTGAAACATACGCAAAACTCGTACCTTTTCTATAAAGAATGTCAGTTGGGCATAAGGCTAAAAATCCAAAATTTTCACGGCCCTTAACATAGAAAAATTTGTTAATGAAGCTCCGGACTGCAATTTTCCTGCCGCTAAAGTAAGTGGTACCTATAAATCTATGTTGTTATTTATTAAAATTTGTGTGTAGACCGTTATGTATAAAGGTACTTACTGCCTACTACTAATTTTTGGAGGCGCAATGAATCTTAAATTAAAATTAATAAAAAATTAATCTTAATTAAAATATTTATTAGGACATGTAAAAGATTCTGTAAATGTTAAATTACGCATATTAATTATGTAATATTTTTATTACAGGTTGTACTGATCATAAGAATTAGTGAAGCGTGTCGCAATAACGAGCTATTACAGCTAACAGTAAATAATATCGAAAAGTATTCAGATAAATTACAGAAAGCCGATCAGAGTCACCAACGTTCACCGTTGTTCCTTCTCAATCCGCCACCGAAACAGAAACCTTAACCCCAGATAATCAAACTCAACTCAATGCAACTATAACGTTGCCAAATAAATCTGTTATTTGCAGAATTGCAGTAATTTTACTTTTAACTTTTAAAATGTTCCATTTTATTGAATTGGTACCTCTACCTACAATGTTAATTATTTTGATTTATAATGAATATTTATTTCAATCTATTTCTGTTTATTATTTTATCTCCCAAAGTGTTCTCGTTGCTGAAGTGAAAAGTTATGTGTATTACACGAGAGCAAAGATTTTTGCACCTCGTGCCTTTGAATCCCTCGCCACACTCAGGATTCAAAATCAGCACTCGCAGCAAAAAACGACTTTGCTCTCTTGTTGCACAAATAACTATTTTTGTACACCTCATAGTAAATATTTCAGAGAATAAAAATAATATTAAAAACTAGTGAACAATGGTGGTTTAATCGATTACCCTGTTAAAAAAGTTGGCTGTAAGAACAGACAACTTTTTTAACCTTTGTATCTAAATACATATATGGCCGGCCATGTCTAGTTTAAATTTACGGGAAGAAAAGACGTGTAAAATTAAAAAAAAATCAATACTTCTAAGTAGTTCAAGAAACATTCCTTAAAAATAAAAATAAAATAATTGTCGCGGCGGGTATCGTATAGAACAAACTTTAAATATCGATTCTGGCTTTTTTTTATTTTTAAGGGATGTTTCTTAAACTACTTATAAGTAGTTTTTGCGTAGGGGGTTTTTTATATTTTTATTAATATATTTATTTTAAGCTTTTTAAACTTTTCACCTATCATAGATTTGTCAATTTGACCATATTCATGGAATCGAAAGTTTTTGTAATATAATACGCGTCGTTCCCTTTCGATTGATACGCCACTTGAGGATATTTGACAATACTCAATTATTCATCCCCACTTTCATTCCCCATATCTAGTAAATGGCTAAGCCAATTTTGACAAAACATATCTAAACTAATATAGGAAAACCTGCTTTCTAACAAAAAAAAAACGGATGGAAATCGGTTCACCCGCTTAGAAGCTACGGTACTACGGACAGATACACACGTTAAACTTATAACCCTCCTCTGTTTCCATCGGAGGTTAAAAAGTGCTATTACCCGACTGCGGCGAGGCCCGAAAGAAGGAGGGTTATATTTTTAGCGCGTATGTATGTCCGTTCCTTTATTCCCTCGTAACTATTTTGATAAATAATATCTCTTTGGATTTATTTTAACAGCGAGAGTGTTACTGGTTACGTAAAAGTAAAATAAAAATACCACAGCGACAACCAGACGCCATATTGTGAAAAATAACCAAAAATTTTACAAACTAAGTCAAGTGGGGTATCGATAAACAGGTTTTAAAAATGATTTGAGGGTTTCTTTCACCATTTTCCATTTTAAGCAACCGTTTAAGATATTTAACGTTTTAAAACGGTATTAAATCGTATAAAAGGAATGAAAAATTGTTAAATAATATTTAAACTAAAAAGCTGAAAATAAAAAGTTATTTATAAATATAAAACACCCGACTGCTCAACTGAAATGCACGAAACAAGCAATTTTTTATATTTTTTACACACACAGTTTTTTATATTTTTAAATAACTTTTTTTAATAACTAATTTTTAATATATCATTTATCATTCATGTGGTACATTTTTAATGACCGAAGCACAACGCGTTTTTATAAGTAATACTCAAAGGTGTATCTGTTAAGTTAAAACCATAGACTTTTAATTACAAACTGTCCTGTAAACTTGACTTGTCTTACGTAGAGGCGACGTTAGTTTAAGATTACGGTTCGTAATAGTGTAGGTAACCCTAGTAAAGACCATAGAAATAGCAAGGTCACTGTAAAACTCACCCAAGTGGAACAGTTTAGGAAGTTCTCATCAAATCTCGGGCGGAGCCGAGCGGTTGACCTAGTCAAAGAGGCGCTTTGATAACATTTGCCGTCGACGAACCGTGAGCTTAATTTGAATAAATCAAATTTGCTGTAATTTAAACTATATCCTGGCAAAATGTACATTTATTGGGAAGCTTCTAGTTACCTAGCTAAAAAGGAGCTTAAATGAAGAGAGTAGTTTAATATTGCTTTACATAGTCTTCATATTTCTGGCTTAATAATGTATTTTGGATTGATATCAAAGTTAGAATCTGTCGGGCTTTATTAAACCCGACATCGTGTGTGCTTTCGAGAAGGTACCTCTGTGCGTGACTGACAGTAAATTTCATTTGATGTTGCAAAGCTTTACGAACAAGCTTATATTATAAATGAAATATTAATCTTGGGCATTTTATTTAACTTTAAATTTAGAAAAGGATATTTCATTAAAAAATAATTCAAGGTAAAAATCCTGATGGATGTCTTCACCCTGGAGCGAATACCTGTTTTCTTTTTTTTGGGTGGGAAAATCATCAAATGACTCCTCTTGTTTTGGGTGGAGCGGAAGGGAGTGTCAGACTTCTACTGACTAACAACCCACTCTGCTCCTTCAGTTGCTTGCGTTCCGGGGCCACGGTATTTCGTTAGAATATTCTCGCAACCTCGTAAGGCAATGGCACTATCGCACAAATAGCAGGAATGTATCTGATGAACCTACCAAACCCATAGTGCACCTTTAGTGTCTCTTCGCATTATTATGCGAATTACGTGTTTGTGTTAATTTTACATCACTATCATTGTTCCGTCCAACGAGAAACCGAACGCATATTTTTGGTATGGCAATATTCTGTTGTCTTTGATTTTGACACTTGACATAACTTTTTCACTTGACATATAACCTTGCTTCCTGTTAGAAAAAAAGTCCACCGTTTGGGAGATTGATTTATTGTTTTGTGATTGAAAATCGAATTGAATCTCAGTAGCTATTGATAGATTGGTAGTGATTAGTGATTAATTGGACCTTGTAATCCCCCTTTGAGTAAAAACCTGGGATATAGCGTGCTCCATCTTCGACCACATCATCACTTACCATCAGGTGAGATGGTGGTCAAACGCGAACCTATTCTAAATAAAAAAATAAAAAAAAGATATTTTGAACAATAACGCCGAAAGAAGTCAGGCTGACTGACGCGCGAACTTTGTTGCAAGTAATTGTGAATTGGTGATAAATAGCTGCTCCAATCTGGTGCGAAGTTTGTGCTACATCCCGGACTGGACCACGCTGTGGAAGCCTGCGTCTTTTGTGACCGCCGTGACACCACTTGACACCATTACACATTCAAATATACTTACACACACACATCACGGACGTCATCAGAACAGATCCTCGCTTGTCGTCTCCAGCTCAGAGGGTAAGTCTAGTCTGTAAGCTTAATTGTTGTACTGAGGCTATAAGTTTAACTATTAAAGTACTATTGTTTGTAAAGCAACGTTAAAGCTCCGTGTAATCGTGGACAGTTCGGTCATCCAGTACCGTTGCGCTGATTGTAGGATCGAACAATCATTATTATTACCTACTACCCGATGCGATTGTTTGTTGCCCGTAGTACTACCAGTAGTACCACGGGCAAAGTTTTCTTTCCGTGACATAGCTGTGTTAGTTAGGCCTGCCCTTTTCAACCGACGACAAAAAGAGGAGGTTATCAATTCGACGAGTATTTTTTTATTTTTTATGTATGATCATCGATTACTCGAAGACGGCTGAACCGATTTGGAAAATTCTTTTTTTGATTGAAAGGGTATACTTTGAAATTGGTCCCATTTTCATAAACGTCAGGATCTGATGATGGGATCCTAGACAAATCGAGGGAACCTATGACGTTTTGGGTACTTATTATAGTAACTTGTGCAGTTGCTCTCAAAAGTACCATTTGAGGAAGTGGAACTGATGATGAAGACCACAGATGGCCGCCGAAACTACTCAATAATAAGTATTGAGTGGATTGCGATTCGATTAATTGAATATGGATGTTAAGCACTTTATGCTCGTCACAATGCATATGGTGATGTAGAGCTGATGGTGAAGTACCAGGAGAACTCCTCAACAATTAACGGCCCAGCATTGGGAAAAGCAATATTTTGTAAAAGGTTATAAGTAGTTGACATTTAGGCTCTTGTAACTAGGTAAATTAAAAATAGACCAACTAAAAAGAGTGAAATAAAAACTTTTTACCAAAAAATTAAACCGACTCCCAAAAAACACTGCAAAGTGAAAAATAACTTTAATTTCGGTAGTCGGTGTCTTTAGTTTTGTATTTTCGTTTTTGGCACCGACTTCCGAAATTAAAGTTATTTTTCACTTTGCAGTGTTTTTTGGGAGTCGGTTTAATTTTTTGGTAAAAAGTTTTTATTTCGTAAAATTTTTGCTCAAATGTGTGTTGATTGTTGCCGATTTTTTCGGGTAGAGTGGATGACATTCATGAGGATTTCCGTTAAAAAAACAACTAATATAAAAACCGTTTTGAAAATAAAAATTAAAATTAAAAATTCTTAAACAGAATGTAACATTAAATATATATTTATTATTTATTTATTTATTATATACTTTATTGTACACCTTACAATATTTCTATGGATACAAAAAAAATTTAACTAGTGTACAATGGGTGGTCTTACCGTACAGGGCGATCTCTTACAGACAACCTTTGGATGGACAAACTTAAAGGAGACAGATTAAGGGCTGTCAGTGTACAAAATACATACTATACCAAAATCATAGACTAATAAATATTACAAGTATAATTGAGAAAGAAGGGGAAAAGTTATAGGGAGAGGTAATGCTCCTTCACCATTCTTTTGAACGCTGGTAGCGTTTCAGCACGCCTCACTTCTATGGGTAATGCATTCCAACGAGCTGCTTGTATATAAATACCCCTTGGCAATAATGATAGGTATCAAATTTCTGGTTCCAGCTGACTCATAACAACTGTCAAACATGTACAAATGACAATAGGGGCCAACTCTCAGTATTTATATGTATCATCTATGGGGCCAACGTTTTATCGTGATTTTAGAGGTTTAGAGAAATGTAAAGTTCATAATTTGGTCACCTGTCCACGGAACTGACCTTGAAAAGTGTTGCTCATCCTTAAAGTCGACGCTGTCTATTTAGTGACAAGCTCCAGAAATTAATATTGTCGAACTTATTAAAATTATACGAGACTGGCAAAATATTAAGTTTACACCCCTTTCCCAAACTCTGCACGTCAACGACAATTAAATTTAATCTGATGACCCTTTCAGAGCATAAAAAAACTGATAGGTACCATGTTCTTATATTATATCTTCTTATTTATAAAAATCAATTGCTGTTCGTTAGTTTCGTTAAAACTCGAGAACGCCTTCACCAATTTCATTATTTTTTTTTGTATTATGTTCCCTCTAATACAGGGAAGGTTTAAAAGGTGAGAAAATATGGATAAAAAATATGGTGGAACGAAGTTAGGCAGGTTAGCTAGTTAGATATAACTATTACGCAAATACTCGCATTGGAATGAAAAAGAAAAATGTTTAAATGTTCATTTTCGAGTGATTTTGTTTCAAGACAGTTCATTATTTGCATCAAAACTTGTCGAGCTATATTGACTCGTGGTTCTTTTAGTGGTTTCTACTATTGATTATGATTCTTAGGAGTGATTGAAAATGACAGAGCCGTGAAGAGGTGACTGGACCCATCCTTAACAAAAATGGAAAACATGTTTCGCCAGTCAATTTTTGTAACATACCATTTAACCTTTCAATTTCGATCCAAACCGGTTACAGATTCCCGTATCTATCCGTCCAATGTATTCACTCAATTCCATTTAAAAAACAAGTCTTACAAGATAAAAGTTATAAAGTCTTTTCGTAACAGTAAAATGGAATCACGTAAAATATGATTTTGTCGAACGTGTCCCGGAATGCCCGGAATGTACGGAATACACCGGTTGGTGGAGGAATACACCGATTGGTGGGGGGGGGGCCTACACCTGCAAGTGAAATGCGCTTTGGAGTCACGTCACACAGTACAGACCGCGATAACGATTCCCGGGAAAAAATGCTGAAACAATTTATTTTAACTTAGGAACTATAACGTGGATTTGATGGATACTCTTTTGTTATGTAGAATATAATTGAAATATGGTGGCTTTGTGTGATAATTTCATGATTAAGGAATTCGTGCTGATGGTCTTGCTGAGTCTGAATTACTAGTGTACTTGATGAATCTTTTCGGCACAGCCGAGAGGCACGTACTTTTGTATTTTGTCTTTACTGTCACTGCATTTTGGATTTTTATTTATGTCAGGTAATACAAAAACATGTTTCTTTAGCATTAAAAGAGAGTAAGTGCTTGGTTTTTCGTTTAATAAATATTTTTCATAATTTTTAAATAGCATTGCTACACCAGTAGTCTGAACCATCTTTTACTGGCCATCTGGTACTTTTACTGGTAACACCAAAATTCTATTCAATTCATGAAACTGATTGCTCTGGGTTTCCAAATTTATCCTAAGATTAGTACTTTCAATATTGATATAAGAAAATTTGTATAATTTTTATGACGCCAAAATGCGGTCTGAAGGTAACTTTTGCTAAAGGTGCGTGAATTACTGTAACGTGCGTGAGTTACTATAATATGCCTGAGTATGACATGTTTGAGTTACTGTGCGTGTATTGTAAGAACGTACGTAAGTGACGGGCAACAAACTGCCCTGTTCATGAGTGTACCAGAAGGGCTGCGGTCCGAAAAGAATGGCGCCGTATAAAAGAAGTTGACACTCAAATTGTTCCTGATTGATGACTACGACTACTCTGTCAAGAGTGAAATGACTAAGAAGAAGTGACCTACTTTGGACTGGGTGAGTATAACATAAATGATTCACTATGACATGCGTGTATTGTTGTGACGTACGTGAGTTACCTACTTTGGAATGCGTGAGTATGATATCTATGAGTTACTATGACTTACGTTTATTACTGTAACGTTTTGAAAAGCTGATATAAATTGTCGCTTAGAAGTTGTGTCTTAAATTTGGACACTGTAGTAATAATTTGACCGTCTTTTATTGAGATACAAGCGTGAATAATACGAGAATGATTTCTTGATGACCGATAAATCGATTTCACATAGTGTGTACGAGACTACTACTATTTATATACAACGTGTAACGGAAACCCCATATCTATCCAAAAGGACTGAAGACAACATATGGTATGGAGTCTCTATGCAAAATTTCAGCTCAAATAAGTAACTCACAGAATTGACCCCAAATTATCGGTTTCATATGTTTCTTGAATACCAATAATAACAAACGTGTCACATCACTATGAGGGTCATCACTTTCCACGTCACTAGCCAATAACACGATGATTCTCTTCGTTTTTCTTAATTTGAAATATTCGGTCTCTGTTATCAATGTATTGAAATTTCTAATAAGCTCCACACATGTAGACATAGGATTACAAAACCCTTGCTCGTTTGTGATCATCCAAAGAAGCCATGCACTTGGTATGTATATACCCTTTAAATTACACGTTGTATATAATACTAGTACGATTTTCATAACTTATCAATATGTACTTCTGGAGACCTCGTGTCCTGAAGTACAAGCTTCGAGCTTATTTCAGGCACCTGTCTCCCATAATACGAAAACTGAGTCCCTTATTAATGGAAAATCTAAGTGTAACACATGTATTGTGGTGGGAAACAAATGATTATGATTATGTGAAAAATTTCATAATAAAGGAATCTCGAAAAGGCCGGTGGACTTTTCCCATGCCCCAAGGGCTAGCTTTATTTTGGCACTAAGCTACACTAAGTATTGACATTCACCGTGGCAATGCCGCTACGCTAGTCTTTTAGGTACATTACTAGCTGATGTTAAATTACAGAGTAAGTTAAACATACCTTTTGTTTAACTTTGTTTGTAGTTTAGTTCACCATATGTATTTGTTAATTTTACTTAAATTAAGCATTTAAGTAAAATTAACTTTTGAATTGTATTTGTTGCATTGTTAAATCGACTTTGTACGAGTACGTCCACACACGCCAATTCTGGTTATATGAAATGAAATATTCAACTTTTGCAAATTTGTACAAATAACAGCTTTAAGCGTTATTTTTGCCGTTTTAAGTTTTAAGCAGGATGGTGCTTCATGACTGAATTCTCGAGAAAAAACACAGAAACAAACCGAAAAATAGCATCACCAGTTACATCCTAGAAGTGATAAGAGCCCTATATTAAGTAACTTTAGGACTCAAAAGAAAAATACTTGAAAGATAAAAAAACAGAAGACTTCGCACTGATTGAATTGTACAGCTGTTGGAAGTCCTTGACGAAATTATTTCTATTGGAACATTTTGTTCGGCGACAAAGTTAAATTGGATTTCTTATGGTGGAAGTGTCTCATGAAAGTGGCAACCGAACGGTCGGTTTTATTCAACTTGAGATGTTTTAGGTGTATTATGACAATAGCTACTTTTTACCGTCCAATTTCATCTACTGTGGCTTGTGTTTCATTCAAAAATTGAGTAGGATTTCAACCAGATGAGTACGTTACTAGCTCTTATTAGAAACGAAATAAGACATCTAATTAATTGATCTAATTCGCATTATGTTCATTGTATTAAATGCTATGTAATAGTTAGTTAGTTAGTTTTCACTTTTTAGTGCAAAAGTGTTTTTGTTTGTTTTGAAGTCGGATTCGTGGAGGCTTGGTGTATTCCCGTTGTCCCCGTAGTCCGTGTCCCCGTTAAAGGAGACACGGGGAATTTAATAAAATAATTAAAATTACTTCCCGTTGTCCCCGTACGTTTTCCCCGTTAATTTCTTGTAATATATGCTTTTCAAATTATGCCCGTTGTCCCCGTTGAGTTAAAATTAGAAGTGAGAGTGCCTTAATAGAGATAATATTGTACCTATACAAATGAAATGGAACTAAGGACTACATATAAAATTAAAAAAACACATAATATCTAAGCAATAGCTACACATGTGATTGCGACACAAGTATTTATAATTTATGAATGTATTAAAAATAATAATGAAATAAATGATAATATACAACGTGTAACGGAAACCCCAAATCTATCCAAAAGGGCTGAAGACAACATGTGGTATGGAGTCTCTATGCACAGTTTCAGCTCAAAATAAGTGACTCAAAGAATTGATACCAAATAATCGGTTTTTTAATAATCGATAATTTTCTTGAATACCAATCATAACAAACGTGTCACAACACTACGAGGGTCAATAGCTTTCTACGTCACTTGCCAATAAAACGATAATTCTCTTCGTTCTTCTTAATTTGAAAAATTCGGTCTCTGGTATCAATGTATTTAAATTTCTAATAAGTTCCACACACATAGACATAGGATTACAAAACCGTTACCATATCGTTTGTTATCATCCAAAGAAGCCGTGCACTTGGTATGTATGTATATAACCTTTAAATTACACGTTGTATAGATGTTGATCATTACCAGTTCTGTAATCTAAATAAATGTGATATTATTAATAAGTATAACATCAAAGTTCTGTTTGTAGTCAATTTTATTTTAATTGTTTTTTTTTTGTTTAATTATGTTTAAGCTTTAAGTTCAATCCTATTTTTGTTTTTATTATCTAAATTGTTTCTATGCAATGTTAATTCTGTGACGTTATAGTTAAATAGGTATATTAATGGGGTATGTTTTTGTAAGTATAACATTTAAATACTTTGTGTTTCTTTGCACCCTTTCATTTCAAACTAAATCAATATAAATAAGGTATTTAGTAAATAAATAAAAATTTAAAGGGGACAACGATACGTGAAATCTTAACTGTCCGTTGTCCCCGTTGATAACGGGGACAATGGGAAATAATTTAAATTGTTTTATTAAATTCCCTTTGTCCCCTTTAACGGGGACACGGACTACGGGGACAACGGGAATACACTGGAGGCTTATGTCCTAGCAGTAGGAAAGATATAGTTTGGTCATGTATGTTATGTTTTCTATGCTTCAGAATTTTTAGAAACGTCTACTAAAATTTATCAAGTACAAGTCCTTGTTTTTTTTTATATTGATAGGATCCCGTTTGGTTATACGAATATGAAGTACGCTTGTCTAGGTTGACCGGATTTCAAAAAAGTCTTTTTAGGGTTAAAATCGGATTTTAGAATCGTATTGATGTAAAATCTGAGTGATTGGCTTTCTGTGTACTTTCCTATATCTTTATGATAGCATCGTTTTACTGAGCGAGTGAGTTTTATAATGTCTGCGAAAGCCATTTTCTTAAAAGATAAAAAGTAACGATGCTGGCAAAACTGTGCTGGGAATCTTTTTTTCTTTAAATATGGTCGTTAGAGACAAAAATATCGTGAGTTAAGTTTTCTTCGATGTCACCTAATAAATAAAAAAAACTGCAAGAATATTGCAATGCAACACAGAAATTATCGCAGTACAACTTGTAACGAAATCCCTACTTTGTTAATTCAGCTAGCTTGTGACAATGTAATTGTGCATTGTCTTGGGAATAAATAAAGGGGAGGACATACTGTAAACATTAAATGGAGAAACATTCAGTTTCAATTGAGACAATTCCTCACACTTTGACCAGGTGGTCAATGACTGAAATGAAACTTTGAATAGGTACCTACTGATCCCATCAACAGTCATTAGAATTTTACTTGCTCTTATCCTACATCGCTCGTATTTTTCTAACAAACAGAGAAAAAGTATTCAGATGTGGTAAGTGATGGATGAAAAAGGATGCTGCTGCTATAATTAGCAGTAGCATTCTTTTTCATAGAACCATCTGAATACTTTTTTTTTCTTAGACCTGTTTGTACTCGCTACTGAACAAGAAAATCTCAACGTTACAATTTTTCCTAACAACACAAGAGTACAAATGACGTTCCTCCACCACATGTAACAAGTGAAGTTGTATGGCAAGCCTAGCTAGGATACACGATACAAATGCCCACTAGTGTGTACCAGCCGCAGCGAGTAATTTTTCTTTAGCAGCGAGCTCTTAGCTCAGAATCACGTAAAGTATGAATTCACTGAAGCACGCGCAGACTTCTGGACTATTCACTATTTTTACGACTTCGCTTTACGTGCTCGTCTGAGGAGCAAGTTATTCGTTTAGACTCAACAAAATACGATCTTCATTATTGTGAGTTACATGTTTTAGTTATTATTTTAAGTTTAATTAATATTGTAGTTTTTTAATTAGTAGTATTTAGTGCTTTATATTCAGATATTTTAACCTAGGTTTTGAGTTTGATAGAACCTTAAAATATGTCATGGTTTGTGTACGTAACGTGTATCTTGTCTGTGACAAATTGTAGTAATTCAGTATTTGAAGTCTGAAAAACCGATATAATTCTGAGAGAATACAGAAAAAATAACCAAATAGTAACACTCTCTAAAACCAGTAACATAATTAACTTATTAAATTACGTGCAAATTAGATACAACTTTGAAGTCAACGCGACATCCACACTCACTGCAAATAAATACTTGAATACTTGATTACTCATAATCGTCCGGTATCCGAAGTAACATAAACGAAATTTACAACGGGTAGGTACGAGATTTAATCAAAAAATTTAAAATTAACCCCAGCAAACCGAACCGACATAGACGGAGAAGTAATTAAAAGTTCAAGCATTCCGCTGACGTTTATTTAATTCTCCTCAATAGTCCAACAAATAATAAAGTACAGGGTCAGCGCATATGAACAGCAAAGGGAGCGAACCGTTCAATAAATTGTTCTAGAACTTCCCACAAAGCAGCCAAATTCAAACATTTTGTTGCTTGCTTACATAACGAGTAAATACATCAGAAACAAAAGTCATTCATGAGATTCCATTTCAGAAATTCTAATTAAATTACGAGCTCATAGGGCTGGTGCCGCCTCCCTTTATCTAAAGTTGCAGAGTTATTCTGACAAATCTGAAGTATTTGTTGGAAAGTCAACCGATATGTATTAATGCTGGGCCATGCGTTCAATTCATGGGATTGTAGACTAATAAACTTTAATGTAAACCACAAAGGTTGGATTGTTATTTAAAAGAAATACATATAAACTCAACATTTAAAACGAATCCGAAATATTTCCAACGGAATAAATATTTACCGAAGAGCGAGCTGTAAGATCCGCCCATCGTACACTTAACCCTACAATAACTACGAGCAATCCTTATAGACATCGGCGTTCGCCAGCATATATTGGCACATCACAATAGCCGTTAACACGCCCCATTGTAGTTGATTCTGCACAATCGTGGCGGGCCCTTAGTCACTCGTCCAGTCTGGATGTGGTAGGCACTCGAACCGGGTCAGATCAGGCAGAGATACGGCACGACTCGGCCGCGCCTGCACTGTGACATTCAGTTAAGGAAGATGGATGTTTCTGACGAATATCACTGCACTTAGCATAAATTTGTATAGGTGTTTGGTAATAAGGATATTCAAGTTTAGTACTGAGGACGCTAAGAGTTTACACAATCACAAATCATCGAAAATTCTAATTTGTAGCAAGCCTCGTTGATTACTTGAAGACAAGAACAATGTTCGAATTAGACAACTCATTTTACGTAAGCATCCTGATCCCTGATCAAATTGCCTCCCAAGCTCAGGGACGAACTCCTTAGCAATATTGATCGTCTCATCTTCACCTGCCCTGTTCTTTAATTATCACGGGACCGTATCAAACATTCAAAACAAGAAGTCCCTCCCATTTCCTGTACTGTAAATAAATTTAGTTTGTTTGAAGCAAGAGTCGCGAAACTTTCACTAATTGGCTACACAACTAATTGGCAATGCAAGTTAAACATTTCTCTGTATCTTTGCTGAGTTTCCACGGTACACCATAGGTTTTATATATAATTTATCGTCATAACAGATATTTTTCAAAATATGTCTTTGTAAACGGCTTTAAAATTATCCTCGCGTCAAAGCCGCTTAAGGGTTGAATCCGTACGACCGAAATCTGTAAACAATTATAAATTCTATGACAAGATTTCGCAAATGCCTACTGAAATTCTGTCGTATAATTACCTAATCGTTATGAATTCTACGAAATAATATCTGAGATTGCAATCCGTTTGCTAAATAGCTAAAATATTTAGGCGTATTTATTACTTGTCACAATATTAGTTGTGAATTGTATATTAATAAAGAGATTAGAATTTGCAATGGAAATTAAATCGCTATTATAATAGCAGTCTGTAAAGCTATAAGGCTTATTTTACCTCAACAAAAATAGTTGGCTGTGTGGCTTGTTTGATTGAATCTGGCGAAGTTTTAAGCCTAAATAAATCGTTCAGAAACGTGGAAAAATAGGTAGAGAGCTTCGGCCTGGTGATCAATTTAAATTCAAGAATGTTTGTTGTAAACGGGGGATTCAGTGCACATTTTACTGGCTCGCTTTGTTCCAACATGCCGCGTTGTAAGGATTGGTTCACTTAATTTTTTATCTCGGAGCACAATAGCGAGTTTTTTATAGACTTTGTACTGTAATCAACGCCTTTGTTTCTTTTTTCTAATGTTTGTGCAAGTAATGAAATGAGTCAAGAGATATTTACACTTTAATACAAAGACAAAAAGTCTTAGAAATGGGTATTATTTATGAACAGTAATAGTGTTCTCTTACGTGATTCTTAAAGCAAAATCAGATGCGATAAAAAAATATGGGCTTTAACGTAACTTGGTAAATTGATGTCTTTCCAACTTTCACGCGAAGATAGCTTTTGCTGCGAACAATTCACGTAATACATTGAAAATTACGCTTTAATGCGTTTTCGAATTAGCAAGTTTTGGCCAAAGATAATTAACTTATAGATGTCCATTAGTTGATAAGGCTCTCCAAGTTTTCCAACTCAAATCCGACCACAAAAAAGCCGATAACAGACTGTCGCGTGTAAAAAAAGTTAATCTAACATTCCATTCGAAAGATAATTCGTTCAGCAATTAATTCGAACTAACGCCTCTTTTGGAACGATGTGAAATTGTAAATTCGCTCAGTGTCCAGACTTGCCAAAACAGCAGAAATGCATTGGATTCCCTCAGAGGCGTATGGAATGGTCAAGTGCAGAACTGTGAATACTTTAAATAAAATAAGAATGAAGTTATTACTAAGGTAATATAATTTTGTGTTATTCTTGGTCGTTTTCGGTGGCAGTCTTTTACGTCTTTAATAAATAATTTGC
Organism: Tholera decimalis; assembly: GCA_943138885.2. Lineage (NCBI taxonomy): Eukaryota > Metazoa > Arthropoda > Insecta > Lepidoptera > Noctuidae > Tholera > Tholera decimalis. The sequence continues at coordinate 23,419,392 of OW964565.2, forward strand.
CTCTATTACTCTTTTTTCTGGGTAAAAAAATCATCAAATGAATGCTCTCTGTTTAGAATTAAACAAACTTTGTTTTCGATAAACCACTTATATTGAGTAAGACTACAGCTTTTAGAATTTAACTTAATTTATATAATAAATATATTATAATATATTATATTAATATAATAATAATATAATTAATATAATAATCTGTGGCCCGGTTGTCAAAGAACATGTTAAAAAATTTTTTCCTCCGAATTTTTCAATATAATTTATAAATTAAATAGCCAAACCTGCGGAAATCTGCGGAAGACCTGCGGAATCGTCGCTCAGCTCCGCCTCGCAGCCGCCGGGACCAGCTCCAGCCGTGAGTGAAGAGACTCCGGCCGCTGCAGTTGCGTCGAGCTCGAGCGACGAATACTTCTCGCCGCCGATGACACCACCACCTGCGCGTCGGCGAGGAAGAGGCCGCCCTCCGGCCAGCTTCGGACTTCGAGGCCCACCGGCCTCTGATAGGGTCCCCGCTGCCGGTGGAAGTGTGCAGCGCATGCGATGGACAAATTCCATCAATGAAAATGTCATGCGCTCATACTTTGGGGCTACAGAGGGGGGAACTAACCTCACTGCGTACCGTGGTCGGATGCTCTCTCTGTTTCAGGTACTTGAACCAGCTGTCAACGTTTCGGCCCAACGACTGTCGGATCAGGTGCGGGTCATCCAGCGTAACCGTATGTTAGATGACGCCGTACTTGATAGACTACGCCTCGAATCACGGTGTAGTCATGTCTCATCTGCTTCACCACAGGCTGCGGTGCAACTACAACCTAGTATCTCACCGCGACCCGACCACGTCGGTGAAGATGATGAGGACCGGGCTACATCCGTGAGTACCCAGTGTAGTGAACAATTGAGGAGTGCTTTGGAGTGTGCATTACGGGAGTATTGCTCTACACCACCTGAGCTGAGACCTCGTCTACCCCGTTTGCCCATGCATAAGAAAAATAGGGCACTAGTGTGTGCTCTAGATTCACTGTTGTCAAATTATTTTGACAATAGCGAAGACCTCACCGATACCCATTCGATCCTGTACTGTGCCGCTGTTGCAGCATGTCGGGTAGCTCATGTGAAGTTTCCAAAGACTGACAGAGCTATTCGACCAGCTGTACCAGCTTGGCAGTGCAGGATCGAACGTCGTATCGCTGGGGCTAGAGCACTCATTGGCAAACTTATCTGCTTCAGACAGGGCAACACTCGCCCTAGAGTGATGCGCTTTGTGAGGCGGGCGTTCGCGGGGACTGATATTAGTCCTCGGGATTATCTGACCTGCGTCACAGAGCGCATCGACTTCCTGAAGCAGAAAGTCTATGCGTGGGCAAATAGAATTCGCAGATATAAGCGTCGGGTGGAGCGATACACTCAGAATCGCACATTCCAAAGCAATGAAAGGTGGGTTTATAGGACCTGGGATCGACCTAACCAAGGTGTGACTGATACGTGCTTACCGGATGATGACGCCATGTGTTCGTTCTGGCGCAACATCTGGTCAGCTCCAGGGTGACTGGATGCAGGAGATCAGGCGCACGTTTTTTTTTTTTTTTTTTTTTATTTAGAATAGGTTCGCGTTTGACCACCATCTCACCTGATGGTAAGTGATGATGTGGTCGAAGATGGAGCACGCTTACCTAAAAGTAACCTATTCACTCTTGACTTAAAGACTCCTAGGTTAAAGCTATCGGGAAACACAGACTCCGGCAGGGAATTCCACTCCTTAGCCGTACGCACAATGAAGGTATTCCGATCGTACGTGCGATCTTTTACCAGAAATGGGGGCAATCACGATCAGCCCCCAAGATGTAACCCGTGCAGTCCGTCCGTTATCTAACTGGAAATCCCCAGGGCCGGACGGGCTGCACAATTTTTGGCTTAAATGGTTCCAAAGATCGCACGCTCGCTTGGCATTTCAGTTCCAGTCTGCCCTAGAGTCAGGATCGCTACCTCAATTCCTAACTACAGGAATAACCCACCTGCTCCATAAATCAGGCAGTACTACGGAACCTAAAAATTATAGACCGATCACGTGCTTACCGACGGTCTATAAAGTTCTTACTTCCATTTTGAGAGCCAAAATTAATAATCATATTGATGCAAATTCAATCATGTCTGCTTCTCAGAATGGATGTAGAAACGGGTCCCGCGGTACTAAGGAGCTTCTCCTCATTGATATTGCCATTAACCAACAGGTTCGTCGTTCCCGAAGGAATCTGTCGACATGTTGGATAGATTATAAGAACGCCTATGACTCTGTCCCTCATACATGGCTTATGAAGGTGTTGGAGTTGTACAAAATAAATTCAACCCTACGCACCTTCCTTGAGTCATGTATGGGGCAATGGAAGACGGTCCTTCGCTACCCAGGATGTCGACAGATCCAGGAAAACAGCGAACCGATTAGGATTGAGCGTGGTATTTTTCAGGGCGACAGTCTGAGCCCACTGTGGTTTTGTCTGGCTATCAACCCTCTCAGTACACTGCTGGAGGGTTCGGGGCTAGGCTACCAGTTCAGAAGAGGTGGTCAGGTCATATCACACTTGCTTTACATGGATGATTTGAAACTTTTTGCCCCCAGCAACTTGCAACTCATGGAGCTACTGAAGGTAACGGAAACCTTCAGTAGCGCCATCAGGATGGAATTTGGTGTGGACAAATGTGCGGTCATGCATGTAAAGCGAGGGGAGATTATGGATGCCGTGGGAACTCAACTCTCGAATTCCATACACCTAAGATCCCTCGGATCAACTGAAACCTACAAGTATTTGGGTATGTCAGAGGCACTAGGCATCAATGTTGCTTATGTTAAACAGTCATTGAAGGAACGCTTCTTTGGCCGCCTGAATAAAGTACTGAATAGTCTTTTATCAGGCGGAAACAAGGTGCGTGCCTTCAATGATTGGCTCATGCCAGTATTGATGTACTCTTTTGGCATACTCAAATGGACTTAGACTGAACTTGACGCCTTGGACAGGCGGGTCCGCACAACGCTGACTGCAAATCGAATGCATCACCCACGTTCATCGGTGATCAGGCTGTATATCCCGCGGAAGTACGGGGGTCGTGGCATTTTAAATGCAAAGACCCTACACAACCGTGAGGTATGCAGCCTTAGGGAATATTTCCTAGAAGCCGACGTGGGTATGCATCGAGATGTGGTAGCGGTGGACAAAGGCCTCACTCCGCTCTCCTTAGGTACCGAGAATTGGCGCAAACTTGTAGTATTAGATACTAATGACCGCAGAGAAGTATGGCAGAGCAAGGAGCTTCACGGGCGCTATTACCGGGCCCTTCATGGGTCTGACGTAGACACATTAGCGTCCGTAGCCTGGCTACGTTTTGGTGACCTCTTCGGGGAAACCGAAGGTTATGTCTGTGCGATTATGGACGAAGTTATGATGACGAATAACTATCGGAAATATATTGTGAAGGATGGTACGGTAGACATATGTCGGGCATGTCACAAACCGGGAGAATCCATTCGTCACATTATCTCCGGTTGTTCTCGTCTGGCTAACGGAGACTATTTGCATAGACACAACCTTGTGGCCAGGATTATTCACCAGCAACTTGCTCTTAAATACAATCTTGTGGAATCAGAAGTACCATACTATAGGTATGTGCCCGACCCAGTTCTCGAAAATGGCAATATTACACTGTATTGGGATCGGTCTATCATCACTGACAGGACTATTGTTGCCAATAAGCCTGACATAGTGGTGATAGACCGATTAGAGCGTCGCACAATGATTGTTGATATAGCAGTCCCCCATGACGAGAACCTCGTGAAAGCTGAGATAGATAAAAAAAATAAGTATCTTGACCTGGCGCGCGAGGTTGTCGACATGTGGTATGTGCAAACAGCAATCATTGTGCCGATAGTCGTCACAGCCAATGGTATAATAGCCAAGAGCCTCGACCAACATCTAAGGAAGCTCTCGTTGGGCAGCTGGATCAAGGGCTTGATCCAGAAAGCAGTACTCCTGGAAACGGCGCGTATTGTGAGGAGGTTTCTCTCTATGGAGCCCTGACCACCGGTAGCTTGGACCCTGTTCCCGATACCGGTGGGCTACTATTTTTTATATATTTAAATGTTTTTATGTTTTATATTAATATTTAAAAATGTAATTCATATGTAAATAGATTAAATAAATGGAATAATTAATATAATATATATAATATATATATATATATATATATATATTATTAATATAATATATTGTATTATATATATATTTTTATAATAAATATTTAATATTACTTTGACGGACGTGGTAACACATTGGTCGTAGATGCGGAGTGGCGCGGCCCGCCGCCGGCCGACGCCGGCGCGCGTCCTCGGGATCCTTGCTCCTCGCCCCTCGTCGCCCTACCAGTCACGAAAGCATAGAATAGTGCTGCGCGCGTACACTCTCTCTCTAGGTGGAACGGGAGGGAGTGTCAGACTTCTACTGACTAAAAAATCACCCTACTCCTTCAGCTCTTGCGTTCCAGGGTCACGGTGTCTCTTTAGAAAATTTCCGCAATCCTGGCACACAATGGCCCCGGTACCTGGACTTATTAACTTTTCCTTCATTGTACATATTTGAAATAGCATTGTTTGTCAAAGAAAATAAACATTACTTTCTTTCAATCCCAGATACTAGAAATATACCTGTTAGAAGCCAGTATAAAAACTTATTACATGTTGGTGGTCACAAAACTGCTTTACTTAGAAAAAGTGTCTTTAATATGGGCCCTGTTATTTACAATAAAATACCGGACATTATGAAGAATAGCCCATCACAAATGGTTAAAAGGAAACTGACTGCATTTTTACCCGACAAGTGCTATTATTATTATTATTCTAGTGGTCAGTAGCCCTGACTGCTATGCTCAAGGTCGTGGGTTCGATTCCCACCCAGGACAAATGTTTGTGTGATGAGCACGATCATTTGTTCTTTGTCTGGATGTAATTTATCTATAATATGTACATATGTATTTAGAAATATATATGTATGTTTATCAGTTGTCTAGTACCCATACCACAAGCTCTGCTTAGTTTGGGACTAGATGGCGTTGTGTGAAAAGTTGTGGAATATTAATTAATAATTAATTAATGATTTTTTGAATGATAAGTTTTAAATTTTTGTGACTACCCATTTAATTTAATTTTTTTTTTTGTTAATTTTTTTCTGTAATTTAAATCAATTGATTTTATAAATTTAATTTATTATTATCATCATTCATATTATCTGTAATAATTTATAATGTTACTAATGTTTTATAATCCTTTAAATGTTATTTACGTATATTTCTAATGTGTGCATGCCTAATTAAAGGCAGATTGTACAGGGTTCAGATCACTTTGTTAACACCTTATTTTATGTACCTACTTTCTGTGCAAATAAACAAATTCTATTCTAAGTGCAGTCACCTGGTCACACCAACGCGATGGTCAAGTGATCAGCCGCGGAGTCTTTTTTTCTACTTTGCCCACGTTAATCAAGTTCTCCAGACTATCAGACAGAGTATGTGCAATGGGACCAAAAGAACGCAAGGATTTTAATTTGGTTTAGTTTGGATCATTGGACATTGAGTGGAATATCTTCAATCTACCTGACTGACATGTTGAGATAGGCTCCCAGTCGACCCAGACTTCATCAAAAATTGGCCAAGTGCGAGTCAGACTCCCCCATGAAGGGTTTTGTAGTAAATATAATAATATATATTTATTTGACAAAAAAAAAAAACCTTACAAATTTCTTGAAACGAGTTTATTTACAATATTTACAACTACGCCAAATAACTTTGTTTTTCATAGTGTTTGCATGAATTACAAAGTTATGTTTGTGGTTTTAGAAAATATGCTGTATCTCAAAAACTGCTGACCCGATCTCGTTCAAACTAATTTTGGTTAAATGTTTACATTAAGATCTACAGCATATGTTTTTTTAGATCTTTCACTCCATTATTATAGAAGTTAGAGGGGGGGGGGGGACACATTTTACCAATTTGGAAGTTTATATCTTTTAAACTATTAACTTTATAAAAAAAAGTTATTATAAAAATCTAAAAAACCGGACTGCTCAACTGAAATGCAAGAAACAAGCACATTTTTATTTTAAAAAGTGACAAGCAGGTGGGACCCAAATGAACGTTTTTTTTTTTTAATTTGACGCGTCCGCCTGCTTGTCACTTTTTAAAATAAAAATGTGCTTGTTTCTTGCATTTCAGTTGAGCTGTCGAGTTTTTTAGATTTTTTAAATAACTTTTTTTTTTAATTTTTCAGTTAAAATATTAATTAACATTTTTTTAATTTTCCCGGTCATGTCACATTGGCACCCCACCAGATTAAGAAAGTGAAAGAGCTCTAAGTCCTTATTTTTAAACTTTCTCTTTGTATTATTTTCGCTAGTATTACACTAATGATAAATATGGTATACTTTTTTGAAATCCCGATAAGCCCTTTAATTTGATACCCAATGGTATTCGAAACAAAACATTTTTTTTCACTATGTATAATGGCTTCGCACAGCCGCCATGTTTGATTTTTTCAAATGTCACCTATTTAAGAACACTTGCGGGCCTAGACAAAATCCATTTTCTGTAAGCGTTAACGCCAACGGAAAAATTAATTGTATGGAGTTGACATTTACTAACACGTGACAATCACGTGACATGTGGTTAGCAAATGTCAACTCCATACAATTTAATTTTTCCGTTGGCGTTAACGCTTACAGAAAATGGATTTTGTCTAGGCCCCTTGGTCTGTTAAGAAGAATCTAACGATACCTCAATTATGTGAATCTGTTCAGCGGTTCTGGAGATATGAGGTAATAAAGAATATTACAAACATACATACATACATACATACAAGATACGCGCGAAAAACAAAACCCTTCCTTTGCAGTCGGGTAAAAAGTGGTTTTAGAAACCTCAATATCATTTTTAAAGACATGTCTATAGATACCACACACGCATAGGTTTCATGAAAAAAATATTTTTAGTTTCAGTTCCATGTATGGGAAACCCCCTTTATTTTAAATATTTTTTCTTAAAATCGGAAAGCGGTTTACAGAACACATCTATCTACCAAGTTTCACATGCAGTTTCAGAATAAAATGGCTGTGACATACGAACGGACGGACAGACAGACAGACAGACAAACAGATAGACGGACAGACATGACGAAACTATAAGGGTTCTGTTTTTTGTCATTCAGCTACGGAATCCTAAAAAAGAAAACTACCAATGTGGTAGCATTCATATTACTAGCAATTTTGTTAACACCTCCAACTAAGTATAAGCTAATTATCCTTGTGTCTGGAATGGGTTCGCAACCTCGCGATCAGAAGTCCGACTCCTCAGCCATTACGCTATTGACGCTTATGTTACATAGAACAACTATATATATATTGTATCTCCACAACCAAATAACTGGGTAGCCATGAATCCTTCAGCAAGTTTAAGTCAAGATTATTTAGTACACACACACACACACACACACGAACCGCATACATATCTCATCTTTGTCTGTTGGTCGGGAAATCAGAATTAAATTAAATTGTTATTAACAAAGTAAATGTGTCACCTACTTAAAAATATCTATAATCTTAAAAGTTCACATGGACGGATCCAATGTCCCCATAACACAGGATTTTCCTAGCATGGGGGTCATTACCCTTTTTGATAAATGTTTTTTAAGAGCTCTGATTGTATCTTTTAATTGAATGTAATTCTGTTAATCTATACTTATAATAAATCTGTAGAGAGGTCAATTCTGTACATCTAAATATATATAACCCAAAGGTGACTGACTGACTGACTGACATAGTGATCTATCAACGCACAGCCCAAATCACTGGACGGATCGGGCTGAAATTTGGCATGCAGGTAGATGTTATGACGTAGGCATCCGCTAAGAAAGGATTTTGCGAAATTCCCACGGGATCGGGATTTACACGGGAAAAGCTTCCCACGCGGGCGAAGCCGCTGGCACAAGCTAGTGAAATATATTTACAAAATAACTATCAGGGGGTGATTAGGGATCGATACTGATGCCAAAAATGCAATCAGTAAAATTTTTGTCTGTCTGTCTGTCTGTATAACCGTTATAGAAACAAAAACTACTCGGCGGATTTTAACGAAAATTGGTACAATTATTTTTCATACTCCTGAGCTGGTTATAGTATACTTTTCATCACGCTACAATCAATAGGAGCAGAGCAGTGACAGGAAATGTTGGGAAAACGGGAGAAATTACTCCATTTTTTAATCGTCGCGAGTGCAACCTTAATGGTTAAAGCTACACAGAAATCATTTATGACGGAAATGTTCTCCTTAAAATTATATAAAAAATATCCCACGATAGCATATATCTATCTTTTATGGTTGACTCACAATAACACGTGTAACTCCCGATAGCTTAGCAGTTCGAAGCTTTCTGATTATTATTCTGCTCCGAAATTTAAAACCACCACAACTTTACAATGGAACTTGGCTAAAAGTAACCCAGTTGCAACAAAATATGATCGAGGCTCAAATTTTAACAGGTTGCGGTGCAGGAGAAACCGTCTTTATTCCCAGAATTCCCATAATACCAAATAATTTTCCATTCCAATTTAAAAGAACGCAATTCCCAGTATCGGTGTGTTAAGCAATGACAGTTAATAAGGCTCAAGGGCAGACTTTTCGTGTTGCTGGAGTAGATCTCGGTGTCAGTTGTTTCTCGCATGGTCAGTTGTACGTCGCTCTTTCCCGGGTAAGCAGTTCTAGAAATCTTTATGTTCACGTGCCGGACGGGTCAACTTTCAACATAGTTTACCCGGAAGCTTTGCGCTGAAGTATTTTCGTTCTATAGGTACTTAAGCCTCATGTGAACGTGATCTAAACAATATTACCAATACATTAACTTAATAACACACAAGGAGTTACACGCTGACGGAGTCGCGGGCACAGCAACAACAATAATAACAACAACAATAATATTGCGCGGTTCGGTATTGCGATATTTTTCAACAGTATTATAGATTGACATATTATATTTCCCTACTAAATTACGAAAGTTAATCTGTCTGTTACATCAAAATCACTGAACCGTGAGGAAGGACATAGGCTACTTTTTTTTTACGAAAAACGACGGAAACGCGGGCGAAGTCGCGGGCAACAGCTATCTATACTAATAATATAAGGCTGAAGAGTTTGTTTGTTTGTTTGAACGCGATAATCTCAGGAACTACTGGTTCGAATAGAACAAATATTTTTTAATTAAATAGTCAATTTATAGAGAAAGGCTTAGGCTATATATTATCATTACGCTACGGCCAATAGGAGCGGAGCGCCAATGAAGAATGCTTCAAAATCGGGGTTAAATTTAACGTTAGCCCAAAGTAACTATTCCACGCGGACAAAGTCGCGGGCAAAAGCTAGTGGCAAAATAAAATTATTATTATTATTATCTCACCTGATGGTAAGTGATGATGTGGTCGAAGATGGAGCACGCATACCTAGAAGTAACCTATTCACTCTTGATTTTAAGACTCCCAGGTTGTAGCGATCAGGAAACACAGACTCCGGCAGGGAATTCCACTCCTTAGCCGTACGCACAATGAAAGTATTCCCAAAACGTTTTGTGCGTATAGGTGGGACGTCCACCATGTAACGATAGCGCATCGCGGTTTGTCTGTAGTCCGATGATGGAACGGGCGGTGTTAGATTGTGTAATTCCATCACACACTCCCCGAAATGTAACCGATAGAAAACCGTTAGACTTGCAACTCATCGTCGATATTCAAGGCTCTGGAGCTTTGATTCGACCAGTGAATTGTTGCCAATGAGTCTCTTGGCCCGTTGTTGACTTTTGAGGTACGGGAACTCTATATGAGGTGGATGGTCATCCAAGCACGGACAAATAATGCGGAAAGCTTTGGTTAACCTTGAAGACCTGTTACACCTGTTGGTTATCTCAGCTACACGCTGTTAATATGCAGCCAAGGGTGGAAAATTTCGCTCATAGAGTATGCCATAGACTTTCGTCTATTCTTTTTCTATAAGCTTATGAAAAAGTTTTCAAATATTTCTTTAGCGTTACCTTAAATTTATTCTATTGAACTACAATCCTATACACAAATAAACATGATTATCACGACTTTTGAGTAAATATCGCGTCTACAATATTTAAAGTCGAAGACCAAATTCAAAAGAGAAAATCTAAACCGTCTGAGATAAATTGTATTATTTGTCAAGTTGAATTTTACATTTTATTTTTCATAGTTTTATCGTTTAAGCCAATAAAACGTACATCAGACAACAAAAATGAAATAAAAAGTTATCAAAAAAAGTGAATCAGTATATTTTTATGGAAAAAGAAATGATTCTATCTCAAATTTTGTGTAATAACTAAAAGAAACTGTAGTATAATAATTCAGTTACTAAATGTTGCATATTTTTTCATTAACTCAAACGTACTAATAAAACAGTCTGTTTAATATTATACTTGTTATAACATTTAACAGCATCACCTATCAAAAATATGATTACTTGATCAATTGAGTAATACAACATGTATCTGATTGAGTTATTATTTATTGTAAGTTAGATACTCGTAATATAGCGTGACATAATAAACGTGAGCTCCTTAAAACTATCGAGCCCGAATTTGCTAACGTAGATAAATTGTAGTCAGCAAACTCTCAACATGATTTATTAAAAAAAAAAAAATGGCCAAGTGCGAGTCAGACTCGCCCACGTAGGGTTCCGTAGTAGCTAAGGAAAATAAAATCGTTTTTCATAGTGTTTGTATGAATGACAAAGTTATATTTGCGGTTTTCTAAAATGTACTCTCTCATTCTAACTAATTTTTGTTGAAAGTTTTTATTAAGATCTCCAACATATATTTTTAATACATATTTTAAAAAATAGAGTGATGAAATTGGCTAAGTGCGAGTAAGACTCGCCCATGAAGGGTTCCGTAGTAACTACGCCAATTAACTTTGTTTTTCATAGTGTTTGTATGAATTACAAAGTTATATTTGCGGTTTTAGAAAATATGCTGTACCTCAAAAACTGCTCACTACGAGATCGGTCTCGTTCAAACCAATTTTGGTTGAAAGTTTACATTAAGATCTACGGCGTATTTTTTTTTAATTTTTCATTCCATTATTATAGAAGTTAGAGGGTGGGGGGAGGGACACATTTTATCACTTTGGAAGCGTATAGGTATCTTTTAAACGATTAATTTTATGAAAGAGTGGTTTTAAAAACCTCAAAGTCATTTTTAAAGACCTGTCTATAGATACCACGCACGCATAGGTTTCATGAAAAATAAATAGTTTCAGTTTCAGGTCCATGTATGGGGAGCCCTCCTTTATTTTAAATATTTTATAATTTTTTTCTTAAAATCGGAAAGCGGTTTACAGAATACCTACCAAGTTTCACATGTATAGTCCTAATAGTTTCGAAATAAAATGGCTGTGACATACAGACGGACGGACAGACAGACAGACATGACGAAACTATAAGGGTTCCGTTTTTGCCATTCGGCTGCGGAACCCTAAAAAATAAAGTGTTACACATATTATACCACTTTGAAAGTGTTTATCTTTCAAACGAATCTTTTAGAGAAAAATTGGTAATTTAAAAGAACTATCTATAGACAACCTGCACGTATAGGTTCGATAAAAAAAAATTGTTAGTTCCGGTTCCATGTATGGGGAGCCCCATACATGGAACTGGTACGCGATTAAGCGGTAAAGCGGTAAAGTGGTAAAATTGTTCACAGAATACATCTATACCTACCTAAAATGGCTGTGATATACAGTCGGACGGACAGACAGACAGACATGCCGAATATATAAGGGTTCCGTATTTTGCTATTCGGCTACGGCACCCTAAAAATGTGCGTCTCTATGTGAGATTCACATATGGAAAGTTCATTAATGAATGCTCATCAAGACAGCAATTAGCTGACTAAAGATGTTCTTTTCCTACAGCTCAGGTTCCATCTTTTTAGTCATTTGATATCGTTGTGTTTAGAGATCCGCGCTATTAACCGCCGCCATTCTACACTTTTCTCTTTTGCGTCAGTTTTTGACGCGACAACGTCTTATAATTCGATGAAGCTGGCTGCACGCACGAAAATACATGACTCATGCGGCGTTACCTCGCTCTGAGGCGTTCCATCGCTCTGGGGCGTTCCAAAGCAAATCAAATTGGATCTACAAGTTGACATTTATGTATGACTCAACTAGTCAAGTACCAGGCTATCATAAAACGGCAAGAGATGACGTCACTGTGTAGGGATTCTTTGACATTTATGTATGACTCAACGAGTCAAGTACTAGGCTATCATAAAACGCTAAGAGATGACGTCACTGTGTAGTGATTCTTCCATTGTCATGAGAAGTGCAGTAATAGTGATGTAAAATTAAAATTTTCTTTTGAAAAATGCAACCATTCCATCAGTATTTTCTTATGACGTTGTCACGTTCAACTATCGTCAATAAACCGACTTTACAGACAACCGATTTTTTTATTGATTATAGACTCACGTTTGACCACTACTCACCTGACGGTAAGTGACGGTGTGGTCGTAGATGAAGTACGCTTACTTAGAAGTAATCTATTCAGTCTTTTTTAAGCGCTTTTCTTCAACATTCATTGTGCGCACAGCCAAGGTGTGGAACTCTCTGCCGGCTTCTGTGTTCCCTGCCACATATGATCCGTCAGCCTTTAAAGCAAGAGTGAATAGGCATTTTCTGGACTCGCTCATTCGATCGTAGACCTCATCTTACACTTACTATCACGTGTGATAATAAAAAAAAAGACGCCTAGGTTATAGCTATCAAGAAATGCAATTTCCAGCAGGAAATTCTTTTCCTTAGCTGTACGCAAAATGAATGTATTTCTAAGCTTCTTGTTGAAATGGGTGGGATTTTTTTTATTCTATGAATTTAACGGGGTTTTTATCTACATGTATATCCCAACCCCATATGGATGTCCACCGTGTAACGATGGCGCATCGCCGTTCGGCTCGTAGTCCGATGATGGAACGGGCTTGATGGGATTAGATTGTGCAATTCCATCGCATAGTCCCCGAAATATAACCTATAATAGCACTTGTGTATAGTGTGGTGATTGTTTTAAACTACTCTAAACATCTCATCAGCAATCGCCTACGTTCTTTCAGAAAAAGCTAGGGATAGATAAATCTATAGATTTAACTTTATTGTACGCCAAAATTTTACACAATTGCTTTACAATTTTGCTTATACTTTGGTTACAATGGCAATATCTGATAGCGATATCTTTCAGACCGATAATAATTGTGCAACCGTGGAACAATAAGATTACGAACATTTATTTACTTTTTTTGCAACGCTCACAGAAGTTAAACCTACCTATACAATACACAACGTAATTACGTGCGCACTTCTGTTATCTGTATACCAAACAGCTGTCTCAGCATTCCCCGACGTTATCTCTCTCCCAAGATATACGCGAGCCTATCCCAAGAGAAAAATCGGGGGCCCTGTCAGTGTGGCGTGGGGGAACCATTTCTCACAGTAGCATCGCGACGCCACGGCCACGCGGGGCGTATTACATACGTGTAGACACAGCTCAACTTGGCCAATGTTCATTATAGTCGTTAACTATAATTCGGTTCATCCATTCAGGGAACTGAGCCTTCAGTTCGATTGAAGATTGAAGTGGTCGAAAAGGTGATAGGTAGGTATTGTATGGTTTTAATCGGGTGTCTTTGTTGTGTAGAGGTTAATACTTGGTACTTAGTTTGAACTCTTCCTGCTGGTGTCTTTGATTTGGAGAACACTTCGACAGTGTTTTTGATTAAAGGAAGTAGGTGCCTAAGTTATAAATTGAATTCAAAGTTAAGGGATTAACATTTAAGACAAGTCATTTGTTTTAAAATCCTCGTTGAACAGCTTAAATCAATCTGGCTTCAAAAGTAGAAGTCAATGACCCGTAACGAAAACGTAGCAATAGTTTTTCAAGAGGTTCTCTTACTCGTAACTTTCTATAATACTACGCTTTACGATATCCCAGACTCTCCACCAAACTGCAGATCACATTATAGTAGGTACATGAAGAAGTCTATAGCTATGCTGCCATCGAAGCCACGATCCTGGGCACTGAGGGACCGACCTACCTATTCCTAACAGTCACTTTTTTTTTTTATCTACAATATTTCTTAGATTATACAACGTGTAATTTAAAGGGTATATACATACCAAGTGCATGGCTTCTTTGGATGATAACAAACGATATGGCAAGGGTTTTGTAATTCTAAGTCTACGTGTATAGAACTTATTACAAATTCCAATACACTGATACCAGAGACCGAATTTTTCAAATTAAGAAGAACAAAAAGAATGATCATGTTATTGGCAAGTGACGTGGAAAGTTATTGACCCTCGTAGTGCTGTGACACGTTTGTTATGATTGATATTCAAGAAATATATGAAACCAATAATTTGGTATCAATTCTTTGAGTCAGTTATTTTGTGCTGAAACTGTGCATAGAGACTCCGTACCAGATGTTGTCTTCAGCCCTTTTGGATAGATATGGGGTTTCCATTACACGTTGTATAGTTGGTGTATTTGATGAGCGATCAGCTACTGCGCTGCGTGTAGCTGGTATGATTCCCTCCTTGAAACAAATATTTGTATGGCCTATATATAAACAATTGTTCACAGTCGAGGGTTTGCTCATCTTTTCTAAGAAAATCAAGTCGATAAATATTCATTAACTTAGTGAATTATTAATTCCACATAAGTCTCAACTTATCGTTAAGGTTAATCAAAGTTCTATCAATCCAATCAATTGCCTCCTTAGCACAAAGGTAACTATTTCAAAATAGCAGTCTGCTTACTCAAATACCAACATCGAGTTTGGCTAGACTTTGTTATTATAAAGGTTAGTTACACCAACTCAGTGAGGTTCGTGCCTTATCGCTTAACGTCGACGCAAAACAGATAGTTCGCTTAGTATTATACGTCGTAGGTAATTTATTAACCGTATAATAAATGATGAAGCATTTCAACATTAGATATGTAGTTTAGGCAGTGAAAAACTTTACGTAAATTTTGAAATTCTGGTTTGAGAATTGATTAATATTTTTATATTATTAAATTACCAAGATTTTGATGACAAGATATTAAATTTTAAGAAAATAATTAGTAGAATCCGACAATAATAAATCAGACAAAGCGCTCCACAAATAGTGAGTCTATCAACATAACATTTGTTATTTTTTTCGACATGTTCACGTTTGACCACAAACTCACCTGACGTTAAGAGACGATGTGGTCAAGGATGGAGCACGCTTACCTAAAATTCACTCTTGACTTAAAGATCCCTAGATTATAGCTATCGGGAAACGCAGACTCCAGCAGGGAATTCCACTGCTTAGCCGTACGCACAATGAAAGTATTCCCAAAACGTTTTGTGCGTATGGGTGGGATGTCCACCATGTAACGATGGCGCATCACCGTTTGTCTCGTAGTCCGATGATGGAATGGGCTTGGCGGAATTAGATTCAACAACATAATCAGGCTATTACTTCCTATTGCTGCAATGTTCTAATGAGATACTACGGTCCTGGACCACAAGGGCAATCGAATGAACAGGGTGAGTTTTTAGTCAGTAGAAGTCTGACACTCCCCTCCGCTAAATCCAGAGCGGCAGGAGTCATTTGATCATTTTCTTTTTTTCGTGGTGAATGTCGAATGTTTCGGTTTTCAGTCCTAAGACATGACGGTTTCTTACGTTGCTTTCGTTTACCAGCTTGAGAGAAAATGACACAAAGTATAGTTACCTGCCTAGGTAGGTACACGTAATTCGTAATTTCAGGGCACCACCCACAACTGGGCTACCACTTCTCTGACAGTAGCAAACAAATATAAATAAACATTAATATATCGATAAAAATAAAAGCTAAAACTTAGCACACCTTCAACCCAGCTGTATAATAATTGAAGAAAATTGGCATAAAGATGATATGAGCACCGAAAACTTTTTAAGAAACACAGAAAAATCTGAAAGTTTCTTAAAAAGTTGTCAATCGCTAAAAGAGTAATTTTCTAGACCCAAATTATTTTTAACCCTACTTATTGTATACGAAATCTCATTTCATAGGAACAGGGAACGTAATGAATTAATGTTTCAACGACCTTACAGGTTGTACAGAGTCCTACCTAGCCTTCTACTTTATACATTTAATCTTCAAGCCACTTTATACGATAGCCTACTAGGGACTTACATAGCTGGCTCAAATGGTTATTGTGTTACTTAGTTGTGGAAAGGCGCTAGCATGAGGATCATCTTGCATATATTCCTATGTCATACCTGGAAGTTCCAACGATACCTACTACACCTATATAGCTTTTGCCAGAGTTACAGCACTATTTCCAGCCAATTTTTGAAAATTACGATGATTCAATTTTAATTACTTACCCTATCTGATCCCCTTAGGTGGGGCAAGATAGGAATTTATTTGATTTAAAGAAATAAAATTATTTATTTAAGAAAAATGCATGTTTTTGTGTTTTGATTGATATGATCTGTTACCAGAAAGTCACTCTTTTACAATATATCCTACTTTGTGCAATTGTTATAACTAGAGGTGTAAAAGTAACGAAAAAAGCGTACCCGTATGTATTCGTTACTATAGCCATAAGTACTCGTTACTATCGTATCGTTACTCGTTACTTTGATACGTCATACATAATATAGAATTATAAACCAACACATCGAGTCGTATTGCGTATTCGTACGGTAAGACGTCACGGCCTCGCATCATTCGTAATTTGTAGAAAACATATCTATACGTTACATGTTTATAAGATGCATTTTTTAAATCTAAATTTAGTTTGATTTAATAGGTAAAGGTTAGAATTCCCATAAGTCTGACCAATTAATTAATTAACGTCGATTAAGAGTAAACACAAAGCCTACGCATCTACAATCATTTTTGCCAAGAATTCACCTCATGAATTTTATTAACGACCGCAGTAATACGTCTTGAACAAATAATTCCAAACCCTTTTATCCTGAGTGAAAGCTCTAAGTAACCTAACCTACGCACGAGTCAAAATATTTGTCATGCTCACGACCAATTTAGTATTTGATATTTGACAGACCTATCTCCGGCGTTACAAACGTTCTTGTTCAAACTACACTTCAAAAGGAAAGGATATAATACGATTAGCATGATTAAATCCAGGAATTGGATATTTACAAACCCTTTCAGTCGCTCAAACGTTGGTAAACTAAATAAAATGCCACAGGTATTTGAAAATTAAAATCCGAAATCCAAATGGTGAAAATAATATTGTTTAATTTAGTTACTCGTATTTTCTGTAACGAACATGTTTACATAAAATTAAACAAGCATACCATAAATATACATAAGTCAAAAAGGTTTTTTTTCGATGTTTCCAGGCGAGCTTGAACACATTTTGATTAAAATTTCATCAAACTTCGTCCTGTAATATTTTCTGTATACAGGGGGTGTGCAAAAATCACAAACCGGCCGTAAGCCGGCCGCAGCGCGTACGCGCAAACAAACAAATTTAATTACACGCTGAGGTAGCTGTCTGATATTGAAATTCGTATCAAACAATACTGTGACCCGCATGACAGTAATAACTGAACATTTCAATTTCCAATTAAGCGACCATAAATTACTGCACGAAATGTTAAACGAGTCATCGATTAGAAATAGACGTCGTCGTTAATCTGAATGGATTTTTTGTATAATCTATTTCGTGCGTTATTGTTATTTTAATTATCAATAACAGTAAATAATATAAATACAAATGGTGGACCTCCCACCAAACGCACAAGACATTTTGGTAATACTTGCATTGTGCGTACGGCTAAGGAGTGGAATTCCCTGCCGTAGTATGTGTTTCTTTATAGCTATAACTTGGGAGTCTTAAGCCAAGAGTAAATCTAAAGTTCATCTTCGACACATCATCGCTTGCCATAAGGTGAGATGGTGGTCAAGCCCGTGCCTATTATCAATTAAAAAAAAATTTCTAAGTTGTCAGTTGTGGGCTGATAGACTATGTATAAGTAGTGACAACTAGCAAAAGATATGTAACATCGCTATTCTAAAATATAAGCGCACAGCCGAAATAGTCATGACAAGATGAAATTAATGGCCGAAATTACTCTCCCTACGCGAAGACAACACAACAAGATAACACTTGTTAAATTTTCAGATTTCAGATGATAATTACTGCTAAAGCTATTATGAAGCCAACATCGAGCATTTCATAAATTAATAGTTATTTATTAATTAATTTTACTATCAATGGAATATTTGTCCATATCGATTACACTAAATCGATTACTAAATAGTAAATGATAATGTATCGATGAACATAATTATTATATAGTTACACATTTATACTTAGAATATATTTCTACCTTCTTGTGTTTATTTTGAATATAAATTACATTCAATTCATTAATGCCATTTTATTATTATTTACTATTATCGAGATGATAATCCACACTAATATTACAAATGCAAAAATCTATCTGTCTGCCTGCCTGTGCTTTTACGGCTAAACCACAAACTGATATTAATGGAATTAGTTATGGAAATAGTTGAAGACCCGGGGTTAAATGAAGGCTATATTATATCAAAGAACTATCTGAGATATGAACACTAAAATTAATGTTTTAGTGCAGCCGTGAAACCATAGAGTTGTTACAAATAGAACAGCGAATCAGGCCTCCAGCTGTTCTTTAGTTGAAAATAGAGAGAAGATTGTGGTGCCTTATGATGGTTATTGCAACATGACAGAATGACATTTCCAAGTTTTCAATATTTTTACAAATTTAATTATTTCATGTTAAAAAACGTATCAAGCCTGAAAATGGTTTGAGCAATGTATGCGACTTAGATTCAAATATGGAGCCCTAGACAAGGGTGAGTGTACGTGACCTATATCATCAATCCATGTACACCACTCCACCGCGCATAGGATGTTGGGAAAGCAGTAGATTGTAACGTTTTCGATTGATGTAATTGTTGCAATAAAGAATTTGAATATGAAAGCGTTCCAATGCGATGATAGACATTTAAATAACGGCGTAGGATGACCTTATTTCTGGGTACTATGATCTTCCCTCTCTTTTTAACCATCGGACGTTTTAGCTCATAAGCAGACGAGATGCGTAAAACACTTAGTTTTTGGCATAGGTGTCATATTTCGTTAGGTTTTTATAAGTAGGTACAGTGCGCGTTTTATTGATAAAATAAGATAAGATAGTTTATTTTGCAAATATGGGTAGTGCAATAACATATAATAATAATGTGGTGTAATGGTACAATGTTGGTTCAGCCATATTTTACCAGTAGGCATGAAAATTAATAAATAAATAAATTCACAGAGGTAATTTAATTATAAATGAAATTATGAAATGAAATAACAGGAATTATAAATTAAATCAAATGTCAAAATCTACTTCTCAAAATTAAAACAAACACTAAACAATAATTACCTATATAAAAAAACAAATGTCTAAGTCATAGCATTAAATTAAATATAAAAAAGTCAAAATATAACGTCAAAATTAAATGTAATGTCTCTCTGAATACTGTAGAGCTAATAAGTTAAATTTAAGTTTACCCAAACGTCATATAATCAGCTTTACCAAAAATAAAACTATAATAAAATATGATTATACCTTATGTGGTACTGTACTTAACAGAGTGACGCACCTTAGAGACCTAGGAATACTATTTGACTGTAAATTACATTTGGATCTACATATCGAAAAAATTATAACCAAAGCATTTAAAATGTACGGGTTTGTTGTCAGAACAGCTACCGACTTTAGGCACCCCTGCCGTGTTATTCTGTAAGACCTCATTCTAAACTTCGAATCTGAATCCGCTGTGAGTTTATTGATTGGCATTCTAAGAACTCGGAATGTTATTCGAATTTACACTAGCGCTACCCTTGCGAGCGTGTCAGCGAGTTGAACTAAAGATTTTGACAGATAAAGTATGAGATGACGTGAGAAGTGGCATTCGGTAAGGTAATTCCTTCGTCACTTCGACGCTGTTTACAGAATTCAAAATCAAGGTCACTTTGAACCATAAGCGAAGTGACAGTGAATAGCTATGTGAGATGCGAGTTGTTGTTCGAATTTTACAGAATCGACGTACTGCACATTCTTACATCTGTATCGTTCACTCATTCGTTCTCAGCTTGAATATGCTTGTCTGATATGGGATCCACTATATAATAAATATAAAATAGCCATTAAAAGGGTGCAAAAAAATTCTTACGAACGATGCAATTTAGATGCCAACGACCACGTTTATCTTATGATGAACTTTTAGCTACATATAATTTACTCTCACTCGAGAAGAGACGATTGCTTCTGCAAGTAATGATACTGCACGACCTTTACCATAATAAATTAAATTGTATAGACCTTAGTAACCACATAAAACTTGTAGTTCCTAGATTAATTCATCGACGTGGAGTGCGCGATTACCGATTGTTTGATCAGGCATCACATCGGACAAACGCGGGTAAACGAGCACCCCTGCAGCGTCTCACTCATATGTATAATAAACACTTTATGGATATTGATATATTTTTGCTAAGTAGAAATGCTTTCAGAACTAGAGTTATTAAGGTACTGAATAGATTAGATACAAGTCATCTTGAAGTGACTGACTAATTCGAAAGCTTGTGGCGTTATAAAAATATAATAGCTTACTTGAATATGGATAATACTTAACTTGACTCTTCATCATAGCATACCTTTTAAATAATATGTGGAAAATGTTGTTGTTATTGCATTGATTTAGTTTTATATAACTCATTATTATTATGTTTAATGTAATGACGTTTTTTTTTTCAAATAAAATAAAATAAAAATAAAATAAAAAATGAATGTCAAAATAAATAATAAATAAATTGCTTAGCATTTTTTTTCCTTTTGCCCACTGACAATCAGGTCTTCCGAAAATGGACGCGGGCTTGTGAGCAGTGAGCAGGGGTAGCTCACCGTCCGGTAAGGACCAGGTCCGGGATGATGGCCATTACCAGCCGGGGTTGCAAGAATGTTCTAATGAGATACAGCGGCCCCAGAACTTAAGGGAAATTGAAGGACGAGGGTGGGTTTTTAGTCAGTCTGACATTCCCTTCCGCTCCACCAAGAGCGGAGGAGTCATTAGATGATTTTCCCACGGAAAAAAGTCTTCAGAATATAATGAAGCAAAATGTTGTTTGTATTTGAATAGTCAATAGGTTAAGGTAATCGAATAATTTATTTCATAACAATATATGTATCAAGTGTAACTTAATTCAACATAAAATATAAACTAGAATAAAGCATCAAAAAATTTATCCTCAACGCTGTCGGCTGGCAACGTACCCAAGATACTGGCGGCATTGCCTCGTTGTATGGCAATGCTTAGCCGTTGACCATCAATGACGTCAATTTTTTGATGCTTTATTCTAGTTTGTATTTTATTTATTTTATGTTAAATTAAGTCACAATAGGTTAAGTAGACCTGAATAAAAGGCTATTATACTTAAATAAAATATCATTTATTTATCAAAATTAACAAGAATAACTCCTTATTTTGCATTTAAATTAATCTTATTTCCATTTTATACTAAACTTTAATACGGAATACCTATCTACCACGTATAAGTACATTTTACCCTAAGAATAAAATCCAATATAAACATATTCATTTAATGCTTATTAAATTACTAACAGTATTTTAAATCAAGCCCTACAAGTATTGAAAGGTCTCGTATTATTTAGTTAAAAGTACTTTCAAATTAATTAAATTAATATAATTTCAATGAAACAGGTATTTTATCTGTAATTATTTGCGAATGAATATTCTAGATTACCTAAGTACTTGGAAAACTGGCTAATGAGAAAAGCGTTTTTTTTCACACTATTTAGAATTTCCAAGTCAGCTTAACATTATTTTTCGTTTTTGTTTTATTTATATAGCTATTACATCCTAGTAAGTGGCCATGCCTAAATCGGCGTCGGAAAAGCTTTCCGGGGTTGCGCGAATGCAGTGGCAACTGAAGGACCAGGGTAGGTTTTTAGTCAGTAGAAGTCTGACACTCTCTTCCGCTCCACCCACAGCGGGAGAAGTCATCTGATGATTTTCCCACTCATAAAAAAACATGAATAACACTATCCTACAATATTAATTTCTTATCGATTTTCGCAAAGTAACGACAGATTTTATTTCAACGTTTAAAAAGATTGCGGAATTGAAGATTGTCAATTGCGAGTGCGATTGACAATCATTATATGTTTTAAAGCCTGCAATACATGTTGGCCGAACTTAGGCCAATGCGTGCGTTGGCAAATAGATACAAGGCAAAAAAGAATGTCCACACGTTCGACAAGTTCGTCGAACGCCAATGCAGACGACCAATGTAGAAGAGGGTCTGTAGAGCTGCCCACACGTTGGCCGAGCGCAGGCGAGTGCCTTTGATTTGTGACCAAAAACCGACACCGATCCGAAGTGAGGCAAGTGATCACGAGCAACGACGAGCGAAGACAAGTTGCACCAAATGAGCTCTATACAAGTTGGCGCTGGCCTACACTCCGCCAACTAGACAAGTGACACCGAGCGATAGTAAGACAAGGCAAATATATGGTCTACATGTTGGTATTGGCCCTCACTCGACAACGCTCAGCCAACATGTATTGTAGGCTTAAGACGTCTGCTTGGTTAAGCATATAATACCAAAAAACAGACATGTCCAAAGGTTGTGTGTAAGAAATTGCCCTGTGCGATTAGAACGCTTATACACTAGTTTTAATAAAGTATTTAATAAATAAATAATACTTAACTTACTTGGCTTTGAAGTTTCATGTTATATCAGATATCAATCGAAAATAAATCCTGAAGAAAAGAATTTTATTTTAATTTAACGCTTGACTTCTCGTGAATTTTCTCTCAGATTCCTAATTCCTCTCTTATTATACCACTGTACTCTAATTTTATATGTAATTAACGTACGGTACGTTTGTTTTGCTTATGAACACAAATTGAACTCGGTTACAGAAAATCCGTCGCGTAATTTAATTGGAGGGTGACAACTTATTCATGTACGTTTTCATTAATATGTACCTAACCTTAAAAACTGTAACTTCCATGTAATCTATTATTATGTGAACTTATGAATCAATTATTATTATATTATTATTATTTCATTTATTCAATCTTTTTAAATATTAATAAAAAAATTAAACATTTAAAAATATAAAAAAAAAATATTATTTTAAGATCGCACATAATTCGGTATTCAAAGGACATGGCCAATTTTACTATGGACGTCGGCATAGTTATCGAATTTAGTGTACACCAATGATTTTTGGTGTTTTGTATTCGTGAATATTGACTCATTAAATTGCTATAAATAAAAAACTCAGAAATCTTGTCATTACACCAGACTAGACAAAATCAGTTACAGTAAACCTTTTAATCAGAACGCTAGCAATAAGGTGTTTAGATTATAATTTCGCTATTAAAAACTTAAAGGCGCTTTAAAATAGTGAACAGTTGTGAATTATTGCGTATAACTGATATAGTTTTAGTATTAAACCAATAAACAAAGTAAGGATTTTAAACTGAATATTGACTAACATTTATTATACTGGGTAATAGTCTCAAAAAATGTGACAATAATAACAATCATTAACATAATATCGCGCCTGTATTCCCCGAAGGGTTGGGCAGAGGTGTACCTATATATAGTACACCCAGATTTCACCAGTTATTTTGAGTACCATTTAATTGGGGGCGAGTCTGTTTCTATCAACCAGGCACAAATCTAGACTCCGGGCTGCTACTGAGAAATTCCTGATGAATAAACCCAATATAACTTTGCTCGACCTGGGAATCGAACTCCGGACCTCATGCTCAGCAGTAGTGCTTGCGACCATTAGAACAACGATGGAAACACAGAATAAAACAAAGGAGTAAAAATTATTATTTATTTACTTATTAGAGAAAATAAATAAAAATATTTTGACATATTATAATTATTATATCTTAAATGTTTACGAAGATAATATACATTAGAGCAATGCAGCGATAGTGTTAATAAAGAGACCTAGGGAGGTCAATCAACCAGCTTGGTTAGAACAGAGCATTTTTATTTCACCAATACACTAACCTGGATTAAGTGTAAATATAGGGCTTCAGTAATTCAAACATAACCAGACTTGTTAAAAAAATACAATCATAGATTTATTTATTATTATTTTACAATTGTGATAACTGTTCCGTGAGAGAATTTCTGAGACATTTTCAAAGTTCAAAATATTAGCTTATATTAGAAGTCAACTTCATAATATAAATTATGTCTTCTATATGGCTATATAGCTCTAAATGTAGAATGTGTCTCATTCATTTGAGGTAATAAATGCCATTGATCGCTGTACAAATGTGTTTCACACACTCTACAGCTGCGAGGAACATGAAACTATGTTCCTGCAAAAGCAGTCTTTTAAGGAACTGCGGGACCAAATGTACCATTCTGTTTCTGCATTGTTGAAATATACTGTGAACAGATGTGATCGAAGCTCGCTTGTAATTAGGTAATGATATGGTATTGCTTTCCCATGGCCCTCTTTGAACAGGCGGCATCGGTGGTGGCTCTGGTGGGCTAACAACTTGGCTAACATTGCTACATCATTATCCAAAGCCAATTCTTGCATGTCTCGTGTTGAGTCTTGCACTGCCTGTCTATTTGCTCGCATCCAACACACATGGCAAACATAGTTGTTTCTTGAAGGCTGAAAATAAACCATAGTTAGAATAAACACAATAATAAATTAATTCAATCATTAGATAGGTAATTCTTATGTTTATATAATTTTTAGTAACAAGGGTATCTTTTTAAATATCTCTTTATGTTTTCAAGTACTATGTTATAGTAAAATGAGCATTACTATGTTACACATGCCTACTTTAGGCAAGTATATTATGTTAGAGATGAAAAATACATAAAACACAGATACAACAATCATACATACATAGTATGAAAGCTCATTTTTTTATAGATTAATACAACTGGGTATTTATAATAATGAAAAACAAAATGCTTACCACATAATTAGTATTTTGTGATAATAGAACAGCCAGCAACGGACACTCCATACTGACATTATGGTGTCTTATTTTCCTCACTGATTTGCCACATCCAAGGCAAACCATGTTATGTTATGTTATTATAGCAAGGTAATCGGGTGGTAGAAGGTATCAGTACGTTGAAATAAGCAGGGGTCAAAAATATTAGAAAATAATCGCAAAAACAAACAGGACTCAATGTAGAATCTGCAATAACATAATATTGACATTTGACATAGACAATGACACATTGTCAAACAAGTAACGCGTTCCGTTTTCCGATTAGTTTGTGTGTGAAATATAAAAAAAAAACTATCTTACGCATCAACATTATGAAAAGATAATTTTATTAAATGCCAAAAATACCAAGGAAGACAGTTTCATATAAATAAAATGTTTTTAATAATAGCGTTTTGTCGTCCATATCACACGTCTAAGTGATATATGCAAGTAGTATGCTTGATGTGGAACACCCATTATTATATTTATCTTACTCTATGGTCCATTATGGCGGACGTTGACAAATGGTACTTTGAATTCATCTTGATTACTAATTATTTTGAAATAAACACGGACTAGATCAGAGAGGTTAAAAACTACGTATTAAATCACTTTTCTATTTTTAATATACAATATTATTTACTATGTATGTGTACATGGAATGTACTTTTTTGTCCATGTCATTTCAAATTCAAAATCATCAAATAAGACATTTTCTCCTTCTGTGTCAAATCCATCCAAAGGTTGTCTGTAAAAGATCGCTTTTAGCGAAAAGACCGCCCACAGTATTACTCTTTTTATTTTTAGTCGTTGAGTCCTTATTTGATTCTGTTATGGTGTACAACAAAGAGTATATCTATCTATCTGTTGTGGACCGACCAACCTTATTATAATATTTTAGAACTGGCAGTATATGTTTTTTATTTTAATAATCTTTTTTATACTTATTTGTCAACATAAAAAAAAAGAAAAAGGAGTTATGTAAAAACTAGCTTGTGCCAGCGGCTTCGCCCGCGTAGGAAGCTTTTCCCGCGTAAATCCCGATCCCGTGGGAATTTCGCGAAATCCCGTCTTAGCGAGTATCTACGTACTAAAAGGAACCCTCATGCCAAATTTCAGCCCGATCCGTCCAGTGGTTTGGGCTGTGCGTTGATAGATCACTATGTCAGTCAGTCAGTCAGTCACACAAAGTTGTATTTAGATGATAGTAAAGTCCGTATTTTTTTATTGGGTAATTCTAGATCTAGTGGCTCCCATCCTCTGGAAACTATCTATCTCCTACTCGTCAAGGGTGTGTCAGACTTCTACTAATTAGAAACACACACTATTACTTTCTTTTTCTCAGTTTTTCTGAAGCCGCGGTATCTCGTTACATCATCCACATAACCCCGGCAGGAATTCATATATCCTGAATTATTAACTTCCTTAGTTACATAAAACTTATCGATGTCACAAATTTGTCACAAAGTTATTTGTGTAGTCTGACACCTTAAACTTTAGTTTAAGGTGTCAGACTTGTGATCGAGAGGTCGCAGGTTCGAACCCCACCCGTTATACTAGTGCTGTGAACCCACTCCAGACACAAACATGTTTTAGGTTAGTTGGAGGGGTTAACAGGATTTCTAGTAATGTGAATTCTACCCACATTGATAGTTATCTTTAAAAAAAAATTGAACTAGACTGTATTTATTTATTTTATTATTTATGTACACACAGTAAAATACGTTAGGATAAGCATAATTATAATATTTGAGTACAAAGGTACTGCTTATTTCTTAAGAAATTTCTTCCAGCAGACCTGCGAAAGGTGAAGTGAAAAAGAAATGTAGACAATAGTGTATGAGAAGTAAGAGAGAAATAAATATGAATATGTGAAGTCTAAAACTAAAATATTAAATATACCTACACATACTAATAATGCAATAAAAATAACATATACTTAAATAAATACATAATGTTAGAATATATAATATACATATATATATACATAAATAATGAACACAGTTAGAGGAAAGGTAATGCTCTTTTAATCGACATTTGAATAAAGATATAGTTTTTAAATCACGAATGCTAGGCGGAAGTGAGTTCCACAATCTTACAGCATGGACAGAGAAGGAATAATAGTAGTAGCTAGTTTTATGAGGATGAGATTTAAGGAGGGATCTAAGGTGTGATCTGTACGGTACGTCGCTAGAACGAGCGTAAGAAAAATGCTCACGCAGGTAGGAAGGGTAAGACGGGTTTGTAAAATGTTGAAGAGGTGACACAAAATCCTAGTGTTCCTGCGAAGACGAATTGGGAGCCACTTCAGTTCCTTGCGAAGGTGAGAAACATGGTCATACTTTCGAAGACCGAAAACAAAGCGAATGTACAGATATTGCAAGCGCTCAAGTTTGTTTAATAGCTCCTCGGTAGCATCCAAATAGCAGGCATCGGCATAATCTATAATCGGCTGAATAAGTGTTTGTGCCAAAGAAACTTTAGTCTTCAAGGGCAGAAGATTTTGAAGGCATTTCAAAATCTTCTGCCCTCAGGCGAATGAAAGGACAAATTTACCTTTCGGCTGACCTCATTGACCTGAGTACACCACGAGAGATTCGAGTCAATAACTACACCCAGATCGTTAGCGGTTTCGGTATAGTGAATGCGAACACCATCGAGCTATAAAGGCATTAGAGATGCAACAACAGCCGCACTGCGAACGAATCACACGTATCACACGAATTTATTTATTCAGATTACATAGTGATTCATGTTTAGAGACTATATTAGTATGTACAGAAATCGACACATAAAATTAGTTTGAAGTACATAATGAGCGCTGCACTATCCTATGAGAAATTGCACAGAAGACCTTCACATACTTACAGTCAAATCTCTCTGCTATGATCATCAGTATGCTGTTTAAGCTACCCCGCACATTACAGTGTGAAAGCAATCCACTCCTACATCTCCATCCATTCTAAATTAAATTTCGGTTTCCAATTTTCATAATACGCGAGAATATCGAAAAAGGAAAGTAAAACTCAAATTTAGATAGTCCAAACTTTCAACATCACATTTTATTTCTCATTTTGAAAGTGAATGAGTCAAACATGAAAGTATTTTTAAGTCTGATAATCTAGATATTTTTGTGGTTGACCACAAGGTTGGTGCAGTAGTTGAGTGATTGGCTGCTGTGCTTCGTGTCACTAGTTTGATTCCCACACGGCAAAATAGTAAATTTTAGTATGGTAGTATGTTTGTGCAGTGGTTGTCCCAATATACAGGATAAATTTCTGATGCGGAGAAATATAAAAAATTGGCCAAAGGCGAGTCAGTCTCACCCATGACAACTGATGTGCACAATGATAGTGCTGGTCAATTCCGTAAAGCCATTCTTAATAACATCCACAAGGAAATTATTACTGTATAGCATAAAGGTATATAGTGTCTGTATTTTTGTTGTAATTATTATAGCCATTTTTACTGTGATATATTTTATCTTTAGTTAAGAAAATAATTTTGTAACTGAGCCATATAATTCCATTCCCATTTAGTATTTGTTAATTATCCATAATATATTGTATCATTAATCGTTTATTTATTTTAGTTTCTACCTTGAAACTGTCTCAAATGTTAATTTTAATGTTCTAAATAATAATATTGTTAACTTTGTAATATGCATGCTGTGTTAGCCTATAAGTAATTATTATACTCGCACATGTTTTAATGTTTTTCTGTAAATTGTGATGCTGTAGTGTAATAATTGTTGGTTAACCTTATTAAATAAATAAATATTTAAATGAAGGGTTCCGTAGTAACTACGCCAAATAACTTTGTTTTCATAGTATTTGTATGAACTACAAAGTAATATTTGCGGTTTCAAAAAATATGCTATATCTCAAAAACTGCTGACCCGATCTCGTTCACAAGAATGTTTGTTGAAAGTTTACATTAAGATCTACAATATGTATATTTTTTTAATTTTTTCTCCATTATTATAGAAAAAAAATAGAGGGGGTAAAATGTGTGTGCCCTCCCCCCGCACATACATTTTACTATTAAAAACCTCAATGTTATTTTTAAAGACCTTTCTATTAATACCACACACGCATAGGTTTCATGAAAAAAATATATTTTCAGTTTGAGTTCTATGTATTTATTATAAGCCCCCTTTATTTTAAATCGGAAAGCTGTTTACAGAATACCTACCAAGTTTCACATGTATAGTCCTAATAGTTTCGGAATAAAATGGCTGTGACATACGGACGGACGGACAGACAGACATGACGAAACTATAAGGGTCCGTATTTTGCCATTCGACTACGGAACCCTAAAAAGAAGGAAAGTTCTAAAAACGCCCAACACTATGCTAGTATACTATGTAAAAACTACCACTCATAAGCTTTAAGCATAACAAGTTGGCGTTCCCACGCATTGCATGCAATAAATCAGTCATTAAAAGACACCCACACGAATTAGCTTTGTACATAATAATTTAGAAGGCACGCCTCTATTTAAAGTTATAAATGATTTATAAAATGTTATCGCCTTCAAGACTATCTGTATTCTATATGTATATTCTAGGTATTTAGTAGAGTATTTTTCGTTCATATCAATTAACCTATCTCCTAAGTTCTGATCCCCACAGCCTCTTATAAATCAATTACTTAACATAACTTGCCCATACATTTCCCACAGGACACAGAAACACATACCTGTCTATGAGACGGATTGGCCCATTGTGCACCACGAGGGCCCAGTGCGGTGGACATCGCATCTCTTTTAGCGATAAGACCGCCCATTGTAACACCCTTTGTAGTTTTTAAGTCCTCATTTAATTCTGTTATGGTGTACAATAAAGAGTCTATCAATCTATCTATCCCTTTGGATTTTTCAGTCTTAAGACATGACGGTTTCATGCGGAGGTTTCGGGAATGTTCTAACAAATTATAGCAGCCCCAAAACGTAAGGTCAAATCAAGGAACAGGGTGGGCTTTTAGTCAGTAAAAGTCTGACACACCCTTCGCCCACTCACAGCGGGAGAAATCATTTGAATATTTTCCAACCGAAACATGATATGACCAGCGGACATTCAGGTTTCCGTACGATGTTTTCCTTCAACGTTTTCGATAGCAGCGGTTATGATGTAAATTACATAGTAATGTGCCTGGGTGTAAACTCGAGATATATAATTCTTAAGTCCTGTGTGTAACCACAGGTCCACCAGTGTCCTATCAAGTAATTAAGAGGAGGCTCTCTAAATTGTATGTAACTTTGCATTAATATTCTGAAACAATCACGCATACAATCAAAATGGAACGTTAGTATATGATTTATTGGATCTTTTTCTTTACATATCTAAGACCAGTTACGTAATTGGAACATTTTCGCTCGATTCATTTTTTAATCGAAAATCATGTATTTTTAAAGATTATTCAAAATTTAATCAAGATTACTTGGCTTTTATGTCTAAAATCAGTATAAACAGTAAGAGAATATAGTTTATTATCCAAATATAAGAAATTTTTCCTCTAGATCAATTATTACTTTAGTTATAAACGAAATAAGAATTGAGACTTACGACATTTAGTTTCGAACCCGAACATGGTGAAAGAGCGCAAGCGATATTCAACTTTATTACTGCTGCATTAGCGTTTAGCACACAACGGCCTAGCCGGGGATGTATGGGGGTGGACCTAGCGTGAAAATTAATTTAGAGTGCCTGGTCTTAATAGGATAAAAATCGTATTCATCCGGGTTATCTATATTTATAAAAGCGAAACGTCACTGGTTCACTCACTCATCACGAAATATCAGTCACAAAATTTGAATGGAGGTTCCTTTTAGAAGGTAGGTGCTCACTAAATACGGGCTTTTGCGAAATTCCCACAGGATTTACTCGGGAAAACTTCCCACGTGAACATAGTCGCAGTAAACAGCTAGTAATCTATACAACGTGTAACGGAAACCCCATATATATCCAAAAGGGCTGAAGACAACATCTGGTATGGAGTCTCTATGCATAGTTTCAGCTAAAAATAAGTGACTCAAAGAATTGATACCAAAATATCGGTTTCATATGTTTCTTGAATACCAATCATAACAAACGTGTCACAGCACTACAAGGGTCAATAACTTTCACGTCACTTGCCAATAACATGATAATTCTGTACGTTATTCTTAATTTGAAAATGTCGGTCTCTGGTAACAATGTATTAAAATTTCTAATAAGTTCTACACGTGTTGACACAGGATTACAAAACCCTTGCCATATTGTTTGTTATCACCAGTGATCGGTGTAGGTAGATTGATTTTTGGTACTTGTATCATAAATGCACACAGAAAGAATACCATGGATAAGCCATTTTCCCGGAAAGTAATTCCGGTATTTCCGGATTCAATTAAACATTGTTAATGTTGGTAGTGATATTATTCCTACTCAATTCAAAATTTAAAGGAAGGTATAATAACTAAATTAATTCATTATTTATCTGTAATTTTTATTGTTTATATGTAATTTTATTTTTATCTGTAATAATATTGCTCATTTTATTACAATTCCTACCTTTTTTTTGAGGATGGCAAATCATCAAATGACTCCTTCCACTCTGGCAGAACAAAATTCCTACATAAGTTCCGGTTTTTTTTTAATAATCCACCAATTCCGGAGGAATGTCCATATTAATATATACGTTTCGGATCAATGACCCCATTCAATCTACCTACTCCGATCACTGGTTATCACCCAATATCATCCAAAGAAGCCATACACTTGGTATGTATATACCCTTGAAATTACACGTTGTATAAATGATGAAATTATATCCAAATCTACTCAGCCAAGTGATAAAAACATAAAAATACAAATATACATGTATTTATTGTTTGGAGTTCCGATACTTTTGCTCATAAACGTCCATCCGCAATAACTTCAGTTCATTCGTGATCTTCTCTTCTTTCACTTGCAAAAGCGCATATTTCATTATTCCAATATTCAACGCATGATAAATTTTATGAATAATTAAAAAGCTATTTCTTTTTAGTTTACAATTACTTTGACTTTGCCTATCTTTTAGTTCCTTGGAAATTGTCTAAGAATACCAGTACAATCGCTATAATAACGGTTACTGCATAATTTGAATTTAACTTTGCTTTCATACTCATAAAAGGTTCTTTTGATGTTTTAAACGTTTAATTTGAATCAATTAAGATATAAATTTGGTGTTTGTGTTCTAGAATTGTAAAGAATAAGATTTCGTTTTGGACATTATCAGTTTTAAAAGGTTTGTAACGTATATTATGGTAGCCAAACATGACCCAAGCAAAGTTCATACTATAAGTAAACTTTGAAATATCAGACTTCGCTATGAAAAGGGTCAAGAAACTTTTGCATTGTTAGTTTCTTCTTTCAAGCTTTTCACAAAGCAGACGTCAATCAAGTGCATGGCTGGCTGAGCATTTCAAATTTAAATATTCCTCTTAATTCAAATGGTGTTAATTCGAAATATGTTTCTTTCAACACAATCGAATCGAGATGAGTTTACCGAAGGCAGCCGAAAGTGGCCGAGGGTGCGCGATATCCTTACCTTTGGAAAACATCGTCCAATGCCGAATCAGTGCTCGTTCGCAGTTCGTCGCGAATGGCTGTGGCCTCGCCCGCCCGCCCGTAACGCGTGCGTTTGGACACTCAATAAAATAATCGACTATTTAATCTGTGCTGTGTGACGTAAATATTCTTCACCTGTTGAACAAAGTCTACAATTTTCTTTTTAATGAGTTTTTTAATTGAAAGTGATTCTATAGTATGTAAAGAAAAAAGAAAATTGAATTTACTTCCTCAATTTGGTAAATAAAAACACGTTAAAGAAAATTTACGGCCTTATAATTTATTTTATTTACTTAATTTACAACGGATGGAAAGCTCATACTAATTGGTACGTAATGAGTATATTAGAAGTGTAATCTTTAGTTGAAATTAATCTTTCTAATTTTAAAACTGTACATGTCCCTATGGTTATTTTATGGTACATCTATTTAAATGGTATGGTAAACCTTATAATTTACTAAAACAGTTAAAAATAATAACTTATTTGTATTTTTTTGTTTTTTATTTATTATATTTGTATTAGCTTCATGTTGTGTGTAGAACTGCTTGGAAAGCTAAATACCACCAACATATCCCGTATTGGCCTATTATTATATTATTATTATTTATTTAACCCTCTGTACTTACTAAGTCTAGAATTCCCAGCAAAGAATCAACCAAGAGCCAAGCCGTTTATTTTTTCACACTATTTTTCTTTTCTATATACTATATTTAAGGCTAGCAGAGCAACTATTTCGCCAATGTCTTAAGTAAATATAAAGAGCCAGTCAAATTACCACTGTTAATGTGTAGCTTTCATTTGTTAAGCTTACTACTTACACCTCTCACGGGGGTCATACCACGTCGTTTACTAAGAAAATGATACATTTGACGCATATATTTCAGTATTAACTGTGTGTTACTGTTTTACATACACGTTCAGAAACATTCAGCACCTTTATGTAATCTTCAAACATCATTTAGTATCCAAGGTATCCAAGGATTTGCCTTTGACTGTAAGACGTACCGGAGAGATCCCTGAAATTTGACTCTTTGACTTTTCATACACCTCTTCAAACCTTTTTGATAAAAGAACACTAAAGTAGCACGTTTAAGTCACATATATTGTTCACACGTGCATTACGATAAGGTAAATGGAGGTAAGGACACTGATTGTCTACAGCAGAAGTGATTAAAACTTACAAAATAGATACAGCAGTTATAATAGGGTTGATACGTAGGGTAGATTACGCAAAATAAAGATAGCGATTATAGTGTCCTGAAATACAGGGCCCAAGCTTAGTTAAGGCACCAGTCTCCCAGAATGTTTATTTATAAAATGTGTCCCTAACAATTGTAAAAATGTACATATATTGCGGGAAGATAATAAAGATTATAATAATTATGATTATGATAAAATGAAATTTGATGAATAAAATATTTGTTTTTGTGAATTGGTTATTAATAACATTTTTTAACACGTAATTTTTTGCTGTTTTAAGTTTAGCTAAATGAGGCTGGTGATTCCTAACTGACTACTCTGAGACGAAACACCTTAACAAAACCTAGCTTCAACATACGAAGAACTCGATTCATTTCAAAAACACACTCCCAAATGTTTATTGATATTGGCTGAGAGTTCAGTGAATACCAATAAAGATTAGAACGAACAAATAAATACAATCTCCTTCTTTTTGTCTCAATTTTCTCCAAATACAAAGCAGCTTCACAAATAAAAGGTGTCTAACCCATTCAACCGACTAAACAGTTTCGGAGATTACCTCAAATACAATTTTCTGTCTTCACAGTTGGTAAATATAAAAGGTAATACTATTGTGTTCATCCAATATCGTCGACTCAAGAAAACTTATTAGTTATTGTCTCTTGACTACGGCTTAACTTGGAGCTATCACGAACAGTATTAAAATAGAGAAATAAACTTCGTTGAACATCGGCATTTTTTTCATTTTTATTGAATCTTTTATACGATATAATAACGAAGCTATTGAGACACTGTAAATAAGAATATCGGAAGTAATAGATACGAAAGCGGTTTATGTTGTGCCTCTACCGCTCATTTAACAACACTAACAAAATAATTCTACTTTTAAGAAACTGTATAATCTATACATATAATAAATCTGTAGAGAGATCAATTCTGTACATGAAATATATTTCCAAAATAACTATCAGGGGTGATTAGGGATCGATACTGATGCCAAAAATGCAATCAGTAAAATTTTTGTCTGTCTGTCTGTATAACCATTATAGAAACAAAAACTACTCGACGGATTTTAACGAAACTTAGTACAATTATTTTTCATACACCTGAGCTAGTTATAGTATACTTTTCATCACGCTACAATCAATAGGAGCAGAGCAGTGAAGGCAAATGTTGGGAAAACGGGAGAAGTTACTACATTTTTTAAGCTTCCGTCGCGTGTGCAACATTAATGGTTAAAGCTACACAAAAATCATTTCATGACGGAAATGTTCTCCTTAAAATAATACAATATAAAAAATATCCCACGACAGCATATGTCTCTTTTATGTTTGACTCACAATAACACGTGTAACTCCTTATAGCTTAGCAGTTCGAAGCTTTCTGATTATAATATTTGTCTACTCTTACGTTTATAACACTCTGTCACCCCTAATTGAAAAGTTAACATTATTAACTATTCAATAAAAAAGAATCACATAAATCGGTATAGAAACACCAAAGTTATACATGAAATACGCTAATAATAAGCCATCGCGCGTGAATACTGAATCATGCTATAAGGATTATTTTTGAGAATCGGTCGCACCGCTCGACGCGTCTCGCGGCCGAAGGTATAAAATTTCGTTCTATAGGTACTTAAGCCTCATGTGAACGTGATCTAAACAATATTACCAATACATTAACTTACGCTGACGGAGTCGCGGGCACAGCTATTAACAATAATATTGTGCGGTTCCGTATTGCGATATTTTTCAACAGTATTATAGATTGACATATTATATTTCCCTACTAAATTACGAAAGTTAATCTGTCTGTTACATCAAAATTGCTGAACCGTGAGGAAGGACATAGGCTACTTTTTTTTACGAAAAACGACGGAAACGCGAACGAAGTCGCGGGCAACAGCTATCTATACCAATAATATAAGGCTGAAGAGTTTGTTTGTTTGTTTGAACGCGATAATCCCAGGAACTACTGGTTCGAATTGAAAAATTATTTTTTAATTAAATAGTCAATTTATAGAGAATAATAGGCTATATATCATTACGCTAAGGCCAATAGAAGCGGAGCGCCAATGAAGAATGCTTCAAAATCGGGGTTAAATTTAACGTTAGCCCAAAGTAACTATTCCACGCGGACGAAGTCGCGGGCAAAAGCTAGTCTATAATAAATATATATAATAAATAATGTAATAAAATATTCACCCCAATCCCAAATACACACAAAACCTAAGTATATTATGATTAGGAAAATAGTTTAGCTGGTTCTTAAAAACAAATTAAATAAAAATACTTTTTGACGGCCGTTTAAACTGGTTAGAAAAGTTTTATAAATAAGGTTGCCATTATAAGTATTTCAAGACATTACAATGTTTTTTAAATTACTGATGAGCCCGCTCTTGACCTCAATCACGCCTGATAGTTTTACTACTATACTGGTATTATTTACCTAATTAGCCTTAAGCCTGCAATACATGTTGGCCAAGCGTAGGCCAACGCGAGCGTTGGCAAATATGTACAAGGCAAAAAATAATGTCCACACGTTCGACAAGTTCGTCGAACGCCAGCGCAGACGACCAATGTAGAAGAGGGTCTGTAGAGCTGCCCACACGTTGGCCGAGCGCAGGCGAGTGCCTTTGATTTGTGACCAAAAACCGACACCGATCCGAAGTGAGGCAAGTGATCACGAGCAACGGCGAGTGAAGACAAGTTGCACCAAATGAGCTCTATACACGTTGGCGCTGGCCTTCACTTGGCCAACTAGGTAAGTGACACCGAGCGATAGCAAGACAAGGCAAATATACCGTCTACATGTTGGTATTGGCCTTCACTTGACAACGCTCGGCCAACATGTATTGCAGGCTTATGATATTAGTAGCTGTCTGGCAGACCTTGTTCTGTCTTATTTCTTGAAAAAAAAGTAACATTGATTTTTTTTGTTAATAGCAGCCCCGACAGATTTTGTTCTGTCAAAATATATTGGCCTGTCGCAGTCTAATTTAAATAAAATAACATTGAAAGACTTTAGATTATAATCTATGTCTATGCAGCCTCTTTCGATTCGAAATACTGCACCTACACTTTGGTTCTTATCACTTATTTTCCTTCATATTTTATTAAAGACTTGCAAACTCTAATCAACTTGAAGTCATACCAAAGATAGTCCTAATATGCCTTTGTTTTGCTTTGATTGGCGTCAAATGTTAGAGAGCTAGGGACAGAGTGGTTTGTATGGGAAAAGAAAATTGTTGTTTTTACTATTTTCTTCCTATTTTTACGTTTTTTCTTACCATAAGAAACTTTCTCTGACTTCATCAAACACAACAAAAAAGAAATCAGCCAAATCGGTTCAGCCTTTCTCGAGTTTCGTGCTTAGCAACACATTTAGCGATTCATTTTTATTTATATAGATATAGACACATTTCAGGGTAAAGACATTTCGTGTTTTCGAGTTAAGTAATTATAGTCATCCAAGAATAATCAAAAACCTCTTTAAGGATACAAAAATAGTTTTGTACATTTCTTTAAAAAGTACTTATATGAACCTTACTCTACTAGATACAAGGAATATATTCACAATGGCTAAGGTAATCTTTCTTTGACTGTGGCCACAGTAATTTGGATTTATATCAGAGTATCGCTGTCCATTAGAAGTTAGTTTTAATGGACACATTGTAATGCTGGATTGTAAGGTTAATAGCTACCTTTTACAATTTGAAAACACAATCATACAATATGGACAGACTGGACTTTTATACAGGCTCCCCGCATACAATTGCAAGACGAACATCATTGAAACTCATTATATTCACATTGACTGGAAGCCGAACAAAAATTTACCTCAAATATTTTATTTATTTACCATGTTTACGTTTAATATTATAAGCGTATAAGTTTTTGGGTCAATGACTTACTTTATACAATTATTTTTCAACTGTATTGCTCCAATAAATTCGGAGATAAAATTGGTTGTGGTAGTCGCTTTTCCATATGAGTGTCGGAAATCCTAAAATATAAATAAACATAACAAAGAAACGATTTATTGTGGTAACTGGCCGGCGCACTTTTCCACACTAGTTTAAATATACTTTGCGAGTCTAAAATTGATGAACAGTTTTCGAAGCAAGTGAGTTGAAAAAGTTATTTGATATCTTTTTCAATGGAAATATCGTCACAAAATGACTCCACCCCGCTCTATTTGGGTAACGGAGACTTTTACTGACTATAAAACTAACCTGTTCCTACAGATTCCTTTGCGTTTCGTGGCCGCGGTCACACTTTACAACATCTGGCCCCGTCAATGCTGCTAATTGCTTTTAGCGACGAGAACTAGCTCAAAAGTTAATGCTTTCAGTATTTAATCGCCCTTCGTTACGGCACCTGGTCTATTATTACACAAGTTCACCCAACACCGTATCGAATGATTATTACCACCAGAACCTAAAATAATTTAACATTCAAGAAACTGTAACGATAACTAATTCAAAAGCAATTACTACAAGTCTACGCCAGGTCTATAGGCTTTAAAACTTCATGGCTTATTGAACACTTTCCTATTTCACTATCCTATTTTTCTTCGTAAATGTATTTTCCTAAAATCGACACTTTCCCGAAGCTGAAAGCCGATTTATCCCATTTTTACCCCAACTGGTAGACGAGATTTACCTATTATTGGCTTAATCATTATACCTACCAAGTTTTCCCTGTAGGCAATATAGCTAGCTTATCTGCCATAAGATGTTATGTTGCATCATCTGTGGCTTTATCCATCACTCATTGTTATTATGACGGAAGTATTGGGTAGGATCGTACTTATTTTGTATAGCCTGGAGAAATATAATTGTGTACTCATAACCGGGAAGAGGCAAGCAGCATAAGTGTTTTTATTTGTTTAATAGATATGCCTGCGGCGCTCCGTGTCAAAGTCTTGGAATAAAGTTATAGCCTATACATTACTTAGACTTAATAGCTATTTAAAAATAAAGTTTCATTCAAATCCGTCTAGTGCATAGTTCCGGAGATTAGCGTGTACAAACAGACAAACCGGTGAACAAACAGATTTTTTTTATAAAGTCACAACATAAACTCCTCCGGTTGTAAAGTATATGCGTACAAAATTTCTTCCAAATTGCTTAAGCTATTTTCGCTCGATTGAAACACTAACATATGAACTAGTGTTGCCCAAACGAGAGTCTCGCAAGAGTCTTGCAATTAGCGATTATTCTATTGCTATTTATTAAACGGTAGTTGAGATCTCAGAACAATGTAACAGGCTCTGTTGACTCTTGCGAGACTCTCGTTTGGGCAACACTAATATGAACGCATGTAACTAAAAGAGTGATGGGTTTTAAAGGTAGAGGAAGGCCGAAAAAAGATGGATGGATTGTGTGAGGACTCCTCCTCATATCCTTCATTTATATAATTCCCCAGGGTGGAATAATATGAAAGAAAAATTGGCCAAGTGTGAGTCAGACTCGCTTATGAAGGGTTACGTAGTAGCTACGCAAAATAACTTTGTTTTGTTTGTATGAAATACTAAGTTATATTTGCGGTTTTAGAAAATGTGCTATATCTCAAAAACTGCTGACCCGATCGTTCAAACTAATTTTCATTGAAATTTTTTATTAAGATCTAAAAAATATATTTTTCTAGAATTTTCACTCCATTATTTTAGAAGTTTGAGGGTGGGGGGAGGGACACATTTTATTACTTTGGAAGCGTATAGGTATCTTTTAAACGATTAATTTTATGAAAGAGTGGTTTTAAAAACCTCAAAGTCATTTTTAAAGACCTGTCTATAGATAATGTGTCCCACATTATACCACTTTGGAAGCGTATATCTTTTAAACGATTGACTTTAAGAAAAAGTGATTTTAGTAACTACGATGTCATTTTTAAAGACCTGTCTATAAATACCACAGACGTATAGGTTTGATGAAAAAAAAATGTTTTTAGTTTTAGTTCTATGTATGGCAAGTCCCCCTTAATTTTTATTTTTTTTATTTTATTAAAAGTTGGAAAGCCGTTAACAGAATACATCTACTCACCAAGTTTCACATGTGTAGTCCTAATAGTTTCGGAATAAAATGGCTGTGCATACGGACGAACGGACGAAACTATAAGGGTTCCGTTTATTACCATTCGGCTACGGAACCCTAAAAAGGAGTAAATGATGCTTTGACGTCTGACACGGGAGAAGAAAACGTGTTGCGCCGACCCCGACGTAGATGAGATGAGGGAAAAGATGATGATAAAACACAAACATATAAACAAACAAATGTGGTCATACACACATCCAAAATTTCACATTTATAATATTTCGTTTCTTTATAATTTTAATGAAACATACATTTTATAATTTAAACTAAACCAAACTACAATTTTAAATAAAGAATTAAACAATTTGTCCACAGTGCTGTCTGCTGCAAGAGACTGTCACCATTGCCAGATTTTTTGGCAATGTTTAACCTTTGCCCAAAGTAATAGCCAACCCTTGGGTCACAGGATGTGTCAACAAAGCTTTTCGAAATTCCTTTGAAAAGGCTGTGAGCACAAGAGATCCTAGTCCAAAAGTTTCGACCCCAAATCATTATAATATGTCATAATATGATTAAGATAAACAATATTGTATACAATACAAAAGAATATAGTGTACAATACACCAGCTTTATACAGTGCGTTTCAACTAATAACAGGAATAACTGAGCGCCATATTGTGATGTCATAGCTGTCAAATCGAACAAATTAGGTAGGGTGAGCAAAACAAGAATTCATTAAATAAAAAAATATTTACGAAAATTAACGAAGAAATAAAATTAATTACACTTCAAATCGTCAATTTCTTACATTTATCTTAAATAATTTTGGCATGACTTACCTACGGGCTAACCTTGAAAATAAGAGAAAAAAGTATGATAAAATATTATATTTAGCTAATTTTGGTTAATTGATAACGTTTTATTTAAATTAGATATAAGACTCGGTTAAACAAAGTAAAATAAAATAAAAAATTCTTTGCTAACCATACTTTTCAAGTGACATTTGACAGATAGAGATAATTGACGTTCCTAATAGCATTTGAAACGCATAGTACGTGGGAGGTCTTTAGTTTTAGAGACATTTGAAATATTTACATAAGGAGCTATAGTTTCGTGGCTAAATAATAACAGATGTACGGATTGACCTTTTAAAATCCTAAAGACCTTTAGTTTTTTTTTTCTAACATTTTATAGTGCGTGAGGAACTCTTGGCTAAATTATAACAGTTGCATGAGTAGATCTTCAAAGTTATCACGTTGACGGACTGTGTTACATATTATGTACTAGCGACCCGCCCCGGCTTCGCACGGGTGCAATGTTTATATTAAATATACTATAGAATGTTTTTATATACATCGTTGACAGCCTTTTTATCATTCGACATACATGTTCTCTTTAGTAATTACTCTTGAAAGTGCGACACATAATTACCATGGGAAAAACATTCAACGCTCAAATCTAAGCAACATAGGCACGCGCGCCGTGCCTCTGCTGGCACCGCGCGGCAACCGCTATGTCCTTGCATTTTGAATCTGTAATATCTTCGAAACTATTTATTTAAATTATATTCTGTAAAGGCAATATTGATTTATATTAAATGCAAAATGTATTTATGGTACTTAATTGGATAAGGATTAATGCTGTATTGCTTAAAATCGCTTCGTAAAATATGCTCGTATTTCTCGTAAAAAGTAAAGGATAAAAAATGG
Organism: Tholera decimalis; assembly: GCA_943138885.2. Taxonomy (NCBI): domain Eukaryota; kingdom Metazoa; phylum Arthropoda; class Insecta; order Lepidoptera; family Noctuidae; genus Tholera; species Tholera decimalis. Next base: position 23,461,114 of record OW964565.2, read on the forward strand.
TTGTTGTGGGTTATCTATAAGAGATAGACAGATGCCATCGAGGACATTTTTGTTGACCTTTTTAAGGTGTACAATACTGTAGTACATTATTTGATCTATCTCGTAGGGTTCAGCCAGCATTTGCAAAGCAAGCGCAAAAAAATGTGTTTATTTGCGACATCACATTAGAAACCTCAAAAATTATCAGTGTTCCTCTACTATATTATGCATGTTGTATACTTAAAAACCTTCCTATTGAATCACTCTTTCTAATGAAAGAAATTGCATCAAAATCCGTTGCGTAGTTTTAAAGATTTTTAATAGAGTCAGGTAACTTATTATAAATTTTAACATCCATACCAAATGATTTAAACTTAACAGTTATGCTGCTACTTCGAAGTGTCTCGTTATTACTGATATAGCACTTTGTGATTGATGTTGCTTCCAATATATATTATACAACGTGTAACGGAAACTCTATATCTATCCACAAGGGCTGAAGACAACATATGGTATGGAGTCCCTATGCACAATTTCAGCTCAAAATAAGTGACTTAAAGAATTGTTACCAAATTATCGGTTTCATATGTTTCTTGAATGCCAATCATAACAGACCTGTCACAGCACTACGAGGGTTAATAACTTTCCACGTCACTTGGCAATAACACGATAATTCTCTTCGTTCTTCTTAAGCGAGACAAGGTGGCAGGGAAAAAACTTCAAGATACCGATATTTTAGTTTATTTCTTTTTACAGTGAAAATAATGGTAATTAAAAAAAGTAAATAACATAAGACCTGCTTTATAGTTAGTTCTATTAATATGCAAAGTTTCATTATCTAATTTGAAGTTGTTTTTGAATACCAGCGGTTTATTGTTCGGTTTGGAGGTAACTCTGGAATTTTTTTCTATCAACAAAATTTTATGGAATCGTGTTTAATAAATGTTTAATGTTTTATGTTTAATTATTTAACATTAATCCTCAACTTTACCATATATTTATTTAAAAATTATTGCTGCAGTATTTTCGACATAACGGAGGATCATGCTAAGCCATTTGAGGTTTTGAAAGATTTGAAAGATTCGGTCTCTGGTATCAATGTATTGAAATTTCTAATAATTTCCGCACATGTAGACATAGGACTACAAAACCCTTGCCATATCATTTGTTATCATCCAAAGAAACTGTGCACTTGGTATGTATATACCCTTTAAGTTACACGTTGTATATTGACGCTTGGATTAAGATTTTTAATCTTTTAAATTCTGCTCTGCATGAATCGGTCTGTTTAAACCCACATATACTTCTGATGCATTTTTTGGACTTTCAAATTCTCTGTGAGTAGAATTATTACCCCAGCACACCACACCATATTTAAGTGTGGAACCTACATATGCAGTGGCGGTACCTTCATATAAGCCCAAATGCCTTACTAAAAAATGCTCGATAGAGAATCAATGTCAAACCCGAACTATTTAAAAGTTCGCGCGCTTAATTCTCATCAAAATAACACAATGTATCTACTGCCTGCTACACTACTACACATCGCGATTGTTCGCGCGCAGAGTTTCGCATTTGTAGCATCTAATGATCTACATATTGCTATCTCGCTTACACGCACCGGCTTTTACCGGGCTTTCAAATACTATATCTGTCACTTTCGCACTTATAGCGATGTGCCGTATAACGAGTTAGGCCTTGTGCATAGAACAAATCGATCACTATGGCAGATTTAAGCCGTGCTTTTGGTATGAAGTTGCATGCGTATGCGTGACCTTGTCAGCTTGCCAACTCTGCAGTGTTGCCGTTTTAGCCACACGTTGAAAGATCTTGGAGATTTTTAACGAGTTTGGAAACTTTTTTAACATTTAGCAACAATAAAAACTAGCGACTTTTAAAATAACGAAATTAAATACAGTCAAAACCGTTTACAACAACATAATTTAGAACAACATACCGGTTATATAGACCAAAATCATAGGTACAAAATACTTTGTACCTTGAAAACATCACCGGTTATTACGACTATCGGTTTTTACAACCAAATATGAGTGGTCCCTTGGATGTTGTTATAACAGATTTTGACTGTATTCAAGCAATATCTTAAAAAAAAAAAAAAATTAGCTATATTTTTCATATACCTGGCGACTTTTTTTGCCTAAATGACAACACTGAGTAGTTCCCGACATCCGAGAGTGCAACTAACTTCAGTTTCATTTGCTTGAGTGGGAAAAGGTTTTGTTGTTAAAGTTTTTTGTTTGTTTTCTAAGATTTCCTCAGTGATACAATTGTTTTGGTGATTTACCTACAACAATGGAGGTAATTGTACCTTGTGAGGATTTAAAATGCGTTCAAGTTTTGATTGGCGAAGATAAGGTAAAATCTTTAAACTTTGCTCAGAAAAAACAGTTAATTTCTTCATTAAAACCGACGCCTAATCTGTGTATTTCTCAGACTAGTAAATCGCATAAACGAAAATTTAATAGATCAGTGTATAAAACTAGTTGTAACACGTTGCAAAATAACTCGGCTCCTCGTTTGAGACGCAACGTACGCTGTGCAAAAACGGAATACAGACGACTTTTTGTAGAAGTAATTGATAACATTAATACCGAAATTACTGACCGATATTCTGAAATTTATAAATTAAAGTTTTTCCAACTGCTCAACAACAAAAAATTTGACAATTATCACTCACATTTTCCTACAGAGGAATTAGATTCATTATTTGACATTTATGCAAACTATTTTGACAAACAAACATTAAAAAGCCAATTGATTTGCTTGTATTCTAGTCCTGATCTGAAAGATCGTAATGTTTTCGAATTAATTGATTTCATTCATGAGAATAACCTCGAAGATGCCTTTCCCGAGCTGTTAAAGTTAGCGTATCTTGTTGTAACTATTCCGGCTACAAGTTCTTCCGCGGAACGTGCTTTTTCGTCTCTTAAACGTATCCATACCTATCTGAGAAATACACAAGGTCAAGAGCGTCTTTCCGAATTATCAATGATAGCTATTGAAAAACAGTTGTTGGTAGAATTAAAACGATCACCAACATTTTACTCTGATGTAATTAAATCATTTCTTAAGAAAGATAGACGATTCCAATTAGAATATAAATAATTTATTTAAATTCCTTATTACATTCTATCTAGCTATTTTTTAACTTTCGTTTTGTAACTTTTTGTTTTGTTTTTTTTTTGTCTGTAATCTGGGTCCTGTTACGAAGGAAGCAACTACTTACCATAACTTTGTTCCCTCAAGCAATGAAGCAAACCAAACGGCTTTTTTCAAAGCCACCGGAGGTATGCAATTGCTGATATGTTTATTATATTCAATCTAGCACTAGCATGCCTTCAGTGTGCTTTGGTTACCTCATTCACCGCACGACAAGCAAGAGTGAAATCGAAGAAAGAAGAGGAAACAAGAAGATGGATGAATTCACTTTTAATTTATTGTACCTAACCAGTAGTTTATGATTATGAGAAAATTGCGATGATACATACGTAGGTACCTACATACTCAGTCGAAAACTGAACTTTCTTTTTTTGAAATCGGTTAAAATTTTATTGGGCTTGCGTTATTTTGAAACCCTAGGCACGCCACTGTACATATGCATGATAAACGAAGCGTCAATAGCTTAACGGATAAGGTGTCGGACTTGTGATCATGAGGTTGCGAGTTCGAACCCCACCCATTACACAATTGCCGTGAACCCACTCCAGATACAAGCACATTTAGCTTAGTTGGAGGGGTTAAAGGGATTGTGAATGCTACCCCTATTGCTAGTAATTAAAAAAAAGAAATCATTAAAAAAACATTCTTTTATAAGGTAATTCCTAAATTTTACCTGTTACTCAGCATTAAAAGCGAAGAGTTCACTTACCCTTCAGTAAATTACTTGACCTTTTATAGCACTTTGGAGTAACAATTATTATAATAGAAGCCGAGTATATGGAAACAATAGATTATCGAACGATATTTTCGAGACAAGCCACGTGTAACCATTTTTATTTTAGACTAGCTTTTGCCCGCGACTTCGTACGCGTAGGAAGGTTTTCCCGCACAAATCCCGATCCCGTGGGAATTTCGGGATAAAAAGTAGCCTATGTGTTATTCTAGAATGTCAACTATCTACTTACCAAATTTCATCCAGATCCGTTCTGTAGCTTTTGCGTGAAAGAGTAACAAACATCCATCCATCCTCACAAACTTTCGCATTTATAATATTAGTAGGATAGGAAGGATTCAGCCAGTGTCACGTTGTGACGTCATAACTAAGAGGTGGACCATGAAATTTGTAACTTCTTGGTAACTACTCGTACCTAGCTGAAAGAACGTACATTGACTTACTTGACTTAATGTCCTAAGTCCTCTAGGTGGGGCAGAGGGCGTTTACAGTGCTCTAACATCGCGTTCTTTCTTGGGCTACGCGCATTACCTCAGGCCAAGTAAGCTTACTTGGAAGCGTTTCCATTTCCCCTGTGGGGTTCAATCTAGACCTTGTTTAGTGATGTGACTAGGATGCCTTTGGAGAGTGTGGCCAATCCAATACCACTTTTTTTCTTCCACTTTCGTCTTTACCATCATAACGTGGCGGGAAGGCCCTGGTCTTCTGCGGAGGTCACCAGGAGCTCCCTGTGCAACGCCTGTTCGGGTACTCCCCAGGGAAACTCTAAAAAGGTCTCTCTAGAGCCTTGCTATGTATGGTCAAGTCACCACTGTGCCTCTGTTTTCACACATGGTGTACTGTCTTACTATGTGTATTATCACTGGCTTTAGTAACACATGCTTGTGACAATGTTATATTTTACGTAAATATACGTTGTGCATGTACAAACACTACACCTGGGGACACGGATCTCTGCAAAGAAACGCCTGATTCCATACTGTTTTATTGAATAAAGTTCAAATATATAGGTAGCACTAATAATAAGTCCAGTTTACATTTCTAAAAAAAATATTTATGAGGCAAAAAATATTTTTTTATTTTCTCACCATTGTAACGATACCTTCTACTACTCCAATAAAAGAGGGTAAAATAGATGTACCATTAAATTTAATGTAGTATTAATAAACAGTATTTTATAAAAAACCTGCCTACCTATCTACCTATGCTAGAAACCGGCCTACCTACCTATCTGACACACTCTCAGGAGAGAAGAGGAGGAGGTTTGGAGTATAGTACTTGCGGGACGGCTTGGCAGACCACTCCAGGATCGCCTTCTACTCCGAGATGTCTTCGCCGTACAGCAGCTCGAGCAAGGCGGTCTGGCAGTAGGCTCCCAACAAGGCGTCTGGGCAGCAGGCTCTCAGCAAGGCGTCAGGGCAGCAGGCTCCCAGTAAGGCGTCAGGGCAGCAGGCTCCCAACAAGGCGTCAGGGCAGTAGGCTCTCAGCAAGGCGTCAGGGCAGCAGGCTCCCAGCAAGGCGTCAGGGCAGTAGGCTCCCAACAAGGCGTCAAGGCAGCAGGCTCTCAACAAGGAGTCAGGGCGGCGGGTACTGCACTTCCTCTTCCACCACTCTTCTCGAAACTCGTCGAGAACTAAACTCTTCAGAAACTGGTCCCAGACTGAACTGCCGGAGATGGCCCCCAGCGCCTTTTATACCCAGCTCAGCGTTCAAAATCCATTCCATTCTCATTCTGTACCAGAATTCAAATTGTAGAGTCCAAAATAGTCCATCTTGCCAGTTATTTGATCAGCCAGTTATATTCGAGCATAATTTATTAAACCTCTTCGATAAAATCTGAGAGTGTGTTTTAGAAATTTATAATTATAATTTAAAATGTCGTTAATCAGTAGACAACCACAATATAATATACAATATTAAGCTAGTCCTATCGAAAAAAGCGAATAACAATTATATAATAAAAGTATGAACAACCTTTTTAGTCTATTAGCCGTTCAGTGGCTACAAAGAAGATGAAATTACAGTTTGTCAGCCTTGACGTAAAAAATGTCATGACAAGAAAATATTTGTTTTGATGGATGAATTATGGATTATGATTACAAAGAAAACGTAAGTTATTTGGTATTTGTAATAACAAATACTATACCATAAATATATATCTTTGGCCATACTTCCAACTTCTAAAACTGTATACAATCCAACACTGAACTCGTACAAAACGCTTTCAATACTTAATGCCTTTTCCCGCCATTCACACGCCGCCATTTTGAGAACCTTAGGTAATATCGTTTCATAGTATTTATAGCAAAGTTTATTACGTAAGCAGTAGGTATTTATATTGATACAGTCGGCAGCATAAATACCTTACACTCACGAAATATTCGAAAGCAATTTTCTCGTTCTACATATTTTCTATTCTTTCCCTCGTTCGTTTTTTATGGCCGCTTGTACACACATAATTATTATTATAGGTTTGTATACTATATTTTTTATGAGTCCGTACACCGATCATAAATATATAATACGTATTTTCTACTAAAATAATGAATACAGGTCTAGAAAACACTATTGCAGCATAATATGTGAACAACAATATTTACCTACATCTGTGTTTTAGATGAAGTAAGCTTTTGAATTTCTCGTATTGTAACATATTTATGCTCGCAACTGTACCTAAAGTTAGGCACGACTGAATCGGATAAAGCGCAAGGTAGCATAAAATATTAAATGAATTCGAGAGTTCAAAGCGTTTTCAAACGGTTAACTTTGTTTTTTACTTGGGAACAACATTAATTATTATTTAAGATTGCAATGTGACAGAATTAGTTCATGATACTGACACATAACAAAGGATATTCAAAGCTGATTGTAAATTTATAAGCCGTAGGCAATTCGTATCGTAGTGTCCCACAAATTGTTAATATTGAATTTTTCCACCAGTTCATGTACATAGGGTTCATTAATAGAGTTTATGCCTTACGATGTTCCACACTTACTTTCAATGTTAGGCTAATTTTTGGAAATGGAAGAACCGATTTGAACGAGACTTGGTAAGATAGGTGCTAGAACCAATTTCTTTTTCTTCTTTTTTTTTAAAGAGTTAAAATTTATTTATTATTATTTATTTATTTTAAATTGTTAGTTAAGAACATAACCCGAAAGAGTTTAAAGGGACAGAGTGTGTTTTTTTTATCACGCGAGTGGAACACGGCTCCGCTCGCGTGGATGGTTTTCTTCAGAAAATAAGTACCCAATGTTACTCTCCAGCCCTTCAACTATCTTTACACTACAAATCACATCAATATGTTGCTCCGTTTTGATGTAGAGAAAAAGTTATTTAAAAAATCTAAAAAACCCGACTGCTCAATTAAAATACAAGAAGCAAAAAGATTTTTATTTTAAAAGTGATAAGCAGGCGGGACCCAATTGAACATATTTTTTTTTATGGGATGGGTCCGCCTGCTTATCACTTTTTAAAATAAAAATCTGCTTGTTTCTTGCATTTTAGTTGAGCAGTCGGGTTTTTTAAATAACTTTTTTTCTTCATCAAAACAGAATAACATATTGATGTGATTTGTAGTGTAAAGATAGTTGAAGTATATATATGAAATAACTTTTTTTATTCAACATTTTAGTTAAAATATTAATTAACAATTTTTTAGATTTCCCGGTCGTGTCACATTGGCACTCCACCGGATTCAGAAAGTGAAGTCCATATTTTTAAACTTTCTCATTGTATTATTTTGCTAGTATTACACTAATGATAAACATGATATATCTTTTTGAAAACCTTGTAATAAGCCCTTTAATTTGATACCCATATTGCAGTATTCGAAAAAAAAAATGTTTTTTCACCGTGTATAATGGCTTCGCACAGCCGCCATGTTTAATTTTTTCAAATGTCACATATCTAAGAACAATTGGGCTGCTAATACAAATCTAACGATACCTCAATTGTGTGAATCCGTTCAGCGGTTCTAGAGATATGAGGTAATAAAGAATATTACATACATACATACATAAATACATACATACATACAAGATACGCGCGAAAAACATAACCCTTCCTTTGCAGTCGGGTAAAAAGAACAAACAAACACACTTTCGCATATATAATATTGCATAAGTTTATATAGTTTATATTTTATCAAACATCCATCTATTTAAAATAGCTTAGTTTAGTTTAGCCATTTAGACATAATTGGGAAACAACTCAATCACACCAAAATGGATGAACATACCTGGATGAAGCTCAATTGCATCCAGATACCTACGTTCACCCATTTAGATGTGATTGAGTTGTTTTTCAATTATGTCTAAAGCCGGCTCTACACGTTGGCCAACACAGTGGCGAATGTAGTGGCCAGTGCCTATTCGCCAACGTGTAGAGGGGGTGTTTGTGCACCCAACATGCACAAACACCCCGTCTACACGTTGGCCAATAGGCATTGGCCACTACATTCGCCACTGTGTTTGCCAACGTGTAGAGCCAGCTTAAAGGGAGAGACAGATTGATGTAAAGAAACTATCACATACGCTACTTTTTCCCGGTTATATGTGCGTCATTATACTACTTAATATTTATAAAATGTATAATTTTAACTTATCTATCGTATTGGGTGCAACCTGTAATGGTAGATTTGAAGTTTTCAAATAAATAAATTTCCACGAGAAAAGTGTTACAAGCAGCCCGAAACAGTATAAACTGACAAAAATGTATTTTATTATTAACTATTTACACAATACCTCGGTTCTCATTTAATTAGCCTTTTCTTAAGGGCCTATACTATAAGTCGCGGCACGAAACTTTAGCGGTGACCGTTATTGCGCAGAAGTAAAAATTAAGGTACCTGAGGGGGCTAGCGGGATGAAGGGCGGCCGTACGTAGCGCCGATTGGCTCTCCAGCCGCATTATGTTCCCCGCGCCGATACGACGCTCCGCGCACATCCCGTGTACAGTCGCGTCATTAATTGTATTGTTATTGCTGTTATTTTTTGTTGTTGTTTTTTTGTTAAGTTTGAATTTGTTTGTTAAATTAATTTTTTAGTTTGTTTGTGACTTTAAAGTGAATATACCTAGAAGAAATACTGTTTTGAAAAGACAGGCAAGGAAAATGGTTTAAGACGTGAATTGCTTTTTAAAAAGGGAATCTAACGAATTAATTGATTCTTTGAAACAAATTAAAAGTGAGATTGACGAAGCTACAAATACTTTACTCAGTCATTCGGACAGCATCACTGTAAATTTGAGAATGGTTCTCTGTAGATTCAGATTCACTGTAGATTCTCTGATTCAGATTAGACTTAAATCTAAAATAAAAATTTTCAAATTAACAAATAATGTTTTTATTTTTATACTCCCCACAAAACTTGTTAAAAATTATATCTTTGGTACCTACTATAAATCCTTGGACATTGGCATTGGAGATAAACTATTTATTAAGATAATATTATTTGCATGCGCGACAGTACTCATGCGCAGCTATCCTCTACATTTCGTTCAGCGCTAGACCTACTAGCTATATGACATTACATTAAAATAATGTCATTAACGTTATTTAGCTAATAATTGTATTGCGTGCGCGACAGTACCCATGCGCAGCAATCCCCTCCGCGTATCGTTCAGCGCTAGACTTACGTGCCGCTACCTATACCTCAAATGGCTTAGCATGATCCTCCGTTATGTCGAAAATACTGCAGCAATTATTTTGAATTAAATATATGGTAAAGTTGAGGATTCATTTTAGGTAGTCTATGTTTGACGAAAACACGATTCCATAAAATTTTTTTTATAGAAAAAAATTCCAAAGTTATCTCCAAACCGAACAATAAACCGCTGGTATTCAAAAATAACTTCAAATTAGATAATGAAACTTTGCATATTAATTGAACTATCTATAAAGCAGGTCTTATGTTATTTACTTTTTTCAAATTACCATTATTTTCACCGTAAAACGAAATAAACTAAATTATCGGTGTCTTGGAGTTTTTTCCCTGCCACCCTGTCTCGCTTGCTCGCGTGACCGCGGCCAGTAATGTGCGAGCGAGACAAAGAGTGAGAAGCGCTGAGGTAGTATAGGCCCTTAAGTATTATAACCGGATCATAGATGGGGAAAAGTTCGACCCCAAGTCGGTTTCCAGTCTGACTGAATGTAGCTGAGCAATAGTACTGTTACTAGTGTTGAATGAAGCATGAAACGACTACTTATCTGATCTCCACAACCTTTTTTTTGTCAGGTGGGAAAATCATCGACTTCTTCCGCTCTGGGTTCAGCGGAAGGGTGTGTCAGACTTGTACTGACTAAAAACCCACCCTGTTCCTTCAGCTGCCCGTTAAGTTCCGGGGCCGCGGTATCTCGTTAAAACATTCCCGCAATGCCGGCAGGCAATGGCCCTATGGACCCCCGTCACCGGTGCTGACAGCTCCGTGAGGCGCGCGCGGAAAACGATGCGCCGCCGACCAGGGCCTGGTCCTTACCGGACGGTGAGCTGCCCTTGCTCGCCGTCCGCAAGCCCACGCCTACAGAGGCCGGAGATCGGCACGCGATCCCCGTCGCCCGGGGCCATTCCAGACGCCCGAGGCGACCTCCACTACCTAGCAGCTGGGTATACCCATTATACCCATTAGCAAGACTGATGTCAAATTTTCTGGCTTCGATCAATGCCTGGAAAGCAAGGAGGTTGAAAGCACGGATGTTAAGATAGTCGACCATCCACGGACAGACCTTGGCAAGTGCTGCTTAACTTGAAAGGTCGACCCACGCAACTGTTATTATTTAGCCAGAAGTAGAACTAGAATTCCTCACACTACGTACTATTACTACGTATTACAAATAAAAATTCGCCAAAACCATAACGTCGATGTAGAATAAATACCTCGTATGTCAAAAAAGCATTTTTTCCTTTTTTTTGTAAAAATCGTATGAAAACCACGTATTTTATAATACGGTGAAACTCTGAACCGAGTATATGACTACAAGTGCCATCTATGGAGTAAAATGAAAACCTCTTATCTATAGAGACATGGGCGTTTAAACAAAAACTACGTAGATATAAGAACAGAAAACCTCTTATATCATTTCTCTGGCTTAATCCAGTTAAGTAACGCATTAGTTCATAACATAAATAAGTCCTTTTTATCATTCAAAACATGAGACAAAAGCACATAAAAATTTCAACATTGACAAAATTAACTGTTTTTTTCGTTTCCTGTGATTTCTGGACATACGGGGTTATCATTCTACAGCGACGATAACGCGATAAGTATGTAGGTACAAAATAGTAAGCAGGCTTAATCAATAATTATAGTTTCAATAATATTAATAACAAAGCATTATATAATTATATAGATAGCATTCACACACAGTGTAATTCACGCTAGTAGGCTTCCATTATCTCTGACAATAATTATTACGAAATAGGTACCTAAATGTGTCCTAATTCAATGTTAGTATGAGCCATTACTTTGGCCTTTTAATAATAAATATCTATTGAAAATTTAGTACTTTAGTGTTTATATAATTACAATTTTGAATTACGTTGAGGTTAGTATGTATTAAATGTGTAGTCAATTGTTTTTATTTTCGTAATGATGAAGTATTTAACAAATTATTATCAGACTAGCCTCTGCCTGCGGCTTCGCTCGCGTCTACAGTTTCGCATGATATGTTCCAGTTTCCGAAATCGATTGTAGCCTATATGTTGCCCAGACTTAATAGTTTCATCGAAATCCGTTAACTAGTTCAGGAGATTACCGTGTACAAACAGATAAACAGACATACATTTTATTTTAAATTCTTACTCCATTACTGTTAACAAACCTCCTCAATTATTTTTGTAAAATATTCAATGTACAGACACACTTTTTTACTGTTTTGTTATATGTATGGAAATGGGCCCTAAATGTGACTGTGGATTCAAACCTATGACCCGTAAGTCATGCCAGAAGACACTGGGCCATCACTGCTTGCAACATTGATTGACACTGAGATAATATTACAATTTAATTTGAACGTTTTTCAACCGACGACCAAAAGAGGAGGTTATCAATTCGAGGCGTAAATATATATATATATATTTTTTTAATGTATGATCACCGATTACTCGAAGACGGCTGAACCGATTTGGAAAATTCTTTTTTTGTTTGAAAGGGTATACTTCGAAATTGGTCCCATTGTCACCAGATGAGGATCTGATGATGGGATCCTGGAGAAACGAGGGAACTCTTCAAATATTATAGGCACACCTATGGTGTTTTGGGTATTTCTTATAGTAACTTGTGCAGTTGCTCTCAAAAAGTACCATTTGGGGAAGTGGAACTGATGATGAAGACCAGAGATGGCCGCCCACCCTACTCAATAATAAGTATTTTGTGAATTGCGATTCGATTACTCGAATATGGATGTTAAGCACTTTATGTTCGTCACAATGCATATGGTGATGTAGAGCTGATGGTGAAGTACCAGGAGAACTCCTCAACAATTAACGGCCCAGCATTGGGAAAAGCAATATTTTGTAAATTGTTATAAGTAGTTGACATTTAGGCTCTTTTAACTAGGTAAATTAAAAATCGACCAACTGAAAAGAGTGAAATAAAAACTTTTTACCAAAAAATTGAACCGACTCTCAAAAACACTGCAAAGTGAAAAATAACTTTAATTTTGGAAGTCGGTGCCAAAAACGAAAATACAAAACTAAAGACACCGACTACCGAAATTAAAGTTATTTTTCACTTTGCAGTGTTTTTGGGAGTCGGTTCAATTTTTTGGTAAAAAGTTTTTTTAAGTACCAAAACAAGCCTTTAGGTTCAGACTCATTTTTGTTTATCTATTCCAAAATTCACAAAATTTAATTTAATTACAAATAAAGCACTAGTACAAGACAAGACCAATTAATTAGTTAGGTACCTTCAGTCAATTAATATTTTAGAACATATTTTATTAAACTCACAATCAAAAACAATCAAAGCTATTATCAATTTTATTAATAATAGGTAGTTGGGTAGACTTTATGACTTTACAAAGAAAGGTTTCATAAACTTACAGAAAGCAGTTTACATAATGAACTACGATAATTATCATTATAGTAGAAACTCAAAAAGTTAAGTTAAGTTTAAGTGTGGCGTCTCGCAGGTCAACCTCTGAGGTTGTAGGCTACTTAACCGGACTTGCCTGTGGTTGCCTTAATCAATAAAGTAATTAAAGCCTCTAGCCAGGGCTTATTCCAAAATATAAAACTAGGCGACTACACCCTAAGGACAACCCCGTGGGGTACGGACCTCGGCTTAGGGCATCGCAGAGGGAGTGCAGCTAGGGACAGGCTGGATCAGGTCATTATTATTATTAATAAGGGAATTTAAAGCTACTGGCTCAGTGTCGCGGCCTGACTCTGGCAAGGGTCGGGGCGTATTTTATATTATACACCATAATAGAATTAAATAAGAACTTAACATTAACAAAGGGTGTTACAATACGTGGTCTTATACAGACAACCTTTGGATGGATTTGACACAACAGCAAAAAATAAATATGCGCTCAGTCCATGGTGTACAATTTACTTATCATACAATACATAAGTAATAAACTACATAGGTACTTATATATTCTAACACAAAATTTTGAGAATACCATGAAATCGATGTTAAAGACCAGTTTTTATGCAGTAGTTTCGCCTGCAGCTGCGTGAGAGTCAAGAAATTATCCCTAAGCAATGGACTACCGATTAGCCGATGATTCAATTAGGTCTCATGGTAATTTCATTAGATCAGTTCAGGTATTTCCCAGAATACAGAGTGTTATCAGTTTACCGCGACGAGAAAAACATTTTAAAGTGTGAACATAAACAAAACTAAGCGACATACAATATTCTACAACACCTATTTAACCTACTTGATGTTAATTTACGTTCGGCACTCTCTAAAAACATTCTAGTAAAACGTTTGGCTAAAGAAATCAGTATAAAAATCCCATCACCCTAAATCGCCTATAATCATTTTGATTGGAATAAAACACTAAGCACCCGTTAGGGAAATTATAGGGAGGGTTGAAAAGGGAGCAGGTTGTAACAAGGGGAGTTGGAGAAACCATGGCTTGCAATCAAGGTGTCGGGGGTAAAATCGTTCATGACAGTTTGGTTTGCATTTTAACAACATTTTTCTAATCTCTTAAATAAAATGCATGGTGATGACAGCTAACATTTAGAAACTTGATACCATTTTGTTATTAGATGTAACTTACATTAGTACTGTTAAAACAACAAAGTCAGCTCTTGAAAACAACAAGCATACAAGTAATTAGAATTAGATCACTATTTTTTTACAGTAACTGGCTCAGACAATGGTGCTGACTGCTCTTTGAGGCGCGTTAATTTGTGTTCTTCATTTGGGACTTCTATACGACCCACCCGTATAGAAGTCCCAAATGAAGAACAAAAATTAACGCGCCTCAAAGAATAGTCAGCACCATTGTCGGAGGCCAATTGGGCCAATGCCTGCCGGGGTTACAGGAATTTCCCAGCATGCAAAGGCAACTGAAGGGACATAGTGGGTTTTTAGTCTATTTGATGATTTAGCCCCAAAAAAAATCCTAGGAGAAAGGACTATGGGGTCTACCCCTTTAAAGGAGAGATGATAAATCTGATATTGGGGTGCGTTGAAACATCTAAGGGCTCATAGACTTATACATAATAATTAACACAAAAATAATAATTTGTACATTTCACAACTTCAGTTGTTTAAATTTGTTGGTGCTTATTGGCTTAGCTCTGTTCAATCTCCTGCTTGATAAAATTAGAAAGTAAATAAATAACGTTTTTTGTTACTCTTCGCCTATTATTTTTATTCGTTGCGGGTTCCCAGATGGTTGAACTGATACTACGGGACACATCTTGGGAATTATCTTGAAGCGTCAAAAGCCGGATTCTAACTGAATGGGCCATTATACTATTGCCATGTACCCACTCCAGACACAAGCATATTCGACTTTGTTGGAGGGGTTAAGAAGAGTTCTCTTTTTTTTAAACTAGCTGAATTTGCCTGATAACATGTAGCCGGGCAGCAAAAAAACTATCTGTAGATTTTTATTGTTCTAAAAAATACAACGTGTGACAGAATAAACGCAACTCCTGAATGTAGTTGGTTCAGAATCGGCTTTTGAATCGGTTTCCGTCATAAAAATAGGTGTTACATTTTGATGAAAAATCATTCATTTAACTTAAAATGGAAACACAGTATCATTACAAATTAATACAATCCTTAATTCAAGGAAATTTTGTGCGTGTCGCGTCGGCCGCTAACATTGCATGAGTGTATGCGTCTGCGTAAGGATATTGTATGACGCACATAGATTTTGCGTTTAGTAAGGATAACTATTTTGTAAAAAATGCCTAGGTTTGGTTTCAGTTTATTTAGTTACGGATGTACTTTTAGACTTATAATTTAATATTCTAATTGGGGTGTCTGAGTTATTGCGCTTAATCTGTTACACGTTGTATGTGCGCAGTATAGTGCGCTAACACAGCGCAGAATTTTTATGCCCACAAAAATTAGTAATACCAAGTAACCAAAACCAGCTGTAAAATCAACGGTTACGAATTCAAAAATATCAGCAATCCCTGAGGGTCATGTGTTTTAGTTAAACTGTTGTACATCAATATCAAATAGTGAATTACTGCTACCTAAACTAGACGGAGTCTGTCTTCTAGTAGCCAAAGTTCCTCCACAAATGCTCACAATACGGCTTTGGAATATTGCAGTAGATATTTCTAAAAACAAATATTTCAAACAAAAAAGGATTTTCCAAATCGGTTCAGCTGTCTTCGAGTAATCGCTGAACATACATACATAAAAAAAAATATATAAATGCTTACGAATAGTTAACCTCCTCCTTTTTTGGAAGTCTGACCGACTTCCAAACAGGATGAGGTTATCATAGCATGATAATAAAAGTACTGCAGCTATACATATTTAGAGACTTCACAAAAGCACAAATGCCGTTTAGGCCTTCGAGTTACCTAATACATCACACACTGACACGATTCATATCTCATGTTACTTGCCAATTAGTGGATGTAAAAATGAAAGTCGATTTTCTGGTGGTCGCTACTTTTGATTCTGGCTCTAATGAGAGGAGCAGTGGTTGGAGATAAAATGGGAAAAGTACCAAAAAAATAAAGTATTTATTTATTATTTATTATATACTTTATTGTACACCTTACAATATTTCATTTGATGCAAAAAAATAAAACTTGTGTACAATGGGCGGTCTTATCGCTCAGGGCGATCTCTTACAGACAACCTTTGGATGGACAAAACTAAAGGAGATAGATTTAGGGCTGTCAGTGTACAAACATCATAAATAATATTCATTGAAACTCAATGATATAATATACATATAATAAAATACAAAAAATATACTATATATACTAATAAATATTACATGCACAGTTGAGAAAGAAAGGGAAAAGCTACAGGAAAAGATAATGCTCCTTCACCATTCTTTTGAATGCTGGTAGCGTTTGAGCACGCCTCGCTTCTATGGGTAATGAATTCCACAAACGAGCTGCTTGAATAGTAAAAGATTTGTCGAAGAAAGAAGTGGAATGCATACGAATACTTAACTCTAAATTTTCCGATGATCTCAATGATCTAGAATGTGTGTCACAGAGGAATTGAAAGCGTTCCTTAAGATAAAAAGGAGTAAAAGGATTAAAGAGCACAGTATAAAGCAGAGAAAGTAAGTGAAGATTCCGGCGAAAACGAATAGGAAGCCATTTGAGCTGTGCACGGAAATCAGAAACGTGGTCATACTTACGCAAGCCAAATATAAACCTGATACAGAGATTTTGAAGTCGCTCTAGTATTATAAGGTATTTTAAAGTATTTTAAATATTATATTTAGTCTGTCGCTTATATTTTCAAAAAATATTAGCAGCACTTAGGTATTTTTCTTTTGACACATATTTACGAAGGAGTTTTCTGTTACGAACACTACGGCTGTTCTGTTATAAATAAAAAAATTGGCCAAGTGCGAGTCAGACTCGCCCATGCAGGGTTCCGTAGTAACGACGTCAAATAACTTTGTTTTTCATAGTGTTTGTATGAATTACAAAGTTATATTTGCGGATTTAGAAAATATGCTGAATCTCAAAAACTGCTGACTTGATCTCATTCGAACTAATGTTTGTTGATAGTTTACATTAACATCTACAGCATATATTTTTTTTTAGATTTTTCACTCCATTATTACAGAAGTTAGAGATAGGGGGGACAGACATTTTACCACTTTGGAAGCGTATATCTTTTAAACAATCAACTTTATGAAATAGTGGTTTTAGAAACCTCAATGTCATTTTTAAAGACCTATCTATAAATACCACACACGCATAGGTTTCATGAAAAAAAAATATTTTCAGATTCAGTTCCATGTATGGGGGAGCCCCCTTTATTTTAAATATTTTTATTGTTTTTCTTAAAATCGTAAAGCGTTTTATAGAATACATCTACCTACCAAGTTTCACATGTATAGTCTTAATAGTTTCGGAATAAAACGGCTGTGACATACGGACGAACGGACAGACGGACAGACAGACAGACAGACAGACAGACCGACATGACGAAACTATAAGGGTTCCGTTTTTTGCCATTAGGCTACGGGACCCTAAAAATGACGACGTTACAGTGAATTGAAACTGTCAAAGCAAACATCACGGCTTTTTAGCAAAAAAGTGACGTTAACAGCCCCCACTCCTGAATAGTCCTGAACTATGAACACTTTGACAATTTTAATTGATTTGAAAAGGCAAAAAATACTTGTATAATATTTATTGAAAATCTAACTGATTGAACAAATGAAGTTAACATTGAAAAAAATTAAAAGTTCTATCAACCATTAAATGAAATCAATAATTATATTATGCATTTATAGCGTAGATACTCACAAATATATCATATATCCGTTACAAAAGAGAAAAACTGTCATTGCTTTCTAGAAAAAGCCAGTTTGGAACATTGTGTTAGCTAAACGAATTTAGGCATCAAAAACGTGTTCTGAAACGTAGCGAAATTTCAGAGCAAAAATTAAATACATACAACAGCTGCTAAACTTTTTTAAAGCTACATACATACCTGCATGATATAGCGTATGTACTGAATGTATAAAATAAAAAGAAAAGATTGTCCGAAAAATTAAGAATTTTTTTACTACTAATGACCTCGATCTCGCCTGATGGTAAGCGATAGATAAGGTCTAACATGGGACGAGCGAGCCCAAAATATGCCTATTTACTCGTGCTTTAAAGACTGAAAGGTCATAAGTGGCAGGGAACACAGAAGCCTGCAGAGAATTCGACTGCTTGGCTTTGCGCACAATAAATGTGGAAGAGAAGCGCTTGGTACGGTATATCAATTTGATTAGTTATGATAATAAATTTTAGCTCACTCTGCAGTGCAAGGGCCTTAATTACGCATATATTTGTGTTGACGGTGCCCGACAGGGCCATTGCCTGCCGGGGTTGTGGGAATGTTCCAATGAGATACCGCGGCCCCGAAACGAAAAAAACAGTCAAAGGAACAGTGTGGGTTGTTAGTCAATAGAAGTCTGATACTCCCTTCAGCTCCAACCAAAGTGGAAAGAGCCACTGGAAGATTTTTTACCAAAAAAAAAACCACAAAAATTTCGAATTTTATTTGTATTTTTAATCGACTTCCGAATAGACTGTACTTTTTTGTATATTTGATAAGATATTTATCTGTCAGTTGTGGATTTCTTTTTAGGGTTCCGTACCCAAAGGGTAAAACGGGAAAACCTTATTACTAAGACTCCGGTGTCCGTCCGTCTGTCTGTCTGTCCGTCTGTCATTAGGCTGTATTTCATGAACCGTGATAGTTAGACAGTTGAAATTTTCACAGATGATGATGTATTTCTGTTGCCGCTATAACAACAAATACTAAAAAACAGAATAAAATAAATATTTAATCCCATACAACAAACGTGATTTTATAGATAATGGAACGGAACCCTTCGTGCGCGAGTCCAATTCGCACATGGCCGGTTTTTTATAACCTATTTTTTGGACCAACATGGAATAAGATAGTAAACAAATGGAGACTATAATAGACATATAACAGAAACACATTTCCTTCTCAAATCAAGTATGTATTCTAGTGTAACAAAACAAGGTATTCGAAACAGGCCACATGGCAAATGACAGCCGTCTAATAACAGTCGAGTATCTACATGTATTTGTATGGCCTTTGTACACAATGTTTCACTAAATAAATAAAATTACGACGTATCAGGAATTCTCAGTACTTTGTTCGAGTTTATCGTGAGGGAAGAAAATGCGTATTTATTATTGTATATGTGGTTTCAGATTATTAATTCTCAGTAGGTTTTACAAGCTGCTTAAACCATGCGAAATTCGAAAATTATAACATGGAATATATTAATAATTATCTATAATCCATACTAATATTATAAATCCGAAAGTAACTCTGTCGGTCTGTATGTTACCTTTTCACGCCTAAACCGCTGAACCGATTTAGATAAAATTTGGCATGGGAATAGTTTAGGACCCTGGGAAGGACATAGAGTAGTTTTTATCCCGGAATTCCCACAAGATTGGGAATTACGTGGGAAAAACCTGCCACGTGAACGAAGTCGCTAGCAAAATCTAGTGATATTATAAAGCGGAAAATTTTGCTTGTTTGTTTAAACGCGCTAATCTTTGAAAAAACTACGTAGATATAGATGAAATTTAGTATTGAAGTAGATTGAAGAAAATTATAGACTACGGCTAAGGTTAGGTATAGGGCCTATGCCCAACTGCAAGAGGATAAAAAATAAAGTTCACAGAAGGGAACTGCGCGACTACTAGTTATAAAAATAAAACTTAAGATGGATGGATGTTGCCGAATTGTTCGAAAGAGTTACCGCGGCCTCGGAACACGAAGGGCATATGATGGAACATGGATGGGCTTTAGTCAGTAAAAGTCTGACACAACCTCCCGCTTCGCCGAGATCAGGAGGCAGTCATTGGATGATTTCCCATACTTAAAAAAAAAAGATGGATGGATGGCTGAAGTTATGGATGTTTGTCACTCAAGCACGCCAAAATGTCTGAACTGATCTGGACGACATTCAACAAAGAGAAAGATAATAGTGTAGAATAGCTGGCATTTAACATACTTTTATTCCGAGAAAGCCACCGATATTTGCATCAGTTTTTTTTTTTGGGTGGGAAAATCATCGAATGACTGCTGTGGGTGGAGTGGAAGGGAGTGTCAGACTTCTACTGACTAAAAACCCACCCTGCGCCTTCAGTTGCCCTTGCGATGCGGGGCTGCGGTATCTCGTTAGAACTTTCCCACAACCCCGTAAGGCAGTAGCCCTATCGGGCCCCGTCAATGCTGCTGACTGCTCTACGAGGTGCGCGCGGAACACTACGCGCCGCCGACTTGTGTCTGGTCCTTACCGGACGGTGAGTTACCCCTGCTCACCGTCCGCAGGCCCGCGTCTGCGGTGGCCGGAGATCGGTGCGTGATCCCCAACGCCCGGGGCGTCTCCCACGGCAGCTGGGGCGTGAGGAAGAAAGTTGTCTCTCCCTCACGCGTTCAGCCTCCTCGTTTGCTAGCATGACTGCATCCTATTCCCTCTCGCTCCGCACCATGGTCTGAACCAAGGCCTCCGCCTCCGCCTCAGGACACGGTGGTGATCTGCCCAAGCAGGGCACACCTCCACTGTATGCTCCACCGTGTCTTCCGGGTGGTCCTCACAATGACGACACCCGGACGTATCCTCCCGCTGTATCCGAAACAGCCATGTCCAGCTTAGGAACAACCAGTGTCTCTATATATCCATTAGGCAACGAAATATGTCGAGCACTGGAGCACTGGTGCTTCATAATTAAGAAACCAAAAATTCAAACAGACTTTACAGAAACAGAATAATATAATTCTTTGGAATTTGTGTAGAATTTCAGAATCATGAAAACCACCTAAAATTAATTCTAAAATAAAGAAATCGTTAAAGAAATACATTACTTACTTCGGTATTCAATAATTACTTATATTAATTAAATACATTTTCATGCAGTAAAG
Source organism: Tholera decimalis (assembly GCA_943138885.2). Classification (NCBI taxonomy): domain Eukaryota; kingdom Metazoa; phylum Arthropoda; class Insecta; order Lepidoptera; family Noctuidae; genus Tholera; species Tholera decimalis. The sequence goes on from OW964565.2 coordinate 23,482,101, forward strand.
TTACCGTTTCGTGGATTTTACCAATGTTACTGCTTCTAAGCTGTGCACGTATTCGTATCGACTGACTATAACTTGGTATCAGAGACAACCTACCTCCTCAGCACATACTACATTAAACTTGGTAAGTAAACGGTATAGTTTTATGACTACGGAAACGGTGTAAAGAATGATATCTGTCATGCAAAGCCGTGCCATGAAACCCACTACGAATTTATGCGTCCAAAATAATATGACGAATGAAATTCTTTGACAAGTGAACTTTTGCTTTATCGCTAAAAACTTCAGTCGTTGATATTGAGAGAGTACGTGACTGTTATATTTAAAGTCGAAATGAATATTAAAATTGATACTTTAGGCAAAAGATTTACAACAAATCTCTCAAGTCTTAAAAGTATTTTCATATAATGTAATACTGTGATTTTTCATAATCATGACACATAAATTATAGCCGTTGGCATGTTACCGAATATCGTCATAATATTCAACTGTTGGGGCGGTCCGCAGTGAATGAGTGTGTGAGTGAATGAGTGAGTGAGTGAGTGAGTGTCGTGCCGTGCGTCCCCGTCGTTTGGCTCCGTCACTTAACGTTGGAGTTGTAAACAAATGCTCGTGGTAGAAGATGAAGACAATTACGCCGGCCCGGGCGGGGCGGCACGCTACTGTTTATTCATGTTAACCCGCTACACGTTTCTACACAGAATTTCTTTCAATCCGAATTTCCCGATACAAACGTTCGTGACTCACTCAATGCTATGGGCGTCTTGTTGACTTATTACGACTTTCTACTTCTCTAATGTCAAATTAGAACAACGCTATTTAAATGAATGAAACTCCATCCAACTCCAAATTCAATTAAAATAACATAATTATAATTATGCAAACCCATTACAATAAGGATTTCTGGACTGAATGACCCGTTCACCCCAAACAAAATAATATAGAATGATAAGGAAAATTAGTTGTCTCAAGCTTAATTAAACCAATAATTCAAATTTTATGAAAGTAGAATTGTCACCAAAACCATCTTAATAAGCCAAGGTTTAAAACAAATCCAGGGAGTTTTTCGTAAAATGAAATTAGCCGAAAAAGGCGGCGCCATTAAAATTACATTAGCATTAATAAGAGGAATGCTAATCTAAGGAAAATAAATCTGGGGCAAGAAATAAAAATAATCCCCCTGGCCAGCCGTTTAATGACGGCATGACAGATTTGCTTAGCGGCTTATTTTACGACTGTCGAATTTCCCTTCAGAAGAAAATAAAGTGTCCCGGTCGGAGATATAGTGTCGAACAGTTTACCCGATGTTAAATATTTTATTGGAATCCGGAAACGCCTAAAGGTTTCCGTTAAAGATAAGGCTGATTTTCCTCTACTTTTGTTGGAAAACTTTTCTAACATCTTAATGAAGTTTTCATTGAGACGGCACTTTAATCAAGCGTAGTTGCTGGGCTGAGTTTGAACTTTAAAGTCGATTTCTTCTTGCTAATACATAGCAACAGAAATAACTTAACAGTTGGATACTTTAGGTACGTGGTGTAAATTAAACTAATAACATATAATTACTTCGTAAGTCAGGTTTTCTTCAGCAAAGCCAGGCGCCAGCCATTAAGCGTGACCTCCTTGCATGCTTTAACATCGAATAAATGACCGGCACGTTTAAATAAACCAGACCTTGCCAATCTACCGCAAAAAGGTCAGATAAAAGAGGGTTGTAAAAAGTTTTGAATTAAAGTCAAGCGATTCATTACACATTTCAAAGAAGTTTACTATAGACAGAATTGCTTTGGCTTATTTTTTTTTTATTTGACAAGTTTAAAATAATTTACACTCAAAAATGTATACTTAATGCAAGTCATGGTATAAAGTTGATACATAAAAATATATTTAAAATTTATTTAACAATCATTGCGTTTTAATATACTGTATACTAAAACTTATTTATTCTTTGAGCCTGCAATAAAAAGACAGAGTCATTAAAAACAATACAATGGTACGTTCTATTTACTTGTGTTCTTTCATTTATACAAGTTACAGCTACAGTAACTAGGTTAATAAACGTAAGAAAGGAAAGAGAAAAAAATCACTGCATTAAATTAAATTATACTAATAAATTAACTTTATCAATTTCATTCAGAAAGTCTTTGAATTCAAAGAATTACACTAAAAAGAGTGTTTATATCGCACAACAAGATTAGTTTGTGTGCGTTTATACAAGCCAGCGCATAAATTACGCAGTTAATAATAAAATATTCACGTTGTCACAGGAAAAGCTAATCCAGAAGCTACTCCAGAGAATTGAGTGTTGCTAAAGCAAAGCCCAAAGGCGGCCATCATTTAGAGTGAGTTTAACACTCTTTTATTCTAATTAGTCCTTAGGGGACAAACTCAGAGGGTCTGCACTCCAAGCAACGGATAGGAAATGTTAGCTTCCCACTCTCCAGGGACACTTGTTTAATTCACAGAGATATCATACCCAGACCGTACTTTATAAGCTGTTTAACATAAACACGATACAAAGTATACAAAAGCTAACAGTAAATAAATCTATTTCATTCAAAACAGCTTGCAAAACTCATAACTTTATTTTCAATGCAATCCTGTCAAACATTTCCTGACATACAAAACTTAGTTTCGGCATATCAATGCGGGTAAACAAATAAAACAACATCCCACGTCACATGCAACAACGAAAAACTATCGCATAAAAAGTTTTCCCAACAAACCATCTATTATGAACTGATGACGCAGCGTACGTACGGACGGGCGTACGGGCATATTTGCCGATTCCAGCAACTTTCAGTCCTACACGGTGCCTACACGTATTCAGCCGAATTCAATTCTGGCCTCTCAGATATTCCACGTGCACAGAAATAGTCGATTCGGCTCCCGGCCGGGATCGATGGAACTCCGCCCTGGAAAAGATGGCGTAATATCACAACAGATGTCGGCGACGGTTATGTCAACTGGCTGTCCATTCACGAAACTAATAAAAGATTCAGCATTGTCGTTTGGCCGAAAGAGGGTCCTTCCAAAGCTTGTGGCCCGTTCCGAGCGATGCGTACGGCTCGCTCCGGACCTTAGGCCGTCATTATCACTGGATATGGTTTAGAATGAACACGGCCGTAATCTCTCGCGTTATTCCGTTTTTTAGCGCGCCCCTTTTGTATTGGTGGTTTTTGTCATATTGGGTGAGAATGAAAATTGCCCTGTATATTGCCTTGTATCTACATCGAGTGAATAGGGATTCAAAGCTGTTTTGCAGCGCACTGAATATGCTCTAACCTTTGTTATGTTATTAAAGCAGAGATTATGCTTATCTGTCGTGTTTTAGGAATTTCGTGTCATGGTGATGTTAATGTACCTTTGTACTTATCATTACTGCCGTGTTAATGCTGTAGGTGACAATTATGTATCTATATTATGTACATACGAAGACTAGACATGTACAAATGTTTAAAAGCAGTACTTATTGATAAATGGAACCTTCATAACTTCAAAAGGGTTTCAAAGAAGTATCTTTTAAAGCAGCATTTTCATAGGTACAGTCTTTGTCACTTCGGCGTCAGGAGTCGAATCTAATATTATACCACCTATTAATCTATAAAGCTATTTAGTCTTCAAGAAATGTAAATACATTTAAAGACTCTCGAAAAACATAACCCCACTTCTAGCCCGGTCGGGTAAAAATCAAATAATTACGTGACCTAAATACTTCATCTTGTCGGAACAATTCCGCGAAACCATTGTAAAACAAAATGCAATCATGTAAAATATGAAAAATAACACGAGAAATATGAGATCGGAAAGTTACAGCATAAAGTATATATATCAAATAGCAATTGGCAATTCCGGATAGAAAGGTTCGCCCTATAAAGTACGTGGGGCGGTCAAAAACAAACTTCTGCCATAAATAACCAGATCGGATAAGAGAAGGTACGCACTCAGCCATTTTATATTCAATAAAAAATGAGATAAACTAAATTGTCTTGCGATACAGTCGGTTACAAGATTTATGGGGACGGAACAATATTCATGTTTATTAAAAAGTTATCAAAGTATGTCCCTTTTAGTATGGGGTCAGACACTTGTGGAATACGTGCGTTCATGTAATGGAGACGAGATTGAAGACGTACGCCGTCTTGTTAAACAGACCACAATTTTGTGAGATAAAAGTTAATGTATATATAGTTAAGATATATTTTTTAAGTTAATTTCCCAAAAGGAAAACTCCCCGACAACAGACCCGGAACAACTATTTGTAGGCCATTTAAAAATTTGTTCCGATGTGGGATTCAAACCCACCTATGCTCTAGCACACAAACCTCATCCAATTTTAAACTGAAATACAAGCGAGAATTGACGATGCTCGATGGGGCCTTTGCCTGCCGTGGTCGCGGAAATGTTCTAACAAGCTACCTCAGCCCAGAGTTTAAGGGCGGAGTGTAAGGGCAACCGACAGCAAAGGGGGGTTTTTAATCAATAGAAATCTGACACACAGAAATCAAAAAAAGATTCGTCGACTAAATTATGTCAATATATTTTTCTTTCTATTACTTGTATAGATATTTTGGGTACCCACCCACTTAAATTAGTAGTGTAAAATGGAAGTTAGATGTGAATTCTAATTTGTCTTTCAATGTGAGTTTCAAATAAGAAGATTATAGATAGTCAATTACTATATTGGAACAAAAAGGCTAGCGAATGAGCTGACAGTGTACGTATGTTTGATCAAAAAATATTGCAATCTGATCCTTTTCTTACTGATTCTGACAATATGTTTGTCATGTTTTCTATAAACTTAAGCTAAGGTTGTAACACATGGAAGAGCCACCTAAAGTGTTATCCTATCTAATACTCGTACTTTCTTCTTCTATATATTCAGTAAGATAAATAATGGACATAATAAGGAGAATTGAATTGAATAGTCTGGCATTAAGCCTGCCATTGTACCTCTTGTGTTGCATAAAGTTTTAAGAAATAAATAAACAGTATTAAGTAAATACGCATAATATTTAAAGCAAAGATAATTCAGCAAATATTCGCGAAGTTAGTTAACATAAATTACGTTGATAGAAAAGTTGTTTTTATTTTTATTAAATCTTGTTATAAAATAAATAAAATATGTTTAATTCAGGATTCAAACGACAGAAACATTACATTATAAATTACCTTAAAAGATCCACACAAAATAATAAAGAATACCAAAAATTACAATAAAATCAAAGAAGAACATGCAAAGCTATCCCAAGCGACATGTCTCCCACAACAATGTCGTATATAGGGACAGTCTAGCCTACCTGCTATCATTTTCAAAATAGTGTTGGAGCTAGTCCACACTCGGCGCACTAGGGATGCACTCCGTTTGCGTATAGTAGCATAAAACCAGCTAGAACGCGCCTCAACAAACATCCCTGACGCGCTGCAGATGCGGGGCAGCCCCACAATTGCCCTAAACGCGTTATTATATTGTACACGGAGAGCACTGTAACTTTTCTGCGTGTTGTTAGCCCACAGTAAAAACATAAATAAAGTACAAATTTGTAAGCCATCTTATATTTAACACGATTATTTATAGCAGTATCAATATAATTATGTTATTATTCTGTCATAAAAAAAAAACGTTTGTTTGAGTGCGAGTTACACTGAATCAATAAGTGGTCTGAAATTAGTTGACGGGTTGCTGTTATATTTAAATGTAGGATTTTCTTTGTGAGGCAAGCGATTAGCGTGCGGTGTCAGCGAGACACTCGATGCAAACATACGCCTTTTCAACAACTAACTATTTTCATCATATCCTCTTAATGTTGCTTGATACTTTATGGAAAATTAAGCTTATTAATAGGTATTGCAAGCGGGATCATCTGCACGTACCTACATGGTTTATCTCTCTCTCTTTCTCGTCGTTCCCTCATTACTGATGATCATGATCACTGGCTTTTGCTGCTTTGATGATGGTCCTCCATCGATCCCTGGCCATCGCCGCCCTCACCACAAGTTCAAATTTCTTACAGGCTGATTCATCTTTAACTGGTCAGACGATGGTCTGACCAGTTAAAGATGAATCACCAACTAGATGTAGTTGGCGATTGATCTTGGGCTCTCTTGCCTTCTACTCCACCAGCTATTTCTCCAGGCTTTCATCCCGTCTCCGCATTATAGGGCCAAAGTATGAAAGAATGCGACGTAGACAGATGGGAGATAGGCGGGTTTTGACGTGGAGTTGAGACATAATAGATATGTACATTTGAATAGATACTTACATGTCTTAGTCTAGATCATTTTTTAACCAGATTGGCTTCACCAGATGATGGAGCCCGCTGGCAGTGGTAGGCCAATACCAATCAGAGATGTGCATGAGTTTTACTGGACTCAGGAACAAAAATAAGTGGTTTTAGTCATTGAGGTAATATGTGTACGTAGTACATATTACCTCAATGGTTTTAGTCGATAAAATTCCTTTCTCCTCAAACGCAGACTTAAAAGAAGATTTTTATCAAAAACCACTCTGCCCTTGCGCATAAAAATAAAATAAAATAAAAATATTTTATATCAGACAAGATCCATAGTTTTGTAAGTATTACACATGACTTATAAACTATGTTAGAAACAAGCGCCTTTACTAATTTAACTTATATTGTTAGTATACGATATTTACATACTACGTATCAATAAAAAAAAATAGCAAAAAATTATAGTAGTAGTGTTTTGATATGGAAGTCGGTTTTATTTTTCGCTAAAAAGGTTTTTTGCCGCTTTTTGATGGGTCGGTTTGTAATTTATCTAGTTACAAAAGCCAAAATGTCAGCTACTTATCACCTTTTACAAAATATTGCTTTTCCCGATGCAAAACAGTTAATTTTTGAGGAGTTCTCCTGATACTTCACAAACAGCTCTACTTCACCATATGTATTGTGACAAGCATAAAGTACTTAACATCCATATTCAAGTAATCGAATCGCAATCCACGAAATACTTATTATTGATTAGTTCGGTGGCCATCCGTGGTCTTCATCATCAATTCCACTTCCCCAAATGGTGCTTTTCAAGAGCAATTGCACAAGGTACTATAAGAAATACCCAAAACGCTATAGGTTTGCTTTATATTTGAAGAGTTCCCTCGATTTCTCCATGATCAGATCCTAACGTAATGAAAATGGTACCAACTAGAAAGTATACCTTTTCAAACAAAGAAAGAATTTTTCAAATCGGTCCAGCCGTCAAACACGTGTGGCACTCGGGGACTGCCGCAGTAAAGCTATTGCATAGCATATAAGTTAATTGAAAATATAAGTTTTTTTTTAATAGAAACCTTACAAACAGTTCAGATACAATACCATACTGAACTATATCTTCCTCGTACAATATTATCCTAATTCCTACACACACAAATATTCCCAAATTATAGGGAAAAAAGTTAACAAATAGCAACTCTTTGATATACACATAGATAAAAAGATGGCTTCACTTTTGATGTTCGCGACGCGCCGTCTTTCTTTTTTTCTTGGTCTGAGGTACATAATAGCAAATTTAGTTTTAAGTTTTTTCCACGGGTCAATTATTATACCACATTTTTAGTTTTAAGCTATTTCTCGCAGCGTTGACATTTTCGACTTTCTTTCTCCTATAAAACATGTAAATGTTTCTAATTTTATTCAACAAAATATTTATAAAAATGTCTAAATATAATATAAAAGTACTTTCAATAAAAAAGAAATCAAAAAACGATATGGTGAGACTCTGGGTTTGATCCAGAATACTGACGGTTACCAATCCGATTCTTTACTAAACACGCTTCATGTACCGTCCGCGCTTACCTGTCAGCCCGGGCACATGCACCCAGTGAGCCATGATGTCGCAACATGGCTTATCACTGATGACCTTCAGAATGCTGTTGCGTAGACTCATTCAAATCTATTCAGATAATTGAATAACAAACTCATATAGAGTAAACAAAACATTTGTAAGAAGAATTGATCTATTAGTTATTTGTTATATTGTTATCATCAAAGGGTGAAGATAAAAGACGTGCTTAATAAAGCATTAATAAAAATCACAAAAGAAAGAATAAAGAATAAGAAAATAATAAGAATATCGTTGAGCATTAAGTGTTCTTTATTTTATAATCGTGTTATTATTTGTTTTTTATTTAAAAAAAAAGCAATAATTATTTTATATTATGTCTACATCTGTTAACGATTAAGGTTTTTTTGTACATTCTGTGCGTGTTTGAGAATATAAATTTATTTTTATTCTGTTGTAATACTTAGTTGAATGGGAAGTTATGGGGTTAATAATGGATTATATTATGGAAGTCTTGTGAATATTGCGATAACGTTTTTATTTAATATTTTTACAGGCTGTAGAAAATACATTATTTGATTTTGCTGTTTTATATATTTAGTTATTGAGAAAATTAAGTTTTATAATTTGCTAGTTTGAAAAGTTTGATTATAATAATATAATATAATCTTGCTAAAATGCAAAAACCATACGCAAAAACTATTTAACAGAGCTGAGCGTAATTGAGAATTACTTTTACTGTTAGCCTGCATTATCCCACTGCTGGGCAAAGGCCTCTCCGCATGATTTCCAGGTAGTTTTTTTTCGAGGTCAAAGTAGTCCACTGGTCGTTAGTTTAATCCAGCTCATTCCGCCACCGACGAGGTCTACCGCGACGCCTTCTAGCTGTGTTAGGGCTCCAGAAAGTGGTAATTTTGGTCCACGACTCATTGGGCATGCGGCAGACGTGGCCAGCCCAGGCGCCTAGGATGCTGCGCTCCATTCTACGTTGGCAGACCTTGAGTTTGGACTTTTGAACCTTTGTCAAAGACCAAGTCCGCTCCATGTCGTGTCAAAATAGGCAGAATGCACATGTCCATGATTTTACGCTTGACCGACAAAGGAAGGTTTCCTTTCATAAGTTCCTTCATGGACCAGTAGCTTTTCCAGGCATTTTCGATTCGTCTTATAATTTCCCTACTTTGTCTAGCCTGGAAAGAGACTAGCTGGCCCAGATAAATATAATCATGGACATACTGCAGTTCTTCACCATTAACCTTGATCCTATGCTTAGTGGTGTTTGACATCAGTTTGATCTTCGACATGTTCATCGCCAGTCCAACTTCAAGGCTTGCCTTACTGAGTTGGTTCAACATTAGCTCTAGTTCGTTAGTCGTCAGCGAAGCGAAGGTTTGTTAACCGCACCCCATCCATTTTAATGCCACTTCTCTCCCAACTGGCTGTCAGCTTTTTAGGGTTCCGTAGCCGAAAGGCAAAAAACGGGACCCTTATAGTTTCGTCATATCTGTCCGACTGTCTGTCTGTCTGTCCATCCGTCCGTCCGTTTGTCACAGCCATTTTATTCCGAAACTATTAAGATGAACCGCTTTCCGATTAAACTGAATTTTTTTTTCATGAAACCTATGCGTGTGTGGTATCTATAGACAGGTCTTTAAAAATGATATTGAGGTTTCTAAAACTACTTTTTCATAAAGTTAATTGTTTAAAAGATATACGCTTCCAAAGTAGTAACATGGGTTCCCCCCGTTCTAACTTCTATAATAATGGAGTGAAAAACCTAAAAAAAACACATGTTATAGACCTTAATATAAACTTTCAATCAAAATTAGTTTGAACGAGATCGAATCATTAGTATTTGAGATAAAGCATATTTTCTAAAACCGCAAATATAACTTTGTAATTCATACAAACAATATGAAAAACAAAGTTATTTGGCGTAGTTGTAAATATTGTAAATAAGCTAGTTTTAAGAAGTTTTTAAGATTTGTTTGGTGAAATAAATATATATTATTATAGTTACTACGGAACCCTTCATGGGAGAGTCTGACTCGCACTTGACCAATTTTTAAATACTTCTTCTAAGGCGCTATTGAAAAGCTTAGGTGAATTGGGAATTATGATATTTAAAATCAAGGAATACCACATACGCTTTTTATCCCGGAATTCCTATGGGATCGAGAATTATGCGTGAAATCCCTGTCACGCAAACGAAGTCGCGGGCAAAAGCTAGTATTATATAAATTCAAGGTCGTCAACCGTAACAGACGGAAGTGTTACAGTAGAGTTTTTGCGCCACTTCTTTTCAGCTAAAACACAGGGAAGTGGTGCTGGGCCAGCGTTTTGGGTGAAAGTCTCCATTATATTAATCATTTGTTAAGCCTTTTCTCAACTATGTATGTTGGGAATTTTCGCGTTTTAGTCTAACGGGATGCAGCAAGTTGAGCGTTTTAAATGGAGCAACTGCTTCTCTGACAAGTACTGAAAAAAACTTTTTAACAAAAAATTAAACCGACTCCCAAAAAACACTGCAAAGTGAAAAATAACTTTAATTTCGGTAGTCGGTGTCTTTAGTTCTGTATTTTAGTTTTTGACACCATACTTCCGAAATTAAAGTAATTTTTCACTTAGCAGTGTTTTTTGGGAGTCGGTTTAATTTTTTGTTAAAAAGTTTTTATTGCATTCTTTTTAGTTGGATGATTTTTAATTTACCTAGTTACAAGAGCCTAAATGTCAACTACTTATAACCTTTTAGAAAATATTGCTTTTCCCAATGCTGGGCCGTTAATTGTTGAGGAGTTCTCCTGGTACTTCACCATCAGCTCTACATCACCATATGCACTGTGACGAGCATAAAGTGCTTAACATCCATATTCAAGTAATCGAATCGCAATCCACTCAATACTTATTATTGAGTAGTTTCGGCGGCCATCTGTGGTCTTCATCATCAGTTCCACTTCCTCAAATGGTACTTTTTGAGAGCAACTGCACAAGTTACTATAATAAATACCCAAAACGTCATAGGTGTGCCTATAATATTTGAAGAGTTCCCTCGATTTCTCCAGGATCCGATCATCAGATCCTGACGTTTATGAAAGTGGGACCAATTTCAAAGTATAGGGTATACTTCGAAATTGGTCCCACTTTCAATCAAAAAAAGAATTTTCCAAATCGGTTCAGCCGTCTTCGAGTAATCGATGACCATACATAAAAAAAAAATATACGCGTCGAATTGATAACCTCCTCTTTTTGTCGTCGGGTGAAAAGTAAATTGTACAAAATTTTTAGGAATCTTAATTGACAGCCAGTTAACGTGGAAGCAGCAAGCAGAAGATATATGTAAACGTTTGGGCACAGCTGCATATATGTTGCGTAATCTATCAAAAAAGATTAATTTGCCGATAATACTAGTTGCTTATCATGGTCTAGTAATTTCTATCTTGAGATTTGGTGTTATTTTTTGGGGTCACTGTAGTGAACGAGAAAGCTTTTTCAAAGCTCAAAAGCACTGCCTGAGAGCTATCTTTGGCCTCAAATCAACTGACAGTTGTGTACCTATATTTAAGTCTCATCAATTATTAACTTTCCCGTGCCTTTATATCCTTGAGGTAGCAATATTTGTTATAACAAATCGATGTCTATTTGCAACTTTAATAGAGACAAGAAAAAGAAGTACAGCTATGAGATCTCAATAACAGAATTTACTGCAACGTATTTAAAACTACCTTAATTAAAAGGCTCCTGAAATGGCTCCTAAAATCTATAATAAAATACCCGACAATATTAAAAAATTCCCGTTGCAAAAATTTAAATAACACTTCATACAATTACTTGTTAATAAACGTTATTATTCTGTGCAAGATTTCCTAAATGACAATAATTTGTAATATTTGAATTAATTTCTGTTTGCATAAATGTTTTTTTTTTGTAATCAATTTTATTTGTTGTTATCAATTTTATTTGTCGTAATCAATTTTATTTGTCGTATTTTTTATTGCACTTTTTTATTTGCAACATAATACATTTGCATGCCACATTAAGGCAGAATATACATGGATTCTTTTATGTATTTAACAACTTATTTTTATGTACCTACATTCCAAGCAAATAAAGACTTATTCTATTCTATTCTATTCTGACCTCTACAACTCAGTAACTGGGTAACACGATAACCCGTAACGACTGTCAAAGATGTACAAATGTTGAATGAATCTTGATATCTTAAGATGGTCACCCATTCACAGTTTGACCTCGACAAGAGTTGCTTAACCTCGAAGATGGAACCGTGTGGCAGTAATTATTTAGCTACGAGCACCTCAACTTTGCATTACATTGATTGATTGCATTTTCAGCCTAGTTTGAATAAATTGATTTTGATTGTACCAACGATACTGATTTTCAAAATCCCAAAACAGGTAAATTGTTTCTCAAACTCATACATTATACCTATTTGTATTAACGTTTTTACAGTCACCTTTGCTACCCTACCGTTGAATATCACAGGACTGGAATTCCTTGACCAAATCTGTGTTTCCTGATCGCTATAACCTGGGGTCTTTAAGTCAAGAGTGAATAAGTTACTTCTGGGTAAGCGTGCTTCATTTTCGACCACATCATCGATTACCATCAAATGAAATGGTGGTCAAACGTGAGCCTCTCATCACTAAAAAAAACTAGTCTAGAGCATTCTTTATAACACAACCGCTGTCAACAAATACTAATGTACAACAACACCATTAAAATTCACCTGACTTCCCCACAATTCATATTCAACTGCATAACTGCCTCCATTCTTCGAGTACCACAAAACATAATCGGGAAATAAATGCGACATTACTGTTTCAACCTTCCTGGAAAGTTATTATTCCACAGGACAAGGGTCAGAGGCTTCTGTACAGATTAAAAGACATTATTTACCCGTATATATGCGTATCCAAGCGTCAAAGTTTTATATTTCTGACAGGGGACTGAAAACACGTACTGGCATGTTCTACTAACCGTTTCAATGGTTATGACCGAAGCGGACTCGTTTGAGTTCTAATGTACTAAATTAATTAAATACCTACACGAACTTTCTTAATATACTTAAGTCATCATTTTGCATCTGAGTAAGCAGTGATGTTGCATTTTTTATAGAAGATGACAATCGATTTTTTATGTTTGACGGATGCGTTAAAAAGCATTTATTTTTATTTTTATTATTTATCAAATGAATATTTACATGCTTATTTTGATTTAGTACCACATAAACCTCTGGGGTTTGTGTGCGATACTTTACAATTCTGTTCGTTCTGTATAATAATACATATTATATAATTATATTAACTGTTTAAGTAAAACAATTTATTAGAATACAAATCCTTCAAACAAACTCCTCAATTTAGTAGAATGTGACAAGAAATTAGACAAGCTTTATAAAAATACCGTAATTCACTACTCTCAGCTTGTAAAGTTTCAATGATTAAATCTACTTAAACTATTGATAATCTTTGTCCAACGACAACTCAATGACAATTAAAAGTTATTTTAAACCTAACAAAAGATAATTGTTATTCATTTAAGTGCTTACTGAATAAAGAGTTCAAAAAATCATAAAAAACATTTTATTAATTAATTTATTGTAATTTTTTACGAAATAATTATGGTGAAAATCAATTTGAGTAAACAATGGTATCTAGGAATTCCCCTTAGTACTTTTTCTGCGCACCCAAATAGCCCGAAATCTACATCAACTGACTAGTTGAAGATTTTTGTTGTTTTACAATATTTTTATTGTGTTTTTATGAGACTATATAAAGTGTAGTATATAACTGCATATTTAAATATTAAATTACTCCAAACTTCCATCCATATTTGAGTAATCTTTGCAATATGACTGTAACATAATTATATTAGCATTATGGTAGTACTACATAGTTATTTGAAGATTTAGTAGATTAAGTAGGATTTTTAGTGTAACCTAAAGAAAGACTTGCTTTATGAAGAAATCCATATTTATAATGTTGTAAGGCGAAAGTGTAATTGGTTGATTGTCCTTGTTTCGTCAAAACGGAGCAACGGATTGATGTTATTTTTAACCGACTTCTAAAAAAGGAGGAGGTTCTCAATTCGGATGTTTGTATTTTTTTTTTTTTTTTTTTTTTTATGTTTGTCCACGCATAACTCCGTCGTTTGCCAACCGATTTGAAAAATTCTGATCTTGTTAGAAAGGGTATACTTCCCAAATGGTCCCATGAAAATTTTATCGAAATCGGACAGGCCGTTTCTGAAAAATCAACAAAAGTCTAAAAAAATGTTTACGTTGATGATCTTTTCGTTTACGCTGCATTGCGTTTTTTGTTCGCGCATAACTCCGTCATTTACGAACCGATTTGGAAAATTCACTGACCCACTAAAAAGCACGAAAATAAAAACTTTTTTGCAAAAAATAAAACCGACTTCCATAACAAAACACTACAAAGCCAAAAATAATTTTAATTTCGGAAGGCGGTGTGAAAAAAAAAAGAAAATACAAAACCAATAACACCGACTACCGAAATTAAAATTATTTTTGGCTTTGTAGTGTTTTGTTATGGAAGTCGGTTTTATTTTTTGCAAAAAAGTTTTTATTGGTATGGTGATACATAGCTAACCCTCCAGTACTCTTGTTACATTTTGAGACATGAACAGTCGCGCGAGGGTTGAAAAGACCCAAAGAAAAAGCCAGTGTTTCCAATAACATAATAGAATTTTAGGTTTATTTATAAATTAAATATAAAGAGGATAGTAAAACAAACTCAAAAATAAAAAATGTTTATTACTTAGTGAAAAAGAAAAGATAAATCACAAAAATCAAGAGATCACTGCTAAGACTTACTTTTTACCACAACGGAACACGGATATCAGTGTCACTTTTTTTTCGTGATCTAGAAACATTATAATTCTTTTTTCTTATCAAGACTAATCAACAGTCTTGTAAATAGTGGAACAATATCAAACATTATAAGTCACTTTATTTTTATAATACATGTACTGTTATTACTATTACTACAATAACAGCATTTTTTTTTTCTGTTGGCTTTGGTTTTGTTTGCAGTTGATACATATAATCTAGTATGATGTTTAGAAACATAAGCTGTACAAAACACATATTTCACAGGAAGTTCATCTTCGCCACTTTGGCAGGAATCGGAATTACGGGTTTCAATCTTCAATTTCAGAAAAAAATTCATCTTGAATATCTTCCTCTTCTAAAACTTTTGCTATTCTTTGGTCGTCCAAACAATTTTGCGACATATTTACAACGAAATAAAATTAAAATAATATTTTTGATTAGAAAAACATACTTACACATTACATCGCACAAGGGTCGAAACGACCCATACTCACTTGACACATCCATACTGTCAAAATGCCGCGTTGGAACTGGGTGAAATGAGAAGTGCAGATAGCCTATATAGTTACTTGAAGGTATTTGGCGTGACGACACGAATTAACTAATACATAAACAGTTATGGTACAAAAATTTAAGTACTGGATCTATTCGACCCAGGTGCGACTACCCGCCGGTTAAATGGGCTGGAGAGTGATAAAGGAGACAAAACTTCTAGCTGAAAAAAACTAATTTTATTTTAAACTGTACAACATGTAACAGAATAAACGTAATTCAGAATCGGCTTCTGAATCGATTTCCGTCATAAAAAATAGGTGTTAACATTCTGACGGAAAAATAAATAAATAATAATAAATAATATTCCACAACTTTCACACAACGCCATCTAGTCCCAAACTAAGCAGAGCTTGTGCTATGAGTACTAGACAACTGATAAACATACATATATATTTCTAAATACATACATATTATAGATAAATTACACCCAGACAAAGAACAAATGATCGTGCTCATCACACAAACATTTGTCCTGGGTGGGAATCGAACCCACGACCTTACGCATAGTAGTCAGGGCCACTGACTACTAATCTTTCATTTAACTTAAAATGGAAACACAGTATCATGATAAATTAATACTATCCTTAAATCAAGGAAATGCGCATGTGTGCGTGTTGGCCGCTAACATTGAATGAGTGTATGCGTCAATATTGTATGACGCACATACGTTTTGCGTTTAGTATGGATAACTATTAAAAAAAAAATGTCTAGGTTTGGTTTCAATTGATTTAGTTACGGATGTTGCTTTAAACTTATAATTTAATATTCTAATTGGGGTGTATGAGGTATTGTGCTTAATAAACCTTGTATACTTCCTATTCATCGACGAACGATATTCATAGACTGCTTCGTTGGTCGAGTGGTCGCAAGCGCGACTGCTCAGTACGAGGTCTCAGGTTCGACTCCCCGGTTGGCGGTGTGATACCCCCGTGCCTCGGAAAGCGCGCTAAGCCGTTGGTCCCAGTCGTCGTTTGGTTATCTTTGACAGTCGCTACAGAACAGATAAAAGAGGTTAGAAAGGAAATAGTTCCTGATTTGTATGAGAACGCGTGTCGCCGCTTGTCTCCCACTCTTTAGCTCCACTACAAACAAGAGGCCCGTTACGTATGCGAATTACGCACACAAATAAATTACACACACTTAAATCGAGAGCTTGATACTGATTGTAACTCACTGTCGATAAACATGCGCCGTGAATCACGGCCAATCAGGGCAAAGGACGAGTGTTGCGGACGCAACGCATCCAGTACATTGTAAGTGGGCTTGGTCATTGCGTTGATTAAGCGAGTACACATCGGGCAATGTACATTCTTTGTAACTTATTGCAATAATGTTGTTAATGTTCGGAATATCATAGTGATCAGAATATTTTTATGTTTTTAGAAATAAAATTATAATTAAATGTTATTTTCGACTTACAGATGGAAAGATATACCTCCTCGCTCTATACTTGCGGTTTAACTTTTTGTTTTCCGGGTTATAATTGCACAACACGGCATTTTAAAGCAGAGCTCTGTGTTCCGAAGTAATCCGAAGCGCACTAAACGCGGTGAATGAATTAATCGGTCGAGCTATGATTTTCGAATCATAAATGTGGCGCGCTCGCCACGCCCACATTACCATTCCAACCTTATTCATCTATTCCGTGGTTACAGGTAGTCAGAAACCAGTAAATATGACACAGGTCTAGCCAAGGAGTATCGTGTTACCCAGTTACTGGGTTGTAGATGTCATGCTAGGCAGTCGGTCTATGTAAAACACTAACTTAACTAAACTAAGGTTAAGTAGAAGATGATGACTTCCTATTCATCAAAATCCAGTAGTAATAATGAAATATATGAGAGATTGGAGTTGGTATAGGAATTTACTTACGTCATCAACAAAACAAGCATATGCATTTAACAATCATATTTCGTGAAAAGGAACTGAAGACCATAGGTGGGCAAAAAAACTCCTCATTAATGTGCTTATAGCATGGATGACGATAGGGCATTAAAATTAGACCGCTTATCGATAATGACGAAGGCAATTTACATATTTTTTTCCAGTGATGGCCTTGTTTGGTCTTATTGGAAATGTCACTGAGATTTTTAAAATCATTGTAACGGTAATATCATACAAAAACCTTGCTTTAAAACTTACAACATATTAAAGTAAAGCCAAAGGACAAAAACAGAAAATAGAACTGTGATCACAATCCCAAAAAAACAAAACAGAAACGCGAAGAGTCCGCATTATAACAATCGCCCAATCGTTTATCTCAATAGCACCAACAATCTCACCGTAGCACTCGACGAAACCCTCTTTTATTGTTGAATACCCTCAATTTTGTTCAATATGGAAGTGTTAAAAACAGGTTAAGGATTACATAACGTCCGTGACCCCGCTTAAACTACTGAAAAACAATTGACTGGAATATTAAAAATTGCTTTTCAAGTGATGTTCGGAGAACCAGCATTCATGAATAAAACGCTCAATTTCGTATTGCACCCTTTCAATGAATTATTATCTTTATTGTTTTTTTTTATTTTAAGTATAATTATGAATATTGTATAAATTAAATAAAATATTTCTTGGTATATTTACATTTTTCATCATGAACCAGGTTTTCAATAATATTATTTACTGTCAGTATTTTCGTAGAAAAAACCTTTTGACTAAAAGGACTCTTTCTATGAAATAAGAGATACAGAGATTACACCGACATGCCAGGCTTTTTACAGCATGCATCTAGTGTTCATATAGCATGGTACATCTAGGGTTTCTCGGACAACACTAGATCTTACTCATCCAGGGACGATTAAAGGCGAATTAATACCAGCTAAGGAGTTGAATTCCCTATCGGAGTTTGTTTCATGATAGCTATAACCTGGGAATCTTTAAGTCAAGTATGTATATGTCGCAGGTTTTTCACAAAATTAGGTTTTTGATCAAAAACCTAGGTTTTTGAAGAAAAACCGGAAGATGACATATTTTAAACTGAATTTCATCATAAACCTGTAACAATCCAGATTTTTTATCAAAAACCTGAACTAGTTTGGGTTTATGATAAGGTTCTTGTCAAAATCACGGGTTTGCTTTGTTTTATGACAAATAAGTCAATTTAAATTTACACAGCATGCTGAATGCACACAGCAAACTCTCCCTAAAATGTATTTACGCATTTTTACGCCTATTCTGACATACGCCTGTCCGGTGTTTGCTCATGCAAGTCTAGCTTAGATCCATAGGATGCCAGTTATTCAAAACAGATTTCTCCGAAAGGCCACGGGCGCGCCCTGGTACTTGAGGAACGAGGATCTCCACGTAGACCTCAAAATCCCGACTATAAAGCAAGTGTTGAAACGCCATTCAGTGCATTACTTCGCCTCTGTTGAAAAACACACAAACCCCCTGATTGTATCGGCCGCCCGACACACACCCTCAAAAATTTCCCAGGTTCGTCGTCCGCGTCTCGTCCTAGACGAACCCGACGATCCCACCACAATCTGACAAGAGAGTAGTAGGGAAACTAGCACTGTAAAGAAATACATAAACAAAACGCGTTCCATATTCCGGCCTCACCGACGAGGCCCATCACGACGTCCGCGTACTTGTAACGTCAATCCTCCCCGAACTTTGCCAAACGAGCCAGCCCACGATGCTGAGCCAGTAGCAATAAATAACCCCATTAATAATAATATGAACCAGCCTGACCCTTTACTGCCCTCCACCAACGACCCCGCTATGCCGAGGCCTGTACTCCACACCCTTAATTTTCTTCTGATAATATCTTCCTGCGAATTTGATGAACTGGTTGTTGAAGGGTATGAATCAAAAATTCTGTGTGATTTATGTCAAAAAGAATAGTTTTTAGTTGATGTGCCGAAAATAGATAGAGGGCCACTGGATGCAAGTAACATTATAGGAAATGTAATTGATAAGAAGGACGATTAATTCAAAATTGGTACTTCAGCTGGGGTTCTAAAAGACAGGCTGCCTCGAAACATATATTCAAATATCAACTACTGCCTTTCACGAACCTGTATCGACAAATGAACTGAGTTAGCGTGAAATTGCTTCAACGATGTCTTTATTTGGAGGCCAAGGTTTTAAGAAATGCTCGGGCGAAAAATCTAAAGTGCGCTGCAAGACAAATCGATGTGCATGCAAGAAAAAATAATGTTTTATGCAACTCTAGATGTCATAAGTCAATAAACTATTATAATAAATAAAGCATACTAGCAGATTTATAAAAAAGCAAGCACGTGGTAAACGTTCCTTTATTACATTTTTATTCTTTTTTTTAATTTTGACTCAGTTTAGTCGTATTTAATAGTTACGAAATTTCATTTTCGCGGCTTATCAAAATCAGATTAATATAGGTACGTGAAATTGAAACATTTGATTTCATAATTGGATTGAAGGAACATTAATTGGATCATGGATGTAAAATTTTGATAAATAAATAATTGTTTTCTTTCTACTAAGTTGCACATGATGATGGATTGTTTTACTTATTTTGTTTAAATTGATTTATTTGTCATAAAACAAAGCAAACCCGTGATTTTGACAAGAACTTTATCATAAACCTAAACTAGTTCAGGTTTTTCATCAAAAATCTGGATTGTTAAAGGTATATGATGAAATTGAGTTTAAAATGTGTCATATTCCGGTTTTTCATCAAAAACCTAGGTTTTTGATCAAAAACCAAATTTTATGAAAAATCTGCGACATATAGATTACATAGCGTGCTTCATCTTTGCCCACATTATTGCTTAATATGAAGTGAGATGGTGGCCAACATAAAAAAATAAAAATAGTGTCTGATAATTTAAAATGACATTGACGATACCGTTGGGACAATGGTTCAGCGATGGTTTGCTTCGCTGCGTGTCATGAAGACATGAATTCGCTTTTCGTACTTGAAAAAATATTTGTATGGCATACAAACATTTGTTCCAGCTGCTGTTTGTAAAAATAAATATATTACGATACAGGAAAAATTCATAGCAAGATTACATTTATAAAAAATACATTTTCAGTAAGAAAAATTATACCTACTCGTCCAAAAGACGATGACAATCGACGATCTAAACAAAAGCATAACAATTGGCGCGAACGTTTTTAAAAGAATCCGAAAAATCGAATGAAAGTCAATTTCCTGTAAAAAATTATGTCTGACGTTCTATTCAGAGCCTTATTAGGAGTGGTACGAGAGAAATGACAGCTGAATTGGTTTGAGACAGGTGGCCGTAGGCTTTTATTTTAAGTTTTGGTAATCATCCAATGACTGTCTCCCGATATGGGCGAAGCGGGAGGGTGTGTCAGACTTTTACTGACTAAAACCTAACTTTGTTCCACCATAAGCTCTTCGTGTACCGAGGCCGCGGTAACTCTTTCGAACTCTTTCGCAACCCCAGCAGACAACGGCCCCCTTGTGGGCCCCGACAATTTTGCTGACACTCTTTGAGGCGCACGTGGAACATGACGCGCCGTCTACACGGGCCTGGTTTCAGTCGGGTGGCAAGCTACCCATTGCTTTCAGCCCGCAGGCCCACACCTACGGGGCTGGGAGTCGCCCTGCGACTCCCTACGCCCGGAGCGTCTCCTGCGGCGGCTGGGGCGCAAGGGCTGAGAGGGCCTTGAGACCCGCCTCTCCCTCGCACGTCACCTCCTTCGCATAACTACTTCGCAGAAAGAGGTGACTGCTTCCCATGCCTACTCGCTCCGGACCATGGATTGAACCAAGGCCGGGAGCGAGAGGTCGCCGCCTATCGCCCCTACGAGGACACGGCGGAGCTCTGCCCAAGCGGGGCAAACCTCCACTGTGTGTTCCACCGTGTCCTCAGGGCGATCCTCGCAGTGGTGACACTCGGGCGTTTCCTCCCGCCAAATCTGACACAAGTAACTCCCGAAACAACCGTGTCCGGTGAGCACCTGCATCTTGCACCTGCTTGAAGCGAACGTGCAAAGGCACCGCTGTGGTCTCGACAAAGATCTAGGCTATCTCCAGGAATAGTTTGGTAGAATCGAGCGCTGTTAGTAGTTTAATTTAAAAATAAATTAATAGTTAAAAAACACTAGAAAAACACGCTTTTATATATGCACGTAAAAACAAATGTTACTGTTTCTTTTTATGTAGTTTTTGCCATATTATTCCCACGAGTAGTGAACAATTAAACGGTCGATCCCCCCAGAGGATTTGAAAGTGACATCTATAAAAAAATAAATCTATGGATTACGCGGTAATTTAAAAAGGTTAAGAAAACCGATAACGGATTTTCTTTAGGTTTGTTATAACCTTGAAACCTGATCGTGTTCAAAGTCCATTACGTGGCCTTTCTTACAAGTGCAAACACGACTATGATACTGTGGCGTGGGGGTTTAGGTGGTAGAATTAAAAGAAGATGACCACAGAAGTTTACAGCATTTATTCGGTAGAGGGGTGGATTCAGTTCACCAAGGTGTTCCTCCACTGGTTGTAGGTTTGTGGAAGGTACTGCCCTGGGCTTAGGCCGCGACGCACGCAGACCGGCGGGCCGACCCCGAAGCCGGCAGCGACCACGTGTCAGACGCAGAGGTTATGCAGGGCAGGCCACGCGAGAGGATGTCTCTCCTGCGGTTAGCCGCGGAGGCAGCGTTGACACCCAACTCGCACGTGGCAGGTGCAGAGGTTATGCAGGCAGACCACGCGACAGGGCGTCTCTCTAGCGGTTATACGCGGAGGCAGCGGTGACACCCGTCGCGTGGCAGACGTTGAGGTAGTTGATATTAGAGATGAAGGCAGTAAAAAAAGAACCCTGGAATCAACACGAAGGGTGCTTCCGTAAGCGTGGTGCCAGGATTCGTGAGCGCCAGCGATGCGTGCGTCTCCCAGCCGTAAGCCCAAGGAACAGCTTCAGGGAAACGAAGGGAAACTCACCATCGTGGCGGTTCACAAAGGTTAAAGATAAGCGTGCGCATGCCGCCTGCAACAATAGAGAAGGTAACCGCGTGGCAAGGCGTTTAAGCTCGTAGCTGCTATGACACAGCAGGAAAGGAATGCTGCGACCTGCGGACGCTTCACAAATTTAGAATCACTAGTGGAAAACAGATGACAATGAAATAGCACAGTCATGTTCTAGACGGAAGCCATCTTGACAACCGGGCAATTATATAAATTTACAAACGCTGCAGATTATGGCGAAATAAGAGGATTGCGATTGGCAAGATGGAGAAAAAATGGCAGATACGTTTGAGCACTTACCCTTGGGCACAGAGGGGTTTCAATATTAGTTACTTGTAGTAGTAGGCGGTGTAAAAAGAACTCAGCAGACCGGGGATTAGAATTTATAGCCGGCACCGCATAAGTGTTGTCACTCAGTGAAACCATAGACATTAGGGATGAGTGTGGTAATCGATTCTAGTTTAATCGACTACCACGCTACAATACGATATTCTATCATAGAATGCCAGTGCTTGTCTTCCGGCTTCATCATCAGACTTTAAAACCTAATCGTCATCAAAGTTCATTACAAGACTTTTCTAAGAAATCCAAAACAGCTATGATACGATTTTCCATCATGAAGTTCCAGTTCTTATTTTCCGGCACCATCATCAGATCAGTTTGACAGTACCATATTATTGTATTGTCATCAGAACTACATACAGCTACCAATTTTCATTACGCTACGACCCTTGAAAGATGGTTAAATTGGTTACCTTAGATTTCATTACATAGTTAGTTACATACAGGTCGACCTAATAAAAGCGTGTTAACAATGTATACCCCGTTATACATTGTTTTTATTACCTTTAATTGAATTTATGGTTTTGGTGCAAACCAGTCAATCAAGTGTTATTTATTACCTAAATCTTTTTGATTCATTACTTTTAAATAAACTAAACGCTAAACAGTAAGTAGGCATTATCAATGCATTAGGAAAATACATAATATTTAGTCATAATTTTGCTGAAAACTTATTGTTCGATTTTGAATACACTATACAGCGCCCCCACCTGCTAATATATGCATATGTAGAGGTGCAAATTTGTCATGCAATATGCAACCCAAACCTACACTCCACATTTTTGTCACGCAACAATAAAATTGTTAAATGACGGTGCCGCGTACTACATTGAAGCTTAATCATCTAATCTATTATTAATATATTTAAGTTTATTTAAGTTACATTCTTTGCCGCTAAGTCTATCTTCACCGGGCACGCCGCAATTGCGGCGGTAAGACCCCTCTTTGAGGAGTGGCTAGATCGGCGTCACGGCGTCCTGACCTACCGCATGACGCAGGTCCTCACCGGACACGGAAGTTTCGGGAGGTACCTGTGTCTGATGGGAAAGGAGGAAACGCCTGGGTGTCACCACTGCGAGGGTCGCCCTGAGGACACCGTAGAGCACACGGTGCAAGACTGCCCCGCCTGGGCAGAGCACCGACGTGTCCTCACGGCGGCGATAGGCGGAGACCTCTCGCGCCCAGCATTGGTCGAGGCCATGTGCGGGGCGCGAGGGAGTGGGAAGCGGTCGCCTCCTTCTGCGAAGCAGTCATGCTTTCGAAGGAGGAGGCGGGCCGCGTGAGGGAGAGGATGGCGTCCTCCCTCCAGCCCAGCCGCAGTGGTAGACGCCCACGGCGTTGGACGTCGGCCGACGATCTCCGGCCACCGTAGGCGCGGGCATGCGGACAGCGAGTAAAGGGCAACTCGCTGTCCGACCATGGACCATGCCCGGGTCGACGGCGCGTCGTGTTCCACGCGCGCCTCAAAGAGCGTCAGCAACATGACGAGGCCCCCTCTGCAGAGGGCCGAAGCCTGCCGGGGTCGTGGGACTCATCCCGTTACCGTGGCCCCGGTACGTAAAGGGTTATTGAAGGAACACCGTGGATTTTAGTCAGTAAAAGTCTGACAGTAAGGGGTGGGAGGACTTATTTGATAATTTTACCACGTTAAAAAAAAAGTCTATCTTCGTATTCGTTCTATCGTAAGTAATTGGTGACAAAAAGCCGTAGATTGTCTACCATGATAAAATTATTATAACTATTAAGGAATGAAAACACTACTTATATTTATGAACATCTACTTTCGGAAATAATAACACCTTATAGGAACCTATAATAAGTACCTACCTATTATGTTAAATGTCAAGACACGTATTCAAGTACTTCGAAGTGTTGGTTTTACTATAATACGGTTAACCACATGTTCATCGAAAGTATTTCACACCTTTATCCCGAAGCAGTAACGATGGTTTTTGTAATCCCTGTCATTTGCGTTGCGTCATTATCCCTTATCATTTGACCTTTAGTTGACATTATAGATACGCAATGACCGGTTCATTTATATTTGTATCGGTTATTTGATAACACAAGTGACGTTGGTTAAGCTAGAATATCAGTCGGCTATGGTGAACTGGGCTGGAAACACCAAATAGCAGTTGTATTTATTTATTATTATTTATTATATATTTTATTGTATACCTTACAACACCACAAAAACACCAAAAGCTTGATTTGTTCATTTGATGTGGGTACAGTCGCCAGTATATCAAGCTATCCGTATCTGTCAAATTTACCCAACTGAATTTGTACCTTAACATGTTGAAATAAAGTTGTAAATCTATTAAATTATTTTGACAGATTGGAGTAGGTTGATGGGCCGGCCACCGTACAATTCACATTACTAGCAATCTTGTTAACGCCTCCATCTAAGCTAAATATCTTTGTGTCTGGAATGGGTTCATGGCAATAGTGTAATGGGTGGAGTTCGAACCTACGACCATGATCGTCCGACACCTTAGCCATTAGTCTACTGAAGATTATTATTTATCAATTACTAAACTATTTTTTTTTTATCCCACAGGTAAACAAAATGCGGTGAACACCGCATTAGAACCAACTCATTCCTAAATCAAAAAAGAAAATGGTTACGTCACAAAAAAGAACATTACCAAACAAATCAAAACACTGGCACAAAGCCAGGGACGGTAATAAAAAAGTGTAATTTAAAAAAGGTATCGTGTCTGTGGTCGGTCTGGTGATTGTCGTGATGTAAAGGAATTTAGTGGCCATGTGTTCAGTGATGTGGCTGCGGCTATTGGTGATGCTCGCAGCCTGCTGGGCTCAGGAGGGAGAGTGGAGCGAGGATGCCGAGGACTTGGGTAAGACTACTTTCCGTTAAAGTTACTTTCTAATTGAAGCTAAGAAAAAAACATGATATCTATACGTGTCCCCACACGTATAGATTTCATGTTTTGTTTGTCTACAGATAGGTCTTTAAAACAGGGCGATCTCTTACAGACAACCTTTGTATGCACAAAAATTAAAGGAGACAGATTAAGGGCTGTCAGTTTACAAACAGAATAAATAATATTAATTGAAAATAATAATATAAAATATAAACATACAATACAAAAATCATATACTAATAAATATTACATGTATCTATAATTGAGAAAGAAGGGGAAACTTATAGGGAGAGGTAATGCTCCTTCACCATTCTTTTGAACTAAAAACCCATAAAACCCTGTTTATCGTGACTTACAAATAAACCTAAACGGTCTCCGAGTCTTCCAACAAACACACATTCTATTTTTAACTGACGAAAAAAAAAACGGAGGAGGTTATCAAGTCGACGCGTATATTTTTTTTTATGTATGATCACAGATTACTCGAAGACGGCTACACCGATTTGGAAAATTCTTTTTTTGTTTGAAAGGGTATACTTCGAAATTGGTCTCATTGTCACCAAGTCGAGATCTGATGATGTGATCCTGGAGAAATCGAGGGAACTCTTCAAATATTATAGGCACACCTATAATGATTTGAGTATTTTTTATAGTAACTTGTTTAGTTGCATTCGAAAAGCACCATTTGTGAAGTGAACCTGATGATGAAGACCATAGATGGCCACTGGAACTACTCAATATATAAATATTTCACGGGTTCCGATTCGATTACTTGAATATGGTTGATAAGCACAATATGCTCGTCACAATGCATATGGTGAAGTGAATCTGATGGTGAAGTAGATACCAGGAGAACTCTTCAACAATTAACGGCCCAGCATTGAGAAAAGCAATGTTTTGTAAAAGGTTATAGGTAGTTGACATTTAGGCTTTTGTAACTAGGTCAATTATAAATCGACCATCTATAAAGTAATTGGTGTTAATACTAAACTAAAGACACCGACTACCGAAATTAAAGTTATTTTTCACTTTGCGGTGTTTTTTAGAAGTTGGTTTAATTATTTGGTAAAAAGTTTTTATTAAACCCACTGTCTATTTGTTTGTTTTCAAACTCAACCTGTTCGTAAATCGTACCTCTCAGCAACAGAATAACGGCTAACTTTGAACCTATTTCGGTCCCAATATTACAATATATGATAATGAGAAATGTAAAACTATTACCCATAAATCAAACTTCATATTTAAATGATTGAAAATCGATAAACAATGTTTAAAAGCTCGGCGTTTTTGGTATCAAATGAGCTATTAATCGTGAAATCTAATTCAAACCAGTGATACGTTTACAAAACTGAATGACGCTCAAAACAACTAACCATAAAACAATCCAAACAAACTCGAACTATAATCACATCGACATCATACAGTGTTTGTCAGTCCATTAAAATTATGTACTACTAATTAGTATCAAACCACTGTTTCAAACTACAAATACGAAGTTTTGCTCACGAAATTATTTACTTATGTTAATTAATGTGTAATGAAATGAGTTTTTTATCGGTTTGCCATAGCACACCTCACCGTGAATCGCTGAAGCGATCAAATGAAACAAAATTGAACAAACTCAAGTGGGAATCGAGCTCAACCCATTAAACGCGATTGCTTGTCGAAAATGAAAATGGGGAAATATATTTTCGTTTGTTCGACGGATCGTTGTTCCATGTTTTTTGTCTGATTTTTATGCAATCCGTCGGGAGCTGCGTTTACACGCAACAAATTGCTCACTTTGATATTTGATTGAGAGCGTTGAATGTAACGTATCGTTTCAAGCGTACGTAATAGCCACAAAGGAAACTTTTCATTGAATATGTTCGACTGTTTTTTATTAATTAGTAAAAGTTAACTCGTAAATTAAATAATACATAGTTTTGAGAACTCTTCACCACAACTCCGCCTTTGCTGATTCTTTGAGAGCTCTACATAAGTCCGGAAGAAGTTTCCGAAGGCGAATAGTATTTGAAACAAATAATGCTCGCATACAGAGGTGTAGCAGCAACGAACGATATGTCTGACTGTAAACGAGCGACTTACTCAAGTTCGATTTCTCGTTTGGTTGACTGCAAAAAGAGCAAAAAGTGTGACCCAATTAAAAAGTGTTCATGCATGGGAGGCTCTATTCCGCTCCAATTTTATTGGAACGATTAATTTTATTGCGAAAATTTCTAGACAGCAGAACGAATGGAAAACGACAGTCGGCCGAGGTGGCTTCAACGACCTTTTTGTGGTCGCGCAATGGATGAGTTTGTTCAGTACCGGGTCTAATCAAAGGGCACACAGCCGAAAAAAGTGCTCGAAGCCGTCATTGTGGCCGTGATGAATGAATTGAAATTTTAATGTAATTGGATATCGGCGATGATCGAGCGCGCCCGGTGGCGCTACGTATGACAATAATAAATATCCGCCACTAGATATATTGCCTCGCCTGCGGCGGTTTATTACATTTTTTCTTGCTCGTTTTATTTAGGCATAAATATGAAGCTCGATTTTGACTGCCTAGGGCAAATTAGCAGATCGTTAGCGTAAACTAAAGACCTTTTCTTTCATTAATATTCGGAGTTTGTTAATCGCAGCTGCTACTATAACACATTATGTAGTTATTACAAAGGTAATTTGTATGATTACAAAACCCTATTAGGTAATAAATCATTAGTACAGTGAGCTGAAGTATAAGAAAACACAGCACATGCTCGTTAATGAAAGTGCAAATTATTTGTTAGCGTCATGCCCGCGAGTTCACACTGTGGTACACTCGCGCACACTCACTGTTATTATTACCTGATACGCTTGTGTTGGGTATAGTACGTCGTGGTGCTACAACTGTACACTTACTAACGAAATAATGAGTGATTCCTCGAAACCATAATGTCCGTGTTGACCTTTATTTAGCCCCAAGCTTTATATTAAACTGGGTTGAATTTCATGGAAGCACAAAGTACGCCTGTGACGACGAGTTTTATTTCATGCTAAAATTGTTTTTAAATTATATGTTTAAAATCAGTACCATTCGTAAAAAGAGACGTTAGAATATTTGCGGTACTATTTCGCAGTGTAATGTACTGACATTTTCAGTGAATATCGGATCAAACTTGTCTCAATATACATGATACATGTGTGCTGTGTTTAGTCGACACTAGCGTAGTAGTTCTCGCTAGTCGAGTAGGTCAGGCCCCGGGCTTGCGACGTGTCTCCACAATAATTTTATTAATATTACCCCCGGAAGCCTGTCACGCGCGAAACAACCGCTCGTATATCTCCACACTGCGAAAAAATATGATATATTGAGAAAACGAGAGACGTAGGAGCTTTTCTTAGCTTCCCTCCGCGAAGTTTAGCGTCTTTTTAGTATACTTGAGTACGTTGTAAGGTTTTACTACATCGCAGAGTGAAGCCAGTACGTTGAAATAAAATTAATGGCCAGTCGATCTCGTTTTCTTTTGTTAATTTATTAAAGTGAGTTAGCCTTGACTGAGTTTACTCGAAACGTGTTTTCATGCAAAAAATCCCTGCGAAATATGCTAAAAGGTTGTCAGGAAATTTTTTAATATTTTCGTCGTCCGTTTTTCTTTTATGTTTACCGGCACGACAAGAAATTTATAAAAGGCCCAATATTTCTGCACGTGAAATCTGCTTGTAGGAGCTTGCTGAAAATCGACAAGTATTTAAGGCTTTTGTCGTGTCATACGATACCACATGCATGGTTGCATGCAGTTAAACACGGAATTGATAAAAAATCCAAACAAAGGCGGGCCTTTATCTATGGGTGTTGCGAGAATATTCTAACCAGGTACAGAACGCATGCACAACTAAAGAAACAGGGTAGGTTTTTAGTCAGTAAAAGTCTACCACTCCCTTCCACTTCAAACAGAGCAGGAGGAGCGATTTGATGATATTCCTCCGGAGAAAAATGTAAACCTTTATACAACTACCAGTTACATATTCAAACCTACACCGTTTCACTAAAGTGAAATGTGTAGGGCACGGCGACTGCGTACCGGGAGACACAAGGAAAGTTTCCCTCAAAGAAGACCTACATATTTTGTACCTCGTCAAAGTATTAGTAATTCGCTGGATGCGATACGCACAAGAGACCGATCGATATAGCCGTATTATCTGAGGAGTTCTAAGTCCAAAAGTGGACATCTTTTGGCTGTAATAATGATGATGAAGATAAAACAGAATAGCTATCACACTAACAACGTTTTCATAGAGTTCATTAGCTAATTAAATTCAGTGACTCAACACACAAGTGAACCACAGTCTAGAAACTAAAGTTACATCCCACACAAACTTCAAAACGCATTTAGTTCCCCGAGCCAAAATATTCAGATCGCGTCGAACATTAAACGTGCACAGATTGGCGAGGCCCATACGTGGCACAGTGTCGTGACATGCCTCCACCACTCATCTGGCCACATTCGGCACCGCGGTAATGAGTGGCGCCATTCTTTAGTGCCCTCTGACACGACACATCTATGCGGCCGCGTTATAGCCACCCATTACAACGGCGAACCACCAATCTAATATAATTTATATTTCCGATACATTATGCGTGACATTCAACGTCGAAGCTTGAGGCTTTGTCAGAACAGCTTTATTGTGGAATTATTTAACGCAAACTCGGCGGCGACGCCGAAATAAAGGGGCGGGACCGATTTGGAATTTCATCTCACTGCTCTTATCTTAATGCGCGACGTCGTGTCTCGTCCTGACTAGCTGGGATTGCTCTTTTTCTTTCGTTTTATTTACATCAAAACTTTTTGTACCTTTCTTTTTCTCCATATTCATTCTAAGATAAAAAGTTTAAATCACTATAAATAAAAATAAATTGTACCGTAATTTTCATTGTCATTTCAACAACTGCTTCCAGAGTTGGATGCCGAAACTTTTCAAGATTGACAAATATTTTATAACGACGGTTACATAACTTTTTACGTTCAATAAGTTAAGGGTCAGTAAACTTAATAGGAAACTAGGAAAAGTCTCACGTTTTATAGTCCACTCTACCACAAAATTCACTTAGGAACGATCAGCTTAAATAGAGCAGGTACGTAGTAAAGATTGTTTGATAAAAAGCATACTACGGTTTCAGCAGAGACCGGTTATAAATAGCGACAAGGTTCCAAGGTTAGCTTCCTCGGTGAGGGCTATTGTACATAATTTGTCTAGGACATAAAAAAGTTACGCAACATATATATCGGGGGCACAATACTCTCGGGTCTTCAAGCAAATTGATACCCGACTGGCACCGCGAGACCAAGTAATCCGTCTTTATTAGGGCAGTCTTCACACTGAGTAAATTGAAAATTCCTTCTAAGTATGACTGATGGTGTACATTACTTGCCCCCAACACGGTGACAGTTTTTCCTTAAAGAAAAGAAGATTATTTCATGCGGTGTGGAAA